>OX375879.1:14370142-15645597 GCA_947359465.1 Metellina segmentata | reverse complement strand
CACAGGACGTCCTAAAAAGAGCTCTATATGTCAAATGACTCCATTTTTTAAACATGTATTTACCACTGTACCATCAGAACCAACCACTTGCATCTTAGAAAATCGGTATTTTTCTCCAAAAAAGTTAAAATACTTGTTTTATTATTTTGAGAAAAAACAGTCGTAGGAGTGACATGTCCCAAATATTTTGATCCTGGTTCTAGTATTAGAACGATATGTTCTTCTTTTACCGTCTTTCTAGAAATTCTTTCTCTTTCTTTAATCATTGCTAAAGTTTAATCCTTTCGCTCATGAAAATATATTCCATATTCTGATAAAGAGGTAGTTTCCTCATTTTTTCTTTTCAGGTAGCTGCGGGTCTTTGTCCTTTCTCTTATAATTTTACTACGATCAACTATGTTTGAAGAATCATCCTTGGAAATTTTTCCCATATCCTTCAAAGCAGCATTTATTAGAATTGCTGTCGATCTATCGGAAACACCAGTTCTGTCATAAGCCTGAGCTACATTTGGAAGTTTAGTTCTCGTTTGTGAAGTTAAAGAATAATTATTATCAATGATTGTGTTGATAGTGTCATTAGAATTCTTAAGCAAATTAAAACTTAAAGTAGCTCCTGCAATAGAGAGCGATATTATTTTGGATTGTTTTCCTTTACAATCTTTGAGCTGAACGTTTTGGCTCTCTGCTTTTCTTTCTTTGCGCTGCAATCTTTTCTTCAATCATTCTGCTGGTTTTAATGTCAAAATTTTCAATGACCATTTTTCGAAATGTCCTTTGATCTGTTAAAAAAGCACTTTTAGCTATAGGTACTTTCATTTTGAAAGTAAACTGAGAAAGTTCTTACATTTACATATGCTAATATCAAATAGATTTTTTTCCCGCTGATTCCCTGAAGGACACTACCTTTTTCGAGAAATATAGTTTGCCAATATTTTTTAATATTTTCTCAATATTTCTATATGCAGTTCGAATCGAACTCCCCCCCCCCATAAGCCTCCAAGCTCTTTAATTAAAATTTAATATACATCAGCCACATACTAGCATCTCTTTTATAATCTTTCTGTATGTAAAGGTAATACTTCATAACATCTGCATATGTTGGAAGCATGTTAGACTTCATTATTTCAGCCATTCTAAACATTGGACATACATCTACTGATCGTGTCCGAGGCCACAGAGAAATAGTATACAGAGGGTTCATTGAGGCCATGACGTATAGCGCTTCAGTGGGGAAGCCAGTCCCTAATTGTGGGCGGAGTTTGAAATGTTTCAATCAGAGCCAGAGCGGAAGCCATTTTTTATTTCTAATCGGCAGACTTCTTGAAGCGACATACAGCTGAAAATTCTTTGCATCATTTTAATAATTATTTTAAAACTGTACTATCCATCAAGAGAAAAGGTTAATCCCCAACCGTCACATATATCTAGTTGTGTTGCTCCAATGTGCAGAGTGAGTGCGATGTTAATTAAAATACTATACCATCATCAGAAAAGCCGTTGTTCAAGTTTACCGCCTGTAAAAACTGTTGAAAGGTGAATTGCTTTTGTTTTTCATAAAATATCATTACTTGGAAACTACTAATGTGAATTATGTGCCATTTTTTAAATCGTTTTACAATCAAGTAAAATTAATAACACTTATTTTAAAACCCAATTGAAGGAAGAAAAAATGAAATCATTCTATTTAATTTTAAGACTATTCGCCCAAGATAACTAATTTTTAAAAATCTTTCAGTGTTACTTTGTGCATTTTTTATGTGGTATTCAGAATTCTATACAATTGTGCTCTATTCATTATGCATTTTGTGTATTTGTTGATTTTTTTATTTACATACTGTTTCTGTGTAATTAAAAATTACCTTTTTCTGAATTATAATCGGTTTTATGTCAACATTTATAAAGATATTTTTGCAAAATTGGAATGCTTTTGTGTGATACTCACTGTGAACTTAATACAGAAAAGGAAATTAAATTTAAAAGTTTGATTTTAATAATGATATTTTTTTAAACAAAAATAACTTGATTTAAATCAACATATCCTGAAACTAGACTTTCCTTATGAAGATTTTAGAGATACAAAAATTGTCGCATCCTGTTGTGTATTTCATTGTTTATTTGCTACACTAATTAGTGAAAAATTGTGTGATTTAGCTCCAATAATGAATAAAATAAGTAATATTATCCATTCATTTGCTACTCTAACTGGTGAATTACGTTGAGTTAGCTTGTTTATGAATGCTAAACAATGAATTTTATTCTTTGGAAGGCAAATGAAGATTCTTGTTAAGTTGCTTATTTTACCAAAGTATTTCATTCCTTTATATCCTGTTGTGTATTTTATTGTTCGTTTCCTATGCTAAAATTGTTCTAGATGGATCACACTGAAATATGTAAAAGCGAGTAACAGTAGCTGAACTATGTTCTTTTTTTACATTCAGAACAAGGTCAGGTAATATCTTAGTTTTTTAGGCGCCAACTTTCTTTTTGTATTCGTATTCTGAGTGTGTGGGGAGACAGCAGCGTGAGAGATTTTGCCTTGGGATTCAATACCCTTCTGTGTTATTTTCTTCACAGGGAAGAATTGTGTATTGGTGATTGAATTTATGATTCAACAATAAAATTCATACAGTCCACTATCACTTGGTTGTGTGTGTGATTGACTTACTACTAAATGAGCTTCGACGAGACTTCTTCATAAATAGTACTTCTTTTCTATTCCTTTTTGAAATTGTATAATTTGTTCAAAAATGAATAATGTACCTGATTAGGTTAATAAAAAAAATTTATTATGTACTTTTTCGTTCAAATAATATTTCAGACTATCAGTAGATATCAACAATTTTCCAAATCAAACATGTTTGGAATATATTTTTAAAGAAGCATTCACATAAAAGAATAAACAAAAATGAAAGAAGAAAGTTCATACATTGGTAAGGGTTTTTTTAAAGTTCATAAGACATTAAAAAAGTGCTATTTTGAAGCATTTATGCTAAAAATTATTTAAAGAATATTTAGCTTTTAATCAAAAATGCAAATTGGGTTTTGAAAAAAAAATAGCCTGAGAGCTGTTGTGGAAACCTAGTTCGGTTGTTATGGAAACGAGGTCTAGATCTGACGCTTTTGTAGGGTTCGGCTCCCCCGCTGGTGGCGCCAGCGTCTATGCGATTTCCTATGTTATTTATAAGTCCATTGCTTCCTATGGCAGTGAACACTCTGTATACTACTTCTCTATGTCCGAGGCCTTTCGAATTATTCACAGAACCGTGTCTCCTTAACAAACAAAACTGAACTTAAAAATCCAAATTCTATATAAAAAAATATCTAAAACAAGTAAGAATAAGCAGTGAAATATGCACCAACAAACGAAAGCGAATCAATTTGAACAAATGACTTAGTTTTTCTCGATAGACTATATCGGTAGGTCATTTGTAGGAGCATACACCTACTAGATATTAACAAAAAAAGTGGGCGGGTATTTAAAGAAACTCAGACACCTCCACTCCATTTAGTGAAATACGATTTATTTACCCTTTATAAACAAGCAAAGAAAGGGAAGCGCCCGTGCACCCTAGTAGCGATGAACGCAATGGTGAGTCTATTAAGACGAATGGCGTCGTGCGTGATATAGCGCTCTAAAAAAGGGGGAAATCTTTAAATGTACGGGATAATGTTAGGTGCAACACTTTTTTTTTACAAACAGTGAAGTTCATTTCACCCTCCCATGGCTTTAAATAAGATGCATTAAATTTTTTAAATGCGTTATTATTATTTTTGTGAAGAAATTGGCGAAATTTCGAAGGGATTTTGGCACCTGAAGATATTAATTGATTTAGCTCATATTTTGTATTATTAATAAGCATGGTAGTCCCCAACTATTCCCACCATAGGCGTTTTCATTTTCCGAAATTCGTGTTTTTCGCTCCACCCTAATGTATATATGTATATGTACATATATATGTATATATAATATATATGTATATGTATATGTATATGTACATGTATATATGTATATGTACATATATATGTATATATACATGTATATATATATATGTATATATATACATATATATATATATATATATATGTATATATATATATATATATATGTATATATATGTATGTATATAAGCCGCGGTAGCTCAGTCAGTAGAGCGTCGGGCTCGCATCAGAAGGGTTGTGGGTTCTGTCCTCGGCGGAGCCTACAAATCTGATGATTGCGAGATCGGCGCTTCGACCTGGCTAAAGACCGTCGTGTTCACTAATGGTGACTGGGGCACGTTAAATAGGTCGTGGTCACAATGTCCCCCATGTTCCCATACCAAATCAATACCTCTGGGGGTACCTGATCAGGGGGTTATCGGCCTCTGATTGGGATCTAAATTACGATATGTGTGAGTGAATGGATGTATGAAAGGGACCTTCCTGTAAAACGGATGTATCATGTATGTCGAGCAAAGTCAGACTTCCTCCCAATGGGGCTCAATAACATGGAAGGCGCACCCCCCCCCCCTCTCGCCTCTTGCCGTCTTCGACGGGCCTGGCACTCCTCTGGTCTGCCAGTGTAGGCATAAGAAACAACAACATATATGTATATATATATATGTATATATATATATGTATATATATATATGTATATATATATATGTATATATATATGTATATATATATATATATATGTATGTATATATATGTATATATATGTATATATATATATATATATGTGTATATATATATATATATACTAGCAAAAATACCCGGCTTTGCTCGGGTTGAATTAATAACATATTGATTGAAAAGTCATCATCAATTTTTTTTCATAAAAGAATGTTAGCATCATTTAAGTGTACGGGGGAAAAATATATATAATACCAATTTAACTTCTCTATCGCTTCTACAATTTACTTCGGACGCAAATATGCATATATGGTGTATCCAACCGTATACACCATTTCATATTCGTCACACTTCTGCAGAAGTTGATTTTAAGTTTTCTAGTGATTACGAATACTCACGTGCATTCAATTAATCTGATATCTATTTACTTAATCTGATATTATTGCAAGATCAACAAAGTTTTGTTAAAAATTCCCTTTTCTCCAACACACATACAGTTTTAAATTGAACCCTTATGAAACTTTTTAAGATCAGAAATTTGGTTTCTAAATGGAAAGTAGGTATCTATTTAGAATGATTGATGTAGTTATATATATATACTTGAATATGGAGTACAGCTTTCAATTACACCCATGACACACGAAAAACAACTGAAATTTAATTTATTTTAATCGTCGTTCAATGAAAAGCTATATCAAAATTTTGAAATATATTTTGAACTACAAAGTATGACTACCAGTTTTAATTTAACGTAGCCCATCTTGTTTTAAAGTTATTTTTGAAATTTTTCATGTCATTTTAAAATAACAAATTACACGCTTAAAAAATATTTTGATTCGTAAATTTTATTTTTTATATACACACTATTACGTATTGAACCAAAGATTTAAAGAAAGTTGGTGGAAATATACATATACCACCACGAAAGTACCCATGTCTAGTGATATTTTGCAGGAAATAAATAAATAAAATCCAACTCCTAAATAATATTTCTGGTATAGGTAATATACCGGAACACATAATGTAAACAGAAACAAACTTCCAATCCTTAAAAAAGGCAGAATTCCGAAAAAAATATCTGTTCTAGCGTGTTGAATTTCGACTTTCTGAATATATTCTGAAGTAAAACAATTCGACAAAAAATTTGAACAACATTGATGAAGACAATGATTTATAAGCTAAAAAGAATACATATTTATAGTACTTGGGAATCTTCAAATATGATCGCAACCATCTGGTTTTCAACTCAAATACCCCAAAAAAGAATTTTAAATCAAATTAAAAAATTAAACATTAATTCTGAGGTTGCCAGATACCGAGTAGCAAAATTACACTTTTATGATCAATGAGTTTATCGTTTGGGCTTCTCTAGCTCCATTATAAAATTTAAGTAAATATGAAATTAAATGTTCTAAATTTTATTTCTTCATCAATCAAATATTCATAAATATTATTTTCATCATGGGAAGAAGTAAAAATTCAGTTCAAACATGAACATTATAATTTAATTTGTTTTAAGAAAATTGTTTTTCGATCAACACTGGTAAAGCAATCTGAGATGCGTACATCAATCGTTTTATACTCAATGTTATTTCTATGGCGATTTCAAATTGCTTTTGGCTTAGGCCTTAGGTCAATTTTAGGCCTCTTAGGATTCGAATTTTTCAAAATCCTTTCATAGTGCACCTCTACGGTATAAGAAGAAACACCCTGCAAAATTTCAGCTTCCTAGGACTTGTAGTTCTTGAGATACAGTGATGAGTCAGTCAGTCAGTGAGTGGTATTTGAATTTTATAGATATAGATGTGTGTGTGTATATATATATATATATATATATATACTATAAAACTGGTCCTACCAAACAAAAAAATATTTAAGACTTCTCAATAATGTCAAAGTTTCTAAAATATTAAATGTTTTTTTCGTTGCTGCATATAAATAAAATTGTTTTGATGTTAATTGTTCTGTGTATTGAATGACTTGTGAGTTAAATGTAATTTTTTTTAATACACGAATCCTTAAAAATGTTTCCAAACAAATCTTTCAATCCACGATTATGTTGTCGGGCATTTATTATAATAATAACTGATAAAACCGACATGGATATGATTTCTAACTTTAACCATTGGGTCATTCCACGCAAAATGAGCAAATCGGCTGTGGCTGACACATCACCGATTTTAATGAAAATTAGCTGTTAAATAGATTATATATAGTAAGGAGAGACTGTAAAATATTAGGTATCCCTAATGTATATTTTATTTTTATTGAATTTTAAAGTTCAAGGTGACATAAATGTAGATTTTTTTAGAATTACAAGTATCCTGTTTAAAACCCTATATTTCAAAAAGATATTGACACTAATTATAAATTTTTTTATTATTACACTCTTTAGTAAAAGTTCTTTTAGGAAATATCATAATATAGTTTAATATCCGGCACTTCTCGTTCTGAGGGAACGGTGAAAATAGAGATTTCTCCAATATGATACAAATTTCAAATTGCTCCAGTACCTCTAAAAAATGGAAATACAATATCAAAATAATTCTTAACAAAGCACTTCTTCTATCTAAAAGTTTGGTACATAATTTAGTGAATGTGTTTCTATTCCTTAGTAAAGAAAAAAAACAATGAAAAAGTGAAATAATTGAAAGCAGCGATTTTTCTCTTTTTATAATACAAATTTTACTGTGAAGGACAACTCCAAAAAACTCAAAAATTTTCAATATTATGTGTCAAGATATATATTATCTGTCCTGAAATTTTCATCATTGTAATTTGTTTATTGTCGTCCCAGGAACATTTTTAACTAGATGGAAATTATTGTTTCATTTTATCGCGTGGTGAATCAAAACAGGCGGGAACACACCAGTAAGACATCTATTTCCAAAATTGAAAGAGATGCTATTTCATTCAAGGACAGATAATAGAATAAATAAATACTATTAAATGAATTATGGTTATAAATGTGCTTGGTTTGCTGTACTGATAATGTTTTGCTGAACCGAAAGCTTTCGAACACCGGCGAATGTTCTATGGAAGGGGTTCCCAAACTTATCGAAGTCGTGGAACCCTTAAGAGAATTATAATTTTCTCACGGCACCCCCCTTCGTCTATAATATCTATCTGTGATAATATATACACTGCTGTATGTAAAAAATGCAACACCATGAAGAAATCATCCGAATGAAAATAATTTTGCAGCAAATGTCAATTATAGGATGTTATGCAAAGTAGTAAAGTTTCAGAGCCACCACGCATGCGTGGTGTGAGCAGCGCATTCTAAACTGATGCTAAAAGCGTATAAATAGAGGGCTGTAGCGGGACGTTGAAAATAGTGCATGGTTATTTTTTAGTGGCGAACGTTTAGTGAGACCTAAGTATGCCTCCACGACAAAATAAGGTGAAATTTTAACAACTTACGGAGTTTGAACGAGGAGAATCATCGGCCTTCGTGAAGGAGGATTATCCTATCGCCCAATAGCAGCTCGTGTGCAGCAGAACAGTGCCACAGTGGTGCGAGTTTGGAAGCAGTGGACCGACAAGCACCGGACAACTCGAAAAACTGGGAGTGGACGACGGAAGGTGACGTCAGCGCGCGATGATAGACACCTGGTCCACATGGCGGTGAATGACCGTACAGCTTAGTCCAGGCAGTTGACAGCACTTTGGTCTACTGCTACAGGTGTACTAAGGTCGGCTTCGTCAATTCACCGACAAATGCTGCACCGTGGACTGCTTGCAAGTATTCCTTTGTACAGGATCCGCCTCACGCCAAACCATCGACGGCTGCGTCTGCAATGGGCTCATGAGCACAGAGCCGGCGGGCTGATTGGCAAAAAGTTGTCTTTTCGGACGAATCCCGCTTTAATTTGTGGAACCTTGATGGCCGCATTCGTGTTAGACGCTATGCCGGTAAAAGCTGCCTTCCAGAGTGCGTTATCGAACATCACAGTGGCCGAACACCCCGACACATTTTATTTCTTATGCCTATTTAGAGTAGAAAATTGTCATTTTGGTTATCTACTTTTAGGATGATGCCAGGCCATTATTGGTTCCCTCTTTCAACTTGGAGCACCCCCAATCGAAATCCTCCATAGCCATCGAGCTCCAGAACTTGCAGATCTTGTCACCAAGGCTTTTGGAGGACTCTAAACTTTTGCACTAGTACTGTATGCATAGACACGACAACAACAATTTTAGGATGAAAGAAATTAAATGTGACTTCCAAACTCTATCAGTAATATTATCATACCTAGCACTGTAACTGGCATGAAATTCAACAATGTCTTAAAATCTCTTAAGCCTAAAGAAATGTTTTTAATTCCATAAAAAAACGACAATTTTCCATTTTTTGCAACTAAATTTTAGATTAAATAATGATGTTTAAAATTGTTGTTGCCAAAGTGAAAAAAATAAAAAAATTCAGATTATAAAGATGTAAAACATGTTTGTCTACACTAAGTAGTTTTTGAGAAACAAAACTTCAAACATGCAACATGATATCTCACAACTGCTCTTCATAGTTATACGTCCTAAAAATGTCTCAAACTTCGAAAATATTTAATTTTGAACCTAAATATTTTGGATATCGTTATTTATGCATAAACTAAACCCCTGTACCAAATTTCATGAAAATCCATTACCATACGGCTACAGGTTTTTTCTGATTTTTGCTCATTTCACGTGGAATAACCCTATTGTCTCTTTTTTGTACTAGTGTGAAAGAAGAAATCAAGTGGTGCTTAAAGGTAATAAGGAAGAACAGTCTATCCTAAATAAAATGAAGTTGTTTCATTATCAGAACTAACAGGAGCACGTTAGATTTTTTGACAGTTCTTCAGCACCAATATTTACTCCTCTCACTTTCAAAATTTTAAAGAAAACGTTTGAGTTGTAGAAAAGGAAAAGGGTCTTCTCATGAATGGTCTGAGATTTTGGTGTTTGGAGGAACTTTGAACATTTCGGACGAATGAAAGGAGATGAATGAAGATGAAAATGGCCAAAGTATACACTGCTGTTTATTAACATTGTAACACCATGAAGGAATCTGCGCAGTAATCCTTTGGTGCAGCGGTGGATACAACAAGGCACATGCCAGCGTCAACCAGGCTCAGAAAGACCTAGAGAAACCGGACCACGTGAGGATAGACGTGTTGTAAGACATATGCGTACTGATCCAACAGCCACTATTGCAGACATCCAATGGGCAGTGGAAACCTCTCTCGATCCTCCAATAAGGGATCGCACTATTTGTCTACGGCTTCACGACGTGGGACTCAACTCACGTAGACCGTTACGACGACTGCCTTTAACAGCATTGCACCGCTGTCAAAGACTTTAACAGCATCGTCTCGTGCCAGACGGACATGGGGCGTCGAATGGCATCAAGTGGTCTTCACCGACAAATCCCGCTTCTGTCTGGGTGGAGACGACAGTTGAATCCGTGTGTGGAGGCAACGTGGTCAAGGCCAACAATCATGGTTTTTTTGTGCAGCGTCACACGTCTAGAAGGCCTGGTGTCATGGTGTATGGTGAAATTGCGTATGATGCCAAATCACCTTTGGAATTTGTTACGGACTTTCTGACTGACCAGCATTACGTACAAGAAATTTTACAAACAGTTAAGCTCTCAACTATCAGATTCACCCGCTTTTTCAACAAGACAATGCTCGACCTCATATTGCTGCAGTCTCTAGAGCTTGTCTACGACACAACGATATCTTACCATGGCCGGCATATTCATAGGACCTGTCTCCGATCGAGAATGTATGGGATGCCATTGGACGAGATGTCATCACTCCACCGTACCACGTAATCTGCTGGAACTGCGTGGCAGGGTTCAAGCATCATAGGATGGACTGTCACAGGACTTCATAAAGATTATTTCACACCCTTGTTTTACAATAATTCTTGTTAATCATGCATGACCAAAATAATTCCTTCTGAAATCAATTTGAATTATCCTTATTTTCAATAAAAAAATGTTACCTCCATCTCTATGTTCTTATTTGTGCATTCTCTGTTCCATATTAATTTTCTCTAAACATTTGTCTTTCATTCCTATTATATACAGAATGAAACGAGGCTTATAATCATGGTAACAAGCTACTTTTCAAATATTCAAGACACAATTTACATTTCCAAATGTTTTATGTGCTGACCAAGTAGCCAAAATGCATAGAGTTCTACAGGAGCGTCCACATGTAGAAAACGCGAGAATGTCGCTTTCTAATAGCTCCGGCTCTTCGAGGTCTCCGGTCATTCAAGCGCTTCAACTGGATATCGTGGTACATAGGAATATGGTGCAATGTTTACATGACACGCGGTGTGGCTGGCGTAAAGAACTTTTTTATTCTCTAGTCCAAGTTTCTATCTTCGCGATCGTTAAAGATAGAGTGAAAAAGTTAACGAATTTGAAATCTGCGGAAAACCAAATTGATACCTTTAAGGTGATTTTCTTTAATTGAATAACTTTTATATTTTCACAATACAAATTCGGCCGCATTTTAAACATTCATTACGAACACAAAAAGGACTATTTTTCTCGTTTTATAGAAAAGATATATCTTGAATGGAGTACTTAGTTGCCTTAATTTACTGCTTTGTATTTCATGCTATTAAAAATAGGATGCAAATTTAATCGTATGTATTCGATTTTTGAAGATTGTTTCTAACAAAGGGGGGGATCGTTGGTAATTTTATTTTTGAGGTAACGTATACCGTCAACGGTCCGTTCAAATTTTCATGTGCGGCAAGCGACTTTAAAATAAAGCTAAATTGAAATATTCAATTTGAAAGCTAAACTGTGAAACGTGAAAGATAAGTTTTAATTTTTATTCATTTTTCACATCCTCGTGTAAAGTATCCGCATACGTTAAAAAAGTCAATTTTGACGAAAATTTGAATTTTTTTTATTTTACTGACAAATTTTCTGTAATTTTGTGCTTCTAAAACAGTTTTAACTGTTAAATGCGACAAAAAGAAGAAAAAAAGTTAGGTCAATTTAAAATTTGAACGAAATTGTTAAGTTATACAGGAAGTAGCATGACGAAACCGGAACTAATAATCAGAATATTCTATTTTTACCACGTATTGAATATATTCATTTCTAACATACTGTCGCCTTTTTAAAAAATATTGAACTAATCTTGTAATTGAAAAACAAATCAAGAACTTTTCCCTTTTCCCCTATATGTCATGAGCACTTCAAACCACATTTGCTAAGAATGTAACGCTGTGATTCAATTACTATGAAGACTGGTCTATTACTTTTTATATTAATATTAAAATTCAATTCCATGTTTATTTATTTGTTATATTTTACTGATATTATTTATAGCCTCTGGATCGGAAGGTTCCTGGTTCGGATCCGGGTCCGGGCATGGATGTTTGTAAACGTATCTTATAGAAGCGGCTGGTGCACCTTAAATCTGTCGTGGCCGAAAGTCCTCATGTTGGGTTGGTGTGGAAGTTTGGAGAGTGGGGTGCCAGCTCAGGTGTTGCTTCGTCATCTGACCGTGGTTCAAAATGACGAGGTGTTGTCCTCGGATCTTTCCCTTAAGAGACTGATTCCGGACCGTCGTCAATAGCCCGTTGTGTTGTTCTAGTACGACGTTAACTAAAATTACCAAATTACCTGATATTATTTAAAGCATAATTTCAATACTTACACCCTTTACATTTTAAATTTAAACACCCTTTACATTTAATTTTTCATTTTAAAATGGTGTGTATAAGAAATAATCTCGACCTTTCACGTTGGTGTGGGGGCGCGACTGCTGGAAGGTTAACGTCCCACTGGAGCAACACACCAAGCTACTGGTGATGGTCTAGGATCAACCCCGAAGGAAGAGATCCAAGGACAACACCTCGTCATTTTGAACCACGGTCAGATGACGAAGCAACACCTGAGCTGGCACCCCACTCTCCAAACTTCCAGACCAAACCAACGTGAGAATAGTTGAGACCACGAGAGTTGTAACGTGCACCAGCCCTCTTTGTAATCGACGGTCTTGGGTTGGATTCGAACTCGCTATCCTCCGTTTGCTAATCCGTTGCTGCGGGCCACCGCGGCCCTACCATCCAAGTGATCGAGCTCAGATGGCGTTCGCAAATGCTTCAATCAGAATGGGGCTGCTGTGTTCTAGAAGCGTCTCATTCGAAGCAAAACCCTTGGAGTCCATCGCAGTGACCGAGGTCGAACGCTCCCCAGAGTTTCATTGCACCGAACTTTTTTTTTCGGACCCAGGCGCGTGCGGAGGAAGAAAACAATGAATCGATATAACGATTCCGGATTGTATCAATAAACGTCTGGAACCGTGTCAACAAGAGGCAGCAGTTGGGGTCGATCGAACGCTGCTTGTAATTAGATGGAAGTCGGGTCCCCTTCGAGTTCTTTTCGGAGAGTGACTCATTCATTTCGCTCACTCGAACTGCAACCTGTTGCATGTCAATGCGAAAGCATTTGCATTGGGGTGGAGGAGGTTGGAGACCACGTTGGAAGGGTGGGGGTGGAAATCGATGAATCGGTCCCCAGAGAGAAGTCTTCTGCAAACAGACTCTTTGTTCTCGTCATCTGGAAGGTGATTTTCTTATTCGGTTCGTCACAGTTGTTTCTCTTAGGCTCAAATAACACCAGTTGCGAATTTTACCCTCCAGAGACTGAATCAATTTTTGCAGTGTTCAGATGATTGTCTAGGCGGCAGTATCGCAACCCCTTTCTATACCGCGCTTCGAAAAAGAAAGGTTGAGTTGGTGTGGAAGTTTGGAGAGTGAGAAGTTGCCTCGTTAGACTCTCCAATGGAGAATTTGGAAGTTTGGTGTTGTCGTCGGATGTTTCCCTTAGGAGATTGATCCTGGACTGTCGTCAATAGCCCGCTGTGTTGCTCTGGTACGATGATAATTAAAAATTGCCAATACGAAACTCGGGGGTTATGAAATATATAACTCAATTCCCCCCCCCCAACGACAATGAGTAAATTGCTCGTATGTCACTAATAGCTTATGGATTGGTGACCAACCATTCTGTTGTTTAAGGTGTTAGCCTCTAGATCGGAGGGTCCCTGGTTCGAACCCGTGTCAGTGCATGGATGTTTGTAAACGTATGATGTAGAGGCTGGTGCACCTTAAATCTGTCGTGGTCGAAAGTCCTCATGTTGGGTAGGTGTGGAAGTTTGGCTGAATCGCTCTAACCAGATATTGCTTAGGCGTTGGCTGGGGAGGCCGATAGGCAGCCAGGTGCTCAGGCGTTTTAGTCTGTGGTCCGGAATTGAAGCAGCCTAGCGTTCCACTTGACCAAGCGCAACGCCGGCTGATGCCGAGGGTGCTTTAGCTCTTTTGCGGGTACTCTCGGCAGCCCGGGTTATTGCCTGTAACCGGAATAGCCGATGGTAGGCGGTGGGCGTTCAGCGCTTGTCTGAGTATTGGTCATTTTTACCTGAGGCGCCTGGATGTGGGCTGCCGTTAAATGCTTGGCGATTCGGATTACTTTCCGACGGCTGGTTATCGGTTCGGGCCGGTAAGATGAAAAACTGTAGGCTCGCTTGGGAGTAGTGACCCGAGTGGGTAGGGCCAGGTCGTCGTCTTTCCGGTCAAGTAGAGGCAGGAACCTACACGAGATGTCACCTGGTAACTTGGATTGCTGGAGGTTAGCCTCTCCGGACCAACCCTTGGCTAATACCTGCTCTCTTACGAATTTAGGCTATCTGGTAGGCGGCAGAAGACTACATATCGCCATGGATTATGGACCCGGTATTACCGCCCACGGGCCGGACATATAGGGTGTGAGAACAGTCTGCTGTCCTGCTGGGCTACAGAGGAGTAGGCGCGCTCCTAGTATATGCCCGGAGGTATGAGTGTACGTACTCGCCACTCAATGATGAGAACAATCCAGCTCGATTCATGACTTGGGGTCACCAGGGCAATGAACTCTATTGCTTCTGATGGCTTCTCGCTTGAGGTGAGCATGATGAAATCCAGCGGGTGAGCACGGCTGCCACGATTGGCAATATTGATCTGTGAAAGGACACCTTATCCGATCGGGCGGGAGCCGTGCTAGTTCTGGGTTTTCTAACTACTACTTGGTTAACCTGGGGCACCCCTTCGTACGTCTCCCATATGCCATGTTCTGCTTTCGTTTCCTCCTCTAGAGGCGTTCCCTGTTAATCCTCTGTGGGTGTTCAATCACTAGATACGGAGGAGTCTGCTTCCATTCGAAGAAGTGCCAGCTGAGGTGTTGCCTTTACATCTGGCCGTGGTTCAAAATAACGTGGTGTTGTCCTCGAATCTTTCCCTTGGTAATTGATCCTGAACCATCGTCAATAGTTACTCTTGTACGATGTTAATTAAAATTACCTTACCTTACCATTATCATCGAGGTAAGGTAAGGAATTTTAATTAGCGTCGTACTAGAGCAACACAACACCATTACCAGCGAACAAGAAATATAAGTATTTAATTAACGTCGGCACTCGAGCAACACAACGGACTATTCTCGACAGTCTGGGATCAACCCATCAAGGGAAACTTCCGAAGTATGTAGATAAGTATTTAAACATCGTACTGGTGCAACACAACAGCTGTTGACTAATAATCAAAGCGGGAAAGATCCGCGGACAACACCACGTCATTTTGAACCATGGTCAGATGGCGAGGCAACACTTTATAGCTGGCATCCCACTTTCCAAACATTCACACTACGCCAACATCAGATCAATTGAGGCGTGATTTCACGAGCATCAAACCCCTTTGTACCTAACGATCTTTGTTTGAATTCGAAATTGTAACCCTCCGGTTGCAAAACCGTTACTCTATCAACCAAAAATTCAAAAGATACAATCAAAGGACAATTTAACAGAAATGAAAAGAACATTCTAGAATATTCGAAATAAATGGAAATTTTAACTGCGCAAAATCTTATCATAAAAGCGTGAATAATCGTTATATAGATGGGTTGTCTTTATCTTTCGTATGTCGCTACAAAAATTGCGCGAAAAAAACTTGCCAAAAGCTTTGTCACAAAAGGTATGCGTATATCAAAGCTGAATAGAAATTTCATTATTTTACGTTCATTTCAAAGCAGCCCATTCATTACGAAATGAATTTCAAGAATCGTTTCCCAGGCAAAGTCCGACAACTTGCACACATGGAATGGACCGAAACTTCTCCAGCAGCTGCCAACAAGACGCGTCTTCTCAGGGGCCGGTCGGCAGGGGCTTCGAATCTCCCACCTAGAACCCCCGAATCCGTCAGACGAGAAAATGGCGATCGCCGCGAAACGGAGAAATGAGAAGAATGAATCTTCCTCGCCCAACTTTCTGGGAAGAACATTTTTCTTCCCAGGACTGCAGGGGAGGACCCACCACCTGTTATGGAACGCCACTGGGGAAACAACGCGAGAGTACTTAAACCTCGTTCTCCCCTCGCTTCAAAACTCCGAGAACAAAAGACATTCGGCAGAGACAGAAGTTTTCGATTCGGGGGCCCCTAACGATAATGAATGCCGGATGGAATCACGGTTATCAATTATGAAGCACGGACGCAGGAGAGAATCGACAGACATTTGTTTTCTCCCTCCAAAGAAAGTTTCGCTTCGATGGATCTTCATTTGCTCTCGAGTCCCTGACAGGGATTCTGCTACATCGTGATGGATCGCCCCTCCCTCGCAGGACATTACTTATCCTGCAGGAAGTGAATTTAATTTTTTTAAAGGACCCTATGCTCGTTCGGAAAGCGTTTGGTTTCCAGAAATGGCAGCCATCTCTCGTAGAGCATCGTGTTGGCGCTGCTTCGGTGGCTGCTGCACGCTCACTCGACTGTCTTGCTTGTTTGAATGACCTCATATCACGTGACTGGACGTGTCTGAATGACGTCGTGCCACGTAGCATGACGTCATCTAGTGGCATGCATTGACCTTCTTATGCATGGGAACGCAGTTTCATATTATTGCCCACATTGTCTCCGTTTGAAGATATGTCACGTGGTTGGGGGTAAAAGCATAAATCCTAAATTATTGGTTGGCTAAAGTGTTTATCTACCGTGATAAAAATAAAACTAGTCAGCGATTCGACAGCCGATCGGCTTTGTCAATTCGTAAGCCCACGAGATTTACACTTTCGATATCTTACAACAGCGACTTTGCCCCCATGCTCCGTCTGTTTCATCAGAAGGTCGATGGTGGCATGACACCCGCTTCCGTTTATGTGATGTGATGTCACTTCCGGAATTATAGAGCCCCATTCACTATCAGTCAATCACACATCGGATCTCATCTTTTACATACTAACACACAGTCCACAGTAGATGAAGCGCAGGTATTCATGCAAACTATTTATTAACCCTCAAGTGCTTCGACGGGACATCTCATCCAATGTCTGGTCAATTTTGCCAGGACGAGTCATCTGGTCCATCTTGATGCGGGCAGTTTTGCTCATGAAGTAATATACCTGGTCGGGATAAAACTGCCCTGGTACTCCAAGTGGTGTGAATACACAATCAGGGAAAACAAATTGTCTAGAACCGGTCGTAGTTTGGAAAAAGTTTGCGTGCCGGAGGGAGGTTGGCCACCACAGGACAGTTCTCTGGCCATGCTTCAAAATTATGTGGTGGCCTTTTATCTTTCTCTTCGGGTTTGATCTCATCATCTGACCGTGGTTCAAAATTACCTGGGGATGGCCTCTTATTTTTCTCTTTGGGTTCGATCTTGTCATCTGACCGTGGTTCAAAATTACCTGGGGATGGCCTCTTATTCTTCTCTTTGGGTTCGATCTTGTCATCTGACCGTGGTTCAAAATTACCTGGGGATGGCCTCTTATTTTTCTCTTTGGGTTCGATCTTGTCATCTGACCGTGGTTCAAAATTACCTGGGGATGGCCTCTTATTTTTCTCTTTGGGTTCGATCTTGTCATCTGACCGTGGTTCAAAATTACCTGGGGATGGCCTCTTATTTTTCTCTTTGGGTTTGATCTTGTCATCTGACCGTAGTTCAAAATTACCAGGGGATGGCCTCTTATTTTTCTCTTTGGGTTCGATCTTGTCATCTGACCGTGGTTCAAAATTACCTGGGGATGGCCTCTTATTTTTCTCTTTGGGTTCGATCTTGTCATCTGACCGTGGTTCAAAATTACCTGGGGATGGCCTCTTATTTTTCTCTTTGGGTTCGATCTTGTCATCTGACCGTGGTTCAAAATTACCTGGGGATGGCCTCTTATTTTTCTCTTTGGGTTCGATCTTGTCATCTGACCGTGGTTCAAAATTACCTGGGGATGGCCTCTTATTTTTCTCTTTGGGTTCGATCTTGTCATCTGACCGTGGTTCAAAATTACCTGGGGATGGCCTCTTATTTTTCTCTTTGGGTTTGATCTTGTCATCTGACCGTAGTTCAAAATTACCTGGGGATGGCCTCTTCTTTTTCTCTTTGGGTTCGATCTTGTCATCTGACCGTGGTTCAAAATTACCTGGGGATGGCCTCTTATTTTTCTCTTTGGGTTCGATCTTGGCATCTGACCGTGGTTCAAAATTACCTGGGGATGGCCTCTTATTCTTCTCTTTGGGTTCGATCTTGTCATCTGACCGTGGTTCAAAATTACCTGGGGATGGCCTCTTATTTTTCTCTTTGGGTTCGATCTTGTCATCTGACCGTGGTTCAAAATTACCTGGGGATGGCCTCTTATTTTTCTCTTTGGGTTCGATCTTGTCATCTGACCGTGGTTCAAAATTACCTGGGGATGGCCTCTTATTTTTCTCTTTGGGTTCGATCTTGTTATCTGACCGTGGTTCAAAATTACCTGGGGATGGCCTCTTATTCTTCTCTTTGGGTTCGATCTTGTCATCAGACCGTGGTTCAAAATTACCTGGGGATGGGCTCTTATTTTTCTCTTTGAGTTCGATCTTGTCATCTGACCGTGGTTCAAAATCACGTGGTATCGTTCTCGACCGTCGTCAATACAAGCTGTGTTGCTCTAGTACGAAGTTGATTAAAATTACCATTACCTTGACGGTCGCCAATAGCCCGTTAAGTTGCTCCAGTGTGATTTTGAAAAAATCATCACAGTGGCACAGTCGTCGAGAGTCGTGTCCAAAGGCAAAGAAGCGTCTTTTATTCCCTGGCGCAGGATGAGGATGGAGCGGAGAGGAGAGGGAGCAGGTGATGCGGAAAGACGGAGCGGGCCGTCTTTTTCGATTCGAAGTATCATCTCTATTCATAAACTCCTGTCACGCGGGTGGACAGGCACTGATTCTACCCGTGAAGAGTCGAATGTCCTGCGGGCACAGTCAACCCCGTGAGCTCTTCCTGCTCTATCCAGATCTCGTTTCACTTCCGTTGAAGAGGTTGCTGTCGATCCAGAACTTCCTTTTTCTTTCATAATCGCAAACAGCTTCCAGTGTTTTTAGTGGTTGAGGTTTTGTAGTTGTGATGGAAGTGTTCGAATATTTAAGTTCTCACACTATTCGAATATCTAAGTATTCATTTGTAGTATTGGTTGATTGGTTTAAGTTTTATGGCGGAAGGTCAAAAAGCAGAAAAGCTGCCTTCAGCATTTGAATAACCAATGTATTTATCCCAAGTATATATTTGAATACCAAAGTACATTATGTATCCTAACTATTTGAATACCAGAGTACAGATCCCAAGTATTTTAATTTCATAGTAAATTCAAACACCAAAGTATTGGTTCGAAGTATTCAAATACCAAAGTATTCTTTTAAGTATTCAAATATCAAAGTATACCTTCGAAGTATTCAAATACCAAAATATTCGTTCGAAGTATTCAAATACCATAATATTCGTTCGAAGTATTCAAATATTAAACTATTAATTCAAAATATTCAAATACCAAACAATTCATTCGAAGAATTCATGTGCCTAAGTGTTCTCCGTGTATTCGTATACCACAGTATTCTTCCTACCTCTTATATTTCTAATAATGTCTTGTCACAGTTAGCTCATTCGTACAACCGATTGGAATTCGATTGTAGATTCGAGTATAAAAGTATTCAATTCTGCCGATATATATTTTGTCAGGCAAGGTCCAATAATGAACTCACAGCTCCGAAACTGAATTCCCGTCGGGTTGGCGTGGAAGTTTGGAGAGTGGGGTGCCAGCTCAGGTGTTGCTTCGTCATCTGACCGTGGTTCAAAATTACGAGGTGTTGTCCTTGGATCTTTCCCTTAAGGGACTGATCCCGGACCGTCGTCAATAGCCCATTGTGTACGGACTCCAGACGTTAACTAAAATTACCATTACCATTACCGAGACTGAATACAATCCGATTATAACATAATATGTTAGAACTATACTTGAGATCAGCTTAACCCATCTGTTTTAGCGTGGTTAAACGACATGAGTAAAGGAGTTGCTCTGACCTACTGACACAGATTCATCCGTACGTAAAAGTACCATTTATAAGTGGAACCTTTGTATGGGAGTATGTGGTAATTGGTAATTTTAGTTAACGTCGTACTAGAGCAACACAACGGGAGTATGTGAGGATTTTAAAGAAAGATAACAGCTCGTACGATAAATAGCCAATAAAATTCGTAATAAAATCTATTGAATTATATAATGGATAGGTAGATAGTTAATAACATTGTACCGGAGCAACACATAGGGCTATTGTTGATGGTTTGGGATGAATCACGATTGCACATATCCAAGGGACACGCCTCGTCATTTGAACCGCGGTCAGATGACGAAGTTACAGCTGGCATCCCACTCTCCAAACTTCCACACCACGCCAACGTGAGGACATCTGAGGCCACGGCAGATTGCAGATGTTAACCTCAATGTACAGGATGCTCTTTGGCCTCGGGTTCTAACCCGTTGCTCTTCCTCACGTTGGCTTGAAGTAAGAGTGTCTAGAACGGGGTTCCACCTGAAGTGTCGCTCTCATATATGATCGTGATTCAAAATTACGTGATATAGTCCTCGGATCTGTCCCTTAGGGAATGATCCCGGACCATCACCGATAGCCCGTGGTGTTGCTCCAGTGCGACGTTAAATAAAAATAACTACCTACCATTGATTGTCCAACAGGGGTACCAGCCCCTCCCATTTTTAGGAAAAATGGGTACCTGTGGGTATTGCGCGTAACACATACTATTAACCAATACGATACAGACATCATCAGACGCGAGGACGATCGGGCTTGGGTTCGGTAATACGCCGAGACGATTAGAGTGCGGGTGGTAGTGTGGTATTAATTAAAGTTGCACTGGAGTACCACAACGGACTATTGGCAACGGATCAATCCCCCAAGGGACAGATCCGAGGACGAAACCACGTAATTTTGAACAACGGTCAGACGATGAGGAAACAACTGAGCTAGAACCCCCGACTCTCTAAACTTCCACACACCGCCAACGTAAAAGCATTTGAAGCCCGAACAATTTAAGCCATACCCCCTTGTACACGCCGACCAACCGGTCTAGTGGTTAAGGTGTTAGCCTCTAGATTGGAAGGTTCCTGGTTCGGGTCAGAACATGGATGTTTGTAAGCGTATAGTTGTAGAGGCGGATGGTGCCATCCTGCACGTCCTCCTTAAATATACTGCTGTTTGTAAAAAATGCAACACCATGAAGGAGTCATCAGAATTAAATGAAATTTAATACACAAACGGCTTGTATTACAACAAAAATTTTACAGCAAAAAAAAACAATATTAAGTGTCCGAAATCAGTATTTGGTGTAGCCACCACACGCTACAATAAGTGCTACTATACTACGTAGCATGGAGTGAAACAGATGCTTAATGTCTGCTTGTGGAAGATAATTCCATATTGTTTGTATGCGCACCCAAAGTTCGTCTTTTGAAGCTGTAGAACGCCGATCTCGAGTGAGACGCCGACCCACCAAATCCCACACTTGCTCAATAGGCGACATATCCGGAGAATAAGCAGACCAAGGAAGAAGTTGCATGCGTTGGGCTGAAAAGAAGTGTGGAACGTTCCTTACAACAGGTGCGTTATTCTGTTGAAAGATAGCTCCAGGGATGCCTTGAAGGAAGGTAACGACTTCGGGCTCTAGCACTTCACGGACGTACCTGTTTCTATTCAGATTACCCTCAATTCTTAGCAGCTAAGATCGTACATGATACGAAATCGCACCACCAGACCATAACTCCGGGTGTTCGGCCACTATGACGTTCGATAACGCACTCTGGAAGGCAGCGTTCACCGGCATAGCGTCTAACATGAATGCGGCCATCATGGTTCCACAAATTAAAGCGGGAATCGTCAGAAAAGACAACTTGTTGCCAATCAGCCCGCCAGGCTCTGTGCTCATGAGCCCATTGTAGACGCAGCCGTCAATGGTTTGGCGTGAGGGGGATCCTGTATAAAGGAATCCTTGCACGCAGTCCACGGTGCAGCAGACGCCGGCGAATTGACGAAGCCGACATTAGTACACCTGTAGCAGTAGACCAAAGTGCTTCCAACTGCATGGAAGAAGCTGTACGGTCATTCATCGCCATGTGGACCAGGTGTCTATCATCGCGCGCTGACGTCATCTTACGTCGTCCACTCCGTTTTTCGAGTTGTCCGGTGCTCGTCGGTCCACTGTTTCCAAACTCGCATCACTGTGGAACTGTTCCGCTGCACACGAGCTGCTATTGCGCGATAGGAAAATCCTCCTTCGCGAAGGTCGATGATTTTACCCCGTTCAAACTCCGTACGTTGTTGAAATTTCACCCTATTTCGTCGTGGAGGCATACTTAGGTCTCACTAAACGTTTGCCACTAAAAAATAACCATGCCATATTTTCAACGTCCCGCTACAACCCTCTATTTTTACACTTTTAGCATCAGTTCAGAGGGCGATGCTCACACCACGCATGCGTGGTGGCTCTGAAACTTTAATTATTTGCATAACATTCTGTGATTGACATTTGCTGCAAATTTCATTTCGTTCGGACGATTCCTTCATGGTGTTGCATTTTTTACAAACAGCAGTGTATGTTGTTGCCGAAAGTCCTGACATTGGGTTGATGTGGAAGTTTGTAGAGTGGGGTACCCGCTCAGGTGTTGCCTCGTCATCTGACCGCAGTTGTTTACGTGGTGCTGTCTTGGGATCTTTCCTTTACGGAATTAATCAACTCAATAGCTCAGTGTGTTGCTCCAGTACGACGTTAATTAAATATTACCATTACCCCCTTTGTACACGACGGTCTTAGATTCGATTCAAACCCTCCGTTTACGAGTCCGTCCCTCTTGCAATCTGGCTGCCCAGAATGAGGGTGACAGCAGCAATAGCAACGGGGCTGCCCGCTGAGCTTTACGTCCAAACTAAACTCCAAGTTCGCCATCACGGTTTCTCGATTGAATCGATGCCTCAGAGGCTGACCACTCACTAGCACACGCGTTCAATACTCGTTCCTCTAATCGCATCGATCCGAGCGGAGATTCCAAGCTGAGCCGAGATCAGGGTCCGATCCGGACCGCACACTGTGAGGAAAAAAGCGTTCCTCTGGGGAGGGCGCATCTGCGGGAACGGGGCTGCCGGGGTAATGGTTGTGATTTGCATTAATTAGTTTCGGGGGCGCTCGAAACTCCCTTTAATTACGCAAAATTAATTACATATTGAAATCCGAATTCCCCCAGCGGACACCGAAAGAGGAACTCTTGAATCATTCATTGGAACCCTTTGACTCTCTCCGAGTCTGACAGACTCCGCGCCGCACTCCCATTGCAATTTTCCTCCCTCGCTCGACACGGAACACGGCGTTTCAAAATGTCGCCAACAGGGTTCGTTTTGGAACGAATCGAACGTTGACCAACTTAAATTAAGACTCGGCATGTGCAAATGTAGTGATTAAACGCTTTCAAGTGGAGCAAACAAAATGTCAGCATGGCCAGTTGAGAGAGCTATATATCATATGGAGCACCGAATAAATTGTCACAAATACACCAAACCGTTTTTGCTGTAAAACGAGTACCGCCAAGTGCTCATACTTGGGACTGTTGGGATTTTTCAAATTTGGCAGTTGGCCAAAATGACATTTTCTGTTATCATTCTGAAAAGGGCAGATTCAAGAGCAGTGACACCTGTTGTAAACGTTTCTTTTAAAAACAACTAGATAAAAGGGTTTTTTAAGATATCGTTCACCTTAAATGTACATCCAAAAAGGTAGGTTTTTTTTGGTCTAAATAACTTTACTTCTCCAAGCTTTATTAGAAAAATGAAGAATTCTGGTGTCTGATTTCTTTATCCTATCGTTAAATGTAATAAAACCAGTCAGTGTTTTACTTTTTACTTGATTAATTTTCAATTTACATAAACATTTCTGAAAAAATGCGCATGGGACTTGAAAATGAAAATTATTCCACGCATATCCAGCTAGGAAAAGGGAATTTATTGAAATATAGATATACATAAAATACATTCCATATTGCTACAGCAATAGGGCGAGTACATTTTCCAAAAATATATATGAATTTGAAGTTGCAGTTAACAAACACACATAAAAAGTTCAATCCAACAATTATTATTTCAAAACAATAATTTAGATAAGTACAAAAATATATATATTTGAAATAATAAGACAACCATAACAGCAAAGAACATCAAAGGTGTACTAAACAAGACGATATACATGTAAGTTTAGTCCAATGCATATTACAGACAGAAAATGTAGATATAGACACGAAATATAAATATGTGGTACATTTCAAAGACAAAGTACAACTTAGATGTATAACAAATAGAGTATGCAAAACAATTTTAGTATAATCTATAATATTATAAAATGAAGTGTTTGTCTGGGTTTTTTTTTCCTCCGTGCACTCAAAGTCCTGACGAGTCTATGGCACTTACAGTAATGAGATTTGGCACACAGGTAAAAAATAAATTAAAATGCGGGATCGGTGATTTGGTAGCAATTAAAATTGTGACTATCGGGAGCATCCCGTTGCTATGAGTGGCTATGATATACTTTGCGATCAATCAATCGGATTCAGTCACAGTCTAGAATCACAGTCACAGTTTGGAATTAAAGACATTCTTCAGTAGCAGTTCTCAGTTAGATAAGTGTTACTGTGATATCACTTTCTCTAACATCCCTAGTTCGAAGTCTTTCGCGATCTTGTGTACTTTACATGTTGCAATTTAGTGGCGAGTGCAAGGTGTGTACCTAATCGTGTACCAGTTCAGCGAGGGGGATCAGAACTGCAATGAACATTCCACCTGCCACTCTTTGCAAACCCAGTGCTAGTTTCGAAATGAGTGGTGCGCCCCTTCCTAATGG
Source organism: Metellina segmentata (assembly GCA_947359465.1). NCBI lineage: Eukaryota > Metazoa > Arthropoda > Arachnida > Araneae > Tetragnathidae > Metellina > Metellina segmentata. The sequence continues at coordinate 15,620,744 of OX375879.1, read as the reverse complement.
ATCGGACGCCCTCTCCGGGAAGACACGAAGCTGCCTTCGGGCTGAGATCGATTCCATTCGAGGCGAGATAAAAGACGTTCCGAATGCCCCACTTCGTGAAGAAAGTTCTCCAGGCACCTTTCCCCACAGCACCCTCTGTGGAGAACAGGAACCCACACCCACTTGTTGGTATCCACTCGCGTCTTCTCTGTCTATTTCTTTCCATACCCTCTGTCAAAACTGTTTCACCATTCCAGTCTCTCAAAGTATTTTTTTTGTCTCCATCTATCGTCTCTTTCTCTTCTCAGATTCTATAACTACTCTTTCTATCTCTCCTCTCTCAAATTCTACTTCCTGCTCTCTAAGCAACTGTCTGTTAACTCTCTCTTGTCGTTCTATTCTCTTTCTCTCTTGTATCCCTCTCTTTCTCTAACTCTTTGCTTTCATCATCCTTCGATCCTTTTTCTCCCCCTCCACACGCCAACAGCTTATATATATATATATATATATATATATATATATATATATATATATATATATATATATATATATATATATATACAACACAATCCGAGACTTGTGACATGGGGCGTTGTCCTGCTGGAAGATTCCATTTCCAGTTGGGAAGACAGACGTTATATAAGGGTGCAACTGATCCGCAATGATGTTCAGATAGTTCGCAGCGTTCATGGTCTGCTCTACCACAACTACGAGTCCCAGAGTCGACCATGAGAACGTCCCCCAAAGCATAATACAGCCACCACCAGCCTGTGTATGACCTGCTGTACAAGAGTGGAGCAACTGTTCGCCTGGCAGACGGCGTACCCTGACACGACCATCGATGGGATGAATGAGAAATCAGGATTCATCTGACCGAGGCCATGCACGAGAGCTACCATCATCAGGCCTGAAGATTCGATTTCTAACGTCACATTCGACATCCTCTCCGTTGTTAAGATGCTGATACGACTTACGACAGATGCTCATTACTGAGTGAGTTTTTAAAGTTGAAAAAGAGATAGCAACAAAAGCGTTATGTGAAAAAATAATCCTTGTAGCGCATTGAAAACAAACTTGCATAACAACTTATATCTCATAAACTTTAACCAATCTTTTTGTATTTAAATTGAGTCAAAGCATGTGTTTGGATTTTGGCAATGGACTTAGCTAGTGTTTGGTTATTTCAGCAATCACTATGAAAAAAATTGTTTGTTTATGTTTAAGTGCAAAACCTCATTGTTATCTTCTTGCTGAGAACCCGATTCCTTAATTAAATGTATGGCCTTTTCTACCTTCTCGTTACATGAAACATCATTTGGTGTTAACCCAGCTAACCAACTCAACAAACAATCAAATTTGTCCAGAGATCACATTTATTTATTTTCCCAATATAAACTGGAAAGATTTGGTCTTCAGCAACACCGACTCATGCAAAATTTCAACGGTTAAATCCTTATAAATTTTCAATGAAACAATTATGCTAGAACACTGGTTAACGTCTATCCTGTAACATAAGACAAAATATTCTGTTATAGTGTTTTGCTATTCATTACCAAGTTTCTTAGCGTATGTATCCATAAGATTTTCAAATGAGGCAATAGTGTCATACGAAGTTTATTGCGCAAAATGTCTTTCTTCTCGCTCTTTTATGACATTCAACCGTTCAGTTGGAGTTACTCACTACTAGATGGCTCATGGGAAAGGTAAGAAGGCTGGTTTTCAATTATTGATGGATATGCATTCTTTGTTAGCTTCGGAATTTTTCTAGAAACCACTAACTCGCTACCATCAGCTCTAACTGCACGGTCTTCATTGACAGTAAATTTTGAACTAAAATGCTTTATGTACACAACAGCAGTTGCACTAGGAACAAAATCTGCTCTGTTAATACATTTGAGCCACGGCCTTTTCTGGCTTCATCCTTAGGGAAAGTGAACGACGTGATATATGTATCTGTATTGTTATAATTAGAAGTATAACGAGGTACGCAATATTTTCGTCCTTTGCCCAACTTAATTGTATCCAATGAAAGTCTATAAAAAAACTTTCAATCAGATGTGCGCTACTTTACACAATCTCAACAACTACACTTGACACAATCAACTACTAAACAATCACATGTGGATACTAATACAAATAGATGAATGCTACAAAAAGTATTAATTTGAGATGCAATTTTTTAAGTTCGAAAGTCCAGTCATTCATAAATAATTGCCTCCAAAAATGTAATTATAATATCAATGTTCATTCATGACTATTAAAATTAAAGCTTCAAAAAGAAAAGGTTTTCACACAGGCAGAACATCAACACGTGTTACAATGTAACCAACTGAACACTAAGTAATGTGCACAATAAATAGAAATGAAGAGAAAAACAAAAACTTACTTTCATAGGCTAATAATCCAAACATAATTCGACACAATTTTAATTCCGAAAAAAAGAACAAAGCACAATTTATGAATAAAAATTCACATGGATGTGACAACAAACACTGCTCTAAAAGTAGGCTTGACCATCCAACTATCTAATGGAATCCAAATGGAATCGATGGGCTTTAGACTGTGACGTCACGCATCCCTCAACCCCTGAACCTTCTGGCCTGATAGGAAAACAGGTTTGCTTCTTTCGGGCACGGCCTCGATCTGACCAGGCAACTCTCTTCCACTCATCCATAGTCCAGTCTCGATGTTACCGTGCCCATTGTAGGCGTAGTTGACGATGACGCTTGGTCAACAGAGGCACACGAGTGGGACGTCTGCTGCACAGTCCCATATCCAACAGTGTCCGCTGAACTGTGTGTTCCGAAACACTTGCGCTTGAACCTGCATTGTATTGGGCTGTCAGCTGAGCCACTATCTCGCGATGATTTTGCTTTACCGAGTGGGACAGTCTCCGACGTCCTTTTACTTTGATGACGCGTTGGCGACCAACACATTGGCGTCTACTGCTGGTGTCACCTTCATTTATCCACTTTGCATGAATACTAACTACGTCAGATCGTGAACAACCTACCAGTCGTCCAGTTTCGTTGATACACGTTCCGAGTCTTCGGGCCTTTACGATCTGCCCTCTATCAAATTCGCTTAGATCAGTAGCCTTTCCCATCACTCGCAAAAGTAAGTGCAAGAATGATTACTTACCTTCTCCAGCAGCAGTTAAATAACATTCTCAATTCATCACGTGCCCTCCACGTCATCCAGACGAGTTCATTGAAAAATGTGGGGATGGTCATAATGTTTTGGCTCGTCAGTGTATATATATAATAACATAAAATATACAAAATAACAGTAACATAAAACACACAAAATAGCAAAACATAACCAAACAGCCGGGGTGCATTAACCAGAAACCGAAACTCGAAACTACCCTCCCTAAAGACGCCCTGATCCACGAACATTTCTTCATTTTTTAAGACTTTTGTTGAAAAATTTTTTTGAAAATTCTTGTGTTATATATATATATATATATATATATATATATATATATATATATATATATATATATATATATATATATATATATATATATATATATATTTGCTACAAAATTGTTGGTAACAACATAGTTGTTTATATTAATTATTTCCATAACAGTATTAAAGGAAGGAAAAGGGGTATTTATTATTGAGAAGTGTGTTTTGAGATGATTACATTGTACGAGAAAGTTAGATTGAGAGTTATACAAATCTTTCTGAAACGCACCAGTTGACCAGCAATCGTATTATGGTATATTTTTTTAGAAATATTACTAAATCATTGCGTAATGATTTTTAATTTCCAGTTATTAAATTGAACTCTAATATTTCTAAAATATTTTGTACCTTTAGACATTAAATCCATCAATTGATCATTTTCATCAATATCAAGATCACCAGTAACAACGTGTCCTAAGCCTTCATTCAAATAAGGTTTATAATCCATGTAAACTCACAAACATACAACGTTATCCCTATACATATTTTATAATTCTATATATTATATAATTCTATACATATTTTTTCAAAAAGGTTAATTTAAACCTTTTTGAAAAATAATTGTAATTCAATTTTTTCTATCTTCCTAAAAGTAAATAATATTTAATTTCGGTTTATTTTAACTCTTTTATATTGTTTTGTGTATTTTCTTTTTAATGATGTTTGGGGGAGCGTATGAGCAATTTTTTAGCGTATTGCTGCTCGTACGTAGAAAACACCATTTTGTGTTGTTTGGTTCTGAATTCTTCCTGATGATCCCTGATCCACCAACACTTTCATTTTCGAATATTTACTTATAATTTTTTATTTTAAATTTATTTTCGTTTTTGAAATTATATTGCTTACCTGGTTTTGTCTGCAACTTCAGCGCGCTTGCATCGTTAGTTTTGAGTTTCATTTTCGGGTTGATTGCGCCCCGGCAGTTTGGTTCTTTGCTTTCTTGAATGTTTTGTGTTATAATTCTATACATATAATTATAATGAAATAGTACAGAAAAACAACCATACAACATTTATGGTAATGTATGATTTAGTCATTTTGGAACTCAGATTTTAGTTCTTTTCGCTTGGGTTGTAAGAACAGTGGTCCCCTCAAACTAAACGATTGAAAGCGCAACGGATTGGCAACCGGACGGTTCCGAGTTCGAAACTCAGTCCAGCGAAAGACCGATGTTACACGGCGGCTAGTTCAAGTTAAACCTATCGTTGTCTCAAATGTCCTCACGTTTGCGTGGTGTGGAAGTTTGGAGAGTGGGGTTCCATCTCAGGTGTTGTTCTCGTCATCGCACCGTGGTTCAAAATTGCGAGGCGTTCTCCTCGAATCTTTCTCTTCGGGATGGATCCCGGAGCGTCGTCAATAGTTCGATAGGTTGTTCCAGCGCGGCATTAGTCAGTTACCTCCCTCCAACAACATTCGCTGAAAAACGTTTCCAGACAAATAGTTTTATTAGCGACCATTAAAAGCGTGTGCATCTCATTCAGCAGACTATATTAAGTTGGCACGTCGTCATCACCCATCGAATGAGCAATCTTCGAAGGAAAGAGTGCGTTCTATTTGCAGTGGTGTGGTGGAAAACGTGCAGCCGATTTTTCTCGGTCCTCGGAGAGAGCGAAGAGAGCAATCGTTAACCCTCGGTCTCTCCTCATCCGATAGTTTGGAACGCAAACACACCCTCGCAAGCGATCGATAAATCCTTCCGCTCTTCCCCACAGAGCCAGAACTCGATTTCAGGCCGGCTGCTCCCCAATGGGGAAAGTTCTCAATCGAAGTTGCTGCCCTCGCGCTGCACATGCCACCGACATTTCACATTGAGTCAGCCCCGAAGCGTACGATGCGTTTTCTTTCATCTGACTGATCACTACAACTGATGCCTAGAATAGTATTCCCCTACTTTGTTTTTGCTTTTCGAATTAAACTCGCACGTTGGATACGGAATCAAGAAACGGAACTATTTACTCTGTGGATGCCTACGAATTTCCTATACTACAATGTTGTCCGTCTTAACTTTTCACAGAATTGGATGCCTCGTGTTCGTATTCTGTATTGGCAAAGTGATAACTTACTTCCCAGTGCATTTCCCGCACCCTATCCATAATTCCTCTCCATGTCAACGAGCATTCCCACCACAGTTGTTGGTATTTTCTTTAGTTAACGTCGTACTAGAACAACACAACGGGCTATTGACGACGGTCCGGGATCAGTCCCTTAAGGGAAAGATCCGAGGACAATACTTCGTCATTTTGAACCATGGTCAGATGACGAAGCAACACCTGAGCTGGCACCCCACTCTCCAAACTTCCACACCAACCCAACGTGAGGACCCACAGTTGTTGTTGTCTATTGCTTAATATTGTGGCCGACCTACTGATCTTGTGGTTAAGGTGTTAGCCTCTAGATCGGAAGGTTCCTGGTTCGAATCTGGGTCAGTGCATGGGTGTTTATAGAGGCAGCTGGTGATCCTTAAATCTGTCGTGGCCGAAAGTCCTCACCTTGGGTTAGTGTGGAAGTTTGGTGAGTGGGGGTGCTAGGTTTGGTTCTTCGTCATCTGACCGAGATTCAAAATGACGTGGTGTTGTCCTCGAATATTTTCCTCGTGGGATTGATCCCGGACCGTCGTCAATAGCCCGTTGTATTGATCTAGTACGATGTTAATTAAAATTACTTTACCTTATTTAATATTGTGTGACTTGTACCTGGCGGAGCATGACCAAATATGGCTTTTGTGCCATAGAACCCCAAAACCAACCTCACTGGTTATTATTTCGTCTGTTTCTATGGCTATTCAAACACGTGATCGTGGTTCAAAAACTACGAGGTGTTGTAATCTAATCTTTCCATTCGGGATGAATCCCGGGCCGTCGCCGTCCTCCCGTTGGGTTGGCGTGGAAGTTTGGAGAGTGGGGTGCCAACTCAGGTGTTGCTTCGTCATCTGACCGTGGTTCAAAATTACGAAGTGATGCCCTCGAATCTTTCCCTTAAGGGATTGATCCCGGACCGTCGTCAATAGCCCGTTGTGTTGCTCTAGTAGGACATTAACTAATAATTACCAATTACCCGGGCCGTCGCCAATAGCGCAATGTGTTGCAACGTTAAAACAATACCTACCTACCTACCAAACTCATGCGAAATGTCATAAACTCTTATAGCCGGGTACAGGTAGGTATTTCATCTGCAACACACTGGAGCAACACAACGGGCCATTGGCGACGATTCGGGATCAAACCCGAACTGAAAACTGAGTTGACACTCCACTTTCTACACCAGTACAGACATTTAACGTAGACGGCGGTCTTTGTTTGTCAACACTCAATTGGAAACATGCAATCGCTGAGACTGTTAATAGACATTGATTAAACAAAATTTTCTTACAATCTTCTACGTTACAGGATTGATTTGCTCTTTTTAGTCTCTTGTATTGATTTTGCTTGATTCTTTTCTTCTTATTGATTTGAGATGTTCTTTTCTTTTTATTGTATTGAACATCCACTAGAAACTCAATTATATTGTTATACATTTTAAGAGACGCATGTAACGATTTTCCTAGATTTTTTTCAAAACAGTATCATTCTTTTTTTCGGATGTGCTGATTGATTTTTTCAATCATTTATGAACAATAAGTATCCGTTTCACCAAAGTGTTTAGATTCATCAATTTTCGAATAGTATTTGTGTTTTTCCTTTTTTTAGGTGGTCGGGTAGCCCAGTTAAAGTACAAGGTGTTTGCAACCGGAGAGTTACAAGTTCGAAACCAAAAAAAGACCGTCGTGTACAAAGGAGGCTGGTGCACGTTCAATCGGTCGCAGCCTCAAATGTCCTCACTTTGTCGTGGAGTGGAAGTTTGGAGAGTAGGGTGAGCCAGCTCAGTCTTGTTCTCGTCATCTGACCGAGGTTCAAAATTACGTAGTGTTGTCCTCGGATCTTTCTCGCCCGTTGTGTATCTAGTGTGACGTTAATTATCTACCTAATATTTTATGTAGATAAACCGTCGATTTTAACTCTCAATAACTGTCGAAATTAAGCGTTCGTGGCAATTTCTAACAGTTAAACACAGATAAATTTAGTTGGTAATTATCAGCGACAAATGCTTAACCAACAAAACTGTTATTGTTAAGGGTTACAATAGCTGCTATTGCAAATTAGCAATAACAGTTTATACTGCTGTCGTAAAATAGCAGATTGGTTCGTCTCCAATCACCACAGAGCCCAACCCCTGGATGTGCACAGAACGCATCCCGAATGCCCAGTGCGTATAAATATCGGAATAAAGGGGGCCCGTGGCCATAAAACGGAGCAACAGGTGTTGGTGCACTTTGACCGGCCCCTCCCCTTCAGTCAAACGCATTCGTGCGGAACGGTGCCCCCCTGTTGTAAGCAGTGTCCGTTCTTTGGGAAGGGGAGTGGGGTCGATTAGGAGGCAGGGGCGGTGCAACACGTGGCGCGGGGCGACAGCTGGGGCGGCAGTTACGGATGACGTCATCAGCGTGAGGCAAAAGGGGGGGGGGGTTGAAGTGTTGTGGACCAAACCTCGTTGGATGTGTGCAGCCGTGGGCGACGAACGGGTACTGGGCGATGTATCGCACAGCGGAATTTGAAATTGGTAGCAGGGGGTGGTTTCCAAACGTTATCCGCCTTCGATTTCTCTTCACTATGAGAAATTATCGATACCACCTGTATTAATTCTTTTTCCGGGCGTACAGAATAACGGAAATAATGCATATTAAGTAATGGTACGAAAAGCAGAAAACAAAAGGCTAAACAAACATGAAAAGATGGCCAAGGCGATGGTTACTAATTAACTTCACGCTGGAGCTAAATTGGTGGGGGTCGGGGATAAATCCCCATGGGGAAGATCCGAGGAAAATGTGTAGTCATTTTGGTAGGTATCTTAAAAAGCAACAGAACGGGCTATTGACGACGGTCCGGGATCAATCCCAACGTGAAAGATACGTTGATAACACCACGTAATTTTGAACCAATCAGATGACGAGGCAACACCTGAGTTGGCACCCCACGTCTCTGAGCTTCCACACCCCGCCAATCTGAGAACATTTAAGGCAACGTGTAACTGACCTCGCGAACACGACGGTGTGTGGTTGAACATAGTTTCGAACTTACAACCCTCCGATTGCTTATTCGTTACTTTCTTATCCGGGTTATCACCACCCGATAGAACGATGACCCACTGTAATATGCCTTTGCAGTGGCGTTAGTTTCGTTTTGAAAAATTACGGCTTCTTAGTTTAACTGCCAGAAGAAGCGACGAGAGAGCGAGATGGTCAGTGGTGTTTCACTGGAAACGCAGAGATGGGGATGTTCAAAATCGAAGAGCGAGGGAGAGTCCGGAGGCTGATTGGAAGAGACAGAGCTAACAAGACAAGGCGCTGCTTGCTCGCTGTGATTGGGGTCGAAAGCTGTTTTGATGGCCGCCTAAATCACTTTCCAGGACTCCCGCTAACTGCATTTGCCGGACACTTCCAGCGCCACACCACCTCCAAGACAAAGCGTCACTTTCAATCTTCGCCTCTTTTTGCCCGTCCTGTCGGCGGAGGATCCCTAATGGCTGACACATCGGAGTTCCTTTTCACTTTCTCTTCCTACGTGTCCGTTAGAGTCCGAGCCCAAATTCTGTGAAGTATATTCTGATAGGTTGTCCGTCTACCTCAGATGAACACATATGTTCATTTTTTTTAGAAACGAAAAATATCACAGCGATGCGACCGGTGTTCTCGAATTCACGCCTTTCGGAAGTTGTAATCAAATTGGTTTCGATCAAATAGTTTTTTCTATTTATTTACAAAACTTAACAAAGATGCACCCATGAGCTGGTATCCTCACGTTGGGTTGGAAGTTTGGAGAGTGGGATGCCAGTTCACGTGTTACTTCGTCATCTGACCGTGGTTCAAAATGACATAGTGTTCTGGGATCTTTTCCTGTGAGATTGATCCCGGACCTTCTCCAATCGCCCGTTGTGTTGCTCCAATACGACGTTAATTAAAATACCTCCTACTTACCTACCTACTTACCCTCCATGGTACAAATAGCCGACCAACCGGTATAGTGGTTAAGGTGTTAGCCTCTAGATCGGAAGGTTCCTGGTTCGAATCCGGGTCCGGGCATGGATGTTTGTAAGCGTATGGTGTAGAGGCGACTGGTGCACCTTAAAACTGTCGTGGCCGAAAGTCCTCAAGTTGGGTTGGCGTGGAAGTTTGGAGAGTGGGGTGCCAGTTCAGGTGTTGCTTCGTCATCTGACCGTGGTTCAAAATTACGAGGTGTTGTCCTCGGATCTTTCCCTTAAGGGACTGATCCCGGACCGTCGTCAATAGTCCGTTGTGTTGCTCTAGTACGACGTTAACTAAAATTACCATAGTACAAATATAAAGTTATCCCCAATGGATGTAAATTAAAGATTTGTTCAATCCATTAGAGTAAATAAATCGTAGGCAGGTCTGTAAAAAGTGACACTTACATAACGAAATGCTCATTTAGCATTCAGTGTAACGCCCTAGCAACGGCTCGGATGTCTTCTGATCACTCCCTTAGGGGATTGATCCCAGACCGTCGTCAATTGCCCGTTGTGTTGCTCTAGTACGGTGTTAATTATAATTACCTAACCTACCCATGAGCTGATACAATTAGCTTTTAAGAGCTGGTACAATTAGCTCCCATGAGCTGCTATTATTAATAGTTACACAAAAGGAAGTATTTATCTGTGCTTTGACGAATCTATGGCACTTACAATAACGAAATTTGGCACACAAGTATTATTAATACTCAGGCGTGTAGCTCGAGTGTGTGTGTGTATGGCGTTAATTAAATACCTAACCTATCCTAACCTCAAGAAAGAAGTTCACTGTAGACCACACCATGACCGTAAACAAGGTAGGTAAATAGGTATTGTAATTAATGTCGTACAGGAGCAACAAATCCAGCTATCGAAGACATTCTGGTATCGAAGCAGAAGGGTAAGATCCGAGTACACCACGTCATTTTGAACTACGGTCAGATGAGACGAGGTGAGCTCTTGAGCAGGCACTTCACTCGCCAAACTTCCACGCCAACGAGAGGACATCCGAAGTCACGACAGATTCACCGTACACCAGCCTCTGTACACACGACGGACTTTGGCTGGACCTAGTTTTGAGATGTGATGCAAAAACGTTACTCTTCCAAACTTGCTGCCCTTCATTAACAGGCAAATAAAAGAGAAAATGTATTCTAAATCAAAATATTTAAATTCGGTCAATCTTCCGTGTTTATTAGACATTTTTGGATCAACAAAATCCGGTCTTTGGTTACTTAACACAATTATAAAGTTTTTAGTTTTCATAGAGCTAAGTTTTCGTTTCATATTCTCGAGGCAGTCCCTCCTTATCCAATGAGGAAGCAGAACGTGCGAGGCCCCTTCGGCGCAGCAACAACCTGCAATCTTCCCTCACCTGAAGTTCTGGAGGGTTTAGTGCCTAATTTAGAACACCCCCTCCTCCACTCCCCCTCGAGCCCTTCGCCTCGAGGCAGGGGCGCCCGCATTTTCACGCCCCTTTTGTTTCTTCCGGAATAGAAAACGCGCTCATTAATATTCAGGCGAATGCCCCAAATGGCGAATCCAGGCACCCCCTCCCCCTTCCCCTTGCGCGCTCAAGAAGCGAAGTTTATTTTTGAAAAAAAAAAAAGCGCGGAGGAGGGAATAATAATAATGCACACACAAAAAAATGTGCTCGCGCGAACGCTACTACATTCTCTCTTCACTAAATGCATTAAAAATGGCCGTAGAACAATTACCACCGCTTGATTTATCGTCTTTTTACCTAAACCGTTTTTCGAGAAACAATTGCTTTTTCCAACTCTCTCTGCCTCCCCATTAACGCAGCCTCCAACTTTAATGGAAGGGAATTGCGCTTTTTTGTTCTTCCCGCTTCTGCGCTTTTAACTTTCATTACATTCGTTCTTTTCTTTTTTTTTTTAAATACAGAACCCACTCCCAAACACACACACCTCGCATGCCGTTGCCACTCACGACAATTAAAACGAGGTCTCGCTTCCCCCTGAATTATTGAAATTTTCCCACAACTATTCCAGTTATGCAATCTTAAAAAAGTGAAGAACACACTTCAAAAATTAAAAACCGGTTAATACATTGAAATGCCTGTTCTGTTCTCCGTTTCGAGAGAATCAGTTGCGGAAAAAGAAAAATTCGCGGTTACTGTTGGAGGAAGAGAAAAAAAAACGATCGAAAAGCTGAGTGTTTACAAAGTCATTAAGGTTCACTTTTCACAGTTTTCGGAAAGCACTTAAAGAACTTTTAAAAAGGTGACGCCCATTGACTTTATTTATTTGATTCCAACAGTTTTCTGGTGCCAACTCATCTTTAGACTCCAGAAGCGCTGGACAATGTAATGCATAAGCGATTCATCATTTATGAATACGCGCTCATTTTAGACTTATAGTAGCAGATATGACTTTAAAAAAAAACTTTTTCGAAATGAAATTTATAGTGTAATGAATTTTATTTGCGTCTTCAGGGTACACTCAAGTTTTACAGGCTTTAATGATAAAAACTGCAACAATTCGATGGATTTTTTGACAAAACATGTTTCTTACACATCCGTTCAAAGGCTCATGTAATATCTTTTCAGCATCAATAGCTGCTCATCTTAGGTACAAAATAGAAAAACGTTGACGTCTGCGAATTCTGAAGTTAGCTATAACCAAAGACAATGGAAGTTTTGATTCTACAAGTAGAAAAATCTGAAACAAGTCTGAAAGTATTCAAATAGTATTTCCAAACAAATTCCTTATTTAGTGTAACAGCGATTCGATAGGTTGCTCAAGAAATGTTGGTAGCTAATTAACGTCTCATTGCAGCAACACAACGGGCTATAGGGGACAGTGCGGCGTCCATCCCGAAGGTAAAGAAACGAGGACAACACCTGATTTTTATCCACGGTCGTATGACGAGGTCAACACCTGACCCCGGACCGTCACCAATGGCCCGTTGTGTAGCACCATTGCCAAAGACAAATAAAATACCTACTTATATAAAACTCCCAAACATCAAAGAGACTGATGAACGAGAACTCGATAACAATTTAAAAGTTTGGGGGAAATGCAGACAATAACTAGACAGCAGTATCAAAGCTACATGCAACTATAATACATCTACATACTATACTAAACAAATGAAGCATAAGAAGCTCCTTAACGAGACGCTCAAACCATAAATAAACTTAGTATGTTAGTAGATATGTAATTAATGCGTTAATAATGATAAATTAATTAACGCTTTGGAGCTACACAACGGGCCACTGTCCGAGAACACCATCGCGTCATTTTGAAACATGGTCAAGCCTGAGCTTTCACCCCACTCTCCACACCGTGATGACATTGGAGTCCACGACAGATTGCACCATCCCCTTTTGTACACGTTGGGTTTTGATACGATTCGAACTTCCCATCCTCCGGCTGTTAATCTGTTGCACTTCCAACGGGGCTACCACGGACCACCAGTATGTCGCAAGACTGATCTGGAATGTTCTACAGTTTGAAAAAGCTGCTTTCGATTTCGTTTGTTTATCTGAACCTCATTCGATTCTGTACAAGCTGATTCTACGGTCATGGGACAAACTTGGAAGGGTGCTGCAGCTTACTAAAACATACGTTTTTTGTATAGGAATGTAAGGTCGGAAATGACGCGTGGAAACACGAACACAAAAAATGAGACGTGAACAGAAAAACATTGTTTATTTACAACATCCTTTCGAAGTGCTTCTTTGCAGCAATGTTTACGATAAATGATCAAAATTGCGACCACCCACAGTAACACAAACCCCCATCTCCTACCAACGGGACTCAATGGCTCACGTTATAGTATTTTTCTGGAAGAGGTTTTACCATAATTGCTGCAAGATGTTCCGACTGTCGTTCGTAATCATATGGGATTTCAGCATGATGGTCACGCCAGCCCGTTTCAACGTGGATTTCCGCAATTACAAGGATGCCAGTGTTGCGGGGCGATGGATTGGGCGTGGTGGACCCGTCCGATGGCCACCCCGATCGCCAGATTTATCGAGCATCGATTACTTCTTACGGGGGCATCTGAAGACAATCGTTTACGGGACATCTTTGGAACTGTTCGCCAATCACTCCTTCGACGCTACCAAGCATGTATTACTGTTGGTGGTCGCAATTTTCAGCATTTATTGTAAACATTGCTGCAAAGAAGCACTTTGCTAGGATGTTGTAAATAAACAATGTTTTTCTGTTCATGTCTCATTTTGTGTGTTCGTGCCTCCACGCGTCAATGCCAACCCTACATACCCATACGAAGAACGTATTTTTTAGTAAACTGTATCACCCCTCCAAGTGTGTCCCATGACCGTAGAATCACCCTGTAGATGCAGTGACTACTGCACAATCCTTCAAAGTTCGCGGTGCATTTCTTTCGTGATCTAGCCTCTTCATAGGAAGGTTCCTGGTTCGCATCCGGATCAGGGCGTGTATATTTGTTAGAGTATGGTGTAGAAGCGGCTGGTGCAGCTAAAATCAGTCGTGGCCGAAAGTCCTCACGTTGGGTTGGTGTGGTAGTTTGGAGAGCGGTGTGTCAGCTCAGGTGCTACCTCGTCATCTGACCGTGGTTTAAAATTGCGTGGTTGTGTCCTCGGATCTTTCCCTTGGGGAATTGATCCCGCACCGTCGTCAATTGCCCGTTGTGTTGCTCTAGTAATACTTTAAATAAAATTACCATTACCATTACCTCCCGGGGTCTATTTCTCTCCTCCGTCTCAATAAAGCTTCCAGTGCGCGTGTGTCTATTGCTTGGATGTTGTATGTCTTACGCTTGGCGCAGTAGGGTCAAATAGGCCCTTGTGCTCCTCATAAAATCCAACAACGAACCAAACCCAGTTCTTAGGGGGATTTCTAAGCAACCCGCTCAGTCGAAGAGTCACTTTAAAGCAGGCTCGAGTTCATTGGGGAGGAAGAAGGGAAAAAGTGAATCGATTGGTGTCGAGCATTCCAGCGTCAGTCTTCCGGGCGGATCCTAATTGCGGATCGGCATCTGAAGGACTTAATGAAATGCAAACAGGTCCTTTATTAATACACCCCGCAAGAGTTCGGTCAACAGTTCTCTCGCTCACTTTTCCCTTCCCCCCTCACACCCATTCACAACTCCTGTTCTTATAGTCACAAGAGCGTCGGGCCATTTCATGTTTCTAACAACTGCAAGGTATTTTAGAACTACGTGCGTGCAATTTAAAATTTAATAGTTCGCACAATAAGAATTAGGATTTCAGTCTACCACCGAAATATTTGAATCATTGTGAAACAGTTTAATTAAATTTGTTTGAAATTCAATACAACCCTTGACATACGCGCAGTATTCTACCACCTTCCATGAAATTTTTTAAATGTAAACTGAATTAAAATCGATCTCTATGAGACTTTTATTTATTTATTTTTTGCCTTGTGTCTTTCGCCAGATTACTTTCAATTCAAATAGGATAATTTACACGAGATATTGAGTCAAATTGAAACCACTTCCAACCATTTCGACTTGTAGACAGATTTTCAATGCATTTCACTTTTTTATGGCAAAAAAGTGTGGAATTTCTCTAGATATCCTCAACAAAATAATTATAGGATACAAAATTTTAAAACTTATGTAAGATTTTTAGTGTTTTTGTTCTTTAGTACTTTGGATCGAAATATCATTGGATATCGGGTTATTGTCGTGCTTGAGACGAAACATGTACTTAAACTCAATTTTTACCACCTAAAGTTTTCAAATAAAAAAGGATTAAAACGGGCGCATTGAAATTGAGTACAAAAATTAAATGTGGGAAACCTAAAATCCCCAGCAAAAGCAGAGATGTCTCCAAAAAATGAAAACACGCCCGTGACAGAGCCGCGGTATCCAGGTTGGAAATGTAACGGATTAGCAACGGGGGTTGCGAGTTCAAATCCAACCAAACACAGTCGTGTACAAAAAGGCTGGCGCACGTTTAATCTGCCGTGGGCCCCAATGTCCACACGTTGGCGTGATGTGGAAGTTTAGAGAGATGGGTACCAGCTCAGGTGTGGCCTCGTCATCTGCCGTGGTTCAAAATTAAGAGGTGTTGTCCTCGTATATGTCGCCAATAGTCCGTTGTATCGGTCCAGTACGACGTAAATTAAAATACCTACCTACCTTTTTGAAAGATTATATTTGTACTTTCCTTGAAATTAAAATCCTTTTGAAAGATTATATTTCTACTTTTGTCGAATAGAATCCTTTTGAAAGAGAAGAGAAAGATTATATTTCTAGTCTTTCCTTAGAATTGAATCCGCTTCGAAAAATTATATTTCTACTTTCCTTAAAATATAATTTTTTTTTTCTAATGGCGGGCACATTTTGACCGAAGTCATTGGCCACTACAAGGCCGGAAGTTATGGCCACTTGTGAAGGAGCACCCAGTGGGAGGGCCATCATTGCCCCTAACAATTACATCGTAATTTTGAACCATGTTCAGATGACGAAGCAACACCTAAGCTGGTATACGCTTACAAACATCCATGCCCGAACACGGATTCGAACCAGGGACCTTCCGATCTAGAGGCTAACACCTTAACCACTATACCGGTTGGTCGGCAAATATAATTCTTTTAAGTGTATTTTATTTCTACTTTCCTTTGAAACGAATTCTTTTAAAAAAATATTATGTTCTACTTTCCTTAGAATCGAATCCTTTGCGAAAGATGATATTTCTATTTTCTTTAGAACTGAATCCTTTTCGAAAGATTATATTTCTACTTTCCTTAGAAGAGATTACTTTTCGAAAGATTATATTTCTACTTCTTTGACAATATACTCCATTTTAAGTATTTTATTTCAACTTTCCTTAGAATACAATCGTTTATAAAGATTAATTTTCTACTTTCCTTAGAAACGCATACGATTCGATAGATTATATTTCTACTTTAATTATAATCTAATCCGATTCGAAAGATTATGTTTCTATTTTTCTTATAATCGAATCCGTTTTGAAAGATTATATTTCTACTCTCCTTAGAATCGAATCCTTTTCGAAAGGTTATGTTTCTACTTTCCTTATAATTGAATCCTTTTGAAAGGTTATATTTCTACTTTCCTTAGTATCGAATCTTTTTCGAAATGTTACGTTTCTACTTTCCTTAGTATCTAATCCTTTTCGAAAGGTTATATTTAACTTTCCTTAGAAGAGAATCTTTTAAAAAGATTATATTGGTCGAGAAGTTCAAAATTGGTTAGGTGTCATTGAGGAAGACCGCAGGTTGCAATTTGGAATGATGCATTTAAACCCCTCAGAGGGTAAAATAAAAATAATAATACTAACATTGTGATTTATGCGTTTATTTGTTTTCTTAACTCTAGCTCAAAAGTTCATTCCATTTATCACATTTTTTGCGTGATCTCCATAAGTGCGATGTAACGGGAGATGTATTCGTTTGATTTCAGATACCTCTACAGAGAAACACCGTTCAACTGCACCTTGTGGTAGCTTGTTTCACTGCATTTATTCTATCATAGTAGGAAAACGGGTTTTACAGAAAAACACGTTACGCTCAACTGAAAGTTACCTATAGAAAATATTGGTTACCTGGTTGGTCTTAGGTTTAATGACCACATTTTTGGCCTAGCTGCGCCAAACAATGTCAAGCACACGCACACAACTAGAAAAAATCCCAACTTTTCTTGTCTTTCACTGCACGAATATTGCAACGGTAAAAAACTATTTTCACAGAATCGCTCCTTGAACTCGAAGCATGATTCAAATTGTGTTTCAGAAGGGCTTTAGGCAAAAGGGATAAATACTCGTATGTGTTTAAGATTTCAAATGTTTTTTATTTGCAACAGATAAAAGCAAGACTGGCTACATCTAAAATTTTCTTTTCCTTTTAAATAAATCTTGAATTCTTTCGATTATTCCAAAATAAAGCACTTATTTTTATTTAGTTTTT
This sequence comes from Metellina segmentata, assembly GCA_947359465.1. Taxonomy (NCBI): domain Eukaryota; kingdom Metazoa; phylum Arthropoda; class Arachnida; order Araneae; family Tetragnathidae; genus Metellina; species Metellina segmentata. The sequence goes on along the minus strand of OX375879.1, from coordinate 15,603,322 downwards.
TCCCTTCAGAAAAATCTAACTGCGAAGAACAAATGTATATGATCAAAAGAGACTTGTATTAAAATCAATAAAAAACATTTTAACCTCGGATAAAGAATTTTAAAGTTTGACAAATGTATTAAAACAAAATTGTTACATACATTGCTTTTTAACGGTTTAATATCAAATAATTGTGTTTCTGGTGATATACCTGGAGGCGTTAAAATCCATGCAAGAAACCAAAAAGGCTAAATATTTTGTTATGCAGAAGGTTGTAAACTTTTTGTCAGAATCATGTCTCGACGGAGTTTCAAAGTGATAAAACCACAATGAATTCAGAACAATGCGCGAACCTGAAGACTGATTATTATTAAAATAAATCTACCTAAAAATGTATTTTTAATTTTTCAATATCTATGATATGGAGACAGAAATGTGGATGCCAAATTAACTATCCATATTCCCATCCGGACTTCAACATTAGAATTAAATTTTAAAATTACAGTGTTAGTAATAAATTTTCTGGTTTCTCTTGATCCAAAAGGTTTGCAGCTAACGTGGCAATGGTAATGGTAATTAAATACCGTCGAACTGGAGGCAACACAACATCCCGAACCGTCACCAATAGCCCCCTGTACTGCAACCAGTGCGACGTTCATTAACTACCTACCTACCACATTCTCGAGTTGGATTTTAAGGATGTAAATCGAGGTAGGTTAGTAGGTGGTTGAATTTTTTTCGTAGTGGGAATAACACAACTGGCTGTTAATGACGGTCTGGGATGGATCCTAAGGTGTGATCCGAGGACAACACCAGGTAATTTGAACCTCTGTCAGCAAACGATAACCAGTCCCCGTGTACACGACAGGCTGCATCGAGTTTTGAACCAATCCTCCGATTTATAATCCTATACTCTCCCAGCAGAAGATCTTATACGACATTCATCAAGTATTGAGTAAGTTACTTTTAACATGATTGGAATAAAATCTAAGGTTCTGCGTTTTGAATTGTGAAGGGTCGGCGGCTTGAGAAGACTTCGTCCCTGCACGATTGTGGCGACGACCCCATCTAACGTCCAGGGCAACAGTAACTCAGTGGGTATGTTCATTACCCCGGCAACCTTCTAGCTGAAGGCGGTGCAGGTTGGATTCCTCTCAGGTGCATTTGTCACTGTGTGTGGTAATTGGTAATTTTTTATTTAACTTCGTACTAGAGCAACACAACAGGCTATTGACGACTGTCCTGGATCAATATTCTCAGGGAAAGATCCTAGGACAACACAACGTCATTTTGAACAACAGTCAGATGACGAGGCAACACCTGAGCTGGAACCCCACTCTCCAAACTTTTACATCCACCCAACGTGAGGACTTTCGGCCACGACAGATTGAAGGTGCACCATCCGCCTCTACACCATACGATTACAAACATCCATGCCCGGACCTGGATTCCAACCAGGAACCTTCCTATCTAGAGGCTAACACCTTAACCACTATGCCGATTAGTCGCCTCTGCATTTCTGTCTTCTGCGTCAGTAAAACTTTCATTGTGTGCGTCTATTGATAATGAATAGCTTGTGTCTGGCGCAATATATGGCGATTGCGTCATAAAACATCAGAGAAAACCAACCAGCCCATCAATTCCCTACGGATTAAATTTCTTCAGACACGTCTCTTTGTAAAAAGCATCAGAACCGCGGTACTCCTGTTGGAAGAGTAACGTGTTAGCAACGTGTTCGAATCCAACCCAAGACCGTCGTGCACAAAGACGGCTGATGTACGTTAAATCAGTCGGGGCTTCAAATTTCCTCACGCTGGCATGGTATCGAAGTTTGGAGTGTGGGATGCCATCTCAGGTGTGACATCGTCATCTCACCCTGATTCAAAATTATGTGATGTCCTCGCATCTTTCCCTTTATGTTGGATACAGGATCGTCGCCAATTGGCCGTTGAATTGCTCCAGTGCGACGTTAATCAAAATACCTGCATGGGAAATGCATCTTTCCGCACCACACACCATCTTTGTCAGATAGCAACAACCTGGAGAGAAAAAAAAATCCCATTTTTCCGCCCAGGAATGATTTAACGTGGAGACTTCTCCCCCACACCGTTTCTTAAACGATAAAGGGGGGGATGCACGCACCGAAAATTGAGTTGAGTTGTGTTGTGACGCAGGAGTGGAGGAGGAGGACGTTGCAACAGCAGACGATGAATAGCAAATGACGATGAATGACCGAATTAAGGCGACGCGTCTTAAAAAGCTTTCGGGAAAGAGCCACCTTTTTCTCGGGTCACCATACATCATTCCGCGGGGGGGGAGGCAGTGACGTCACGGTTTATTGTGCCGGATGAATGATTAGGCGGTGTTCTACCTCTAGTAACTCAGGACGGCGAGAGGAAGCAAATCACTCGACACAGATTCTCCTCAAATATGCATAACTTCGGGGGAGAGAGAGACGACTTAAGCCCCCTCCCCCACCCGAAGCCCCCGACGCTGCTGGTGGGTGTAAAAAAAATCTCGCTATCCGTTCGTCAACTGTGTGGCAACGGTGGAAGTGCGTGATCCGAGAGGACTTAATTTTAAAAGGCATTCTTCTTCTTCTGGGATTTGAAAGTTTGAGGTGAACACGAGTCTTGGAAGTCACTTCGTGTAATCTGTTACAATTAGTGAGAAGTGGTTGATGCTAAAAAGCGATGCGTCACTGTTTGGAATGGATTGATTTAATGTAAATTGCTGAAGGGGATCAGAATGATCATTTCCATAGAAAAGTGCACACATCATTTAAGTGTCCAGAATAGGATTTTATGGGCATAACTGAAGAGTCGGCATCGGTTTTGAGATGTGACTATGAATGCTCCTTCTTCAATTCGATTTAGTTGAAAGTGAAATAAAAAAGAGCTTCTTTAGGGGTCAAAGGCCCAGGTGCAGAACTATATTCAGTGTTCTGCAACACAACTCCTGCAATTGTTCTGCAGATATTTGGTCTGAATTTTGAAAACTGCAGTCAAATCAAAAACAGGCGTAAAACACAATTATCGGCTCAATATGTACACTCATTGCCATAAAAGTTTGCGCACCAAGAAATAATTGTGGGATCGTAACGAAACTTGGCATGAAAGTACATGTCGGCCAGATATGCAAATGATTAGATATGCAGCGTGATTGCGCATTGTGTAATGCCACTAGAGGGCGTTGAGCTTCGTTCTCCTTGGAGTATAAAACAGGTAAGCAGAGCTAGTTTGAGTGTACTTAATCTTTTGCAAAGGAAATGCTGAGGTAGACATGCCGTTACAATATGAGCAGCTGTCAGAGTTCGAGAGGGGAAGAATCATCGGGATGATGGAAGCTGGGTGGTCCGCTCGGCGAGTAGCTCGTGAAGTAGGCCGTTCTGATTTTACTGTGAGGAGGTGTTGGGACCAGTGGACAGAAGAGACGTCATTTACACGGCAACCAGACTCAGGACGCCCTTGACAGACCAGTCATCGAGAAGACCGTCACATCATGCGAATATCACGCGTAGAGCCAACTGCCTCATTGGACGCTATCCAGACACAGACAGCACCTTCACTACGGACCCCTGTGTCTTCCCGAACCATCACAAGGCGCCTGGCTGAAGGACATCTGTTATCGCGGCGCCCATTACGTGTGCTGCCAATGACACCCACCCACCGACAACTCCTTTTGGAGTGGTGTCGCGCACGACGGGATTGGACTGCAACGGAATGAAACCAGGTCGTCCTCAGCGACGAATCTAGATTCATCTAGAAATTTTTCGTAGAAGGGGCATGAATGGTAATCGCCGCGGTTGTTTTCCCCCTGCCAACTCCTTATAAATTGAAATCACTATCGGCACCGAAAGATAATCTCGAATCCGCATAAAGACGCCGACTGTGGAAGGTAGGTCGGAGCTAAGTGAATTAACGTTACACTGGACGTTACAGCCAACGTTGCACCAGCCCACCGTGGAGCAACACAACGAGCTATTGGCGACGGTCTGGGATCCATTCTGAAGGGAATGTTCCAAGGACCAGGTAATTTTGAACCACGGTCAAATGATGAGGCAACACTTGAGCTGGCACCCCAATCTCTAAATTTCCTCACGTCAACGCGAAGACATTTCAAATCGCAACAGATAGAACATGCACCAGCCTCCGTGTATACGTCGGTCTTTGGTAAGACCGAGTTTCGAACTCGAAACCCTCCAGTTGCTAATCAGTTGTGCAACTGGATTACCACGCCCCACTATTTTTTATCATGATGCCGGGTTTACATTTCCCACTGTTATGTGTAATATTTAGCTACACAATAAAACCTCTCACTGTGACAATCCTTTTTAATTAACTTATTTTTTTCATTTTGATTTTTCAATGTATGTGCTACTTTCGATCGAAGTCAAAAATTGAACCGTAATTATGAAACGACACTCGACCTTTTCTTTTCAGGGGCTTTTTAAATTGCGCCTACACATTACATGAGAGGCAATTTTAATTTCTTAAATTACTCAAATAATTCATTAAGTAATTCAAGTTTAATTCCTTATATGGATTGCCAAAAATAATTCAAAATACCTAATATCGTAATCCATTTGCTAACATAGAAATTGTTTTTGTTTATTCACTGTTGCCAACAAATTAATCACGATTTGTTTATTTCTGTGTTCGTTGCTTATTCGGTTCTAAGAAGTAACATCCCGATATGTTTACAGTAAGTAAGCGAAATTATCTTCAAGATATTTTACATCACTGTCTGGCAAATCGAGGAGAAACTTATGGATATTCGGTTTCCCCATTTGAATGGCGATTGTATCTTATTACTTCTATCCTATTACTCTTCTAAGATTTTTGTGGATTATTGCTCTCCAAAAATGGTCATATTAAAATTTCCATTTTGCTATCAACAGCGTTTGGCATAGATTTTTAAGCTTAAAGTTTAAAATCCGATTCTTTGATCCAATTTGATAATTTTGAAAGACTGTTTGCTTAAAACTGTGTAGGTGTTAATTAATGATAATAATAAAAATATTTGAAACACTAAACAGTAGTCTGTCATTACCTTGGAAAAACAAAGACAAGTTACTGAACTATAATTTCATCGTCATCTAAATCCATTGGAATAAGTAGACTTATTAGGCCTCAGCCATTCGACGAAAAATCCATTGGAATGAGGAAATTATAGCTCAACTATTTTCCAATTGTCCTTACAACTTTTGTATTCACTCTTTTAATGTTTATTAAAAAGTAACTTTCAGCAATTACTCCAATAAACAAAAGAAGTTTCTTTAATAGCTAGAGGAATTTTAGGTCATTTTGCTATCAAAAAGGCAATGCGAGCAAAACTAAAGTCACTCCACAACAATTTAAAAAATAAACACAATTTATACCACCTGTACATTATTTTTTATTGCTTACATTTTATTTATTTTTAAACAGAAGCAGCGAAATCAATTTACGCATCGTAACAGTTGACTGAACTCATTTCAATTTTTAACTTTCGTCCTTCTCTCGGCAATCATATCCTTCGAAACAAATTTCGAATTTAATTAGTCGGGACTTAAACCGTCGAAAAGGTGAGCTTCATACGCACAGTGAGAAAGTTGAGAAAAAAAATAACGGAGAAATGTATAGTAAAAAAAAGAAGAATGTTTCGCCATTTTGTAAAACTCTTCTTTCAGCCATTTTTGATGGAGAGTCTCAAAGACAAAATTCTATCGGTGCCATTTTTGAGTGAGAATTTGCAGGCAACAAAAAATGTCGGCAGGTAATTAAGATGCATAAGAGGGGAGGACTTCGAACAGCGTCACGGCTAATTAAGCTGCAGTTTATTGAACTATAAAACTGGGGCGCTCGAAAGGAAGGAAGAACTGAAAAAGGAAAGTTAAAGTTATAATTTCGAATAAAACTGGCGCGCTTCTCACTCCTCTGAACCGACTTTCCCGGAAATTCAAAAAAACTAAAGTTCCGATCCAAGTTTTCTTTTTCGAATTTCGGGTCCATTTGACGCTAAATTTATTCGACGAACACCTTTTCTCTGTCCACTTTGTGAATAGATTTTAAATGGAAGCTTCTGAGACAAAATTCAGGCACACGTCTGGTTTGATTTAAACTGTTAAAAACTTCTAACTGCAACCAAAATTAAATATTCCGTATTTTTACTTTAATTTTGAAATACAACGCATTTATATGCTTTTTATTATGCTAAACAAAATTTTTATTTTTAAATAGATGAAAACTCGAAACTTACTCTTATGGGATGTTATTTTTTACGGTTCACGGATTTTCTTATAAAATGATACATTTTTATAAACAAAAAGATCGAAATTACAATGCTTCCATCTAGACATTGTTCATTTTTGTATCTCCTTATTTTTATTCGAATCGTATTTTCAAGTGCGGAATCAAGTTTCTAATCGTTCGAAAGTTGTCCCCAACATATTTCATACCAGTCAACAGGTGGTTTTTTTAGCCACAAGAATAAAAATAGCTCAAATGGACAGTAAATTCATACGATTGATTTTATTTTATAAATAAACTAGCGACACACCCCAGCTTGTTTCGCACGGAAACAATTTTTAATTTCTGACGTTAGGTTTTTTTTTTTTTTTTGTAACCGAGATTTTATAATAGTTCTTGTAGACGACGTGAATTGTATCTCCTACTGGCGTCAACACGGAAAGATTTAGTTTTGACGTGATTGACTGAAAGGCCACGTCCATGCGAAAGGCATTATTTTCTTATGTCACAACTCTAGCCCTGTAAAACGGCATTTCAGCGATATTTCACATTTTTCGAGTTTTACCTATTGTACAATTCTTTAGCTGTTCAAATCACGTTGGATTTTACTTCTACTACCATTAGAACTGGATATAAAAGAATTTTAAATATAGACAGGGTAAATATAGATAAATATATGAAGGGGGGGGATCAGAATCGTTTTTTAGCTTTTACTCGAAATACCATTTCCAATATGCGTAACTCTGCGCAAACCCGATCTTTCAGAAGATGAAGATGAGGATTAACACAGTATTTAATTAATGTACGAACATGTACATTTACAGGAGACACAGATCATGTGATTCAGCCTAAACGCTGGCACATTCATAAGTTGTAAAAAAGGCGATAACAAAATCCATAAAAAAATCTAAGTTCCGTGATCATTTTTAAAAAACTGCTTCCGCGAAGAAATAAAGATACCTTAAGTTCATTTGAAATTAAACGGCAAATCGGGTGGTGTATCTTTCCACTACTGTGTCCACTGAGTAATTTATGAGTCTGGTCATAGAATTTGGAGAGAAACACGCTTTTTCAAATTGTTCATGTGTCGGCGATGACATTGTTCAACCTAAAGTGTATGTTTAAAAGGTTATGAAATTCAAGATAAACATTCAAAAATCAATTCACTGTGACTCACTAAAATCATGACTGTGGTTTATTTTTCACTCATCCCACCGATAATTCTTCACTCCCGAATTTGAGTAACATCAAGAAAAAGATTTGTGAGGAATAGAGAAATCTTACTTTAGTTTTGAGATTTTTTTCCCATTTGTTCAAATATACTGTGGTTTGTTGGGCATTCACAGTTATAAAAGATTGAATAGAATTATTGTGTCAGCGTTCACTTTTTCTTCGATTTAACTCGAATTAAACGATGTCTTTCTCTTTGTACAGATATTCTTTCTCAGTCAGTTTGACAATCAAGATACTCTAGCTCTGTTGCATTGTGACGGAAAAAACTTTTAGCGCCCAATGTTCTAAGACCGATATTCGCTTTCCGTCTCGACAGAATGATAGAACAATATTTAAATTTATCTTAAGGCTGCTGTGCTCTGTGCTTTGAGACTTAAGGAATCGTTGTCGACCTTCTCCTCTAGTGTTCTGTTAAATTTAAAGTAAAGAGCTAATCAAACATAACCATATATACGGAACAACAGATACATTTACTGTGAGAGAGGGTGTCGAGGTAACCCAGTTGGTAGAGTATAGCAACAAAAGTTAGTTTGAAACTCAATCCAACAAAAGACCGTTTTGTACACGGCGATTGGTGCAAACGAAATTCGTCGTAGCCTTCAATGTTGGCGTGGTGAGGAAGTTTGCCAGCTCAGGTGTGGCCTCGTCATCTGACCGTGGATCAAAATGACGTGGTATTGTCCACGGTCCTCCTCTCCCTTCGGGGTTGATCTGGATCTCGTTGTGTTGCTCCAGTGTGACGCTATTTAGAAAACATCGTATCATATATTACAAGAGTTATAAAACACACAATGGAGAAAAATTGACAAGCTAGGCGGGCAGCAGAAATCAAAGATAGAGCTTGGAGGGACGCCTTTGCTACCTCTCGTCGGAATGCTGCCCTCAGATTGGATGCTGGACATGACTGCCTAGACAAAAATAGCACATTCAAAATTTTCAAGTCTAAACTGTGTCCTGTGTGGAAAAATTTACGAATTAGACTTCTCCCACCTTGTGGTTGGCTCCAAATGATCGGGAAGCATTTCTCAGAGATGAACATTTGAGATTTGTGAAATTAAAACAGTAGGCACACATTGCTTTCACTCTCATTCACCCTATGACCTCATTGATGTAATCTACGTCTTAAACCTAGCAGCCGTGTCCCGACACAACCCCATCCGGGATTTTTTATTTTGTTTTGTTTTTGTTTTAATCTCGTTTTGATGTTGCCTCTGCTTTGTCTCCACTTTTTTTTGCGCTGATTGTTTTCTAGAGAATAAATGCATTTCAGTGCTAATTGTCGCAGTGTGGAAGATGGAATTGGCGATCCTTAACAAACTCAAGCGTGTCTAATTCTTCTGTGAGGTGCACCTTTCCCCTCACACATGGAACTCGAGGGAAACGAAGTAGCGAATAAGTTGGTGAAGGAGGCTGTCGATGCACCATTGTCCGATACTCACTAAATGACCTTTGACTCTATTAGAAATGATCTCCTTAAGAAGGCATGGATCGTTCCTCCGGTGCACTCTTGCTGTTATGGAGATCGCCCCGGAAGATCTCAATTTTGGACATACCTACTCAGACAGCGCTCTTCTCCACTCCTTCCTTTCTTTCAGTCAATCCCTAAAGCCACATTTACACCGGATTTGCACAACTTCTCTCCCTTCAAACATCAAAGCTATTCCGAGAAACGGCCCATTCATTTTAGTGTCAAGATCTCGAGTCGGAGTGGCGATCTGGAGAGTTTGCAGAGCCAAATTTGTTTTCCACCATGAGTCGATAAAGATCAAAGGGTTGTAACTTTGGGGGGAGATTTCTCCGAAACGATTGCTTGACAATAACCGTTCTCCTCTGCCCTTCGCCACCCCCGTGGTTGCTCACGCCGTCTTTTGTTCGCTCGCTGTGATATTTTGCCCTCATCGCTTGCCTTGACCACAGCTCTCGCCAAACTGCCAGTGAGTGACCTATTCGATTCAAATGGCGTGGACGAAAGTGCTGGTAATAACATTAATGGAACTATTCAGAGAGAGGCCTGCCCTCTGGGACCAAATTACACCCGAGTACAAAGACAAAAACAAAAGAACAAAGCCTGGAGTGAAATGGGTGAGGAACTCGACATCTTGATAAAAAGTGATCACTCTTCTCTGCAAAGGGGTGAGAAGAGTGCGCTCGGATGGTTGTCGATAAAGGCCACAAAGCGTTTACACCGGAGTCGGTCGAAAAAATTGACGAAAAGGGGTCATCATAGGGGAACGTAAAACGTCCTCGCCACAAAAAGGGAGAAATGTATATGCAACTCCGATTTTGAACCATGTTCGGATGACGAGGCAACACCTAAGCTGACACTTCACTCTTCAAACTTCCACACCAACATAACGTGAGGACTTTCGGCCACGACATATTTAAGGTGCATCAGCCGCCTCTGCACCCTATGCTTACAAACATCCATGCACTGACCCGGATTGGAACCAGGAACCTTCTGATCTAGAGGCCAACACCTTAACCATCAGACCGGTGAGTCAGCTCATCTTGGGTAAACTATCTACTCTATGTAGACAATTATAGGAGAGATGAGAATAGACGAGACGTCTTGACTCTCTTTTTTTTAAATAACGGTTATTAATGAAAAAACATCTTAATAATGTATCGTAAACTTTAACATCCTGTGGTCCCAATCTTTCAAAGCGAAAAAATCAAGAGATTTATTAGGAATTTTTTGATTGCTGTATATATATTCAAACGACACGTCGTTGTACACCCCACATTGCGTGCTAAGGTTAACGGAACATAAGCGCATTTCTAGATATAGCCTTGGAGAATTTCAAGCTATTTGAATAATTCCGAAATACTTTACTCTCATCTAATCGGTCACGGCATTTTACTCTTCGCAATTAGTTCTGGAATAAATTACTGTTTTGCTTGTTTGTCCGGCCGTCGCTGCTTCGCAGAGAGAGGGAGAGAAAGCGGTCAGAGTGTGCAACGGCGACAAAAGCGCATCTTGAATACCTCTCGTGGAACAATGTTTAACCTTTTCTTTCGGCACAACAAACGTCACGCAGCGCTCCCGCACCAGTAGCACTTTTTCTCCGCAGCGCGAGAAGAGGCGAAAGAAGTTCTTTTCGTTTGCACAAATACAAAAAATAGCAGCATTTCGGTAATGAAATGTGGCATCGGGCGTTCTGGCGTATTAAAGCGACGGAATGTTTTGCATCGCGTAGCGAGGAGAGAGAAGACAAAAAAGACGAAGAAATAAAAGAATACATCCTCTCCTAAGATCGCACAAATGGAAAGAGAGGGGAAAAAAGAACAAATTTTTTTTTTTACTTCGGAGGCTGGTCGAACAAAGGAATGCTAAGAAGCTTTAGCGTGCTAAATGAAGTTGAAGAAATGGAAGCTTCCGTCGCCATGGAGACGGCGTCCCGGGGCATTGTTTCAGGGCCCACCTGTCAAGCTGTAATGAGGAGTGCCATTACTGCGTTCTTGGGGCCCAGGGCGCCCCCGTGCCCTTTGCTTTGTGTCGGAGGAAATTGGACGCGACACGAGAACAGATTTTTTTTCGCCTCCGATGTGCCCGGAGCTAGTTGCTGCTCCTAATGGCAACCGAAACAGACTCGAGCAGCAATGCGCTTAGCAGCCGCACCAAACGAGCTTTGATCGTATTGCGTTGGCATCTTTTCGCGAATGCCCCCAGTGAGTTGGGTTGTTTGGCTGTTATGGCGCAAGTCCGAATGAAAATCAACAAGTACGTCGTTATGTCGGGTCCTCGATAAATCGGAACGACGTTCTCTTTTGCTGAGCTCCGATGAATGTTCTATTTGCCGAGAGAAAAATCTCAATTTGTTTAATCAGTTGAGAATTCAAGCGTTTACCCCAAAATGGATTGCTGAAAAAAACTTTACGAGTCTCGAGTGTGGATGAGTAGGCAGGTAGTTAATTCACGTCTCGCTGGAGAAGCACAACGGGCTACTGGTGATGGTCCGGGATCCATTCCGAAGGACAGATCCAAGAGCAACGCCTTGTCATTTTAAACGACGTTTTTCGGATGACGAGGTCAATTATCTGAGCTAGCACCCCACTCTCCAAACTTTCACACCACACAGTGACGTCGCAAACACCGCCACTGACCTTTGATTCCAAATTCCTGAAACATATGCCCGAGCCCTGCTGATGAATGTCGCAACAGCTGTCCCGTTGGTTTTGGGGTGCCAGTGATTTTTGGCTGGCGGAATGAGGGGTCTGCCAACACAGGAGATCGGTTGCAGTACTCGAAGGAAGCGGAGGTTTTTGTTTTGCGGTGCTCGTTGTTGAGGCCGCTGCAAACGAATGTTGATTTTGTGCCTGTTTCGCACCACCCATGTCATAGGGATGCAAATCTCTAGTGTACAAAGTGTACATATAATTATTTTCAAAATAAATGCGGGGTTTTTTTTAAACTAGGCTGGTTTATTTTGTAGAAAGGCACACCACTCAGCCCACTACTTTACAACACCAACATAAGGACAAATGAGGCAACGACAGATTTAACGCACCATACCCCTTTTGAACACGACGATCTTTGGCTGGATTCAAGCTCGTAACCTTTCCCAAGGCCCTGTTCCCAAGTGAATTTCTGAAAAAAGCTTTAAGTCTCAAATGCGGATGAGCAGAAATTTCAGTTTCTACAATATCAAAAATTTAGGGCTTTTTAAAAAGTGTTAGGGCTTTTTAAAAAGTGTTAGGGCTTTTTAAAAAGTGTTAGGGCTTTTTAAAAAGTGTTAAGGCTTTTTAAAAAGTGTTATGGCTTTTAAAAAAAGTGTTAGGGCTTTTAAAAAAAGTATTAGGGCTTTTTTAAAAGTATTAAGGTTTTATAAAAAGTGTTAGGGATTTTTAAAAAGTGTTAAGGCTTCAAAAAAAAGTGTTATGGTTTTTAAAAAAAGTGTTAGGGCTTTTTAAAAAGTGTTAAGGCTTTTTTAAAAGTGTTAAGGCCTTTTAAGGACGCCTAGAAACTAAAATAGAAATTCAGACCTTATTAAGGCTGCTTCAGATCCCACTGGCCTGCCACGGTTCTATGTCGAAGGATGAATTATGTGCAGCAGGACACCGGTGGCAAGTTTTAAAGCTCAATTCCTGCAACGGACAACGATATCTAAATGCCGCATCCAACAAGTGGACCCACCTTACCTCACTCGTGAATCCAGACTATTTCTCTCTTTCCACGTCCTGCTGCCAATCAGGACGGGTCTGCTCGACACTTCCTCTTCCGTGGAGTGATGGACGATCTCGAATTTAATCTTCCTCTACCCCCCACCCCTGGAGATGCGCATCCCGGTTTAGGGAGGTTATTCGATTTTCTCGTTCGTTGGGTGTGAAATGATTCACCTTTGTCTTCAGAAAGGTGTTCGAAGGGGTGGAAAAAAGCTCATCGGGGTCTGGAAGGGTCGCTCGGGACACTCGAATGAGGCTTTCGTTTTTGTGTAAATCTGAATCCTCCGGTGGTCCTTGGACGGGTAGCCCGGTTGGAAGAGTAACGGGTTAGCAACCGGAGGGTTGTGAGATCGTATCCAACCAAAGACCGTCGCGTACAAAGGGGAGCTGGTGCACGTTAAATCTTAAAAATAAAAAACAAAGACCGTCGTGTCCTCGGGTTGGCTTGGTGCGGAAGTTTGGAGAGTGGCTCAGGTTTTGTTCTCGTCATATCACCGTAGTTCAAAATGACGTGGATCTTTCCCTTTGGGATGGATCTTAGACCGTGCGCATCGTGTTGCTTCAGAGCAATGTTAATTCAATCACCAACCAATGCTGGGAAATGTGGCAGTTGGTAGTTATTTAAATTAACGTGGCACTGTAAGAACACAACGGGCGAGGACTCGTGCCGAAGGGATAGATCCAAGGACAACGCATCGTAATTCTGAACCACGGTGAGACGGCCTGAGCTGGCACCATACCTCTCAGAACGGAGATTTCTCGCGATGGCCTCAAGCATTCCAATGGTGGCCTTTCAATGGGAACATAGTGCACTTGCGGGAAATGGAATGCAGCGATTCTGGCGTCGTTCAGTTCCCTCGTCCCTTCATTTCCGCCCGATACCTGCTAAGAAAACCTTAATTCCCTTAAACGCAAACCCGCTAACACCGCAGCGTTTGACGCTAAGTAAGCGGTAACGAATTCCCTTCCGGTATTAAATATTAAAGCCGCCTCCAATTCAATTTGCCTTTCGGAGGGAAACACCAAAAAAAGGACAAAAACTTTTATCGCCTTAGATCCAAATTCATTTAGCGGCCGCAAGGTGTCTTGTCGGCGGCGAGAATTCTATCGCCTTTTAACTGTCACCGCACACAAAACACCCCTAATGAAGCAGCCGGGGAACGGCCCTAAGTGGCCCCAACAAGGGCGCTCCAAGGAGGGCGAAGACGCCTACCGGGGCGTAATTGAATTAACGCGGGGAATCGAGTTAAAAAAAAAGGGCCCCCCGCCAAGCGCCGTAATCGCGTCTGACGGTTGTTCCTCGGCGGACGGATACAGTTACAGTGAAGTTTGCGGAAGTGGACAAGATAAAAGGATTAAAGGGTTGCTTTTTCTCGAGATGTGCTCTCCCCCTGATGAGCCATTCTTAATGGGCAGAATTCGATTTCGCAAATGCATCGGCCATATTTGATTTCCAGCATTTGACCCGTCCGCTCTGGTGGACGAATCCAAAGGCGAGAAGGAGGGTAAGAAGACTCTAACTGCTACGGGCAAAATCACACACTTTTGAGAATCGAATACTTGGTATTCGAATTCTTTCAACTATCAAGTAAGCATTTGAATACATATAAAAGACGATTCATCGATATAAAGAATCAGTGCTTTGGTAAATATACATAGGTGGAACTTTTGTATCCAAATACACATGGTGAGTACTTTCGAATCCGAATACTTTAGTGTTTGAGTACTTTGGTATCCGAACACTTGTATTCGAATACTTTGGTATCCGAATTCTTTCAACTATCAAGTAAGCATTCGAATACATATAAAAGACGATTTATCGATATAAAGAATCAGTGCTTTGGTAGATATACATAGGTGGTACTTTTGTATACAAATACACATGATGAGTTCTTTTGAATCCGAATACTTTAGTGTTTGAGTACTTTGGTATCCGAACACTTGTATTGGAATACTTTGGTATCCGAGTACTTGGTATCGTAATACTAGTATCCGAATACTTTGATATCCGAGTACCTGGAATCATAATACTAGTAACCGAATACTATAGCATCCGAATACTTTGGTACCAGCTTTGGAAAAGAATCCGGTACAACTGTAACGATCCGCCGACAGGGGATTGCGAACACGAATAAGTTATAGGAACTGTTGTTCTTGTGTTCTGGTTGTACTGTTCTAGTAGAAGAACATCGATGTATGACAGTGCCTGTGTTCTGATACGATCAAGAATACGAAATGTTGGGGGCTGTTCTAAAAAAGAACATGGATTAGCAGATTTGTTGTAGACTTGAGAGGAAGGGAGACGTGTTTTTGCACCCGACGGTGCGGCGTATATATCTGAAATTTTGTATTGCATACATTGTAAAAAAAATGTTAGAGTCTAATTGAGGTATGCAGTGTCCATCTGTTCTTGGCCTCTACTACACACATTGTCTATCAAATCAGACATCGCTCAGTTGCTCTGACAACAACGAATACTTTTACCTATCGAGTACACGAGTTCTTTTGTATTCTAATACTCCCATCATTAGCTGAAATATTGTCAGATAAATTTAATTTTCGAGGCTAACCTAAAGTCAATTTAAAACGGTTTCATCGGAGCAGATCAGCTTTGCGTCCCTTCGCTTCCAAGCTTCAACGGGTCTCCCTCTCAAGAATTGGTGAGGTGTGGATAGTAGGGTTCAAGTGTTGCCTCGTCATCCAACCGTGGCTGAAAATAAACGTGGTCTTGTCCTCGGATTTTTCCATTAGTGGATTAATCCCGGACCGTCGTCAATAGCCCATTGTGTACCTCCAGCACGACGCTAATTTTAAAAAACCTAAACCTAGCTCCCCCCCCCTCCGAGATGTTAGGAATGAAGGTCGCTGCTCGTCCAGTTTATCGAATGTAGACAGTTACCGAAAAAAAGAGAGCTTCTGGACACCCTTCAATTACATCTGGTGGTAAATGATTCCACTCAGAAGGATAGATATTTCATATATCGTGGTTGGTTCATGTTAGGGAGGAATTTCAGACCCCGTAGAAGGGAAACCTTGACGTTACAATACATAAGTAGAGCATCGCATGCTGGATTGCGTTGGCTGCACCCAAAGTAAGGCAGAAGCAAAAGACAGTACCATGCTGTAGGGTGGAAGATATTCTGAAGTTCAAATGAATTGGGGAGTATGCCGCCATTTTTTTTTTTTTTCGTTTTGCAGCAGCAGCTGTGACGTCTAAATCACCTTTGAGGCATTTATCTTTAGGTGGCAATGCTCGAGTCGAATCCCCGCGCCACGTGACCTATACTGCTTAGATCGTAGTGACTCCACCCACACGCTCCACCCATTTCGTTTATAACGAACTCATAATCAGAAGATTCTAGGAGGGTATACATATGTATTATATTGTTAGTTTTATTACACTCTATAACAAAAAAATCGCCGCACCAAGAAGGTATCATCCGATTGCTTTGAAATTTCGTATGCAAAAATGTTTTGATCAAATATGCAAATGATTAAAATTGGGTGTCCAATGAATGAATAGTGCGATCTCCAGCGCATCGGAACTGCGCATCCAGCAGATGTATATAAGGAGTTGTTCTTGAACTGTTGTTAAAAATTTCTGCTGCATTGCGATTTAGGATACCTTTCAACGACTGAAAAAATGCCTCGCGGCAGGATTCGAGCTCATTACGAGCAACTTTCAGAGTTTGAGAGAGGTCGTATCATTGGATTGAAAGAGGCAGGTTGGGCAAATTGGAGAATTGCTCGTCATGTGAGTCGAAGTGAGCGATTAGAAGATGCTGGCAAGACTGGGTGGACAATGGCAGATTTCAGTGTCATGATGCTAACGGTCGACGTAGGGCCACAACAGATCGCGAGGACAGAGTGATTGTCAGATCAGCTGTTACAGCGCCTGATGCATCGCTATCAACCATCAGTCGTGCGACCCGCACACGAGTGTCCACCATGACCATTCACAGACGGCTGAGAGAGCGAAATCTACGCTCGTACCGACCGTTACGCCATCTGCCACTCACGCCTGCACACTGTCGAGCCAGATTACAGTGATGCTTGGCTCGATCAGGCTGGAATGATGCTGACTGGGGACGTAAAGTCTTTAGCGACGCCCAGGGTAGCGTGCAGATCTTGCTTTCACTATTGCACTCCACACGGGCCCTCAACAAGTTATGGTCTGGGGTACCATTTCCGTTGATAGCCGGATCTCTTTGGTCGTCATTAGAGGGTACACTTACTGCACAGCGGTACGTTGACGACATTCTGGGACCTGTTTTGCTACCGTTTCTTTCGCAGTACCCTGGGCTTATTTTTCAGCAAGACAAAGCCAGACCACACACGGCACGTGTTGCTATGAACTGTCCTCAAGCTTGTCAAACACTTCCTTGGCCAGCCAGATCACTCTCCCATCGAGCATGTCTGGGATATTATGGGAAGGCGACTGCATCCGATAGGGAATGTTGATGACGTAGTCCAACAATTGGAGCAAATTTGGCAAGAAATACTGCAGACCATCCGGGAGCTTTAT
Organism: Metellina segmentata; assembly: GCA_947359465.1. Taxonomy (NCBI): domain Eukaryota; kingdom Metazoa; phylum Arthropoda; class Arachnida; order Araneae; family Tetragnathidae; genus Metellina; species Metellina segmentata. The sequence continues at coordinate 15,586,192 of OX375879.1, read as the reverse complement.
CGGTCTATGCCATGCCGTGCCATGTGGCAGCCTGCATTCAGGCTAGAGGCGGGTCAACACCTTATTGAGCTTGTTACTGTAACTTTGAAATAAATCATTCAATTGTTCTGAAATTTTAATCATTTTCTATTCGGTACATAATTTTCCTATCCACCAATTTGTGTCTCCATCGGACAACTCCTTCTTGGTGCGTCGACTTTTTTGTTATAGAGTGTATATCTGTCTCTTTGCTGTACATACTTGATGGAATTAATCGTTTACTATTTAATTATTAGTGTTATTTAGATAGGGTCAGAAATGAGTGCTACTGCCTTAAATTAACTTTGTGTACGTGAAGATGGTGGGAAAAACAGGAGAGCACCTGATGTTAGAATTCAAAATTGGGGAAACTATAACTTTATAAGCCTTGCCAAAAGAAGCAAACTGTACAAAAATAAAAGTACTTGCAGAAACAGTTAAGGAAAAACCTACAGACCCCACCGGCTCATGTCTCAAATGTATAATCAAAAGAATATGTAATCAGGATTATCAAAAGGATGGAAGGGGATCAACTCATGTAAGATGTACACCAAATGTTTGTCAAATGTATTTTTAGAAGTCTGTTCACGGCCCTCGGTCAACACCGGGGCTACATCGGTCTCCTTTGACGGGTTCATTCCACTTTTCCATGGGTGACTCGCAAACTCTTCAACCTGGCAAAAGTCGGGAGGTGAGAGGGTGGGATCACCTGCGGTGACTAACCAACCAAGCTATGTAAGAAGGTTATGAAATCGCAGTTCGGATTGACATGTCAAGTCGAAAAATGCAAACCAACTCTTGAGATGGATTTCCAATGGAAACAAACCTCCAGCAAGACTGAGATTTTATTTATTTTTGACCAATAACGGAATGCGTACAGGAAACACCTTCTACCACTGAAACACTGGCGCCTTCTACATTTGAGTTTGCAGAAAAGCTTCTGATCAGAGGATTTGGCTTTGAAACACAAATCATAATTTTGTAAAGCATTCCACACACACAAATACTGAAATTTTTGTAACAAATCCAATATTGCGTATCAGTTTTCTTTAAGAGTAACAATCTACTGTCCACTCTAAAAAAACTGACTTACAAGTGACAGGGATGCCGGACAAACCGTTCTCACTCCATTGACAATGCAAGGATACTTTCGGACACACCTCGCATCACTTGTGCCTTTCTTTAGTGATGGGACTATTCGAATACAAAAAGATTCGTCTGCTCGATAGTTAAAAGAATTCGTTGTATTCGATTCTTCTCCAAAGTACTCTTACACCAATGTACTCGGATACCAAAATATTCAGATACCAAAGTACTCGGATACAAGGGCGTGTTCGGATTCAAAAGTTCTCATCCTAGGTATTCGGTTACAAAAGCACTTACTCTATATTTTTGAATATAGTTGGTTGGTTGGTTTTTTTTATGGCACAAGGGCCAGATTTGGTCATGCTGCGCCAAACAATAACTAGTTCGTTATTAATTTTTAATCAGAACGAGTTAAATATCCATGTAATAAAATTCAGTACAATTGTGAATGAGCTCTGGTCGATATGAAAACTAAATATAGTTTAAGAAACCAATGTCAGTAAGGAATAAAAATAAATTATTATGATATGGGTCCATCAACAAGTCTGTTAAGCTAATAAGGGAGCTACTAAATCTGTTTAGTCTATGATAATTAAAATTCGGGCATTCTGTCAAGATGTGCTTTATGGAAAAAAGACTATTGCATGATGAGCACGAAGGAGCAGGTTCTCCCAGCAGTAAATGTCTATGGGTAAAAAAGGAGAATATAAAAGTACTCGGATACAAGTATTCGGATACACTGAACTGGAGATTATATTTTACAGCATTGGAGCTGACTTTGGGATATGAGTTAAAGTCGAACATTCGCTGCTATAAGACAGTATCCCAGGCAGAGGAAGACAACGCTCCTATGTGTCATCAAGTGGGCTACATCAGCAACAGCATAAAGATATAAGAATCCACATGGACAGTTAAAGCAACGCTTGCTAAACAAGGACCTCATCATCCACAAAATGAGGAGTCTTAAACCGCACATAGAAAACACAGTAACAAACTAGAGTCGGACTCAGCTGGATTCCTTTAAGTTTTTTATTTCAACTTGAAAAGTCTCTATTAACAATAGGAGGACTATATACACAGTAGGTACAGTGAACCATCAATGAACGAATGTTCATAAAGAAACAACAAGCTTTTATCGGCAATTTTTTTTCCATCGGTGTTTAACCTCACCGTATTGCTCTCTAACGAGAGCTCTTTTTCAGCATCACTTCGCACAATGGCTTCTCCGTCTCTTTTTTAAAGATGATTTCATCCAAAAACTTAAAAATCTAGTGTATCCTCATTAATCTCGTGACCTTTATTTGCGGCAACGCTCTAGTAGATTGCCCAGCATTTTATGCCACACTATAGTTGATTGGCCAGCATTTTAAGCTTTTCCTCGTGATGATTGTCCATTCACATACATCTGAAGTACTCAAAAAAACACCTAAACTTGCAGTTAAAAGAGCTCACGTTATCACCGTCGGCTGTACACGTTCCTACCTAAAATTAACAGAGTAACCCTGTGGAGCCTACCTAGCAACATTCTAGGCGGGAGATGGCCCAATCCCCAATCACATATTCAGGTTCAAACTAAAGAACAGCCACACAATACATCTGTGGACAGTTTGGCACCCCAGATCATTACATTTTCGAGTGTCCACACACATGTAGCAATTTCACCTCAAAAAGCCAGCAATAACACTACCAAGCTTGTGCAACCAACACAATCAACAACAATCACGCTGAAATAAAAATTATGAATGTGATGAAATTCCTAATGGAAAACATTAACATTATCACGAACTAACAATCAGAAGATCCTAGGAGTGTGTCCATATGCTTTGTATTGTTAGTAGTATTGTTCCTGTATTACTACCTAATATTCAGTGTAATTTAACTAGGGTCAGAAATGACTGTTAGTACTTTAAATTACCTCTGTGTACGTAAGGTTGTTGGGAAAAGCAGCACTTGACATTATAATTCAAAATTGTGGAAACTGCTAAGACTTGCCAATAGAGGAAAACTATACTAAAATTAAAGTACTTGCAAAAACAGTTAGGACAAAACCCCGCAGACACTACCGGCCCATATGTCAAATGCATTTTCAAAAGGACGTATTATCAGGATTATCAAAATAATGTATTGTCAGGATTATCAAAAAGACGTATTACTCATGGCAAATGTACTATCGAATGGCCAACACCAAGGCCCAGGGATGGCGAACCTGTGACCCTCGGGTCACATAGTAACACGAGAAACAATTTTAGACAACATACGCGAGACGATCACATTGTTTTAACATCAATTTAATTTAATGAAAATATTATTTTAACTGAATGGAACTCGTTGCCTAATTCGCTAATGTCGATGAAAAAGTTAGCAAGTGCTCTTTTGACAATATTTGGATTAACCTGCGTTTGCGAACAGTTGTTTTCGACAGTGAATTTTATTGAAAGTAAGAATAGAAATAGCCTCGGCATCGACGTGTCCGCTGCGTGCGTACGATTAAAAGTTTCAAATATCGAATCACATATAAATAAATTATCGTCCGAAAAAACAAGTGTCACATTAAATTCGATAATTCTGTAATTATTTTCTTCCTGATATTGATAGTTTAAAAAATAAACCATAATAAAAAGTTAACTTTGTTTTTGTTTAAAATATGTATCGTATAATTTTTTTTAAATATCCAAATGTCTTCATAAGGCCGAAAAAAAATTTTTTAATTGACACGCTGTGTTAATTTCTACTGTTTCAATACATTTTTCGACAGGCGTTAGAAAAAGGTTCACCATCCTTGACCTAGGCTATATCAGTTTCTTATGACGGGCTCATTCCACTTTTATGTGAGGTACAAGCTGAACCCTTTAACATGGTAAAACATTGTAGGGTGAGGGGGTTACCTGCAGTGACCAACCAACCTACCAACTGGGTCATTTGAGCCCCATATTTGTTAGGAAAGCTGATCGTGCCAAAATCGTCCTCAAAAGTTGGGCAGCCGCTGCATTATCCGATTGCTAATCCTTCCGGAACGTGCCACCTGTTACGGACTTGCCATCGATCCATCGGGAGGGGGGAGGGGGCTCCAATTAATGCCCGACGCAAAGTGATCCATAAATGTTGCAAATCCGACTGTTTCATCGGAACCAATTAGGAGGAGCCCCGCTCACTCCAATTACGCCAATTGGCGCCCGCCTTCTCTCCCTCTTCGCGCACGTGACCACCGTCCATTTGGGAAATGAGAAGAGGTTTGTTTTTTGCCCATCTCGAGTGTCTGCCCTCGGTTAATCAGATGGGGCCGCCCCACGCTCGGCCGCGCTTGATGGATGCGCCCCGCCGGACACACATAATGGAATTCGCTCCGCTCGACCATCTGGACCTCCGAGGCCCGATGCTGCGAGAAAAAAAGGCTGTGAAATTGGCACCTTACCCTCGATATCGGAAACCAAACATACAGGGTTGGTTGGCTTGATCCAAAGAATTGGTGGCGCCAAACGCAAGATAGAATGAAACCCATTATAAAAGATAAAATATTCATAGTAGTCAGATCAATAAAATAAAAGTAGATATGTACTGTCAACTGAGATTGAAATGTACTGAAAGACAAATTAAAATAACAATTTGAAAAGGGCAATAATGAGTTTTATATCGACGGAAATATTGGCAAATGGTGTGATGTAAAAAGTTCTGACAAGACATCTTTATGAAGTTTAAAAAGCCTTTGAGGTATTAGCATTTCAATAAATATTTGGATGGGGATTTTCTCTCATCCAATCTTGCAAGTTTCAAAATGGAGTGCCAAATAAGTTTCGACGATAGGGTTAAAAACTGAATAATTGACGAAATAGGATGAGCGGTAAAAAGGGGCAACGCACGCATAACACACAGGGACATTCTCTTCTAGCAAAAGATGCCTGTGAGTAACGAGAGTGTGGCAGACACGAAGGCGAGTCAAAAACACGTCGGAATGTCGCGAAGGCAATGGAGGCCATGATGAAATAAATACCTCGATGAATGCCGTGGAGCTTAGTGTTTGTTTCCAAGCGTGCAGGGAAACTCGAATTGACTCAGCAGGTCAGATGACATCCGAAGACGGGGATGCCAACTCCTTGGGGCCCTAATCTTTTGGGCCCCCACTTCCTCAAACCATCCAGCACCCGAGTGGCATCGAGAAACAGATGTGCTGGATCGCTTGGTGCTACTGGGGGTTGAGTTTGGGGGCTCCCTTTTTTTAACTAAAAAAAAGGGGGTGGATTGTGTTGTGTGTGTGTGTGTGTGGAAAAACTCAACCGCTTAAGGCATGAATCATAAATCGTTGTTATTAGAGGAGGTGTAAAATTTAAATGAATAAAATCTTGGCAGTCATGTAGTCGGGGGGGGGGGGGGGATCGATCACTGACACTCGTCAATGTCCCGACGTTTATGTCTCTTCCCAGTGCGGTTAATTTATCTACCGGCCTAAGACTGATCTCATGGTTTGTAGCCCTTTATACAGAAAGTATTTGGTAATTAACGTCACACTGGAGCAACACCACGGGCTATTGGTGACGGTCCGGGATCAACCCCGAAGGTAAATATTCGATGACAACACCACGTAATTTAGAACCCCGGTCAGATGACAATGCCGCTACTGAGCCAGTACCCCACTCTTACAGAAAGTGGTTGATGTTTGTTATTTATGTTAGACGCGAATTGGGGAAAATTCCAAAATGTTTTATGAGTTTCTACGATTAAAAACCAGTTTTAGGTTACTTTAAACCTGCCACGTGAAAAGGTGGGTAGGTATTTTAATTAACGTTGCATTGGAGTAACAGCACGTTTGTGCTTTGAATGATAGAAGCATACAACTTGGGGCATATATATATATATATATGAAGATTTAATTTTAGATATGAGGCCATCTCAGATTTCGCCTATGGCAATAATGGCGGACATTCAAAATGGCGGCTTCGGAATAGTTTTTGTGCTCCTTTTAAATGTTATTTGATGATGTTAAATGACAGCTATTAAAGTAATGGTAAGTAATTGTTGTTTTGTGCATACACTTAGCTATTTTTAATAATATATACCTTATTTTATGTATATATTCTATTTGTAACAAAATGCCGGCCTCTGAGTATATTTTATGTGCTCCTTTTTTACTGTCAATTGTTGATGTTAATAGCGTATTATATGTGATTTTGCATGAATTGATGCAGTAAACATGCGTGCATGTCATAATTAGATTTTCCTATTAATTAGTAATTATATTAATTAATATTTTCATATTAACTTTTTTCACAGGTGACACGATAAGAAGAAAAATAATATAAAAATACGGATGTAGTGCACAGGCTGATTAATCCATTCAATACTGATACATCTGGGCAATTCAAAGAAACAGAATGGAACAAGTGTTTATGTGTCAAGAAGACAGGTCTGAAGTTCTTCGGTGTCCAGCAGACAGTAAGTAATTGCAGTAAGTGTGAAGAAAGGGAAACTGGTCATAAGACAATTTCTGATTTACTTGTGGGGTTTAGTATTCCAGGGTGTTTACCCAGAACAATAAATCTGGAACGTCTCTATGATGCTGGAAGTGGTCGAGGCAACATTGGTACAACATAAAGCTCAGTTTCACGAATCATGTAGATTGCAGTTCAATAAAACAAAACTTCAAAGAGCTCAGAAATAGAAAATAGAACCTGCTTATAACGCAAATAGTTGTACGAAATTCACCAGCCAGAATGTTGTGGTAAATAGTTCAGTGAATTCAAAAGCAATTTTTTTGTGACCTGCCTGCTCAAGCTGGAAGCTCATTATGTACTGCACCTATTGTACATTTGGCCTGTGTGTGTTCCTCACTGTGCCCTTAAACTGAAGGACCGGCTTTTGCTTGCGAAACTGAGTGCCGGTGATGTTATTGCATTAAACTTGGTAGTCAACAAAGATTTCTTGTACTGTTGGGAAAGGACAGTCAGTTCTAATAGCAGGAACAGGGAGTAACACTTGTGTAGCTTTCAGGAAAATGTTTAGTTGCTTTCTCTTCAAACGTACTTGGAGATTTATTTCGATAGGGTTCCTCTAAAATTACCATCTGGATGTTGAAATAGGTATATTCCTGTACCATAGAAAAAATCATGAGCTGTAGTAGAACTTGGATTGTGGTCGATATTATCAACCGCACTAGTAGTGAAAAGACCTCTTTTTAACTGAAGAGGAACGACAGCATTTTCCATGTGATACAGATGACATATATAATTTCCAAGTTCTGATGAAAGGTCTAGCACTCGGTCTTACGATATGCTTAATCCAAGCTCGTGAAGATGCACGTTCAAAACGAAGAACTAGTTCACGGTTGCGAGTTCTTTTTATGAATTAAAATACCTAAATATATAGGCAAATGTGTTTCTTGTTCTTGATTGTGTTGTAGAATGTTCCAGAATGACACACCCGATGTCTTACCAAAGTATTATACATTAGTAACTGTGTAACAGCAAGGATAGGTTGGGGTTAAAAAACTTGTGACTGTGCTTTACAACTAACAGAGATGCTGGTACGGAATCTTCCTGACAGGTTTCTCTAAATCCATTAAAGAGGTTTTTCATTTTTAAAATGTCTCTTCTATCTATATTTGCTGCTTTGGCAAGATGAATAGCGGCACTATCTGCATCGTATTCACAAGCTTTCTTCAGAGCTAATCCAACATCATTATTAAATAATAGCATCACATCTCGACCTTGCTTCTGTGCTTCCACGTCAGGAAAATATGCAAGTACTCGGTTTTTAAGTTTTGTGGAATGTATGCGCCCTGATAGATCACTACCTTGTTGTTTCATCCTCATGCTGAACAGTTTGCATAGATCAATAAGTTTAAATATGGGTGCGATTTCATTGTCACTACGAGCATCTTCGATATATTATAAAAGCTCGATAAATGCAATACCATGGTAAGTTTGTTCTACTTCAGTTTCTTGTATGTTCTTTATGTCTCTTGCTCTGTTACATAATGATACGAGGCATTGAACATAATACACTGTATTTAGTGCAATCAGATCACCGACACTCAGTTACGCAAGCAAAGACCTGTCGTCCAGTATAAGGGCACAGTGAAGGAATACATCCAGGCCGAATGTACAATAGATGCAGTACATAATTAACTTCCAGCTTGAGCAGGCTGGTAAAAAAAAATTGCTTTTGAATTCACAGAACTATTTACTACAACATTCTAGCGGTTGAATGTCGTAGAACTATTTGCACTATAAGCAGGCTCTATCTTTCATTTCTGAGCTCTTTGAAGTTTTGTATTTTTGAACTACAATCTAGATGATTCGTGAAACTGTGCTTTATGTTGTACTGATGTTGCTTCGACCACTTCTGCATCATCGAGACGTTCCAGATTTATTATTCCGTTCCTTGGTAAACAGTAAATCAGAAATTGTCTTATAACAGTTTCGTTTTCTTCACGCTTACTGCTTTACTTATTGTCTGCTGGACACCGAAGAACTTCAGACTTGTCTTCTTCACAGATAAAACTCTTGTTCCACTCTGTTCCTTTGACTTGTCCAGATGTATCAGTATGGAATGGATTAATCAGCTTATGCATTGCATCTACATTTTTATCTTATTTTTCTTCTTATCGCGTCACCTGTGGAAAAAGTTAATATGAAAACATAATTATAACATGCATGCATAGCATCAATTCATGCAAAATTACATGTGATACGCTATTAACATCACCAAATGACTATAAAAATGGAGCATATAAAATTAACTCAGAGGCCGCCATTTTGTTATAAATAGAATATATACATAAAATAAGGTATATATTATTAAAAATAGCTAAGTAAATGCACAAAATAACAATTACTTGCCATTACTTTAATAGCTGTCATTTAACATCATGAAATAACATTTAAAAAGAGCACAAAAAATATTCCAAATCCGCCATTTTGAATGTCCGCCATTACTGCCATAAGCAAAATCTGAGATGGCCTCATATTTAAAATTAAATCTTTATATATGTAGTATATATATATATATATGTGTGTCCCAAGTTGTGTATGCTTCGTACTTGTGATCCATCCCCAATAGAAAGATCTTCATCATTTTAAACTACGATCAACTGACGAGATCAATACCCGACCTGGCATCATACTTTCCGAGCAAAGAACCGCCGGACTCTTCACTGAGAAAACCTTATTCAATTCGAAAAAAGTAACAGATGTGTTCATCTGAGGTGAAGGAATGAACTTCTTTCGCTCTGGGTGCGGCGATATTCGATTTGTTTTTCCACTCAACCTAACCTACTTGTACCGCTGCACATTGGATTGCAATGAGCAGACGGTCCCTCCCAATCGTTTCACTTCCCTTTGCAAACAGCGTCACTCGCATTCAAAGTCCGGCAGCGTTATTGGCCGCTTGTTGGGCCGAAAAGTGCTTTATGGCCTCTAATCTCCGTCACTCGCCGGATTAGCCGGAGGCCATAATATCCGGGCAATCATTCGATTGGAGGCCGGCCGCCAACAGATTGGAGGTTGTTAAAAGGCTGGAGCTCGGAGTCCGTGTCGAAACCGAACGTGGAAAACGATTCGGGTTATCGCTCACCCCTCTCTCGATTACCAAGAACCGTGGTAGCTGGGTTGGAAGAGAATCGCATTAGCAACAAGAGGGTTCCGAGTTCGAATCCATCCGAAGACCGTCGTGTACAAAGAGTGCTCTAATGTCCTCTCGTTGGCGTGGTGAGGAAGTTTGAAAAGTGGGGTACCAGCTCAGGAGTTACCTCTTCATCTGACCGTGTTCAAAATGACATAGTGTTCTGGGATCTTTTCCTTTGAGATTGATCCCGGACCGTCGCCAATTGCCCGTTGTGTTGCTGCAGTACGACGTTAATTAACTTACCCTCCCTAGTACAAAAATAAAGCTATCCCCAATGGTTGTAAATTAAAGATTTGTTCAATCCATTAGAGTAAAGAAATCGTAGGCAGGTCTGTAAAAAGTGACACTTACAAAACGAAGTGCTCATTTAGTATTCAGTGTAACGCCCTAGCAACAGCTCGAAATCAGAGGTCAGCACCACGAACCTCCGGTCGTAAATCGCGATTTCACTTCAATTTTTGCGATGTCGCCAGTGGAGCCCGTTGTGTTGCTAAAGTGTGACGTTAATTGAGGCGTTGACATTGAAAAGGAAGTAAGTCCATGTAACTCGCGAAGTCCAGTTTCGAAAACCCCCGCAAGATGTCACTAACGGAATCTTGAACACTCTTAGCTCTAAGAAGGAGTTAAATAAAACCTTCAACATGCTTTTGTAAAATTAAATTTGGACGCTTACCTCATTTTCAATGTCGCCGACCAACCGGTATAGTGGTTAAGGTGTTAGCCTCTAGATCGGAAGGTTCCTGGTTCGAATCCGGGTCCGGGAATGGATGTTTGTAAACGTATGGTGTAGAGGCGGCTGGTGCACCTTAAATCTGTCGTGGCCGAAAGTCCTCACGTTGGGTTGGCGTGGAAGTTTGGAGAGTGGGGTGCCAGCTCAGGTGTTGCTTCGTCATCTGACCGTGGTTCAAAATTACGAGGTGTTGTCATTGAATCTTTCCCTTAAGGAACTGATTCCTGACCGTCGTCAATAGCCTGTTGTGTTGCTCTAGTGCGACGTTAACTAAAATTACCATTACCATTACCATTTTCAATGTCAAGAGAGAGAGAGAGAGGTCTTAATTAAAATACCTATCCTAAAACCCGAAACATCTATCGGGATGGTCTATCGAGGTGGTCCTCTTACACTCCAGATGATCTTTAGGGGTGCACGACGACCCCCCGGGATTGAACTGTTTGCCAGGTGTCAAGACGGACAACTGTCGCAGAGCTCAAGCTGAGCAGTTTTTCTCTTGGTGACCGCTCGAACCGTTTGAGTAGATCCCATTTTTTCTGTTCGCAGCGTCCATGACACAAATCTCTGATTCTACATAGCCGACTAAGGTGTTAGCCTCTAGATAGGAAGGTTCCTGGTTCGAATCCGGGTCTTGGCATGTATGTTGGTAATCGTATGGTGTAGAGGCGGTTAGTGCACCTTCAATCTGTAGTGGCCGGAAGTCATCACGTTAGGTTGGTGTGAAAGTTTGGAGAGTGGGGTGCCAGCTCAGGTGTTGCCTCGTCATCTTAACATGGTTCAAAATTGCATGGTGTTGTCCTCGATCTTTTCCTTAAGAGCCTGATACCGGACCGTCGTCGATAGCCCGTTGTGTTGCTCTAGTTCGACGTTAACTAAAAATTACCATTACCCGGACCAACGTCAATAGCCCGTTGTGTTGCTCCAATACGACGTTAATTCAAAAAATTACCAATTACTGACTGTACATACTGTAATTACTAGGAGTTTAAAGTAAATAGTTCAGTTATAATTTTGGCCGTGTTTGTTGGCGCACCACTCGTCCTACTACGTTACATCGGTTGCTGAAGCAGGCCAAGATACGGGGCAATGGCAATTTTAGTTAACGTCGTACTAGAGCAACACAACGGGCTATTGACGACGGTCCGGGATCAGGCTCTTAAGGGAAAGATCCGAGGACAACACCTCGTAATTTTGAACCACGGTCCGATGACGAAGCCAATACCAAACTTCCACGCCAACCCAACGTGAGGACTTTCGGCCCAAGACAGATTAAAAGAGCACCAGCCGCCTCTACACCATACGCTTACAAACATCCATGCCCGGACCCGGATTCGAACCAGGAACCTTTCGATCTAGAGGCTAACACTTTAACCACTATACCGGTTGGTCGGCCCAAGATCCGTGGCCGTTACACGTGAATGAATGTACTCTAAAGGCTAATTGGCACAGTGGGGGTGGTATGGTAGTTTAAATTAACGTCGCACTGGAGCAACACGAAGGGCTAGTGTCGACGGTCCGGGATCAAACCCGAAGGGATAGATCCGAGTGCAACGCCGCGCAATTCTGAACGATGGTGAGATGACGAGGTAACACCTGGGCACGCCACTCTCCAAACTTCCACACCACACCAACGTGAGGACATTTGAAGCCAGAATAGGTTGAACGTGCCCCTCTTGTACATGACGGTTTTTGGTTAAATTTGAACCATCAACCTCTAGTTGCTAAAGTGTGGCTCTTCCAAACTGGGCTACCACGACCCCCAAGGTTTTTCAGATCCGCTTAAAATTGAAAGTTTTTTCTGGTCAAGTTCGCTATTAATAGATGTAAGACTTTGGCCGGATAGAAACTGTAGACGGGCCGTATAGTGTGCCCTCTGGTTTCTTGAGGCTGAAGATAGAGAAAACATTGGGGCTGCCTCAGAAGGAAGGCAAAAGGGCGCACTCAAAATAGCGTCAGAATCTTAAATTTGGTGTAACATAATAAAAGAACAATTCGTTTGAATTATCGTTGGAAAGTCAAATTGCTATTCTCGAAAATCGGTTGTCAGCGCATTTTTAAGTTTTAATCAAGTGCGCTTGTAAATGAAAACGCGCGAGAAAAAGTGTGACACGTCAAAGGGGAGATTGCTTTACTCAAAGTGTGACGGTAAGAAGTAAAAAGTTGCATCTTATTTTTAGAGGATGATGAACAGAACCTGTTACGCACTTTTAAGGATTTGTGTTGCGCTTGGAATCCTTTAAAAGTTGTAAAAATTGCGCTCCCCAAGGTTTCTTTGTTATTAATACCTTTTGTAATTGCATCTCTGAATGTAAGTTTCTTTTCTTGTGTGAGACGAATTTGACAGTTGCTTGCACACTGTGCTGAAAAAAATCTCGGGACACCAGAGGGCGACAAAATGTAACTTTCATCAAAATTTCAATCGGATGTCGGGACACTATTGGTATAAATACAGTCTGCACTCTTTTGAAGTAACCTTGAATTGGTATTTATTAGTGATAAGAGTATTCGCGGATACATAAAGACTCGTGTACTCGAAACAAAAAAGTATTCGTTGTACTCGATTCTTTTCCTAAGTACTCGGATAAAAAAGTATTCGGATACTGAAATGGTACTCCGATACCAAAGTACTCGAATACTGAATAGATCCTTCGGATTCAAAAGTACTTATCCTAGGTATTCAAATTCAAAAGTACTCCCTCTATATATTTTAATACCTAAGTAATCGGATACAAGAGTATTCCCAAAGTCTCGGGTCATCTGACCGTGGTTCAAAATTACGAGGTGTTGTCCTCGGATCTTTCCCTTAAGGGACTGATCCCGGACCGTCGTCAATTGCCCTTTGTGTTGCTCTAATACGACATTAACTAAAAAAATTACCAAATTATTACCCAAAGACTCGGATATCAAAGTGTCAAAAGTACTCATCCTATGTATTCAAATACCAAAGTATTGATTCTCACTATCAATCGTTTTTGTATATGTATTCGAATACTTACTCGAAGAACTTGCATATCAAGTATCCGATTCTCGAAAGTACTCGATTCTGCCCGTCACTAGTTTGAGTCGACGTGCAGCTTGTATTTTGCACCATTCCTTTTTCAACCCACTAGTTTCCTCTCGGTAAAATAGGACACATTGAAGAGGCTCGAAATCAAAGTCTAGCTCAAAGAACCGCAACTGGATTCGGGTCGATGCTTATAGAAGGCTCTGTAACGCCCCTAGCAACCGCTTGGGATCAGAGGTCGACACCACTGACCTTCCGTAGCGCCCACGACCGAAGGGTACAAATCCCTGACCGTACATACTGTAACATACCGCAATGTGAAATAAACTATTGTTTATTTGTAGTTTTGACTGAGCCGGTCAGTCTGTGCTATTGGCACACCACTCGGCCCACTACGTTATCAGTCCGACCTGTCACAAAATCACTGCTGGCCGGACACGACATAAGTTGCGTTACCATGCTGATAGATGAACAAGAAAGTTTCACTTCTTGCCATTTACAGGAACCAACGCTTGATGCCAGTTACAGGATTAAACTATCAAAAAGCTTTCAAGCTTCTATTAAAAGCAGATTGGACGATACACAACTAGTATCATTAGAAATTGACCCTATCTAACGATAGAGTTGGAATAAAGCAAAAAGTGAATCCATGACCTTTCTTTCCGTTGAACTAGCACTGTTTCCAAGCACTTTCCACCAGCTATAGGCATTGTTATTTTAAGAATTTAAAGTCTTCTTTGTCATGGAATTTCAACTAGCGCAACTTTGTACGAACCGTTCTTCTGCAAGCGCATACACATGTGGACTCTGTTTTGGAAATGGTAGCACATGGATAACAAGGACGTGCCTCACGTTTCAAAGCTCTTTTAACCCTTTCCTTTTGATGAATGCCTTCTTGACTGTTGCCCTACAGGAGACCATTACACCCTTCACAATCGACCTAGGATTCTGTAGCTTGTGCTGTGTAGCAAGAAGCAATCGCTACATAGGTTGCGATTCAATGGCCAATGAAATATCATTAATAGTGATTACACAATGCATTGTAGGATTAAAACAATAATCAGGTAAACCTGATACATGCTGTTGTTTGTGTTGACGAGTAAAAGAGGAATGCCCAAAATCAAAAGATTTAAAAATCTAAAATATAGAACATTTATTTATAAGTGTATTAAGATTATAATGAATTTTACAATAATTATATGGTCACGGACATAACCAATTAACAAAAATCAACAGCGCGACACATAATTTGATCTACCTTAAATTTATAATATTATATTTTAATGTTCCTATAAGAGGAGGCAGGAACGAAAGAGATTGAAGAAAGAGATAGAAGGGATTAAAAAAAATGGCTCTGGGTGCAGAGTTACCATGTACTAGAAAGCATTTTGTCAGCTTTTTGGAATTCCAGCAAAAGGCCCCTTTAGCAGACCGCCACGGAGAACGTCCAAAATCGCACGTTCCAAGGAGAAAAAAAAGCCAAGAGAGAAGCTTTCTCGTTGTGTCCCCTTTTTATACCATCACTCTCCTGTTGCCACCATCCTTCCAGAAGTTTTGGGTAGGATCCCGTCTTGGCAAGCAAATTTTGTCATTGGCCCCGGGATGCTGATCGCTTCCTCGTTTCTGCATCTGGCCGGAGTCCACCCGCAATTTGGGGGGGGGGGCGCAGACCGCTGTCGGACGATGAACTTGAGCGTTGACCCTACCACATTCCTTCAGAGAGGGGGAATAGTTTTATGGGTCTGCTGCAAAGGGGTGTTGAGAGGAACGAAAAAAGCTTCGTTTCGAGAAAGGGACAATGGCTGACTGAAGACAGGACACCTTCATAGCAATGCACTTGGAATCATTTGAGCCGAAAAAAGAACCAGGGGAAGCCTCTGGTTTAAAACATATCCCACAGGAAAGTAAAGCAAACAGTGGATAGAAAAACACAATATAATACTTAAATGAAAGCTTAATAATTTTTAAGGGTTTTACAGGCCAAGCCTCTCTTCCGTACTTCGAAATATTTAAAAGTATACATTTACAATACAAATATACAAAAGGGGATGTAATGAAACCCTTTATAAGAGAAGAACTCCAAAGTTAAATTACTGGAAATAAAAAACTTATTGCAACACAACACTTGCCCCACACACAGGTAGGTCTCTCAAATGGCATTCTCTCTGGAAGTCATTCACTTAGCATGATCGCTGATCAATACCCTTGAGGAATAGCCCGTTGTGTTTCTCCAGTGTGACGTCAATTAAAAACACCAGAATACCAATACCACTCTTTTAGGGTGTTCTCTGTTACATCGTTAGGCCAGCGGTATCCCAGTTGGAACAGCAACGGATTAGCAATCTAACCAAGTACCGTCGTATACAAAAGGTGCTGGTGCAGGTTCAATCTATCGTAGCCTCCAATGTCCTCACGTTGAAGTGATGAGGACGTCTAGAGAGATGGGGTGGCGGTTTAGGTGTTCTCGTCATCTGACTGTTGATCAAAATGATGTGGTGCCGTTCTCGGAAATTTCCCGTAGGGATCGATCCCGGACGAAAATATCAAATGATCTGACACCCCACTGTCCAAACTTCTACACAATGATCACGGCAGGACATTTTAGGACACGAGATAGATTGAGTGTGCCAACACGACGGTCTTTGGTAGGATTCGAACTTTCAACCCTTCGGTTGCTCTTCCTACTGGCCTACCGCGAGCTTACTTATAGGGAATATATAGCATAAAACAACCTCAAGGGGTATTGATAAGTGAATGACTTCCTATCACAAATTTAACGTGCACCAGGCCTCGCGTACAAGACGTTTCTTTGGTAGGGATTCGAACTCGCAACCCTCCGGTTGTTAACCCATTACTCTTCCGACCGGCGCACTTTGGAGAAGAACAGGGATAATAACAGCAATTTCCGCTCTTTCCGCCCTTTTTCGTTTCTGGAGCAGTTACAGGACTTTAAAGTACGCTCTCGCCCTTCAAATCCCAAAAGCCTTTGATCTGCATCACAGAGATGCGTCTTTTTTCATCCAGAGAAAAAAAAAGACGATCTTCTTAGACTCGCTTCTTTTCAGGAACAATATCATTTATTA
The DNA here is from genome assembly GCA_947359465.1 of Metellina segmentata. Taxonomy (NCBI): domain Eukaryota; kingdom Metazoa; phylum Arthropoda; class Arachnida; order Araneae; family Tetragnathidae; genus Metellina; species Metellina segmentata. The sequence goes on along the minus strand of OX375879.1, from coordinate 15,569,652 downwards.
AACATTAGCCACCACCCCTCCCCCCCCCCCACCCGGCCCCTTTCCATCTAGGCCATCTCTCGTCATTTTCTCTCTCTTCTACTTTTTAACTTGCTTGATTCGGCGCTTTTTTTAGGGGGGATCCACGAGTGATGGAGCTTTCTGAGAGGTTCGGAAAAGATGCTTCCATTTTAATGGTTCTCTCGATGTATTCGTAGGACCTTCGGCAAAAACAATAAAGATTTCTTCGTTTCGTACAACGACTTTGTTTTCAGGACGAAAGTCGTTAAGAGTACTCGTATCAGATGAGAACATTTGTTGGTTTTAAGCGAAAAGGGTGCGATTTCGAAAAGTGTTTTAGTGATCTCTCGATGGATCGCACTTCTGGAGCTACGAGAAAAGAGCGCGATCTACTTACCGATCGTAGATGGAAAACTTACTTCGTACAAAAGAAAAGCCCCAAATTATGCATCATAAACTATCTATTTCTTTATTTTATGTAAAACTACAAGGTGGAATACGAAATCGATGTTAGAAACTAAAATGACATCAAACGCTGTACAATATGTTCGAGAACGGAAATGTGCTCTCATTCACGCTTTTGAGACACCCATATCTCTGCTAGGTTATTGTCGCACTGGAGAAACACAACGGTATTTTGGCGACGGTCCGGGATTCATCCCAAAGGGAAAGATTCACTGACAACACCTCGTCGTTTTGAAGCATGGTCCGATGACGAGGACAACATATACTTCACTTCCATACCCATCCAATACAGACAACAACACTTCCATACCCATCCAATGTGAGGACATTGGAGACCATGACCCATTTAACGTTCACCAGCCCCCTTTAAACACGGTGGTCTTTGGCTGAATTTTAACTCGTAACCCTCGTAATCCTCCTAATCTCTTCTAACGGGCTACCGCGTTCTTAAGAATACAAACATCAAAGTTGCTTATACATATAGTATGAAGACACAACACTATTCAGAAGTAGACTAGTAGCCCCAGTTGCATTCACATGATAAAAATTAAATCCATGGAGAGCTTGCGCGTACTCAGTGTCAGTGATTGTCTTCCAAATGCTTTGTAATGAAACCCACATAGAGTAAAATCTGTACAGCTATATACTCTGGGATTAAACAGACTTCAGAATATATAATGCAAAAAAATTTATTAATTTACATTCAATCTATTCTAACAAGTGGAGAAATCATAGTTTTAAAAGCAAAATCTCAGCTTCATCTAACGCTAAATAAGAACTGGGTGTACTATTTTTCCTCCTGTCTTGGGGATTTTACTCGTCTTACCAGTGGATCTTCGCTTGCTTGAGCAACGAATACGAAATGAGCATCTAGTTTGTAAATATAGCTGACTTATTTTCAGACCTGACAATGATTTTTCTACTTGTGGACTTAGTAAAACTTCGATTTATATCAATTAAGATAACGCTTCGGCATTTATCTTTGTAGCATCTGAAATATTTCGGTGGTTCTCAAGAACCCAAAATATGTCCCTTTTTCCATGGTTCTAGTTACTAACACTAAATAAATATTCCGATAGGAGTTTTAATAAGTGTTACTACAAAATAATAGTTAGTAACATATCGGAAATACTAAGTTACCGATGCCCAGCAAACCGAGGGAATTACTATCTTTGATGATTCCAGATCTGCCTTAGAAGCAATAGCAAATGGCAACTCGAACTGTTTAGAAGATGTCCATTCTCATTTGCACCCAAATCATGTTCTAGGAGAAAAGATGCAATCGTCGGTGGATCCTCGCATACATGGACATTGAAGGAAATGAAACTAGACTAATTGGTAAGGAGAAGCCTGAGAATTAATTGCTAAACAAACCCCAACAGCTTTTACTGATGCTGATGCTTTGGTAAAATTAAACTCGTATCACCAAAAATTAAAATAAAACAACACATTTGTGTAATGAACTCCGATAGAAAAACCACCTCCACGCTATTAAGACTGAGAACATGACATTTTAAAGTCATAAAAACGAACTGTGAAGGAATCAGAACATACAGATATTGTATCAGCTGTTTGGGCTTTGAACTCACACCTCATCCTATAGTCACATGCAATGGTAGATGCCAAACCATCGATTACAAAACTCAAGGACAGCTTTGCATCGAGAGAATAATCGTCATCGCCAAAGGTGTGCAAAATGCGGTGACATTCGACACGGAATTAACACAATAGTTACCTGTAAATGTCATTAATATAGAAGTGAAGCAATTTAAACGACTGAATTTCAGGTTAGAAAATTAAAATTCATAAAAAAACATTTGATAGAAATATTTGTAATCACTAAACATTTTAAAATTCGTTAAAACAGCTAGCGATTAAAATGAATCGTTAACGTCAAGCTCTTAACAAATAACAACCCTTCCATTCATTGCTATCGTTTGAACTGATCGTCAGCTAATGACAAAACTATTCATATTAACGGTTAATGACGTGTCGCAAATTAGCACTAACAGCTGCTGTGGAAAAATAACAGTTTGGGGAACATCCACGATATGAATAAGTAGCAGAGCACTCGCAGTCAGGATCGAAGTGAGTGAATGGGGGAAAGGTGACCCCGAGAGAGTGTTGACTCGCAGGCTGAGAAAATAAGGAAGCGTGTTTTCTTTCGTCTATCCCCCTCTTATATCGCTTGATTGGATTCCTTTCCCAAGCATCCAGACGAAAGAGAGAGAATAAGTCCAATGCAGAAATTCCTCTTTCTCTTTATGTAGAAGGATTAACAACCGGAGGATTCAGAGTTCAAATCCAACCGAAGACAATCGTGTACATGGAAGGAGGCGTCTCTCTCCTTTCCTTACAATAGAATCCTTTGGAGAGATGTCATGGGTCCTTTCATTAGAATAGAATCAGTAGGGGAAATATTCTAGTTTAAAGAGTTCATAAAAGTTGAAAGGGGATTGGGTAATGGTAATGGTAATTTTGAGTTAACGTCGTACTAGAGCAACACAACGGGCTATTGACGACGGTCCGGGATCAGTCCCTTAAGGGAAAGATCCGAGGACAACACCTCGTCATTTTGAACCACGGTCAGATGACGAAGCAACACCTGAGCTGGCACCCCACTCTCCAAACTTCCACACCCACCCAACATGAGTACTTTCGGCCACGACAGATTTAAGGTGCACCAGTCGCTTCTACACCATACGTTTACATATATCCATGCCCGGACCCGGTTTCGAACCAGGAACCTTCCTATCTAGAAGCTAACACCTTAACCACTATACCGGTTGGTCGGCCGAAAAAAGGGGATTGGGAAGAGTGCCGTTTGTGATGTGGGATTATGCGAATGAACCCCTCGATGGGATTAAGGTGTGAATATTTACAGCAAAACTTTACAGATCTATCGTTGTGTCGCTCTAGTACGACGTTAATTAAAAAATACAATTACCATTACCGTTACTCTGTGGTTCAAATATCCACATCCGTTCAACGTGCGGACATTTCAGGCCACAACAGATTTAACGTGCACCATCCCCCGTGTATACGACGTTCTTTGGCTGGTCCTAGTATTGAACTCGAAACCTTCCGTTTGTTTCTCCATTGCTTTTCCAACGGGTCAACCGCGGACCGGCATAGGTGGTTTTGTGTTCGTCAGCCATGCAAGCTGGAGCACCTTTGTAGCAATGGACTTCCCCGATGTCGTCTGCCTTCTGGCCGCACTCCGTGGGTCAGTGGGTAAAAACGGGCCTTCGAGTCATTAGAAACGAGCCTAAGTGATGATTTTAAAGTCTCGCGTGTCCCCTTATGAACGCATCCGTCCGAATAATGGGAGTCGAAATTAGCTTCGGAAAACGGAACAAAAGTCATTTTCACTCAGATTAACATTCATCAGGACCCAGAAACTCTCTTCCATTCCCATTAGCTCGGAAAACGAGGTTTAGAGGGGAGCCAAAAAGAAGGGGGCCCCCTAATGAAGAGGTCATCTCTTCCGCGGCGATGATTTACTAAAGTCAAGATAACGACTTTCGCCTTCATTTCCTGCGAGCGCCTATAATGAAGTCGCTGATAGGTTTAGTCTTCTGATTTATTCCCCACCCCCCTTCGCGCGCGCTCGCCTCCGCTAATTAAGTCCTGATTGCGAGATGCAGACGAGATTTTTCAAAACCTCCCCCAAACAACGCCTTTGTCGGAGGGAAGTGTCTTTGTGGCGGGATTAAGGGGGAAAAAAGCGATGGGGGTCTTTGCATTTTGATGACGCGCTAATACCACTTGAACGAGATTTGATGGAGATTGATGCCGCTTCGGTCCTCAGGATCGTTTCGCGATAACGTCAAATCCCAGGGAGCGTCCCATCGCTCATTGGACGCGGACTTTCGTCAAAAACGTCCCATCCGTAGGACGCTCCGCCAGAGGGCGCCCACCACTGCCTGTAAGCCTACTTAGTATAAAAAGATTTATTCTTCATTTCGTGCATCCTGAGGATCAGTTGAGCCTCTTAATATTCTTATCCCTGAACAATTTGGTTTCAGAAAACAGCTCTCCACCATCCACCAGTTACTTAGGGTAACTGAGCACATATTGGATGCTTTCCACCACAAAGAAAGCACTGGTGCAATTGATGTGGCCAAGGCTTTCGATAGAGTTTGGATTAACGGACTAATTCACATATTAGTCACTTTTGGCGTTCCTGCTTCACTCATTAGACTTCTCTTTTCCTACCTGACAGGTAGGCGATTTGTCGTTCGACTCAACAAAACTCTCCCAAACTCGCGTGCCATTCAGGCTGGCACACCACAGGGTTCAATTTTAGGACCCAACTTATTCAATCTGTATATGAACGACAGACCAAAAAACCCATCATCAATGCTTTGCATGTTTGCTGATGATACCGCTGTGTTAGCAAGAATCCATGATCTTACAGATGTCATAACTACACTCAAAAACTACATGCACACACTTGAATCTTGGCTAACTGCTTGGAAAATCAAAATTAATGTTGACAAATGCCAAAATATACTTTTTACTAAGAAAAAAAATATTTCTGACCCTCCCTATTTTTTATGGTGATCAAATTCTTTGGTCCCCTAAATGTAATTATCTTGGAGTCACATTGTACTCTCGTTTAACGCGGAACAACCACATCACCTTCCTTAGAGCTAAAGCCATTGCCGCTAGAACCCATCTTTACCCCTTAATAGGTCGAAATTCCAAACTTTCTATCGACAGTAAATTGCTACTTTACAAAACCATGATTCAACCAAAAATCATCTACGCCAGTCTTGTCTGGGGATATGCAGCTAAAACTAACCACCATAAATTAGAAACTATTCAAAATTCAACTCTTCGTATTATCAGTGGTTTTTTATATATCCCTGGTACTACAGAAACAATAAAATCCGTGAAGATCTTAAAATTACTGAACTTGAACTATTCTCCAGTAAACTCGCTATTAAATTTTATGACAAACTTGATCTAATTGATAATCCCACAATCCAGCTAATCCCCAGATACGACCTTCGTCTAAGTTCCGTAAAAGGCCCTAAGACCATTCTTATTTTTTTTTAATCTTATTTTTTGTTTTTATCGTCTATGCTTTAACTCTGTCATTTTGCATCTGCTGTACAGCCATCATCCGACTCACTTGAGACCACTCCCACCTGAACTCCCCTACAGTTCCTATTGGTCCTACGAAAACTTCAATGACCCTACCATATATAAGTTCTGTCACTAAAAATTTCCACATTCACAGCTAGGTTACGGACGAAGGTAGAGTGCCTTTGGCTCAGGACCTTCGGTCCACCCCTCCATCTGTTGAGCCTCTCCTTAAGAGGTATTAGGGAACGCTAGGTTGGAATATTAGCAACAGGAGGGTTGGGACTAGGTACAGCCAAAGACCGTCATGTACACGGAGACTGGTGCACGTTCAATCTGTCATGGCGTTAAATGGCGCAAGTGTTGACCTCGTCATCAGATCGTGATTCGTAATGACGAGGTGTTGTCCACGGATTTTTCCTGTGGGATGGATTCCGGGCCTCCGCCCTTACCCCGTTGTGTTGCTCCAGTGCGACTTACCTGTACTTAACTGCCTACCTTAAGAACAGCCTGGGATCGAAAATGTGCTAGTAATTCCAGTGAAAAGATGAGAAATGAAATAGGTGTGACCACATTTAACGTAGCTATTTGCAAAATAACTCTAGGCGCCGATTGTGCTACTTTTTAAAAATATTTATCTATCGTGAATGGTAGGTTGGTAGATATTTTAATTAACGTCACACTGGAGCAACATAACGGGCTATTGGTCTGGGATCAAACCCGAAAGGAAATATCCGAGTACAACACCGAGTCATTTTGAACCACGGTCAGCTGACCAGGGATTATAAGAAAGGATATCCTCTAGGTTTGTTGGCAATTGATAATTGGTAATTATTAGTTAACGTCGTACTAGAGCAACAAATAGGGCTATTGACGACGGTCCGGGATCAATCTCTAAAGGGAAAGATCCAAGGACAACACCGCGTCATTTTGAACCACGGTCAAATAACGTCTAGGTTTGTTGGAAAGTGAGGTTTATTGAAGCAAGGTCCTCAAAGGACAAGCTGCTCCAAGCGCAAGAGAATATCCTCTAGAATTTTCTGACATTCGCGTACCTGGTGTGTCTGCCCGGCAAATCTTTTCGTACGGCCGCATCTCGTCCGTGGACAGATAGAAACATTTTGAAGGCCGTATCTGTACTGCTGTCTGATGAAGATTTAAAGGGACGTACTTTTGTATCCGAGTACTTCGGTATCCGAACCGATCCACCGGTCTGGAGGTTAATGAGTTAGCGTCTAGATCGGAAGGTTCATGGTTCGAATCCGGGTTAATGCAGGGATGTTTGAAAGCGTATGGTGTAGAGGCGGCTAGTGCCCCTTAACTATGTCATGGCCGAAAGTTCTCATGTTAGAATGGTGTGGAAGTTTGGAGAGTGGGGTACCAGCTCTGGTGTTGTCTCGTCATCCGAACGTGGTTCAAAATGACGTGGCGTTGTCCTCGGATCTTTCCCTTAGGTCAGTGGTCGGCAAACGGTAGTTCATTAGCCACTTGAGTGCGGCTGTGCCCCGAATCGATTTCGACTAAATGCAGTAAATATCCTGCCCGTGATGAGAGGAAGAAAGCAGTCAAGGAACTTCAGAAGAGTCATGAAAAATCAAGTTCTGTATTTGGTTCAATCTTCCAACAATGTTAATATTGCAAGCTTTATTGTTAGTCAAGAGATTGCTAAAAGAGGCAAACCATACACAGACGTTGAATGTATAAAAAAATTGTTTTACAAAAGTATCCGAACAGCTATTCTGTAATTTTAAGAACAAGGCAGAAATTGAAAAAAATCAAAGTTACCACTGTTTGCTAAAACAGTAAAAGACGGAACAGTCAAAATGTCTTCGAATCTAACCAATCAGCAAATCGTAGATCTTAAATTGGTTTCAGTTTTATCAATAGCTGTTGACGAATCTAGTAACATAAATAAGCAGGGCTGTAAAGGTTACACGACGGTCTACGCAGCATACCCTCTGCTTTTTCTTAAAAACTGCGTAAGCGCTTTGCTTTTCCTAGTAAACAGCGCGCGAAACATCACGTGAAACGCAGATAGTTGTGGAAGCAAAAGAAAAGTTTCTATTTCAAGATATCACCTTGGTATATAATTCAAAAATCGTTCATATTAATCAAAAGCAATTCGTTCGAAGTATTGTCGATAGAATGAGAAATCCAAACTTTGTTCTGATGTTAATGAAGAAAATTGTCAACCTTTGAAGGATATATCCATGCCTGATCCAAAAAATATTAATAAAGGGGATAAAAAAGTATATAGTATAGATGAAATATGCACTATTCAGGGTGAGGGACTTCAATAAAAACGACCCAGTTCCAGAAAAATAAAAGCTTTGAAGAAAAATTGAAGTATTACCATGTTTCCTGGCCGAGTGCGAGCGCGGGTTTAGTTTAATAAACAACATAGTTACATACTTGAGATAATCTTTATTGATTTCAAACGTATCCAATCTAATGTTTATTGATGCATTTAGACCACCTACAGAACACTTTCAACCGGAAAAATTTGTACATTCTTGGTACCATCGCTCTTCAGTTGACAATAAATCAAGAGTATGCGCTACGAAAAGAGACAGACTGATTTCTCTCGTGAAGCAATTTGGAAAATATTTCAATGAAAATGATAGAGGTAGGTTTTGATAAAATAAAATTATATTCAACTTTATGCACTATCTACCAATAGGTATTTGAATACCCATTCAAAGGACGATATCTGCAGTCCTGATATACGTCACACCCTCCGCCGTTAAATATCGTGTAGGAAACAGCATTGGCATAACTCCAATTCCTCCATCCAAGAAATCGAAATTTACGACCCAACTCTTCCAAAAAACAAAGACCGCCCAAGAGCATCAATGTTAATTTGCAATAGATTGTCACCCCTAAGCATCAACATTCGCAATTAATCCCTAACTGATTAATTCCCGTTTCTTACTCATTCCTTCGCACTCATTCCTACAGAGATCGGCTTAGCCGACCACTGTTTCCCATTGGCCGTACGATTTCGGCAAGCCATGAGCTATTTAAACCACGCTCCTCGCTGTAGGCGGCACTTGTTTTTTCAAACAAGTCTGCACCACGTTGAATGAGCTCCTGACATCTTCCTAACACCCACCCCATTCTTCCCCTAACCTGAAAGCACCATCTGTCATGCCACTTATCCATCAATACTGGAGATGAAGGCCCCCTACGGGGCCATCGGCTCCGAGATATTCAACTACTTGACTTGACATTGGCATGAGTCGCATACAAGATGCCACGAAGTGCAGAATTGTCTCATTTCGAGAAAGGTGTAATCGTGTACCACAGAAAAAGTCGATCCTTAAGGGACATATCTAGCCAGCTGAATTACCCAAAATCTACAGTGGCCTATATGATTAAGCAGTGGAAAGTGAGCGGTGATTGTCGGAATGTGCCCTGAGTCGGCAAACCCACGAAACTTGGTGATAGAGACCGACGGGTGCTGTCCAGAGAAATTCGGAAGAACCGCAACCAACCTACCGACCGCATACTCCGGGAGATTCAAAAGGCATCCGGGAGTGTTGTTTCGATTAATACCATCCGTAAAGGAAGCACATCTGCTTGGTGTTCATGGTCGTGCTACCGCCCATAAGCCATGGATCACAAAGTCCAACCGCCCTAATTGTTAATGTGGTGCAAAGCACGTCGAAAGTGGACCGTAGATAAGTGGAAACGGTTTCTCTGGAGCGACGAATCAAGGGTCACCCCCTACCGTTCGGATAACAGGGTCTGGGTCTGGAGTCTGCCTAGAACGCCTCCTGCCAGAATGCATTGTCCCCACAGTAAAGTTCGGTGGAGGTGAAATTATGATCTGGGGGTGTTTCTCCTGGTATGGACTTACCATGAATATGGACCCTTGGTCCAAATCCATGGTAAGCTCAACGTCGAGGCCTACTGCACTATTTTGGATGACAGTGTGCTTCCTACGTTGTAGCAGTTTTACGGGTTGGACCCATGTTACTTCCAGTACGACAACACCAACTATCATCTTGCGAGGTCCACCATGTATTGGTATGGTGACAGTGGGGTTAACCGAATGGACTGACCAGCCCAGACCAGAACCCTACATCGAGAATCTCTGAAACTACTCGGATCGCCGAATTAAAGGGTGCAACAACAGTCCAAATTCCCTGAAGGAACTTGTATGTCTTCTCCAAGTCGAGTGGAAGAAAATATCACTAGCCGTCACACAGGGTCTTGTTGAAAGCATACCCCGGAGGTTTGAGGCTGTAATTACCTCTCATGGAAACTCCGCAAACTATTGAATATGAATCAATTTTGTTTTTCTTTTCTATTACAGATGTCCAAATACTTATTGGTAGATAGTGTGCGTGTTTAAATATTTTCTTTTAACATCTCCTGTAATTATTTTATATCATAGTTAAATATATTAATCTAGTGAGATTTTCAAATTTGAATATCACTCGATGCTAATTTGCATATGTGCTTTGCATAAATACAGTAAATTCATAATTACTCGAACCTTGTGAACACAAATTTCTGCTTAAATCGAAGTTTCTTCAAAGTTTCACGATTCCTTTCCGAAATATAAAATTAATATAGGCTTTTTTTTCTCTCGGTAATTTGAACTTCGATGAATTCGAATATATTCCCCGGTCTTTTGAGTATACCCCATGGGCACCCGGAGGAAGGGTCGGTCAACCCCCTGACTTATGGATTTCCTATATATATATATATATATGTATGTGCGTGTGTACATTTTTTTGGTCCACCACCCCTCCTGAAAGTGTAAGTACAAGTTTCGCATCCCCCTGTAAAAAATTCTGTGGGCGAACATGGTATACTCTCTGGGGATTTTTTTTACGACTTCATCATTGTAAATTACGTATCACAAGTTTCACTATTTGTTCGATTTATTTCGTCTTTGGATCCTAAAGAACTTTCAGACCACGTTCACATGAGCCGTTTCACCGCGCGTATGGACCCGCCGCGTTGTATGGTTTCCACGCGCGTATGGCTAGCGAGGTCCCGCCATTAAATTATGTTTATTTATTCCTCTAATTCAAGTATCTATCTTTGCGACCTTGAAGAGCATTGAATGCATGGAGAAACATCACATTCCACTCGATAAAATTGTTTCGGTTTCCACAGATGGGCAAAAAGTATGACCGCAGTGAGAAAAGGTTTTGTTTTTTATTTTGAAGGAAAAAATTAATCCCGAGATACTTGTTTACCATTGTATCGTTCATCAAGAAGCGTTTGGTGCGCCGACATTTCCAGAAGAAATTTGCAATGTTATGGAATTGGTGATCAAAATTGTCAAAACGATTGTAGCTAAATCTCTTTATCATCGCCAATTAAAGAATTTTTAGTTAAAATGGAGTTTTGAAATGCAATTACTGTCTGGCGGTTTGTTTGTACCAAACGCCAGTTTTACGTAAATAATGAAATCATGTAGACATAACATCAGAATGGATAAAACTTGCTCTACTCTAACATATTTACAACTCCAAAAATTAGCTTATTTACATCAACAAGAATTTAAAGCAATTCCGCAATCAGCGCGTTCGAAGTCTGCGAGGCAGAAAGCTAGAATATATCTAAAACTCAAAACGAACGTTCCTTCTCTTGTTCTTAATCTTTGCATGTTCGTAGCTCACAAGAACTTTCGAAGCTCCGCTCGGAACGTCAGAACACAAAGAACACTTTCCATTGGTGGTCAATTTGGAGGCCATTCCGAAGAATCAAGCATCTGACATCATCGCATGGATTTTTTACTTGGCAATTTTTTCGACATATTCTGAAAATTTTCTTCAATTCAACACAGAAATCAGCTTATGAATTTACGAATTTTATTTTATCAGTTATTTTTAAATGCTTAAAAAAAAAAAAAAAATTTCCTGCAAGTTTTTAAGGGTTTTGCGAGTACGAGTTGACATCGGATCCTTCGCCAATAGCCCTTTGTGTTTCTCCACTGCGACGTTATTTCAAAATAACAAAATACGATACCGACAGGTTTAAAATAAATTAAATGAATTCGAAAAATTGAATAAGTCTGGTAAAAGCCAATAGTGCAACGAATCTGATGATATGGCTCCGCCATCTAACTCGAATTCACTTAAATATTCGTAGTCTAGTCGTGAATCCCATAAATCAAAATTTATTGTATTTTCGGAAAAGGTAAAATGTTGAATACATTTTTTGATAAAGAAAAGAGAAATCACTTGCGAAAAGAATGTTGGTTTGCAAAGCAAACCAAAAAGGATTGCGTAGCAATTCCTGGAGGTTTGCGAGCAGGGGACGGATCCCCCTAGTTTATACAATATTTACCAGATGTTTTTATGGTGAATTTTAAAATTTACAATACTTTTAAATTAGAAATTAAAACGTCGATTTTTTCGTAACTTCTCATATTTAAACTTGATTTGCTTGAAGCACATCGGTAAAATTTATCTCGATTCTGATTAATGTTGAAAATATGAATAAATGTTGAATACATTTTTTGGTGGAGTGGTCGTTCACGGTAAAAAGGCGATTTGTCGCCAAATATGGTAACCTTCACCTTTTGCGGATTTTCTTCACATCTGCCGTTTTTGTCATGGCAACCCTATCTGCTGTTACGGAATTCGGCCGCCAACTTGATTTGGCGACAAAAATTAGTTGGCGACAAACGTCTTACCGTGAACGACCACTCCACCAACTATAGACGAAACTTTTAGAGTTAAAGTTCATGATGTGGGTGAGATGTAGTATCCGAAGCAACAGCGATTTAATTCCAAACATGATAACCTCGATGTTTTGATACAGGTTTAAGGCAACCTTATGCCGGAAAAGTGTACAGCTACAGTCTACGTTTATACCGGTGGCACCGGACTTGGCCATTTTTTTGGTTTACTTCTAGTAGCGAGTTATGGTAGGTGAAGGTAAGTATCAGTATTTACAGTTATTGTGGTTTTTATGGTAAACTCGGCAAACGGAAACTTTAAATGTTCATTTTGATTATTCTAGAAAGTTCTTTCAAAATCCCTAAACGTCGTTTGATTCCATTATTTTGTTTGAAATCTTTTTTTTTTTTTTTTTTGATACCATCGGTTATTTTAATTTATAAATATCTTTGATTGCATTGGTCTTTTAAAATTCTTTTTTCTTTGATTTCATTAGTTCATTTAATGGTTTTTCTCCAGTAGTGGAATTTTATTTTATAATTTTTTTCACGGTAGAGTTCTGACGTATCAGGTTGTATTATTTCTTGCTCTTTTCTTAATAAAATCATTTTTCTTTTACAACATGCCCACAATAATTCTTTTTCAGCATGCCCACAACATTCTCAGTTTAATTTTTCTGCTGGTTCATAAATGTGTTTAAGCTTATTACTTTTTGTGAAAATTTTAAAAATATATACTTTTTGAAACGTTTTTAAGATTTTATTTTCCGTTGAAAAAGAAAAATATTTTTGAAAGAAAAAGATTTTTTAAATAATTATTTTCTTGGCGACTTTAGAAGTGCGCCAAAAAAAAGCGCCAAGGCCGTTACCACTGAAGCCGTAGACTGTAGCTGTACCTGGAAAAGCTTGTTTAGATTAAAAGCATGGCAATGCAATTTCGTTTTATGATTTAATTACAAGCCACTGCGTGGCAAAAATATATTTAAAAAAAAATATATTGGAAAAAGTTTAAAATTTCAATTTAAAAATTATTTATTTAAAGAAAATCATAGTTTTAGGTATCGATCTAATACGAAATTTTACGCAGATTTTCAAATCCGTTGAAATTTTTACTCTATCTTTAATGATCTAGGAGATAAAAAAAGAACTCAGCTAAAAATGTATTTGTTTTTTTGGTCTGCTGACAAATTGTTCCTGTGCAAAATCAAACGGAACCGGAAAAAGTGAATTTAGAATCTGAGATCTTATATGCTGTTGCCATTCCTTAGAAAACAATAATAATTAAATATCTCATTAAATTCATTTTAAAATGTTCTAAATAAAACTTTTAAATTCGGGGTTCGCACATAAATTGCAAAAAATTCGAACTACCTGTGTGCCAAATCTCATTACTGTAAGTGCCATTGATTCGTCACAACAGTTCCCCACACACATAAACATTTCCTTTTATGATAGTAGATATTCGGTAAAGATGTAGCACCCGAGACGTTTGTCTCCAAATAATTTTTCTCGCAAAATCAAGATGTCGGCCGCATTTAGCATGGCAGCCATCTTGATTTTTCCATCTTGGCAACTCTATTGATTACATAGAAATTTGCATCAAATTTTCTTTTTATGTATAAGCAAAATCCACACGGCGCACCTTTACATATATGGAATCCAAATCAACCCATAGCACGTGTTAAGTCCCAAAAAATTTTCTGAATAGGGTTGCCTTAAAACTGGATGAAAAATTGAAGGTTACCACATTTGGCGATAAATTGGCCAACGTCTCGGCTGCTATATCTCACCCAATTTTTCTAAACTTTTATTTGTTTATTTGTGCAGTCTTCATTTTTTCACTTCCATATATATATAGCAATCGAATAACCAAGATGGCCGCCATCTTCATTTGGCGAGAGAAATTACTTGGCGACAAACATGCCTCAGATACTACATCTTTACCAACGTTTCTTACTTCATGATTAGGTTTGCGAACAATTTGTTTCAAATGTTGTAAAAAATACTTTCTTAATAGCTTCAATTTGTGAAATCAATTTTAAAACTTCAAACAAATATGATGCATCGATAAATATTTCCATGTTTCGTTGGCCGACCAAACGGTATAGTGGTTAAGGTGTTAGCCTCTAGATCGGAAGGTTCCTGGTTCGAATCCGGGTCCGGGCATGGATGTTTTAAGCGTATGGTGTAGAGGCGGCTGGTGCACCTTAAATCTGTCGTGGCCGAAAGTCCTCACGTTGGGTTGGCGTGGAAGTTTGGAGAGTGGGGTGCCAGCTCAGGTGTTGCTTCGTTATCTAACCGTGGTTCAAAATTACGAGGCGTTGTCCTCGGATCTTTCCCTCAAGGGACTGATCCCGGACCGTCGTCAATAGCCCGTTGTGTTGCTCTAGTACGACGTTAACTAAAAATTACCAATTAATTTATCCATGTTTCGTTGACGTTTTGCGTATTTGTATACTACTACAAATTATGGAATAGAACAGAACATTTGAAGAGAAGGAGGGGGAAGGAGGGGGAAACTTGTACCCACGTGATTCTATGGAATCACGTGGGTACAAGTTTTTTTTTTGTCTAAAAACTGATTTCATAATGGACAGTTTTATCGTTCTAGGTTTACATGTCTCTGGAAGATATTTCGGTTTAAAGAGCGAAGTGGCCATAGTTTAATTAGAACTTTGGAGTAAAATTCAAGAACCGGTATCGGCTCATCTGACATTTTATTCGTACTAACGCTATTGGGAGAGACGTACGAAGCTTTACTGTATTCGAAAATAATCGCCCATTGCAATGATACTGTATTTTTGAATCAATTAAAGAAATGCTACTTGGTAAGGTAATTTTAATTAACGTCGTACTAGAGCAACACAACGAGCTATTGACGACGGTCCGGGATCAATCCCCTAAGGGAAAGAACCAAGGACATCCCCACGTCATTTTGAACCACGGTCAGATGGCGAGGCAACATCTGAGCTTGCACCCCACTCTCCAAACTTCCACACTAATTCAACGTGATATTCTTCCAAGAGATACACCAGTGGAAAAAAAGTACAAACTAAAAAAAATCACTTTAAAAAAAAAACTGAAATATCGTCCGCTATTTACACTAAATTACAGTATTTCATTAATTTCATAACTTTTCCCCTATGTAACACTATTTTGTATTGTGATGTGATCGCAAAATTTTGATATTCGATAATTCCTATTGCCAACCACAATCGTAATCATTGTACATGCTAACATTTCCCTACGACTAAACACACGAACTTACAAAAAGTTATGACAACCAAATAAACAAAACCACATACAACAGAAACAGGGATTTATCAAATAACTATAAAAATGGGCTTTAAATCAGTCACTCTTTATCCCAAACTCTATTTTCTTTTAGAGATCAAGATTCATCTCCCCACGCCACCTGTTTTTCGTTCTGGACCAACACCGGAGCACAGTGACGTCATTCAATATCAAACAGACACTCTGCTAGCGCTGAAGTGTCGAGTTCTTCTGTCACCAACGCCTGCGGAGAGAATCCGGCTCCAAGATCTGCCCGGACACAGGCCTATCACGACCCGACAGCGGCTTCGAATCCGGGATCTGTTGGAAGACAAGAAACACTCTCTTATCGCAAACAAAAAGTGACAATTTTCCTATTGACGAGGCCGTTTTGAAATGCAGGTGCATTCCTATACTGTAGTTTAGGTTAACCACCAGTTGGACAGTACGGAAAAGGAATTTTTTTTTCCAACCATGGCTGTCTCAAAGTCTTGGTGCTTTTCCACCTTCTTACTCTGCAGGTTACCAGAATGAAGAGTGTATCACTCAAACAATCGCCGAGCCAAAGAAGTGCGTCAACTAGGAATAACAGCATTTTTTAGTTTTTAATAAAATTTCAAATTTATCTCGGTTATAAATATATATTTTTACATCAATTATAAGCCAGATGTGTTGCTCCAGTGTGACGTTAATTAGAAAAATACCAAATGATGCATCAATTATGTCCGGTTATTTATGTATTTCCACATCAATTAAGTGTGTATATGGCAGTTACATAAACAAAAATATTCATAATTTATTTTAGCACTACCAATTTTATGAAGTACAGTTATCCCTCGATTTTTCTGGGGTCGCCGTAGCCTTGTTGGAAGAGTAACAGCTTCATCAGAGTTAACTCTGGATCTGTTCATCAGAGTTAAGCGAGGTTAACTAACGAACAGATCCAGAGTTAACCTGGATCAGCAACGGGAGGGTTGTGAGTTTGAATCCACAGACAGTCGTGTACAAAGAGGACTGGTGCACGTTAGATATGTCGTGGCTACAAAAGTCCTCAACGTTGGCGTGGTGGGGGAGTTTGGAGAAAAGGGGATCACCTTCAGGTGTGACCTCGTCAGCCGACCGTGGTTCAAAATGACTTGATGCTCTCCTTATCTGTTCCATTCAGGTTTGATCCCGAATCGTCGCCAATAGCCCGTTGTGTTGATCCAGTGCGACGTGAATTGAAATACCTACTTTCCGAAATTTGTCTTTTAAATACAGTATGGTAATTTGTAATTTTTTAGTTAACGTCGTACTAGAGCAACACTACGGTCAGAGATCTGTCCCTTAAGGGAAAGATCCGAATTAAATTCTGTATGTGTGGCTTTTCAAGTTAAGTTGACCTTCGAGTTGTAGGCTGCGCACGTTCGATTTCTGTCAGGTGCATTCCTCCCTGCGTGTCGTCATCTGACCGTGGTTCAAAATTACGAGGTGTTGTCCTCGGATCTTTCCCTTAAGGGACTGATCCCGGACCGTCGTTAATAGCCCTTTGTGTTGCTCTAGTACGACGTTAACTAAAATTACCAGTACCATCCTCCCTGCGTGTATTTCTCTCTTCTATGTCTTTAAAGCTTTCATAATGTGTGTCTAGTACTTGATATTATATGGCTTGCGTCTGGCGCAGCATGGCCAAATATGGCCATAAAACCCTTAAAAAGGAATCAACAATCCAGTTGTGTTGAGAGTTTAGGACGAGTCCTAAGTGTTGGGTCAGCATTTCCTTGTGTTCACAAAACTAGAATCAATTCAAATGAAGAGCGTTTATATCTGCAATATCAAAGGCATTGGGGTGCTTCCTCCCCTCCGAGTTGCCGTCTATGGTGAAGAGGCATCGCGCATGCGCAGCCCCCCATGTTAAATGATCCATCAAGTACCGCCATGATTTACGGCACAGGAGGGGCAGTTATAAATTCCTTAAAAACTATCTGTTTCGTGGCAGATCTTGGGGAAATATTTATTTTGAGAGTCGTCCACACCCAAACTTAAGATTAATTATTTACGGCCGTGGCCATGATTAATTGACGCTAGATGGCACTGATGGGAGGAACCCTTCTCCCGCTAATGGTTCATAGATTTCCCCAAATGGCGCGCCCGAAATATCTGGGAATTGTCACAAGCCGAGTGAAAAATTTCGGGCCCCTGCTATCTTTTTCAACCTTCATTAGTTCGGGCGATAAAACGTGGCGACTTTTTTTTCTGCAGAGCGCGTCGCTGGGTGCATTTTTTCCCCTTTTATTTCTTCTCCACAGAGCCAAGATAAATTGAGAGCTGTTATCAGCGGTTTTAACGCTTCGCTCCCACTCGCCGCGGCTTCCAAAATAAATGTTTTGCTTTTTTTTTTTAAACTTCCGGAGGGAGGAAAAAACGAATTTTCAAATGACATCCACATCTCTGAGCTTCACTTTCCAAGTTCTGGTACCTTCGAGTTGTTGGCGGTGCAGGTTCGATTCCTACCCGGGTGTATTTCTTCCCCTTCTGTGTCAGTAAAAACGTTCATTGTGTGTGTCTGTCTATTACTTGATATCTTGTGTCTGGCGCAGTATCGTCAAGTATAGCTCTTCAGCCATAAAAAACCCCAAACCAACCAAGTTCTGGTAGGTAGGTAGTTGAATTAACGTCACACTGGATCAACACAACGAGCTACTGGTCACGGTCCAGGAACCCAGAGGGACATCTAACGACAACGCTTCGTCAGTTTGAGCCACTGTCAGATGACGAGATCAACACCTGAGCTGGCACCCCACTCTCCAAAACTTCCACACCACGCCAACGTGAGGACATATGAGGCCACCCTCTGTACGCGTCGATCTCTGGCTGAACCGAATTCCGGACTCGCAACCCTCCGGTTGCTCTACCGACTGGGTTAACGCGGCTCAAATCACAAAGGGAAATAACCGATCACAACGCCTCTTGATTTTGTAACCACGGTAAGATGTGGTCACATCGGAGATGGCACATCCCACTCTTCAACCTTCCAAACCATGAGGCCATGACCGAATGAACATGCAACAGCCTCCACGTACACAATCTACTTTGGTTGGATCTAGTTTGGAACTCGCAACCGTCAGCATGCTCAACCGCTGTTCTCTGCTCGGGAGGAGAAAGTGTTTCAAACTGCGGCGGACGTCGCAGAACAAACAAGGTCTTTGCAGAACAATTTTTCCTTAATTTTAATCAAAATTTTGGCCATATTTTTTTTTAATCAGAAGTTACGATGTTCTGCAGTGCAAAGCACGCTCATTGCCACAACTTTTTTCTTCTCTAGCTACGGAACAACCTCCCGCACCGCCCAAATGACCACAAACCCCTAATAAATAACACTTCTATGTCAATGACACAATATTTAACTTCAAAAGGTATTGAACAGAATTGCAAATTCTGAAAGTATGCCTTGGTTTCAAAAAAGTAAGTTAATTTTGATATTTTTATTTAAACTATCCACTGCGTAGCTAGCCCGGATTTGTTATGCCCGTGATGTAAAGTAGTAATCTGATGTAAAATTTTCCTCAGATTTCAAATCCGTTGAAATCTTCAATCTGTCTTTAACGATTCCGATTTTACGAAACAAAACTGAACAATATCAGTCAAAATGTTTTTTATTTTTTGCTCACCGCTGAAATCGAAACGGCAGGAAATGTAATCTGTTTTTTTTTTTTTTAATGTGAAGGGCAAGAAATGCAATCTGTTTGTTTATGGAAAGCGAAAGTTCACGTGACGTCACAATCTCTTGCGAAATATAAAAGCTTCTCTCTCAGGAGACAGGAGAGGAGAAAAGGCTGACATGGTTCCAAAGGCTGACGTCAAGGTGACGTGAGGGCGAAAAGTCTAAATTTTGATGCTTCTTCATTCCGCGGAAGAAGGACGAACGGTGAAAAAAAAATATTAAATTCATTTAAAAATATTCTAGATTGAATTCTAAAATTCGCCTCGACCTTAAAATTGCAAAAAATTCGGACTACCTGTGTGCCAAATCCCATTACTGTAAGTGCCATAGATTCGTCAGGACTTGCGGGCAAGAAAACAAACAAACACTTCCTTTTATAATATTGGAGATATGTCATACATATTGAGCCGATAATTGCGTTTTACACCTGTTTTCGGTTTGACTGCAGTTTTCAGAATTCGGACAAAATGCCTGCAGAACAATTGCAATTGCGTGTTGTGTTGCAGAACACTGAATATAATTGTGCTCCTGTGCGTGAGTGTATTCCTCTCTTCAGTGCCGGTAAAACTTTCATTGTGTTTCAATTACTTGATATGGTATGTCTGGCCACCCTAAACCAACCTAGGTAATAGATCTTTCTTTGAAATACCTACTTACCTCAAAATAAACATCCACATATACATTCACTCCATGGACAAAAGTATTTGGACACCAGAAATTCGGAGGAGGATCCATTTAGTGTGGGGTTACTTTTTCCTGATTAGGTCTCGGCCCATTGCTTTATGACTTGGTACCATGAACGCTGACATGTTTCTCGACGTTCTGGATAATTCGGCTTAGTCTACACTATGGCAATACTACGGCGATGATAGCTGTTTCTTCCAACAGAATCGAGCTCTTGTGGGACTAACTGGAGCGGCGAGTACGACACCGCCACGCACGTCCATCTTCGCAACCATCTCTTCTCACAGCCTTGCAAGAAGCATGGCGAGCTATTCCTGCCCATACTTACAGAGAACTTGCGGAAAGTATGCCTCGACGTGTTGCAGCTGCAATAGAAGCAAAAGGAGGGCCTACCCGTTACTACATAGAATAATAGAGCGCTTTTTCTGAAAAACATGCAGTCCAAATACTATTGTCGATATAATGTACATTCCACTGACGTGACCGGACCGTCGTCAATAGCCCGTTCTGTTACTCCGGTAACGCTATTTAAAAAATACCTATGTATCCACTAATGTGAAGACCACATCCATTGTAACCAATAAAGAAATCAAACACAACTGGATGCATTCGCCCTTTTGTTACTCAACTTAAATACGGTTCAGTTGAGCTGTGAAACCGCATAATTTTGTCAAAATACACGGAGGTATTTTAATTAACGGCCAATCCGGGATCAAACTCTAAGGGAATAATACAATAACAATACCGCGGTCAGATGATCATCACGAAGCTCGAATCCTTCCCCTTTATGCGTTGGGGTACCGGTTGGGGTTGGTACATTACCGGTTAAGTGAACGCTTCAGACACAGTAAGACGCAATTGAAGTAGGTATTTTAATTAATGTCGCACTGGAGCCATGATCAACCCCCGAAGGGAACGACAGCGCCACGGTGGGATAACCAGCCAATACCTGAGCTGACACATCCCACTCTCCAAACTTCAACACCAAGCCAACGTAAGGAGTACTGGAGATGATCTTCGCAATTGATTTTCAAGTAAGGACAGGTGGTCGTCAGTATTTTTGGCATGGGTAAAACGCGTAGGCTATAGGTCATAAGTTACAGGAGTCATCTCTGTAGCAGTCCGACGTAACTACCCTTTCTATTGGGTTGGCAAATAAATTCGTTCGGTTTTTCTGTGGAGCAGAATACCTTCCATCCACAATCTCTATTGCGCAACGTAAATGCGCAACTAATTAGCTCATGTGACAGGTGATGTCAATAGCATGTAATTTGCATATGCACGTTGGGTAACTTAGATTATTGTGTAAGTGGCGTGCTTGTAAACATGGAAGAAAGTAACGTCCATTTTCACCACATTTTACTATTTTATTTTTAAAAAAGGTAAAAAAGCTGCAGAAGTGCATAAAAAGATTTCCAATGCGTATGGGGACGATGCCTTAACAGTGCGTGTGTCAAAAGTGGTTCATCAAGTTCCGTTCCGGGGATTTTAAACTCAGCGACGTGCCCAGCTCTGGTCACCTAACGGAGATTGACCCAGCCGTAATAAAGGGTACCGTCGGTAAAAATTCTTACCAAACCGTGCGGGAGATTTCTACGGAACTCAATATGTCCTACACAAGTGTAGAAGACCATTTGCTTTAGTTGGGATATGTTTCTCGCCTCAATGTTTGCTTGCCCCACAAGTTGACCGAATACAACTTTACTGCTCGCATTTCCATCTGCGACACGCTCCTTAGACGACAGGAAAAAGATCCATTTTTGAAGCAGCTAGTTACATGTGGTGAAAAGTGGATTGTCTTGAGAGCCGCGTAGCTCAGTGAATAGAGCGTCGGGCTCGCATCGGAAGGGTTGTGAGTTCTGTCGTCGGCGGAGCCTACAATGCTGATGGTTGCGAGATCGGCGCTTAGACCTGGCTAAAGACCGTCGTGTTCGCTAATGGTGACTGGGGCACGTTAAATAGGTCGTAGTCACAAAGTCCCCCATGTTCCCATACCAAATCAATACCTCTGGGGGTACCTGATCAGGGGGTTATCGGCCTCTGATTGGGATCTAAATTACGATATGTGTGAGTGAATGGATGTGTAAAAGGGACCTTTCTGTAAAACGGATGTGTCATGTATGAAGAAGCCCAACCCTCCGGGGCGATGGCAATTGGGCCATATATGGCTCGCACGACAACAACCCTGAAGGTAAGGAAGGACAACTGGCTCCAACACCTCGGAGATGTAGCGCTGGCTATTTAAACTACCGGCAATGCGTACTAGAGGAGTGCGAGAGTGATATCCAATACCGCCCCATGCCATAATACCCGGTGCAGGACCAGTGTGGCGGTGCATAACGCAGCTGTTCAGCATCCTCTCTCCACGGTGTCTCCCAGACTCGAATCCGACCATCGTGGTGTTGCAGACAGAAGCGTGACTCGTCAGTAAAGACAATTTCATTCCATTCTGCCGTCCACATCCTTCTTTCATTGCACCATTGGCGGCGGAAACGTCTGTGTTTCTCCGTCAAGGGTAGACGAAGCAATGGACGTTTTGCGGACAGACCACTCTGCTGTAAACTGCGACGAATGGTACGCGCATACACTGGATGATGCGTTACACACTGAATGTGCTGTGCTATGGTTTGTGATGTGGCTGAGCGATCCGTCACTGCCATACGCACAATATGCCTGTCATCACGTGAAGTGGTGCACTGAGGTGGATGCGATCGAACACGTCGGTCCGTTGTACCCTCCTGCATCCAACGATCACATATCCGCATTACAGTTGTTTGGCTTCGTCCAACACGTCTACCGATTTCCCTGAAAGATAATCCACAATCTCGGTAGGCCACTATCCTTCCTCTATCGAACTCGCATACTTGATCAAAAGACGATCGCTGTTTTCTACGAGGCATAATTGATCGTGTTTTTTTTTAACCACAAGAAAAACACAATTGCCGTACTTGAAATCGTCGAAATCTCCAAGCCTTAAATAGCGCTTTGAAGTGGCGCCACAGGCGCACGTGATGTGCGTCTGCGCTGAAAATCTAATCATTTGCATATCTCACCTCTGCTAATGCATGTTGTAAATTTCATATTATTTGCATGCTTCCTTCAGGGTGTTGCATTTACGGTGGCCAGCAGTGTAGGATTGTCTTTGACAACGTCGTTCGTAAAAGATGGGGCAAGAGTAGCGAGCCACCACAATCAACCTCGAAGATGGGATTGCACCAGAGGAAAATATTGCTCTCTGTGAGGTGGGTTTATAAGGGTATCATCATTTATTATGAGCTCTTGCCATAAGGCAAAAAATAATCAACTCAGACGTATACTGCTCCAAGTTAAGAAAAATGGATCTATCCATACGTTCAAAGCGTCCAGAATTGGCAAATCGTAAAGGAGTCGTCTTTCACCATGATAATGCCATACCCAAATACTTCATTAAGGACACGGCAGGGAATGAAGACTTGACTGGGACGTTTTGCCCCACTCTGCCTATTTTCCGGACCTTGCGCCCTCGGATTATCACCTATTCCGATCGCTACAGAATTCTTTGAACGGGAATGAATTGGGCTAACGACGGGGCTGTAAAAAAGCACATGAATCAGTTTTTCGCCAGTAAACCTTATGCGTTTTATGAACGTGGTATTATTAAGTTGGTAGAGAGATGGCAAGAAGTCATTTAAAAGAATGGTCAATACATAATTGATAAGTATTTTCTGTGTTGGAGAAGTTGTATTTTATACAAGTCAAAAAAACCGAACGGATTTATTTGCCAACCTAATATATTAGACGGGTAAAGCTTGGTAAAGAAGCCTTCACGCCTTGGGTGGTCCTACTAGCAGTGGAGCCAGAACTGCTTACATTTTTTTACGAGAAATAAATAAAAAAATATATAAAATACCTCCTTGAAACAGCGCGATCTCCGTCTTATCCTTACCCTAGAAAATATGATTTATAGTTTAAATTTATAAAAGCAAAAAGCCACTGGCGGGAAGGGGTATAGGAAATAGTTTCGCCCGAGGAATCCTATCAAGGCCATGATAATTTAGACATGATTCCTACTACGGTTTTTTTCATGCCGTTTACTTCAAAGGATTTTTATTGCGTTTTCGTTTTAATACTAAAGTAATTTATTTTATTAAACTGTCCTGTTTGTTTCTCTTTACAAAGTAAAGGAACCTAATAAAAAGCAAAAGGTTTGTCCTCCTTTACACGTGCGACAATTCATGCTACAAAAGATGACAATCATGAGATACGGATAGCTCAAGTAAATCAAACTAAAACTACCAAAAAAATGTTAATTCCCATATTTTAAGACGACAGAAACGTAAAAAAGAAATCACGATATGGTGGTTTTAAATAGTGGCTTGGTGTGTTTACCTAGTTCAAATTCGCGCTCCTTCCCAGACAGAATGGCCTTTTGTGTCGACTGAACAAATGTGGAGGGGGGGGGGGATAAATTTTACATGGATAGACTAAAAATGGGAAACTTTGTTGCAAAATATGTTGTGACGTTTCCCATCTAGGTGCTTTTAAAAAGAGCGAATTGCTACTTCAAGATTGGATTTCATACATTGTTGCATTTTAATGGATCGTCATAACCCTCCCAGCTGCCTTCTCTTGGAAAAAAATTTTAGAGCATAAACAGTCTACTGATCACTGCAGAAAAAAATCATTTCTAAAGCAAAACTAAACTTGAAAAAATGATTCAATGAATGCATCCCATCTGACCTCAACAAAATCAATATTTTGGACCACGTTCGTACCATATCGCTGAAAGTGAGACCTTATTCCGACCATTTTGGACTTTAGCAAGTGCAAAAATTAAATTGTTTTGACATTGGTGTAGGGCAACATTCAGGATACAGTGCTGAGGAAATTTATTGACCCTATTTCCAAAGAAATAAAGATTTAAATACCACAGGTTTTGAAATTTTCGGGGAACATTTCTGCCATTATCGACGAAGAAGAAACCATAGGGGCCAAATCTACTTGGATTGTGTTCTAAAGTATGAAGTGAACAAAGAACTCGCTCCACATTTTCTGTTTTGGGACCTAATTGTCTCGCCACTATGCATTATTAAACGATCAAAATTTTGAGTGATTAAACTTTAGTTACATTGCTTAGACAGGCATGGCTTTCATGATGATTACTTAGAAGAGCATTTAGTTTCATTGCTGGTGCGGATGTAATGTTGAGTAACAAAAAACCTCACTAATAAATAATCGACCGTTATTGTGTGATGAATCACAGGATGGAGCTAGCATTGAGTGACGAGGTAGGTGATGTGAATCATTTTCAGATATTTAAAAATGTTATACACCCTCTACAGTGAATCATCTAAAACTAACGTGAACTGGCAGTGTTTTCTTTGGAGTTAAACCAACAAATGAATAGAATTGTAAAATTGAAATCAATTTACGTCGTACTGAAGCTACACAACAGGCTAGTGACGAAGATCCGGAATCAATCCCGAAGGACAGACCAGAGGACAGTACCACGTAATTCAAAACCACGGTCAGATAACGAGGCAACACCTGAGCTGGCACCCCACTCTTCAAACTTCCACACCACGCCAACGTGAGGACAATTGAGCCACGACGGATTTGACGTGCATCAGCCCCCTCTACACGGCGGTGTTTTAGTTGGCAAGTTTCGCATTCTCTCCATAATTTGAAATTGTTTCTTCGTATACCCCCTGAAAACGGTTTCTTAAAGATTTCACTGTAATTTTGGTTTCTGTTGTATTGCTTCCACGGTACGAAATATGAAATGAAGAATTCTGAAGTACATTGCAAGAAAGCAAAATTTAAAGTTTTCTAAATTTGCCAAATGCTCTTGAATAACAAAAAGATTAGCATGTTTCATATCTGATATTTTAATATCGCTAGAAAACTAGGCGAAGTTCAGACTTTTTTCGTATGCAGTACTAAGGATTCTGGACGAATAATTCCATCTTGTTTTACAAATATGTGGTAATCGCCTTCCACGAAATGTATCGAGCCATTTTGCACGCTTTGGCAATTTGGATTTTAAAAAAAAGCTACAAGACGATCCACAGTAGCAAAAAAGCTGCGACATTCGGGTATGTTTGAATCACTATGAGACAATGCTAAATTTAAGCAGTGAACATTAGCAGCTGGAAACGAGGTTTTGTGAAACGCTTTTTGTAAACGTTACCAATCAGACCTCATCCTGGGCGGAGTAAACACATACCTAACGGTCATTTCCTTTTTAGGAATTTTGACGATACCAAAGGCGTAGATATGCATCTGCTCAAGATACGTTGGCAGCCTCCTCGTTGCTCGGTAATTGACTGGGGTGACCCCAGGTCAAGCGAATAGGCAATCGTTTACGCCAGCTATCTCGGAATTCATTGCTAAATTTAGGCAAATACTAAATAAGGAACTCTGTCCCGCTGTCTCGATTTGGTAACCGACGATACCTAACGGAGAAGCTGGGACTCCAAATACGTATCCGTTGGATCGTAATGAGAGCCAAAAAAGCCTGTCAGCCACCCCTATGAGCCCAAGATAACCATAAATCCCTTATGCTCCGCGTCGAACGGGCCTGTCCCGATGAAAAATACTCACACTGTCGAGATTGAGTCGAAGTTAAACCCTCAAGAATGAAGAGACTCTTGGACAGAAATTGAAACTTGCATCCAGGGTTTTGTGAAGCACGAAGTATGCAGATGCATTGTCTTGTTGAAATATCCAATCGCCTGATGCAGCAACCGACAACAAACTACCTGATATAAAGAGGCTATAACACTGAATTAATTTTGTTATGGACAAAAACAATCTCAGTTGAACCACAGGGCACAAATGCGGCCTAAACCATAATAAATCCCCCTCCGAATTGGCATTTGGAAAAATTGTGTTCTTTGTGCAGATACCAGTAAAACGAAAATCCGTATGGCCCATCTAAATTTAACTTTACTTCGTCCGAAAACATTTCATTCCAGTTGGTGCCAGCAGTTAAATGTTTCCGGGCAAACTTTGAGCGTGAATCAATATACCACTTAGTGTTGGTTTTATCTTTTACCTTCTTGTACACAAGGATTAGGATTTTTATGCAGCGCATTTCTATTGTTCGACTGGTACAGAACAACTCTGCATCTAGTCTAATTTTTAATGAAGACATTTCTGCTTGCAGGCAAGCCTCTGGATCTGAATCTCTTACCTTGAATTATCTGTGGCCTTCCTGTTTGCGCCATAGGTACCATGATTAAAGATAAACCAATTAAATACATCAGATAAATAATTCCGATTTTTCATCACCACTCTAAAAAACATCTTTAAAAGCTAGTATTTTGCCATTCAGTTACTGATAAGTGTAAATCCTTTCAGCATTCTATTAAAATACACAAGAAAAAAAAACAATTATGTATCCACAAAACTTGTATTCTCGTTTCTAGAAACGGAAATAAATGCTTTTCAGTTTTATGCTTTCAGATGACGTAATCAGCAGACTTTATACTTCCAAGCTACCAATTTTTTGTAATTCAAAAATATTAGGTTTTTTAGTTTGTCATTTGGTAGCATTAATTTAAGTCGTAAAAGATTTTTAGTAGTTTTCCATATTTGCTTTTTTCTCGACATCATACTTTTCTCCAGAGCTGCATGTGTCTTTCATATCAATAAATAACTTAATTCTTCCAGATTCTAAAATTTAGAACGTAGAAAGTAATGGAATAGTTGTCTGCTTAAAAGTTCTCTACCTTGGCTAGTGAAATAGCACGTTTTTTGCCCACAAAACCTAGTTGCAAACCACTTTACGAACATGCAAGACTGAAAGAAATGCAATTTTGGGGATTCCACTTCTAGCTTCCACAAGAACCCCAACTCAAATGCCTGGCTAGCAGCAATCCATTATTGTTATTTCAGTGTGGTATCCATTATCATGATTGAATCGGAACATCAGTTAAGCTTTCGTTTGCACACAGTGAGTGAGCTTGAATCAGAATATCAGTTCTGCTTCATATATAGAACCGATACTAATAAGTGAATGAAAATAAAATGGCGACATCCAGACATTCACGAAAGAAAATCTTTAGAACAGAAATTAAATTTAGAATGAGGAACATGTGACCTTTTATATTTGGTTGTCTGATGACAGCTGCGTTCTTAATGATTGCTATCCAACAACTAATTTGGGATCCTGCCAAAGTTTCATGTCAAACCAAACTAGATTTCCAGAAAGGTATTTGGAATCTTGGGTTTTGGAAATGTTTAAACAAATGAATAGAAGTATTATGGGTCTACACTCACAGGATTCTGTAGATGCCGAATTGGGTGTATTTCTGGCAGAAACTCTTCTAGCCTGCAACTCTTTAAAACCAGTTATTGGTTGGGCTGGTGTATCCACATGACCATTCGTGTTTATATAATACGAAGTGCTGCTGCCTGCCACAAAAACCGAAACAGGAATCAGTGAATTTAGCAAGACCTTGACAATCAGTCATTACCTAAATGGAAATTTTTGACGAGAAACCGGACTAGGTTTGGTCCACGAAACACCAAATTTAAAGCACACAGAAAAATAGTAAATTTTTTATTGCTCGAGCTGATCAGATAAAACATTTATCAAATCCATCTACAGTTTAGTACAGGTATACATCCCTCATATTTGGGAACATTCGATGGATCAAAAGTCTGTACACTGCAGTAAATAAAACACTTTTTGACATTACTTGTGCTCCATGGGCTTTACGAAAACATAACATAAAAGTAACGATACAAAAACATCCAGACTGATAGGTCCATAAAATTCTGATACGAAAAAGTGCCGAAACCTCATACACACCCAAACAGACAGGAGAATTCAAGTTTCTTCATTAAAACAAAGCACTCTAGGTTCCACACATCAATTTCAAATTGGATCAAAATTGCGTAAATTTTACATTTCCGAAAGATGAACAATTTTCTAATGAGTAATGCTTCTTACACACTTAACATGAAATAAGTACACTATGAAGGAATATGACTAGAAACACATAAGAGCTGGTGTTGATTAAAAATGAATTTATACTAA
Organism: Metellina segmentata; assembly: GCA_947359465.1. NCBI lineage: Eukaryota > Metazoa > Arthropoda > Arachnida > Araneae > Tetragnathidae > Metellina > Metellina segmentata. The sequence goes on along the minus strand of OX375879.1, from coordinate 15,540,768 downwards.
TATAATTTGATTCATTTAGCTCACATTTCGTCTTTAGATGCCACCCAATACATGAGAACATAGCTCATAAAATAATAAAATGCATCAATACTTGCCAACTTTGAAAACCGTGCATCAGTTAAACTTTTGCGCCCTGAACACCCCACAAAACACAACATAAATACATGAAGTAATGTGTATTAGAAATATCCGTATGTCACAATAGCTAGTATTATTTGTAAATAAAAATGCATTTTTATCATTTGCAGAAACCTTGCAAAGCAGTAGTGTTTTAATACCAAATTAAACACATCCACTACAAAAAAAAAATTGCTTTACGAGTACCTACACATTGCATCCGAACTGTAAGTTGCACACCATTTAAACTTGTCAAGATTACAGATGATTGGTGTTCGTAAAGTTTAAGTTATTTACCAGTAGATGAAGGAGGGGGGGGAGGATCAATTGTGCAAAGGTGTTTCATTTAGCGTTTTAGCCAGAAAAATTCAATGAAACTGTTGTAGCTTTTCTGGTCTTCAAAAATTCTGTAATGAATTTCTGCCAATCTAACAAATTTTAGAAGTCCATCAGCCACTCTTATCTTACCTACTTCAACCTACTGCACATCCATACGGTCATGTCGTCCTATTAATCAGACAAATCTTCCAGCTGAAGACAACTAAACTCCTTTTCCAACTCATCCATTGTTTCATCATTGCACTCATCAAGTCCAGTAGAAAATTCAGTGGATGGTTGCAGATAATAAATAGTTCAATTGCTCAATCAAAATATTAAAAATCTGTAAAATTAAATGGAAATTCATAAAAGTTGGCAAGTATGTTCATCTATTAGAGATAAAACCCACTACACCTGCAGATATATCCAACTTTTTCTAATGATGCAATATATTTTCAGTAAATACTCATGACTTTGTCTTCCAATAATAATTTCACACAATATACAAGAATTTGTTAGTCTCTGTGCAACTTCTCACAATGACACATCAACAAGTAAAACCTGCTAATTTATTCACCAAAGAAAGGAGTATTTACAAAACACACATGATTTATTCAATAAATCGATACATATGAGTATATTTACAAAAGGAACAAAATGCAAAACAACCGAATGAGAAAGAGTTCACTGGAGCTTTATTCAGTACAACATTGAAAATAAAGCATTTAAAAATGTGAAATAAGTTGAAAAACCACCTAGGTGATTATGGGTCACAGTGAAGAGTGAGATGAAAAATGTTTATAGTGTCTTCTTTATTCCTTCTGCATTTCTAATGGATTTGGAAGATGTCAAGTTACAAACACAAAATTGAACCTAGAGAAAAATAAAATATTAATTATTGAATTCAAGTCCTACAGTTGTACTGTCGAATGGGCATCGGCATGATAGCAATTTTCTGCTGTCAAGCCTATGATAACAACTGCCCACTGAACAGTAAAGCAGATAAACAGGATTCAGAATTTTTGGATTGTTAGGATGCATGGCAATCTTTAGTTAAAAAAACACAGTAAACAGTACTTAAGTTCGATTTTCTGCATTAATTTCACTTTCTGCCATAACTAAAATAGAAAACCCAGAACAATTACAGGAAATACGGAACAGTTGGCATCTCTGTATTTTATGTACACAAAGACACAGCTTAAGATTCAAAAATATACAAACTAGTTAACACTCATTGAGGAATTCTAGAAAAGTAGTAAGATCGACAGGCGAAGGGTAACCGTGTGCAAAAGCAATGATTGCTGGTTATTGGTTTTGCCAACTCATAATCCAGAACCAAACATTTAACTCAAAGGCGGAAAACACGCGACTCAACTCCACTGCAGCATAGAGATTTTTATAATGCTTTTTCATAAAACAAATTACTTTGGTTTGTTTGAAATGTGTAAGTTTTTGAGCCAAACTTGTCTTTAACTTAATCTGTTTGGTTAAGATCTATGAAAACTGATTTGTGTAAAAAGCAAATTATCTCCAAAATTTACGAGTCAGATTATTAATTATTGCTGCAACCCACTGCATCTAGTATTTATATACATCCATGTGATCATCTTGTAAGTGGTACCATATTTTGTTTTCTGTATGATAAAATGCCAAAGCTACCTTGATTACAGGGTGTTAATCAACAAGGCCAACCATTGAAAAAAATATATAGAAACTGATTAAATAGTTTAAGATTAAAACAATAAGATCCCCAAATGATTTTTTCATAATCATAATTATTAAAATCATGTTAGACAAACACCACCATTAATTTCTTACCTACCGGTAGCAATACTGCATGTTCTAAAGTTCGTAACTCAGGTAATAGGCTTCGTAGCATCGAGCTGGAATTTTAAGTGATGATGCGTCGTCATAAAAAATCAAGTGATGTACAAAAAATGTTTGATGCGCGCGTGCACAATTCCTTGAAAAACTCTAATGGACATTGCCTAATATTTGAGCAATGATTTTTTTCAATTCCAGTCATTAAGTATTCCTCTAATATCAGATATTCTAAGGTTAGAAAAGGACATCATAAAAAAAAACAATTACCTGCTTAATGCTTGAGGCAAACTTGATATAATTGGTCCATAACCTTGAGCATTGTCATAGAGCTCAAACAGAGGAGCAGCAACTAATTTGTAATTTTTTGGAACTGCAAAAAGTGCTAAAAAAGAAATTAAAACAAAGTTTATAGGAATGCCCAAATTGAAATATAAAATTTTAAACAGATGCACATAGATAGACTGGTGTTTCCCAAAGTATGATCTGCTAACCCCCAGGTTGAGGCCAGCAAGATTTAGAGATGTCTGTGGAAAACAAGCAACGCTTCACTAGCCACAATAGAGAATCCTTACACAATAGAAAATTTTGACTTTTTCTATGCTAATTTTTTGTTTAAATTATATATATTAGAATCTAAAACAACCAGGAAGATTATCACATTTATTGAATCCAAGTAGACTTGAAGATGAGAATGACCTAATATTTAAATGATCAATTACTGGCAAGAATTTTGTAAATCAATGTTGTAATGTACGACAAGGTATTGGTAACAGTTTGGGATCTATCCAAAAAGATAGAGGACAACACATTATTTTGAACCAGTCAGGTCACAAGTATTGATGCGACATCGATGTCCTCAAAATATCGATGTTTTTTTTAAAACATCGACGTATTGGGGTCGATGTTTTTGTAACATCGATGTTTTACTTGTCGATGTTTCATTTTAAAATGAAAAAAGTACAGTTATAAAATTTTTTAAAATAACCAAGTAGCATAATTTTAATAAACAGCAAATTGAACATACTTTTAGATCAAAGTGACCATGGATGAAGGGTCTGAAACGTAGGGATGCGACATCGTTGTCGATGTTTTCTAAACATTGATGTTTTAAAAAAAAACATCGATGTATTTTAGCCGATGTCGCATCACTAGTTGCTAAAACAGTTATAAGAAATGTTGAAACAAGTTTAAGTACACTGAATTTTAAAAACATCGATGGTTTGGGGGCGATGTATTATCAACATCGATGTTTTGTTGTCGATGTAGCATCACAAGTTGCTAAACCAGTTTTAAGAAATGGGGGGAAAAAGTTTAAATACACTGAATTTTAAAAACATCGATGGTTTGGGGGCGATGTATTATCAACATCGATGTTTTGCTGTCGATGTAGCATCACAAGTTGCTAAACCAGTTTTAAGAAATGGGGGGAAAAAGTTTAAATACACTGAATTTTAAAAACATCGATGTTTTTGGGCCGATGTATTATCAACATCGATATTTTGCTATCGATGTCGCATCACTAGTCACAAGGTCACACCTGAGCTGAGACTCCACTCTCTAAACTTCTACACCAACACAAAGTAACGACATTTGAGGCCACAGCTGATTTAAAAAGTGTCTTTTTGCACAACTGTCGGTGGTTGGATTCGTATCAACGAACCCATTTGATATAGGAGATGTGCAAAGGAGAGATTTTTCCACCAGAAGTGTCAGTTAAAGAATTAAACAAACAGGAATTCTACACTGGTGTAAGAAATTAAGAGAATTTCCAGACTTGGTCGATTATCTCTACAACTACTGTACTGATTTCGCATGCAAAAAAGTTTTGACCAAATATGCAAATGATTAAAATTTGGTGTTTGATGAATGAATAGTGCGATCTCTAGCGCATCCAGCAGATGTACATAAGGAGTTGTTCTTGAACTATTGTTAAAAATTTCTGCTGCATTGCGATTTAGGATACCTTTTAACGACTGCAAAAATGCCTCGCCGCAGGATTCGAGCAACTTTCAAAGTTTGAAAGAGGTTGTATCATTGGATTGAAAGAGGCAGGTTGGGCAAATCGGAGAATCACTCGTCATGTGAGTCGAAGCGATGCAGCGATTAGAAGATGCTGGCAAGAGTGGGTGGACAATGGCAGATTTCAGAGTCATGATGGTAGCGGTCTACGTAGGGCCACAACAGATCGCGAGGACAGAGTGACTGTCAGATCAGCTGCCACAGCGCCTGATTCATCGTTATCAACCATCAGTCGTGAGACCCACACACGAGTGTCCACCATGACCATTCACAGACGGCTGAGAGAGCGAAATTTACGCTCTTACTGACCGTTATTCCACCTGCCACTCACGCCTGCACACTGTCAAGCCAGATTACAGTGGTGCTTGGCTCGATCAGGCTGGAATGATGCTGACTGGGGACGTATAGTCTTTAGCGACGAATCCCGCTACCAACCGTGTCCTGACGATCATCGAAGACGTGCCTGGAGACGCCCAGGGCAGCGTGTCGATCCTGCTTTCACTATTGCAAGCTCCCTCAACAAGGAGTTATGGTCTGGGGTGCCATTTCCCTTGATAGCCGGACCCCTTTGGTCGTCATTAGAGGTACACTTACTGCACAGCGGTACGTTGACGACATTCTGAGACCTGTTTTGCTACCGTTCCTTTCGCAGTACCCTGGGCTTATTTTTCAGCAATACAATGCCAGACCACATACGGCACGTGTTGCTATGAACTGTCTTCAAGCTTGTCAAACACTTCCTTGACCAGCCAGATCACCAGATCTCTCTCTCATCGAGCATGTCTGAGATCTGATGGGAAGGCGACTGCATCCGGTAGGGAATGCTGATGACGTATTCCGACAATTGGAGCAAATTTGGCAAGAAATACCACAGGAGACCATCCGGGAGCTTTATCGGTCTGTGCCATGCCGTTTGGCAGCTTGCATCCAGGCTAGACGCGGGTCAACACCTTATTGAGCTCGTTACTGTAACTGAAATAAATCATTCAATTGTTCTGAAATTTTAATCATTTGCAATTATGTACATAATTTTCCTATTCACCAATTTTTGTCTACATCAGACATCCTTCTTGGTGCACCCCAGAGCGTCCCAGCCATTCTCTTTAGGGTTGAGGTCTGGAGAACTGGCTGGCCAATCCATCCGGCGAATATCCTCACTCTCTAGAAATTCGTTGACCAGAAGAGCTCGCGTTATCGTCCATTAAAATGAACTCAGAGCCAACTGCACCCCTGAAAAGGCGAACATAGGCTCCAAGACCTCATCCATATACCTCACACCAGTCACACTGCCTCTTTCAAAGACATGGAGAGGTGTGCAGCCATCCAACATGATGCCAGCCCAGACCATTAAACCTCCTCCACCATAATGGTTGATTTCGTGGACATTGGAGGGTAGGTAGCGGGTCCCTGGTTCTCTCCATATGAAATTATGGCGAGAATCAGGGTTTAGGCTGAACCGGGATTCATCAGTGAAGAGAACGGTCGCCCATTGATCCATACTTCAATCTCTCTGCACCATGATAAACGGTTTCTCCTGTTCGTAGAAGTGAGCGGGATGCAAACAGCAGGTCTTCTTGCGAACAACCCTCTCTCATGAAGTCTTTTGGAAAGAGTCACCCTTGATAAACAGGTTCCTGTGGCTGCATACAAGTCACGAGAGAGCTGAGAAGCTGTAGCACTCCTGTTACGCCTCGCTATAATCAACAAATGGCGATCTTCACACGCCATCGTGGCTCTTGGACGACCTTGCCCAGGCTTTCTCTTGATGGATCTGGTATGCTGGAACTGTTTCCATAAGTTAAACACGACGCTGGGCGTTAAATTGAACTCTCTACACATTTGGACTTGAGATTGACCTGCTTCTAGCCTCCCCACAATTCACCACCTCATTCCATCAAATAAACGTTGGTGGTTACTCATTTTTACTGTTACAATTTGAAATTAACCGATTGCAAAATAACACCAAGAAATTCATTGAGGTGTGCTAGCGAACAAAATGAGTCTTAACTTGCGCGCACTTATAAAGCCTGTGTCTCTACTGGCTCCGTCTACACACACATGTACGCTTACGTATTTGACATACAAGATTTGCATTTTTGTCTAGAAGGAGTGGTTTTACATTCAGTTCAGTTCTTTTCATGAAATTCGATAAAATATGCAAATTCTCTTAATTTATTTCACCAGTGTAGTTTCATGCAGCCAGTTCAAAAAAGTATGGTGAAGTATCCAACTTCAAAGTATTTTACAATCTATAAAAATAGTTAAAACTTCGTAAAGTTTTCTAGGATAACCCCCATTTTGATGATATACTATATTTGCTCGCTTACTCTCCCCAACCCCCGGGGATTGCTACGCAATCCCATTTGGTTTACTTCAAACCAACACTCCTTTCATAGATCCCATTTGGTTTATTTAGCAAACCAACATTCCGTTAGCAGAGTGAATCTCCTGGACAGCAAAACTATATTAATAATTCGTATAATCCTGATTTGACTTTCCAGTCCAAGACATCACAGCAAGGGCTTCGTTCCTTGACCCCTGGGGATTGCTACGCAATCCCATTTGGTTTGCTTCGCAAACCAAGACTCCTTTCGCAAGTGATTTCACTTTTTACTCTTAATGCACCCTAAACTAATAACTGCATCAGTAAAAAACCTTCTGCATCTTGTTCCCTGTACAAATTTAAATAAACCGTGTTAATCTAACTTAACAATCGGTTCTTTCTGGGTTAACTGTCTGAGAAGAGAGTAAAAAAAAACAGCCCTTTTCCTCGCCAAATAAAAAGAGTTTTGTATCAGAAATTGCTATCTAAAAGTTCCGAAAAATGTATGACCAACTTTTGATTGCATCCCAAATGCATTTGAATGTCTTAATTTTTCCTGAATTTCAAAAAAAAATATTATCAGGAACCAAATTAAAATTTCTAAAAAAACTCGACAAGCTGCAAAAATTTACATTCAGAGGTACTCTTTTTAAAAAACCTCACGGCTGAAGACTGAAAATTTGTATGTGTTATACTCACGCACGGAAGAAATTTTGCCTTTTCAACTTTGACATTTAATAAAACCTAAACTAATGGCCGCATCGGAAAAAAAATCATAATAATTGTCCAGGGAATACAATGAACAAATCATGTCAATTTCGTATTTTTCTGATCTGTTCTTTCTCGGAAAACCAACTAAGAACCGGCTACGGTTTTCGAGGTGTTAAAAAATTATGACACCAGGGTTCTTTATTCGAATTACAATTTCGGCAAATACGATTGATTCGATTCTCAAAAGCACTTGGAATTGCACATCTCTAAATAGGACAAACGATGACTTATGACTTGTAAAGGGGTGACTCCGAAGAGTGCCAGCACTGCGACTAATAGTCTATTGTACTGAGACCCCTACTGATCCACTAAAGACAGATTGCCGAAATAAATTTCAGCATGTACCTGATTGGAATGGACAAATGATAATAGCTGCCATTTAAATTATCAAACTTTCCTTGATTTTTTTTTTTTTTTTTAATTTGGATATTTTTTTTTTATTGTTCCAGAATTAAAAAGTTTCCCAAGAAAACTCGTTTTGGTTAGCACCTAGTTAAATGTGTACCACCCGTTTTGTATACGGGGGAGTTTGGTTGGTTTGAAACTTTCAACCCTCCAGTATATAACAGGGCTACCATGGCCCTGATGTCAGTTAAAAACTGGAAATGAATTAAAATATGTCAGACAGTAAAAGGGACCGAACAGAGGCAGTCTCTCAGAGTAAAAGATGCATGTGTGTAAAAAGTGTACTGTTCGAAGACGAGTTAAAAGCATATTGGGAGTGTCGTACAGACAGGGGAGGCCAAAATGTAATGATTGGAATGATGCTGTGCTGTTTGCGACTCTCATTCCTCCAGTAAACACTTTGGGATCCACTGCTTTATGCTGATTGTAAATGTTTTTATATATGTATAAAAGAATGAAATAAAATTGCTTACCTTTTTCAGGCAGCTGTACTAAATACAGCTTTTTATGCTCCTTGGGTTTTGTAATATGTGGAGGTACATAAGGATACTGCAAAAAGATAATTCATTTTCAATATTCAGGCAAGTAAACAAGTTACCAGAAAGCATTTTTAAAACACTGCACTCACTTGGAATCATGATGCTGAGAACAGTCCACGTTACAAAGAAGAACACAAATTGGGTTTCTTAGTTTAAGAGACATGTACCATAAGATACCTACAGATATTAAACCAAAGGTTCCCAACTTCTTTGACTGACGATGCCCTTTGCAGAATCTATATCTATGACAGAGCCCCCTTAAAGCCTACCCTATTTACAACTTAATGGTGTTTAGGGAGTGTTACAGGGGAGGGATAGATTGTAGAGGTATTTAAACAATTGCAAAATGTTGACGCAATAAGATTTTACAAACTCAAACTTTGGCACATACAAAAGCTCTTCCAATGTTGAACAAAGCACACCATTTGTGTTACAACAGATTTTGTAGGATTAGTGGGAGCAACAATTTTCCTGGATCGCAGGTTGGGAACCACTGCGTTAGATTAGATCTGTTCTAATTTGATTCAAAGAGAACCATTGTTTGGTTGAATGATGCTACTGAATTGAATGTGTCTGCAAACACTAATTTAACTATCAGTAGCATGGATGTACACTTGATGCAAACTTAGCACCCTTGTAATCATGGAATTGTATCGTGTCAGCCTATAATACTCATACAATGACAGAACTGCATACCTTCAATTTTTGTTTTCAATTATTTACATATCACCATCAAATGCACTCTAATACTTGAAAACAAAACAAAATAAACGGGATATATATATACATATTTTATTTTTTACTTTCCCTCAGGGTGCTATCTACAAAGGCACATTATGACCCCATTTTTCTTCATTTCAGTTAGTTTTCCCCAATGGGTTTTGTAACCAATTTGGAAATGAAACAGTTTTTCTTACTCTTTAGAAGTACTCAGAATTGAAAATTTTTTCCCAATACCTTAAATCAGTTACTCAGGTTTTTTAAAGAGATCCAAGGAATTTCCAGGAATCTTGAAAAATGATTTATTTTAAGCTACACGTAGCCACAGAACAATAAATTAGCTTCTCTGTGATGAGATTTATAATGAAGAATCAACATTGATCATATATCTAATGCCCAAGATGAAACCATGAAATAAATCAAAAACAATACACACGATATTCATTTGAACTCAATTCATTCGAGTTTCAATGCAGAACTATTAATCCATCACAACGACCCCTAATCTTCTTGCTTCAGAGATAGGCTAAAGGAAAAGGACACGTTCTTCAATGCCACTTCTTAAGTTTACATTTTTGCCCACACATAGATCAACGCATGAGTTCACAAATGAAAGAACTTTCACAACAAATGCTACGTTTGGGTCTCAAACTCAGTTTTTGGAACTCCGATTTTTATCGACCTTTAACCCTCTAACAGCCATATCTTCAAAAAACCACCAGTAAATAAATTGCATAAAATAATTTAATACCGTAACGGCAAAATTACCATTTTCATGGGAAGTATTAGGTATAGAATAAAAACATTCATTTTCACAACAATAAGTGCTCTTATGAGTGCAAGATGAAGAAACTGAAATCGCAATAATGAATGAAAGCGTTTTTGAGTTAAACTTAGAATAATGTAAATGTTATTTTAAGACGAGAACAATTCATACCTGTGGTGGCTCAAAATTCGGTCTCCACCAATTTCCAACTGTGTCTTCTATCACCCATTCCTGGTTTACCCCGTCTTGCCGTCCCAAAGTCTAAAAATAGAATATTCATCCAAATAAGATTTCAAAAACTTTAAAACTATCAAGTAGAAATGCCTGACTTGCAGAAAATTAGATAATGCTAGCAGACAATTCTTCAAGTGAATCCAAAGGGGTGTTACACAAATAAATGCTGAAGCTAGTTTAATCAGTACTTTATCCATTGCAGCCATACCAGTAAATTTCTGGGCCAATCTGGCACATTTTGGCTCATTTCTGGGCATTATTTGTTTTACATCAGTCTTTTATATTTTGGCAACATTTTAGCTTATTCCTTTTGTTAGTGCAGTGTATATACTTTGATCATCCTCAAGTGTGCATCATTTGAAGCTTGAATTCACATAAATAAATTGTACTTCAGAAACGAAAAGAATGCGTGATACAGTAAATCCCATTATTGTTCTGTCACTTTTTCTTTCCAGCATGAATGAAGGCTACATAACCACTTCAGCTTCGAGTCACATTTAAATTTCATTGGGTGGTTATTCAAGCACTTAAAAAGCTGGTATGTATACAAAAAGTGCCAAGGAATAAGAGAAAATGCTGCAAAGTTTATTGGCATGACTATAACATAAAAGTACTGTTTAATCAATGTAATTCAAAGTCACGTAAAGTCAATAGGTAGAAAAATCTTGGGACAGGTTTGAAGAAAATTCAGAAATGAAATGCCTATTAAGTATTACAACAATTGGATTTTTAAACAAGGAAAGAAATATATGGGTCTACTTGTCTGAGTAAGGACAGTCAGAGAGGAAGGGCACAGACCCTTCTTGAAAAATATTTTAACACTGGAGGAGTCACTTCTACGCACATGGGAACGGTAGCTGGGTCATTAAGGACCTCTTATTGTAAAAAAATTAAATCATGAAAAATAAAATAACTTCTGAATTGAAAAATATTTAAGCAAATTATCTCCACGATTATAAAAGGAAGTCTGTGTCTCTGTGGGATGCGTCCAGTCATATATACAGGGGTGAAAACAGACAAAATGTAAAAAAGAGGAAAATATATGTAGCGTTATTTTGAACTACAAAAATAGCTGAATAAGAATACTACATTTGTGTATTAATGTGTGTACAGAACAGTGGTGCAGCCAGAAATTTTTTCTGAGGGGGGTAGGCAAATTTTTAGTCTGATAAAACCCTACAAAGTCTACAAAGTCCACTAAAACCAATAAAATTTGTCTTTGGAAGTAGGGAGGTTAACCCATATCCTCCCATGGCTGCGCCCCTAGTAAAGAATATGTGTTTACACAATAAGCATGTATTTTTGCCTATTATTTAGGTTAAAAGCTCTACAAAGTCCACAAAAAAACAATGAAATTTGTCTTTGGAAAAGTGGGAGGGGGAACCTTACGTGTAAATTCAAATTGTGTAAAAGAGAAAAAAAATCTAGGCAACTGTAAACAGTATAAATAAGTTGCATGAAGTTGAAAATGTTATTTTTATGAATATTTTTGAACATCTCACCAATGGTGAGATTTAAGAGTTCCAATTTTTCCAAAACCTTGACACAAAAATGAAATTAACAGGAAATAAAAATGCTGTTACAAAAGAATAAATCAAATAAATACTATTTTTAAATAGCATAAATTTTATATGAAAAACAAATCCTTGGCGACTTAAGGCCCGATGCACACATCCGATTTTTCAACGTGCGGCGCCACTGCGGCACCGAAGCCCACTTATACACACATAACCGAGAAATGACGCACGAACTCATTTCGCGCCATTTGCGACAAATATTCTATCGAAGAAAACGTGTTTATTTCGCTTACTTGGCGTAAAAAAAAGTATATTTTGAAACAAAATAGACGTTACTGGATACAACCATTTATTAATTATTATTTATATTTTATTTGTTTATGAAAACAAGGTAATTCCGAATGGCTGACTCATGTGCGGCACCGTAAGGAACTGCGGTACATATTGCACGCAAGTTGGACGAGCGTCGCCCCAGCGGCGCTGGAGGCATGTATGCACTGCTCCATTGGATCTAACATATCTCAGACCGCACGTTGAAAATTCGGATGTGTGCACCAGGCCTAAGTGCGCCAAGGTCAGACCGTTGCTACAGCTATAAACGAAGACTGAAGCTGTACCCCTGAGGTAGGTAAAAAAAATATAACTTAAATCAGTTTAAATTTACAACCTATTTTCGAATACAAATAACTTTTTTTTTCAAAATCTCTATATTTTTCCGTAAATATTCTTATTTTCTATTCAAATCAAATAAAACTTGAAATTAATAACTCGTATTATCCAAGAAACAATTTAACTTATTAAAACATTCATAAATATATTCCTAAAAAAAAGCACAATTTTGAAATTTCCGTTGCAAAAAATAGCTGCAGTCTATGTTTAAAACGGTGGAGGCACCGCCTTGGCGCACTTCTAAAGTCGCCAAAGAAAGAAGTTTTAACGGATTTTGAAAGTACTTTCTAGAGTATTCAAAATGAAAATTTAAATTTTCCGCTTGCCGAGGTTGCCATAAAAGACGAAAAACCGAACATCTTATTTTCTAGTTAAACGAAAAATCACATTAAAAGCTGATCAACTTAAAATATTTCATTTATACCTTTTCCGCCGCATCATGACGTTTCACGGCCGTTCAATAACAGCTCCGCTTTGTTAGGAAACCGTAGCTTTACCTACGAAATATACAACAACGTACGCTAACTAGTTCAAAATCCAAGTTCTCCAGGTTTGCCTATAAACTAATAAGCTTCTCACAAAGGATTCTTTTCAAAAAGGAATTTGCAAGACTTATCATCTTTTTTTACGTTTATAGAAGAAAAAAAAGGGCAAAAGTATATATTTTTCGTAAAAAATGACAAAATCGGTCATTTTTTTCAAAAATTTACGAAAAGTCGGAAGAATCTCATCCCTGAAGTAAGGACACACTTTCCAAAAAATTTTTTTTACATTTATTCTTTGGCTGTAATTTCATGATATAATTTAATTCTTAAGAAAAAATCGTAGAAAAAGCGGAATTTTTCGGAAGAAAAAAAAAGCGGAAATTCTCAAAAGAAAAAAAAAAAGCGGAAATCCGCGTAAACGCGGAAGATTTTCACCCCTGATATATAGCACTTACATAAATGAAATTTAGTACACTGGTAGCCCTAAAGGTGACTGAATAGACCTTGAAGCCCGAAATATAAAATTTAATCTAGAACATTTTAAAATTAATTTATTAGCATTCCCCCCCCCCATGTGGTTCTTCAATTGCAGTGCGGTTTTCCCGTCCTTTCTTTTTTCTTTGGACATGCTCTAAGTTTCGAATGACATCACCGACAATTAACGAACTGTTCTTGTCCGATTTGAGTCACATCGTCGTATGTTATTTTTCCCATTTCATTCACGAAATCTATATTTGTCTCTTGCTTTCCCAACTCCGCCGCAATGGTATTCAAAGTGCAATTGCAATTTTTTTTGCTTCTTACTGTTTAATTTGGTTTGGTCAGAATCAGAGCGAAACAAAAATAAAAATTTTCGATCGCAGTTTATTTGTTTTTAATTCTTTACTCCAAGAGTTTCAATCTTTGCAGTCATTGAAGACAGTGAAAATTTCAACAAATTTGAAATATGCAGAAAATATTACACTCATCTTCAGGTAGTCCGGATTTTATGCAAATTTGCGACATACCCGGGTCATGTCGGATAGAGGTGGGACTCATTATTAAAATTATTGTTTTTTTCTTTTTAATGTTTTTAGTACGTCAAAAATAAGACCAAGTTTGGTTTCCTGGTGCTTTGGCTCAGGTTACAAATACAGCAATCGGAAAAATATTCATTTGCAATAAAGGATATATAAAGACCGAAAAAAAAAATTCCAAGTTAAAATTTTGCAAGAGCTTTAAAAAGTCCTTTCCATTTGAACACTGAAGTCAGTTTAACTTTTAGCCTTTTGCACAATTTTAAAATTTCATACTCAATCCCACCTTGTTGGAATATTTCTTCCAGTGAAATTTCAATTTTTGTCAACAACTGTCTAATACTAATGGGCCAAAACAAGGTGGCAAAGTAATGCAGATAACATAATGGATTGGAATTTTTATATTGTTACGAGGCACCAACTTCGCTGTCCATTGTATAGAAAATCAGAATTGTTTTTCGGAATTTTCTCACCAGCAGTACTTAAAGGTGAAAATACACATTCGTTACCGTTGAGGGGATCATCGTAACCTAGTTGGAAGAATAACTAACTGATCATCAACCAGAAGTTTGCAAATTCGAAACTTGGTCCAGCCAAAGACCATTGTGTACACAGGGACTATAGCATGTTAAATTTGCCACAGCCTCAAATGTCCTCACCTTAGCATGGAGTGGAAGCTCACATCCTCGGTTCTTTGCATTCGGGATTGATACTGGATCGGCGCCAATAGCCAGTTGTGTTGCTCCAATGCTAAGTTAATTAATTACTTTCCAGCAAACCTTGTTATTGAAAGATCGGACTACAAAAAATGATGTGAACAACTACCAACCTAAAAGAACAACAAATAATACATGAGATTTAAATTACCTCAGTCATTAGCCTCTTCAAACCTTCCAATTCATCTTCGCCAGCTTCAAGTTCTCCACCAGGACTGAAAGAAACAAGTACTTAACTCTTATTGTTGAGAACAATTTATAGTACGCAAAAAAAGAAAGTATTTAGTCCACATCCTAAGCTTAAGAGCACAGATCAATCATTGGATCCAATTTTTCTGAACAGTTACTTAAAGACTAATAGTTTTAAGGTAAAAATTATAAACATTTAGATTGTGTAATTAAAAAAAAAAAAAAACAGGTTACACTATAACATGATAAAAAAAACATTTAGTGACATAAAAAAATATCAGATAGTTATAAATATTTGTTTCTTCCAGGGGTGCAGAATATGTCCGAACGCGTGAACGAGGTTAGGGGGAAATTCAGGCAGCTCTGGGGAAATGTTTGCCCAAGTTTATAAATTAAAAAAAAAAAACTATAACTTTAACTGTCATCACTAACAAACATTTACGCACCCACCCCCTTTTTTCTCTTTGCAGTGAAGCAAATTTTCAAATGGTTTTATCTTCAGATTTTGCTGAAATCGGCAAAAACTTGTACATGGAAAACGGCAGTTTCTTTCTTATATCCCACTAGCCACTGTGTGGCCAGCGCGGCGTTGGCCGTGACCTTCTCTGTGGCCTGTCACATTCTTTTTGTGGTGTTAGGTGTGACCACTGCTCGCTAACCCCCGGTGATTGCTACGAATTGAATAACAGCCATCATGGCGTCGCACATGGTGTTGGTTTGCTTTGCAAACAAAACGAAATTTGTAGCCTATTGGAATGAATTCCCTGCGAATTCTGAAGGTGATTGACAACCTTCACAAAGAGACAGAAAGGCTGCCATTTCTTGGTGACAACTAATATAATTCATCAATGTGAAATTATTTTTTAAGTGAAATAAATATCAGTTTTTTTTTGTTTAATTTGTAAGTAATAGTCTTCAGGAGAGTTCTTAATCAGCAATATTGTACTCAAAAAGTCACTTAAACTTGAATGAAAATACGGGGAGGTTTTTAGGAAAATTTAGGACAAAACAGATTGTGTTCAGGGAAAATATTGGGCCCTGAAACATTTTCGGCATCCATGTTTTTTTCATTATTTGATAAAAATATTTTGGTGCATTCTACTGCTCTGTAAAGTTGGGTCAGCAAATTTCAAATTATCCTGTATCCCTGCAGTGAGACTTGAAAAAATCCGAGACTTTTGTCGAAAAACTGTAGCTATGAAAGATAAAGCATATTCCTTCTAAAATTAAGGAATTTGAGAAAGAAGTAGTATGTTATGGGTTTTATGCACTTGGCCAAGCTGTGCCAAATATGCAACAGACAACATAAAGTAATTGCAAAGAGAAAGGAAAAGGGAGGGAAGAGAAAGATTGCTAGTGCACCCTGGTGTCATGACCCTCATATTTACCAGCAGTTAATTCCAGAGGAAAAGAACAAATTATTAGGATACCTCAGGTTCAGCAACCCATACAAACCTAATGAAAAATGTTAAGTAAAGGCAGATTCTCAGAACAAGGCCAACAGCTCCACTTTATTAGGAAACCGTAGCTTTACCTACTAATTTACAGCAACAACGTACATTAACTAGTTCAAAATTAAAGTTCTCCAGGTTTTCCATTAAACTAATTCGCTTCTCACAAAGAATTATTTTTTTGCAAGACTTATCAGCTTGGCAAAATTTAGGAGTGCGGTGTTGGCAATACGTCTCATTTGGTGCATTTTACGTTTATACAAGACAACAAGAGGCAAAAGTCAGAATATTTTCTTAAAAAATGATAAAAATCGGATCATTTTCTCAAAAATTTAAGAAAAGTCGGAAGGCTCTCATTACTGTAAAGTTAGGATATTCACACTTTCCTCATAACTTTTTTTCTTTGGCTGTAATTCCATGATGTTATTTAATTCTAAAGAAAATATTGTAAAAAAAGTAGAACTTATCAGAAGAAAAAAAAAGCGGAAATCTGCGTAAACACAGAACATTTTCACCCGTTATCACAGCACCCGGTGGATAACCGGCAATTCTGCCATAAATGCCCCTTGGAACGACCTACAAATGCTTCATTTTTGTACAGCGTACATTTCATTATATCCGAGAATGCAATCAGTGCCTTCGAAAACCACTACTGGTATCTTACAGAAGAAATGTTATATTTGCCCTTTGGAGCAACAAAGTTCCACCACAAGAACGAAAAGCCACCAATAATGCAATGCTTGCTACAAAACCAAATTCCACCGATACTGCTTCTAAATTGCAAGGTGGTTAATATGACATGGATTTTGAAAAACCCAAATTTCCAAAAAATCTCTCTAAATATAACTTTTTCTGATTTAGGTGGAGCAGATTCTTGGTTTTTATTTTATCTGCTTGAACTAGACTCAAATTTTTTAATAGATGTTTCAGAATGGTCAACTTCTGCATCCTATACCATATCATTCACAAAGTTACAAGCATTGAATGTAGTCAATGACTGTGCAGAACAAGGGATCAAGCTGTGCTGATTTCATACAATGAGCAAAACGTGAAGATCACTATCAAAATGTTTTGCATGTCGTCGAACAAGATTGACGAAAACAGATAAATCTACGGCCAAAATTGACTGAATCTTAAATTAAGTGTACTTGTACGAATTAAGTTGAAATTAGAAATTTAGCAATATAGGATAATATATTCTTTTATTATATCACAAAACAATCATAATTGCATTATTTTATTAGATTATACGATTAAAAATTTTTTACTCATACTGCTTTGTTTTTACGAATTTTCATTTTTATTGTACATTTCTGAGCGCAGAGGACCACATAGATGTTATTCAATTTTTCATAACTTTTATGTATAATATTTTTTTAGCATTTCGAACAAAAATAACAGAGACAGACCATTTCCATGGAATTTTTTAAAACATGGGGCGTTTGATGCACCCTAACCTCTAGTATTTGGCAAGCTACAAGAGAAGTGTTCCAAGAACTGTCCGAAATTGTAACTGGCTGGAAAGCTTCAAACAGTCATAAATATATCAACATACTTACAGCTTAAAAAAAGTTGTACCTAGCTGAAGCAAGAGCACGTGGGGAAGCCCATGTTCGTGGACCAGCAACACTCCTTCAGCCGAACGCCGCATTCCGATCTTGTCGAACTCTTCCCGCATGCGGCGAAAGCGGGCGGGCACGGAACTGTCTCGCTCATACAGAGGCTCCTTGGTTCCGAACGTGTAATTAGTAAGGGGATATCTAGAAAAGAGAATTGCATAAAAGTCAACATTCTGCAACTTTATCAAATACTTCACGACAAAGACTGGTCTCTATGCCTTGTTAGGTGGCAACGCTCTGTGCATGTTTATTGGCAACCAAGCCATGACAGCCAGACATGGAGAAAAAAAACATCCAGGGAGGAATCACATCCATGCCAACTACAACCCTAAAATTAGGAGGCAGGTCAAACACAAGCTATCTTCCAGTTTGTTTTCAACGTGATTTCATACTTATCATTTGATGCAGGAAGTCACAGCAGTGATTACAAGTTGGGGAAGTAATTTATCACCCCTGGCAATCACCCAAAGTGATTTTGAGTGGCAGCCTGGTCCCTGGTGTGATCGGACACTGGAGTCACGCTGCACAACCTATACATCTTTTTATAACATTAACCTCTCAAGTGATACATCTCACAGAGGCGCCTTCTGGTCGAAAAGCGAGTTGTAGAAAGAGGCATTTCCCCTTAGTATCGTGACAAACCAGCGGGAAACTCAGACCCTGGCACCACGACGTTTCACGCACAACTAAATCAGATATCATCTTGAATTGTTAAACTCACTGAAGATAATTCCAACACCATACAACGGCGATTTTTGTTTTAATTAATAACTAATACTATGAAGAAGCAACAAGTATGAAAGACAGAAATCTCAGAGCCCATTAACCACTCCCCCCTGCTGTTTCATTGGCCTTCCTGGGTTTGCAGTTTCACTAGGGAGGTTAGTGAAAGGGAATTGTAGATCATTCAACAGTGCAATTTGGGAAACATATATGTTTATCCTGGGTGAAAAGTCATTCTAACAACGTGTTTGAAAAATGTTTAATCTTTAATTCTTCTGAGAATAAAACTACCGACTTCTTAAACACATCAATCCACTGTCGATACTTTTATCAAACACTTTCGTATGCAAAAATATAATATTTCATATAATTCAAAAAATAAACTATTCATATTTTGAAAGTAATGAAAATTCAAGTAAACTTTTTTAAAACGTGTAAAAGTTTTTCAATTCTTTGCGAGTTTGCGTAACGAATAACTGATCTAGTGTCGTCGAGTTCACGGGATGCTAAAACAAACTTTTCATTGGAAATGCATAACACGGGTAACCATACGACTACGAGAAGGTTATAAGAGTATTAGAAACAATTTCTTTATCATAGCCCGCCTTGTAGAGGTCGCAGTAATCTTGTTTGATAAGAGTCACGGATTAGCAAAGAGAGTATTACAAATTCCAATCAACTAAAAGACCATCGTGCAGGTGGAAACTAGTGCACAATAAATCTGCTTTGGCCTTAAATTTCTAAACTTTGTTAACAACCTACCCCACACCTTACAAAAAATATTCTGCGTCTTACAAAGCCTTGATTATTTATTTTAATTTAATGATATAAAAATAAGAAAACAATATTCGAAGGAGACCTCAGACTATACTGTAATATGCCGTTTTTCTGTATATAAGAAACCTTGGGTCACAGTTTAATAATTCCCTTCCCTTCAGTCCCCTTTCCATGCTAAAACAAACTTTTCATTGGAAATGCATAACACGGGTAACCATACGACTACGAGAAGGTTATAAGAGTATTAGAAACAATTTCTTTATCATAGCCCGCCTTGTAGAGGTCGCAGTAATCTTGTTTGATAAGAGTCACGGATTAGCAAAGAGAGTATTACAAATTCCAATCAACTATAAGACCATCGTGCAGGTGGAAACTAGTGCACAATAAATCTGCTTTGGCCTTAAATTTCTAAACTTTGTTAACAACCTACCCCACACCTTACAAAAAATATTCTGCGTCTTACAAAGCCTTGATTATTTATTTTAATTTAATGATATAAAAATAAGAAAACAATATTCGAAGGAGACCTCAGACTATACTGTAATATGCCGTTTTTCTGTATATAAGAAACCTTGGGTCACAGTTTAATAATTCCCTTCCCTTCAGTCCCCTTTCCATAGATATTTATGGACAGTTTAAACAGGCCTCCCCCTAACCACAGGGTTAGTTAGTAGTTTCACTCGCATTTATTATTTGGAGTTGCTTTAGTTAACGGGTAGAGGCATCGCAAACATCTTGGAAATGTTTTTTGTTTATTTCTATTAGTACATTCTTTTGGGGATATTTTGGAGTTACATTGTTATATGCTGTTTTATATAAAGCTTTCTACAAATAGTTTAACATGAATCTAATGATTAAAGAATATGTTTCGAACATTATACAGGGTGTTATCAAAATAATGGAAACACACTGGATTTATAAGGAATCATTTACTAATATGGCGTAGGACCGCCGTTGGCATGTAATACAGCTTGGATTCGCCTGGGAATTGAATCATAAAAGTACTGAATAGTGTTTAGAGAAATATTGTATCATTCTTCATGAAAATATTGTATAAGTTCCGGGAGTGGTGGAGGATATCGATTCCGGATTGAGCGTTCTAAAATATACAACAACAATTTGATTATATTGAGGTCGGGGGACTGTTCTAGCCAAGGTAGATGTTTCACTTCATCCTTGTGTTCATCAAACCATATTGGACCAGTCCCACTGCATGAATAGGAGCATTATCATCATGAAAAATTCCATCTCCTGCAGGAAACAAAGTTTGCATCATAAGATGGACCTGGTCAGCTAAAACTCCTCATACTTCTCCCCAGTGATCCTTCCTTTCAGGGTTACGATAGGGTCAGCAGACAATCACGACATGGCTGCCCATACCATGACAAATCCCCCTCCATGCTTGACATTTGGAAGGTGACAATCACGATCTTACACCTGTGCAGGTGTCCTCCAAACGTGCACCCGTCCTGTTGTGGGGAAAAATGTGAAAGATGATTCGTCAGACCATATAACTGTCTTCCACTTATCAATCGATCAGGTTTTGTGGTTGTGGCAGCACTGTAGACGACGTTTGGCATTGACATCTGTGACTAGAGGCTTGGGAATTGCTACTCTGCTGTAAATGTGTTCTGTTTATGAAGGTGCCTCCTAATTGTAATTATTGACACTGGAGAATACAGATGCTGATTGAGCTCTGCGGTCACTTTGGCTGCAGTTATCTTTTTAGACATTACAATCCGCTTCAATATTCGTCGGTCTCTTTCACTTTGCCGAGCTTGTCTTGCTGCGGTGTGCGTATGCTATCATGACTTTATACACTGTACCTCTAGAAACGCCTAAAAGCTGGGATGTTTTGATTACAGTTGCTCCAACTAGTCGGGCTCTTACAATTTGGCCTCTTTGAAAGTCTGTGAGATCCAACATTTTACGCTTTTGACAAAAATCCACGACGTATACAACTTTACTAAAGCTACCTCATACAACCATGAAATATAGTACTTTTTTATATTAAAAAAAAAAACTGGTAACTAGGATTATATTTTAATGCTTACGAAGCGCATTCTAAGATGTCACTTTTATTCATAGGTGTTTCCATTATTTTGATAACCTATATGTATCATGTTCTTACTGATACCAATTCAAATGAGAGAAATCAAAAAAATTTTACTTTCCATGCATTCCATTGCTTAGTCACAATATTTCATGCATGGAGCTTACTTCACCACAAATGAAAGAAATATAGTTTTGATATTAATTGATTGTTTTAAAATTTAATTTGTGGATTATTGACGCGTATATTTTCTATGAATCTCTAAACAAGACTCCAATAACTGAAGGATAAAACTTCAATGGAAATCCCTCGAAAGTCTAGTCCTTGCAATATGTCTTAGTGATTCTTTAAAAATAAAAGAAACATATCGTGCTTCATTTCTATTCCTCTCTTCAAATTGTTATCAAATTTGTTTTAATTAAAACATTTTCCACTAAGCCACATTAGGTATTCTGTAGAAATATATAAACCCTTTCAAACTTAAAGTAATTGTAGAATATTTCACCCAGGTCTAAGAACTCTTCCTGTGGTTTGGTTGAACTAAATTGTAGTAAAAACTTTAGTTTTGTTCTACAGTACTCATGCACTTTTCACAAACAATACTGAAGTTTATGATTTCCAATTTTGTAGTTGTCCTCTTATATTTCACAAGGGATCTGCACCATATGGTGTTGGTGAATAAAGGTTAACAACTAAGATGACCCTGATTTTTTTTAAAAGAATAAATATTCTATGTAATTTGCAATTGCAAACCGGTAATTGTAAAATCAAATAGGTCTTTCATTGAGTGTTAATCGCGTTCAATGAATTGAATACAACTCAAATATGTGTAAACATAACTAAATTACATCTTTACTGTGCTAATAAAACACAAGAACTTAGTGCATAGGAATTGTAATCTATTTATATGATGCACATAAGGTACTATATTTTTTATTCAATTAAATAGAGCAATAAAATCAAATAAACGAAAACTACACTGTTGAACAGCGAACAATCGCCTTTCACGAAGCAAATCCCTTGAGGATATGCTGCCTGGTAAAACCGCAAAACAAGGGAACCAGGGAGTCCAATCCACAAGATCAATAAAACAGCAGGGGGGGGGAGTTGTTAATGGGCTTTGAGATTTCTGTTTTCACTTTTCAGCTGCGATTTACTCAAAAATGGTATTCATGTCGTTTATGAGCATCTGTGTGTAAATGCTTTGCATTATCAGCTATTGATCATAACAAAAATCGTCGTTTTGTGGGGTAGGATTAGTCTTCAGCAAGTTAATATAACAATTCAAGGCAAAATCCAATTCAGTTGTGTAGAAATGTCATGGTGCCAGCATCGTGACGTCACGATCACTTTCTCGCTCAGAACGAGTTTCTGCTCTGTAAGAGCAAACCTATTCCTATTTTATAAACCTTGGATACATTTAATCAGTTTCAAAATTTTATTCATTTAAAAATTTTGTTCATTAACAGCACAGAAAAATACACGAAATACAAAAGATAAAAAAAAGTACAGCCATTGAAACAGAACCTATCCCATCTCTAATTTGACACAATTGTTGAAATTTCAACTGTAAAAAAAATTGTATGCAAAGTACCGGCATCAATCACAATGCTTGATTGAAAAACTCATAACTTGTAATGTTTCGAGGCCGCAGTGACTCAATGGGTATGCCAACTGCGCTAGCAACCTTCGAGATGTAGGCGGCGAAAACTCTTTTCCACCCAGGGCGAACTCTCCTGGCAATTAAAATCTTTCTTAGTGTGCAAGTCCGTTCCTTAATGATTAATTAGCGGATTCTTGCGATCCAGCACACGATTGAGTATAATCAATCAAACAAAAATATTACACAAGTGAATATGATCTCGTGTGAAATATGCAGAGGTATCAGCAATCAGAAAAGTTGCTACAGCACTTACATCAACAAACAAAATGGCGAGTTCAGCAAAACAAAAAGTAGTAAATAAATGAACAAATAAACTACATACTTACAAACTAATAGACCTATTTAAAGTAGAATTTATGGGCGTAGTGTTCCCCGACATGTATTTTCCTGTATATTGGCTATTTTGATTACTAGATTTAGGCCATCCAGAACTTGATCGGCTCGAATGAGACGCCATAATATACTTCAAGTTACAAATACAGTTAAGATTCCAGAAAATCAAAGTTTTTATCTTAGCTACATCGTCAAAGTTAAAGTTTTAGGCACAAAGATTGGTATTAAATATGAAGTAAAATAACATCCTACTTGAGCAACACAATGGGCTGTTGATGACGATCCAGTATCAATCCTAAAGAAAGATTTGCGGATAGCACCACGCAATTTTGAATCACTTTCACATCACCATAACAGAGAAAAATAATCGATAGAAAAATGCTTCGAAAGAAAGAAAAAAGAAATATCTGACGGTTGGAGTTTGAAAATGCATACCCAGTCTTTCTTTGTCTTTGGTTGGATGTTATTTCCGTGCAATGAGAAAATTATGTAAAAGCTAAAAACAAAAACAACTGAAGGTTAGTTCATTTTCTCAGAAGTCAGAACTTTTCTCATGCTGCATGGCATCACAAAACTAAAATTGAAAATGTTTGTTTTCTTTTAATTTTGTTGTTTTCTCGATTTAAACCAAGTCAAAACGTGCATCATCAGCACCAAAAGACACGAAAACTTTCCTAGTCAAAAGTACCGCCTTCTGTAACAAGACACTAGACTCTAATTCGAATTCCTAATAAATCTTTGCAAAAAATCTGTTATTCTATCATCATGGTGTGTGACATGAATGCTTTGCCAGACGAGGTAATAAATTTCCATTTATTCTACACAACTGTTTGTGGAAATTGCAACACAAAAAAGGAACAAAAAAATAAATGAAATTTATTCCACATATTACTTTTGTTGTTTAAATTAAATAAATGATCAAATTTGAAGAGCAATAAAACAAAAATAATACCAAAAATCACTATTTTGTGCAGTTGCCACACACAGCGATGAGAGCCTGTACAGGTTGTTGCATCGAATCACACAGATTCTGAATGGCATTCCAGGTGACCTCTATCTGATGCCAAAGTTCAGCCTTACTCTGCCCGACAAGTGGTACGAGCAGTGTAATCCCAGACATGCTCAAGGGGCAATACATTCATGGAACGTGCAGGCCATTGAAAAAGTGGAAACTGTTGTGCACTAATAAAGGCTTGTACCTACATTCCGAGCAACATGTGGACGGTGTTTTGCTGAAATACAGCTCTGGGAATGCAATGCATGAGGGGTGGGACCTCGTTCTCCATAACTTCTCTGATGTAGTACCCTCTGTTCAGTGTCCCCACAATTTGGAGTAGGCAGGATCGCCAGACATTCATCCATTGTGCTGAATAAGACATTCCGAGAGAAGTTCACCTCTAGCTACTGACGTTTATGCTTCCATCGTTACAGTCCAGATATGTAATCTCTAAGATGATAACTTGTTGCTAATCGGCATGCTATGGGCTGTGTTGGTGAGGCCATTGAGGTCGGCAGTTCAGCATCACGGGAATCTTTGCACATAGCCCATGGCGCAGCAGATGTCGACGAACCGAGGAGGCAGCACTGACACACCTGTAGACATGCTCCTATGTATGGTCAGTCACTGCCATGCAGATGAGGTGTCTGTTGTCCTGTGATGTGTGTCCCACTGTCGGGGTTTCAACTTATTTGGTTCTCTATGATCCATCTTTTCCACACATGCATAACTGTTATGTTACACCCAGTGCAAGGGGCGATTTCACGATACGAAAGTCCACCCTCGAGGAAGCCAGTCATGCTGACCCGTTAGAACTCTGTTAGTTATTCGTATGGCACTCTGTGTTTTTGGCTAGACATATTGACTTCTAATCAATCATTTACATTAGTCAAATAACGATACACACCTTTACAGTTCTTTTTATATGTATACATTTGGAGGTTTAGAGGGTGTTTCTCGTCCCACACATGCGTGATCGCTTTGTAATTCTAATCATTTGAATGTCTTGCAAGTTTTGTTTAATATCCATGATTCCTTCATGGTGTTGCAATTTTCAAAAGCAGTAGTGTATAAAAACAACATGCTTCCTATTTATCATGATGAGTGATTTTCTTAAATTGAATATTTTTTACTTTTGTATTTACACACATAAATAAATGTATAACTTTCACTTTCTAACCAGAAGTGAAAATCTGTAGTTAAATCTCTAGATATTATGCAGTGTGTTTGTTTCCCTGTTCAATACTACCACACTCAAATCTCAATTGAACTCTTTTGCTTCATACTTTTCAGTACATTTTTCTGATATTTTCGAAGGACCAGCATAAATATCCTATTGACTGGTACCAGCCCATAGACAGTTTAGGAAGCACTGCCTAGAAAAATAGTCTAGATTTTGGCATAAAAAATTTCAACTAACAATTTTAGTTATTTCCTTGTGTAAAAATACCAAAAACTGATCCAAAAAACTTCATTATTTAGAAACAGGAGATAGAAAATAGAATTTTCAACTTTTCATTATTGGAGAAATATCACAATGTGAACAAAACCACAAGAAAAGTTTGTGGTAACTGCTTAAAGCAAGTGACTGTCAATTACAAAAATCAGCTCCTTCCACAAACCAAAAATTTATCTGTCAAGTAAAAACAATATGACAATTGGATACTATTACAAAGTACCCATTCTCCTTAAAAACTGATTTTTCATATCAGTTTTTGAGGGCCTCTAAAATACCTTAATAATTGCTGTCCTTAATTTTTTTTTAATCCTTGGTTTCCATGACAACACTGCATATTTTTATTTCATCTGCATTCAAAAACCAAGATTGAGAATTATCAGAAATCGCTAGCATAATGTTTATGTTAGGTAAAATATGGAGTCCATGAAAACCTTTGTGACAACATGCTTTCAACTGCTCTTATCTGAATCAGCACTACAACTTGATACATTTTTTACAAAATAGACATGTGTGTGCATTCTGGATGCATTGTTCTGGTTCACCAGAGTATCTTGGAGTAAGAGAGAGAATGGTAGAATTTGAAAATAAAAAAAGCAGGAACAAGAACATTCTGATTCTCGTTAGTAATGTAGAAGAAAAAAGTTACATATATTTAGAAAGCAAGTGACCATATTTGTGGTGCTTATGCGTGTTTTCATCAAATTATAAATGTTTTTATAAAAATTGTTTTCTTCATTCTTGACCAAACAACAGCACTTACAAACCACATAGCACTCATGAATATTTCTTCACATGCTATGTGTTAATCTATTACCTATGTTTCCTTAAAACACCAAGGAATTTTTAAAAATTAGAACTTTTTAAATCATAATATCGGGTTTTGATGATTTTTATTAATTCATTCCCTCTTTTCTCCTATTTAAACTTGTTGGATATAACTTCCATGCCAATGTGAGAACATTTGAGGACCCAACAGATTTAACGTACACCGACCCCATGTACACAACCATTTGAATAAGGAAAGGAAATTTAAATGCAATATTTATATTTTTTAAATAATTTAAATTTTTTGGCCTTATTTTGTTACCCAAGTAGTTGCATACAAAATAATGGATGTTTTACTTCCGCCAAAAATTCCTTAAAGTTGGCACCACTACATCCAATTAATACTACAATCTAATAGGGAAAATAGTTAAATTAAATTAAAATAGGTCATTCTTTCAATTGTTACTGAGTGGTAGCAAATTTTTAAACTTATTAGAATAAAATAACACCTTTCGTTCCATAGTATTTAAATTTAATTAAGAAATAAAGAAAAATTAATAGTTTTGATTTAAATATAAAATTTAAATATTTACTTGCCACTGCGTTTCCCGTGACAGTTCTTTTCGTGGGATCACGTGTGACCACTGCTCGCAAACCCCCCATAATTGCAACGAATTCGTAGCCTATTGGATAACAGCCATAATGGCGTGCCCGTGGTGTTGGTTTGCCAAGCAAACCAAACGGAAATTCGTAGCCCATTGGAATGAATTCCCTGCTGATTCCCATTTGTAAACCAACACCACGGGCAATGCCTGAATGGCCTCATCACTGTCAAATTCTGCCAAACTCCAATTATAAAGAGATCCAATCGCGTTGATGTCACAATCTCTTGCGAAATTATAAATACTTAGTTGAAAATTATTTTTAAAAGAAAATCAAATGCAAGGTATTGATCTGGTGTAAAATTTTCCGCAGATTTCAAAATTTTCGATCCATCTTCAACGATCCCGATTTTACAACAACAACAAAAAGAACTAAACAATGCCAGTCAAAATGTTTTTTATTTGTTTTGCTGAACGCAGGAATTGATTTCTGGAATCTCGAATCAAACTATGGTCATTCTCCGCAGCGGCGTTCGTATTGGAAAAAAAATTTCAATTTTCTAGGAGATTGAAAAAAAGAACTACAAAACTCCAGTTAAAAATTTTTTATTTGTTTTTTTAATCTGCTGACAATTTGTTCACCGCAAAATCAAACGGAAGCACGGAAAAAATAAATTTAGAATCTGCGATCTTTTATGCTGTTGCCATTCCAAAGAAATCAATATTTAAATTCATTTTAAAATGTTCCAGATTGAATTTTCGCCGCGACCCAGAAATTGCAAAAAATTCGGACTACCTGTGTGTCAAATCCCATTACTGTAAGTGCCTTAGATTCGTCAGGACTTCGCGGGCAGAAAACTAACACATTCTTTTATAATAGTAGAGAAGATATATAGAGAACTCGGATCGATATGGAAAAATGTAACATGAAATATGCATTACACAATCCCACAATATGCACTAAACCCCCAAAATATGCAAAACGACGAAATTGCATAAAAGAATTTCATTCTTACAAAAAGGTTGTGAGGAGGATAAAGTGAAAATGAGCCACACCTTCATTCAATTAGTTCACAATTTTTTTTATAGCGCAGATACGTATACAAAAAATAAATATTACATAATTGAAAAATGTAAATTAAAAAATGAAAGCACTTCAGAAGTCCTCAGGGACGAAACTATATGAATAAGAAAACGTATTAGTTGACTACAAAAACTTTAAAAGGAGCTAAATGCAGAATATGCGAAATGTTGCATGAGTTTGATGTGAATAGAGAAGGGATGCAACGTTATAGCGCCAGAGTGTTTAGGATAACGGGCTCGGTGTCTTGATAAGTTTCCTGTCTCCCTAGTGGCTTTGTTACTTTGCGCCGGCAAGCGAAACTGAACTGTGTTAGATTTTATAGTGTCGTGTTGATACGTCAGTTTTGCTGTCCAATTATCTGTCAATCAAATATCTTGGAATTAATTTGATATTTTATCTTATACTAAATATGAAATTGCTGCAAATGAATCTATTTACCTTTGAAATTAAGTTGAATTTAAAAAAAATTGGAATAGTGGAATTAATGTGTGGTTGCGATAAGAGGTGTTGTCGGGGACGTTTTGGTTTGCTTGGTAAAGGTCAGGCCAACAAAACCAAATGCGTTTTGCTTCTGAAAATCTTTTGTTGGGTCCATCGATAGCTCATAATCATTTCACAAGGCTCTAGTGGACTGTATCTTTATTGCTCATAACAAACTCAAGATTGAGGAAGATGCTCTCATACACCTCCTCGCGGTACATGCTCTAACTCCACTGGCTGGGTGCCAGAATGTACATTTCCACTGTTATACATAGATGGCGCTGGCGCATTACAACATAAGATTTACTCGCTTCAACATCTTTCTTCCAAACGCACTGGGCAAAGTTTTTTGAAAAAATATAGAATTTTTTTTTTGTAAAAATGTGTGCTCAAAAATTTAGAAACATCCAACTATGCACAAAACATGAAAAAAAAAAAAAATATTCAAAAACATTGAAAATAAATTCTGGATTTTTTTGTTGTTGCAAATTGCTAAAAAGACACTCAAAGCGGAATTTTTTTTTCATTAGGGGCTTAAAAGAAGGTATGCAAAATCCGAGCTCTCTCTCACTATATATATGTGTGTGTCCCTTGTCTTTGAAAATGTCCCTACTGTTTTGTTTGAAGAGAATTTTGTTTGTTTGAATCTTGAAATGGAAAAAACTCCTCACCAGGAAAATTGAGTTGATTAGGCTTTGAAAGATGTCAATCCAGTGATAAATTCTATAACCGTATTTTCTGATTTTAGGTTCTTTTGCATATTTTCTCTTTTTTGGATGCTCGTGATGCACTCAGGGCCAGCTCAGTCTGCAGGCATTGGCTGAATATCGTGGATTGCTGTTCCGAACTGCTGAATGGTGTATGCGTTTCTGTCGAAGCATCGTCAGAGTCCCGAGCCTTCGATGTATTTTCGATCATGAGGCGAAGACTTTGTTACTTCCAATTCAAAAACTTTGAGATAGACTGTCGTTGGTTTCGGTTTTTAACAGAGTATAGTTCTCAGTTTCAACACTTATCATTTGAAAATTGTTCTCTTAAAAAGAGAGGTCCTTGGAAACCTCTCAACTGCGTTAATTTGAAAATTTTAGAAAATACAAATTGTGAGTGCTGGGCTTTATTTTCCTATCTCCCAAATCTCAAAAGCTTGCATATTATTCAAGCAGGAGGGTTCTCTGATCTTTTATTTGGTGAGCTTCAAAGTATCGTGCCTTCCGGCTTACAAGAATTTTCATTAAGAGCTCGTTTAATATCTGATGCCATGGTATACAGAAGGTTCTATCCAGTGGGAACAATTATGCAAAACAACCCAACCGATGCCATTCTTTCTTCTCCAGTTATTGAAGATTTCATTAAAAAACGAAGCAACACTATTGTTTCTTTAGATCTCTGTGATTCTGATATCTCAGATAGGGCAGCAATGCTCATCTCTGAAATAGACAATTTACAACTTAAAAGAATATCACTTGCTGCTTGTATGAGATGCTGTCGCCTCCTTCCGTCCTTTTGGAGCAACCAACGTTCTCTGGTATCCATTGACCTGAGTGGTGTACTTTCGTTGACAGATGGTAACGTGGTGCAAATGTGCACTTATCTTCCTGATTTGAAAGATGTAAAACTCTCTCAGTGCATTGCGATAAACGAAAGCGTTGTAAACTTATTCCGACTCAAACGTCTCAAAACGCTGATTCTCACCAGCTGCCGTGGAATACTACGCTCTTCTTTCCAAAAAGCCATTTTGGGTTTTGAATCCCGTAACTTACGGCACCTGAGTCTTGGTTCTACGAACATAGATGAAGGCGCGATCGCACAGCTGTTACCTCTGGTCGTCAATCTACGGAAATTGAATTTAGGCCGTTGTCCCGTTTCGAACGAGATTGTGGGTATGATCTCGAAGACTATGAAATCGCTGAAATATTTGAATCTTTCTTACTGTCAAGGAATATCCGATGCAGGACTGACTGGCCGTCTGTCTACACGGAGACGCTCCCTCGATCCGGTTCCTTTGTCCAACATCGAGGGTCTGCTGGAGTTAAATATGAGCCACTGCTCTCAGCTGTCTGCCGAGAGCTTGACCGAAGCCATTAGATTTCCAAATTTGCAATCACTGGACTTGACTGGCTGTGTTCCTATGAGTTCAGCAATCAAAGCAAGGCTTGTGAACCAAAATCCTCGTCTTACGCGTTGCAAAATTTGAGTACTCAATTATGTAGGTGAGTATTTTTTTTTTTTTTTTTTTTTACCATGGAACTTTTAACTGTTTTTCTGTAAAGCAGGGGTCAGAATTTGTACGATTCTCAAAAGTGCTTATTTCAATCCATCAAAAAATTCAGGATACAACTTCGATATATTCATACTTTGGTGGCAACCTTTTTCGTATGTCTTATGTTCTGAGTTATGGCAGGCAAAGGCAAACCATCTTTATTAAGACAAAAAAAATGGTTTGTTTCCTGTTACCCGACCGACCCTGAAATTACAATTCAAAAATTCTGACCCTAAAGTTATTTTTAACTTTCTTTTAAAATTTAATTTTTAAAAAACACGTTCGTTAAAACGATTAATTGATTACGATGTCACAGCGATCGTAATCTAATAATATATTATCGAATATGATATTGACCCGCAAAAATAAAAATACCCAGGTATTTTACATCACTGACCACACCTCTGATCAATTTTAAATCTAACATTAATACTCAGTTAATACATATTTCCTTTTGCGTATTCGCTAAAAATATTGAGCAAAAAAAAAAACTCTTTCCTACCTACCGATCTTAATATTTTTGCTCATGTTACAGGAATCAAACCTGTTTTTTTCCGCTTTTAAAGCAACCTCTGCAAGCGGAAAGTTTAAATTTGCATTTAGTATGTTCTAAAATGTTCTTTTCATTTCTGTTACATTGTCCTTTGATTTCATTGGTTCTTTAATAAAAATGCCGATTCTTTTCACTTCCACGTAAATTTGAAGAATTAAAACATTCCGTTTGACGGGGGCCCAGTGCAGTCCCATCAGGTTGTATCGTTTCTTGCTATTTTCTATTTTTGAAAAGTTGATTTTTTCACTATGTATCGAGTGTTGTAGACATAGGCGTAACTAGGGTTGTTAAATGAAGGGGTTGGTCCTAGTAAAAAGTACAGACTGTACCCCAGTAAAAAGGAGTGAAGCAGGGCAAGGAACTAATCCTGGTCGCCATGGCACCAAAAAAAATTTCTGTTTCTGTAAAAAACGTTTATTTTTCATGGAAAATAAATTGATTTTTTTAGGCCATAAAATGTCAAAAATGGAGCAAAATGTCTAATGTAGATTATAAAAATTTTATTTTTTATTGCCTCAGTTACACTATAAATAGCATATTATTTATTGTGCGCGTGTGTGTAATGAGTTCTGCGATATACTCCGAGTTCGAAAAAATATTAGTATATGTATTGCAAAGGTCCTGGCTTCTAAACAATTGGGCTGACTCCTAAATTTTTTATTTTTGTCATCCCCCGGGGGAGGGAGAATAAATTATTAATATGATTCATGTATATTAATAGTTTATTAATTATCTTAATACAGGATGGTAACAGAGCCGGGAAATCAGGGAATTCTCAGATAACTTTTTAATTCTGGAAAATTTGCAGATTTCACAAAAAATCATGGAACTTTTAAAATTTTGATACTTTAAACGGCAACTATTATCGTTTGTCCTATTTAGAGATGAAAGATTACGAGTACTTTTGAGAATCGAATAAATCTTATTCACTGAAATTCAAATAAAGAGCAATTACGTAGTAATTTTCGAACACTGCGAAAATCGCCGCCGTGGTTTTTGCGGCTGGCGATACGACTTGTAATAATTTGAAATATGTGTAACTAATATTTTTTTGTGCATTAAATTAATACTTTTTGCTTGGAATTCAATTTTGTAGAATTTTTTGGTACAGCTTCAGTCCACGTTTATAGCTGTGGTAACAGCCTTAGCGCTTTTTTTTGGCGCACTTCTAAAGTCGACAAGGAAAGAATTATTTCAAATGAACCAACGAAATCAAACGCCAGTTTAACGGATTTGGAAAGAACTTTCTAGAATATTCAAAATGAAAATGTAAACTTTCCGCTTGCTGGAGGTTGCCATAAAAACCGTAATACAGATGAGTTGCCTTAACCTGCCATAACTCGCTATTAGAAGTGAGTCAAAAGAAAAAGCGTCAAGACCGCTATGAACGTAGACTGAAGACGTACAAATTTTTTATGTGTGTGTGTGCGTTTGATTTTGATGTACGTATAGTAGGTTAATGTAATATCAGGTGTAAAAGTTCATAATCAAAATATTTTTTATTTTTTCCTAAGTTTTTTTCAGTTGCTAAAAATACAAAATATTTGTTGAAAACGATCCTTTTACCCTATGTGACCCTAAATATTTAAAAATATTGTCGTGTGGATACTGTATATCGATACCAATTAGGAATCATGACATTTCTTAAAGGAATTGTGAAACCAGGGAAGTTTTTGTGACACTATCATACAAATATCAGGGAACATTTTTTCGCGGATTTTGTTGCCACCTTGTAATAAATATTCGTTAATTAACACTTGATCTTAAAAAAATCATAATTTTTTAATTATACAATATTTACCAGAGTACTTTATGGGGAATTTTAAAACTTACAATACATTTCAATTAGAAATTAAAACGTAGATTTTTTCGTAAACGTTTCGAATTTTTCAGAACTTAGATTTAAATTTGATTTGCTTCACATCGGTAAAAATTCTCTCGATTCTGACTCTGCCGCCTATGAGTGCTCATAATTTTTTTAACGTGTATTAGCTATATACCTGTGAATAACTACATGTAACTATATAGTATTAATGATGAGATTAAGACATGAAAGCATTCATCAGTGTTGGTAGAAACCTAAATAGAGATATCGCTGTTGTATTGTCAACAAGAAGAAAAATAACTTATACTTTCCATTCCACAGTAACATTTCTATTGAATTTTTTAAGTAAAAAGTCATCTCCCAAAAGTATTATTTAAATTCTAACATAATTGCATTAAACATGTCTTGCCTTTTAATATTAAGGATGATAAAGTTTGTAAAACAAATACAGTAAATCAGTAACAACATAATATTAACATTGTTGGAAATAAAAAGCATCATTGATAAGAATACATACTTTTAGATTTTACTTTTGTTATCATTAAATTAAAAAGAATAGAAAAATAGTCTCTAGATCATCATGAACTACTACATTTGGACGAAATAAATCCGTTTTTGTCGTGGTAAATACATATAAACATTTGCTTAGTTGGTTCTTCAAAAAACATAATTCAAAATTAGACATAAAAATCAAGTCAATGAAAATGTCACTTATGTCGTGCAGTTATTTATATTATCAGCGTAAAATTTTTTTTTTAATTTAATAGTATCTAGTTTAAATAGCTATAAAGCTTAAAACTCCTATTGCTCGTCATTAACAAATTTGACTATCTTGTTCAACTAACTGCATAGGAGGGGGTGAAACCCCTAACTCCCCCTGGTTTCGCGTATGAGCTAATGTTCCATTGTTTCATTGATTAAATCCACAGGTAAAACACTGATGGGGGAATTAAGTTATGAATAGTTTGAGTTATTATTAATAAAGGATTAATTTGTGAAAAAAACTGATCTCTATAAAAGGAAGTGTTTGTGTGTGTGAGTGTGAACGGTATCTCCTGACGAATCTATGGCACAAACAATAATGGGACTTGGTACACAGGGTAGTCCAAATTTTTTGCGGTTTTTGTGCAAAGCCGAAATTTTAAAATGCACTCTAAAACATTTTGAAATAAATTTAAATTTAATTGAAAGTACGAGAGAGTTGCCAAACGGAACGTAAAACGAGCTTCTTTCTTCCGACCCCGAAATACGTTCCACCCCGCATCATCTACTTGCCAAAGCCGTGGACGGTACCGAGAAAAGAAAGTACACGACGGTTGCCGAAAGCGACGTAAAACGAGCTCCTTTCTTCCGGCCCCGAAGGACATTCCATCCCCATCATCTACTTTCCAAAGCCGTCGACTGATTTCGCTAGAGATTTAACGTCACGCCGATTGCATCTCTTGGCAATTCGAATTTGGCCAGATATTGACAGATTCTAAATTTATTTTTTTCCCGTGTTTCCGTTTGACCGCTTTCAGCCGAAGAACAAAACGAATAAAAAAATTTTACTGGAGTTATGTTATTCTTTTTTCTTTCTCGTAGACCGTTAAGATAATTTTCGAGTAAAAATTTCAACGGATTTGAAATCTGCGGAAAATTTCTCATCAGATCGATGTCTAAAAATATGATTTTCTTTAAATAAATCATTTTTAAATTGTAACTTTTATATTTTTTCCCATACGAATTTGACTTTGATCGTGTTCGAGAAATCAGATTCAATTTCCTGCGCTCAAACGCTTCCAGCGAAGGAAAGCAAAACAAAATATAAAAAATTTCTACTGGCATTGTTTAGTTCTTTTTTTTTGTAAAATCTTGATCGTGAAACATAGATTAAAAATTTCAACGGTTTTGAAATCTGCGGAAAATTTTGCACCAGATAGATACTTTATACATCTGGTTTTGTTTTAATAAATAATTTTTCATTTAAATATTTATATTTTCGCAAAAGATTGTGACGTCACGCCGATTGGATCTATTCGCAATTCCAATTTGACCGCATTTGACTATGAGCGTTGCCCGTTGTGTTGGTATGCGAGCAACGCCGTGATGGCTGTTATCCAATAGGCTACGAGTTTCCGTTTTATTTGCGAAGCAAACCAACACCACTGGCAGCGCCGTTATGCAATTGGAATTCGTAGCAATCACCGTGGGTTGGCGAGCCGTGGTCACGCCTGACCCCACGAATAGAACTGCCACGGGCAACGCAGTGGCTAGTATACTATATTTGCAAAATTTTTCTCAACTGAATAGGGAGGTTTAAACCTCCAAACTCTACCCCATGGTGACGCCTATGATTGTAGATAAGTTTGAAGTGTTTCGCGAAAGGTAATGTTTAATTTTTCTGGTGGTAGGAAAACTTCAGGAAGTGAGGGGGGAGTCGTAAAGGTTAATTTTGTATACATTTACGTCAGATTAAAGGTGCAATTACTGACGCATGCGGCTAAAGTAGTACGTCTATTCCAGTACGGCTAGCGCATACTTGGAGCTTGGATTTTCATGTTTCATAGCTCATTTTAAGGGGGTATGGGACTCAAAATTCTAAAATCTACAGTTTAAAAGTTTTTGTTCTGAATTTTTTCTGTAGGTATACATTGTATTTTGAAATTATAATAACTATTTAATACTTTCAAAATTTTAAAATTATTTTATTAAAATTAAAAAATGTCAACATTTTGACATTGGGCAAAATTGATATATCGCAAAATATTTTGTAACAAATCGCTTTATTTTTGCATTGATTAACTTCTAAGAGTTCATACTATAAATTCTTCGGAATATTTGGTTAGAACAATTAGAAAAAAAAAATTTAATATTTTGTTCAAAAACTTTATAAAACACATAGTATACAAAGATTAAATTATAATAAAAAAAATCTAATATATATACACACAATTGCTGAAGACAAATTAAAGAAATATATTTGAAAAGTAAATGTTGAAAATTTCGTTAATTTATGACAAGTAATTTTTAAGTTATATCGATTTTTACTATTGAAATCCCATTTTACACAAAAGAAGAAAAAGAGCGTTTAAAAATATGAATGCTCATTGGATTTGCAGCTGTCATGTTTATAAAAAGTTGAATATTTTCAGTTCTACGTATGGTAAAAACAATTTTGAGGTGTCATTTTATTCAGAAAGATCTACATTATTTTTCAAGGTAATAAAACAAAATTGACATTTTATCATGTTTTGAGTCCTAGACCCCCTTAAAGAACTATTTGTTTTCTTTAATTTCATTTATTATGTGTAAAAATATCGGTTGAGGAATGATGTAATTGACCCCCAATGAACATCTCATTGTAGCAGTGCTCTGCGTCAGACGCACTATAGGAATTGCACCTTTAGCAGCCTTTTATTATCTATACATATAATTCTCTTACGTGGCTCACGAAAAAGACGTTATTTGTAATCGCGTTTTGGCAATACTGTACGATTGTTTGTTTATCGCGAAGTCTCGCGCATCGATTGAATTTATAGCGTTATCGGATGAAATTTTAATGAGCTGTTGCAGTTAGTTTATAATAGAAATCAAAGAAAGCGGAGGATCTTTTCAGGGCCATTTAAAAAACGGTCCTTTTCAGGGCCAACAATTATAGTTCAACAAGTCGAAGAAGGGTCGTTTGAGTGCTGGGAAAATGTACACACAAACAACATGCTGGGTATTCAATTTCCAAAGCAACGCTCACATTTCGAGTCAAAATTTGCACAAAGTTTTCATTTGAATTCTGATTTTAGAGATACTGTATATCTTTTTTCTGTAATACAGCAAATTTAGATTTGAAAAACATTTTTTTGGTAACATATTTTGTAAACAATCCCTTCTGCTAGGACACATGTCTTCATTGAGGCGAGCGAAGCGAGCATAGGTTCGCGCAGCGAAGCAATCCTCCGGGGGTTGGCGAGCGTTAGCGAACAGGGGGCAGGCCCCCTAGTTATTATTATTTGCTTAAAGAATCGTGATGAATTGAAACGGATTTTTTGCGTGATAAATGCAACGTTCCGATGAAGTTTGCTGCAAAATGTGCAGCAAAGTATTGCCACCAAAGT
The DNA here is from genome assembly GCA_947359465.1 of Metellina segmentata. Lineage (NCBI taxonomy): Eukaryota > Metazoa > Arthropoda > Arachnida > Araneae > Tetragnathidae > Metellina > Metellina segmentata. The sequence goes on along the minus strand of OX375879.1, from coordinate 15,503,405 downwards.
ATGCATGTATCAAAGCTGTACTTAAATGAGCTTTATGCAACCCCATTTATTCTTGGCGCAGCTTCTATTTCTGGACTTTGTGCCATAGAGCCCCAACATCCAATCCTTCATTTCTTCCATCCAAAACCTATTTTTCACATTTTCCATCTTCAAGTAGGAATTCGTTTTATTTTGCATTACAAATATGTCCAAATGGTTCATGCCGACCCTAGAAGATGCTTACTTTTTCTGGTGAATTGATCTAATCTCTCGCTGTAAAGCCGTTCTTGAGAATTGTAATCAATGGCTTGAAGAGCGGTTGCTATCACAGAGGACATGCGAATACAGGATGAGATGAAAGTTCAAAACGCCCAGACAGTCGATGCGATATGTCTGTACGTTCTGGTTCCATCAGTTCATTTGCGTGCCTTTCAAATGTTTTTAGTCTGGAGAGTGTGATGGTGATATTATCTGTCAGGGTAAGCCGGGTGACTGCTGCTAGAGATGTCACTCGCTCGAATTTCAATGTTTCCCAGAGTTCACACAATGTTCGACGGAGCAGGGCTTGGAACGAAAGGACCAAATGGTGACCCATGTCAGCAGTCACTTAAAAGGGAGGAAAGTAACACACAACTGTTGTACCGGCCATGGTCGAACGGGATTGTTTTCACAAATTTGAGGGGGTTGTTTTTCCTGTTGTGTTATAAGCAATTCAACTGTCACTAAATAAATCGCGAAATTAGCATTTCTAGATCGTATATCAATTTCGGAGCTATTCTTTACACACTATATCTTTTGCAGTTATTATAAGTGCACGTGGGCACGAAAAATAGCGTCGAATTCAATTTCACATTAAAAGGCAAACGAAACATGCACTTGGGCCCAATTCTGTGTCGAAAGCTGCGTGTGCGTAATTGTGTAGGGTAGTTTCTTCCATTGTTATTAATTCGCGAGAACTCGCATTCTGAAGGTTCTAGAAATGGTTTTAATATATTTAACCCTCTGCATACGGAAGCGGCGTTTCTCGTTCCCTAGTTGCAGAGGGCTCGAATTCTTTCACACCTCCCGAAGAAACGGCCCATTTCCATCCTCTCTTTCCTGTGTAACAAATGAGACCTCCGTCGACTGTGATGTCAGGTTTCTCGACTAGTACCTCAAAAACGTCGCCGAAAACAATATGTTGGTCCTTCTAAAGGCGCTTCACCCCCTCCAAACATCGAAGATATTCCTAGGAACTCATTTTATCGTCAAGATCTCGTGTTGGGTTGGCGAGTTTGCAACTCCAATTTTGTTTTCCACCAGGAGTCGGTGAAAATGAAAGGACTGCAGCTTTTGGGAGGACATTTCTCCGAGACGAAATTTGGGATCAAAATGCTGCCTCCGGCACCCCGTGGTCGCTCGCACTGTCTTTTGTTAGCTAGCTGTGACATTTTGCCCTTATCGCTTGCCTTGAACACATCTTCCACCCAACTCTCAGTTAGGGACCAATTCGATTAAAATGGCGTGGACGAGAGAGCTGGTGATATAGCATTAATAAAACTATTTAGAGAGGCCTGTCTTCTTTACCCAAGTCGACAAAGCGTTTACACCGGAGTGGGTCGTAAAACGTCTTCCTCACAAAAAGGGGATAAAAGTATTTGCAACTCCGATGTAAAAGCGGCTTAATGTTAATGACCATTTGTATTGAAGTCACCGTTGCCCTTTCAGTTAAGCTGGGAAATATATGTACCTTTTAGGCATAACGACCCCACAATGAAACCGCAACAGGTGATGGTGGGACGGGACAACAGTTCAGTCGGCTACCGTGACGGAAGTATGTATTCTGCCTCGCCGTATGTAGAGGGTCAAGGGCAGATGACGCGAATGGCATCGGCGCATCATTTGCAGATTGTTAAGATTTTGCTCTATTGGGGTTGAAGAATAGACATGAAAGGGTGTGAGATACTTCCTACCCTTTTGTTAGAAATCCATGAACACTCAATCTAAAAGACCAAATGGGAATGAAGCGGGTTTTTCCAATGACGGAAAACGTAAAGTCTGCTACTAACTGCATCCCATTCTTCAGGGAGCCATTCTTAGAATTTTATTATTTGAGTATTGGGGCATTTTCAAGTTTTCTCGAATTATTTCTGACCTCCGGTCGAAGGACGTGGTTTCGCACGTTAGAGATGCTGACTTGGACTCAATTGTTCACTCGAGAATACGAGGCTTCGATTCCCCTTAATCTGCAATTTACATAAACAGCAATACTGTGTCTATTGCATATTTTAGCTCATGTCGAAAATTTCACGAGGTTATCCTATGTGCAGGCAAAGCTGAACTGACAGATGTAAAGTTAGAAATGGATCCCTAACACACGATGATCATTTAACAATGTTTCGGACGACAAGGAGATGTTTGAGGAGCCTTTGTGGAGATGCCCGATTACCATCCTCGCCATAGAGGAGAGATCTAACCTCATCACTGGTAGAGGGGAAGAGAAGCATATTACTTTTAGGCCCGGTGCACACATCCTGTTTTTTAACGTGCGGCGCCGCTGCCGCAACACAAGTGCGATCTGAGATACATTAGATCCAATTGAGTAGTGCACACATGCCTCCGGCGACGCACGTCCAACTTGCATGCAATTTGTACTGCAGTTCCCCACGGCGCCGCACACGCTTCTCCGATCTTGAGTACCTTGTTTTCATAAATAAGTGGAATATCAATAATAATTAATTAATGGTTATATCCAGTAACGTCTATTTTGTTTCAAAATATACTTTTTTTACACCAAGTAAGCGAAATAAACGTTTTCTTCGATAGAATATGTATCGCAAATGGCGAGAAATGAGTACCTGCGTCATTTCACGGTTATGTGTGCATAGTTGGGCTTCGGTGCCGCATGTTGAAAAATCAGATGTGTACACCGGGCTTTACGGGTGCACAGGTGGCTGGATGCAAAGGCGTCTCGGGATTCGGAGGTTTAAACGAGCACAAAGGGTTGAATCCGAGTTTAGCAGTTGAGAAACCGCGTCGATTTTTAATTTATCTGACACTTGCAAATCGTAGTGCTTTCTTGCATGTCCTAGAAGGGCTTACATAAGTGATGGTAATTCATTAACGCTGCACTGAAAACTACTACCAACGGTCCGGGACCCATCCCGACGGGGAAGATCTGAGGGCAATGGCTCGAAATTGTGAACCCCGGTCAGATGGCAAGATCAACACATGAGCTGGCACCCCACTGGTACTATTAAAAATGAGTTGCTAGTAGAGCACACATACCTACCTTTAGTATTTAATTTACTTTCAAGTCATATAAACGAACTTGTGATTTTTAAACACACCAAAAATATGTTGATCACAGCAGATACTTCAGATGTACTAGTGTTGTTAATATAACTGATATTAAACTTGCCGGTGGCAAAACCCTAGACCCTCAAGGTAATTTCATAAACACATAGATGCCACACATAGTAGCTTGCAAACGAGTAGACGATAAGGGGTGATATTTGGAACACCTACCCTATGATTGTAATTTTGTTGCAATTCAATTTTTTTTATTTTGCAGGAAGGATTTTCTACACATTTATTGCTACAATGGAATGTAGGCAAATGGATTTGCTACACATTTATATCTTTTATTTCGTGTGCTATATAGTGTAGAAAAAGTGAATTTGAAGGAGAGTTTGTGTGTTTTAAATTATTATTTATTAATGGAGTTTGTCAATAAAAATTTGCAATGTTTTGTCATGCATTCATGATAGAAAGTTTGTTTACTTTTAAACTTAATGTAGAAGGTAAAACTTTTAGATAGTATTGCAGAAGACAGGACAATGATAAAAAAGATTTTCAAGAAAATATTTTTCACTCTTAGAGTAAATTCTTATTCTTACTTGTATACCTTAATATCTGGACTAAGCAAAGAAAGGGGTTAGCATTTAGCTTAACTGTGGAAGAAGTGAAGCTCACGCCGTAACAAGAAATATTGAAATTGAGCCATGTGCTACCAGAAGTTTTTATAAATCTATTTAGTCGTGCTGTGGTTTGTTACTTGTCCCTCTAAGAAGCATAATGCATCAAGGAGCTATTGCATTTGTAATTTCTAATATAACGACAATTCTTAACATACTAACAATGAAAATTATCTTAGAACGTCAAGTACTGTAGTGTTTTGTCTTCATACTAGACTAGGGTTCCGCTCGCCAACCCCAGGGGGTTGCTACACAAACCCAAACTACTTTTGCAGTCGATCTCCTGCGATGGTGAAACTATCGTTACTGGCAATTCAGTTTGTCAGAAAGTTTAGTGACCACTATATGTAGTGAAGTTAAAGCCTAGGTCAAGATAAGTTATGTTTATTTCACACTCATGTGAAACTATAAATCAAATTCGGTAGGTTTCCATACTTTCTAGAAACATACATCACTGAAAATGCAGATAATCAAATAAGTGAAGGTTTGATCCCGGATCATCGTCAATAGCCCATTGTGTTACTCCAGTACAGTAATTAAAATCCCTGCCAACCAACTCTTAAAAGCAAAAGAAAAACTGGGGCTTTTTTAAGGCTATTTGTTATGCATGGCTGTCGTGTTTAGGTATCGTGGACAGTTTCCAAACCATCAATTTTTAGATTACCGGTACATATTATGACAGCAATTTTTCATGGACGTGGACAAGTAACATTAACCTTGGTGCTTGAATGCAGGTGAAATAAGACATGCAGTCTAGTAAGAATTAAGGCTTTTCAAAGGTAAACTAAAGTGGAAAATTCTTGCATTTTTAAGGTTTCTATACCTTTGAAGACAACTTCTAAAATTGTCACGGAACTTACATTTTGTTACAGATTTCTACCAAAAAGTAGCGTTTGAAATTAATTTTTTAGAAATATGGAGTAAAAAAAATGTACAAAAATCATATTTTTTAAAAAATGGTTAAAATTTTTCCAGTTTCTAAACACATTGATTCATGTATTGAAAGTCATTATTATATTGTTAAATTTAAGTTAGTTGTGTTCACTATAACATTGATTATCCCTTAAAAAAAGAGCAAAACGTAACCAGGTTGCTCAATTTCTTGAATGCATATTTCTTAACAATAATAGTTCAAAGCCTGCTTTATAATCTTTAGAACAAATTCTAAAGAATTCTTTCCATGCATTCTGGTGTGTGTTTTGCGGACAGTAACGCTTAGCGAAAATTGCATTTTGAGAAAAAGCCAAGACAATATAAACCTCTATGTCAAATAGATATTAATACTTTTTAATTTTATGTTTTCCAACTCTAAAAGTCGTAGAAGCCAAATCCGAAATGATTTAAAGCTGTGGTATAACGGTTATAATTTGAAAAGTATGAAAATGAAGTATTAAAGGTAAGCTGACGAGTGGGAACCTTGTAACGGCTCTCACAATTTAACTTCAGAAATAAAAATATTTATTAAAAGCAAATCTGCAGTGTGGCATAAATAAGAAAGCATTTTGACCGCTTTGCATACATAGAGTAGTAAATATTTTATTACACCCAGGGTCCTTTTACAATAGATCAAAAATTATATAAATGACTAGATAATTTTCTAAAAGTTTCGTGCTTCATGCTTACTGACACATTCAAATAGCATTTTAGGTATGCTGTAGATATATTAGTTTTCTGTAATCACATCTAAAAGTAAATCTTTATGGAAAACAGTATTACATGCTCTCATATGGTTTGACCTGATTAAACAAACAAATTTTAGTTTCCTGTTTTGTATGCATGGGGTCAAAGAGTTTGATCCTCATAAAATTTCAGAAAGATCGTAATAATAAACTGAATGAAGGTTACTTACATGTGGGAAACAATTTTCACTTTAATTCAGGAAACCGTAAATACAAAGTGTATGCATTCCAAATACAAATAATATAAATTTTATACACACAAATCAATTGGGAAAGACTCATACATAAACAATACTTCAAACATAAAATTTATATAGTAAAAATAACACACACACGTTTGACTTCGAATTCCTAACTCACAGGTAACTTTTATAGCAATACAAGTTAAATAGTTTAAATAAATATGCAGTTTGAGGGAAAGACTTGTTTTCGTAAGAAATCTCATTATCAAATACCATAGTTTTAACTTTTATTTTTAACACGTAACAAATATATATATATATATCAATTTTCTAGTCACAACGAAAAAATTTTTTGAAAGCCAGTTTCAACACTGAAGAATTTAATTTGAATTTCCAATTTAAAATGAATACTCATCCATTAAAATTCTAAGGTAATTCATATTGTAAACATTTCATATAAAGATATCCAAAAAATCTTGTAGATAAAAAAGCAACTCATTTAAAACTTATAAATTTGGTTATGTTACAGTTTTTCATAGAAAAACATGCATTTTGGTCAGTATTTACAGTACGTTGGAGGAATACATATTCTACGCCCATAGGTATGGACTCTAATTACACATATTAGTCTAAAAAATTAAATCCTATGAAACAAATGCAAAAACATATAGGGATGTATGGCAAAAAATGGTCTGTCTGAAAATAAAATGCATGCCGTTGCTTTGAAAAGAATGTACAAATCAATTGACGAGGAAAACTTTGTCTTTTGATCCATCAAACTGTTAATGAATACAGAGAATCATGGGGAAGGTTTATAACAAATGACTCAATCAACAGCATCCTCCTCCTTGATTGGCTCCTTGGCCATTCATGGGCATGTTGGGGTTGGTCGGGGAGTGCTGGGGGCCGATCTTGATGCCGTTCGCCTGAAACAGAACAATCAGAGTTGGGACGTCTCGTCGGAAAGTGATCACAAAACAGAAGAAGCCTACGCTCTACCAAACGAGTATGTTGTTGCACGTGGCCTGGAAGGGCTTGATTAACCTTTTCACTACAGAAGGTAGACAATTGTTACCACTTAAATTTCGTTTACACCAGCGGCATGGTATTGATCTGTGTATGGTGGATGTCACTCCCCTTTTAAGTGACCACTGGCATCGATCACCATTTACGAGCCGTCGTCGATTGAACTTCTAGAGGGTATTTCTTTTTGTTCGGTACCCTACCCTGTCGACCGTGAGGTGTGAACGCTTTAGGGGAAAGGCAGAAGGTCTCTCGTGCCTAACAGCAGGCCACACGATACTATGAAAGGAAAGCATCAGTTGTAAATGTCACTCAAGACTGTCGCTCAAGTTAGGTAAGGGGGGTCAGACATGCAGGCGAAATAGTCGTTCCTGGAGACCCTTGAAAAAATCTAAGCACTGCACTGTAAAGGTTAAAAGAGCAACTGAGGCAAAAATTTACACAAGCATTGCTTGAGCTTAATTCCAGAGGTTACCAACCTTTTTGACATGCTTTTTACAAATAATTTCTATGGGGGAACCCCTTAGGCCTATCCTATGTTTTACAAGTCAGTGGTGTTTAGGTGTTGTGTTATGGGGATAAAGATATAGAAAGAGATATTTAAGCAATGTCAATGCAATGACAATATATTTTTTAAACTTTTTACAATATCTTAATTTATCCTCAGCTACCAGGAGTGTCAAAACTGCATTACGTAAAAGTTTGATAAATCAAACCATTTGCGTTACAGCAGATTTCTGTTATCGGCAAGAGCAACAGTGAAGTTCATCCAATAAACCCAGTTCCTCCAATTTAATCTCATTCCATACAATTCAATTCATATATTCCTTCATTAATTGTTTATTACTTTTGCGAACTTCAAATTGGCATTCCTAATGTAATTTCTAGTTTCCTTACTTCGATTCTACCTTCTTTTTTTTTTAATTCCTTATTTCATTGAATTTTTAGTTATTTTATTTTCCTGGAGCGACAGGTTGGGAACCAATGTTCCATCGTTTTCGCAATATCTGGGTCCCGATGGTGGTGGATATTTGGATCCACCAAAAGATGGTTGGTTGAGGTCTATGACACTAATGCTATATTTGGCCAAGCTACGCCAAACCGTGTTTTCGAAATGGACATACGAGATATGTAGATCAGCTTTACTAGTCATTTCTTGAAGCTTTAAAAGTTAAAGTAGTGTTTTTTCACAAGTAGTGATATTGATTTTAAAGATTTTGTGAACTTTTTGTTTTATTAAATATTTGCTTTTAACTATAAATATGGTGAGGGAAAGCATTAATTCTCAAATCTATAATTTCCACTTATCGAACAATGAAATGAAATATTTGTAAAATTTATCCATCAATCGAAAAACAAATGTCTATTATGGAGTATGTATTGCTTATTCTAACCGACTTTCAATTTCACACAATTATACAGTTATGAAAAGAGAATTATGTATACTTAAAAAAGTAAATAAATGGAACCTAACTTTAATTAAAACTAAGAGTATAGTAACAATTATTTGTTTAGTATTCTCAGAGATTACATAGCACTAACAAATACTTTTGCAGAGTATCTCAAGGAACTACAGGATGGGCCAAAATTCAGAGTATGTTTTGACAGGTAAATAACTTCAAATAAATACAAGCTTTTTGCTGTGGGTATGTATTGTAATTGAGCTTGGAAGTCGTTATGAATAACGAATACAAATCATGAAAAGTGAATAAATATAGTGGAATTTCATTTTTCCATTTTCAAAATTCACTATTTTGAAGCAGACCTGCAACGTCAAAGCATCCCATTCCTACGGGAATTCTGAAGAAGCAGGTGCTAGTGAGCAGCTTGAGGCCATGCAGAAATTCGAGCACCTCAAATATTAAGTAGTGTTATGAACAATCCAATTGAAAGTGCAGTTCATTTGAAAGATGTCATCTTCCATCTTTAAACATATTCCAACCTTAAGCATTTATAGTATACATTATAATTGGAATTAGTTCAATAAAAAGTCATTGACTCCTCAAACCTTGCACTGAATTTTGAACAACTGTACATAATTGGTAGAAATAAAAGAACGTTTTTCAATTGGTTATGTTAATGCGTTATGTCAATTATTAATGACAATTTTGTGCATGTCAATGCATCAAAAATAGTTTTTTAAAGTGTAAAATTACTATAGTCTACTATATTACGTCAAAAATTATCCGCACTTTCGCTATAACACACCTTTAGGTTTGTCATACTGCCTTGCACATGCATGCTTAGAGTTGATACAACTGTGGTCATGTTAAAGAAGTTCTAACCTCAATGGCATCATTTATTCTGCTTTAATGTAAAGATGGCCGCTCCACTAGCAGTGTGCACCAAGGAGAAATAAAGAGCAAGGATCTGAGGTTGGAAGGTGTGCCGAGGACTGAAACTCATCAGAGAACTACGACACAATACGGGAACAGTGCTCTACCACATAGAAGTGTATGAGAGTGGACCGAGAAGCTCAGAAAAGGCTGGACAACCGTGATGCACGAAGAAGTAGAGGGACTCCCTTCAATCATCAACACCAACGAGAAGATTCTGCAAGCTCGTGAAATGGTACTAGCAAAATGGTGAGTTCATCGACACGGTGGCACGTTCTCTTCAGTTGAGACTAAGAGGAAAGCAATGCATCAATAGTTGAGTAACTCAACAGCAACCTACTAGTAGGGAATGCGCAAGTTTGTTGACTGCTGTACCAAGTGTATCGAAAAGAGGATGGAGACTATGTAGGCGAATGACAAACTTGTTCCGCCCCAACATATGGGTAAATAAATTTAAATAATGAAGTGTGGATAATTTTGACCTTCCCTCATACTTTCTGAACATTAAAAACAAAATTAAGACAGTTTCACTCAAGATCAGTGCTACATTCGAGTAGAAAATGAAAACATGCAAAGGTGTCTTGCAACTAATTACATCTTCCCAAATACCTTTTCTTATTTTAATGCTTCTTACAAGTTCAAATGGCACAATTATTCAGTTATGGGAACAATTAACAATTACACATACCTCATTGTTTATATCAAACACTCCCTCTTGAATCTTCTCATAGATTTCTTTCGCAGTATTAATGAATGCCTGTCAAAAATAACACATTTTAAGGTAATTTTTACGTTAAATACAAAGACGCAATGAGTCGTAGAAAGGAACCAAAAAAGAATTATTTTTCCACATGGCAGTTCCGTTTTTGATCAATTGGTTTGGATTGGCCAAAACATTGGTCTGGTTATTTAAATACAACAAAAAAAACTTTTTTTAAAACATTGTTAAGGACAAGGAAAACTGTATACTTTACAATAATGTGGTTTGTAATATCCAGCAATTTGGTTTCCAAATTGAAATCGGTCAAAGAATATATATTTTTTAAATGGATGCTAGTGATGAATAAAAATAAATTTTGTTGTGAGGAGAGATACCTACCAAAAGAGTTGGATTTGAAACTCCAAATCAGATTTGCCTGTGGTTATTAAAAACTCGATATTCAATGAAAATGTTTCAATTTGTAAAATGACATTGGAGATTCGAACACATAGAAACTAATTCCCCAATCAATAAGAGTGTAAAATGGGTATGACCTACGCCCTCACTTTTCTTATTTAAAGTTGCATTGTGGAACTCTGTAATACACAGATGTATACAGTGGAGCTTATTTTGTGGTTCTTTATCCAAAAAATCTTTTTTGATTTAATCACTTCTATCTAATAATGGTTAAATGTCCTCAGTTGGGATTGCCAAGCCATGCTGCTGGTCAATAACCACTGCTGCTGGTGATAACCACTGCTGGTCAATAAGTGGATTAGGTTGTATTCATAATCAGTGCAAAAACATTTTATTTATTTTCTGACAATTTGAAAAATAATTCCAATTTGTTAATGAAAATTTATGGCATTTTAGGTTACCAAAACTCAAGTTCAGGCCATCAAAATACAGAAAACAGTACTCAATACACTGTTTGACCAATCCCCATCAAATTTGGTACACTTATTCTTTAGAACTCTGTGGGTAACATATTAAACACTGTTCTATTTGTCCTGGGAATATAGAGAATAATAAAAACAATTCAAAAACCTCATAGGAATACATTTGAGTGTTATTACAATTGCTGTTGAAACTCGGATAAGATCAACTAATTTGTATTGCAGGGAAAACAATTTGTTTTGCAAGTATAACACATTGTGTCTAAAAAAGTACACATTTTACCACTTTGTGATAAAAATATGCCAACTGCATGCAAAAATAAACTAAAAAAAAGTATTTCTACAACTCACAAACAGAATGATTCATATAATATAACACTAATTTTGTGACAAAATGGGTTTAAAATTTATTTGTATAAGTTTTCAAAAGACAATCTCTATAAACTTAGATATTCAAGTTTTTTCAAAAGAAATAACATCAAGTCACTTCAAAGAAGTACAAGTTTTAATGGGTACATGTAGTTACTTCAAATCATGCTAGTGCATTCAGGTTCATGTAGTACATTCAAAATTTCATCTAATTCATGAGCACAGCTTTAAAAAATTTTCCTGACTTTTAAGTAATACAAAGCAGCGATTTTTTTTTACACACCTAATTGTTTCTGAAAATTCCAGAAATTCATGTCAGGTCATTCCATGCTATTGGGACATTTTCAGAAGAAAAAAAAATGATACTCTAATATATTATTATAGTTTTAATTTGGTAATTTGTTGTTAACGCAATACTAAAGCAACACAACGGGCTATTGACAACGGTTTGGGATCAATCTCTTAAGGGAAAGAACCGAGGACAACACCTCATAATTTTGAACCATGGTCAGATGATGAAGCAACACCTGAGCTAGCACCCACTCTCCAAACTTCCACACCAACTTAAACGTTATGGTGTGCTTGCAGATATGCCAAACCATTCGTCAGTAGAAGTTCAAATATTTAAAATTTAAAAGAATTTGTTTTTAAATCACAGAGAAGGTATTCATCTGGACAGATGGTGCATCTTCACATTTCAAAAATAGATTTACATTGGCCTACATGTCTGTAAATCCAATAAATGATTCATGGAATTTTTTTAGTCCTATCATGGCAAAGGGCCCCATGATGGCATAGGTGCAGTTCTGAAAAGATTTGTGTTGAAACAAAAGTGGCCATTCAGTTGCGAAATCTCCGTTAGATTTCTACCAAATATTGGAAACATCGAAATCCAAGATCACTACATTGTTTGTTGCACAGGATAAAATCGAAGGTGAGGACCGTAAACTTTCCAATTCTTTCTAAGAAATGAGACCTATCATAGGCATTCGGCAGGCATGGTGCGTGAAACGACTGGGATATGTGAATATCGTCCTACTGAAGATTTCTAACGTGACTGAGTACAATCAGGAAAGTCATGTGTTTCTGTCAGATGAGGCATTGAACGAATCAGGTGATGAGGATGGGGATATATACTGACAGCAATTCATTGAAAGTGAGTGATTGGTGTCTGGTTACTTATGATGGAATGAAGTACCCAGGTGAAATTAAAGCAATTCAAAATAAGGATTGTTATGGAATTTCTTTCATGGTTGCCTCTGGAGCATATTACAAATGGTCCGAGATCCCAGACCAAATATGTTACACAAAAGAGAATGTGCTGGAAAAAATACCAGGTTGTTGATAACAGAGGACATTTTTTAAGTTCAGCTTTCAAATTTAATGTAATAAGCAATATAACAGAGCAGGGTGGCAACAAAATCTTCGAAAAAAAGTTCCCTGATATTTCCCTGATTTCCATGATAGTGTGACAAAAATTTCCCTGTTTTTACAAATCCCTTAAGAAATGTCGGGATCCGTATTTGGTATCGATATACAGTACCCACGACAATATTTTTAAATATTTAGGGTCAGATGGGGTAAAAGAATCATTCTCCACAAATATTTGTATTTTTTCTCATCAGATATTTTAATTGTTATTGTAAAGTCTGGAACCCTTAATGGAACTCTAACAATATCAATTGAAAAAAAATGCGAAAAAAATATTAAAAAAAAAAATATTATGAACTTTTTACACATGTCCCTACATTATCCAAATATACATCAAAATCAAATGCAAATATACATAAAAAAAAATTGGTACAGCTTCAGTCTATGTTTAAAGCGGTTGCAACGATCTTCGCGTTTTTTTTTTTTTTGGCGCATTTCTAGTAGCAAGTTAGGGCAGGTTAAGGCAACCTATCTGAATTACGATTACTATGGTTTAAATGGTAACATCGGCAAGCGAAAAGTTAAACCTTTAGGCCCGGTGCACACATCCGGTTTTTCAACGTACGGCGCCGCTGCCGTAAAGCAAGTGCGGTCTGAGATACATTAGATCCAATGGAGTAGTGCACACTTGCCTCCGGCGTCACTGCGGCGATGTACGTCCAACTTTGCGTGCAATTTCTACCGCAGTTCTCCACGGCGCAGCAGATCGCCGCACACGCTTCTCCGGACTGAAGTGATTAATAAATGGTTGATCCTGTAACAACTATTTTGTTTCAAAATATACTTTTATAACTCTAAGTTAACGAAATAAACACGTTTTCATCAATAGAAAAATAATTGCAAATGGCGCGAAATGTCTGAATCTGAGTAATTTCACGGCTATGTGCGCATAGTTGGGCTTCGGTGCCGCATGTTGAAAAATCGGATGTGTGCACCGGGCCTTAGACTACGGCTAGTACAGCAGTTGTACCATGATCGCGAAAAGGAAGAATTTAGACAACGGCCACCACATCAGTTGTACCTTAAAAGTTATAAGAATCGCGCCAAGAAATAATTTAGACTACGGCCGTTACAGCTGTAGTGAATTGAAAGTTATAAGAATCGCGCCAAGGAAGAATCGCGCTAATTATATCGATAGTCGTAGTCAAAAGGTTAAATTTTCATTTCGAATCTCCAATATTATAAACTGAAGTGTTTGTCAGTCTGTCTGTTTGTTTCCTGCACGCAAAGAAAGTCCTGACGAATCTATGGCACTTACATCACAGGTATTCCGAATGTTTTGCAATTCTTGGGTCGCGGCGAATTTTAAAATTCTACAAAAAATTTTTAAAATGAATTAATGAAATGTAATTACTATTGAATGCAACAGCATAGAAGATCACAGATACTAATTTTTTTTCTTTCGTTTCCGTTATCTTTTTGCGCGGAGGAATGATTTTCCAGCGGACGATAAAAAATAAATAAACTTTGATCTGGAGTTATTTAGTTCTTTTTTCTATCTGCTAGACCGTTAAAGATAGAGTAAAAATTTCAAATTTCAACGGATTTGAAATTTGCGGAAAATATCACAATAGATCAGTACCTAAAAATATGTTTCTTTTTTTTTAAATAAAATTTTTAAATTGAATATCTTTAAAATTTTCGCAGCAGATTCTGACGTTTAGAGAGATTTTCAGCGAAAGAGGAAAATAAAAACACCATGGACTACACCGTTATGGCTGTTATCGAATTTGCGAAGCAATACATAGTTCACTATATTCATAGTTTGGTTTGCTTCGCAAAACCAAATGGAATTTCACAGGGAATTCATTCCAATAGGCTACGAATTTCCATTCGGTTTGCGAAGCAACCCAACACCACGGGAAACGCCATGATGGCTGTTATCCAATAGACTACGAATTATCATTTGGTTTGTTTCTCAAACCGTATTCGTAGCAATCACCAGGGGTTAGCGAGCAGCACCTAGTTAGTAAGCACCAGACCCCACGAAAAGAACTGTCACGGGCAACGCCGTGCTGGCCACGCAGTGGCTAGTATTCTTTTAAGTTCTTTCAAAATTCGTTGAACTGTCGGTTGATTTTATTGATTCATTTGAAATAATTCCTTCCTTGGCGAATTTAGAAGTTCGCAAAAAAAGCGCCAAAGCCGTAACATCGCTATAAACGTAGTTTTACCAAAAAATTCTACAAAAATATAATTGCGAGCAAAAAATATTAATTTAATGCACCAAAAAACATTATTAGTTACACAAATTTAAAATTGTATACCACAAGTTGTATCGCTGTCCTCATGGCGACGAGACGCTCCGTTAACGAAAACCACGGCGGCGGTTTTCGATGGGTTCGAAAATTACGACGCCGGTGTTCTTTATACGACTTACAATTTCGGCAAAAACGATTTATTCTATTCTCAAAAGTACCTGTAATCGCGCATCTCTAAATAGTCCACAAACGACAATAGTTACAGTTTTCGTAAAATTTTTTAAAATTCCCTGATTTTTTGTGAAATTTGGAAATTTTCCCTGAGAATTCCCTGATATTTCCAGAATTGAAAAGTTCCCTGAGAATTCCCTGATTTCCCGGTTTTCCCGGTTCTGTTACCACCCTGCAGAGTAATAAAATAATCAGTAGAATTAGTGTTTTTGTATAGGGTCATTTTGTTACATTAGTCACACTTTTATCGACTATTTATATTTTTTGAAGTTCATAAATTCATGAAAATAATTAATGCTGCTACATATATTCTCAAGAGTCCAAGTGTGCATCAAAAAATACAAATGAAGCTAGTAAACAAACTGGCACTTTGAATGAGCATATTTCAAATTGCAGCAAATTTTGTGTCCAAATTTGTTACGTTAGTCACTCGCATAATATTTATTTATTTCAATAAAAAACACTTTTATTTTTATTTTAAATGCTAGAATATAAACTAACTGAAGTCTTAGAGCATAGGAAACTAAATGAAGAATTAATTTTTTTTTTTTTTTTTTTTTGGGGGGGGGGATTATTTTCATGAACAAAGATTAAATGTTTCAAAATTTGTTATGTCTGTCAATATGGAATGACTCTGTCATGAAAATTCAGAACTGATAAATTTCTTGAGCAATAGAGCTAAACAGTAAGGCTTTTAAGAAATTTGTATTTGATGAGATAACTTTAATATTTTTTAGTAATTGGTAATTTAGTAAGGTGTTTTAGTTTTGCTTCATTAATACCCTCAAAAGTACACAAATAGTCTAATGATCAGATAACAAAATTTAGTAACTTTGAATTCTAAAGTGCAATTTTGAATTTTGCTCAGCTGTGGAAAATCTACATATAACGTTTTAAAAATACAATATCTACATTATCTTAAACATTGACATCCACTATTTTACCAGCTTTCACTACTCATCTAGACAAATTTTGATAATAAAACTGGAATATCATATTTTAGCTTATAATTAAACACACTATTTTTTTTCAAAACAGACTTTTTGTAGGGCAGTATAAAACACATTATTAAAAAAGTAGAGCTACCCTTTTTGACGGAGAAAAACGATCAAGAACGAAAACACGTAGAATTACAAATAAACTGGGACACATTTGTCAGTGAAACTTAAAACTAAATTCGAGGATTCGAGATATTGCACTACACTGTACTGGCACTGATCTCTATTTATGAGGAAGTTTCGATTTTGTGTATCTGTTCTCATAAAATATAGCTCAAGGGATCGAAGTCTTTTTTTTTGTAACACTTGTACACACACCTACAGGTTAAAATGACTGTGGTCATTCACACAAGATTCTTTGGATGACAGGAAACTGATGTGACCCTGTCTCCCATTTTTCAGTCATTAAAGTTGGTACTGCAGCTGATCATTACCCAGCCCTGAAAAGGAACCCCACCCAAGGTAGGAAGTAAATGAACCCAAGTACAAAGGAGGATCTTATCTAGAGAGCAGTGGTCTTCCAACTGCAGAAAACCCGATCCCAGACCGGGAAATGTCACAACAGTGCGAGTACAGACTGCACAGCTATGGGAAGGTTTTCCTTCACCTCTAACCTAAATGCAGGTTGGTGAACAAAACTTCCTTAAGTGCTGGGCATCTCCCAGAGGTGAAATAGCCAGTCACCCAAACAAAATATAATCAGTGGAGTATTTGGTTAAACATTGCCAGACAAGCTAGGCACTGTATTATTTGTCGCATTGCAAATCTGGTCCTCCCTCATTGAATCTGTGTCTGGTAAATAGGTAGGTAGTTAATTAAAGTTGCACTGCAGCAACACCATGGGTTATCAGCTACGATCTGGGATCTCTAAGGGAGAGATCCATGGACAATGTATCAAAACGTGACAAGGTTGACACCTGAGCTGGCACCCCATTCCCAAAACTTCAACACTCGTGTGAAAATAATTGAGTCCATAACAGATTTAAAATGCACCAGCCCCCACATACAGGGTGGTCTTTAGCTGGAACAAGTTTTGTACTCGCAACACTCCTGTTGCTGATCTGTTGTTCTTCTAACTGGGCAACCGCTGCTCTCACGTGTCTCCGGAACCTCCTACATATCTGAAGTGGTCTGAGCTGATTGGGGTAGAAGTGCTCAACTCCCAATTAAGGAGTGGTTCGCCCTGGATTCGTCATCTATAATGTCTGTAAGTTATAATAAAAAGACGAAAAGAAGACCCGAAAAGTAATTATCACTCATTTAACCATTCCATGAAGACTAACAGAGCATTTTAGAAGGAAAAAAAATTCCAACAAAAATAACAAGATTTAAAAAATGAATATTTCTGAAATGATGCCCCTCTAGACATTGGAGGCAAGGTATGCTTCCCTTGTTTTCTTTCTTTAAGCCCCCTTCCAAAAAAAATGATTTTCATTCCCCTAAATAATATTTGCACTTTTCCATGGAAGAGAAAAGTGATCAGCACAGTCAACATTTAATCAATTCAATCTGAGCTAAGCAATTCTGCTATTCAGTTAATTCAGTCACTTAAAAACTACTTTGTCAGGAGACAAGTGATTTGATGGAGCATCATGTAGCACGAATGCTCCAAAACGTGTCATACCTCTTCAACATTAGCAGCAGTTTTTGCAGAGGTTTCCATGAAAATCAGACCATGTTCTCGAGCAAATGCGTCCCCTTCTTCCTTCTTCACTTCTCGTCGAGACTCTAAATCACTGAGCGAAAAGAAAACATTAAAATTTACTACCATTTCACATTAACATAATTTTGGGTGGATTTATATTCAAAGGTAGGTAGGTATTTTAATTAATGTCACACTGGAGCAACACAGCAGGCTATTGTAAAATGATAGTGGCCAAATCACAACATTCCAATGTTTACTTACATTTGACAAAACCTATCTTGATAAATTCGTACTATATTGAAAGTTTTGTTACAAAATATTGATGTCAGACTAAAAAAAAATTACATGAAAAAGGAATGCACACAACAAAGGGCTTTGCATTTTATAGTAAATTGAATGGATTTTGATTCAGTACAACAGACTACTGGTCGCAGTGCTGGCACTTTTTAGGGTCACCCCCACAATAAGTCATAAGCCTTGGGTTTTGATTCATGTTTTAATTTTCTTTCTGAAATGTTGATCATCCTTTATTTAGTACTGAGATTTTGCAATCCATAAGTTTTTTTTAGATGCTGTATTTCACTATTTTGAGTTTCAAAGTTATCTCAGTAAATTGTGTTGAGAAATTAGACTGAACAATTTACCTTTGAAATAAATATTGATCAATAGATTATAATTAAGAAATATTCAAATGATATTTTGAAGATGATTATGAATTAAATTTTACCACGAATATTTCATTAGATGATTGTAATAAACATGCTATTTCTTTCTGTCCAAGATTTCATGAACAAATATTGCGTCACTCATATTTCAACGAGTTGGCAACAAAACTTCCGCAATCTAATACGCATCTGCATTACATGATGAAAGAAAATCCAAATGTCAACAAAACAAGATGACTTAAATCGTTAACAAACATAACCATTCCTAGAAGCTTATTTTGTATTGTTTTAACCTATTTTCCTATGTGCATATTACGCTGTGGTTTTTAAATAAACTAGCATAATATGAATTACAGTAAACCTTTCAAGTTGTCACCCAATGGAGCCAAAAATTTCAACACTATAAGCAGAGTAACAGAAATTAATGGAAGTACCGAAACCTCATGTAAATGAAAAAAAAAGTCAACTTCACCTCTTTTGAGCTTTAGTTGAACAATCTTTATGCTTCAATACTACTAAGCATGTGTATCATAGTGCTAATTTTGGCTCAAATGAACCGGTCAGTACAATTTACTACCTTCTCTAAGACCTTTAGTGCTTTGAATCCACCATCTTTAATACCTTGAACTGAGATGAGGTAACACTGAATCGTTACTAGGACTTTGAGAACTTGTTTTATTAGGTAGCAAAAGAATTTCCTCATTTTCCCCTTCACGCTTTACTTCTAAAATTTCCATAGTTAAATCTTCAATGGCCTCTTGAGAACATGGTTCAAAGTTGTTAGCCGTATCTGCACAGTGAGGTCAAGAATGTCATCCACTTTCATTTACAATTTCAAATAAATGTTTTTAAAAAATAGTTTGTTTGGGTTTTATGACACAAGGTCTGTTAGCGGATAAGCTGCACCTAGCGCAAGAGTAAACATCAAGGTAGTAAAATAGTAGTGTAAACGGGAAAAACAGTCTGGAGTTCTAATTTTCGATTTCATTTAGTTTTCCATAAAACACAAGCCCTGCACATGTTGGAAGACATTCTCATCACAACTTTATTTGAGACTAAATTACAACTTCTGTGAATGTAATTGCTTTTGAAACACTTAAAACTCAGACTTTAGTACTACAATATTCATGAAAAGCTTCCACCAGTTGCTTGATTAGCAAAGTTTTATATCCACTAATTTCTTGGTCAAGGGGATTGGGAGAAGTGCTGAAACGCTTTGTGGCAAAAATATCGCTTTCACAGAATTTGAAATTTCTGGCTGAAAATGGTTTAGAAAAATTGTTAAATAAAAGCAACAGTTCTTTTATAGCATAAAATTTGCATACTGATGTGAATTTTTTTTAATAAATTCTTAATGATATCAATGCATTTGAATTAGCCTCATAATCAACTAGGAGACATTTTAAAAGCAACTTTGGTCTTTTACTGTTTGTCATGTCTGTTTTCATTCATACAGTACAAAGTCCAAAATACGGAATCCTCCAAACCTCAGATTCCAGATTATTTGCATTTTTTGGCTAAAAAACCTTAATCTAACCCCACACGAATTTTGCGTTTGCAATAGTAAAAGAACAAATATATAAATATGAATAGTTTTTTTTAAAGGAAAAAAAAACCTTTTTAATACAATGCAACAAATTTTATTTGCAAATCTAATTTTTCTGTGTGGTACTTACTCTGAACATGTCCGTTATTTTGCGTTGCTGATATATCAATTAGGTTCAGGTTTAACTCTTTGTTCTTTAAAAATTGACAGAAAGATATAAAAAGTGAGAAAAACAATGCTTTTTGTTATGAAAGAATGTCATTCAATGTGTTCCTTGGAAATGGCAATCTTTGTAGCATTCGCCTTTTTCGGTGGTTTCTATGCATAATGACCATATTTGGCCAAGCTGCGTCAAACACAATAAAATGTCCCGTACTGGACATACACACAAAGGTTTACTGACACATAAGAAAGGTAGGTAGGTGATTAATGTCACACTGGAACAACACAACAGGCTAGTGGCGACAGTCTAGAATCCGCCGCGAAAGTATAGATCCAAGGACAATTCCTTGAATTTTGAATCACACTCAGATGATGAAAATACTTGTGAGCCAGCATCCCATACTCCAAACTTCCATGCCAAGGTAAGAGGCCACAACATGCAATAGCTACCCTATACATGACAATCTTTGGCGGAACTGAGTTTTGAACTCTCTCTCACAACCCTCTGGTTGCAAATCGGTTTCTCTTCAAACTGGGTTACCGTTGCCCAGAGACCTTTAATACAAATAACAATATGACCTTTACAATAGAACTAAATTTTTACGTAGTTGAACGGAATAGTTTTACTGAAAACACCAAGAGAACACAAAACACACAAAAGAAAGTAAATAAAAAGCACACCTTTTGTTTCCAATAAGCATAATAACCATATTTGAATTGGAATGTTGGCGAGCATCTTCCAGCCATGTTGTTAAGTGATTGAAAGTATCTCTCCTGAAAAGGCAGTGACATTAGGAAATTGAAGTCATTGAATAGAAGGCACTGCATGCAATTTGTGTAAAGTCGCAAAAACTTGCCTCGTGATATCATACACCAGCAGGGCACCTGCAGCTCCTCGATAGTAAGATCTAGTAATGGACCTGAAGGCTTCTTGTCCTGCCTAAAATAGAGGAAAATGTAAAATTTAGAAATTGTGGGTAACTGCAGAGACAAATGATTCAATGACCATGTTTTTTCTACTTACCAAGGGTGTGAGTTTTATAACAACAAACCATGCAGATTAAATAAGGTCATTAAGTTTCATAGAAATGGATCACTTGAAAAGTGTGCATTACTCTTACTCTACATCCGTGTTTCTCAACCTCTCATGCTGGGAATGCATACTTGCCAACTTTGAACACTGCATCAGGAAAACTTTTGTGCGAACGCCCCCTTGCCATAATATACAATATAAGTTCACGGATTAAGGTGTATAAGAAATATTAGTATATGTCACAATAATTGTTTATACTTGCATTAAATATGCAAAAGTAAAAATTCACATTTTTATCAACTGCAGAAACATTACAAAGCAGTAGTGTAATAATGCATAACTGAACACATCCACTGTACAAAAAACATAATATCGGTGTTCATAAAGCTTAAGTTATTTAAAAGTAGATGAAAGAAAAAAAATCAATGTCTGTTTACAAAGTTGTTTAATTTTATATTTTATCCAGAAGAGAGGATTGCAGAAAAATTTAATGAAGCTGTAGTAGCTTTTTAGGTTTTCAATAATTTCTGCTTAAAACATCTGTAAATCGGTAAAATTAAGTGGAAATCCATAAAAAAATTACGGATAATCCATAAGAGTTGGCAAGTATGGGAATGTGCATCCAGCTGACCTATCCTTGATATAAATGGTAGGTAGTTAATTAACGTTGCACTAGAGCAACACAGCAGGCTATAGGGACCCCTCTCTCGAAACTTCTACATCACACCAATGTGAGAACATTTGAGGTCACAACAGATTTAACGTGCACCAGCCACAATGTATATGACAGTCTTTATCTGGATCGAGTTTCAAACTCACAACCCTTCTGTTGCTAATCCATTGCTATGCTTTTCCAAACGGGCTACAGCGGCCCTCCTTCGTATAGATGGATAAAACTACTGTTATAGTACAACAATGGGAATAAAATAAAACATTATATTTGTACTCAGAATGATAAGGACAAAACTTATAAATCACAAACATTTCAAAGGGAAATCAGTGAAACGGACTGCAAAAGGCCCTAGGAGGTCGAGTTTTTTCGAAATGCTGGTATTGTATGTTGCCAGCATCCAAAGATTTATGTGAGGATGATTCTTTCTTGCAACACAGCTTCATGTCATAATTAAAAGTCAAGAAAAAACAGGTTCCCACAGCTCCAAATCAACATACATTCTTGGATAGCACAGTTGCTAGATTTAAACCCAATGTAAAACTTATGGAGAATTGTGCTGTTGCAGATAGCTTTTTGTGGCATTGGCAGATTGGAAATGACCGATGAGATTTACGTCTGAGTTTACGACACATGCATACCGCTTTGGGTCTGCAATGGGAAATCCCCAAGACTGATATGCCGCCCCCTTCGACATCCGGAAATTTAATCTAGCTGTTTATCACATATCCTTGGCACATCTCATCCAATACACTAGGACTTATCTCATCATCCGTTGCTCTCAATAAAAGAAAAATACGACTTGACCAAATCGTCTCTTTCCATCCTTTTGAGGTAAGTCTCTTTTCTTTCCTAGGTGATCATTCAGCAGTGAACATCTGAAGGAGACCTGGTCATTAATGGCCCTTTAACTAGTTTAGTAGTTTTGCATTTTTTCCAAATTTTTCTTTTCTGGAACACACAATAAAAATGGTGCCATGATAAAAATTGGTACCAATGCAAAAATGGTGCCATGCTCCACGAAAGGAATGAAGAATAGACTCCAAGAACAAAACTTATGTATTTTATACTGGTACTAGAGACTGTGTGGCAATGAAGTGATGTAAGTATTAACATGGTGTAATTCCGCAGATTTTAAATCCGTTGAAGATATATTCAATTTAAAAATTATTTATTTAATGGAAATCATATTTTTAAGGATCAATCTAAACTGAAATTTTCTGCAGATTTCAAATCCATTGAAATGTTTACTCTATCTTCAACGATCTAGGATATAGAAAAATGAACAAACTCACTAATTTTAAGGTTTATCAACTGGCTGGAAAATTATTTCTCAGCGCAAAATCCAAGCGGAAATGAAAACAATAATTTTCTCTGAGTTCCCCTCCATGAAAAAAACTTGACATGCTTCCAAAGCCTGATGCTAAGGACACATGTGTAGAAAAGTCTTTCTTCTCTCCAGTAGAAATGCGTTGAAGAATAAAACTATTAAAATCAGTAAAAAAATTTCTTGATTGAATTTTTTAATTCGCCATGACCCAAAAATTGCAAAAAATTCGGACTACCTGTGTGCCAAATTTCATTACTGTAAGTGCCATGGCTCGTCAGGATTTTGCGGCCGCGAAACAAACAGACAAACAATTCCTTTTATGATAGTAGAGATTGTTTCCAGTATAAAATATGCATGGACAATGTCAGGTTAAAAAATATTATGCTGTTTATAATTAACATGCCAAATGGATAAAGGGCTGTTACTAAATCTAAAGGTGGAGCTACTAATTACGAAAGAATTAATATTTCCTGAATTTTGGACAAAAATCTCATACAATATTCTAATATTTTGAATTAGGAAACAAATTTATTCAATTGTTTTTTCAAAAGTCAGTTGTCATTTTAATTTATTACATATTTTCATAACTTTTGTGCAAAAGATCTGCAAACTAGAAACTTAAACAACATCAAGTCTAACATTATAAAAAAATTTGAGGGACAATACATAGAAACTATTTTATTCAAAGTTGATTTCTTCAATTCTATTTTGATTTGGAGCTGCACTATCAAGAAACTATACTGCGATTTGCATGTTTCATGTCTAACATCTTTAAACATATAGGGCAATAAAAATGTTAAATCATAAAAATCTGATTAAAATAAAACTGATATAAATAAAATAATTTCAATTTTTTCGATCAAATACTCAATTTTAATTAACCCTCTGAATAACCATTATCTCTACTATTATAAAAGGAAGTGTTTGTGCGTGAGTACTATCCTGACCAATCTATGGTCATAGATCATACTGACGAATCTGAGGCACTTACAATAAAGAGATTTGACACGTAAATAGTCTGAATTTTTTTTGCAATTTTTCAATAGCACCCAATTTTAAAATTAAATCTAGATCATTTTAAAATTAATTTATTGGAATTTAATTATTATAGTTTATCTTAGAATGGCAACAGTAAAAATAGATAACAGATTCTAAATTAATTTGTTCCTTTTACGTTTAATTTTCCGAGGAACGATTTCAGCGGACGAACAAAACAAATAAAGTTTTAACTATAGATATGTAGTTCTTTTTTCTATCGCCTAGATCATTGAAGACAGAGTAAAAATTTCAACTTATTTGAAATCTGCTGAAAATTTTACATTAGATGTGGATACCTAAAAATATGATTCTCTTTAAAAAAATAATTTTTAAATTGTAACTTATACGTTTTTTCCCATACGAATTTGACCTTTGCTATCGAGCAATTCTACTCAAACAATTCCAGCAAAGAGAAGCAAAACAAGTAAAAAATTATTTAAAAGAGAATTGTTTAGTGTTTTTTTTTTTTTTTTTTTTTTTTTTGTAAAATTGGGGTTGTTAAAGATTGATTAAAAATTTCAACGAATTTGAAAGCTGTGGAAAACTTTACATTAGATCTATACCAAATATATCACCTTAAAAAAATAACTTTTCAATTGAATATCTTTTATATTTTCCTAACGTTTATGGTGACGTCTGGCGTATTGGATCCTTTCACAATTAAATAGGAATGCGTAGCAATCACCGGGGTTGGCGAGCGTTAGCAAGCAGTGGTCACACCTGACCCCACGAAAAGAACTAGTCACGGGCAAGGACAATTTAACATTAGATCCATACCTTATACATTTAATTTTCTTTTAATAAATAATTTTTCAATGGAATATTTACATGTTCGCAAAAGATTCAAGCCGATTGGATTTCTTCTCAATTCGAATTTGGCTACATTTGACAATGATGAGGTCATCACAGCATTGCCTGTGGTGTTGGTTTGCGAGATTGCCAAATTACCATTTAGTTTGCAAAGTAAAACCAAATGGTAATTTGTAGCAATCACCAGGGGTTAGCAAGCAGTGGTCATACCTGACCTCACGAAAAGAACTGTCACAGGCAGCAATGCCATGATGACCATGCAGATGGTAGTTTTAAATAAAAATAATGTAATTTATTTCATAATTAAAATTTATGCCTTTAAATTTCTATACATTTTCCCCAACCCTCGCTATTTCGTACATTGGTATTTTCTCCTCTCTTAAGCACAATATATTGAAGAGTTACTATACTTTTTAATACAATACAGGATTAAAGTGCCTTGAATCTGTGTCTGGACAATCTCACAAAGCCCTTAAAGGTGCAAATTATATATGTGGTAAATAGATTTGAAAAATAATAGATCATTACTGTATCCCAGATCTGCAGCTTAATCTGCTTTGCATCAATCGTAATCATACGTGCTCCGAATTCCACACCTGAAAAAGAAAATTAACATAGCTTCAAGACATGTCAATAAGTAACAAGTCAACTTCAAAATCAAAATACTTAAGAAATCTCTACATAAGAAAGTATTTGAACTGAAACAAATTGTGATAGCACAGCCCAACATCATTTTTTAAACTGATTTTATGTGTATTTCATGCGCTAACAAATCTGACATTAGTTTTTGCCCATCACATCTTGTTTCTGGTACATGACAGTAACGTTTTATTTGCGCTAACACATTAAATTAGACTTAGGGTATAGGTGTTAAATTAAAAAACATTTTCCTTAATAAATTGTTTTAAACATTTTAATTAATTGAAAAAACACAGCAACACTCCTGTAAATCTACAATATAAAAGTGAAAAAATAAGAATGGGAAGAATCAAATAAAAAGAAAAGGAAAAGTTCATTTTATTCCACTCTGAAAGCTCCTTATTTTGAAATTGAGTGAATATTGTTTCCAGTTTCTTTGCAGATTCTAACAGCAATCTGCCATCATTGAGTATCCCATCTGCCCAGGTATTGGTATTGTCTTTATGTCCTGGTGAAATCGTTCACCTTGTTCTTCACTAGTATAGTCAAGATTTTCAAGGAAACAGACTAAATGGCTGTACAAGTAATGAACCTTTATACTCATATTACAACCAAGGTCTCTGAAGTTGGTAAGCTGTTGATTAATTGACATACTTTTCAGCCTTGTGGTTGTTCCCAGAAAGTTTTTGACAACAAGAACAAATGAAATCCATGCTTTTTGCTCTGTCGCACTCATGTAATCCACGAAATGAGGATCATTTATGAGCTGTCTGATTTGAGGACCATACAAAATTCAAGCTTTAAATTTTTCTGTACTTGTTCCAGGCATTTTTTGTCCTGATCTATGTATGCAAAGCAAGAGCTATCCTGATCAACAGCTTTCAGGAACTGTTATTAACCCTAGCTTTATATGCAGCGGAGGCAAGATGATTCTGTCTTGTACGACTAAGGGTTCATGTGAATAACTCTTTCTCAAACAACCATGTTCTCTCTCGTAGGCCATTATTTTCTTATCCAATGGTATTGTTTAGCTCAGCTATTCCATGGGCACAAGAAGCAAAGATATTTCATGTAGCCCCTTGCTGACTAGAATAAAATTAACCAATGTAAATCTGAGTGAGGAACAGGGTGTTTTGTAGAGGCTAAATCAGGATAAGCTCACTTGTTGCTAGTGTAAGTAGTATAATAACAATTTTTCAATGATCAATCAAATGAAGAAAAAAAAAGATCCCATTCTAAATACCTCTCCAGGACTAAAGTCTCAAATTTTAATGATAAAATTTCAGTTGAACCTCCACAAAACCTTACAATTATACTTTTCATAAACATGCAAATGGCATATCATTTATGTACGTCCAAATTCCCAATTAAAATATTTTTAATTCGGAAAAATTCAGATTAAAAAATAATGATGAAATCTGAAGTAAAATCAATGTTTTTTAGACATAAATCCCAGGGAAACAGCAGTTTCAATTTTAACATCCTAGAGATTTTCATTCCAAGAAACCTAGTAGGGAACACTGACATTCCATCATGTACTTTTTGCCAATTGAGGCTAGCATCTAATCAAGACAACATGCAGCGGTTCTTGTTTACAAGATCCATCATCTCCTAAAGATATATATTTTTTTGCTTTCAATCCAATCTCAGCATCCCCAGTTATGCTACACTAATAAAATACAATTATTAACATTTCCACAAACAGCATTACAATTAAAATATAACTATTACAAAATCCAATCTTGCCAGAGCAGAAATAGAAACCTCCAAAATTGTGTTCAAGACAATGGTCACAATCACTGCATATAACGAATGTGTTTTCAAAAATTACATTTCAAAATTCATTACCTATAGTAAGATCATGAACAGGTTGGAATCTTTTATCCGTAAACTGGAGCAACAGGCAGGATTTTCCAACCCCTGGAATAAAACAATACACTGTTTAAGCACAAGACATTCAATAAAATGCATCAATTCCTACTATCAAATCTCTTACTACAAAAATTACTTTAAATGTATCAAAAGAATGCTATAAAGAAATGTTCATGTATAAGATTATGACAGTATATTATTTTCACAGTTCAATCAATTTCTTAAGGTATTACAACAGTAAATTCTCCATAAGTCACTTGTTTTTGTTCATCCTCAGACAAGAGTTAACGTTAGCAACAAGAATCAAACTCTCACGGTTATGAATAATTTTAGATGGTAGGTAGTTAATGTTTCATTGGAAAACAACATAATGGGCAATGGTCTGGGATCAATCCCACTGAGAATAATACCTCCTAATTTTCAGCCATGGTAAGATGACGAGATCAACACCCGAGCTGGCACCCCACTCTCCAAACCACCACTGTTTCGATTTCCCTTTATGAAACTAGTATTGTTTTCGATGCGTACTATTTCTGAATAGATTTCACAATGAATGAATGCTGCTTTTTTTTAATTAAAAAAAATACAACACAAAAATGTTTGAATGCAATAAAAACCATAATGTTTTACCTATATTACAATTGGCAGTGCGAATTGGTGTACTGCTTGTGATTTATGCAAATTGCGTTCAGTACCGCTGCTTTTTGTCACCTCTTTTGTTGTTTGATAACGCTCTTGCCTAGACGTTTTTACAGCTAAAAGAAAAATTTTACACCATTTGTTGGTGTTTTACTGTGCTGATCACATTGTGATCAACAGTGATTGTTGAGATGTGTAAAAAGTGGGTGTTGCCTTCCAAAATTTATGAACTGTATCAGTAACCACATTAATTGAAACCGTTGATTCTTGTTAATCGCATAATGCTCCAGTGCATACCTAGGAGATCTCCAAAATTTCAAGTTTCACTCCGATTTGTTGAAAATCAGAGTCACAAAGGGTTTGTATATGGAGCAAGTGACTTTATGATCAAAGCCACTAAGTTCTCAAATCTCTTGGTTTAGAGACCATCCATTCTAGGTACATAGAAAATGAACTGTCAAGAATGGAGAACAATGTGAATGCATTAAATCAACTAAAATGCCAATGTTTTTAAAAAGCATTAAAATTTTATTTTTTCTTTAAATTAAATTTTTATGATTTTGGTTCATTTGTTGTTCATGTTTAAATGAGTCTGACATGACACATGCAAATGTTAATAAACAAGAGTTAAAGAAATATAGCAGAACTAATTTCTAAAAGATTTAAAAGACACTAAAAATCATCTTTGGGCCATGTGTTAACTTAATTTGAATTAAAATATAATTATTTTATTTGGAAAGACAAAATTTTAAATTTAATTTTTTATGTATCATAATAAATCAATTTCAATTTTCTGATCTTTTCATGAACCCAACTTTGTTTTAAATTGAAAAACTGTAAAAATTAAGTTAAACTGTTAGGTTGAAAATACTCTTTATAAATACAGAAGTAGCAAAGGTAAAAAAACTTGATGAATGGCTTGCCAATCTTCTACACAAATATTAAAATACAAATGGGTTTCCCCAATTCTAAAAGATATCTGATAGAGACAGAGATAAACAAAACGAGATTCTATTTTGAAACTTAAAAAAAGTGGGTTATTTGATTCAAATAGGATTTTATTCACGAACTTTTATAATTTTAATAATTTTTCCCCTGTGTCATTACATGCAAATCCCAGTGTAGTTACTAAATATTGATTTGTGTTAAACATGACTTTAATTCATATATCTGCTGTGTTTAAACTTGTTGGACACGAGACATGCAAATCAACGTATTTATTAGATAATATCAATTTATTCTAAACATGTCTCTAAGGATTTAGGAATACTAAATTCCCTTATAGACCAAGAGATAGGCCACTTTTATCTATCCCCAAGTTTACCATAAACTTTGTTATGTTCTTAAGATTAACCATAATCTAATCTTCAGAAAGGATTTTCTTAAGAAAGGCGAGTGGTGGGGGTCAGAGTAATGACATTATCAATATGGCTGCCGTCCCAACGGGTGACACTTTACTTAAATGAACCGAGCTCAACAACGAAGCGTCGGAGAGCACTGTTATTTTGATCAAATTGCTCGTAATGAAATACTAACCATTGTTTTATGTAATTCTAATACATTTCATAAATGTAATAGTTTTCCTAAGTTAGCCTGAAACATACATTTTATGATTATTTTTGTTTCATAGTGAAAAGGTTTAAAGCCCAACTCTTAAATCACTAACAAAATAAAAAAATTGGCAAAATTTAAAATGATTGCAAGGATTGTGGGGATTTGAAAAATGCCATAAACATGGTCTTTGGATGCATAACGAGATAGTAATAAATGGCAGTTATTGTCTTACTCTTGAAGGCAAGAACTGCTTGTCTAGCCACCTGTGGCAGGAATCTAGATAGTTAAGACCAACTACTCTGTTGTATTAGTATAGACTAAAAATATGTATTATCATTAACACAAGAAAAATAAAGAACTACAAAGGAGTGTGGCCAAACAAGGGTCAAAGAAAATAAAATAATCTTTTTTAAAAAGCTCCACAAATATGTAATTTACAGAATATCAGTAAAAGTCAGGGTTGGCAAGTTGGGCCCAGCCCAGAAAAACCCGCCCGGGTTTTTTCACCAACAAAAACCACTGGGTTTTTGTTATGAAGTGGGTTTTTGTAAATAATCTAACATATATATATCCAAACCTGCCTGGTATTTATATGTTCGTATTAGAGAGAGAGTGTATTGTACACAAAAAAAAATTAAATCATAATATCATTAAACTTGTAACAAAAACAGTTGATAAAACCAACAAAATTTACATGAAAATATAATATACTATTACAAAAGACTACAATTAACATGAAATATAACACATTCCTTCAGAATAACAACATTTTAGATTGAGCTTTTTATTCTAACAAAATGTAATATTTGACGGTTACAAAATCACTTCCATCAAAGATGCAATAGCTGCACCAAATTGCACTTAACAATGTGTTTAGTTAAAATGTTTAAGAATATTAAAGGGATTAGCATTATAGTGTTTATTTTGTTTTTTATATGTACAGTTATTATCTGTAGGTAACATTAAAGAATTATTGCTTTTGCATTGAACTTTTTTTTTCATTAGAAAAATCATGAGTCCCAAAAAATGCTATATATTTATCCTTAGAATGGCTCCAAAATGTTTTTGCGTAAAATTGCTTCAAAACAGTGTTTTTGAAGAAATCCCCCCCCCAATCAACCAGTTTCCACTTGAACGGTAACTGTTTTTCCTGTGACTTACACAGAGGTATTTAGATAATTTTAAAGTACATGATTTTTAAAATAAGGACGTTTACTTTGAAATTATAAAATGGGGTATGCTTCAGATTGAATAAAAAAGTGGGTCTGTCCCCCCCCCCCTCAAGGATGTGGCCAAAGGGAAGTCCGGACTCCTCCTTCAACTAAATTGTACCCATAGACTCTAATGTTAAAACATTTTACTTAATTAAAATTTCATGAACCCCTCACTTAACAAAATCCTGGCTACATACTAGTCCCCCCCACCTGATCACATCACTGATTCCTACATCAAGCATAAAAAGATCAAGTAAGAATGATATTCTACTATTATTTATATATAAATACCCAGAAAACCCCACTAAAACCCAGAAATCCCTACAAAAACCCAGAAATCCCCACAAAAACCCACCCGAGCTGGGTTTTTCTAGAAAAACCCGGGTTTTTGCCAACCCTGGTAAAAGTAACTGAGATTTTCAAAAACATCAGAACAATACATAATTTTTAAAAGAGTAAAGAACTGCTGCTTTTACCAGAAAAGGTAAAATCAAACCATTTAACACTCTCACAAGAAGCATGGCTAAATTATGAGAACCCGTCTTGGTGGATGAATCATTGGTGATTGGTGTAGAGACATTTGTGTGTGGTATGTATGGCCATCCTTTGTACGTCTCAGTAACAGAAGCACGATACAGTATTTTTAAAAAGAAAATTATTCCTCTGCTAACAAGTAAACCATTGCCAAAACTTAGGCATCATACTCTTCTACCTCCATCAAAAGCTGTATCCTGCATGTGGAAACCTCTGGAAAACTAGCCCAATATGGCATGGAGAAAATGGGAAATACCAAGTTAAGTGGTATGAAGGGCCTATGCTACCTGATATTATTGCGCTTGAAAAGGACGATACTTCTGCAAGTGAGGACCAAGTTGCTTTAAAAAGCAGTGATAGTGACACAGACTCTGGTGATAAGTGATAAGGACAGTAGATAAAAAAAATACTTAAACAAGAACTAAAGTAGGTACTAATTTTAAATTGTTCTTTTACAATGCATTTTTTCCAATTTGATATCTATTGTAAAATTGAGTATTAGTTTTAGATTTAGTTAATTATCAGATAAATATTACATCAGAGTAATAATAAAAACATATTTTAGGTCCATAGGTACTACTGTGATGATACGTACAGTACAATAGACGAAATATATATAAAATTTTTATTTTATTTTATTTGTTTCTTATTTGGTCTCTGTGATTATAATACATTACAAGTCTATGCTAATACATCAGAGTGGTGAGTGTTAAATCTCAAGATCACTGCCACAGCAGGCTGGTCAAGCAGTTCTTGGCTTCAAGATTCGGACAATAACCGCCATTTACTATCTTGTTATGCATCCAAAGCCCATGTTTAAGGCATTTTTTCAAATCCCCACAACCTCAGCAGACATTTAAAATTTTGCTTACTTTTATTTTCTTAACATTTTAAGAGTTGTTGGGTTTTAAACATTCACTATGAAACAAAAAACTCGTAAAATGTATGCTTCAGGCTTAATATCAGAAAAACTATTACACTTACAAAATATATGTATATATATCTTGGAACTAAATAAAACAATGGTTATTTCAATACGAGCAATTAAAAAAATAACACTGCTCTGTTGAGGAGCTAAGTTCATTTAAGTAAAGTGTTGCATGTTGGCATGACAGCCATATTGATGAGGTCAATGCTCGGACCCCACCATTCACTAACCTTAAGAAAGGCCTTTCTGAAGACTGTAGGTTATGGGTATTCTTAAACAGATCTACGTTTACGGTAAACTCGGGTTAATAAAATGTGTTCTATTATAAGAAAGTAGCTGAATAACCAGGCGTTGCGACATTTCCTTGTGTTAACTAAAGTATACAAACACAGGATTCTAAATCAAATTTATATAACAAAACATTAATACTGGTTGGCCAGATCACAAATAGCAAAATTACGCTTTTGTGATCAATGAGTTTTTCATTTGAGCTTTTCGTGTTAATTATCACACGCATGACATTCCTTTTGACAAAGTTATGCTTATAGAGAAAAATGCACATCTGAAATAAAAACCATTGTATCCTTTCAGTTTCCTGTAGAATGTGTTTCCTTGTCCATATCCATTTATTGCAGGAAAACAAACTTTAGATTTAAAAATTGGGCTTGAGTGCCAATTTTCATGGTTGTAAGTGCTACAGATGAGTCTGAAGACAGGAAAGTAATAGCCTATGTTTTTCAGTGTTCTAAAGTATATGTGTACCAAATTGGGTGTGAATTGGTCAAACAAAAAAAAAATGTAGATTTGTATAGAAAATACACACACATCCTTTTTTTTTATATAAATCCCTTCTTGAAAAGGCATCAGTTTTCATTTAATCAACCTTTACATGGGAAGAGTATGTCAAGATTACCTGAAAACATTTTGTACACTCATCTGCTGATACACACATTTGCGGGTGACACTTGTTTTAAGTGAACAGAGTAAAATATATGTTGGTCAGTTGTCATCATTCTGACATGAGTGCTAGCCCCTAGAGACTTGAATCCTTTTGTTCCCTTAACAGGAGTCAATATTTAAAGTGATAAACTAAATTTGTTAAAAAAAAACAGATACACTAAACATGCCTGACCCCCCTTCAAGACTCCCAGTGGTTCTTACCTTTGAAATAGTCGCTTTAGTTGCCTCATATGTGAAAAATAGTAGACAAAATAGTCTCCTCAATTATACAAAATTTAGAACAATATTAGACAGAAAGCTACTGCAGGGCAACAACAAATGACACCACCAGTTTCCAGACACCCACACCTTGCCGATGTGAGGACATTTGAGGCTATGACAGATTTAATGTTCACTGCTGTTTTTGTCTGAACAGAGTTTCCAACTCGCAACCCAAGAAATGGACAATAGCCACAAGTAATTTTGTACTGTGCTCTCTTGACACCATTTGTCTACCCTATGACCGATGAATATGATAAATATGGTTCTAAAGTATTACTTTAATGGATTTACAAGCTATTTTTATCCTTTGATACTTACTCTTTCTTTTTATGGCTCATGACATTCTTGTGATATGGTATTTTTATATTATAACTAGCCACTGCATGGCTAGCCCAGGCGTTGCCCGTGGGCACGGCCTGGGCATGAGGGTGGCGTGGGTGAGCCGTAATGTTTGGTTTAAATCTGGTATTTCCCGCAAATTTCAAATCCATTGAAATTTTCAATCTGTCTTTAACGGTTCCGATTTTAAAATGTTTTAATTTCTTTGCTCTCCTTTGCTAAAATAAAAATTAATCTGTTTTTATTTTTATTTTAATACGAAGGGCAGAAAATGCAATCTGTTTATTTTTGGAAAACGAAAGTTCACGTGATGTCACATTCTCTTGCGAAAATATAAAAGGTTAAAAGAAAAAAAAATCAAACAAATAAGGTATCTATCTGTTGTAAAATTTTCTGCAAATTTCAAATCCGTTAAAATTTTTATTCCACCATTAACGATTGCTGAGATAGAAAAAAGCACTGAAGAACGAAAGTGATAACTTTAGTAATCTTTTGCTTTACTGGAATCCATTTCGCAGGAAATCAAAATGAAAGAATCTCAAAACAAACAAAGGTCATTCGAATGGGTTCTCCTCCATCCGAAATGAAAGAAACTTGGCATGGTTCCAAAGGCTGACGTCAAGGTGACACGTGAGGGCAAAAAGTCTAAATTTTGATGTTTCTTCGTAACTCGGAATTACCGCAGTAGAATGAAGAATGGTAAAAAAACGATTCAATTCATTTTAAAATTCACATTAACCCTAAAATTGCAAAAATTCGCACTACCTGTGCGCCAAATCCAATTACTGTAAGTGCCATAGATTCGCCAGAACTTCGCTGGCAAGAAACAAACAGACAAACACTTCCTTTTACAATGGTAAATTTTTTTTATACAGTATACATGCAATAATAGTGCCGTTTACATGACCAAACCAATCGACCCGGGTAATTCGAGGGTGAAAGGGATTTTCGAATATTACCCGCATTGCATTATGGGAAAGGAGGGTAATCTCAATGACACCGGACTTCACTAGGGTTGAAATCAACCCGCATATTTCCTCGCATTTTTCCCTACGTAGGGTAAGCGGAGTATAAAAGACCGGTTTTACTCTCCTATTTGGTTCTATTAATACTACTATTTGGTTCATGTAAACGGTACTAATGAATGACAAAGGGTGGTTACTACATAACTAAGGTTACCATATTATTTTAAGGTTAAACTGGGCTACTTTATGGTAATTTGTTTAAAGGCGTGATGAATGAGTTCTTCAATGTATTCAGAATTCTGCTTGGACCTTTAAAATATTTATGAAAATGTCTTGTAGCATTTCTTTAAAATATGAATCCTAATTTCAAGCACCACTTTCACAAAATCATCTATTGTTTTTGAAGTGAATGCTTTCATGGCCTCTATCTATAGGATTAACACTTAAATGGCACATGATCTATCATGTAGTCACTTGTGATCCTAATTCATAAAAGAGAGGAGACAAAGCAATAAAATTCTATTATTTCCACCCTGAAGACCCATTTACAGGAGTCATAAAAAAGCTCTGCCTTTTTCAAGTACAAATGCACAGTTAAGAAACTACAATTAAAAATTAATCCTGCAGACAAAAATTTACTATCATGATTAATTTACTATTAGAACATTTATCGTAATTGTTTCAGTAATTATACTTAATATTCATTTACATTCTTTTACAGACATTTTGTTCCTGAACAAAACGGCATCAGCCTCGGTTGCCCTGGGCACGAAAACTCACTCTTGAACAAACCCCTTCCATCAATAAGAGGCGGATGCTGCTGCATAAATACTCGAGTATTTAAACTTTCATTTCTCGATATCCAATATTTTGGATTGATCTGCGAAGAGGGGATTAATATATTTTGTGAGGATCATTGCATATATTCGGTGAAAATCGGGTATTAGACCGAGAAAAACCTTTTGCAGATGTTAGTTTGATACTAAGTTATAATCCAATCTGAAAGCTATCTGATACCAAGAAATTTGTATCAGTACAGAAACTGATACTCTTAAAGTACTCATACCATCAAAAATGGATAACATACTGGCATTCGGACCAGTTACATTACCAAAGCGTCATTAACATATAGGGGAGGGTAAGAAGAAAATACAGGTGGTACTGAGAAAAAAAAGCTTTTTCTGTTGGAATTGAATATTAATACTTCAGGGGTCGATACTTTCTGCCCAATATTTCAGATATATTGATACTATGTGGTTTGGTAAGGACTGATCCAGATTATCGATGCAGTGATCAAAAGCGCCAATCTGTAGGGCTAATACAACAATTCGGATGAACAAGAAAAATTTTTTTTGATACTGACTATTGCACACTTGGTTGGGCACTTGGGAAGCACCTTTACAACCAGAAGATATGGGCCATACAAACATAATATATTATTTTAATTTGCAACAAGCTTGGTTTACAAAATACTGCCTACATTCATAATTCATGCATAGGTATAGCTGCAGAAAGGCGCAACAATAAAGTCACCCAAGCATAATTATGGATAGGCACAGAAGATCGATCCGAATAAATGTAGCCATTTAATAGTTTAAGGACTTTTAATCATCAAAAATAAAATATGCAATTTCAAGCAACTTGATGCCTAATAAATAAGACTACTTTAACAACATTAATCCCATAAATAACAACATTTTCATTTTAAGTCAAATATATTGGTTCAGCGTAACCAAACATTATAAAATTGATTCTAGTTAGATTTTTTTAAGACCAGGTAGATATTTAAAAAGTGAAATTTTATAAGAAATGTCTATGATCTATACTTTCAAACTATTTATCAACACAGTATGGATTTCTAATGTGACTATAAATTTTTTTCTGGACTGCTGTCTCAAGACTTCCAGAATTATTGGATAACTTTATTATATGTGACCAACCTTGCTTCTAACTACAACAGAACAATAATGCACTACAAAATCCCAAATTGTCCAAAATCTGGACATTTTGCCAACCAGTGTTTTTAGTTTTTGTTTTTTTCTCTCTTTCTCCCCATCTTTCCAACAATTTTTAAAGAACAAGGACCTAATTGATGAAACAATACAAAATAATGGACACGTTCAGTGTAAATGCCACACAGAAAAATTAGAAGATTTGCAATTAAATTTTAATGCATGGTATTAAAGTTTTTTTCTTTTTTTATAAATCATGCCTATTTATATATCTGCTATTTTACTATTGCAAACACGAAAATTGTGCAGGGAAGGTTAGATAAAGACTTTTTTTGACAGAAAATGCAAATAATTCGAAATCCGGAATGGCTGAGGTTTTTTGGACTTTGTACTGCACTACAATCATATTGCCGACCAACAAGTACAGTGGTTAAGATGGTGGTCTCTGGATCGCAAGGTTCCTGGTTCGAATCTGGGTACGGATGTTTGTTAGCGTCACCATATGTGACAGAAGCAGAATAGTCACATTGTAGCTCATGTATGTCGTAAAAGGCGGCTAAAATAGATACTACCATGTGTCCTGGGGTATAACCAGGTGGGGCAAAGTAAGACTTCTAAGCATTAAGCATTGTGTGTGCCCCAAGTTTCATGACAACAGAAGCTGCTTAATCCTCCTATACCATGATTTATTGGACCTGGTCTAGTATATTCTAGATTGAGTGGAATAAGTAACAACAACAACACAATCATATTACTTGGAGGTAGGTATGTCTTTTAATTAACGTTGTACTGGAGCAACTTAGCAATATTAACGACAGTCGGGGATCAATCCCAAGGGGAAAGATTCAAGGACAACACCACACAATTTTGAACCAGTCAGCTGATGCATATTATATTATATGGAGAGTAAATTTCATTGCTTATCTATAGTGGTTTACCATCTTTTTAATTGGAAAAGCATAATGTAACCCATCATGATATAAAATTCCTGGTCTGCCACATTAATTTCTATTTAAAAACCCTAAATGCCACCTAAAACCTCCAGCCTATCGAGTTTTCTTATGGAATTGTTCGTCACTGTCCAAACCTGGCTTGTTTGTACAGATGATTCAGACTCGAATCATGATTCAATAGCACCAGTTCATTTTTTTTATCTAGAAGCAGAAAAACAAAACCTTGGTTTATTTTCAACACAATCTTAATTGAACTTGAAAAACCAAGGATAGGTTATAAAATTTAAAATCGGTACAATATTCGAATTTATAATTAGTCTAACAATAATTAGGTTAAAAAAGGTGAGGTAAGAACTCAACAGCAAGTTCTGAAATAATTCACACGAAGATTAGCGATTGTAATCTGATGTGGAAAAAGTTCAAATCAGGAAGAGGACAAAAATGTACTACCAGCTCTTCAAAAGAAGTGTAAAAGTAAAGTTACATTTTTTTTTAAAGAATCATTCAATTATAAAACATTTTACAAGAGTTTATAATTATTTCTCTGGTGAATTTCGGATACTTCTTTTTAAAAAATTTATTTCACCTAAGAACTTTTATGGGTGCATTCAGACGGGTGTGTCAGATAAATAACTCAATTTTATGATCCAAATGTAAGACTAAGCTTTTTTTCATTTTTAAATTTTCGATAAAATAACGTTTGATATAAATAATTCTACGTTTCGATTGACACGCATGACGCACATTATTAGTCATTCGTTGTCACATATGTCAGATAATGGAAACTGGACCAAATTGAGGATAATATTTTACAAAAATACGATCAAATATTACCTGTGTCTCCAATAATAATGTACTTAAAGAGATATGCGTAAGACATATCAAAAGGAATTCTAGTCTGCTTGGAAATATTTAATAGACAAAATAATTCCTCCTAGCTTCAGCACTTCTTTACCAACACACAACAACAATTGTAATTCTTGTTGCCAAATTACCCAATATATTTCAATTTCCTCGTCACTTGATTTCCCAACACTCCGTTGGCCTCGCCTGGGCCGACCTCACGTTGGGTTGGCGTGGCAGTTTGGAGAGTGGGGTGCCAGCTCAGGTGTTGCTTCGTCATCTGACCGTGGTTCAAAATTACAAGGTGTTGTCCTCGATTCTTTCCCTTAAGGGACTGATCACGGACCGTCGTCAACAGCCCATTGTGTTGCTCTAGTACGATGTTAACTAAAAAATTGCCAATTACCTGGGCCGACCAACCGCTATAGTTTAAAGTGTTAGCCTCTAATCGGAAAGTTCCTGAATCGAATTCGGGTCCGGGCATGGATGTCTGTAAGCGTATGGTGTAGAGGCGGCTGGTGCACCTTAAATCTGTCGTGGCCGAAAGTCCTCACGTTGGGTTGGCGTGGAAGTTTGGAGAGTGGGGTGCCAGCTCAGGTGTTGCTTCGTCATCTGACCGTGGTTCAAAATTACGAGGTGTTGTCCTCGATTCTTTCCCTTAAGGGACTGATCCCGGACCGTCGTCAATAGCCCGTTGTGTTGCTCTAGTATGACGTTAACTAAAAATTACCAATTACCGGGCATGGATGTTTGTAAGTGTATGGTGTAGAGGCGGCTGGTGCACCTTAAATCGGTCGTGGGCGAAAGTCCTCACGTTAGGTTGGTGTGGAAGTTTGGACTGGGGTGCTAGTTCAGGTGTTGCTTCGTCATTTCACCGTGGCTCAAAACTAAGAGTTGTTGTCTTCGGTTCTTGCACTTAAGGGACTGATCCCGTTTACCGTCGTCAATAGCCCGTTGAGTTGCTCTAGTACGACGTTTACTAATAATTACCAATTACCCAACATTCCAGGAATGCATAAGCTCGTTGGATAATAGCGGATTACTCCGGTGACTGATGTTTTTAAGCGTATGGTGTAGAGGCAGATAGTGCACCTTAAATCTGTCGTGGCCGAAAGTCCTCACGTTGGGTTGGTGTGGAAGTTTGGAGAGTGGTGTGCCAGCTCAGGTGTTGCTTTGTCATCTGACATTGGTTCAAAAATACGAGGTGTTGTCCTCGAATCTTTCCCTTAAGGGACTGATCCCGGACCGTCGTCAATAGCCCGTTGTATTGCTCTAGTATGACGGTAATTACAAATTTTCAAACAGAGTGTTAAAATTCCCAAACTATGTCCAACCCTAAACCGTCGTATACGCCGGAACTGGTTCGCGTTAAATCTGTGTGGGCCTCAAATGCTCTTTCGTTGGTGAGGTGCGGAAATTTCAAGAATGGGATGCTTGCTCTGGTGTTTACCTCGTCATCTAACTGTGGTTCAATATTGTTTGATGTTGTCCTTCAATTGTTTTTTTTGGATATTGATCCTGAACTGTCACAATTAACCTGTTATGTTGCTCTAGTGCGACATCAGTTAACCTACCGTCCCAACATTCCTTGTGGTTCAAAATTGCATGGTGTTCTCCTCGCTTCTTTCACTTGAGGACCACGTTGGGTTGGCGTGGAAGTTTGGAGAGTGGGGTGCCAGCTCAGGTGTTGCTTCGTCATCTGACCGTGGTTCAAAATTACGAGGTGTTGTCCTCGAATCTTTCCCTTAAGGGACTGATTCCGGACCGTCGTTAATAGCCCGTTGTGTTGCTCTAGTACGACGTTAACTAAAATTACCATAACCATTCACTTGAGGACCCGGACCTCGCGCCCGACCAATGCTAAAAGCCAGTTGTATTCCTCCAGTGTTACGAAAAATAAAATACCAACCTGTACTTATTTTATAATGCAATTCAGAATGGTAGGGATGGTTGCAAGTTCAGATCTAACCAAATACCGTCGCGTACAAATGAGACTGGTGTACGTTAAATCTGTCTTGTCCTTCGATGTGTTCACGTTGGCGTGGAAGTTTGGAGAATGGGGTGCAAGCTAAGATGACCTCGACCGTGATTCAAAATTTCCTGGGGTCGTCCTTTGGTTCTTCCCCCCTTCAGGGATTGATCCAGCCGTCTCCAATAGCACTTTGTGTTACTCCAGTGCGACATTAATTAAAATACCAAAATGGTAAGTCGGTTTTTCTTAATTAATGTTGGACATTAGCAAACGGTCTATTAGTGACGGTCCGGAATCTTAGGATTAGGTCACAACGCTATTTTTAACTCGTTGAGATGACTAGTTTACACCAGGAGCACAGCACTCTCCTAACTTCAACATTCCGCCAATGTGAGTACATTTCGGTCCACGATAGATTTAACATGCGCGAGGCCCCTTTGTACACGACTGTGGTTGGATTTGAACTCACAACTTTTTAGTTGCTATTCCGTTACATCTCCAACCGGCTATCAAGATTGAAATTTAATTTTCGATTGGTTGATTGATTTGGATTGTATGACGCAAGGTTATAAATTTCAGTTTCTTTCGTTCCTCTGCAATGCTGTAGTTGTTCTCTGTTGGTAGACTTCACATAACTATTCCCTTAAAAAAATTTAATTTGGAAACAAAAAAATTAAACGACCACTTTTAATCATAAATCTCAATGAGATGTCCATTTTTATTGCAACCCTTGATTTTCACCTCAAGAAACCAACCATAAAATGTAGATCCAATCATTTCAGCTTTAATTAATTTCAAATGATTTGTGTTGTGTTTGTATGATTTGATGGTGTTTATGTCATGGGTAAAATGGACACCTTTAGATCTCTCCCCTTCATCCGCATGCCTCTGATATTGAGGCTAGCATAGAGTCCAGATAATATTCTTAGTTGGTCCTGCACATGGTTTATTCTAACTGTCTCATCTTTATAAAAGACTACTTTAAACTCTTAGATAGCGTTTGGATCAGTTTCCAAGATGGGTCACAATTGCACGTTTTCAACTCAGGGTTAAAAATTATTTGTATTGCCTTTGTTGGAAAGAAACAGTGAATGTAGAATGTTTTATTTTTTTACCTCAATCCAATCTAAGATCTACTGGTAATTTTATAGGGTATAGGAAGACCACACATTCCTGATTTTTCTACCTGAGTGCTTCTATTTTTAATAGCTAAGAGTACTGAGTTTTGTTCACAATTAATCTAAATCAGCTATGATTCTAAAACAAAACCAGTT
This sequence comes from Metellina segmentata, assembly GCA_947359465.1. Classification (NCBI taxonomy): domain Eukaryota; kingdom Metazoa; phylum Arthropoda; class Arachnida; order Araneae; family Tetragnathidae; genus Metellina; species Metellina segmentata. The sequence continues at coordinate 15,461,626 of OX375879.1, read as the reverse complement.
TAAATCTGCAATAGAAGAATAAGACTTTTAAAACTGAACTAAAAATCAGTAATTTCATTATCTGCATTTAAAGAGCCATGGTTTTGCTGGATTGCATGGCACTGGTTGCCTTGGCCTGTAGTAAAACTGTAAAGCATGAGCAAAAAATCTACTAATAATACGGAGAATAATTAATTTCTCAATAAATTGTACAGTTTGATTTTTTAACATTCTAGAAAAATTCTCACTTTATTAAAAAAAAAATGTAAAGAAATTGTGAGCATATGGTTCTCAATTTTTTATGCTTGTTCCAGCAGGAAATGTGTGTGGAAAATGCAGGCTCCTACGACCTTGGATCAGTCGATTTTTGAATCAGTGTGATTGCATATCAGAAGGGCTGCCATACCAAAAGCATGAATGGCATGGTTGGTTAGAGATAAAATTAACATCACACTGGAGTAACACAATGGGCTATTGGTGAAGGTCTGGGATCAATGCGGCAGGGAAAGATCCCAGGACACCACATAATTATGACCAAGTCATTTAAAGAGGTCACTTGAGCTAGCAATCCACTCTACAAACTGCATCTCCGCCATGCCAAAATGAGGCCATGACAGATTTAACATCCACCAGCCGTCACATACACAATAGTCTTTGGTTGTATTTAAACTCGTAACCCTGGTGCAATTGTTGATCAGTTTCTCTTCCAACTGGGCATAGTTAGTTTTCCATACTCATTTTTGAACTGGCATCACTTTGGGGACCAATTGATCAATTACAACCAAATCAGCACTAAAGATGCCAATTATCGAAGCATTTTGTTTACATTCCAACGTATCAACTAATTTAAAGAATTAGTTCAAAACCATGTGACTGGACTACCTTCTTGCAGGAGCTGGACCACAACAGGTGCATCGCTTGTAAGAATAGATAAAACAGTTATTGTAGAATAAGAATAAAATAAAACATGTATACTAATTTTTGTATTCATAAATTACATATATTGATAAACAAAAACATAACATATTTTTAACAAATCCTATCAACATCCACTCTTTTCCAATGCATATTTTTTAAGCAGCAAAGAAAAAAAATCAGTTTCACATAAGTTAACAAATATTTGAGGGTTGTCGACAAAGTCGAATATTTTTCTCCACTCCAATCCAAAAACTAATGACATTTTGGCATGGAAACTCTTTAAACTATTGTCATAGCATTCACCCGAAGCAAAATAAAATTAAGGTATACATCAGTCTTCCCAAGTCAAAATTAATATGCCCCGTTCCTACAGCTATCACCACCCAGACCTTGTGGCAAGAGCAGTGTTTGTGGTAGACGGATAGAACAAGACCCAGCAACTTTTTTACTACCCTGGTGACCCAATTAAAGTTGATGTTAAAAAATCTAAAATTAATTTTGTTTAACACATTTATTAAATGTTTTTTAACAGTCTCGTCCATTTTCACCATACGCAAATAAATGGGCTAGAATTAAATGGACCAACCCTACCATCAATATAACACCTTATCCATGTATAGCACACTCTCGTTTTAGATTTAATAGAATATTTAAATACATTTTTTTTCATTAAATAAGCTTGCACACCATCCGCTGCTTGAATCCACACCTCATATTCAACAACAGTTACGTTCATAAACATCAGATTCCAAGGTTCATCCCATGAAAAAGTCAAGGTAGTATTGGTGTCAGACATTACTGTGCACGCTATGTTTTGTACTTCACTTGGATAAAACCCATATCCTTTGAAAGTATCAGAGCTACTCAGCATTGTTTGGCGAGCTTCAAGTACTTCCTTTAAAACAGCTTGGAAAGTTCGAAGTTCCACATAAGTATCTTGATAGATGCGATACAACCACACAGGATCATCGCAACACAAAAAAGGCTTTACTGTAGAGTTTTGGATTACTTTCTGTTCTTCCAGTGATAGATGTAGAACACCTCCCAGTTCTTTAGGGTACTCAGGATGAGGAATGGAATTTGTGATATTGATATTTTGCCAAGACCTGTACAAAAGCTTTAAACCTGGTACTCCTGATAGTGTCCTGTAAGGCGTGCTGATATCCGGATCGATGCCAAAAGGAAACAATTCCAGGATGACAGAAAAGGGATTCAAGAATAATGAAAGTATCAGCAAAGAACCATGCATGCCTACCAATAATGGGGAATGAATAATTTCTTGAATCACTTGAAGAACTGATTTATCTTCAAGACCAATGAGTTTCGTTTCCAGTCCAGTGAAATTGGAAATTGTGTTCATAATTTCAATTTCATTTAAAATCTTCCTGTTGTGCTTTCTCACCAGCAAAAGAGCAGCACTCTCTGCAGAGTGTTGAACCAATGCAAACTGTTTCATGAAATAGTCTCGAAAACTCAGGATAAGGGGGGACATTTCATTGTAAGTCTTCAACAGTGGTCCTTGGGGTTCTTTGAAGCCATACTGATACCACGTTGAATGCTTGTTCAACCCAATATGAACATTTTGGAAGCAATGTATAAATTTGTAGGATAAAGATGAAATGTATATGGGTTTTCTTGTTAAAAAATCTTCATACAAAATTGCATATGGACCAGGTGGCCTGTTGTCAGCAAAAATAAGAAAAATGTCATCAGATGGAATTTCGTTAACAGTTGCGAAGACAGGAAGCAAATCATCATGGAATACATGCATTAAATTATCCGGATTAAAACGTTTAAACATTAAGCCATGACCCATAATATATGACAGATTGAACCTTGATGTTGAAGCAGAGGGTAATTCAACATAGTTAAAGTACAAGGTATTATGATCTGACACAGATGAAAAATCCACCAAAGTAGGAGAAAATCTATCGTGAGGCAATCCAGTCATAATGGATTTTTCATTGTAGAAAAATAAAAATAGCTTGGAATTTGGGTCAAAACACAGGTTATGAAAGTGGCAAAATCTGTCAGTGTGGTTACTACCACGGCAAGATACAGAAGAAAACAAGTTCGATGCTTCATTTCTTTCGATATTTGGTAGTTTCAGAAAAAACCATATTTCACTCAACTTTGTCAGATCAGAATTGCCCAAATGTTTGTAAACAAAGTAAAGTGAACATAGACATAATGACAGAATAATGTGCACAAATATTTTGATAAATAGCATTAATACTTTAAATTGTTCAATTAACCATAAAAAGTGCAATGTGAATTATCACCGATAAAGAACCTCATCTCAGAATTTTAACAAATGGACCAGGTGAAAGAAATTTATTATTCGCTAGGTTTAGAAATTTTGCAAATATTTGAGGTTGCTGTGTTCCGAGACCCCGTGGATAATTTTGCGTGAATCACGAAAAACAAATTGAAATAACCAAAACACAACACACACAAAAAAAAACACAGAGTTTCGTAGTTGGTCTTATCTGGGTAGACATTTTACCGGTTAAGCTTCTATTGCATAATATGTATTCGCATTCAATTAATGTATGGTATGTATTAACTGTGGTATAAATGTTCTTTCAAGCAAGTAGAATATTTTTAAAGCCCATGTAAACACTAAAAGTGGTACAATTTTTGTAGAATTCTTTTTTGATACTATAATAAATAAATATATTTAATCATATTAGTATGTTAGCAAAGAATGGCAACAGTTCAGAGGGGAAAAAACGGAAACTTTCTGTTTCTTATTTTGAATTGAAAATTCAGGCAGTGTCTATTGAACCGTACAGTACGGCTATATAACTTTTCATTCTATGTAGCCGTACAGCGCAGTTCCTTACTGCGCAGTATTTTCACTTCTGCCGTTAGACGGCAAAGAGAGTCATTCATGTTTTTGGCGATTATGTAGTATTTTGATTCATTTTGCCTTTGCCATAAACTGCCAAAACAGGCAATCCTTTTTTGTGGAAGGAAGACGCATTTTCCCTACCGTTTCCCGCCTTTTTAAGATTCTCCGTATATGAATCGAGGATGGGTTGTGGAAATGACCGCGGGAAGAATGAATGGTTGGGTTTTATGGCGCAAAGTGCGCGGAATGGGATGGATAATAACAAGTGATTGGAAATTAAAGTAATGAAATGTGTTCCTGGTCAATTCAGGAAAATTTGCACAAACTGTCTTTTAAATATTTTTCATGTTTTGTTTGTGTTCCGAACCATAGATTTAATGACATGAATTTTTAAAGAAGAAATACAAGTTTGCATTTTTGTTTTATAATGGAGTAATTTTGTTTATTTTTAGCCACTTTTGCACACATTATTAAGAATTCTTTTTCACAAAAGAGGAATGCGTATAAATGTTTTTAAATAAACAAATAAAAAAATTATATATATTTTTTTTAATTCCTTTTTAATAACATACAACAAATGATCAAATATTTAAAATCCATCAAATTGTGAAATATTTGCCAAATTGACTACATTTTGCTAACGAAAACAGGTTTTGATCAAATAATTCATTTCTTTTTAAAACCAGGTCCGAATTCTCATGTGAACAGTTGAAAAAAATCCTTTTTATTGCAGATATGCTTGAGAGAGATGATTTGCAATTTGGATGAGAAAAAAAATGTACGCATTAAAATTTTGCACTTCTTTGCTATACTTGATTTACCATTTGAGAGCAATGAGTATTACTAGTTTTAATCTCACGTCTCCAATAAAATAAGTTATTGGAAAAGGTTCTTTTTCCATTTTAAAGACCCTATCGTAAAAATCAAGATTCAATTTCTACTAACAATTTCAGATTTTCCTCCATATTTAAAATTTAATTGGATATCTCTTCACATCAAGCTCAGTAAAAGTGCATTTTCATGTAGTATCTACCATATTATTTAACCATTTCGAAAGATAGATAAAGTACTTGAAACATTCAAGTTTGAATTGTTTTGCAAGTGCCTTTACTTGGCTGGCATATTAAAATCACAATCACATGTAGGCTAAAATATTTTAATCCATTTCATTGAAATATTAATTTGCTTTCTTTGAGTAAAAATGTGGTTACACGTAAACGTTTGTATGGATAGGTAGTTGTCTAAATTATTTTTAACATTTTAAATTCAAATTGTAAAAAACAATTAATCAAACACCAATTTTTATTATTTGCAAACCACCGCAAAACATACAGAAAGGTTTTATATCCAACACAATAAAATGTGATATGGAAGCAGGAGTTTATCCAGGATTCAAAACTGGGGGGGGGTACAAAATTTTTAATGGGGTGTTGATTGGAGATAATTGCATATTTACCCGATGTATCGATTAATTCATTTTTATACTGTTATTTTTACTATGTTGTTTCTGTTTGTTTATTATTTAATGGCGCAAGGACTGCTATAGGTCATGCTGCCCCAAATTAGGTTAATTTCATTATCTTCTGGGGGACTAATTGGACATTGCTGTTTAACATTTGTGTGGGACATTTTAACCTGAAATGCAAAAAACGCTACATCTACTGATCATGAAATACCAACATATTTATTTTAGACATTTCGTATTCTCTTTTGAATCTTTTGTACAGGGTGTCCTAAAAGTTCCCGTACTCCAACTTTAAAAAAAAATTATTGCCCTTGTTTTTTTTTAATTACTGAATTTTATCGATAATTCTTATCGTTTTTCTATAATTCTTATCGACTCTTTAATTTTTATCGTTTGATTTCCTTTACGCTCAAGTTGTGCGATAATAAAGTTCCACGCCATTTTGTTCGTCATTGCAAGATAAATTTATCACGCATTCAGAGAATTGCGCTGATTTTGAGGCTTCTGGTAAAGTAGTCTATTAAGAGAGATCGAATCATTTTGCATATTTGGGGTTATTTCTATTATTCGTTATGTTTACCCCTTATGTTTGAGGTTCCTTGGTCTACCATAAAAACTTTTAAGGGGATCAAACTCCTATGGCACGCTTGGTGTAGATGCTCTTTTAACAATTTATCTAATTTCTCATTTGAAATATTTGCATCTCACGTTTGTGGATATACAAGGAGTTCATGACACTAGGAGTTGGCATCTATAGTAGAATAACCCCCCCCCCCAATTGACTATAACAAATTTTTTTTTCTACTCACTAAAAACAGGCAGAGGTTGAATTTCAAATTATTTTTTGGCTAATTTTGGCACTGATTCTTCACAGTTGGAAGGTTACAGAGGTTTGAACTGATGCGTTTCAAGAGGGGAATCAACACTTTAAAATTTGTTTTCAGTATGTTAAAAACTAGTATCGATGCCCTCACTTCATAGTTTAAATAGTAAACCCTTTGGAACAAAATAAACTAAGGTTAAATAGAAAGCTAAACTTCAATAGAAAGAACCTCTTAATATTCACAAAAGCAAAGTACTCTTCTAATAAGCCTGCAATTAAGAAAATCCAAAGGCATATAAGTGTTTTGATTTCCTTTGTGAAAACATTGTATTCCAGATATTTCCTTTTGATTCTAGAACAATTTGGTTCCGACAAATTGAAAAGTTTAAATTTATGCTTTCGTGTCTGGCAGACAAAAAGGTATTCAAAGAAACAAATAGGTTAACAAAAAGGCAAGAAAACCTCTCTGTCTATTTTCCTGTGGACGTTTTCTATAATTATTCTGCTGTTATTATTAGGAACGACATACAGATGTGAACTAGTATTTTCATTAATGAAATTTACATTCATGAAAAGCAAAACGAAAGTCACGATTGACTGATTCAATTTAAAAAATTCTCTTCTGTTCTCAGTACCAAATTTAACACCAAACATTCAGACTAGCCAAACCCAGTCTCAAAAGTATCATTAATGGAAAGTAATGTTTATGTGATGTAATACATATTGTTTTACATACAATAATTAATTCATTTAAAAATGTTAATTATGTGCATAAACATACCTTTATTAAAAAGGTTATTAAGAATATGCCTGGACCATGAAAACTTAAGAAAGTAAAAAAGGTGCTCGAGTTGTAAGACGCATATGAATTCGTATGTGAAAAAAAATTGGCGTGTGGTATGTAAAAGGTTAGCCACCCCGGGCTACTTGAAACTTGCCCCCCCCCCTTCCTGCCCTCAGTAATGATATTTACAGTAAAGTTAGATATTATAAATTTAAAACCAAGTTCAGTAGAAGAAAGGTGATAAAACAATTAAAAACATTTAATCAATAATTATTTTTTCTGATAAAAAGCTTTTGCAGGAGTTTCAACTTTTCTTGTTCATGTAACCCCTGACTGAGCTTTCATACACTTTTATTCTTCTGAGCTTTCATACACTTTTATTCTTCTGCGTTTTAAAATAAAGTTATTATATTATCAAATTATTGGAAAGTTCCTGATTCGAAATCGGGTCAGGGCATGGATATTTGTAAGCGTATGGTGTAGAGGCGGTTGGTGTACCTTAAATCTGTCGTGGCCGAAAGTCCTCACGTTGGGTAGGTGTGGAAGTTTGGAGAGTGGGGTGCCAGCTCAGATGTTGCCTCATCATCTGACCGTGGTTCAAAATTACGTGTCGATACACCGAATGGCTTAGGCTGGGAAGGTGGTAACTTGTTGAATATTATCAAATTATTGGAAGGTTCCTGATTCAAAACCGGGTCAGGGCGTGGATATTTGTAAGCGTATGGTGTAGAGGCGGCTGGTGCACCGTAAATCTGTAATGGCCTAAAAGTCCTCAGTTTGGGTTTGTGTGGATGTTTGGAGAGTGGGATGCCAGCGCAGATGTTGCCCCGTCATCTGACCGTGATTCAAAATTACGTGGCGATGCACCGAATGGCTTAGGCTGGGACGATGGTAACTAGTTGAATACCATTATCAAATTATTGAAATGTGTTACCTAGTTGAGCAGAATTGTAACAGTGCACTGTTTAGATGGTATAAAAATGATACAAAAAAATACATTCAAAGCAAAATCATACATTTATATATATAACGTTAATTTTTTTTATTCAAATTCCCTCGATTGTATCTTTAAAATTCAGATTGACGAAAAAAATTTCCGATCAAAAAGCAAAGGAATGATCAGATCTGCTTAGTTTCTGTTCTCACTTCTTCGCTTCGCCCCTTCCAGTCCCACCGGACGCACAGCGTCTCTTATGGGGAGGGGAGGGTAAGAGTTATGGGACAGTTGAAGGGAAAACACTTCGTTCTTCAGTTGCTCATTCGAAGACTTCGAGGAAGAAAAAAATCTGCGGTTTGTACCTCGTGTCAATGACCCTCAAGCAGAGACGGGTGCGTAGGGCCCACAAAATGTATTTTCATTTGGGTCCGAGGAAAGTTGTGCCAGCGTCTTTACAATGTGCATCTTTAAGTGCAGTGAAAAGAGTTTCTAATTCAAGATGGTCAACAAGAACATATGCTATATTAGCTGTAAAACTTAGTTTCACCCATGTTAAAGAATCTTTAACTGAAATTTGTAATTCAGAAGAAGAAAAGAAATACAAATATTGACGACCAGCTACAGGCTCGAGCCCAACAAGGCTGGTCCTTTGTTTATGAATTCCCACTGACTATCCAATTGTATCTTAAATTCGTACACTCCCTTTGAATTAACTATATTTTCTGGCAACGCGTTCCAACTGTCTATTACCCTATTAAAATAGTAGTTTTTCCTTAAATCCCGATTAAAATGTGTCTTATTCAATTTATACCCATGACCCCTTGTTCTGTTATCCCTATTGAAATTTAAGCCCTCTGTGTCCCCTTGTTTTACAAACTTGGAAAGCTGAATCAAATCCCCCCCCCTCCCCTCCTCCTTCTTCTTTCCATATCGGAGACAACTTCTTAAACAGACAAATATGAAACTGATCCAATGGCAATTATTAGGAATACTATTTTACAAAGAATAAGTGCTACTAGTAAATCACTGCAATCAGTGGAATGCAAACTATTGAATAGATCCATCCTATTAAAGGCATTAGAAAATTTTATCAATAATTTCAGAGAAGAATTTGAAAAAACTGAAAAAGAGCAACTGTTTTATAAGGTTAATGTGGTGCAACTGTTATCATAATAACCTATCATTTAATGTGGAAGAAGGACAAACTCGCAGACAGCAAAAGATAAAAATGTTTTTTGATAAAAACAAAGAAGTCGGACATGAATTTACAATAAGAGCAAATTTCACAGTCAATGCATTTTATGTCATGTGATAACACCAAGACAGGATTAAAAGTAGAACACGACAAAAAAGAGAGTTTAAGGATATTTACAAAAATGACATTAATGTTTGTTATTTTGGGATGTGTTTAATTTAACTTAAGTGTGTTTTTAACTTCCAAAGTTAAATGACAGAATTTTTCATTTCTGAATTTTTGACACTCAGGTCATATCAGATGTTTGAAGAAATTGGAAATTTAGAGAGATAATAATTAGTTTAAAATGTATTAAATGAAAAGGATGAGACTCTTTAAAATGACTGTGTATTTTACTAGAGTAACTACGTCTTCTCTCGCCCTCTTGTGGATAATTACTCCAGCTGGTGCAACAGTCATTTATTCTGAGCACTCTATGTCTATATCCCATTCTTAGAAGACAAGGTATGCCTTTGACAATCTCCGCAATATATAATTCGCTGTTCATATTCAGTTGTATAGTTGAAGTCTCTGGATTAAAAGTCTACTCAAGGCTCTCCCAACAGTGACTGCAGTCTCCAAGTCTCACAGAGTCCGAGTTGTGCATTCACTAAAAGCCCAGTACTTCAGGTAATTTCTTGACAAAGCCTTTTATGAAGCAAAACTGTTAACTGAAGATGCCCATAACAGAGATGCAGAATTCTTTGTGTGCCTTATTTAGAGATAGGAACAACATTAGAGAGAGAATCACATGCAAAAGAAAATTCTTCGAAACATGAGGACACAGAAAAACTGTTCTTAAAACCAATTGAACCGAAACATCAATCTTCTGTCAACTCAATCGAACAACAATGACCCCTATCATTCAAAAGTCTCGGGCAACTCACTCTAGACAACAAGAAAAACCATTAACACGCGCGATGCACCTGTGCTTCCTAAAGGGAATGAAAACGACAAACCACGAGGTGAAATCTGTTAGATTTCTTTTCAAACGGATCGTTCTTAACAAAAGATCTTGACTAGTTGTTCTTCAGAAAAATTAGCCATATCTTGTTTGACGAGATATCTCATCGTAGCTGCTTGGAGAGATAAGCAAATATTTAAAATACCCTTGTTTCTGAAAGCTCCCTTTTACTTTGTGTCATTGCTGGGTATTAGCACTTTAAGTACATGTCAGAAGCTGGTTAAGAGAGAGAAAAGAAAACGAATGCCCAAAAATATTGCTTTTATACTTCAAGATCAAATTAAAAGTATCAAATTTCAGAACGGGGAGAGAATTTTCCCTCCTTGTTCCTGTTCCCTACCTGCCAGTCCTGATCACCTTCTTCTCTGTCTTGGCGCTTCGTATAAGCAGCTGTTGGTTGATCAGGACTTTTTGCAGGTATATGGGGATCTGGCACGACGGGGCCTTCTGGACCTGGTGTAGGCTTTCCTACACCAGGGGGATGTGCAACAACAACAGATCAAATTAATTCAATGAATTATTACATCATGTAAGAAATAATAGTTCATAAATAATATCGATTTATGAACCATTACTTTTCTTGAAGATGAATGAAATAAAGGCCTTCACGCATGCATCTAGAGTATTTCATGTGAAGAAATATTTTAAATATCAGAAAACAATACTTCTGGGGTGAATTTTTGAGCTCCCAGAGCCATTCACTGGCTTACACGTAACCCTTCCGAAAATGAAACTTTCCAATTTCGGGTTCTAAGTTCTCAGATTCTGCAATACAAATGCATTTGGTTAGTCATAAAAAAAACCGAGTTTGTAAATCCCTTTTCACCATTGACAAAGCTAAGTATTTCAATTTAGAATTTAGCTGGGCATAATAGGAACAGTGAACAACCTTTCATCAGAATAATTCAAATGCACCCCCGATTACATAATAACTCTAAGTTACTATACCTTTAATTTCTCTTTTACTTTTGAATAGACATAAATTTTATTTTCTAACTTAGCCAAAATTCATGCGACTAGCTATTTTGAAAGTTATGTATGAAGATAAATTACCGTTTTAGTAAAAGAAATTTTTATGTGTACTTTGAAATTATATTAAATACTTTTATTTTTATATCTGATCAATAATTACAGTAATAATAATTAATGATGTGTCGGGGTTCTCTCTGGTTGGCGCCCCTCGGTACAACCAACATAAAGTACGTAGTATTCACAAAAATCTTATTTTGAACACAAATCTAGCTGACTTAAATACAAATATAATTTTTAAACACATGGAAACTGAAAATGTGAATTCAGTTGACAAGAAAATAGTTTTAACTATTACTTACTTCAAAAATTTACACAATATTAGTCAATATGCTTGGATGTGGGAATTTCTTTCTTGCTCAACTGAATTAGTCTTTTTTTGCATTCCAAAAAGGTCTTCATGAAAAAGGTATAGTTCTAAAGCAGTTTGAAAATTATTTTTATTTTCATATTGGGCCTGGGATATCTGAATTTTTTTCTTTGGTTCATAGATAAATTTGATTTTGAAGATACTTACCCTTGTTTATTGAATTCTTTCTACTGTTGTAATTTGCAAAGTGAATTCAGTACTGTTACACCAGAAGTTGAAAATAAATTTTCAGAAGTCATTAATCACATTTGGGGGTGTAGAAAAGACTGAAAAACCTGGGTTAGGCTTTAATCACCACATCCACTAAATTGACTTATAGTATCTGAAATTTTTGGTAACTGATTTTTATCCATAACTCCCACCCGAGATAATTGATGTATGCATTAATTTAAAAGATAGAAATAATCCTATAATATCCTTTATTGGTTTTTGGTAGCTCTTGTTACTACTTGCTCACACTTACCGAAGAACAGAGTATGGAAATTTCAGCTAAACGCTATTAAAAATGCGCTGGAAAACAAGCATGTAATGACAGCAGTTGTTGATTTGATGTCAGTTTACGATGCAGTATAGAGGGAAATTGTTAAAACTCTTTTCAATTGGTGTAAAATCATACATGTTTAATTGGATTAGAGGTTTTATTAGCGAGTGCTTAAGTAGTCAAGTATAATAGTTGGTAATCAAGGTTTTAGTTTTTTCCAGACTACTCTACCACAATGTGCAGTTTTGAGCTGTGATCTGTTTAAAATGTATAAAAATGACTTTGTTTTAAAACTAAAGTATGTCCCTGGCATTGATTGTCTTTATACCGAGGACTGACTTATGTGGACTAAAACCCAAAAGTGGAGGGAAGTGCTGAACTTTTGACTGAAAGAACGCTACATCAGGCTATCTCGTGTTTGAATGAATAGTGTAATATGAGTGTTTATGCTACAGTAATATGAGTGAACCCGCTCTATGACAACATATTATCTTAAAAGCATTTGTCTGCCACCAGTAGATCCCTGGCTCAAATCACTGTTTGTAAGTGCATGGATGCTTGTGATTGTTCCCAGTGGCGGATTAAGCGGTAAGCGGCCGCGTAGGGCCCCGAGGTCTTGAAATGTTTTTTCATTAAGGTTCGAGAAAAGTTGTGACAGTGTGTGTATGTGTCTTTACAATGTGCGTCTTTATGAGCAATGAAAAGACTTCCTAACATACGATGGTCAGCAAAAGCAGATGCTGTATTAACTATAAAACTTGGTTTCACCCATATATATGAGGCTTTACCTGGAATTTGTAATTCCGAAGAAACAAAGTTACCATATTGGAGGCGACTTCACTTCTGAGGAAAATGAACAAATATGAAACCTCCCTAATGACAGTTGCAATTGCAACGGATTTGAAATCTGAGGAAAATTTTACACCAGCTTAATACCCTACATCACGGTGTTGCCCGTGTTATTGGTTTGCACGGGCACGGGCAACGTCGTTCTAGCCACGCAGTGGCTAGTTTTTTAATATTTCTTAAAGAAAACGAGGACACATATAAACCACACGAGTCATCTATCGAGCCGATAAAGAAATGTCTTGCACATTTCCGAACGCTGAAACATTATTGAAATTTTTTTTTAACAATTTACTTTTCTATTGCAACAGGAGAAAGGTTGTTTCCTGTTTTAAAGCGTGTAAAAAATAATTTTAGGAGTTCTATGGTAGAAGAAATATTAATTAATATGACCATTCTGTATATAGAGCAAGGAATCGTAAAACGAATTGACACTTCAAAATAATTGACGAATTTGCATGAAATAAAGTAAGACGAAAATTCATGTAAAAATGTTTTTTTTTTTTTTTTAATAAGTTTATTTAATGGGCTGTGGGTATGAAAATATTTTGATTACTTTTCTTTTTTGTTAATAACTTAAGGATAGTTTTCTTGAAACTTTTTTTTCTAACTTGAGATTGAGGGCCCCGAAATTTTTACCGCTTGGGGTCCCCACTTGACTTGATCCGCCACTGATTGTTCCTGTTAGGAGTAGCAGGAAACTGAACACTTCTTCACAAATAACTATCAGTTCTTATCTTGTAGTGCCGAAGACAAACAGGTGAGTGGTTGGGTATTGGAAAAAAGGGACACCTGTTCCTTCCCCATTAAGAGAACCAACACTGAAACTTTTTTTAGGGGAGGGGGGGGGAAAGATGTACAACGTAATTTGTTAAATTTTTCCAAATTTTTAAAGCTGCACCTTTTGTAAATATTCTATTTGTAAAATTCGATACATTAAAAAGACCTAATACAATTAAAATGCGTTACGATTTATATTAAATTGAAGAAATTAAATCCCAATAAAATAGCTTTAAAATGAGAGATTACCAAGTCTGTATCTTCCCAAAAATTAATTAGCTATCTTAAAGATGCAGTACATTTTCATTTAAGCTTTAAATAACTGAAGCTTAATAACCTTTTGAATAAAGGACAAAACTTTTTTTAAGTTATTATTTTCATTCATAGCTATGGTAATGTCACTTGCTACACCAAGTTTCATTAAAATTTGAAGGGTCTCGGACTAATCTGTACGCTAGATTTGAGACGAAATTCCTCAAATTTTGGAAATTTATGTAGCTTGAATAACGATATGCAAATTGAAAAATTGTCTGATTTAGAAAAGTATTTTCACAGTCCTAAGGTGTGCCATACACACGATTTTCGCATTACAGTAATTTATTTAGCCAGCGAAATTTTTTTTTCGGTCCACCATGTAATTGTCTTGGCGATGACTATTTTGATTAACTTTCCTTAAGACTCCTATGTGTTTGAAGTTTCGAAAAGTAAAATAAATATAAAAAAAAAAGATGTAATCCAAACCTTTTATACAAGTGATTGTTCAAAGATTTTAAAGTTTCGGAGTAGGTATCTCTTACGATATGGTTATATTGCTTAAATTTTGATGGTTTTTACTTATCTTTAATTTAATAATTGTTTTTCATTAATAAATGTACCGATTGAACATCTGATCAAGCCACATTATGACTCTGAAGATATGTAATCTTAGTTCAGAAATTGATAATTTCTCACCTGAAAATAAGTGCTGTAAGGATCAACTGTCGAATGTGATGTAACATAAGTTTTAAAGGTTTTATACAAAACTGCATCATTATCTCGATAGAATATAAACATTGTATTAATTACATAAAAAAAGTAATATTATTTTGTCGCAATGACAGAAAGTTGTCAATTATTACTAGATGAAACGAAAGTTGTTTTACAATAGTTTCGTTTTGTCTATGAACAGTTATTTGTCAATGTTTAAACACATTTTTTTTCAAAAACGACAGAGCGATTATTTATGCTAAAGAAAAGATATGCTAGAAATTACGAAGAAGGGCTTTATGCTAGAAGGGTTTACTATTTAAACTAAGAAGCGAGGGCATCCATACTAGTTTTTAACATACTGAAAACAAATTTTAAACAGTGCTGATCCCCCTCTTGAAAGGCATCAGTTCAAACCTCCATAACCTTCCAACTGTAAAGAATCAAAATTAGCCAAAAAATACTTTGAAATTCAACTTCTGCCGGTTTTTAGTGAGTAGAAAGAAATATTTGTTACAATCAATTGTCATTCTACTATAGATGCCAACTCCTAGGGTCCTGAACTCTTTGTATCCACACAAACGTGAGGCAAATAATTCCAATGAGAAATTAGACAAATTGTTATAAGAGCATCTACACCAAGCATGCCACAGGAGTCTGATCCCCTTGAAAGTTTTTATGGATGAATGATGATAATCTGCTTTTCTTGAAGGAAAGTCCTTGAACAGATAATAATTGGCACGCAAGAAATCATTCATATCCTATTTTTATTTCATCCATGAAGCACACGAAGAGAACGAATTTCAACATCTAAGAGTGCATCACCTTGTTCTTTTTAACGTGCTCATCCCTCATGTGATCCTACATCAATTCAGTGACAGCTGGTTGGGAGTAGAGGCTGAAATGGGACATACAGGTTTTTTCAAGCAAAATAAATTCTTGAATTATTTTCTATCTTACAATAACAATTAAAATTGAGATAATTTGTAAAATGTGTCAAGGCATTTGGGCTCATATTTACTGTCAAAACATTCTTGTTTCCACCTAAAAGAACTCACAATAAAGGAATTAAAAGATATTTTCAACATATTTAACAAACTAGCAGAACAATTTAACACAGCAAGAGAATTTTCACTTTGGTGGTTGCAAAAATTTTGATGAAAGAAACGCATACATCACATCTATAAGAAAAAGGAATATTATTTAAACGCAAAATATTCTCAATTAATTTTGCTAGGTAACATTAAAAACAAGCTAACTCAACGGAACTTGCAAATAATGAATAAAGTGAACAATGCATTTGCTGCAAACATCAAGTAATAGACATGCACATAAAGAAAATTTTTCTGACACAGAAGATAAATACAATAGAGGAATCACACCTTCACTTCCTACAGCTCACAGGTTTCTAGTACAGTGGGCATAATCATTGTGCCATCACCCTGGAAAGAGTGAGGGACTACCTAACCAGTTACCATATTATAACAATACACTATGGAAAAGGACAACTCATTTTTAAAATGTATAACTTGGTTAGGGTTTTAAGGTGCAAAGGGCCATTTAAAATGTAGGGAAGAAAGCAATTGAACAAGAATTTTCTTCTGCCAACCAACAAAAAAAAACTTCATTCGGTTGCATTTAAAAAACAAGCTAAATTCAACGGAATTCACCATTTAACATAGCAAAGGAACAATACTGAGCACAACAGGAAAATAAAGAATAAAATAGGTAAAATAAGCAACGAACCGAGAATTTTCATCTGCTCGCCAAAAAGGAAATTCCATTGGGTAGCACTTAAAAACAAGCTAACTCAACGTTGTTTCCCATTTAACGTAGCAAATGAACAATACAACACACAAAGGGGTATGCAGGAATAAAATAGGTAAAATATGCACCTGACCGAGAATTTTCATCTGCCTGCCATAAAGTCAATTCCGTTGGGTAGCACTTAAAAACAAGCTAACTCAACGTTATTAACCATTTAGCACAGCAAGTGAACAATACATTTCAAAACGTGTTATAAAATGAAGGAAAAATAAGCAAATTAAGAGCCTTCATCTGCCCATCAAAAAGTGTAATTCGTAGAATAGCATTTAAATACAAGCTAACTTAACGGAACAAAACAATTTGCAAAGCAAATATAAAGCAATGAAAATATTAAATTTCAAATAAAAATATTATTGCTTACATAAATTTAGCTTCTAAATGGAAAAACACTAGGTCGGCACACAAAAGACGTCTACTCATTAAACATAATCCCACGTCCTTCAAAATGGCAAATGCTTTTACTTATGGCTCATCAGGACTGCTAGAATTCTACTTTAGATTGGCGAAATCACCAAACAAAGTTTGCCCATGCGCATTCTACGAGCTGCGCAGTAAGGAACTGCGCTGTACGGCTACATAGAATGAAAAGTTATATAGCCGTATTTTGTACGGCGCAATAGACACTCCGGAAAATTCACGCTGGTGCTGGTCTGAAATTGAAAGATTTTGTTTTCTGTTAGCAGTTTGTTCTTGTCGTTGTTGATAAGAAGAAAAAGGATTTTGCTGAACTTGTTTTTTTTTCCACTTTTCTTGAATATATAACCAATTTTTAAAGTTATAGCAAGATGACGTGTATTTTACACGAAAGTTACTTGAATACTGAAATTGGAGTATTGACTGTAATTTCTTGTAAAAAAGGTGCACATGCCATCACTTTTCCTGATGATGAAATCCCTAAATCGCGTTTACAAGTTTTTAAAGATGATGGAAAGTAAGACGCATCACGTAGTATTTATTTCATTTCTTATTTGTCGATAGATCTAAGAAAATGTGAAAATTCTTAATAGAAAAAGACAAAAGACCTTGTCCGAAATTTCGAAAATAATTTATTATTTTGACTTCTATGGGGTCCATGACCAAGTACCAGTGACCATTTCTATTTAAACAAGCAAACTGATTTATTCCACAGTAAATTAAGTTTTATTTATTTTTACAATGGATTATTGGAATGATGGTAACCAATCTGAAGTCAACTAATTTGTCTTTTTATTGACAACAAAATAAACACTCAAGTCAGGTGTCTGAACAATGAGATTTATGAAATGGTATTTTGGGCCTGCTCTGAGGAGTGATGTCTTGATCTTCATTCTTAGTTTACACTAAACCTTCCATTAGTCCTGAACTCTAGCGAGTCCTATCTCTAAAGAAAAGTTCAAATTGTAAGATACCATCCCATGCTACTGCATCCAAAAGATGCGTATTGCGTTCTGAAAGAAAAGGTGCTACAGCTTTGATATATGTATATTTCAGTGGCAATGCTTTTGACACGTTTTATGGCACAATTTTGATGTCGCCAAAAAAGGAACTATTAGAAAAAATCATTGTCAAAAAATAGCTGTAAAATATCCTTTTAGTTTTTAAATAAAATATCATTTTAGTTTTTTGTTTCAATCTCCATCTTCATTCACATGTTTTGTTTCACTCCATCTTCCACACAATTTCCAAAAATTTGTTGAAAAAATATATTTTAATGAAATCAAAGGTAATTTTAACAGAAATGAAAAGACTATTCAAATGAAAATTTAAACTTTCTGCTTGCCAAGGTCGCCATAAAAGTAGTAATAATCATAACAAAGATGGGTACAAAAAGGGCAAAAAAAACCAAAAGCAATGCCTCAAAAATCTGCAAATCAAAGGTGCATCAAAATTATTTGCCAATAATGGAAATATTTCAGTGTTGAAGGTAATGAATTTGTGAAAAATTAAGAAGGTAGTTGGCAAAACACACACAGGAACAAATTTCTACTATTATAAAAAGAAGTATTTGTCTGTCTTTGCTGCAAAATCCTCATTCTATGGCACTTACAGTAAAGATTTGGCACACTGGTAGTCTGAATTTTTTGGGTTGCAGACAATTTTAAAATTCAATCTATAATATTTAAAAATGAATTTAATAGTTTTATTCTCTGTGTGGTTCTTCATCTGGACGAAAGAATAGCCCCAATCTTGACTTTTTCTCACCACATGACCTTGGAACCATGCAAATATTTTTCATCGCTTCATAGAAGCTCAGAAAATTATTTTTACATTTCCGCTTTCATTTTGAACGCAGAGAAGTTTTTTTTTTCATTTCTGCTTTCATTTAAAACTTTTAATTCAAAAACTTTTATTCACGAATTTGAAATCTGCGGAAAATTTTGCACCAGATTATTACCTTACACGGGCTAGCCATGCAGTGGCTAGTACAGTTTAAAGCACATGCGCTAAATGTAATAGTTGCTGCAAAACATGCATAAAATGTATTCTAGAAAAACATGGTTTGCAGTTGGCATCACATGATTTGTCTGATGACAATGAAGAGTCCAAATCAAAGTCCCAAATCTGGAATACTCCGGACCTTGGCCATTTTTTGTCAAAAAAAAAAACTTAATAAATCCCCACCCACCCCTTGCGAATTTTGAGTTTGCAATAGTAAAATAGAGATATATAAATAGGAATAATTTTTAATAAAGGAAAAAAACTTTTTCATACAATATGCACCAAAAATTTTACTTGCAAATTTTCTAATTTTTTTGTGAGGTATTTACTTGTATCATGTTTGTTATTTTGCATTTTTTCATCAATCAGGTTCAACTCCTTGTTCTTTAAAATTGTCAGAAACATGGAAAAAAGTGAGAAAACCAAAAAACTGCTGGTTAGCAAAACATCCAGATTTGGGACTTTGTTCTGTACTACTGATTAAATATGCAGTGACTGACTTTAGTTTCTGTTATAATTAATGCCAAAGAGATTTATATGGCAGCATTAACTTGCTTAATATTAGTAACATATTTGAACTAGTTAATTAGGTATTGTTTATTGTTAGTTCTAAACTAATATCATTTGATCTTATTTAATTTTCTAGTTCTTTTAGTAAGTTTTACTTGTGTGGGTATGGAATATCATGTAAGAAATATTTAGCCATACTATATTTCATACAAATATACTGGTTAAAATATTTGCACCAATGTTTCAGTTTGAATTTTATTTAAAAATAAATAGAGTATCAATTGTGCTGAATGAGAAGTGATCAATTACTGTATGTGGTGGGTGAGTACTGGTTCAGTCTCTATTCTGAACTTCTGAATCACTATTCTAAAAACTCATTCAAAATTGTACTATTGCTCATTTTTGGCTGTCTTTACTGGATACTAATTACAAAAATTCTTGAAAGTGCAATTAGCTCTAGAAAATCTGTTTCATGAAAAATGAACACTAACTGGTCAGTTACTGGCTGGTTCACCTTATATAATTTCTATTACCACTAAACGGAAAGTTTTTAGATTATCTGTTTTATTTTAGGTCTGAGGTTTCTAAACAAGTTACAACATGGTTGGAATCATACTTTAAGTGTGTAGCTGATGCAAATAGTGAATCCTATCCTCCCATTTGTCCTTCTGTATTTTCCTTAAAAGGTAAGATTTTTCTGATAACTTTTAGATTGATATATCGTACCCCGGCAAGAAAAGGGACAAATCAAAGTTCAGAATTTGAGAAACTTCAACTTAAAGGATACTATAAAACTTATATTGAAATAGTATAAGCTTCTTTTAAATTTTAGGTAAGTATTTATGGTGGTAACTTCTATTATATTCTATAGAATAGTAATATAACATGTTGGGGCACCTCATACATATTTTTCCGTGACATAACATCAAAATTTTTATATTTTGAATCGTTAGTTTTCTTGCTAGGGTTCTTGTAGGATATGTTAGTTACACTTTCAAGACAGTTTTTAAACTTTTTTTCTATAAAAAAATAACCATGTAACAAAAATCTTTTGAGTTACAAACCAAATCTCTCAAGAAAAATACAGAAAAGCATTTCCATTTGAAATCTTATTACTGTCAAAAATAAATATATGAATAAGCAATGTATTTTAAACAAACCTTCACAGCACTTCATCAAAAACCTCATCCTCCAAGGTTAGCAACAATTTTTAAATATCTGCTCTGATTCGTGAAATGATTTAACTATATTTTTTGAAATCTGTAGTATGTTACATTTAAAATGGCTTTTTTTAATGTAGGTGATTTTCACATCAAATGTTCGATATCGATCCTCAACAAACAGGATTCTGTAGTTTTTTAATTGGAAATTGTGAAATAAGTTTTTTTTTCTGTGAGCACATTTATATGATTGCCAAGGAATATTTCAAGTGGTATGTAGTATTTGATGTGTTACAACTTATGGCAATTTATAGCCAAATGGGGTATGTTCCATTTGGTTTATGTGCTTTTCATCCAGTTTTAACCTGGCAAAGCCTGAAATAATTAATTTTTTCCAATATCAATTTCTTTCTAGTATACTGTTCATAGGATGCTATTTATGTAGGAAAAGCCTTTTTTAGTTGTAAAATTTAAATAATACTGTCATAAATGCATGGTACCCTATGTTTCCATTAGGCTTTCCATTTTGTATTGATACTAACACAAGCGGTTTAAATATATATTTACCAGTTTGTGATTTCAAATTAATACAAAAATATAAATGTATAGACTATAGGGCCATATTTTAATAAATATATAATATAAAAAAATATCCAAAGAGAAAATTTATACTTTTGCAGAAAGCACAAGAAACATATATGGTAATACAAATAATATTATTAATAATAGTGTCTTTTTTTTTTTTTTATGAAATATAATCAATAACTTCATTGCGTGGTCTATTTGCAATGTTATTTTGTGTGAAAGTCTATAAAACAGTCTATACAAAGCATTATGTCCCATTTTACGCACATAGTGCGAACTCGACTAGTGTAGTTTATTGCAGAACGTCTTGAACCCAAATTCTTTTGTATTTATTTGAACAAGTCTTCTTGATTCTTTTTGCTACTTTTTTCATTAGCAGAGTTTGCCAGACCCTCTAATCTTCTAAATCTAAATAATCTTTTCCATGTTTTTTTTTTCTGTGAAATTTTTACATTTACAGGTAACTAATGACCATTTGAATTATCTGTAAGTTCTCGTTCATCTTCTTCTGTCGAGTCTTCATCTGATACAACTGCAACATCAGGAGGTTCAATATAGATATCTTCTAAGTCCGACTCTGAGTTTAATTCATGAAATAGCAAAAAAGTTTCTTCTAATTTTAAATTTCTGAAAAATGAAACTATATTTCAAAATAATAAAATATACACATGATTTAAATCTATTCATAAAAACTGCCATTAGAAATATTACGTTAATATATACATATATATATATAATCAAAGACACATTTTAACCTACAACTCCCTCCCCATTTTATACTTTTGGCTTTGCTATTTTTGTCAAACAGGCAAAAGAAATACAGTTTTTTTTTCGCAAAATTTTCGTATTATTTAATACACATTTATTTTTATAACTATTCTATCACAAATCATAAATAATTTAAATATACACTTTTAAACCTTTTCTGTATTTTCTAGAGCTAAATATCTAAGCAGTGACGAAAAGATAGTGTAAAAGCTTAGTGGTACCAGTACCATTCCAATGGAAAAAAATGTACTTAATAGTATTTTTTTTTAAACACTGTTTACATGATTTCTAGTCATAAGCAATAAATATTATATCAAACTTTTATTTCTATATATATCAGAAAAGAGAAAATGGCTGTATACTTACTTTTTGGATGGGCCATTTTGTCATAGCCCGAAAATGTTCTTGTTTCTCATGCTCAAAGTAATACACTA
This sequence comes from Metellina segmentata, assembly GCA_947359465.1. Taxonomy (NCBI): domain Eukaryota; kingdom Metazoa; phylum Arthropoda; class Arachnida; order Araneae; family Tetragnathidae; genus Metellina; species Metellina segmentata. The sequence goes on along the minus strand of OX375879.1, from coordinate 15,439,494 downwards.
ACGTCTTGTTCACTTAAATTATTACCTAGAAAGGATTTCTCACTCTCTTGTGTGGTGCCATGCCATCTACTAACAAACTAAAAAAAAAATTTGCATTGTAACGAAGAAAATTGTAATATTTTAAACCCTTTTTTCTGGTACCATATGGTACCACTAGTCTTTCCCGGGTTAAGGCAACCCTATTCAGAAAAAAGTTTGCACCTTACCATTTTTAGTGATTGGTTAAGATTTTTTCCTTTGCATTTTTGCCTTTTCTTTAATTAATTTTACATTAGTTGTGGTATGTGTGGTTGCTTTGTTCATTGGATTTACATTGATTCTGGTATTTGTTCTTTGATTCTTTCAAGTAAGTTGCACTTTTATTTTGCTTTTATGGAGTTTACCCCTCTCGAATTTTGCGTTTGCAATAGTAAAATATATATATAAATAGAGAGGAATAATTTTTAAAAAAAGGAAAAAAACCTTTTTAATGCAACGGAATTTTTTTGTGTGGTATTTACTCTAAACATGTCTGTTATTTTGTGTTGTTTCATCAATTAGGTTCATGTTTAACTCCTTGATTTTAAAAAATTGTTGGAAAGTTGTAGAAAAGTGAAAAAAAAAAAAACGTCCTGATTTTGGAAAATTTCGGATTTTGATCGTCTGGTTTTGGGACTTTGTACTGTATAACTAATTGTATTAATTCTTATTCTTTTGCAAAAATATTTGTGAGAATACACATATAGAAACTAAAGAAATATTTCAGAATGAGGATGGACCCTACCCATGTGGGCACCTGGTACAGTGGTTTATACACATGGAAGCCAGTGGTGATTGTGTCTTGCTAGCAGCCGGGGTCTTGGGTTATATGCTGGGACTTATCTACAAAACATTCCTCCCTGTAAAGTGGTTTATACCCATGGAAGCCAATGGTGATTGTGTCTCGCCTGTAGGCGGGGGGTCTTGCGTTAAATGGTGTGACTTATCTATAGTAAAATTCCTCCCTGTACAGTGGTTTATACGCATTGAAACCTCATGCATTATACGCTGTGACTTATATGTGCGTTTTAAAACTGTTGTAGCCTCAAATGTCCTCACATTGATGTTATGTGGAAGTTTGGAAAGTGGGTGCAGACATCATTCTCGTCATTTGACCATGGTTCAAATCGATATCTTGTTTGTCACTGCATGAAGTCTGTACGCAAAGCAGCCTGATTTTCAAACATTAAACGACCTCGATCTGCACACTGCCACTGCGATGATGTCGTGCATGTGACAGGAGTCGGACAGGTTCTGATGATACTTTGATGCGTCTACTGTCTGTGGTTACATGAAGTATTCCTGTTGACTTTATACTTTCGGAGCTACGGCGATTTAAAGTGTTTCTTCGTTGGCACCTCGGCCCCATGCTGGAAAGACATTACACATCAGAAGTCGCTTAACTTGTGCACAGAGAGCAACTCCCTCATTTTGAAATGTTATTGTGTCTGAGGGCTATTTCCTGTATGGGATCAGGAGTTAGTTGCTGTGCACCATGGTCCTTTGGACTTGGTCAAAAGGATTAGCAACAACACAAACTGACAGCAATAGCACGTTTGGTCCTGGATTTTTAGGTGCTAATTTTTTTTTTTCCCCCGACTCATGTTTTGGGTTTGTATAGGTTTTAAATGCTTGTGCTTTAAATGCCTATTTTAAATTTTATCAAAAATTTGTTGCACTTTTACGTAATGACACGTTTATAGAAATTATTTTACATTACTTTGGTGATGTATTTACCACTACAAATGCTTGTGTAAAAATACAGCAGTCTTAAAGAGCCATAGTACTTTTTTTTACAAACTAAAATTCTCTGTTACATCTAAGTATCCTTTGCGACGCAATAAATAACCATAGAGTGACGAATTACGTCCGAGATTTTTTCTAAATTGAAAATAAATGGAATATATATTGAACTTACCAGCTACAATGCTAGATGAACTGGCAATTGCACCAAATAGCACCCATCACAATAGTCAAAGATAATTTTCTAGTGCTAACCATCGTCACTATGCAGAGCTTTCATCACAATTGTTATTTTACAGCAAAAACTTAGATTTTATCTTAAAAAACTGGAAATTTTGCACTTTAGTGAGTTTTAATGACAAACATTTTTTTTTTAAATTAACCTATTAGATGCAACTAAAAGTTGTTATAAAACTCAGGTTCTTATTTTAGATAGAAGTGGGACTTGACAAATGCCAAATGTAACATTATTACTTCAGTCAAAATTTGGGGTTCGACATCTAGAACAGATAGAATACAAGTTCTTGATTCTCTAATTGTGTCAACTGCGAACGTAAATTTGCTACTGTTTTGCAAGTGAATTACCCAATGAAATTGATATTGCACCTGTAACTGACAGAAAGATTTTGATAGCTTAATAGATAAACATCAAATTCTTTTATGGACCTTCCAACTATTGTTATTCGATTCAAGTCTTGGTTTTGACAGGTGCCAGTAGCTATTTTGGGCACACTTAGATAACCATTCATTATAAATTGTACTTTATTTGCAAATCCTTATTTCATATTTATTGCAATCGTTAGTGAAAAAAGGAAAGATTCAAAAAAGAATTCAGCAGCACTAGCAAAATATCAATTTCAGCAAATGCAACAAAATTGAACAGGAGTCGAGTCTTTGATAAATTATGGTGACAAGATATGATCAGAATGAAAGTGAATTTGAAAAGATAATCAAGAAAACGTTGCACCGTTCATGATGCACTCGTTCAACTGTTTAACCTTATTTCAATAGTAATTTGATGTACCGTTTTCATAATTTACTTTCGCAGTTAAAAATTATTTTGTATTTCATTGTTGATTAACGGCCGTATTCACAAGTCCGAGTTAACTCGAGGATCAACGATAATCCGCGAGTTATCGAAAAAACCGTATTCACAAGTCCTGATCCGTGGTTTAAACTGCCGTTTCGGTGTTACATTTTGATCCTCCGAAATCGGCGAGTTAACTCGCGGGTTACATTTAACGCATGCGCAGTACCATCTTTTTGGAAAAGCAAAATGGAGGACACATTTCATTCTATGCTCAATTACAGTATTCTTTCGACGACTGGACTGGATCTGTCATTACGGAGCACCTGCTACATAGCAGCTCATCTCATCATCATAATATTGCTTAAGTAGAAAAATTTAAACATATTTTTATTGAAATTCAAAAGAAAAATTAAAATAAAAGTAGCTGCGTAAATCTTAAACAAGCAGCTTAGCGAAAAGATAGATGGCGCCACCTCTGTCCTATTAGTCGGAGAGAGCGAACGGTAGAAAACGACCATGGCAGATACAAAAATTCGTCGTAGAATAAAAATTATTCTGTTGATTTATTACGAATGAAAGAAAATTGACAATGCAAGTTACTTTTCACGACACCAACACACACCCATACTGACAAGTATAAAGATAATCAGATTACATACATCTGTCAAGACATTGTGTACAATTCTTTCTTGCCAAATTTAGGTTTCCATAAAAATCCAATTTGAAATTAAATACCTTTGCATTTCTTTTCCCAAACCCATATTAAAATGCTGTGCGAGTCCTATTTATTCACAATTTGGAATCAATTCTACGGTGAAGTACGTGCTTGATCAGTATGAATGCATATTGGGGCGTCGTAACCAATGTAAACAATACCACGTGATCGTGAGGTAGCGAATCACAGCGAGTGTCTCATTTTAATCCCCGGATCACTTAACACGCCGTTTGAGAATACCGTTTTTGATAATCCTCGAGTTAACTCTTACTCGCGGATCAACTGATTCTCGAGTTAACTCGAGACTTGTGAATATGGCCGTTAGTGTTTTATTTCTCAGTTATTTCAAATGCATGATTTCATACAGTGGAAAGCAAATGATTTGTTTGGTAATAGCCATTGTCAATGATGCCAAAATTCTAGAATGTAGTAACCCATCCGTGTATTCAAATCGTCTTGGTGCTGAAAATTTCAGTTTTCAATTCAGAAAATTCAGTCTTGCAATCAGCATTACTGATTTTGTAACTGTTGCTTTTGAACTCAAAAGGCAATCCTTAACTTTTTTGCAAGTAATAGACATGTTAAACTGGGTTCTAAAGTATAATTATCACTTCATTTGGTTTATGTCTATTTAAAACAAAAAATTTGGTCCTTTCATTTGCTAATTTGAAGGTGAAGAAAATACAAGGTAATTTCCAAACTTAAGCAATTTTTTTTATCATACCACTGTAAATGGTATGATTTTTTAAAGATATGCCTTTAAATTCCTTTAACCCTCTAACGTCCAAGATGGCCGAAACGGCTTCACATGTAAAAGCCCAGCACCCGCCCGAACCGGCTGAAGTCATTAAAGCTACTGGCTATCCCCCTAACCCAGAGAAGGGCAATCCGTCATTCAATCACTACAATGCTCCCTCCTTTCGCCTGAAGCAGTAGGGTAGTTTCCTTTAATGACAAACAACAAGTTAGGGATCGGCTTTTAACTGCGCCCTTTCACATACTTCTTCCAAGCTTGGCTTCGGATCGGACAGTTTTGTGCGGCTATTGAATAGAGAATTTGACTATCAAACTGGCTCGTTATAGGAAAACATTGTCGAAAGAAGAAATAGAAATAATTCTTTTCAATGATACAGATGAGTCAGATTTAAATTCAAGCGACAAAGACGATCTAACAAAATATGATTTGGAGAATTCAATCCAAGAGGATAGTGTTTCCGATAATGACAGTGACATAGATGAAGTCCCGGAAATTAAAAGAAACGATGATATTTTTTGAATGGGAATCGAACAATATACGGAACAATGATATATCCATTCCAAACTTTATTCGCATGCTAGTCCTGTTCATGACTTGCCGCCTGGGTCTTCACCATTAGACTATTTGAAACTCTTTCTGACGGACGCGAGAAATCACATATTTTCACGGTAATTAATATCACAGAGTTATTTTCAAACCTACAATTTGGAAATGTAATTTTCTTGTTAATAATTTTACTTAAAAAATGAAGCATTTTAGGAACATAATTATGTTAATGCTATTCTTTTAGCATAGGTTTCTTGGTCAAATTAATAATTCCTCTTTATGAACTGATAATATCTTACAAAATGAGTATATTTATGAAACATAAAATAATCATTTTTCGCCCCTTATAAAAAGTTCTTACTACGAATTCCAATTTGGTTTGCTTCGCAAACCAACACCTCGGCCACTGCGTGGCAAGCACATGACTTTTCTTTTAGTGGGGTTTGGCCATCACGAGGTTGCCCGTGAGTTCTTTTCGTGGTGACACATATCTGTTGCAAAAATATTAATATTTAATTGAAAAAATATTTATTAAAAAAAATCAACAACAATAATTTAATTCTAAACAAGAATAATTCAATTCTATTAAATTAATTTTAAAATGTTCTAGATTAAATTTTAAAATTTGGGCTTCGTACAAAAATCGCAAAACATTCGGGCTTCCCTGTGTGCCAAATGTCATTCTTATAAGTGCCATAGATTCGTCAGGATAGTCCATGCACGCAGACAAACGCTTACTTTTATAATCGTAGCGATGAGTACTTTCAAATAAAATTTTACGCACAAATATATAATAATTAATATGACTACACTGGATAGGAGAATTTTTAATAAAATTAATTTGATTTTTATATGAATAGCAAAATTATAATTATAACGCTAAATGTTCTACCGAAAAACATTTTTAATATACATAGGACTTAACAGACTTGAAAACGCTTTTTAATCACATACTTGCTTATATATTAGACAGTCGGAGATACAAGAGAATTTTAAGATATACGTTATGAATGAAGTAGCAGTCAAGTATTAGAAAATATATTAATTAATTTTTTTTCTTTAAAAATGTGTTAGTCTAATCAAAGATTGAGGAATATATTATTTAGGAAAACCATATTTAAGTATAAAGAATTAACAAGTGATAAGAAATAAACTGTAGTCAATTATTTTTCGCTATATTTTCTTCACAACTAATAAAATGTGCAATAGATACATATAAGTAACTAATGTCCAACACCCAATGCGACTTACAAGTTGAAACAAGCACTTCATATACACCCCCTTACAAAGCACGGGACGTCCCATGCACTAAGAAAGTACCTAGATGACCATAGATGATGTGTAAAGGGGGAAAAAATTATTTGATTTTCCTAATGGTTTCTCGGCCGTTCTGGGTTTTTGAAGACATCGTCTTGAGACCTGTGTGGCCGTTAGAGGTTTAACATATAATTCCTAACCGTTTTAATTCTGAAAAAAATTGACAGTTTTTAATTTTACAACTAATTTCTAGTTGATAGATAGCCTTAATACCCTGGTTTAATTCAATATAATTAAAATTATTTCCAATTAGATAAAAATAATTTTTCATAGATTTCAAAAATATAAAATGTTTTTATTCGCATTAAGTAGTTCTTGAGATACAGATAGATCTTCAAGCAAGCAGCATTAAGTGATTTCACGACTGCTGTTCAAAATTACAAGTTCTTAAAATGCCTGAAACTTCCAAATCCTTCTGCCTGAACCGAAATAGTTTGGATATCATTATGTATGCATCAACTAAACCTCTGTCGAATCTCAAAAATACGTCACCACACGGATGGCCACGGTGGCCCAGTTACAAGAGCAACAGATTAGCAATTGGAGGGTTATGAGTTCAAAACTCAAACCAGCCACTGACCAGTGTGTACATGGGGTGGTGTACTTAAAATCTGTTGTGGCCTCAAACGTTCTCATGTTAGTGTGGTGTGGAAGTTTGGAGAATCTGGGGTGGTGAGAGAGAGACTGCTCAGGTGTTGATCTCGTCATCTGACCATGGTTCAAAATTACGTGGTGTTGTCCTTGGATCTTTCACTTCAGGATTGTCCGATACCATCGCCAACCGCCCGTTGTGTTGCTCCAAAAATGGCATTACACAAAAAGTGCCATTTCTCATTCAACATAAGATGACGCTTATGCACTTTCCTTAGCGTTTTCACTACGTTTTTTGAGTACTCAGTATTTATGTGTCAAAGGCTACTTGAATGAGTGTTTCATATTCTAGGCAGCTTTAGAACAAAAGTATGGAAAACTCTAATGGCCAAGGTACCCCCAGGAAAAACCATTTCATATGGTCAATTAGCTGCACTCTGCGGAAACAACTCTGCATCTCGAGCTGTTGGTTCTGCCATGAAATATAATCCTCTGCCTATTCTGATCCCTTGCCATCGAGTCGTGAAAAGTGACGGAACTGTGGGACATTATTCTTCAGGAGCACTTAAAAAGGAATGGCTCTTGAATCATGAAAATGCACTCTTAAACTGAAACATGTCTCATGCTCATATGCCCTATTCACTGCTGTCAAATTTGGAGTTTAATTTTGTTCTAGTCATGTCATTATAAGAATTTTGATACAATAACCCCTCAATATATCTTACTTCTAGGGAAACCAGAAGAAAGCACGATAGAGCGAAGGCCAAGACTTTGCTTATTAAAGAAATCATATCAGGCATCTTTTTTTAATTTAAAATTATGTAAGCTAAATCTAAAGAAATAGATAGAATAGTTTTTGTGCACAAAATAAATTGCTCATTTATGATATTTCAAACTTTCTTTTGGAGCCTGGTCGAAATAGGATCCCTAACTTGCCGATGATTGTAGATGCCCTTACAAACTTTTACATTATGGCAACAGCAAAAGACTAAGAAACTTGTTTGATACAGGTTTCAATTCTAAACAAACAGGTTGAAATTTCCTCTTTGCATACCTCAAATTTATTGAAAGGACAAAACAGGTTAAAATGGTTATATAGATGGAGACATGATACAATCGGGGGTTGTTGTATTACCTAATAAAGATCCTAAATAAAGTCCAAAGTAGTTTGAATCCATATTTGTTATTTTAAAGATTTTCAATCTCATCTGCTTCTGAAATCTAGTTTAGAAGTATTCTTTAACATGTTGTATTTTTCTTGTTATTATTCAAGCTTTTGTTTATTGTTATTTTTAGTTTAGTATGGTTAAAATAAAAAAAATGTATTTAAAAATTTCAAATCTATCAAATTCTTTTCATGAAATAAAAAAAGGACAAAGCATTTTCAATATTTACGATACTTAGAATATGGACAGTCAATTTTTGATAGATTGGTTCGGTGGTTGAAAACCCACCAACTTAAAGCTTAACTTACAAATTATTCTTGAATCTGAATTGACATTTCTATTCATGAAAAGGTTTGAAATCAATTTGTCTTTTAACAGTCGTAAATATAGATGGGATCTTGTATCATCAAACTGTGTTATTCTAAATCTCCTTCGATCCGTAAACATGAGTTAAATTGAAAATTAGAATGCAAAAGTAATTTTTAATAATATAGTAAATCTAAATGGAAACTAATTTTTTTTTAATCCCAAGCATGGATGCATAGTATATTTTGAGGCTACAAATTAAAGTAACTGCCTTTAGGCAAATTCTCTTACCACCAGTTGAGAAACATATACCTCAGAGTTTGCCATGACTGAAAATAGCCTCTAATGTGTTGTGGCTCATTCAGTTCACTACTAGCTCCGAAAAGAAGAATCATGTTATCTTATCGTTACCACAATCACACATTTCATTAATTGGGCCTATTCTCACATTATAAATTTTGTGTTGGTATTGCCAAAAATGAAGTGCACAATTTTCAACTAAACCCTCCAAGGACTTTAAAACTATTCAAGAAAATTGTTGTGCAACATGACAATCCAAACAGGATGTTGAAGCCCCAATTTCTGGCTGGCTTAGCTCATACAGACTTTCACAAACACATCTGCTTCTCATCTAATTTATTCATGCATTTGACACCCAATCCACATCTTTTGTGTAATTCATCAACTTGTATTTTATCCATTTTAATTCAATGGAGCAATGCAGTCTATCTTTTAACTCCACATATCTTGCTCTCAATGATAATTTTATACGCATTGTAACATTTTTAACTGGTACATCGAACTTAAATCTGTTATAGTTTATCTTACTGTTGAATTTGTGTTATCTACATTTTATAATTTTACTGTGGATAATTTCTGTCCTGGGGGAAAAAACAACTTGTTGAGGTTTTGACATTAATTTGTCCACTGTGTACCTTTATTAATCGATTGGGCTGATGCAGTATGACCTTGTAGGTCCTTGTACTAATTGTATTATAAGTAGGGCAACAAATGCAACTTTTTTTCAACATTCTTTGCTGTGTGTAAAGTACAGGGCTCCTAACACGTCACTTTTTGTCACCTTTTTATTTTTTGTCACGTTTTTGACATTTTGTCACCTTTTCTGAGGTTTTAACTTCTTAAATTCTATTTGGAGAAGAAAAATTTTAGTGCATAATTTAAAAAAAAATAATATTTTCTTTAAAAAAAAACAGGGTATGCACGAATTCAATTTTGAAATGCGCGCTACGTTCCACCGCAAGAATGGATTAAAAAACGTATCATTTCAACTGGAAAAGAATACTTCACGTTGCCTGCTGCGTATTAGCAGCAAGTTCTGGAAATTTTCCCACTATCCAAGGCTAACAGTAAGGCGAAGTTTAAGGGAAGCAGGGACATCCGCATATTCAAACCACTCTTACCTAATTACATAACATGAGTGATAGAACCTTGAGTGGCATTTACGACTGATGCTTTCCTTTCATAGTATTGTATACATATCATTTGGCGCGAAAGATATATCACCGGTCGACAGGGTCGAACAAAAAGAGGAATCCTCTAGGAGGTCAGATGCTGACAGCTCGATTTCCTGTCGGGCGATAAACAAACGTAAAGATATTTAATCGCGCTTTGCTTGCACACTATAGACGACTGTTGTGGTTTATTTTATTCGAGAAACAAAACAAAAAGACTTTTATTCCCTTGTCCCATTTTATATCTTCTCGCTCATTAAAGATAGAATAAAAATTTCAACAGATTTGAAATCTGCGGAAAATTTTAAACCAGATCGATACTTTAATTGTGATTTTCTTTAGATAAATAATTTTTTCAATTGTAACTTTTACATTTTTGCAATGTGAATTTAGCCACATTTGACGAAGATATTGATTATGAAAACAAGAAGGGCTATTTATCTCGATTTATAGAAAAGATACAACTTGAATGAGTACTTAGTTGTCTTTATTTACTGCTTTATATAAATAGCAGCTAAAAATAGGATGAATATTTAATTGTATTACATGTAAGAGTTTAAACAACAAAGGGGATAGTAGTTAATTTTATTTCTGAGATAACGTATACCAACAACGGTCCGTTTAATTTTTCATGTGTGCCAAATGTCTTTAAAATAAAGCTAAATTGAAACATTCAATTTTGAAGTTATTTATATATAAAATGTAATTTTTAATATATTTATCTATAATATTTAATCTTGAAGTTATTTATATATTTTAATCTTGAAATTATTATTTTTATCGAAATTTTTATATTATAGACAGAAATTGCGATCTTCCTGTTTTTGACATAAACTATTTTTTGGTCATTCTTAGATTGTTTTTAGTTTAGCATAATTCTCATGTTTCGTCGTGGGTTTTAATAAAATTATTGTTGAAACATTCTCCAGTACTTTATAGCAGACGTCTTCCCATGCATTTTCAGGTAGAATTTTTATCTTTGTTCAGTTGTAATGTTTTATCCCATAGCACTGATCTTATTTATACCTATTTTCAAAAAATTAAATCGAAATACCTAATTTCTTTGTTTCAACATTGTTTTGCGAACAAAATTTTAAATCCTTCCTTAAAGTTTCTGTGTTTGACATGTCATTTAAAAAGCCACCATTTCCATGCTATCAATGCTATATTACAATAAGAGGGGAAAAAATTTCGAATTATTTTTCTCTTTAAATGTTAAATACAATTCTAAAAAGTGAATAGCAAAGACCCTGTTATCAGTTCTTCCCGATTTATGGAACTGTATTTTCGTTTCGAATAAGTTTTTATTTTCTAAATTCTATTTTAGGTAATTTAACATAATTTTTAAATCTACCTTTCAAACAAAGAAAGATTTTTTGATGCCTTAAACTAATATAATTTTTAGACCTATACGTGTTATTTTTCTATTGTATTTACAAACAATATTGTACTTCTGAACTCAAATTAAATTTTTCTGTGTTTACTCTAAATCTTATCTTAATTTTCTTCAAGTAATTAGGTGTATTAAGTAGTGTACCTACTTACCCACCAATAAAATACTTAGATGACAGCACACGTCAATCAATTTAACTACAATTAGACTATCTGAAACGAAGACTAATCCACCACCCTTATCTCTTTCGGGGCATTTGTAGCACAAATGGAACCACGAATTGTGTAACGACTGGAGAATATTTCAACAAAAATTTGATTAAAACCCACGACAAAACGTGAGAATTATGCTAAACTAAAAACAATTTAAGAATGACCAAAAAACTGTTTATATCAAATACCTTAAGATCGCAAAGAGAATTCCTGTCTATATAATTTTTTAATTTTGATAAAATTAGTAATAACATTAACTGTAAGATTAAAATATAAATTCTACAAAAATAAGCTCACAGTAAATTAAGTTCAGTAAATCAGGCTAATAAGTTCATTTTCAAAAACCATATCGAGTTCAATTTAACACAGGATGTGAAAAATGAATGAAAATTGAAACTTATTTTTCATCATTTTACGTTAAAGACAGTCAAAAAATAACTTCGAATTAAATGTTTAAATTGAGCTTTATTTTAAAGACATTTGCCACGCATGAAAAATTAAACTGACCGTTGTCGGTATACGTTATCTCAGAAATAAAATTACCTACTATCCCCTTCGCTGTAAATTCTTCAAAAAATCGATTCCGATTAAATATTCATACTTAAATATATTATCTATAAATCGAGATAAATAGCCCTTGTGTTCGTAATCAATATAATCGTCAAATGCGGTTAAATTCGTATTGCGAAAATATAAAACTTACAATTGAAAAATTATCTATTTAAGTGAAATCTCATTTAAGGTTTAAAATTTCATTCATCTGGTGTAAAATTTTCCGCATATTTGAAATTCTATGAAATTTTTAATCTATCACTTCCGAGCGCGAAGATATAAATTCGGACTAGACAATTAAAAAACCTTTTTGTTTTGATCACAATTGACTTAATCTTAACTTAATCAATCTTTGACTTAAAATCACATGTAAGATATCGGACTTGGGTAAAATTTTCCGCAGATTTCAAATCCGTTGAAATTTTTACTCTATCGTAAAGGAGCGTAAAGATATAAAACTTGGATTGGAGAGCAAAAGAGCTGTTTTGTTTTGCTCTTATATAAAATAAACAACGACTGTCGTTTGCTGTAGTGGCCATCCACGACAGGAAAACGGATATCCTGTCGTATCGCGAGTAGATCGAACTGTGTGCAAGCTCCCATACTCATCTTTATGCCACCAAAAGAATTGATGGCATGTCATTTTATCGCCCGACTGAAATCGATGTGTGTGTAAGTAGCCTTACGTAAACTGCTGAAAGAAGCAACAAACTGAAACACAGCTGAACCGGCCTCTCCTCCTGGGGACGGCTTTCCCCCAGGAGGAGAGGTAATGCGTTTAGTATCTTTGTCATCACATGTTGCCGTTTCTATTGTGGGTCTGATTATGTCCAGAAGGTATAGACACGTCGCAGGTAAACTTTGAAAGGACGGCGGAATCTTCAATATGTATGATAATTCACACTCGAAGGTGTCTTCGGCAAAGTTTTTAAGGGGATAGATCATCAACCTCTCACACATTCTAAGCGCTCGAAGCTCCCCATCGAGAACCCCGTTATTCCTGTCTATGGAACGGATGCTATTCACGCGCTGCTCTCTTGTGGCACAGAAATGAGGGGATTTAAATCTTAATGGACTTCAGCCGCTTCTTCAGGAGTTTGAAATCTGAAAGATTCCGACCCCTTCCGTAAACCAGAGAATGCAAAAATTTCGGCCGTCTCCGTATCCAGAGGGTTAAATATTGAAAGAGCGTTGCGAACGTATTGAAAATCGCAATCTGTTATCATCAAAGTTGATTATTAAAAATTCTTGAGGTTTTTTTTAGTGAAAATCAGTTTTTAAAAAGATTAACGACTCATTACTTTCTAACCGAAAAAAGGAACTAATTGACATTGGGACATGTAATATTCACACAATACATAATTCTTTTCTTAAAGGTCCAAAAGAGTTAGGGGAAGATGTCTCTGAACTAGATTTTACTACTCACAGATGTAATCAGTGGCCTAAGCGTTGGTCAACATACAAACAAATTCAAGAAGACTTGAAACTTCCCACTCACCATTTCATCAAGCATTGTTCAAGCAGGTGGCTAAGCCTAAAGCCAGCTGCTGAAGGGTTGCTTGAACAGTGAATTGCAGTGCAAAAGTATTTTCTTGACTACATTCCAATAAAGAAGCCAATCATGATGCAAAGACCAGGCTACAAAAAAATTGTTCATTTACTTAGAAGAGAAACTATGAAGGCTGAGGTAATATTTGTCGTATCAAGTGCAAGTATATTCAATCGTGTGACCGAATTTCTTCAGAAAAAGGAACCTCTAATACATAACCTTCATTTTCAACTTGAATTGTTGTCAAAAACAATTTTGTGTAGGATCTACAAGGAGGAATTTATTCAAGGTTTGAAAATGGATAAATTGGAAGATATATGTCCTCAGAATCTGTTGCCTCTGGCTGATATTGTGATTGGAGATCAAATTTCTAGAGCACTACAGAATGTGAAAGAGAAGGAGAGGAATTTCTTTTCTCAAAGGGCTCAGAAGCATTACATTGCCAGTGTTAAATATCTTTTGAAGAAGTCCTCCTTCAGTTCATCTCTCCTTAAAAGTTTATACTGTCTTGTCCTCTTGAGAGACTCAGTGGCGAGAGTGTTCGACAAGTATTAGAAGTTGCAAGAGCAATGCTATGGGATGTCCCGACAGACGTACTCCAAAGAGAATTTGAGGGAAAAGGATCTAGAATGAAGCCTATTGATGTTTACTGGAACCAGTTCTTCAGACTGCGAGGCATTAGTGGTGTGGATCCAAAGTACCCAGTTGTGTCAAAACTAGTGAAGGCTGCTCTGTCACTTTCTCATGGTAGTGCTGACATTGAACGTGGCTTCTCAGTCTCAGGAAGAGCTTTAACAGGAGACAGAACATCAATGTCAGAACGCACAAGACAGACTTTAAAAAATGCACATTCTATTGAGAAGAAAAATACAAAATTAATTTCAGACTTTTTTAACAAAAAAATGAGACGTAATCTTTTAAAGAAACTGAAGAAATTCTTCAAGCTGCGTCAAAAATAAACGAATTAAAAAATCCCAGTTACGATTTTTTTTATGGCAATATTTTAAAATGATGTACTTTTTAAATGAAGAAAATAAAAATATCCTTCCAAAGAAAGAAAAAGAAAAGACAGGGTTGGCTGGGGAGGATCTTTTTATTTTCTATCTTTATACTTGAATATATTAGGAGCCCTGAGTATACGACATTAATTGAAGGTTCCCTTCCCAATGCGATATTTATCGCATTGGGAGGTCGATCCAGGACCGTCGCCAATAGCCCCGTTATGTTGCTCCAGAGCGACATCAAAAATAAAGGCCATCTACCCAAGGAAAGTTCACATAAGAAAAATAATCTAAATTCAGCAGAAATAATTTTAAAAAAAACAAGCTTTTTCACCAACACTAGTAAAACAACCTTTTCATAAAATGCAGACAAAGGAATGCTGTATAATTTATTCGTTATATAATTTGAAAATGTCATAAACTGTATGTGACACTTGCATATGAAATGGGAAGACCGACAGACTGACGCTGTGAAGTTGGCTGTTGCTGTAGGTACTATTTAAATATACGAAATGTTATAAATCCAAATTTTGAATTTGGGCGTTGTGTGGGCACATAAACGCGGAAGCCACCGATTTTTTCGTTTTATAATTTGAAAATGTCATAAACTGTATGTGACACTTGCATATGAAATGGGAAGACCGACAGACTGACGCTGTGAAGTTGGCTGTTGCTGTAGGTACTATTTAAATATACGAAATGTTATAAATCCAAATTTTGAATTTGGGCGTTGTGTGGGCACATAAACGCGGAAGCCACCGATTTTTTCGTTTTATAATTTGAAAATGTCATAAACTGTATGTGACACTTGCATATGAAATGGGAAGACCGACAGACTGACGCTGTGAAGTTGGCTGTTGCTGTAGGTACTATTTAAATATACGAAATGTTATAAATCCAAATTTTGAATTTCGGATCTTTCCCTTAAGGGACTGATCCCGGACCGTCGTCAATAGCCCGTTGTGTTGCTCTAGTACGACGTTAACTAAAATTACCATTACCATTACCAAATTTTGAATTTGGGCGTTGTGTGGGCACATAAACGCGGAAGCCACCGATTTTTTCGTTTTATAATTTGAAAATGTCATAAACTGTATGTGACACTTGCATATGAAATGGGAAGACCGACAGACTGACGCTGTGAAGTTGGCTGTTGCTGTAGGTACTATTTAAATATACGAAATGTTATAAATCCAAATTTTGAATTTGGGCGTTGTGCGAGCACATAACGCGGAAGCCACCGATTTTTCGTTAAAATGCCCCCAAAGCGACTGAAGTGGATAAAAATATTCAATGTAACACACCCTTCGTTTTTATTTTTTGATGTATTTTATCATTTTGAGTGTGTAAGTTTTGGACAAACTACGGCATGATGCTCTGAAGACCCAACTTCGCCTCTGCCCGCCCCAAAAAATACTGGGGGCCTCAAAGAGTTGGCTCCGTTTTCTGTAATTTTGAAGTCCATGCAGTTTTGAAATTCATGGGTTTTCTTCCAACAAACGAACATAATTTTTGGTACAGTTCGCTTCATCGAGGCCTCAAAAATTCGGCAACGCATTCATTCGCGTCCTCGATTGTTTTGGAGATTCGATTTTCGAAAATATATTTTCCCGTGATTGGCATGCCCAGGCGGATCAAAAGTTTCGGTTAGTATTTCGTTTGTTCAGGGACTAGAAGAAAGAAGTGTCCTTGGCAGAAGAAATACGTGTAGAAATGGGGTACCTTGAACTTTACCCAACGAAGGGGATTCTGTAGTGGGCGGAGCTTTTTCAGTTTTAGTTTCGATTCCCAAAGTATTATCTCTCCCCATGTGTGTTAATGCGCGATCTTTGTTCGGGCAGCTCGTGAGAAATGGCTGTGTTTCAATATTTGCTCGTCGCATCCATTTTTGCTGATCTAGGAGCTTTTGTGATTAATAGCAACTATGATTCCCTGTGGAAAGCGTACCAGGTGAGTTTGTTTAATGTCATCGGTAGATACCTTCTTGTTATTTATGTGAGGAAGGAATATTTTCTTATGGATTTTGACACTTGCTGTGAAACACGCTCGCGATTTTTCTCGTTGCAATTTTGTATGATTCTATGGGATCGTAAGGTGACTGGAAAGGATGAAAATTTTGTTTTTGCTGACAAAATCACGGATAAGTAAAATATTTTTCAAAAAAGTGCCCCAAAAAAAAAAGTTAATTAAAGAAGCAATGCAAATTTTCCACGAACCAAAAGAGGAAATAATTTTAAACTGATAAGGAAATACTTCCGATGATTTGATTGGTGGAAGTGATGAATTTAATAAAGGTTAACAATATCTACTATTATATAAAAGGAAGTGTTTGTCTTTGTTTTCTGCACGCAAAGTACTGACGAATCTGTGGTACTTACAGTAGTGGGATTTGGCACACAAGTAGTCCGAATTTTTTGCAATTTTTGGGTCGCGCCGAATTTAATCGAGAACATTTTTAAATGAATATTATGAAATTTAATTATTATTGAATGCAACAGCATAGAATATCACAGATTCCAAATTTATTTTTTCCGTTTTCATTTTGCGCAGAGGAATGATTTTTCACCAGACGATAAAAAACAAATAATTGACATAAATTTAAAATTTTTATTTCGTTACGATCTTCCGAAAGGGGTCTCATATGACTCTAGTTTCTCTGGAAACGGAAGCTTTTTATAACAAATAGCATGGCGTGATTTGTTGGTTATATTCCCACTCCTTTATCAGAAAAAATAACATTCAAACGTAAAATTTTTGGAAAATACGATTTTACAGTTTTTTTTAAATTCACATTTGAAGATGAGGAAAAGCTCCGAAAACATCAAAACATTTCAAAAGCAAGGTGTCTTTTATGTCCTAAATTTCGAAATTATAATTTGATTATTTTTATCTTAAAAGCATTTTTAACAATGTAAATTTTACTTTTTTTTTTTATCGCAGTTGATTGTGAGTTATAAGTAGGGCGACTTTTTTGTTGCAGTAAAAATGGGAAAAGTTGCATTTGTCATTCCTTAAAGTTGCATTTATGGAAATAAAGTTGCATTTATTTTTGATACATTAAACTCTAAAATAAATTATTCGTAAAAAATGAAAAAATTCAATATACATATATATTGACAATTTTAGTGGTGTACAACAGTATCATTAAATGCAGAACGTTGAATGGCCGATCCTTGGCCAGTGATTTCTTTAACATTGAAAAACTGCACCAGCTGCAGTCATATAATGTGCTGTATCGGATAGCAGAAGCGCAAAATCCTTTCGTTTAATATTCAGATATTTTAAAACTTCTTTACAAGGCGAACAACATATTGATGATCGACACTCATCCCACAAACTCTGCAGTCGATTATTCAAGTTTCCTCAGGATTATCAAGAGTGCCAACAATGTGTTAAGGTACTTGCGATTTATTTCACTTTCGTATGTTAGGACAAACACCTTCTTTCCATGAACTTGTTGGATCTGCAAAACTTCGGTGTTCGCAAGATCAGACACACGTGATCGAAGGGTTGATTGAGAGGGCAAAAAATGAAATAGTAATTTTATATTAATTAAATTTGAGCTAAAATTAAAAAAATTGCATTTATGCAGAAAGTTACATTAATGCTGCGGTTATAACTCACTTACAATACACCCCATGAAGGAGGAATTTTGGTTTTAGTATGTGCGTTTAGTAGAACGTGTGAAAAAAAAAGTTGCATTTCTCTCTATATTAAAAAAAAGTTACCGCCGCCGCCGCCGCAGGATTGAAAACTGTGTTGTTTAGCTCGATTCTTAGACGGTTTCCCTATATAGAAAGTACTGATCGGAAAAAAACGAAATTAACATGGTTTGTTCTTCATCGTATTCCCTGGACGATTATTAAGATTTTTTTTCCGATGCGGCTATTAGTTTAGGGTTTATTAAGTGTCAAAATTGAAGAAGCGAAATTTCTTCCGAGCAAAACACATACAAATTTTCAGTCTTCAGCCGTGAGTTTTTTTTTTAAAGAGTACCTCTCAACGTAAATTTTTGCAGCTCGTCGAGTTATTTTTTGGTATTTCAATTCGGTTCTTGATAATATTTTTTTGAAATTCGGGAAAAATCGGGACATTTTTGTTAGTTTTTTAAAAAACTGCCGAATCTATATCTTATTACTATCAGTTTTTAAAATATCGCAGTGTACCTCAGAATATATTCTTTCTTACGGTACTATTATTTTTTAAATCGATTTATAATTAAATTGGATGCGATCAAAAGTTAGTCATTCAAAATTCGGAATCTTTGGATATTTTCGCTACTTTTTGTTAAAACTGTCATATCTACAGCTTAGTTCTATTATTTTTTTAATTTGAGAACATCACTGAATACATTACATTACACTCTTTCTTATGGCACAGTTATTTTTCAAATTGGTTAATAAATAAAATCTATACAATTAAAAGTTGGTCATACAATTTTCGGAACTTTCAGATCGTAACTTCCGATACAAAACTAAAACGGTCATATCTATATTGTATTACTGTTAGTTTTTAATTTTGAAAATATCGCAGTATACCTCAGAATGTACTCTTTCTTACGGTACAATTATTTAAAAAATTGGTTCATAAATAAATTCGATGCAATCAAAAGTTGGTGACACAAATTTCGTATTTTTCAGCTCGCATAGCAAATCCGCAGAAGTTTAGAAGTGGGTTGCATTTTTGACTATCGGGTTTGCCAGATATCAAATTTATCGTAGCAACAATTGCCATAAAAACGATTTCTTTTTATTTGGCGAGGGAAAAGGCTCGCTTTTTTCCCTCTGTTCTCAGACAGTTTACCGACGAAGTACAAAGTACAGATAGTAAAGTTTAGAGATTAACACTATTTACTTAAAATTGTACAGGGAACAACATGCAGAAGATTTTTTATTGATGCAGCTATTAGTTTAGGGTGCATTAAGTGTTAAAGCAAAAAAAAGTGAAATTACTTTTAAAAAAAGTATTGGTTTGCGAAGTTGGGGGTCTGGGCAAACCAATATATTGGTTTGCCAGGGGTCGGCGAGCAGGGGGCGAAGCCCTCGCTGTGATGTCATGTACAGGAAAGTGAAATCAGGATAATACGAATTATTCAGATAGTTTTACGCTGTGAAAGTAATATTGGTTTGCGAAGAAAACCAAATGGCATCTGTGAAAGGAGTGTTGGTTTGCGAAGCAAACCAAATGGGATTGTGCAGCAATCCCCGGTGGTAAGCGAGCATGGGGCGGATCCCCCTAGTATTGCAAAAAGTTGCCCTAGTTATAAGCTTCAATAATATAAAAAAGGCGATATGAGAAGAAAATAAGTATAACGATGCATACACACACCTTCAAAATTTCACATGAAATTTCTTGTTAAAGAATTTTTTTTTAGCTTATCCACGAAGGTTATATCAGTGAAATAATTTTGTTAGAGAAGTCTTTTAAATTTGCTTTTTTTTTTTTTTTTTTGGAAACGTATGTATTAATTGCTACTATTTGTGAATTCTACATGTTTTGTAAATATTTATCGTTATTAGCCACTAAAGCTCTAATTTTGAGAGTGATGAAGAATTTAAACATCGTTGTTGTACCCAATTCTCTAAATGTTCATAACTCATGAATCCTTGTTCCATATTTATCACTATCACAAGTGAAATTTGGTGTTTCATCTCTCCTGTACTTTTATAAAAGGAAGTGTTTGTTTGTTTCGCGGCCGCAAAAACCTGACGATCTATGGCACTTGCAGCAATGAGATTTGGCACACAGTTAGTCCAAATTTTTTTCACTTTTTGGGTCGCTACGAATTTAAAAAATTTAATTTAGAACATTTTAAAATGAATTTAATAGTTTTATTCTCCAACGGGTTCTTTAACGCGTTTCTACGCAGAGAGAAGAAACTTCGTAAACTAGACTTTTCTAACCACGTGACCTTGCCATCAGGCTTTGGAATCATGCCAAGTTTTTTTCATCGCGGTAGTTTCTAAAATTATTTTTTTCATTTCCGTTTTGATTTTGCGCAGAGGAATGATTTTCCAGCCAGACGATAAAAGAAACAGATTACTTTCCTGTCCTATTCCATTTCAGGGAATGATAGCAAAAATTAAAAAACATTTTGACTGGGATTGTTAATTCTTTTCTATTTGAAACGAGTAATATGCATGAGAAGGAAATGCTAAAATTGGTTATAATTAACATTGCCAGTTATGGCGATATTTATGGAATTTGGTAACCCATCGTAGGAGGATTTTAATACAGTGGTACCTAGGTATAAGTCCTCAAACCGTTCCTTGCACTCATACCCATAAAATTACCCATAAAAATAAAATAAAAATTATTATATATATATATAATCCATTCCCACAAAAAAAAAAATCTTATTAAAAATTTAACAAACTTTAATTTTTTCTTTACTGTCTCTTTTTACTACTTGGACCTGGTTGTGGATTACGTTTACTTAAAATTTGTCCAAAGAACTTTGCTTCTGCCTTCTCGGGTTGTTTCGGAATGAGATGACATAAATATGTCATGTGGTGGTGGGACTGATTCCTTAACTAATTTCTTTTTTATTCTCTTTTAGGGAAGGAATGAGTCAGCATGTTCCTGTCATGTTGAGTGGTGGTGGTGGGAATAATTTTTTTTTCCTCCTTTAGTGAAAGAATGAGGCGGCATGCCTGTGTCATGTTGGGTGGTGGTGAGAATGATTCTTTACAATTAAAACTTGTGCAGCAAGCAAGCCTTTACTTTGTGTGTTAGTTTGCAAAGCCAAAACACATTAACACCCAACCCTCACCAAGACGCTTGCGATGCAAACAAAATGGGATTGCGTAGCAAAGCAATCACCTGGGGTTGATGAGCATAAGTGACTAGTATTCCAAACAAAGATTGTAGCGATGTTGTAGCAAATGTAGCGATTGATCAAGTAATATTCAAAGTCATTGTCATTATACCCACCCCACCTATAGCATAAGAAATGTCATCACATGGAAGAAAAATCTGACTGGCACACAGTTACTATTTTCATTTATTGTACTAGGGGGCTCCGCCCCTGTTCGCCAACCCCCGGAAATTGCACACAATCCCATTTGGTTTGCTTAGCAAACCTAAACTCCTCTCGCAGCGACAATCTCCTTCGACTGCAAAACCCCCTACCCGTGCATGCCTACTCACGCAATCCCATTTGATTTGCTTCTCAAACTAACACTCAATTTGCAGATACAATTTGGTTTTCTTCGCAAACCAAAACTACTTTTACAGAGTCAATCTCCTGTGATGGCGAAACTATCTTAATAATTCGTATACTTGTGATTTTACTCAAACAGGGGCAAAGCCCCCTAGTTGTATAAAAAAAATTTTAAATACTTCAATTTCTGTAGGTTTTTGTTTCTTGTAGTTTTTTTCAAATTTTTGAAGAGTTCACTTTCTGTAGATAACTATTTATATGAGTTTTACACTTAAGTAAACAAAATTAACTAATAAAAATAAATAGTTTTTCTTTGTAAAGTATTTCTTTTCTTTTTTCACATTCTTATGAGACAACACTAAAGAGCCTTTCTGGCAAGCTCAGTGTATGTTGTCGCAGTTAAACAGGGGGCGGCATAATCGGTATTGCACACGGGCGTTCAAACAGCTAGCGGCAGGCTTGGGTAGGGGCCTACAGGTCCTAAGCCCTGTGTAACCCAAAAAAATTTAAAATTTTAAAAAATAATCAAAATACTCGAGCTAATTTAATTGGTGTAAAGCAGTTTCATTTGTCATACAGATAAAATAAACTGAGATATGTCTGAAAACAGTCATAAGTTGGAATGTGTTACAGATGCATTTAGCATTAGAAAACACTGGAACTCTTAAAATTATTTTCTGAATACATGCATATCCTAACTTTTTATAATTGAAATAAAATATCTTTAAATAACTATTTCCTATTTTGTCAGGTTTTTTCATTATTAAAGATGACATTGATTTATTAAAGGTGAGGTTTGACAAACTACATGATGCATCAGAAGAAAATTTTAGAAGAGTCATTTGGCAGGCAAATGTTGCCAAGATAACAAAGCATAACTGGGAAGCAGATTTTGGATTGCATTCTTATCGTCTTCAAGTCAACAAATTTGCTGATAAGGTAAGTATTCACATGGTTTGAGACAATTCAGGTTGTCACAAAATGTTCAGTCCAATCTTTTATTTGTTCTTTACCTTGCATCACCAGAAACAACTCTGAATAAATCATGTCCTAAATAATGAATTTTATGCTGATATGCATTTAATAGTGATAGCCATAAAAATGTATCTGAATAGGATTCTCAAAATTTAAAAACAAATTGATATAATGGATTTTTATATGCTCAGCAAAACATGCAATTTGCTTGGTTTATAATTCGGTCATTCTTGATTACTATGCTGTACATGCACTTGCATGTAGTTTGGGTAATTTCATTATGGTCACTTTAAAATACAAGCTTTCAATAACAAAAATAAAGACTGGCAAGAAAAAAAAAATGTAAATATTAGTGCATTATATTTGCAACTATGAGGGTAGGCATATGTAGGGATGTAAAATTCAAGGTAATAATCTTTTTGAGGATATCCTCATGAATAATTGAGAATTTTCTTTTCTAAGTGCATAAAAAATAATGATATATATACATATTTTTTTTTTAAATCTAAGAATGAATACACAAGATGAAAAAAAATTATTGCAATTAAAAAATGTAGTATTTTGTTAAGTTTGTAACATTAAAAATAAAGAGAGATATAAACATATTTCACTTATTTTTTTTACTCTATTTTTCAACAATACTTTCATCTAATAATTATCAAATGTAACACCATTAGTTTTATGTAATACTAGCCACTGCTTGTTCAGCACGGCATTGCCCATGACAGTTCTTTTCGTGGGTTCAAGTGAGACCACTGTTCGTTAACCCCCAGTGATGGCTACGAATTCCCATTTAATTTGCTTCAGAAACCAAATGGCTAGGTATGATATCGTAGCCTATTGGATAAAAGTCACCACAGTGTTGCCAATGAATTCGCTACGAATTCCGATTTGGTTTGCTTCGCAAACATATTCAAATGCGGCCAAATTCGAATTGCGAAGAGATCCAATCGGCGTGACGTCACAATCTCTTGCGAAAATATAAATATTTACATGAAAATTTATTTATTAACAGAAAATCAGATGTATAAGGTTTCTATGTGGTGTAAAATTTTCCACAGATTCAAATGTGTTGACAAAATTTAATCTGTTCTTAGCAATCCCAATTTTACAAAAAAAATAATAATAATAAAATAAACAATGCCAGTCGAAATGTTTTTTATTTGTTTTGCTTTTCTTCGCTGTGGAATCTTTTGAGCGCAGGAGATGGAATCTGTGATTTCTCAAATCAAAACGCCGTCTGTATTGCAAAAAATATAAAAGTTACAATTTTCAAACGGAAACACGGAAAAAATAAATTTTGAATCTGCCATCTCTTAACGGTATTGCCATTCTAAGGAAAACTAATAATAATTAAATATATCCTTAAATTCATTAAAAAAATTTCTAGATTGAATTTTTTTAAAATTCGGCGCGACGACCCCAAAATAGCAAAAATTTTGAACTATCTGTGAAAAATTTCATCATTGTAAGTGCAGGAGATTCGTCAGGATTTTGATCACAAACACTTTCTTTTATAATAGTAGAGATTAGTAACTTCGTTCATAAAGAATAATTATTACTCGACGTGTAAATTAATGGAAAGAAAATAGACCATAAAGTGATGACATCGTAAGAACGAACCACCGAAGACAAAACGATACGGTGTTATGACAGAAATAAAAGACAAAAAAATTATATTAGGCATGATAAATTAGTGTTATAATGTTGCACAGCATGTTAACTTTTCCTTTATGTATTTCTGTGTGATATAAATTGTAAATTTTCATTTTATGATAAAAATAGAAAAATCTTGCAAGTTTTTCAATAAAAAATTGACAATTATAACTTTTTATACACTAGCTGAATAACCTGGCGTTGCTTGGGTTTTAAATATGACTGCGACATTTCCCTGTGTTAATTCAAATGAACAAACTGTAGAACTTGTTTCATACCGTAACAGCTAAAATAGGACTGCGATATTTCCCTGTGTTAACTTGTACACAAACCCTGTAGAACGCATTTCCTTATCCATGTCCATTTATTGCAGAAAATGAAACTTTAGATTTTTAAATTGGGGTTTCGAGAGGCACTTTTAGGACTACCTGTGTGCCAATTTTCATGGCTACAGATTGGTCTGGCGACAGTAAAGAAATAGAGTATTTTTTCCGCAGTGTTCTAAAGTATAAGTGTACCAAATTGGGTGTGCATTGGTCAAACAGTGTAGATTTGTATATTGAATATAAAAACATCCTTTTTATAAAAATTGATATAGATGTATCACATGTGTTTACTTTATCTGACTGTTTGTTTAAATAATTGCTGTGAACTGTATTTCACTTTACATTTCTTGTGTTTTCAGACTCCTGTTGAATTAGATGTCTACCGCAAATGTGCTACCCCAAGTTATGATTTTAAAAGTAGAGCTGAGGACATAGAATTTCAATGTGATGCAAAATGTTTGAGTGCATTACCGTCCCATGTGGATTGGAGGACTAAAGGTTATGTTACACCAGTTAAAGATCAGGTAGGCTGTAAATTTTATAAGTCATGAATACAAAGATGTTATTGATGGTATAGTTTTTGCTGTTATCCCAAAACTGATTGTTAGATCAAAAGTATTCTGTTAAAGGAAGACAATAATTTTCAGTTAAATATTTGTAGCCCAGTTCGAAAAGAGACTTAAAACTAGGTTCAGCCAAAGACAGTTGTGTATGTGGTGGCTGTCGCTTGTTAAATCTGACATAGCCTCAAATGTCATCACGTTAGCAGGGTGTGGAAGTTTGAAGATTAGGGTGCCAGCTCAGGTGTTGACCTCATCATTTGACAGTAGTTCAAAATGACGAGGCATTGTCCTTGAATCTTTCACTCCTGGATTGATGCAAACAGTTAAGAAAAGCCTGCTGTGTTGCTCCAGTGCTTTGTTAATTACATACCTACCTACACCTCCCTAAGTTCCATTTTAGTATCAGGTTATACATAAGGTATAAGTTTATTTTGTGTGGAGGCTGCCCACTTACAGTATGCAACTTTTCTCATAAGTTCAACTTTGATATTTTCTAGCTTACTGACAGGAGAGAAAATTATAATAGAGTAAATTACAAATTTAATTCATTTTTTTCCATATGTCAGCTAAAAATATGAGTTTGGTTTGCAAGAAACAATTGTTTTAGTTGCTTTCCATAAAATATATTGACATAATGTTGTAATAACATAGTGTTGTAATAAAATATTAATATAATAATATGTTGGATGAGATTGTTTTGAAATGATATAGATCTATTCCTCATATGGTTTCTGAGAAAATGACAAGTTTACAATCTCAGGATGTAACATTTTTATAAATTTAAATAACTAAAACTTAATAACTTTTGAACACAAGATAATAAAAATTATAATTAAATTTTTCTTTTATAAATTTTTAAAGTTTTTTCATACACCAAGTTTCATCTAAATCTGAGACATCATCATGGACTAATATGTGCATTGATTTGATATGGAATGACTCCCTATTCAAAATGAACAAGCCCTGTTCCCATAGTACTGATTGACAGACAGTACAAGACCTAGCAACCTTTTAACTCTCACAAGGAAACCCCTAAATCTTACCGCTTGTCCCATGTTTAGAATTGCTGTGGTAGCCCGGTTGGAAGAGTAACAGACTAGCAACCTGAAGGTTGCGAGTTCGAATCTAACCAAAGACTATTGTGTACTGTACATAGGGGCTGTTGCATGTTAAATCTGCTGTGGTTTTAGAGAATGGGGTGCCAGTTCAGGCATGGCCTCTGACCATGGCTCGAAATGACTGTGTTATCCTTAATCTTTCACTTCGGGTTTGATCCCGGATCATCGCCAATAGCTCGTTGTGTTGCTCTAGTGCGACATCAATTAAAATACCTACCCATGTTTAGAACCTCTGACCTTCAATGGAGAATGTTTCCTTTTCTTGCCAGAGAATATTCAATGTCTTCATTAATGAATAATCATGCCCTTGGTGGCACCTCCTTTAGGCGTGGATTCGGGCTTTAAGGTCCCGAGACACTCAAGCAATCTATTCTTTTCCCCATGAGATCATCTGTCTTTAGTAAACATGCTCTCTATTTCCGTTTCACAATACTATTTTCTTGCTGATTCGTGTTTTGCACAGCTTGGTCGAATATGGCCATTGGCGCCCTAAAACCAAACAATAAATATTAATGAATTGTAATTTTAGAATTAAAAATTATTTTTAGGGTGATTGTGGTTCTTGCTGGGCATTTTCTGCAACTGGTGCTTTGGAAGGTCAAACGGTCAAGGCTGGAAATGGGGAATTGGTGAGCCTGAGTGAACAAAATCTGGTGGATTGCTCAAGAAAGCAAGGTTTCGTAAATTTGGCTTTTTTATATTTTGATTTAGGTATATGAGAAAGATGTGATTGTGAATACAAGAATAGTGACAGATGTGGAAATTATTTTTTGATGTGGAAATGTCAAGCTTTCACTTGTCCACCCTCTTGTTATGGAAATGTGTTGTCAAACAGTTGTATTAATGGAGATGCCTTTGCAGTAGTGCCTGTGTTGTGCCATAAGAATCAAACAATCCATCCATCTCTTTTAATTCTGTTCAAGAGGCATCTTACGAGTTCTATTGATGCAAGTTTTATTTCATTCTCAAAACCATTCCAGAATTTAGGGGAAGTGTAGTTTCAGACTAATGACGTGGGAAGCTAATCCTTCTCCACTTAAGGCTAAGAGTGATTTGTGCATTGCTATGTCTTGGGTGGAAACGAATCAGCGGCAAATGGAATCGACTCATTAGTCTAAGCTTAAGATTTGTTCTTTGCTTTTTGATCTAATCTGGGCATTTCCAGCTACTGTCTTAAAAGTAACCGAGATATCTTCATTCCCCATACAATTTGATTGCTGACACTGATTGACTACTATTGCGTTGAAGGAAAAGTTCACCCCATTTTTGCTACTAGATGTCATTGCATTGCAAAAGCGAAGTGTTGTCTGTTTCACATGTGTAAAGTTGTGATTTTGAAAGAAGAAATTTCTGCGAGAACTCGGGAAGAACATTGTGTTATTGGGTTGTGTTATAAATTTTGTTAAGAATTCAAAATGGCAGAAAATAACGAGCATTTTTGACGTATGGTTTTTATTTCCGAAAAGGCGAAAATACTTTGCAGACTCCAAAGAAGAAATGTGTTGTGTAGGGTGAAGGGGCCTCATGTGCCATAAGCAGTTTGGCAAATTTTGTCACCTGGACCGGTTCTTCAGACAGAAACCACAGAACTTCTATGAGCACTGCATTATACAGCTATCAGAAAGATGAAAGGTTTTCTGACACAACGGCACACAAGTTTTTAATTCAATGTAATTTTAATAAATAAAACAATTGTTCTACAATTTTTATAAAAAAAAGCTAGATGAATCTTTGTATTAAATCTACACTTCCATAGCCAGGGGCACTCACCCTCAAAGTGAATGATGAAAAGTTTATCAATGAAGAGTCTGAAGACTTTCTCTTCTAACCATTTCACATATCTTTTTTATCTCTTCAAAAACAAAAAAACTATGCAGTGAGTTTTAAGAAATAAAGATAGAATGCCTGCTCATTGGTATTCATGTCATTTGGCAAGTATCATTTCTGTACCTACTGCAACCAAAGGAGAGTCCATGCTAATGGTTATTTGCACTTATTATTCGTACAATAACCTTTCTTTCCCACAAAGAAAAAAAATGTCATAATGAGAACTGAGCTATACTTGCTCATCAGAAATAAAAAAGCTCAAATTATACACATAATGATTAGTATTTATTACATTTTTGCTATGAACAAATTATAACTGTTCAATTTATCATCGTTGATTTGCATTTTTGTTGTAACATGTTATCACAAAAATGTAGAAAATAATTTAAATATGCCAAAACTGGACAAAATATTCATTTTTGTCTTGGATAGCTGTTTTTTGTCAATACGAACCATAGTAATTTGATCCCACTAGAATTGAGAAATTCCACAATTACGAGAGGCCGAAAATACTAGACTCGATGTGGGGAGGGTCTTTCTACTGATTCAGAGTTCATTGATCACTCAAGGATATCTGTTCTAGCCTCAGGCTTCAACTCCCCATTCAACCTGTTGTAATCATTTCTCTGGGTAGCGTGCAGATGAAGAATCTACAGAGAACAGTCTAGCTTAATTAATATAAGAATTTTTATTTACAGTTTTCTTGATTAATTAATGGTATGTTATATACAAGACTCTGAAATTAGACATAGGTCTATAATAATTAGATTGGACAGGTTGTCTCAACTCAATTCTAATCTAACGGAAGAAAAGTCTACACCGAAGAACGGTTCTAGGGTAGTATAACGGCACTACGCTCATACAATTTTATCTCGGGAGGAGATCACTTCATCGGCGACACAGATCCACACAGGATCTCACTATAGACGTCTGGTGACGGTCTGCACCAGGAACTCTAGGACGTTCCTTCTAAATAAAGTCACGGGGACTTTAGTGTTCAGCCTTTCAAGGCTTCTGAGTTGGTGTCCTCTCAGGGCGAGGTCACACCAAACTCCAAAATTTCTCAAAAGGGAGAAATTTTGTCGACCTGTAAGTGTCTCTGAGATGACGCACCTCAGGATGAGATCAAGTCAAAACTGATATTTTTTCTTCTCCCGATTCCTCGGCTCGGATTTTGGCGCGCGCTGGTCCTGGTTGGTTCTGATGTCACTCTGTTGGGTCTGTCATTGGCCTTGTATCTAGCGTCGGTTCGTCTAACCCTCGGCTGTTTCAACCCAAGCTAATGACAGTAATCCATAAAGGCGGGATAGAACTACATTTCCTTTGTAGTTTTACTGTCAACAGTCCAGACAGACTGGCGACTCTCCATTGTCCGCAGTGGTTCGCACCTGTGCCTGTCGGCGAACTCCGTCGGGGGTTTAGATTTCGCATTGGGAGGATCAATGGATGGCCTTCATCAATGAATCCTCACACTGTCAATGACGTACAGCGGTATTCGAAACGATTGGCATCTAAGCTCGCAATTCCATAGAAAGATTGTTTTCAAGTCAAAATGGTAAGGACAAGTATTAAAAGAGTGGTATAACAAGATTAGACCAAAATTTATAAAAGATTTAACGAGGTTTTTATTTGTCTTTTCTAACATAGACCCCCTTTGAAATTCTGCCCATAGGAGTTCACTGTATTTCTCTTTTACAGGAAATAGAGGCTGTGAAGGTGGATGGATGGATTATGCATTTCAGTATGTCATCGACAACGAAGGCATAGATACCGAAGCATCCTATAAGTATAGAGGAAGAGTGAGTTTTATGTTTATACTTTCTGAATACTATGCAAAAAGTCAAAATTTATTGTTGGGGCCTGGAGTTTTGTTGACTTGTACATAAAGAGCTGACAAAAAGATGACAATACCTGATTTTAGGAATATATTTTACGTCATTTTTCAGTATTTTTGTTTAGTGGGTTGAGCCTCCTGCTTAATGCTTTAGTATTGTTCTGGGTATAACTATTTTGTTGAAACTTTTAAGTCTTTATTTCTTAATGGATGCCGACTTATCTTCTATTCTAAAGCATTTTCTTTCTACCACAAAACTAATGACTTTTCCATTGATGGATGAATCAGAGTGAGTACTGGACAGAAGAAAACGATAGATCACACTTTACTTTTGGAGCTGTGAGTTAAATATTGAACTGCTTTAACAAATTTTGCTAATTTTTAGGTCAAAAAAATCTGGGCTCTGGTTATAATTTGTAAAACATAGTAACAGGATGCTTATAAGCGTTTTATAGATAGGTATTTAACGACTCATTTAACGTTTTGTTTGTATACATGACCTTTACAATTAACTGTAGCTACTGGTAAAAATAATGGAATTTTTTAATATGGTATTTTGGAAGGTTAATTTTTATTGATTTCATTTGTGTTTCTTTTTCTGTAAACACGTAGTTTTTACAATTAGAAATTGTACATTTTGGACTGTGAGAAGTGTTTGACAAATTGAAATCTTCTCAGAATGGGAAATGCAGGTTTCAAAGATCTGGTGTTGGAACCAACTGCACTACCTTTTACTGGGTGAAAACGAAAAATGAAGGAGCTCTGAAGTATGCGGTTGCTACCAAAGGTCCTGTATCAGTTGCCATTGATACCAGTGGAGAGGGTTTTATGAACTATCGGTTGGTAATATTTTTACATTATCTTGTCAACATTTTATTAGTACGCCTACAGATATCAAATGAGTCGCAATCTAAAATTGAGTTTAGCACTAAAAAATCAATCGGTGTCACTTTCATCACTTTGCACTTCTTGATGGTTTTTGATGATTGCTTAAATAATTTTGAAATTTAACGAGTTCTTCGTGAGTTTAAGGTTCAGTTACTAAGTTGCCCAATAATTATAAATCAGAATCAGTGGTAAATGTACCTCAAACATTAGAATTGTGTTCACATGCAAAGTGTGTTTGATCAAATAAATGGTGTGGTATCTGTTGTGTCTCTATATTTAAAAAAAGTTACCGCCGCAGGATTGAAAACTGTGTTGTTTAGCTCGATAAAGAGTTCCTCTCAACGTGAATTTTTGCAGCTCGTTGAGTTATTTTTAGAAATTTCAATTTGGTTCTTGATAATATTTTTTTGAAATTCTGGAAAATCGGGACATTTTTGTTACTTCTTTTTAAAACTGTCGTATCTATATCTTATTACTATTAGTTTTTAATTTTTTAAATATCGCTGTATACCTCAGAATGTACTCTTTCTTACAGTACAATTATTTTTGAAATTGGTTAATAATTAAATTCGATGCAATCAAAAGTTGGTGATACAAAATTCGGAATCTTTGGATATTTTCGCTACTTTTTGTTAAAACTATCATATCCACAGCTTAGTTCTATTATTTTTTAAATTTGAGAACATCACTGAATATATGACATTACACTCTTTCTTATGGTACAATTATTTGTTACATTGGTTAATAAATAAAATCGATTCAATTAAAAGTTGGTCATACAATTTTCGAAACTTTCAGATCGTAATTTCCGATGCAAAACTAAAACTGTCATATCTATATCAAATTACTATTAATTTTTAATTTTGAAAATATCGCAGTATACCTCAGAATGTGCTCTTTCTTACGGTACAATTATTTTAAAAATTCATTCATAAATAAATTCAATGCAATCAAAAGTTGGTCACACAAATTTCGTATTTTTTATTTCGCTTAGCAGGTTCCGAACACAATTGTGGGTTGTATTTTTGGTTTACCAGTTATCAAATTTATCGTTGCAACAGTTGCCATAAAAACGATCTATTTTTATTTGGAGAGACAAAAGGCTCGCTTTTTTCACTCTGTTCTCAGATGGTTTACGGAGAAAGTACAAAATACAGATTGTAAAGTTAGGAGATTAACACTGTTTACTTAAAATTGTACAGGGAACAAGATGCGGAAGGTTTTTTACTGCTGCTGCTATTTGTTTAGGGTGCATTAAGTGTTAAAAGTTAAAAAAAAAAAAAGTGAAACCGCTTGCGAAAGTATTGGTTTGCTTCGCAAACCAAACAGGATTATGTAGCAATCCACGGGGGTCTGCGAGCAGGGGGCTGTGACGTCATGGACCAGAAAGTCAAATCAGGATTATAAGAAATATTCAGATACTTTCGCTGTCCAGGAGATTCACTCTGTGAAAGGAACGTTGGTTTGCTCAGCAAACCAAATGGGATTGCGTAGCAATTCCTGGGGGTTAGCGAGCAGGGGGCGGAGCCCCTAGACTCTATATTAAAAAAAAGTTACCGCCGACGCCGGAGGATTGAAAACAGTGTTGTTTAGCTCTATTCTTAAACAATTTCCCCGAGAAAGTACTGATCGGAAGAAAACGAAATTAACATGGTTTGTTCTTCATCGTATTCCCTGGACAATTATTAAGATTTTTTTCGGATGCGGCTATTACTTTAGGGTTTATTAAGTGTCAAAATTGAAGATGCGAAATTTCTTCCACGAGTGAGCAAAACACATACAAATTTTCAGTCTTCAGCCGTGAGTTTTTTTTAAAGAGTGCCTCTCAACGTAAATTTTTGCAGCTCGTCGAGTTTTTTTTATTTTTATTTTCAATTTGGTTCTTGATAATATGTTTTTGAAATTCGGGAAAAATCAAGACATTTTTGTTACTTTTTTTTTAACTGCCGTATCTATATTTTATTACTATTAGTTTTTAATTTTTAAAATATCGCAGTATACCTCAGAATGTACTCTTTCTTACGGTACTATTATTTTTGAAATCGGTTAATAATTAAATGGATGCGATCAAAAGTTGGTCATACAAAATTCGGAATCTGGATATTTTCGCTACTTTTTGTTACAACCGTTAACTAAAACTGTCATATCTATATCGTATTACTATTAGTTTTTTATTTTGAAAATAGCGCAGTATACCTCAGACTATACTCTTTCTTACGGTACAATTATTTTAAAAATTGGTTCATAAATAAATTCGATGCAATCAAAAGTTGGTGACACAAATTTCGTATTTTTTATTTTGCGGAGCAATTTCGTGGAGCATTGTATTCGAGGAGGGTTTTATTTTTGACTATCGGGTTTGCCAGATATCAAATTTATCGTAGCAACAATTGCCATAAAAACTATTTCTTTTTATTTGGCGAGGAAAAAGGCTTGCTTTTTTCCCTCTGTTCTCAGACAGTTTACAGAGAAAGTACAAAGTACACATCGTAAAGTTTGGAGATTAACAGGGTTTACTTAAAATTGTACAGGGAACAAGATGCAGGAGATTTTTTACTCATGCGGCTATTATTTTAGGGTGCATTAAGTGTTAAAAGTAAAAAAAGAGTGAAATCACTTGCGTAAGAGGTATTGGTAGCGGGACACACAAACGGGATTGCGTGGCAATCAACGGGGGTCGGCAAGCGTAAGCGAGCAGGGGGCGAAGCCCTCGCTGTGACGTCGTGGACCGTAAAGTGAAATCAGGATAATACAAATTATTCAGATAGTTTCACTCTGCGAAAGGAATGTTGGTTTGCGAAGCAAACCAAACGCCATATGTAAAAGGAGTGTTGGTTTACGAAGCAAACCAAATGGGATTGCAAAGCAATCCCCGGGGGTTGGCGAGCGTAAGCGAGCAGGTGGCGTAGCCCCCTAGTACTGTACAAAAATGGTTGCTGTATTGATTGTAAAGTAAAGTAAATGTGTACACAGTATAAATTTCATAAATTAGTGTAAAATCTGTTTAAATATTGTTTTGTTTAAACAAAAAACATTTTTGGGGTTTTCTATATTTTAGTACTCTTTTTATTTTAAATTTCACAATCAATTTAGAGTATCGTTCTCTGGCATCAATGAATTAAGCTTAAAATTAACTAAAAAGGAAAATTGTAATGATGCCATTAAGAAATAACTATTTTATGTAATTTACTGGTGTCAAAACGACACTGCCAGACATTCCAGTGTTGTGTAGTAAATTTTGAATTTGAATAGTTTGATAAATCAGTGTGGGGACAATTCTGTTGTGTTTATGAATACTTTATAAATCATTTAGTTAGTAAAAGTCATGCGGAAAAAAAATCGCCTTCCACTTTATTTTCAAGTTCTTTAAAAATTAGATTCCTTGAAAGTTTTTTAACATGCTTAGAAGCCCTGGATTATCTCTACTATTATAAAAGGAAGTGTTTATTTTTTTTCGGGACCGCAACATCCTGACGATTTTATGGCACTTACAGCATTGAGATTTGGCACACAGGTAGTCCGAATTTTTTGCTATTTTTGGGTAGCGGGGCCAATTTTTAAATTCAGTATAAAAGATTTTTAAATGAATTTACTGAAATTAAATCATTATTGAATGCTACAACATAGAAGAGATCACATATTCTTAATTTATTGCTTTCATTTCCGTTTTGATTTTGATCGGAGGTATACTTTTTCAGGCAGATGATAAAAACAAACAATCTTAACTGATTCAATTAGTTATTTTTCTATCTCCTAGACCGTTACAGATAGAGTAAAAATTTCAGCGGATTTGAAATTTGCGGAAAACTTCACATTAGATCCATGCCTAAAAATATGATTTTTTTTTCTATAAACAACTTTTAAATTGAATATATCTAATATTTTTGCACGAGATTGTGACGTCACGGTAACTTTACCTTTCCAAAATTAAACAAATTCATTTTGTGCCGTTTGCGTTAAAAAAACAGATTACATTTCCTGTATCATTTCCGCGTATGAGAGCAAGAAATAAAAAAACCTATTGACTGAGATTGTTAAATTTTTTTCGTAAAATCGTAATCGCTAAAGATAGATTGAAAATTTCAACGGATTTGAAATCTGCAGAAAATTTTACTTTAGATTGTTACCTAAAAATATGATTTTCTTTAAATAAATAATTTTCAAATTGAATATATCTTCACCGGATTTTAAATCTGTGCAAAATTTTACACCAGTTTAATACCTTACATCATGCTGTTGGCTGTAGTGTTGGTTTGGCCGTGCTAGCCATGCAGTGGCTAGTGGTAGATAAAGACTAACCCTATCAATATTGTGATACAATTATATGAAACTACTTAATAGTAAGTGTAATGTTGCAAGCAATATAGTGTACAGGTGAAAGTTACCCCCTTTAGGGTATGATTTTTTTTGTAATGTTCAGTGTGTAATCAAGTTTAAAATAACTTGTGAGTTGCTAATTGTGTTTATAACATAGATGTTCAGTTTGCTGTTTTATGTATAGATGTTCAGTTTGCTCATCTTATTTGAAAGCATCAAAACTATTGTTTGTGTCGTGTCCATTTCCAAGTTTGGTCTCGCCATCAGGTTCAAACCGTGGAAGCCATAGCAGGGTATTGGAAATGGTCGAACAAACCAACGTATCATAAGTAAGACGAACTCATATAAAAGTGGGAGTTTCCAGTTGGAAACACGCTGGGACTCTTCCAATTCTCACGAATGCTGTCGGATGTCACAGTGTGCATTTTGTGCAGCGTTGCCGATGTCTTTTGTTTGCTGTAAAGCTGTTCTTGAGGATGGTAATCGATTGTTTGAAGATCAGCTACCATTGCAGTGCATGTGAATGTAGGATGAGATTTGAATGCCCAAACAGTTGCAATGGCTGTGTTCGGTTCCGTCACAGTTGATTTTCGTGCCTTTTGAGTGTCCTGTTCTCTGGAGAATGTGGTGAAAGTTTTTATATCAATATGCTAATTTAAAAAAAAAAAAAAAAAAAAAAAAAAAACATTTTTTTTTTTCTTCATTTAATTTTAAATTTGTTACATTATTGTATTGTTTTATTTTGTTTGTTAATTTTATTCATTTTTATATTTTTTTAATTTGTTTTATTCACTTTACAAATTTGCTATTATTATTTTTATTTTTTGAATAAGTGAATTTTAACTAAACATTGGTATTGGTAAGAGTTACTGGGGTTTGTTCAGCATTTAATTCTCCTCCCTCCTTTACCACTGGGTCCGTAGCTTCATGTTCTCCACATGTGCAGGAATCCACTGAAGAACACACACACATCCTTTTCTCTAAGCACATGAGTTTACCAAAGTGAATGGACATTTTGGGTACATTTTGAGTTGAAACTTACTTCTAAAGTTGATCTGGAATTTAAAGATAATACCCTCAGTTTGCTGTGTTGAAGAGAGAATGGTCAAATGATGCTATTGTTAAACGTGTTATGTTGTATTATTATGTAATACAACTAATGCTGAAGTTATAATATAAAATGTTATATGTTGCAGTGATGGCATATACTTTGATGAGGATTGTTCTTCGACTTTGTTGGATCATGCAGTTTTAGTTGTAGGATATGGTTCACAGAATGGGTCTGATTATTGGATAGTGAAAAATAGGTAAAAAACTGTTTCTCTCATGTTTGAATGCTTCTCTATATTTGTACATTGTAATGAAGTTGAATTGCCCAGGACTAAGTTAATTCTAAATACTAATAACAAAAATAAGCACATCCAATTCTGTTTTTACACAATAGATATGTTCTTGAAGAATATGTGTAAAATATTCTGTGTTAAAAAAAGCATTGTGTCTATGTAAGAAAAGAAAATTAGTTCCGGATCCATAAAAAATCTGTAGAAATAATAAAAACCTGTGAAAGTAAATGTGCATTTAAAATGAAAAAAAATTTGTTGGATTTTAGGCAAAAAAAATTCATAGAAATTGGCTTAGTCTGCTTGTGTGTCAAATGAAAATGACTCGCTTGTAAAGAAAATGAAATATTTATTTTGAATTCTTGTAAAAAAGGTTTGTTCTAAAACAGAATTAGTTGTTATGTATATTAGACTCGACATATTTGGAAATGAATTTCAAAAAATATATCTGGTTTTCTTAATACAGAATTGTTGCAGGCCATTTTTCAGCCTCGGCAATTAGGAGTATCTTTTAAAGCAAAAAGTTCCTATTTTGAAATTACAGGTGACTTTTTTTGGTCAACGAAAATTAAGTCTCCCCTTTTCCAACCACTAGCTTGACTCCTTGTTTCAATTGTCCTCAAGGACTCATCTTCTTTAGGTGTGTGCTTCATAACCCAGAGGGATCTATCTCGTTTTACCCTCGCCTACCCTTCTGTTTTTTTTCACCTCCATCAATGTCATCTTGTGCTTGGCCGAATAAGGATTGTGCGCCATTAAACCCCAAACCAACCAATCTTCTTTCAATCATGAATTCATGCCCTTAGCTTTATCATTGGAGAAAAGGTTTTTCTAACTTAGATCTACTGCTAGTAATATAGTACAAAGTCCCAAATCCAGACGTTTTGCTAACCAGCATTTTTTTTGTTGTTGATTTTCTTACTTTTTTTACATTTTTCTAACCTTGACCTAATTGATGAAGCAACGCAAAATAACGGACATGTTCAGAGTAAATATACCACATAGAAAAATGAGATTTGCAAGTAAAATATGTTGCATAGTATTAAAAAGGTTTTTCCTTTTTAAAAATTATTCCTATTTATACACCTGGTATTTTGCTATTGCAAATGCAAAATTCTCGTGGGGGGTGGGTAGGTTAAGGATTTTTTGACAACAAATGCAAATAATCCGGAATGGCAGAGGTCTGGAGGATTTTGGACTTTGTACTGAGGTATCAAAAACTTTTTGTAACTATAAAAATTGTGTTTACTTAACAATCTAGCAGAGTAAGGTTAGTAGTGGAGAATGTGGTTTAGCACAGTTGAAAACGAACACTTCACTCGTGAGACTTAAAAAAAGATGTATCAGTAGAATAAATATACATAAAACATACTTGCAAACTGATCTTGTTGCAAGTTTAAAATTAAATATATTTATGTTGGCTTTCAAGACAGCTCAAAAACATCAAACGGATATGACTAGTGCTAGAGATGTAAAATTCTTGGTAATAGTCTTCTAGAAAATATTTTTAAAACAGGAGAATAATCGCGAATTTTCTTTTCTAAATACATAAAAAATGGCATATATATATATATAGTAGTAAGTCTTCTAACATTAAAAATAAAATAATATATAAACACTAGTACTTCTGGAGGACTGTAAATGGTAGGAAATGAGACTTTGAAACAGTATT
This sequence comes from Metellina segmentata, assembly GCA_947359465.1. Lineage (NCBI taxonomy): Eukaryota > Metazoa > Arthropoda > Arachnida > Araneae > Tetragnathidae > Metellina > Metellina segmentata. Next base: position 15,401,448 of record OX375879.1, on the reverse strand, counting down.
GCCAACTCAGAAGACTAAAAAAAACCCGCCAAATTCCCACCCAACATAATTTTTAAATTTTAACATTTAATTTAATGTTTATTGGCTAGAAAAACCATATTTTTGAGTAAAAAAAATTGTTAGATTTTTACTTTTTTATAAACTGCTACAAATCTAATACGTACTAAATATACTTTTATGAGGATGAAAAATTTTAAAGTATTCATTAACTATCAAAATTAATACTATTATTTTTATTTAAGTAACTTAGTTCATAACAAAGAATTGTTATACATAATAAGTGAAATAACTAAAAATTATGTTTGGCATGATAAATTAGTGTTATCATGTTGCATAGCAAGTTAACCTTTCCTTTATTTCCATGTAATATTAATTGCTGTTTTTTATTTTATGATTATAAAAATAGAAGAATCTTGCATGTTTTTCAACAAAAAATAACAATTATAACTAATTTCTATAACACAGTGCGTATATGCCTATTTATTCTGTGAATGATACATAAAATAAGCTTCATGTTCATTACTGCAGTCAATAAAGTTAAAAAGATTACAATTTTCTGAAAAATTAGGTTTTGAATTGAAAATTCTTGAATATTTACCTAATTTCAATCTTTAGATAATATTTTCTGCTCACATCTCTTAACATTATAGAATATTACTAGGATGCAAACCAACTTCACTTATCTATCAGTCTAACCAATCATAACATAAGGGCATTTCACTTGCAAAACTTGGCCTGATTTACACATCCAGTGAAAGATTCGATCGAGAGTGACGTGACCTGAAGTGAACTCGGACTGCATACACATTCAAGAAAACAGGAGAATATCCGACACATTGTAATCGCTTCGAGAAGACATCCATGGAATATCGTATAGTACTTTTCTGTTAAAATAGTTAACTGTTAAGCCAACTGCTTAGTTAACTGCTTAACCAAGCTATGCCAAACGCTTCTTCCTCCCTCCATTCCATGCAGCATTTATTTATTATGTTTTTAAGACCCTGCACCTAAAATGTAGCTGCTGGAGGCAACGAAAATAAGCTAGAATGTAATATTAATTTGTTACTATTTCTAGTTCTTTGGCTGTAAAGCCTGTACTCAGAAAACTAAATGATAAATTATGTTTGGGTGTGTTAGCAAATCTGCTTCAGTATACCTACAATCAATGAAATGTTTCCTCAAGGCCCTAGAATTTAGTCAAGGGTGCATTCCCTGATAAAGGAATTAGTACTTGAATCACCTCTTATCAGAAAGCGTAGGCACTATTTTCTTCACCTTATATTCATTGGATAGTTGTAGATAATTTTTGAACCATCCCCTATTTCTTGATATAATTAAAATATGTAATACACTGAAAAATGTTCTTGAGAAAGCAAGCTGCCACACTGCCTTTTTATGCATGTGTTTGGTTCTTTTTGTATCACCTACCAGAGAGGGTTACACTTCTTCACGGTTAATAGGCTTTATTTGCAGCATAACATTTATGGGTCTGTGCAGCAATATCTTGTAACGTAACAGGGAAAAAACCTTGGAATGTCCGTCTCCACCAGTCGAATCCTCCTTCGCTCCTGGTTCTCCCTTTCTTTCCGTGACCGGATGACAGTTCAAGGAACACATTCACCAACGTCCCTCGGAGATTCTATGTCTCCTTCCGACAGACGTGTTTGCCAGAGAACCTCACACGAGCTTCGATTCTTTTTGTCTGAAACGAGATTTAAGGGGACACGGTACTTGTGAAGATTTTGTTTTCTTTTCACATTCCCACCAAATTGTTTTAGTGTATCTCATTCCAAAATATATTACAAGAGAAAAAAATAATTTTTACGTTCACATAAATTTCAAAAATTAAATTTTTGTAAAAGTATTTCAATATTTTAAAATTTCTACCGTACAAATTTTAATTTTTTTTAAATAGTTTTTATTTACCATCCATGAAGTGTTCCCTACAATTTTGTGCATGGGACTACATGAACTGAATACTGAAAAACAGTTCAAGTGTCTACTTCAATTAGAAAAAAAAGCCTTAACCTTTTAAATGCAATGTAATCATGAAAAATAAAAAGCTGAGAAATAGCATTTTAAAGTTTCAAATGGCTTTCTGTTTTAGACTTGTTACATTCAATAGAAAAACTCAAATTATGTAGATACGGCTGTAAAATTTTGTACACATATTTCTTTAAAATTGTATAATAAATTAAAAAGTCGACATTTTGATCATTTTTAAGGTGCTGGGTCCCAATAAAAACTTCATGTAATGTAGTCTGGGCTTTTTACCAAAACTAGACAATTTTGGTCCCAATGCTGGCTCATGTCTGCAACTAAATTCACACATTTAAAATAAAGATACTTGGGATAAATTGTCAACACATTCAAACCATATTAATTTGTGTTTATATATTAATATTCACATTGACAATTTTTTTGCAATTAATTATTGACTATGCATAGAAACTAGCAAAAGGCTGAGATTTGTTCATGGGGATTTTGGATGTAAGAAAAGGCACTCCCTGTGCTCTTTTATGCTTTACTGACGTTTGTGAGACGAAGATTCTGAAAATGGAGTGTGAGAAGTCGCATTCACTTCATAAGCGTAGCACTGGGAAACACTTCTGGGACAAGATCAAATGTTCAAACTTTTTACAAACGCACATTTTAATAAGTCTGAAACCCTCCCTTAGCTATGTCGTGGCTTATTGGGTATGCCCACTGCATTGGCAAGCTGTAGGCAGTGCAGTTTCGATACCTCTCTGGGCGAATTTCTCTCTTCTGTGTCATGGAAGTTCCCTTGTGTGTATCTATTACTTGATATTGTCTGGTGCAGCATGGCTATATATGACCCTTGTGCCATGAAAGAAATGCATGATGTGTAATGTATCTGGAGAGCACTTTCTAGGTAAGATCCCACCAGAAGGGGCCTCAGTAGCACAGTTGGAAGAGCAATGAATTCACAACTGGAGGGCTGCGAGTTGGAAACTCGGTCCAACAAAAGGCCGTTGTGTACACTGGAGCTGCTGCATGTGAAGACTGTCATGGCCTCAAATCTTCTCTTGTTGGTATGGTGTGGATGTTAAGAGTGTGTGGTGCCAGCTCGCACAGCTTATGACCTTGGTTCGAAACGTCGAGCCGTTGTCCTCGGGTCTTTTCCTTCTGGAGTGATCTCGGACCATCACCAATAGCCTGTTGCGTTGCTCCAGTGCAACGTTAATTAGCTCTACCTATCTACCTATCTTGTGCATCAACTGCTTCAGGTATCCCCACAAAAAGTGCCAGCTGTTTGAATCGAAACAAAAGATCTGCCATTTTAAAAATAAAATTCCACTACTTTTTTTTTTACTCTGTTGGAAAAAAAAAGAATGACTGAACAAAATCGTTTTTAAATTCTACTCTGTTTTTGGGCCAACTCCACAGTAAACTGGGTGGTAATTAGAGTCTGTTCTGGGATGAATATCCTAGAGAAAGATCCAAGGGCAACACCACTCCATTTCGAACCTTCTGATTGCTAATCCATAACTCTTCTGGGCTGGCTACCGCTGCCCTAAGTGAATGTGGAATCTCAACTTGAGTAATTTGGTGAATAATTCTACTATTGTGCTGAAAATGTGTCATTTTTCTTTTCAGCTGGGGTAAAGATTGGGGCATGGAAGGCTATATTTTGATGGCTCGAAATAAAAACAATCATTGTGGAATAGCAACCCATGCTGTCTATCCTAAAGTTTGAACTCAATTTCCGTGAATCGGTTTCTTGCAAAAATCCATCTTGTGTTCACATAAATTTTTTTTTTTCATTGAATATGCTTGTAGTTTTGTATTTTTATATTTAGAAAAGTAAATGTGTTTTTGGAAGTATGATTCTGTGTCGTGTGATTTATTGGTATAAATCAGTTTTGTTGAATATTTTCTTTTGGAACTTCTATTTATTGGAGTTATTGACTTTATTTTTGCTACTGCTCCCCTTCCATAATAAGTTATTGGATTTGTAACACTTCCGCTACAATGAAACAAAATAAAGGCCTTCCAGGAATAAGTACCCTGATCAAGTAAACGTCCGCTGTATCTAAACTGGATTCTCACCATCCTTTAAAGTGGTTGGAAAAATACTAAAATCCTTTGTGACATTGCACTTTCTGGTGAGAAGCATTATGTACTGAGGGAAAGGGCTGAGGAAAATGAATGTGTTGCAGGAAAAATAGGAAATTATATACACAGGAGATGTTTCCAATCTTTTTGACATGCCCTTTTTGGAATACATTTCTATGGTAAAATTCCTTAGGCCTATCCTAGGTTTTACAAGTTAATGGTGTTACAGGGAGATTGGATAGATAGCACAGAGATGTAGTTATAAGTTTTAAAACTTTGAAATTATCCATACTAACTCAATATATTCTCAATTACTGCCAATACACATGATAGTGTCAAAACTTGGCCGTACTTAAAAGTTCTTCCTATTTTCAATAAATTAAATTTCCATTTAGATTGTAGTTTCTAGTTTTATTCTACATTTCTTTATTTGATTTAATTATTTTCATGGAGCTCGTAAGCTTTCGCGGAGCACAGGTTGGGACCACTGATATACAATTTTGCTTGTTTTTGTGTAAATTGTGCAGAACTGTGCACAGCAACGTAATATTTTTGGTATTTAGCGTAGATTTATATCTATAAGATTCCAAAAAATAACCGATTGAGACTTCCTTTGTACACTTAAAATATATACAGGGGTTAGACAAAAATTGAAAACATCTCGTGAAGTGCATGCTTGTTAAGAAGTATTTATTCCAGTGAAATGTGTAGGTGGCGCTGGTGTTTTCACCTACAGACGTAACCTATACAACGTCCTAAATATGCTGTGCAGGTCAGTCGTTGCCGGTGCACTGTTCTGTGAAGTTTTATTTGCATCATGTTGGAGCTAAGGGACTACGAACGTGGGCAAATTGTTGGAGCTCGTCTGGTGGGTGCTTCCGTAAGCAAGGTAGCCTACGTGTTTAGTGTTTCAAAAGGTATTGTATCTTAAGATTTATTTCGCATATTTGAAAAGCGGAAAAACATCACCCTCTAAATCGCAGTGCGGACGAAAGTGTGTCGAGTGATCGTGACATACGATCATTAAAGAGGATTGTGACTAAAAATAAGAAGACCACAGCTGCAAAATTTACTGTGAAATGAACGTCGTGCTCACAAACCCTGTGAATACCAAAACAATAAGAAGGAAGTTCCATAAGGGTATTTCTGGCCGAGCTCCAATTAAAAAACCATTCACCAGTGATGCTAATGCCTGTAACAGGAAAAAGTGGTGTTTAAGTCACAAAGCCTGGACTATGAGGCAATGGAAGATGTGATTTAGTCGGATGAGTCTTGTTTCCCACTTCTGGCGGAGTTTACGTCAGGCGAACGCCATCCCAAGCCTATAATAGAGACTGCTTGTTGCCAAGAGTGAAACATGGGTGTTCTGTGATTGTTTGGGCAGTCATATCGAGGTTTTCTGTGGGCCCCATGATTACTCTGCAAGGGCACATTAAGGCCAAGGATTATGTGAACATTTTGGCCGATCAAGTCCATCCCATGGTACAAACTTTGTTCCCTAATGGTGACAGTGTCTTCCAAGACGACAAAGCCGCTGTTCACACATATTACATCGTTCAGGACTGGTTTTCTGAACACGAAGATGATTTGTTAAATCTCCCCTGCGTTACCTGAATTTGTCACCATTTTGCAGGAAGAATGGTCCCTTGACAAGCATGTAGGAACTGTATTTATCCATTCCGAGAAGACTGCAAGCTGTTTTGAATGTCATCGGTTTTCCTACAGCATATTACGCAATGTTACATGTTTTTCTTAGGTGTTTCCATATTTTTGTCCAAGCCTTTATATGTTACAACTTTGTGGTGTAATCCTACCAGTAATTTTATTAATTAATAATTACTTAAATTTTAACTAATTTTATATTATTCAATTTTAAAAAGTTGCAGGTGGGTTGTATTTATGCAAAAAGTTGCATTTATGTTGCGGTTGTAACTCACAATGCACCCAATGTAGGAGAAATTTTGGTCTTAATACTTTACATGCGGCGCAGAACGTGTGAAAAGAATGTTGCAAAAAGTTGCCCTACTCGTAACATTACTCCTCTATAAAAACATACTAGTGAAATGGGCTCGTGCATTCAAACTCTTGTCCATTTTACTGTCTCTAATGTTTCATCATGCACTACCGTTTGTGAAAATTACCAACAGCATGAAGGGTGCAACTTAAACGAAACTTGTATGAAATGTAAAACAGGTTAGAATATGCAAATGATTAGAATTACTAAGCTATCACGCATGTGTGGGCCGAGAAACACCCTCTAAACTTCCAAGTGAGCCTTGTATAAAAAGCACTGTAGGTGCGTTGAAATGGGTGTATCTTCGTTTGACTGCTGTAAATGATTGATTAGAAGTCCATATCCCACGCCAAAAACGAAGAGTGCCATTCGAGCAACGAACGTGGCCGATTGTTCGGCCTCCGTGGACTTTCAGAAAATTTAGCTGTTCATTTAACAAAACTTTAGTAAACGGGGAGAAAATAAATCGCGCGCGTGTCTCTGCTATTCCATAGAACTAAATCGTATTTTTTGTTTTGCATGTAAATTGTTTGGTAAAGATAGTTCTTCTGATTGGCGTTATTGTTCGGTTTACCTTAATAAGCATGAAAATACTCTAAAACGCGTAAACTCTATTAGATCGTGGTGCGAAATAAAAAGAAAGCTAGAAAAAAAATTGTACTATTGACGTGGAACAACCAAAATGTCTACAATAAAGAAAAGGCGATGGCTCGCCATCATTGAAAGAATGATTGCTGTAGTACAATTTTTAGCCAGTCAAAATTATTTGGCATTCAGAGGAACTAGTATGAAGTTGTATCATAGAGATAATGGTAATTTTTTAAAGGCAGTGGAGATGTTGGCCAAATTTGATCCAGTTATTTCAGAACACCTCAATAATGTCAGTAAGTACAAAGATAAAAAAACACGTATTCCACACTACTTAGGGCAGCATTTTCAAAATGAAATAATTAATATTTTAGCCGAATCTATTCGTAATGAGATAACACGCATTGTCAAAAAAGCCAAATATTACACTATAATTCTCGACCATATATTAACCACACAGAACAAATAACGTTTGTAATTAGATGTGTAAACACTACTGATGGTAAGGTAGATATTTTAGAATTTTTTCTAGGATTTTTTCCAGTAACTAATACCACTGGAGAAGGTCTGTGCAATTTTATATTAGAGAAGCTATTACCTAGTCTGCAGCTCGAAGTTAAAGATATACTGGGTCAGGGCTAAGACAATGGATCGAACATGAAAGGGAAAAATATAGGGCTTCAGAAACTGATTCTCAATATCAATCCTAGAGCATTATACGTGCCGTGGGCGGCTCATACATTAAATCTCGTCGTTAATGACGCTGTTAGCTCCAGTGGTGAAATTTCTGTTTTATTTATTTTTAAATTAGGTACAAGAGGTATATAATTACTTTTCTGCATCCTCATATCGATGGGATTTACTAAAAAAATCGTGAAAAGTAACTTTAAAACCGTTAAGTGAAACAAAGTGGGAAAGTCGTATCAATGCTATTAGACCTCTAAAACAAGACAGACCTAAAAAACATTATTACCGCATTAAATGCCTTAATTGAAGATACCACCAGAGAAACGAAAAGAAAAATGGGTGCTGAATCAATAATTAAAAGTCTTGAAACATTTAAATTTTTGTGTTGAATTTTAATTTGGCATGATTTATTATCAAGAATTGATGTATTGAGTAAAATGCTTCAAAATCCTAAATTAAACATAGTGCCATTGAAGGCTTAGATAATCTTAAAAAATATTTAGTTTCCCAAATATTTGACGATAATTTTAAAATATTTGTCGGGCAGCTATAGACCAGTAAGTCTAACATCAGTAATTTGCAAAATATTTGAATCTGTTAAAAAAGCATATAATATTATACTTGGAGGAAGGGGGACTGTTATCAGAGAATCAGTATGGGTTTAGGAAGGGCAGATCCTGCTCTACAAATCTTTTGAAGTTCTACGAAAAAATTACTGAGGAGCTGGATAATAAGAGCAGTGTGGATATCATGTACATAGATTTTCAAAAGGCTTTTGATAAAGTACCTCATGAGGCATTACTGTTTAAATTGGAAAGGCTGGGGATTCAGGGAAAAACATTAATATGGATAAAGAATTGATTATTGGGTAGAAAGCAGAGAGTGCAGGTAAAAGGAAATTATTCACAGTGGACAGAAGTTATAAGTGGGGTGCCTCAGGGAACAGTTTTGGGACAAATTTTATTTATAATTTTCATAGATGATATAGGTCAGGGGATCAAGAATAGAATCAGTATATTTGCAGATGACTTAAAAATATGGGGGACAGTGGATACCAAGTTACAGATAGAAAATTTACAAGGGGATTTTGATAAGATGTCCGAATGGGCTGTAAAATGGGGTATGTCATTTAATGTAGTGAAATGTCAAGTTCTGCATATGGGTTACAGGAACAGTGGAGCCGAGTACTGTCTGCAGGGAGTAAAGGTAAAGGAGGGAGAAACAGTCAAGGATCTTGGGGTGATAATTCACAGGGATTTTAAAATGGGTCACCAATGTTCAGCTGCGGGTAAAAAGGCTAATAGGTTATTGGGGTATATTAAAAAGACTGTAACTTCCAGGGATAAGAATATAATCTTGCCGTTATATAAGGGTTTAGTAAGACCACATCTAGAATATGCTGTACAATTCTGGGCTCCCTATATGAGAAAGGACATAGAATCAATTGAAAGGGTTCAGCACAGAGCTACAAAAATAATAAAGGGGCTAGCAAATTTCGACTATAATGAACGTTTAAGTAAGCTAAACATGTATACACTGGAAAGAAGAAGAAGGAGGGGGTATTTGATTCAGCTTTTCAAGTTTGTAAAACAAGGGGACACAGAGGGCTTAAATTTCAATAGGGATAACAGAACAAGGGGTCATGGGTATAAATTGAATAAGACACATTTTAATCGGGATTTAAGGAAAAACTACTACTTTAATAGGGTAACAGACAGTTGGAATGCGTTGTCAGAAAATATAGTTAATTCAAAGGGAGTGTACGAATTTAAGATACAATTGGATAGTCAGTGGGAATTGGGGAATTCATAAACAAAGGACCAGCCTTGTTGGGCTCGAGCCTGTAGCTGGTCGTCAATATTTGTATTTGTATTCAGCAACACTTGCGCTGGAGAAGGTATTGATCCCGAATTTCCCATCACCTCAGGAAAAAGGTCCGTTTATTTGATTACGAGGGCAGTGATGAACCAGTTTCAAATCCCTTCCAACAATTCAAGACTGTTTTCTATTTTGCAATTTTTGATCACACGATCTCTTCGGTAAATGAAAGATTTACCTTATTATCGGAGTGCCATTCAATATTCTGCTTTCTGTATGAGTTTCACAACATTTCTAATGATGATCTCATGAAAGCCTGCATGGACTTAGATATTAAGTTACAGGTACATTAGGAAGTATTGTGAAAGATATAGACGGTATACAACTCTTTAATGAAATAACTTCATTCAAAGATATTTTTCCAGGTAAAAAACAACCAATTGAGGTATTAGAAATTACAGTCAAAAGTGATCTCATTCCGTTTTACAAATTTTGCTCTAGCAGAAAGAATTTTTTTAACCTTACCTGTTTCTGTGGCTTCAAGTGAAAGAAGTTTCAGTAAATAAAAAATTACTTGAGAAGTAATATGACACGAGAAAGGCTTTCAGATTTGTCTATCCTCTCTATTGAATCCGAAATCTCTGAAAAATTTGATTTCACCGAAATTATTGACACATTTGCCTTTTCAGAAAGCCAGAAAAGTTGTTTTATAGTTAATTATTAGGTAGTCTTTGTAGGATTGATTTATAAACTTTTCGTTTCACGAGATTTATGTTTTAGTACTTTTTTTTGTTAGATTATATTTTCTGAGTAAATACTGTTGTTTTGCATTTCTAATTATAAAATGTCTATTTTTATTTCAAAGGTAATATTTTTTTTTGTATTTTGTTGCTATTATAACCTATTAGCTGGCCAAAAAATAAAGTTTTGCACTTCAAATTTTATGTTCAATTTTATTAATGTTTTACTTTTTACTCTTATACAGGTAGATGAGTTTATAACGTCAACGTCAAGTATTAGTCAAAACATCAAATATTCTCTAGAGGGCCGGTACATAGGTCTTTGCACGCGGGCGGCCGACACCCTAAGATCGGCCCTGGATTACTTCAGTCGGCGATTTCCAAGTACTCTCGCCGGGCAGGGAGTAGGGCTGAATTTTGGCATCATATAGAGGGCCATCTGGAATGCCATTCATCAGCATGACATTCAGATTCTATGATTCGATGTCACGACGTGTAGGTATACTCTCTCATCGCTGTGCGTGGCGGTTGCACAAGATTTTTGATTTTTGGCATTACTTTTTGTATTATTGCTCAGTAAATTGAATCGTTTATTGAAACCACTAAAAGTAATACGTGGAATAAATTTCATTCTTATCTATTGATTATTTCATATAGTTGCAAATTTTATAACCAGTAGTGTATTTACTATGTTCAGGTATGTTGCTCTTGTACGACGTTCATTAAAAATTACCAATTGCCCTTAGGTAATATTTCTGGACCGTCGTCGAAAGCCGTTTGTGCTGCTCTAGTACGACGTTAATTAAATTTACCTTACCCTTCTGGTGTTGATCGTAGGCGGTGACCAAGACCTTTCTGTTGCTTCAGTGTAACGTTAGTTAAAAAATTCCAAAATACCTGGGTAGGAAGGTAGTTATTTTTAATTAACGTCGGTACTTGAGCTATTGATGTGTCAGGGATCAATCGTAATGGGAAAGATGAGGTGTTAGACTCAGATAGGAAAGTTCCTAATTCGAATTCGTGTCAGTGCATGTATGTTTTGTAACGTACACTTCCGGAATATCTTTTAAATGTTATGATAATATTTCTTTTTCCTTATTCCAAGATATTGTGATACTTCCTGTGTTTATTTATACTTCTTATTACTCTTGGAAAGGATATTTTTTCTTTTGACATATTTATGTGAGCTTAAATGGTTTTCCCGGAAGTTCATTTTTTTTCTTTTATGTATAACGTTGGTGAAAAGATATTTTTTTGTAACGGCTTTTTAGAGTCGATTGGATGCTTCGTTGAAGTGTGGACGGAGTGCAGTGTTGGAATGGCGTGTTTCGGCCGTTATGTTTAAAACGTATGATGAGAGGTAGTTGTAACGGTGATGTCGCTACCATATTGTAAATAAATTTTTATTTAATTCTTTAAAAAAGGCTATTTCTTTTATCACGACGTTACAGCTACCTATTAATGGTGGCATGCACTGCGATCGTTCCCATTAAATTGAAGTCTTGGACATCCCGTCCTGATTTGAGAATAAACTGTGGACATTTCGTCCTGTGTTCAGCGAAAATTTGCGTGCGTCCTACAGCAACGAAGAAGGCCATCCGGTCTGAAGTTTTTGGACATCCCGTCCTAGTGAGTGGAATATTTGCGTGCGTCCTGCAGCAACGAAGGAGGCCATCCGGTCCGAAGTTTGTGGACATCCCGTCCTCGTGAGTGGAGTATTTGCGTGCGTCCGGCAGCAACGAAGGGGGCCATCCGGTCCGAAGTTTGTGGACATCCCGTCCTCGCGAGTGGAGAATTTGCGTGCGTCCGGCAGCAACGAAGGGGCCATCCGGTCCGAAGTTTGTGGACATCCCGTCCTCGTGAGTGGAGTATTTGCGTGCGTCCGGCAGCAACGAAGGGGCCATCCGGTCCGAAGTTTGTGGACATCCCGTCCTTGTGAGTAGAGTATTTGCGTGCGTCCGGCAGCAACGAAGGGGGCCATCCGGTCCGAAGTTTGTGGACATCCCGTCCTCGCGAGTGGAGAATTTGCGTGCGTCCGGCAGCAACGAAGTGGGCCATCCGGTCCGATGTTTTTGGATATCCCGTTCTGTTTCTGTGTATCAAACGTGGCCTGTTACTGCGTGTGTCCAGCAACGAAGCTTAGTCCGGTCAGTAGAATTGGGACATCCCGTCCTGTTCCTGTGTGTGAAACGCGTGTGTGTTCAGCATCGAAAGGGCCATCCGGTCCGAACTTTTTGGGCATCCCGTCCTGTCATCGTCAGCAAAGTCCAGTTCGAACTTTGGGTTCCTGCTCAAGGACTTCCTGTGTACCATCAAGCAACTGTTCCAGATAAGTGGTTTCGGTTTTAAGTCTAAAGTTTTATGCACTATTATATTTAATGTACAATTTTACTTCTGTTTTTGTGATAACTTCCATTTATCGTAACAGGTTTCGAAACAAAAAAATTTCTTAATTGCAAATTTTGCTTTTATAATAGAAATTAGTATTGATTTGGAATTTATGTGAAATAGAAATTTAAGAGATTTTAGTTGTCGTAGATGATTATTTATCTTAATTAATAATTTAAATTTGTTTTGTATTTGAAATGGTGTTTTGATTAAAATTTTTTTTAATTAATTTTCTTTTTAAGGTCTTTTGGGTTACAAAATTTCTTTTTGTACATTTATTTCTTTTCTATTGTTCTATTGTCTTTGAGTTATATTTCTTGTGGCTTGGCTATAAGGTAAGTCAGAATTCTGGACGGTTTCGGTTTCGAAAAGTTTTCATTTTGTACCTTACGTTATATTTGAGTCCAAAGGGGGAAACTGTTTAGAATTTAATCATGACTTATTTAGTTAAGGGAAAGAAAGAGGACTTGATCAAATTGGTGGAGGAGATAGATTTAGAAATCACCGTAGAAAAATCCATAAAACAGTTAGTGAATCTTATTACTTCAAGTGAGGGATATGATGAGGAATTCACCAAAGCACTTTTTGGTAGAATTATAGAAACTCGAAAGACAAATGAAGCCCTTGAAGTGGAAGAAAAGCGGAGAAATGAAGCCCTTGAAGAAAAGCGGAGAATTGAAGACCTTGAAGAAAAGCGGAGAATTGAAGCCCTTGAAGTGGAAGAAAAGCGGAGAATTGAAGCCCTTGAAGTGGAAGAAAAGCGGAGAATTGAAGCCCTTGAAGTGAAAGAAAAGCGGAGAATTGAAGACCTAGAAGTGAAAGAAAAGCAGAGAGAACGAGAGTATGAGTTGGAAAAATTGAGAATAGAAGCAACTAGACAAACCCAGCAAGGTGCAGTTGATCATTCTAGACCATCGAATCGAGACTTGACCAAGATCCTTCCGAAATACGTCATGAAAGATGATATGAGTCTTTATTTAATCTTGTTCGAGCGACAGGCAACTTTGCTGTCGCTGGGAAAAGAAATGTGGGTATCTCACCTATTAAGTTTGATCCCCCAAGAGATTGCTCATATAATAGCCCGTGAACCAGCTGACCTAGCTACAAATTATGATCACATCAAAAATATTCTGTTAAAAAGGTTCAAACTAACACCAGAAAGATTTCGACAGTTATTTAGTTCACACCATAAAGCAGTTGATCGGAACTGGAGGGATTTCTATCATGAATTGTCTACTTATTTCGATGGATGGATTGCAGGTTGTCAGGTCCTTACTTTTGAAAAACTGAGAGATTTGATCATCACAGATCAGATGAAGAAAAAAACACCATCCGAATTCAAAGATATGTATCTCAGAGAATGGACAGAAATAAACTTCCCTACAGATTTGGTGGAACTGTTGGAGAAGTTTGAAGACGTTAGACGAACTGTGAAACGATACCCTGTCTTTGCGAAAGACAAGTTCGAGGGTCGAGTTCAAAACAAGTTTGAAAAGACCGATAATCCACCAAGGAGAAGTGATACCATAAATGGTAAAGGGATTAAGATAGAACGAAGATTTTCCGAACAAGACCCAAATCCGGAATTCGACCGCAGGAGACAGATGCGGTGTTTTCATTGCAATCAGCCTGGTCATATCCGACCAAATTGTCCAAAGTTGAAGAAACCTTCGGAAACTGTAAATTACATTTCGGACAAAGAACCTGAGAAGTACCTGGAACCGTATATCATGAAAGGAAAAATTAACGGTCAGGATATAAATTTACTAAGAGATACCGGAGCGACCATTGACATTGTGTGTCGGAAATTGGTGAATTCAGCTGACATGACGGGTGAACATGTTTGGGTACAGCAACCTTTGGACTCCAGCTCAACTTGTTTACCTCTTGCCGAAGTTTTGGTAGAGTGTGAATTGGGAAAAACACTCACTAAAGCTGCTGTGATTCCAGATGAACTAGACCGCGGACGATATCTTTTAGGGAATCGGACTGCTGCCTTGTTAAAAAGGGAAGATTGTCAATCTGTGGATCAACTAAATGCAGTAGTGACAAGGCATCAGAAAAAAGTGAAAGAAAGGGAAGAATCTCTATCTTTAATTAAAGAATCCGAAAAACCTATCCCAGCCGAAGAATTTATTACATTGGAAAAAAATGAAATGGAAGCAGGGGAAGTAAGTGACGAGTTCACTCATGTGGCAGAAGATCAAGATATCACTGAATTGTTAAAAGTGGACACTGAGCAGCTAATCAAGGCTCAAGGTGAAGATCAAGAGATGAGCTCTCAAGTTAAACAAATCCAAAATGGAAACCCTCCTAAAGATTTTGAACTTGTGAAAGGCCGACTTTTGGTAAAGATTAAGAAAGACAAGAGTGGTATCGAAAGGAAGCTCATCGTCGTGCCCATAGAGTATCGAGAAAAGATACTGAAATTGTGTCATGAAGGCACGTCAGGTCATCTTGGGACCACCAAGACAGACATTCGAGCATTCCTTGGATTAGCCGGGTATTACCGCCAATACATCCCAAACTTTTCTGTTATTGTTGCTCCTTTGACCGAACTCCTGAAGGGAAAAGTCAAGAAGTCCGAAATTCAGTGGACCAATGAATGCCAACGGTCTTTTCAAGAACTGAAGAGGAGGATAACTCAGAACCCTATTCTGTATGCTCCTAACTTTAAAGCCCCGTTTTACGTTCAATGTGATGCCTCAGATTTAGGCATGGGTATAGTTTTATCCCAGAAGACAGAAAAGGGGGAGGAGCATCCTATTCTGTTCCTCAGCAAAAAGTTCTCAACAGCAGAGCGAAAATACGGAACTACAGAAAAAGAATGTGCCGCTATTGTGTTTGCTGTCAAGAAGCTACGATGCTACCTGGATGGACCTACCAAGTTCTTTATCCAAACTGATCATAATCCTCTAGTATGGTTAAAAAAGAACTCTGGGGTAAATCCACGTCTCATGAGATGGGCTCTTGCATTGCAGCCCTGGAACTATGAGGTAATCCATCGTCAGGGCAGAAAACACCAGAATGCTGACAGCCTTAGCCGACTGTTCTAAGTTACCAAAATGTCCTTTGAGCTTAATTTTATAGTTTTGTAGGTAACTTGGCAGTTGTATGTATATTTGAAAATATTTGTATAAAATTTTGTAGAAATTAGTTTTTTTTTGAAAAGTTATGGTAACTTTTTACAGGGTAAAAAGTTATTCTAAGGGGGGAAGAGTTGTAACGTACACTTCCGGAATATCTTTTAAATGTTATGATAATATTTCTTTTTCCTTATTCCAAGATATTGTGATACTTCCTGTGTTTATTTATACTTCTTATTACTCTTGGAAAGGATATTTTTTCTTTTGACATATTTATGTGAGCTTAAATGGTTTTCCCGGAAGTTCATTTTTTTTCTTTTATGTATAACGTTGGTGAAAAGATATTTTTTTGTAACGGCTTTTTAGAGTCGATTGGATGCTTCGTTGAAGTGTGGACGGAGTGCAGTGTTGGAATGGCGTGTTTCGGCCGTTATGTTTAAAACGTATGATGAGAGGTAGTTGTAACGGTGATGTCGCTACCATATTGTAAATAAATTTTTATTTAATTCTTTAAAAAAGGCTATTTCTTTTATCACGACGTTACAGTTTGTAAGCATATAGTGTAGAGGCGTCTGGTGCACCTTAAATCTGTCGTGGCCGAAAATCTGAACGTTGGATTGGTGTGCAAGTTTGGAGAGTGAAGTGTCTGCTCAGGTGTTGCCTCGTCATTTGACCGTGGTTCAAAATTGCATGGTGTTGTCCTCGAATCTTTCCCTTAATGGATTGATCCCGGACCGTCGTCAATAGACCGTTGTGTTGCTCTAGTACGACGTTAATTCAAAAATTACCAATTACCAAGGACAACACCACGTAATTTTGAATCATGGTCAGATAACAGAGTAAGTCAGATGACGATCAAAATTCTTGGGATCTTTCCTTTTGAGGTTGATTATGGAACGTTGCTAAAAGTCCGCTGTGTTGCTCCAGAACCTCAAAATTTTGAACGCCGAACAAATGAAGGTTTTTTTTTATTACAATTTGTTTGAAGGTAAAGTATTTTGGAGCATATCTATATCATTGTTCTTAAATATTTTAGAAAGTTGAAAAACAAAAAACTTGAGAGAAAAAAGGCTCATAAATTGGAGATAAAAATCTACATTACTTAAAGGTAAACAAAGAGTCGTCTGCATATGACGAAATTTAGTGAATTCCGGCCAATTTCAACCTCACTTGTCCAAACACATAAGCTTAGAAACGTGAGCAACAAAACATATTTTCTTTTGAGAGGAATTTCAGTTTTAAATAATGCGGGCTGTTGTTCAAAGATGCACGAAAGCGAGCGTAACCGGTGAATTATTTTGAATTTTCATTTCAAATTAGATCTTTCAATCTTCTGAATGAAATATTCAGTTTTACAGTTTGTGCTAATATGCTTTCTTTTCAGTTGACAATGAAGTGGTTAGCAGCATTGGTAGAGGTCTTTGTGTTCTAATCGGGATCTCAAAGAACGATTCAAAAAAAGATATGGAATTCATGTTAGTAGGATAAACAAATATTTTTTTCCCCACCAGTTTCTATAGTCATTACTACCAGGTGCATTCCTTCTGTGCCAGTAAAACTTTCTTTGTGTGTGTCTTTCTTACTTGATATTGCATGTCCTGTGTCTAGTGCAGCACGACCAAATGTTTAAATGACTCGGTACGGAGGGGTTCGCTTCCACTCGGAACGGAAGAACGGCCATATGTGGCCCTTGCACCATTAACCCCCCCCCCCTCAAACAACCAACCTTTAGGCTTTGACTCACGGGGTTTCTTAGTACGATAACTACTCACAAACAAATGATATATTTCAGACATGAATTTTTCCATGATAATGTTATAAGTTCTGTGCTAATTTTAGTAATGATGCTTTTGGGGACGTTCATTTCTTGTGTGGTTCGATTCCTCACTGGGATTCTCATTTCTGCTTTAGTTAAGTTTTCCTGTGTGTGTTCTCTTTAATTGACTTTGTACACCACCTTTTGGCTGAATATTGCCCCTAAAATCCAACTAATTAATTTTTACAAGCAATTTGTCACCAATGCTGATAACTTGCCTTCTTTTTGTTTTATAGTTTATGGTGTGGCAACCTCTTGGAATTGGCAACAAAACATGCCATACAAACATCTCCACTTGATCTGCCACCTACCATCTCCATTAATAGCTGCTTCTGGCTCGATGTTAAATTCAAGCAATTTTCATCAGTTTCCCCAGCGTGACAAAGCATGAGACACAGGGAGATGTTTCTATGTAATTGTAAGGAATATACAAAAAATGTGAGTATCAACAAAGTATTCTTTGTATTCAGTGTGAAATCAACCACCAGACCTGAAAGTCCTCTTAAAGTATAATCCCAAAGCAAAGAACATATTGAATTAGTAGCTCAGAAAATACTGATCACGCTACAAAGATTCCACAGAAGTAAGATGCATATGGTTGTGAAAAGTGCAGTTCTTATTATCTTCGGTAGAATACAAATAATTTTTGTGACATTTCTGAACATTTGCTTGTTAGTTTTCCTTTTTATTACATTGTTACTTTACCAGTTTTGTATGACTTTTCATGATAGCACTTGATGGTAGCTCACAACGGTGGAGTTGCAAATTTAACCCAATGCAAAGCTAATTACCTTCGAGTTTAATTAGCAGGCATGGACCAGATAAAAGCAAACAGCATTTTAATTAAAAAACACTGGTGTATCACTCATGAAGGAAGTGACACATGTCAAAATTCTTCAGGGTAAACGATTGAAAATTGCAGTTTTCATAAAATTGATATTAGATAATAACATGAAACATGAATGGAACCTTTGTATTAGACATTGATCAATTTAAAGTCATCACAGTTGCAAATTTTTAGCATTACTCCCCCATTCTTAGCATTATTTTTTCGATGCTATTTTACGTTTGCCCCTTTTTTGTGGTTTGTTACATCAAAATGTAATTGAAAGGGAGTTGTAACATGGAAATAACTATCACTAAACAGGTGAAAGAAATACAAGTTTCTTTTACAAAAAGATTGTCATACAATGAAATATCTAGAATGATTAGTTTTAGTTTACACCTGAGATGCAACTTGAGGTAAGACTTCCTGCAAGATCACACTCTTCATTATCACAAACACATTAAATTCATATAACGTGTAACACTCTTTTTGCATACTAGCTTTGCATTAGTAAGATTATTAGAGGACTATTACTGTTGGATTTTCTCAGTTTTATTGATTGAAGACCTATGATCTTTGAACAAAATCTATATGAAAACAAAAATGTTAATTTTCTTTACTTGTGTCGCTGTTGTTCGATAAATAAAAATATAATATAGAAAATTGAATAGTGTAATTTATTCTTGCAATTTTATTATTATGAACCAGGTGCATAACCAGGCATTTGTAAAGGAAATAATTTTAAAACTATGCATTTTTGAATGACATGATTCTTTTCTTTAATTAGCTGCAAAATTTTTATAATTTTCTTGTATCAAAACTCTTGTGTGTAAAATTTTGTTTCAGTAACTTTAAAAATGAGCAGTTGATATTCCTTTAATACACACATTTTTCTTTTATCTTTGGGATTATGTTTGAATATTTGAAGAGTTCATTTGTATTTTCAGTAGTAATTATCTTATTTTCATTATTTTGAGATTTCTATGATTATTTAGGCTTGTGAAAATAATTTCAATTAATTAGAATGTTCCAATTTCTCGTTTTTAGGGTTCGCAAACTATTAAACTTGAGGGTGTTTGAAGACGACAGCAACAAACGATGGAGCCGCAATGTGAAGGACAAAGGTTATGAAATTCTGTTAGTTAGTCAGGTACTTGTGGAGAGCCATTATTTTGAATAAGTTTATTCCTATTATTTTAAGTTTTAAAAATTTCAAACTTATTTACTTTATTTATCAAATTCTTTTCTGCTTGGGTCCAAAGCTTTCTCTTTTAGATAAAAGCTTACACATATAAACTTATGTATCAGATATTGCAACAATTTTTTCTAGATTCTCTTTTCAAATTTACTTTTAGTCTATTAACGATCTCTTGTTCAATTTTGCCTAGTGTTGAAAAATTCTCCTTAAAATTATTGTTTTTTTTTGCTAGCGAAACAAGGATTGATGATGTACAATTGGGAATCTGAATGTAATAATGATAGTTACATCTTCCCATGATAGCTGCTGGCATATCTTTAAACCTTTCCAGGTAAAAAAATCAGCAAAAAAAACTTCACAAAAAACCTGCAGGTTTGCTGCATGAATTTCGGATAAAATTTCTACAGGAAACCTGCAGTTTTTTGACTTGCCATGATGCTGAATGACTGGTGACGCCATCTGGTAGTAAAATGAGCAAACACATTATTTTTTATTAAAAAAAAGAAAAGAATTTCGTTATAATACTTTATTAACGTTGTCGAAGAGCAACACAACGGGCTTTTGACGACCGTCTGGGATGATTGCTTTTGCTGGGAGTTAATATAACAGACTAAATTCTGATATTTTGCAAGTTAGAGAAATACAATATATGCGTTAAAATATAGATTTCAATAGAAGGTTGGCCAGCAGTATCTAATTCCAATGTTACATTTTTTGGTGGGACTGAAAAATGAAATAAACAGCAAAAATTGCTGTTTTTTTTATTATTGAAAAATTTCACTTTTTTTAAAGTAATTATTTAAGATGTATATATATATATATATATATATAAATTTTAATTTAACATATTAGTTGATAAATATATTAATTGATATTGTTTTCATAAAAATTGCATTTTTTCTGAAAACAAAACTTTAACTTCAAACTTCATTTTTTTCTTCATAAAAATTGCAGTTTTTATAGAGGAATTTTATGAAGGCATTTTTACAGCATTTTTTCTTCATAAAAACTGCAGTTTTTATGAAGACAAAATGCTGTAAAAACTGCAGTTTTTATGAAAGATAAATGAAATTGGAAATATTAAAGTAATACTATTTAATTTAATGCGAAATTTTGAACAGGCGCCATAATAAATTTTTAATTTGTATATTTCAATTTTATATTGAAACTTAGAACTTTCATTATCCAGCTGCTATAAAAAAGGATATTTCCATCTCATTAAAATTGTTCTTGGTGCAAAAATAAGCAAAAGGCAATAATGAACATTTCAGAACATATAACAGACATTTTGGTCTATATACAAATACAAATATTGACGACTAGCTACAGGCTCAAGCCCAACAAGGCTGGTCCTTTGTTTATAAATTCCCCAATTCCCACTGACTATCTAATTGTATCTTAAATTCGTACACTCCCTTTGAATTAACTATATTTTCTGGCCAACGCGTTCTATTTTTCTATTACCCTATTAAAGTAGTAGTTTTTCCTTAAATCCCGATTAAAATGTGTCTTATTCAATTTATACCCATGGCCCCTTGTTCTGTTATCCCTATTGAAATTTGAGATCTCTGTGTCCCCTTGTTTTACCAACTTGAAAAGCTGAATCAAATACCCTCTCCTTCTTCTTTCCAGTGTATACATGTTTAGCTTACTTAAATGTTCATTATAGTCTAGATTAGCTATCCCCTTTATTATTTTTGTAGCTCTGTGCTGAACCCTTTCAATTAATTCTATATCCTTTCTCATATATGGAGCCCAGAATTGTACAGCATATTCTAGATGTGGTCTTACTAAGCCCTTATATAACGGCAAGATTATATTCTTTCCCCTTGAAGTTACAGTCTTTTTAATATACCCCAATAACCTTTTAGCCTTTTTACCCACAGCTGAACATTGGTTACCCATTTTAAAATCCCTGTGAATTATCACCCCACGATCCTTGACTGTTTCTCCCTCCTTTACCTTTACTCCCTGCAGACAGTACTCGGCTCCACTGTTCCTGTAACCCATATGCAGAACTTGACATTTCCCTATACTAAATGACATACCCCATTTTACAGCCCATTCGGATATCTTATCAAAATCCTCTTGTAAATTCTCTATCTGTAACTTGGTATCCACTGTCCCCTGTATAGTGTGGAAAAGTTTTGATGTTTTTGGAGCTTTCTTTCACAGTTAAAAATATATTTTAAAACATTAAAAACTCAATTTTTTTTTTGTAATTTTACTTTTTAAATGTTTTTTTTCTTCTCTTTACTATAAAATAGAAACAACAATCACACTAAATTACACCACACTATTTGCTGTAAAATGTTCATTGAGAATAATTTTTATTGTATTTCCATTTCATAGATACCAGATTATTTTAAATTTGTAGTAAATTGTCAAAATTTTCATTCATGTCAATCTCAGATTCAGTTGTGATGGCTATTAAATTGTACTGACTTTTTCCGAGACATTTTTCTAAAGAATGTAAAATGACAAAATATTAAATTTGTGTCAATAACTTATTGAGATATAGGGTCACAAACAGGCTATTTTTTGTGATAAAATATCTAGTGTGACCTTCAACATTTAATGTCAATATTTAAAAAAATGAACATTTTTCTGAAACTTGGATGTTTTACTGTTACTCTTAATATATGTAACTTATTTAAAAACTGATTTTCATTAAAGTAGTCAGTGATATATCAGCTTATTTACTCATTTTGAATGGAATGACCCTACTTGATAGTCTCAGGATGCTTAGAGGGTTAAAAAAAACAAATGCTTTTGGTTAATAATGAATTTGTGCCTGGGAATTGGACCAAAATGTGAATAGAAAAATAATAGTTTAGTTTCAGGTTTTTATTACATGGAATATGATTTATTTTGAATAAATGTTTAGCTTTTAAAACAAAACAATACAAACATGGCTGAGTAAGCTAAAGTATTACTCTGTAGAGTGAAGTAAGGTCGATGTTTTTAGACTGTAAACACCATTCTATTAGAGCTTTGTTAGTATGAAGCTAGTTTAAACCTCTTTTAAGTTCCATTCAATTGGATGAGCACACTTTTTGTTAAAAATTACATAACACTTCTAAAAGTTTATCTTCGATAAAGGCTGTCTTCCAAATATCTCGGCTTGTCCACTATTGATGTCAACTGACTCTGGTTTCAAAACCTGCTCTAGTCATGTGAATGTTCATAGCAGTTGGTAATTTACTTTTAGCAGTAAGTACTAGTTGAACTATCCGATGTGTAGCAGTTAAAAGCTGTATTGCAACAAACTAAAAATTTCTCTTTAACAAAAAAAATTATAGTGACAGTTATTATTTAATTGTGTTTTTATTTCAAAAAACAAAAATGATTTTTTTTAAATCTTTGCAGTTTACACTTTATGGCACATTGAAGGGAAATAAACCAGACTTTCACTATGCTATGGGTCCAGAATCATCTGAAAAGTTTTACGCAGATTTTGTGGCAGCCATGAAGCAAGCATATTCCGAAGAATATGTTAAGGGTATGCTTTACTTTGTCTAAATGCATTTTAGTATCTTCAAGTATGCAAACATGTTTCTTTTCTGTCATCAACCGTTAAATCTATGCAACAAACTTTTACAGTTTAACTATAGTTATAGACAAGCAGAGGAAAACCTTAGTCAAAGTAAGACACCTTCAACAATGGCTAATCACAATTTTAAAACTTTGTCAGTGCAAATATAAAATGCATCGTCGATGGGCATTTCGTTGCATCAAGATGTCCACTATCTTCAGGACTAATCACGAGATGAAATGCGAGTTTGAGTATGTTCTAGAATACTGTTGCTACACTTCGCATTTTTACCTTTCTAGGCACATGTACTTTTTTTTAAACATCAAACTAGTGAGAAAATTTCTAACAGTGTTTGAGCGATGACAAATTTGTCAAAATAGGGAACTAAGTACATTTTTCTCACCAGTTTGATATAAAAAAAGAAAATGTAGCCTTAAATTATTTTAGTTGTTGGTTTTGTTGTTATCATGTCCATTTCTCTCTCTCTCTCTCTGAGTTGGATGTCGCCATGTGTAACTTTTCTTTAGGATGGTTGGTAAATGATGATTCGAAGAGCAGCTACCATTGCGGGGCCAGTGAATACAAGATGAGGTGTGAATTCAATGCCAAAACAGTTGGTACAATCTTGGTACATTCTGGTTATTCTGGTTCCATCACAGTTAATTTTAACTCTTTTGATAGTGTGGTGGTGGTGGTTTTCATATATCGGGGCTAATTTCACAAATGTGTAGTTTTATTTAATCGTGGTGGTATGAGTTTGAATTTTACCAAAGCATTACCATCATAAGAGTTATTGAGGTTTGTTCAGGATTTAATTATCTGGCTTGCTGACCCAGATGGGTCTGCAGCTTCTTTTCCTTCAATGTCCTCATGTGCAAGAACTTTTAGCTGGTGTTGGAACCAAGTGAAGACTTCCTTTCCCACCTCCTTGGCATTCAAGTGCAAGATGTTTTAAGGTGAAAGAGAAATAGAGATCACTTGGCACTAGGTCAGGAAGGATGCTTGAGGACTTCCTATTTTCTTTGTCAGGATCTCTTCGCTTCTAATACCTGCTATATGAGGGTATCACGCCTTTAGAAAAGAGATCACTAAACTCGAATAATATTTCTTTGGGGATCTCCTTTTCTGAGAGTCCTTTTAACCAAACAAATAGCAACACAGTTCTGTTCATAGAAGGTTGTAACGCCCATAGCAACAGATCAGAGAGGCCGCTTTCGGTTTCAACTTTTCCCCTCTGCCATTTGCAACATCTATTGCTGTGTGTCGCACAACACCAGTAGTGTTCCCATTTGGTGAGAATTTTCCGTCATTCAGAATTACGACACTACTTGAATTTCATGGCTTATAATTTGTCACTTATTGTCCCTTTTTTGTTCTTTTGCCACTTTTTTGTCACTTTTTCAGGTGTTTAAGTTCTTAAATTTTACTTGGAAAAAAACAATTTTTAGTGCACAATTAAAAAAATTCATTTTTTTCTCTAAAAAAAAAAGTCAAGTATCAACCTAGTTCATATTGTGTTATTTCGTCTTGTGTTGGAACCTCCATGGCAGGTAGGCCATTTGAGCGTCATTCAAAATGGGGTGGCAATTCCCCTTCCCCCTTCTGAATGACACCTGTGTTTCCACTAAAATCACACCTTTTTTTATATTTATTTTGAGACGATCATAATGTGATGCTTCGGCTAGCGCAGGCTGCTATAATATTGTTTTGGTTCACGAAAAGAATTGGAGCCTCAAGTATCACCAAATAAGATAATCTTGCCATCAAATAACTAATAGAAATGCTCTAAATACGGAGCAGCACAGTGGCACGCTGTTCCATCGAATTCCCCCACAACACCATTGGTCACATAGCCTGGTGCTAAGGAATTCAATATAGAAAGAATGGAAGAGTCTGGTTTCAAGCTTTGGGAAGATGTGTATGAACTAGTTTTTTCTATTCACAGATTTTTAATCAGTGGCCTAAGCGTTGGTCAACATATAAACAAATTCAACGAGACTTGAAACTTCCCACTCACTATTTCATCAAGCATTGTTCAAGCAGGTGGCTAAGCCTAAAGCCAGCTGATGAAAAGTTTCTTGGATTGCAGTGCGAATGTATTTCCTTCTCTACATTCCAATAAAGAAGCTAAACATGATATGAAGGCTGAGGTGATATTTGTCATATCAAGTGCAAGTATATATAATCGTGTGACCAAATTTCTTCCGAAAAAGGTACCCTAATGCATAACCTTCATTCTCAACTTGAATTGTTGATAAGAACAATTATGGGTAGGATCTACAATGAAGAATTAATTCGAGATTTGAAGATGGATGAAATGGAAGGTATATGTCCTCAGAAACTATTGTCTCTGGCTGAAATTGTGATTGGAGATTAAATTTCTGATGTGCTTCAGAATATGAAAGAAGGAAAAGAATTTATTTTTCCTAAGGGCTCAGAAGGCATTACATTGCTAGTGTTTAATATCTTTTGAAGAAGTCCTCCTTCAGTTCATCTCTCCCTAAAGGTTTGTCCTGTCTTGGTCCTCTTGAGAGACTCAGTGATGAGAGTGTACGACAAGTATTAGAAGTTGCAAGAGCAATGCCATGGGAGGTTCCAACAGACATACTACTGGATGAGTTGAAATTACCAGGGATGAGATTCTTCCGACTTTAGTCGGTATTTCCGACTTTTATCATTTTTTAAGAAAAAATTCCGACTTTTGCCCTTTTTGTCTTCGATAAACGTAAAATGCGACTTATCTAGCCAACATTGCACTCCTAAATTTTGCCAAGCTGATAAGTTTGCAAATTCCTATTTTAAAAGAATCCTTAGAAGCAAATAAGTTTAATGGAGAACTTGGATTTTGAACAAGTTAACGCACGTTGTTGCTGTAAATTTCGTAGGTAAAGCTACGGTTTCCTAAGAAAGCGGAGCTGTTATCTAGCGGCCGTGGTACCTCATGATGCGGCGGAAAAGATATAAATGAAATATTTTAAGTTGATCAGCTTTTAATGAACGGGTTTTCTTTCAAGTAGAAAATAAGATGCTCGGTTATTTAACCGATAAAGTATTTTGTCTTTTATGGCAAGCGGAAAGTTAAAAGTTTCTTTTTGAATATTCTAGGAAGTACTTTCAAAATCCGTTAAAGCTTTTTTGGCGACTTTAGAAGTGCGCCAAGGCGGTGGACATCACTTTAAACGTACTGCAGCTATTTTTTGCAACGGAAGTTTTCAAAATGATACTTCTTTTAAGGGCAGTATTTATGATTGCTTAAATAAGTAAAATTATTTCTTGGATAATATGGGTTATTAATTTTAAGTTTTATTTGGTTTAAAGGGGGGGGGGAGGGGTTAGAAAATAAGAATATTTACGGGAAAATGTAAGCCAATTGAAATTGGTTAGAGATTATATATTGGTTAGATATTATATTTTATTTTAAACACAGGATTACAGCTTCAGTCTGTTTTTAGCAATGACAACGGCCTTGCAGCTTTTTTTTTGGCGCACTTCTTAAATCGCCAAGGAAATAATTATTTCAAATGAACCAATGAAATAAAATGACAGTTTAACGGATTTTGTAAGAACTTTCTAGAATATTCAAAATGAAAGCTATAAACTTTCCACTAGTCCAGGTTGTCTTAAAATCCGTAATACAAATGGGTTACCTTAACCTGTCATTACTCGCTACTAAAAGTGCGCCAATACCGTT
This sequence comes from Metellina segmentata, assembly GCA_947359465.1. Taxonomy (NCBI): domain Eukaryota; kingdom Metazoa; phylum Arthropoda; class Arachnida; order Araneae; family Tetragnathidae; genus Metellina; species Metellina segmentata. Next base: position 15,374,984 of record OX375879.1, on the reverse strand, counting down.
AACATCGCTATAAACGTAGACAAGCTGTACCAAAACAGGTTTTGATGTGTTTCAAATTAAGTATATTTTTAACGATTTATTAAGGTAATATCGGTGAAAAGCTGTAATTATGCTAATTTTTATTTTTAGTGTCGACTTATTTTTTTCATGACATTTATGCTATTTAATAAAATTAGTATTTATTTCATTCATTCTTTTGTATAACATAGCGTTTTTATTTCCTGTTAATATCATTTTTGTATCAAGGTTTTGGAAAAAATTGCAACTGTTAAAAAATTGCACCTTTTTTTGAAAAAAAAGGCATAATTCCCTATAAATAGCATTTTCAACTATTTGCAGCTTATTTTATACTATTTACAAAATTGCCAAAAAAATTTTTCTTTTTGTGTGAAATTCGGTTTTACGCGCCAATTTTCTTATTTGCAAAATTTGAGTTTACGCGTATTTTCAGACTTTTTGTCCTTTTCCCACTCTCATGCCTGAATTACTCCAAAGAGAATTTGAGGAAGAAGGTTCTAGAATGAAGCTTGTTGATGTTTACTGGGACCAGTTCTTCAGACTGCAAGACTTCAGTGGTGTGGATCCTAAATACCCAGTTATGTCAAAGCAAGTGAAGGCTGCTCTGTCACTTTCTCATGGTAGTACTGACATTGAATGTGGCTTCTCAGCCTCAGGAAGAGCTTTGACAGTTGACAGTGCATCAATGTCTATGCATTGATGACAGTCAAAAGAAGCTTGGCATATTTCGACAATGAACCTTATTGGTGCCGATCACATCAAAGCTAATGGATATGGGAAGGGTTGCATATGAAGCCTACAATGCCTATTTAGAAGATTTAAAACGGAGGGTTCAAGAAAAATTATTGAATAGGACAGGAAAGAAAAAGACATGAAGCAGAGGAAAAAAAATGTAAAGCAACTGGCAAAGAAAAAAAAGGTAATAGAAGAAAGAATGAAAACTTAAAATTATGCCTAAGGAAGAGGATGAGACGTTGGACAGTGCTTCAAAATTGTGAAAGAAAGCCAATGATAGGCTCTAGAAAGTGATAAAAAATAAAGATTTTCAGGAAGCAGCACTTGCTTAGGTAATGATTGAAGGGGATGGGGGGCAAAAGTCTCAGATGATGCTAGACAGCAAAGACAGACTTTAAGAAAATGCAATTTCTTCTCTTGAGAAGAAAAAGACAAAATTAATTCTAGATTTTTTCAACAAAACAAATTGGACAATATTTCAAAAGAAATGGAAGAAATTCTTCAAGCTATATCCAAAATTAACAACATATTTAGCAATCATGATTACAAATTATTTTATTTATTTTTTGTTAATATCGTTTAAAAATATTATGCTTTTTAAATAAAGAAAATAAATATCCTTCCAAAGAAAGAAAAGAAAAAGACAAGGGTGATTAGTCAGTAACTTTTTCTTTTCTATCTTTATACTTGAATATATTTTGCATTGTTGTTATTTGTCATTTTTTTTCTTTGATTAAGTCACTTTTTTTGTTTGATTTGCTATTTTTTTCGTTTGATCAGTCACCTTTTTACACCTTAAAACCTGTTACAAGACCAGCAATTTGTAATTGATTGAATAGCTCTTAAAAGTATGTGTAAAAGAGTGTTACAATAAATATTAGTGAATAAATATGCTTATTTAAAAAAGCGTTAAGAGAATTTGCTACATACTTGATAAATGATATTATTAACTAGGTAATCCTTTAAGTGAGGAACGGAGTTCTATGCTGTCATATTCATGGGACAGAGTGGTTATAGTGTATTGGCATCATGAACCAGTGACTGCTACAGTCATCCCAAGTCCATGTCCTGAGATGAGTGGGCAAAGATAGTTAAAAACAGGAACTATTCTGAAACAATGAAGGACTTATCTGTGAGGATAATTGTATCTCAGGGAATTAAATAAAATAATGTTTCATATATGTATTAGGGACGCGCTGCCCCATCCTTAGGTTTTGATGGATTGGAAGTGACAGTTCTCAACATTTAGAGCAATTTAAATTTGTAAGAGGTAGGGGTATTTACATTTATAGCTGCTCATAATACACTAAGGAAAAAAGGACTTTAACCTAAGTATTTATTTGAAAAGTCACAAACACGAATTACTTTTAAAAAACAAAGGAAAAAAAAGAATATTTACAGAGAGGTGTTCCAAATTAACTTCGGACATAGCACATGCTACTCCATTGGCAGTTCATCACAGACTAACTAACTGGAATGCTTTCCGCTAGGGGCACTACAGGGATTGAGAGTGGGAAGCTTCACATCTGTTACAAATTGAGTTTTAACTATTTACACAGACGGAACTATACTATACAATTAAATTGAAAACAATTAATTCCCATGAACTACATCTTCCCCATCTTCATTTTTTTTCTCACTCTATTCCTTCTGTGCAGGTGTTTTCATCTCGAGGGCTGTCTGGATAGTCATTGGTTGAATTCATCCAATGGCTGGCCTGCTGAACAGGAATCACATTGTTGCTAGGGTCTTGATGATGCCATATATGCTCTGTATGCATATTTTAGAATTCCACATGGCAAGTCTTCCTGACTGTATGCTCTTAAAATTTTTTAAATTTTGTAACAAGTGAACTATAAGCGCAGCGTCAGCTGCAGAGCCAAAACCTCTGAACTAAAAGTGAGAACCGAAAGTAAATCTAACCCCTGCTCCGATGAAGGACACCCTCAGGAGGTCAGGGAGTTATCGGCGGTATAGAATGAAGACGTGTCGTAGCGTCTGTTATGTCGGGTAGTTATGAAAGGTTATGTAAATAGTATATATTGTGTCCACGTTATGTAAATTAGATTAATAAATGTTTGTGAGTGTAATGAGAGTTTGTCACTTGTTCGCCTGCTTCAAGGAGGAATTTATCAGCACATGGTCACAATTTGAATTCTGATAACTTAGAATTGCTTTGCCCAGAAATAGGAAGACTGTTACTGATTTTTGTAGCTAGGGCAACTTGGGAAAGTAGTAAATACAATAAAGGCGGTTCTAATATTTTACTTTCTTCATTCTTTGTTTACTTTATGATCAGAAGTCATTTTCTCTGTGCTTTCTCAAGTCGTAAGGAATGTGTGTGTGTGTTGTGTGCTATGTCAGCAGACAAATGGGAGAGGTAAAGCAAATCGACAATAGAAAAGAATTCATCAGTTTTCTCATTTATTATGGTCTTTGTGAACTCTTTCTAAGCTTTTTTTAATCTGTTTCTGTTAGATGGCAAGTTTGGAGCTTATATGCAAGTATCCATACAGAATGATGGACCTGTTACAATTAACCTAGATTCACCTGATAAGTCTATGGTAAGGTACCATTCTCTTTCAATATCAAGAATTGTTTGATCTATTCATTATTTTCAAAATGTACTTTGGTTGAAATTTTATATTTCTTGAATCTGTTCAATGGCTTGAAAAATTAAATTCATTTGGGTTTCAACAAAAGTCAAAATTTAGAGAATGTTGTAATTTTTATTTCTGCTTTTCTTTTTAGAAAAAACCTGTTGAGGACAAGGAATGTGAATCAACATCAAATTGCGATAATTAAAGCACATTTATTAACCATTCATTTGAATATGAGATGTTTTTTTTAATATCCAAATGACTATTATCCCTGACTCTATGAACTGTCTCATTTTTGTCTGGAGGTGGAAAATATATTTTTAAATAATGCATTCAATGAAAGGAAAATGTTTTGTTATGTATACAAGCTATATGTAACAAAATTATAAAAATTTCTGACATATGTTTTGAAAAATTGGTTTATGTTTTAAAAATATATATATGAAACTGAGTTTTTTTTAATGATTTTTTCATGCTGATTTCAATAATGATCTTTAAATTTCTGTACCATATCAGTTTTTCCCCCAAAAAGGCAATATGTGTAACAAATGGTTTACAATATAAGAATAAAAAAATGTAGTATGCCACATAAAACATTATGTCAAAAAAAAGTTTTGAATGTTCAAATCATTTAGTTATTTCATGTACATGTATTGAATTAAGGAAACTTTTCTGTCAGCCTAATTTGAAAAATGTAATTTTTTCGTTGAACATTAGTGTGCATTCATTCTCCAAGCAAAACGAAAAAACTATTTCCGCATAATCAATCTTTAATGCTAATGAATAAAATACAGATATGTTGTCATAATTTTTTTAGATTTCATGAAACATTTTATACCTGTTCATTTGAAGGTTCTCAAGTTCTTACTGGTATTAAATGTTGCCACTTACCTTATCCTTTTAACCCTCCAAGTGGTTTCGACGTGTTACCTCGTCCATCAAGGTCTGACCAATTTTGCTAACGATGAGCTATTTCGTTGTCAAGATATGGCCGATTTTTGATGAAGAGATAAAGATCTGATCAGTTTTCTTCAAATGGTGAGATATATCTCCCATTGAAATGTGGTCAGTTTTGTAAACCTTAATGAATAATGAAATCTTTCACCGTGTTCTGTAAGAATGGAACTGTGAAGTTACCCAAAAGAGTTGTCAAAGAGTTGTAAATTAAAATGATCTGCACATTGTTAAATAAAGTATTTTCTGTTTAACTAGTGACAAAACAACTAGTATTAGGATGGTATTACTGACCAACCTAACATAATAACAAGAAACATGTTTTCTAACTTGTAAGCTACCTTAAAAAGATAACCATTTAAATTTTATAATTCATATAAGGTACATGTACTATATCAGGTTTTAAACTGATCGTTTTTCAAAGCTGAATACTTTTTTCTTTGCTTCTTCTTTTTTTATTTATGGAAAAATAAGTGAGGGAATTTTTACATGAAGTATTTGAAGTAATCCAAAAAAAAAATTTTAATTTTGGAACACATTCAAGTCAATAACGAATTTGAAATATGCACTATTATTTCAAATACAGCTATATACCCCAGGGTTGGCTGGGTTGGGCCCAATGGGTTTTTTTTCATTAAAGCCCATTTGAAAAAACCCACAACTTCGTATACATTATTGTTTTTTTCAAAAAAAAGTTCCCTGATATTTCCATGCTTTCCCTGATAGTCTCGCAAAAATTTTAACTGATTTTACAATTCCTTTAAGAAGTGGCGTGATTCCTAATTGGTATCGATATACTTTTTCAACATGACAATATGTTTAAATATTTAAGGTCAGGTAGGGTAAAAGGATCATTTTCCACAAATATTTTGTATTTTCCCTCTAAAGATATTTTAACTGTTACTGTGAAGGTTGGAACCCTTAATACTTTTACGATAGCAGTTGAAAAAACTTGAGAGAAAAATACTAAATACTTTGATTAGGAACTTTTTACAAGACCCTACATTATCCTTCTATACATCAAAATCAAATACAAATTTTCACAAAAAATGGGTACAGCTTTTGTCTACGTTTATAGCGGTGGCAACGGTCTTGACGTGTTTTTTTTTTTGCCGCATTTCTAGTAGCGAGTTATGGCAGGTTAAGGCAACCCATCTATTATGGTTGTTGTGGTTTTCATGGCAACCTCGGCAAACGGAATCTTTTAAATTTTCATTTTCATTATTCTAGATAGTTATTTCAAAATCCGTTAAACTGCCGTTTGATTTCATTGGTTCATTTGAAATAATTATTTTCTTGGCGACTTTAGAAGTGCGCCAATGCCGTTACCACTGCTATAAAAGTAGACTGAAGGTGTACCAAAAAATTCTGCAAAAATGCAACTGTAACATAAAATATCATTAGTTACACAAATTTCAAATTTTATACCACTAGTTGTATCGCCGGCCTCACGGCGACGAGACGTTGTTGTGGCCGCGGAAAAAAAATGTTCGAAATTTACGACGCAAGTGTACTTTATTCGAATTACAATTTCGGCAAGTACGATTGATTCGATTCTCAAAAGTACTCGTAATCGCGCATCTCAGAAAAGGACAAACGATAGTAGTTGCAATTAAATTGTCAAAATTTTAAAAAATCCCCGATATTTGGAAATTTTTCCTGAGATTTCCAGAATTGAAAAGTTTCCCGATTGCCCGGTTCTGTCACCACTTTACATAAGCAAAAGTTTCAGTGATTAAAAGACACATACAAAATTGTAGTTATAAAATTTTTTAACAGAATTGATAACTTTTATAGAGGATTTATTTGTAATACACAAGTTTTGTACACATATCTGTAACAAGCTACCATTCTTGGTAATTTGTAATTAGCGTCGTACTAGAGCAACACAACGGGCTATTGATGACGGTCCGGGATCAGTCCCTTGAGGGAAAGATCGAGGACAACACCTCGTAATTTTGAACCACGGTTAGATGAAGCAACACCTGAGCTGGCACCCCACTCTCCAAACTTCCACATCAACCCAACGTGAGGACTTTCGGCCACGACAGATTTAAGATACACCAGCCACCTCTACACTACGCTTACAAACATCCATGCACGGACCCGGATTCGAACCAGGAACCTTCCGATCTAAAAGCTAACACCTTAACCACTATACCGGTTGGTCGGCATTCTTGAGTGTCATAGTCTCTTCAGGAAACGCTGAACTTTTACTAGTTTTCCTGCTTTCTTTGCCACTAGTCTATTTATCAACTTTGTCCATATGTTGCCATATGTAGAGAACACACGTTCAATGGATGCCAAACTTGATGAGGAGTTGAGCGAAAAACCTGCAGAATCCTTCGGGCAACTTCCCAAATTTCCGTGTGTTATGCTCCATTAGCAACCACCACTTCGAAGGATTACTTTTGAACAAGTTCAAAACATCTACAGTGGAAGTGTTTTGGGGAAACAACTCACTCTTTGATTTTGAAGGCTAAGACACCATTGCAGCCAATTTTTCCCCTGCTTCGCTTGCTCTGCTGACAATCTGTTGCCTATACATGATGGGTCCCTTATATTAGCCAGGTAAAAAATTGCTTCATTGCTTTATCCATCATTTGTTCTATCTGTTGCTTACATGGTAACAATTCGATACTCATGGTGAGGTCAATCCAGACCTCCACAGTTGTTGAGAATTTTGCCGAATCTGCCTGCAACCTATCTAAAGCTACAGAACTTTCTCTTAATTGCTCCTGTAACGCTGAACTTTCACGGTACAGCTCAACACTTCTTACAATTCTTCCAATATTTGAGTCGACTCACTGTTCATTTTCATTAATAATTTCAACGTATTTGTGAAAGTTTTTGATGAAAGTGTAACGCATTCAACTTGCGAATCCCAACGTGTATCATTTGGAATTTGAGGCATGAATTCACCCTTTTCCTTTAATAATCCATAAGAGACGTTGTGTTGCAAAAAAAAAAGTATTTATTTACCTCCACAATATGGTTAAGGACACTGTCATACTAAAATAAATTCGAATAAATTTCCATCCAGGCGATAAATATTTTAACTGAAGTTAGTTCTTTTTTCTATATCCTAGACCAGTGGTCCCCAACCCCCGGGCCGCGGACCGGTACCGGTCTGTCGATCAAATGGTACCGGGCTGCCCTAGGAACATTAAATTATTTCCATTTTATTTACTGTGGTGTATTTCTCTCGGGTTTGTGCGGTTCACTCAAATTAGGAGGCGATAAATCATAACTTGAAATTTGTTCTGTTACTAGAGCTTCAATTATGATTTCTGAATTCTGTATGTCTCTATTTTCCGATTTAGACAAATGTGATAGCTGTTTTCAAGTTGGCAGACAAAGTAGCTGCATTTAAAGCCAAACTGAAGTTGTGGGGACGGCGCGTGAACAGAGGCATTTTGGACATGTTTCAGACATTAGCGGGGATTTTAGGCGAGACAGCCTAAACATTCATTCTCTCAGTTGGTGCACGATCATATGTCTTTGCTTTTAAAAGAGTTTGATCACTACTTCCCAACCACAAAAGACGAACTAATAAGGAATGGATCCGCAACCCATTTGTCAACAAATCAGGCGAATCTAGCATGTCTGTGCAAGAAGATCAACTGCTGGAGATTGCAAATGAAGGCGGCCTTAAAACTACGTTCGAGACAACAACTCTGCCGGTGTTCTGGATTAAATTCATGACGGAATACTCTGAGATTGCCACCACAGCACTTAAATCCCTATAGCCATTTCCGACAACCTATCTGTGTGAAGCGGGGTTTTCTGCAGTGACAGCAATAAAACAAAACAACGGAATAAACTGGACATAAGCAACACACTTCGGGTGTCATTGTCTCCTATTACCCCCAGATGAAACCGTCTCATTGCAATGAAACAAGCCCAGGGTTCTCATTGATTTACCGTCCTAGTGAGTTAAAATGTTAAATCACTTTATATTCATTTTTTGGTGTAACTGTATTTTATTTTGAAGGCATGTTTAAAGATAATTAAATTAAAATTATTAAATCAAAACAATCTAAAATATAAACAATCAACGTTCCCCCCCCCTCAGGGGGCCGTGTTAAAATTATCAAACGATGATCCGGTCCGCGGCGATAAAAAGGTTGGTGGAATCTGGTGGAAAAGTTTCCGCAGATTTCAAATCCGTTGAAGATACATTCAATATAGATATATTCAATGAAGATATATATTAGAGATCGGGGGTTACCTTATGATATAGTTTATCGTCATTTTGGCAAGGCGTATCACGTTTAATCTAATTGGTGTTGACCAATAAACTATCATCTATCAATTTGGAATTCTTTGTTTGAAATCTTGAAGTACTGCAACCGCATTAGATAACCAAGCCAACTAACTTTACGTAAAGAATAAGAGTTTCAAGTATTTAAATTACTTCGCAAACCAATACCACGGGCAACGCCGAGATGTAAGGTAGTAAACTGGTGTAAAATTTTCCGCAGATTTCAAATCCGTTGAAATTTTCAATCTATCTTTAACAATTCCGACTATAGGAAAACAAACTTTCCAATCCAAGTCAATATGTTTTTTTTATTTTTTTGCTCTCATTCGCTCAAATGGAATAAGGCAGGAAATGTAATCTGTTTCTTTTTTTTAACGCGAAGGGCAGAAGATGCAATCTGTTTATTTTTGGAAAGAGAAAGTTCTTGGAGACGTCACAATCTGTCTTACGAAAATATAACAGATATATTTAATTTTAAAATTATTTATTTAGAGAAAATCATATTTTTAAGTATCGATATAAAGTGAAATTTTCCGCAGATTTCAAATCTGTTGAAATTTTTACTCTATCTTTAGCGGTCTAGGAGATATAAAAAAAGAACTAAGTGACTCCAGTTAAAAGATTATTTGTTTTTATCGTCTGGCTGGAAAATCATTCCTCTGAGCAAAATCAAAACGGAAACGAAAAAAATAGATTTAGAATCTGTGACAGCAGGTGTTGCTTCTATGCTGTTGCATTCGATAATGATTAAATTTCATTAAATTCATTTAAAAATGTTCTCGATTGAATTTTTAAATTCGCCTCAGCCCTAAAATTGCAAAAAAATCGGACTACCTGTATGCCAAATCCCATTACTGTAAATGCCATAGATTCGTCAGGACTTTGATCCCAAGAAACAAACAAACACTTCCTTTTATTTTTTTGAGACAATGAGTTTAGTAATTTCGAACATAGGCCTGATAACAAATACAAATATTGACGACCAGCTACAGGCTCAAGCCCAACAAGGTTGGTCCTTTGTTAATGAATTCCCTAATTCCCACTGACTATCCAATCGTATCTTAAATTCGTACGCTCACTTTGAATTAACTATATTTTCTGGCAACGCGTTCCATTCGTCTATTACCCTATTAACGTAGTAGTTTTTCCTTAAATCCCGATTAAAATGTGTCTTACTCAATTTATACCCATGGCCCCTTGTTCTGTTATCCTTATTGAAGTTTAAGCCCTCTGTGTCCCCTTGTTTTACCAACTTGAAAAGCTGAATCAAATCCTCCCTCCTTCTTCTTCTTTCCAGTGTATGTATACATGTTTAGCTTACTTAAACGTTCCTTATAGTCGAGATTTGCTATCCCCTTTATTATATTTGTAGCTCTGTGCTGAACCCTTTCAATTAATTCTATATCCTTTCTCATATATGGAGCCCCGAATTGTACAGCATATTCTAGATGTGATCTTACTAAGCCCTTATATAACGGCAAGATTATATCTTTATCCCTTGAAGTTACAGTCTTTTTAATATACCCTAATAACCTATTAGCCTTTTCACCCGCAGCTGAACATTGGTGACCCATTTTAAAATCCCTGTGAATTATCACCCCAAGATCCTTGACTGTTTCTCCCTCCTTTACCTTTACTTAGAGTGCCTATATAATAAAAGTGGCGACATACGGGAAACACTTTCTGATTGGCTTAGAGACCTTTTCTACCGCCCGAGGCGGTCTTTTCCTAGCTCCCGTAGACTTAACATGGGAACTTTTTGTGTGTCTGAGAAAAACGCGTGTACATTAAATAAAAAAGAAAATATAGCTTATTCATGTTCCATTTCGTGTTCTAGAATGTTCATTTATTATTATTTTAGTGTTTTGTCAGTATAAATTTGAAGACTTTTTAAGTAAATAGCTTTTTTCGAACAGCGTGGTGTTTCCCGCAATCTAAGTTAGCGCGTTGTGTAATTCATCTCATCCATTACGCATGTAATTGAGCGTTTATATGATTCATTTATACCGAATGTATCCACATTATAACAATCATATGCTTTTTGTTTTCTTTGAAATGATATATTAATTCACCCAGCAACCATCTTTGAGACGATTCTGGTAGAAAAATGGCTGCCGCGCATGTGCATTGGGCCCAATTGGGTCCCTTGTCGCCACTCTTATTATATAGGCACTCTACCTTTACTCCCTGCAGACAGTACTCGGCTCCACTGTTCCTGTAACCCATATGCAGAACTTGACATTTCCCTATATTAAATGACATACCCAACAAAACGATGTCTATAATAGTAGTTCTAATGTAACTGTGTCACAAGAAATGGATGCATTTGCTGTTAATCAAAATTTTTCAATGACCATGAACTGTGAAATGTAATTATAATTCTGTACCTCAGGGGTAAACTATCGTAACTGACATTTGAAAAATTATACAATATAGAGAACAAGTCCTTTTAAATGGCTTTTTCTTAACATAAAAAAAGATAGATGCTTTTAAGTCAAATAAATGGTTGCTCACTTACAATTGTTTAAATTCCACTTACTATACCCTACAATCGAAAAATTTGCATATACGATACTTCTACTATCAGGTACAGAATACTGTATATACATACCTATGTTTTTGAATAAAAAAAGTTAATCGTAATCTTGAAAATGTGCATTGTCTATTGAATAAGGTGCTTAGAACAGTTAATTGCGAATCCTTAATAAAATCTCAACTGTGAAACATGTTGTAACGAACTGTGCACTACACGATATTGCAAGTAAATGTGGATACTTCTCACTCATGCGCAGTGGAGCACTATGAGGGAGTGACGTCATAGATCACTGGGTGAGAAACCAACGAATCATCGGGCTTAAAATTGAAAACAACGAATCAGCGAGCCTAAAATTTCCTCCATGTCTTCTAATCCAGTGAAGGTTGGTAATATGCGACCGGGTACCACGAGTTTGTGTTCCTCTATCCATCCAATCCAGAGAGGCACGATTAAAGTGCTTTCGACAACATGTGAATTGGACTGCGTCTGATTGGGCAATCGTTATGTTCACGATTGAGTCGAGATTTGCTCTGGAGCCAGATGACAAACGTGTAAGGGTCTGGAGAGAACACGTCACACGCAATCGGCCGCATAACATCATCGAGCATCACGCATTCCGAGGTGAAAGCTACATGGTGTGGGCCGGGATTTCGTTGGGATATCGCACCGACCTGCACATCTATAGACGGGGTTCTGCGACAGCTGTCCGGTATCCGAATGAAGATCTAGAACCCACTGTGAGATTGTACGCTGAAGCAGTTGGTCCTTCTTTCGTTTTAATGGATGATAATGCGTGTCCCCATAGAGCTGGTATCGTCGACGACTACCTGGAGAATGAAGGAATTGGAAGTTGTTGAAGAAGAAAAATGTTGTTTTTTTAATAATAATTTCCTACTTCCAAATGTTTTATGGAAAAAAAAAAAATGACATTATTTGGATCGAATTTGCGAAAAAAATGAAATTGTTAAGGAGTTAAATATACTAAGTGAAAAGGGAATATAAGGACTAGAAATGTAAAGTAAAGCAAATCATATGTGTCGTAGAAGTATAAAAAGTAAAAACAGCCTTTTTATTTAGAAAGGGAGTTTTAATGACGTATGAATCTTAAAAAATATGAAATATTAAAACAAATATTGAACTGAAATTATACATATTATATCATTAATTCTGAATTCAGCATAAATTTCAAACTTCCTACTTACAAGAATGGAAATAAATACAATTAAATCCACTCATTTTTTTCTTAAAACAATATAGTTATTTTAAGTATAATAGTGGAGAAGTGTCCATTGTTTCCTGAGCATTGAAATTTCTACTTCATTGTTACCCAAACATTGTTGCGCATGTAAAATGTATTGTTTTAAAAATATTTCGTCATTCATGATATATATCTTTCGAACTGCTAACTTGCGTCTTTTAAAGCTTTGATCAAGTGATATTAATATACGTTTGATTAAAGCGATTTTTTGTTGTAGAGGAGTTTTCCGCTGCAATTTATTTAAAAACAGTACTTTTCAGTGCTACCTACGTCAATTTTACCGACGTTTTTAACAAACAGTACTTTTCAGTGCTATTTACGCCATTTTTATAGACATCTTATCCACCTTTCAAGATGTTGGATTGGATCGAGAAACAAATGTAAGTGTGTAATCTATTCCTTATATATTCCTTAAATTACTTATTTGTGTGCCTTTCGGTGTCTCTTAAAATTACGTTTTTTCATAAACTGTTGGTTTTAAATACATATAATGTGTCCTTCCTTTACTGGAAAATTAATAAATACCGACCTGCTATTTCAGAAGGAAGTTTCGGGAAAAGCGAAGCCAGAAGAAAAAGGCAAAAAAGGAGGCCAAAAAACAGAAAGAGCAACCCTACGTTGAACGCGACTACCTCGCAGAGTGGAATGCTGAACATCCTGATGAATTCATGGACTTGCGCTTGCGTACCATCGAAGACGAGATGGCAGAAAGAGCCCTACTTGCTGCTGCAGAAGCTGTTGACGCACCAGCCGCAGATCCTGCCACAAATCTTTCAGATGATACCAAAGGAGTCTCAGACAATTTTGTCTTGACGTCTCAGTGGTACTAACCATCGCATAAATAGAGTCACGGCAGTGAAACATCAACCGAAAAACATCAATCTAAACCGAATGGACTGTGGACTCGTCGATTTTGACCGAAATAATGCCATCAATACAAGCAACGCATAACTGGAGTACATAGAAATTACTTAGAAAACGTTCCGACGAAAACTTTAAAAGCTGACTTTTAAGAAATTTTATTTATCAACAATTATTTTTTACGCATCTGTATAATCACCTCTTTTACTTTTGTTATTCGAAAAACCTAAAAGCACATTCCATGAAATATCTTATTTATAAACTCAATAAAAAGTACTTCCCTCCATTATGTTTGTATTCATTGCTTCATTTTCATATATTTACCTCATATTTAAGATTCTTCTTTCCTCGGGATGCAACACCAATCAAAACGTTCAAGCAACTTAAAATTTATTTCAGGCCCACAAATCCTTTCCTTACGAAATTTTTTTAATAAAGTTCCATAAAACTCAGTAGAGAAACAAAATTTAGTTTCTATAGGGAGAAAATTCTACAAGATTTGTTTAGAGAACTAACAAACTCCTATTCTATAGAAATTTATAAGTATAGAAATCTACACAAAAGCAAAATTGGGAAACAAAATATGAGCTTCTATAGAATTAATTCTATATAATTCTAGAGAGGTTTCTACAGACATTCTCAATAGATTAGTATAAACTTTTCTTTATACAGCTTTTAGAAAAAGGTTTCTACCGACATTGTATTGAGATTTCTTTAGATCTAGTCTATAGAGAGCTTACTTTATAAAGCTTATAGAAAAACGGACTATAGTTCTGTAGAATATATAGACAACATTCTATATATACATCTATATTTCATAATAACAGAAGTTATAAGCCTGCAGTCGTGACGGCGTAGCAAAAGTGGTATTAGGCAACCGGATGAGGATGATCCATTGGTGTGGTATGTAATGCTGGTTCCTCAAATGGTGAGGCAGAAATTCTGAAAAGATTCTTTATTACATAAATAGCAAACTAATAACGTATGGAGGTTGTTGAGGGTACGAAGTTTAGGACGGCTCTGAGAGCTCCCTATTCCAAGGGGCTCAAGGAAAAAGTGCATAGTTCACATGGAACTCGCCAGAGGGATAAGAATTAAAAGAAAGACCAAAGGATCATTGGATCTTGCAAGAAATTGCATTGGTAGAAGTCGGTAGTTAAACGAAGGAGTAATTTGATCTTAGACAGGTGATTTGAAAGAAAAATGTTCGTGGGAGGTCAAAAATACAGCGAGGTCCTGAGATCACAAGGGGTAGGAAGATATATTGACCTATTGAACAAAAGAGAAAAAATACTGAGAGGAAACTGGGAAGTTAGGGGACGGGTCTAGGGTGAGAATTGTAATAAGTGTTATTTTTAGGCATCGTATCCATATATATCTACTACCCTACAATAATGGACCGGACAGCAAGATGTGATGGTATAAGGGAAAAAATACACAAATACGGGGGATGGTCCCCCACGTGCTGCAATTACACTAGCAATCCTTCTGGACATACCTCAAACAAGGTTTGAAACACAGCTATGTGGTTTAAGTCGGGACCCTGAGCAAGCTTTTACATCCATATCTCGATACCATTGCTTGACAGAGGCTGCAATATGACATGGAGCGTTGTCGTCCTGGAAGTCACATTAACATTCTTTCGTTTTAATGGAGGATAATGCGCGTCCCCGACGTCGACGACTATCTGGATAGTGATGGGGATTGCGCATATGGTTTGTCCGGCATACTCGACCGACCTTAATCCCATTGAAAATCTTTAAGATATCCTCAGCCATGCTGTGTCTGCACGTTTCCCACCCCCAGAAACTCGCACAGAGTTGCAAACGGCTCTACAGGAGGAATGGCGATTACTTGACTCTGGGGTGGTTGATCACCTCATGGAAAGCATGATCACACGCTGTAAATTTTGTATGAGGATTGAGGGTGGTCACATACTCTATTAATGCCAATTTTGTTTATTTGTTTTGGATTTAAAAATCATTTTGTTAATGACTCCAATATGACTTCAATTTATAATTTATGAAAATTCAATATTGTTTTCATCTTTGTATTTAATTCTTAGTTTTGTCTCATGAATAAAACTATTTGCCGAATTTCGTGTCAATCAAAGCTGTACTCTGACAAATGTTTTTTTTTTTAATCAAGAGAACTTACCGATATTTGGATGTTTAAAAGTTTTGTTGTTCCATCTTTCCTAACAATTGGTTTCATCGTTGGTCTTTTCTGTAAACAAGCTTTTGAATATTGCGTACAAGCACTTGAAAGTCATAAAAACAATTACAGTTAGGGTATTAAAAGAAAAAGTCATATTTTTCAACTTTTTCCATATTTTCCAAGCAGTGAATTTGTTAGTAGACTGGAATTCATAGAGTTCCATACCGTAGGAATACATTTGGGCGCTGACTTGAACCATTTTCTCTTATGTTTTGAGCATGTGGATATGTTCAAGGTAAAAAACACTGGAAATTATCCTTTGGAAGTTTTGCAGAAATCCTAAAAAGTAAAGGAAGTATTAGTTACTCAATTTTAATACGAATAAAAAGGTACGATTTGAAATATGTAGCTATCAAGGGATTTTAAGTAATTAACACTTTATCTGCCAATCTCGCGCCAGCACGTGGTGTGGATTGATGTCTCAGTCGCCAGTCAGGCATACGAGTGGGGAGAACTGCGCCTAACATTTATTCTCAACTTCATTTGGCATTATGTTAGGTATGTCTACTGGTACTGATGATAGCATTCGTTTTGTATCAACGTAATAGCTATTAGATCAGTTTACATAAGTTTTTGTAATTTTATCTTCTGTATTAGTCATATCTAAAAAACGATAATGACAAACTTATTAAATTTACTAATTCCTATTCAATTTACTAAAGTAGATAAGAGCTAATATAAATTAGATAAAAAACTTAAAACATTACCAATAAAAAAAAAGCAAAAATAAGGTGATCCAAATGGATTAATAGCTATTTTGCTGGAGTAAAGCAGTGGTCCCCAACCCCCGGGCCGCGGACCGGTACCGATCCGTGAATCAAATGGTACCGGGCCGCCCAAGGAACATTAAATTACTTCCATTTTATTTACTGTGGTGTATTTCTCTCGTGTTTGTGCTGTTCTTATTTATGAAATTTCCACTCAAATTAGGAGGCGGTAAATCAGAACTTGAAATTTGTTCTGTTACTAGAGCTTCAATTATGATTTCTGAATTCTCTATTTTCCAATTTTGACAAATGTGACAGCTGTTTTCAAGTTGGCAGACAAAGTAGCTGCATTTAAAGCCAAACTGAAGTTGTGGGGACGGCGCGTGAACAGAGGCATTTTGGACATGTTTCAGACATTAGCGGGGATTTTAGGCGAGACTGAGCCTAAACATTCATTCACCCAGTTGGTGCACAATCACCTGTCTTTGCTTTTAAAAGAGTTTGATCGCTACTTCCCAACTACAAAAGACCCACGAACTAGTAAGGAATGGATCCGCAACCCATTTGTCAACAAATCAGGCAAATCTAACATGTCTGTGCAAGAAGATCAACTGCTGGAGATTGCAAATGAAGGCGGCCTTAAAACTACGTTCGAGACAACAACTCTGCCTTTGTTCTGGATTAAAGTCATGTCGTAATACCCTGAGATTGCCACCACAGCACTTAAATCCATATAGCCATTTCCGACAACCTAAACTGTTAAATCACTTTATATTCATTTTTTGGTGTAACTGTATTATATTTTGAAGGCATGTTTAAATACAATTAAATTAAAATTATTAAATCAAAACAATCTAAAATATAAACAATCAACGCCCCCCCCCCCTCCCAGCGGGCCGCGTTAAAATTATCAAACTATGATCCGGTCCGCGGCGATAAAAAGGTTGGGGAGCACTTTCCTAGACCATTAAAGATTGTGTAAAAATTTCAACGGATTTGAAATCTGCGAAAAATTTCAGTTCAGATTGATACCTAAACATATGATTTTTTAAAAAATAAATAATTTTTTAATTGAATATATCTTTAAGGTGTACGTACACACTAGAAGTTTATTTTTTTAATTTTAACTTTAAAAATCCAGTTTTTTCACAGTAGGTCATTGGTTTATGCTTAAAACTATTTCAGTGAAAAAAAATCATATTAAACTAATTATTAATTACCTAATTAAGATATAATGAGCTAATTAGTATGTTTTTTGAACAGTGATATCTCAAATTCTAATTTGCCTAGAAAGACAATTCTAGTTGGAAATCATTTCCAATATTATTCTTCATGTTTTGACCCTCCATCAAGTTTATTGAGAGAAAAGGTTTTCTGTTACAACTTTTTTCGCCAAGAATGCATAAAAAATCACGATTTTTTCTGGAAATTGAGGATTTAAAAATTCATTAAAAATTTATTTCTTAACTAATAACTCTGATTGACGGTCAAAACATCCGCTGTATTATGTAGATTATAATGATACAAAAATAATTATAATTGATTAATTTATTGTTGAGTTATCACCGTTTGAACAAAGCATCCTATTGCAAAAACGTGTTTCTTCAGAAATTGAGTTTAAAGTTTTGGAAACACGTCTGTTTATGGTGACACTACCTAACGAAAACCCTTGTAACTAGAAAAACTATTTCGAATATTTTCAAGATCTTGGCATCGTTTGAAAGCTAAAAAATTGAAGAATATTTTGAAGCAATAAAAAAAAGTTAGACCTTCTGTTGAATTTTCAGGATTTTTAGTGTGTACATACACACGGATTTGAAAACTGTGGAAATTTTTTATACCAGATTAATACCCTACCCCATGGGCACTGGCAACGCTGGGCTAGCCACGCAGTGGCTAGTTTATTGATAAATAAACATACATTTACACATAGCTATTAAAAATTGAGACATTATTTTGTCTGTATAAGTGTTTATTCATAGTACTTTTGAAGCGAAGCTCCGTTCTTGAAAGAGCCACACGTTAAGTCATCACTTGCATTGGTGCGATATCTGGCTTTTGTTGAATGTGATTAAAATTATGACCCTGGTGATAGTTCCCATTGAAAACAATTTTGCATTTTATTCACGGAAGAAAAAAATACCACCTAAAATAGGTGATTATTTATTCAAACATTTTCACTTCTGCAGAGTAAATTATTTCTTAGTCCATAGGGTCTTTCTAGCCTGGTGCAGTCTTCGAAGCAGCATCGCTTACTCCAGTATACATACCTCAGTGACCGAGACAAAGGTAGAGGATAGGAGTGTGTGTGTGGGGTCACAAAAGTCAACGTAGCGTTTGCTAGTTCCTCACAAGCGGTATTTTCCATCGAAAATTTTGAAACTTCTCGTCCTTCGGGGATTGATCCCGAACCGTCGCCAATAGCCCCGTTGTGTTGGCTTCAGTGCGATGTTAATTAAATATTTACCTATCTTATTAAACACATTTTTAGAGATAACTGTTCTAGTAGATTTTTAAAGAAAATAATGCCCTTGGTATACACATGTAGGGACATGTTTAGAAAACTTAAATGAACTTCACGTCAAATAATCAGATTTTGTACACCTTTAAACCTCAATAAAGATTGTATCTAGAGTGCCTGTATAATGAGAGTGGCGACATACGTGAAACATTATGTGATTGGCTTAGAGACCTTATCTACCACTCCAGGTGGTTTTTTCCAAGCTCCCGTAGACTTAACATGGGAACTTTCTGTGTGTACGAGAAAAAAGTGTGTACATTAAATTTAGAAGAAAATATCGCTTTTTCATGTTACATTTCGTGTTCTAGAATGTTGTGTTTATTTATTATTATTTTAGTGTTTTGTCAGTATAAATTTGAATACTTTTTAAGTAAATAATTTTTTTTTGAACAACCTGGTGTTTCCAGCTACTTTGGCGATGTAAACACCGCGCCAAAGGCAGTTTTTTAGTTTTAAACTTTTGTTAATGCGTTGTTTTTTTTAGCTGTTCCTTTATAAAAGGTTTGCAGTAGCCTATGCTGAATTGAATCATCAGTAAAGCAGAGAGTAAATTGTAGCTTGCTTTATATAAAAAGAATAAAAGAAATTTTTATACAAAAGTGTTATTTTTGATGCAAACTTTCATCTTTATTTTGCTGCTAGGTCTCGGAACAAAACCACCACATTAATATTAATCTGTGGATTTGGATACAAATGCGTACAAACGCTGGTAACTATTTTTTTATCTTGAGATTATTCTTGTATGTTTAGGCCAATATTTGCTCATAATTTAGTTTCAATCTGTTATTCTATTTTTTCATCTGAAAATGTGATAGATTTTTTAACAAATTTGTACTGATGGTGTTGACTATTTTTGAAACTACATGTTTTTGTATAAAAAGATGAAACTTAAAACAAAAATTAAATTTAAGTGGGTTAAAATTTTGTGTCATGCATTAAAAAGGTCTAATAAAAATATTCGGTATCTTTTCTGGTTCGGTTAATGTAAGGAAAGGATTAATATCACACTAAAGAAAAACTATATGTGTTGAACAGTTGGTTGAAAGAAAGTTTTATCTTAAGGAACTATCCATTAATAGTAGGACATTTTAAATCTATTTTTTATTTAATGTTATAAAATTAATGCGTAAACTTATATTAAACAGCACGGAAATAATTTAAAGAAAAAACTGAAGTGCCTGAGAGAGACAACACATCAGATCCTATTTTATTTAACACTGAAGTTATAAGCGGTTCAGCGAACGTTGCTGCGCATGGGCCTCCGCAGCAGACGCCTGGTTAATGCACCTATACTGACTGCTGTTCAGGCGAACATACTGACTGCTGTTCATCGGCGACGAAGGCTAGAATTTGCACGTCAGTACCGCAACTGGACGTCCACAGAGTGGCGACAGGTGGCTTTTCCCGATGAATCACGTTTTATGCTCCATCGGACAGATGGACGTTGGCGTATACGGCGTGAAACGTCTGAAAGCAAACACCCTGCAACAATTGCCGGAAGGATCAAGGCTGGAGGAGGGAGCATTATGGCTTGGGGAATGTTTTCCTGGCATTCACTGGGTGCACTCATCATTGTGGAAGGCACGATGGATCAGCACAAGTACGCATCTGTCCTTGCGGACCATGTCCACCCGTACATGCAAATTATTTTTCCTTAGAATGATGGCATCTACTAGCAGGACAATGCGAGGTGTCATACAGCTCGCAGTGTATGTGCGTGGTTCGAAGAGCACCAGGATGAGTTTACCGTACTCCCCTGGCCAGCAAACTCACCGGATTTAAACCCAATCGAGAATCTGTGGGACCACATCGATCGGGTTGTTTGCGCCATGGATCCTCAACCGCGTAATCTAGCGCAGCTGGCCTAGGCACTGGAGTTGGCATGGCTCAACATCCCAGAAACCTAATTGACTCTCTTCCTGCACGTCTCGCAGCGATCTAAATGTGATTATTCTGGCTTTTTACAGGTGGTCACATTAATGTGACTGGACTGTGTAGTTTTAAAAAGTTTTTTACTGTTTTATTTTGCTGCGCTGCCTTGTTTTTAAAATATTCTCGCTTTGTTTTTGACCTCTTGGTGTGAAGTGTGTGTAAGTGTGTTTCCAAAAGTCTTTTCAGTTTACTAGGAACGAGAGCTTCATTTGCAAGCTTCTTTTGAAGAGTAAGTACACAGAATGGTATTTGAGTGTCTTCCGTTTCAATTGCGATGAGTTCGATGTAGTCATCTTTGTTCTTCCGTTTTTTTTGTTGTTTATCTTCTGTTTGTGAAGCACCAGATTTTATTAAATATTTGTTCATTATGGCTAAATGAATAAAACGTTTGTTAAATACACTGGTGTCCAAAAGATAGCATGTATAGAATCACGGATTTTTCATACACTGTGAACTATTATTTTATGAATTTGTCTGGAATGAGACATAACATCATAACACATAAATACAAAGGAAAAAAAATTTAAGAACACTGCATTTGATATAAAACAAGCATGACACCATAAAAAGGGATGGCGCCAACTTTCGGCGATTGGACGGAACCAACTTTCGGCGATTGGACGGAACCAACTTTCGGCGATTGGACGGTACCAAATTTCGTTAATAGGTCGAATCCAACTTTCGGTAATAGGTCGGAACAAAATTTCAAAGATTGGATTAAAACACGTTTCAACGATTGGACGAAACCATCTTTCAACGATTGAAAGAAAACAGCTATCAGCAATTTATCGGAACGTACTTTTGACAATGGGACAGAACTAACTTCGGCTATTGGAATGTATATTTTATACATTATTCCACTCTGCAAGCGCTTAATATCTATTTGACCCATACCAAATCGATCAAGAGTTTGAAGACATCAGACAGAAAGGCTCACCGTTAAAAGCCTACATTCGACATAACCGTGAGCTGTAACAAAAGGAACAAGTTAAATGGATACTAGAAGAATTTACCACTATTATTGAACGATGCTGGAACAATTCAAACGAATCTGAAAATTGAGAGAATGAGTGAAAATTGACAGTCTACACTTCAGTAGACGAATCCACAGCATCAATTTCGCAATCCAGAGCCAGAGCACTGCCACTTACGACTGCTGCTATACAACATAGTTCACAGCAAGTCAATTACATTAAAGAAATTTAGACCTACTTATTTCACAAATCTTTTGATTTTAAGACACAACCAATTTGAATCAACGTCAATTACAATTGGGAAAAAATAATATCAAATTAAAACGCGGGAAAAGAATATTTAAAGATTTTTTTTAGTAACCGTTGGGGTAATTACAAATAATATTTAAAAGTTACAAAACCCATGCAATTTTAATTATTTGTCAAAACCCCTTGCGGCACATTTGACAATCTCTCATTTTAATTCATTTTTATTCTGTTTCCGAAATATATAATCAAGCTGTACTGTTTCACAAAATTTAAAACTAAAATATTTATATATATTTTTATCAGAATTATTAATGTTTTGATTTTTTTAAAAGCATCAATATATCCCCATCTCTACTATTATAGAAGGAAGTGTTTGTCTGTCTCTCTTTATCTATGTTCTGACGAATCTATGGCGCTTGCAATTATGAAATTTGGCACACAGGCAGTCTTAACATTTTTACGATTTTTGTGGAGCACCCGAATTTTAAAATTTAATCTAGAACATTTTAAGATTAATTTATTAGGTTTTTCACCTTTCGTCCTTCTTTTCGGAATGTGACATCATAGCTACCTCGAATGGAGAAGGAGCGCATTTTGCAATTTTCGATTGCTGACGTCACAAGCGTTTTTCGTCCTAATGCCTTAGGAACTATGCCAAGTTTTTAGATGCTAGCGTGCTTTGATTTACTTTGCTGATAATAGCCACTTCGAAGCCATTACTGCGTTGACTGTGGAGTTCGTTTGCGAAGCGAACCAAACGGGAATACGTAGCAATTACCAGGGTCAGCGAGCGTTAGCGAGCAGCGGTCATACCTGACCCCACTGAAAGAACTGTCACGAGCAAAAGCCCTGCTGGGTATGCAGTGACTAATAAACAGTCGTTTCACAAAAGAAAATGTGCTTCTAAGAATTACATATTTAGAACTGAAAATTTTAATTTCCAACCTTTTTATTGCCATTTTTTAAAGTACTTAATGAAAATTTTGGCTGTTGCGCTTAAAAAATTATAAAAATTAATCCTCTGTATAAACTTATAAATGTTTGATCACACGTATTTTTTTTAAATGTAAATCTGTATCAAGTATTTTTAATTGTGATTTTATTAATCAGGATTTTCAAATTGGAATTATTTGATTTTCAACCATATTTTGAGAAAGTCGTTGATTTTTATTAGCATTGGATTGGATTGGACGCCGTAGACGGACACTGTTTCACCTGTGCGGCTTTCAGCTGTATAGTCCGCCTTACGGAGGAGATTCTGGGATAAGGGAGAGCTAAGCAATCCACAATATATACATACACATTTAAGTACATAGAAGGGGAAAGTCAAGTGAAGGGCAAAACATGTAAGCACAAAAATACAAAATGACAAAAGAAGAGGATGACAAAGTTTGAAAAATTGACACTGAACAAAATGAGGAAACAAAAACAAAAAAAGGACATAAACATAAACAAACAAAAAAAATCATTTTCAGAAGGAAAAAAAAAATAATATTGTAAAATACAAAAATCAGAACGTTAAATACAGATGTCAGACAGCCGAAATGACCTATAAAAGTTTCGAAAGGAAAGCAAAGTTATTTTGAGAGCTTTCGACTTAGACTTCTCAGCTCTCACAGATATAATCAATGTTGGAGCTGAGAAATTCCATCACTTTAAGGATTTTGTGGTGGCAGTGTATGTTCTTGGCAGTATTTTGGCACCAATGTAAAAAGGGTGTTTTTGTTCTGGTGAAAAACAATAATCACTTTTTTATGACAAGGAACGTCGTCAGAATTTTATTTTTGAGGGTGCCGTGCAGATAAAAATGAAACTTTTATACAAAACACTTTTCACACACTTTTTAAAAAAAGTTTTTTTTTTTGAATTTTTTAATGGCCGAGAGTTTGAAATTTAAAATTATTTCTGTAAATTTGTAAAAACTAGCATCTTGGTCGATCTAAGTACAAAAATTACTACAGTGGTTCTTCCGAAAATATTTACAAAGTAAATAAAATCGTGTTACTGGAAAGTAGCTTTTTTATTTTTGGAACCATTGTTAGGTAGGTATTTAATTAAATTCGCACTGGAGCAACACAACGGCCTCTTGGCGACGGTCCGGAATCAAACCCGGCAACCGTTGTTGAGAGTATGTGCGAAGGAAGATGGTAGGAATCGAAGCAGAAAAAATATCCATAACCATTGTTATTGTAACAAAGATTGTCGCGAAGATAGTTTTAATTCATAAAATAACAATCATTTAAAGAATGAAATAACTTTAGTTTACTTGTATGAAGAAAAATAATTTGCAGATACACAGGGTGTCTATAAAAGAATGTCCCAGTTTCAATGGTATATTATAACAATTAAATTTAGACTATTTACAATAAATCATATATCAAATACACTCTATAACAAAAAAAGTCGACGCACCAAGTAAGAGTTGTCCGATAGAGACGAAAATTGGTGGATAGGAAAATTATGTACAGAATAGAAAATGATTAAAATTTCAGAACAATTGAATGATTTATTTCAGAGTTACAGTAACGAGCTCAATAAGGTGTTGATCCGCCTCTAGCCTGGATGCAAGCTGCCACACGGCATGGCACAGACCGATAAAGCTCCCGGATGGTCTCCTGTGGTATTTCTTGCCAAATTTGCTCCAATTGTCGGACTACGTCATCAGCATTCCCTACCGGACGCAGTCGCCTTCCCATCAGATCTCAGACATGCTCGATGAGAGAGAGATCTGGTGATCTGGCTGGTCATGAAAGTGTTTGACAAGCTTGAAGACAGTTCATAGCAACACGTGCCGTATGTGGTCTGGCATTGTCTAGCTGAAAAATAAGCCCAGGGTACTGCGAAAGGAACGGTAGCAAAACAGGTCTCAGAATGTCGTCAACGTACCGCTGTGCAGTAAGTGTACCTCTAATGACGACCAAAGGGGTCTGGCTATCAAGGGAAATGGCACCCCAGACCATAACTCCTTGTTGAGGGCCCGTGTGGTGTGCAATAGTGAAAACATGATCGGCACGCTGCCATGGGCGTCTCCAGACACGTCTTCTATGATCGTCAGGACACAGTTGAAAGCGGGAATCGTCGCTAAAGACTATGCGTCCCCAGTCAGCATCATTCCAGCCTGATCGAGCCAAGCCCCATTGTAATCTGGCTCGACAGTGTACAGGCGTGAGTGGCAGGTGGCGTAACGGTCGGTACGAGCGTAGATTTCGCTCTCTCAGCCGTCTGTGAATGGTCATGGTGAACACTCGTGTGTGGGTCGCACGACTGATGGTTGATAACGATGAATCAGGCGCTGTGACAGCTGATCTGACAATCACTCTGTCCTCGCGATCTGTTGTGGCCCTACGTCGACCGCTACCATCATGACCCTGAAATCTGCCATTGTCCACCCACTCTTGCCAGCATCTTCTAATCGCCGCATCGCTTCGATTCACATGACGAGCGATTCTCCGATTCGCTCAACCTGCCTCTTTCAATTCAATGATACGACCTCTTTCAAACTCTGAAAGTTGCTCGTAATGAGCTCGAATCCTGCGGCGAGGCATTTATTCAGTCGTTGAAAGGTATCCTAAATCGCAATGCAGCAGACCTTTTTAACAACAGTTCAAGAACAACTTATATACATCTGCTGGATGCGCAGTTCCGATGCGCTGGAGATCGCACTATTCATTCATTGGACACCAAATTTTAATCATTTGTATATTTGGTCAAAACATTTTTGCATACGAAATTTCAAAGTAATCGGATGATTCCTTCTTGGTGCGTCGATTTTTTTGTTATAGAGTGTAGAAGGTAAACTCACCTAGTTTTTCTTACAAATGTTCAATATGTGCACCTTTAGTTATACGGCACACATCCAACCTTAAGTCCAATTCTTACCATAACAGGGGTGGCTTATCTGGATATGTTGAAAGAATGGCTCTTTCCCCAATTAGTAGGAGGTGAACCTGTAAACTTTATTTGGCAACAGGATGGAGCCCCTCCCCATTGGAATCTCTTTGTACGAGAGTGGTTGAACGTCGAAGTCCCTGACCTTTGGAATGGTCGAAATGGTTGAGACGACAGAGCTCTTTTTCGCTGGCCTCCACGTTCACCTGGCATAACACCATGTGATTTTTTTCTTTGGGGATTTATAAAAGATCTACGTGTCTAAGTACCGCCGCTACCTAATGATTTGCCAGAGTTGAGACACAGAATTGAAGATGCTATTGCTCCGGACTTGCTAACCAAAGTGTGGGAAGAATTGGACTTTAGGTTGGATGTGTGCCTATAACTTAAGGTGCACATATTGAACATTTGTAAGAAAAACTAGGTGAGTTTACCTTCAATTTGATATATGATTTGCTGCAGGGACATTCTTTTATGGACACCCTGTATTTTAAGTGTCTGAAAAAATCCAATTAATATAATTAAACTTAAATTTGAAAAATTAAAAGGAATCCTACTTGTTTTTCGAAATTAAAAGGTAATCAAAACTATTGATAATTGATCCTGTCAGTTCGATAATAATAGACAAGTGAATCGCTCCCAGAAAAGTTTATATTATGTCCCTCAATCCGTGGAATTTTTCGACGTTGCTTCATTTTGAAAGTAAATTACAGTTATTTTTGTAACACTAAACGAACATGGATGCGCATGAATGCGGCACAGCTTTTACTTTGGGTGAAATACTTTGTTACTCGAATACCTAAGATGGACACTTTGTTACTCGGATTACCTAAGGTGACCACTTTTGTAACCGAGTACTTTGGCCAGTTTGAAGAGCAACGATTAGCAACCGGAGGTTTGCGAGTTCAAAACTAGGTCTAACCAAAGAACGTCAAGTACATGGAGGGAAGGGGGAGGGGCTGGTGCACGTTAAATCTGCCGTGCTCTTACGTTGGCGTGGTGTGGAAGTGTAGAGAGTGCGGTGCCAGCTCGTTGTTGTTCGCGTCATCTGACCTGGTTCAAAATGACGTGGTGTTTTCTTTCGGGATGGATCCCGGACCGTCGGCAATAAACCATTGTGTTGCTCCAGTGGGACTTTAATTAATAACTTACCAAGTACTTCGGTATCCGATTCTTTTGGAAAAGATTCGAGTACAACGAATCCATTCAAGAATTGAGTTACACGAGTATTTAGCATTCGAATGCTCCCATCACCAGTAATTAAGTCTCCCACGACCCCGTCGTAACCCTCGGGAGAAGGTTGCTGCGTAATGACCATTAAGAAATCGTCAACGGTCACAACAACCACCACTTGCAGTCCCACTATATATCAGTGATGTTGCTCTTCGCTCCTTCTACTCGCTGAGCGTCTTTTTCTGGAAGGATACTTCGATGGAAGTGAGTTTGGCCGGTTTTTTACTTTAATTTAAAAGCGTCCGTTTCCTTTTTTTCCTGCAATTTAATAGCGTCCGTTTCCGTTTTTTCTCTACAAGTTAAAAGCGTCCGTTCCCGGTTTTTTCATCGTGATTAAAAAAAAGCGTCTGTTTCCGTTTAATTATTTTAATATAGAAGCGTCTGTTTCTTTTTTTTATGGTAATTTAAAAGCGTCCGTTTCTGTTTTTTACTGTAATTTAAAAGCGTCCGTTCACGTTTTTTCACCGAGATAAAAAAAAAGCGTCTAGTTACGTTTAATTACTTTATTATAAAAGCGTCTGTTTCTTTTTTTTTTTTATGGTAATTTAAAAGCGTCCGTTTCCTTTTTTTACTGCAATTTAAAAGCGTCCGTTCCCGTTTTTCGCTGTGATTAAAAAAGCGCGTTTCCTTTTAATTACTTTAATATAAAAGCGTTTGTTTCCTTTTTTATTATGGTAATTTAAAAGCGTTCATTTCCGTTTATTACTGTAATTTGAAAGCGTCCGTTTTCCTTATTTTACTGTAATTTAAAAGCGTCCGTTTCCTTTTCTTACTGCAATTTAAAAGCGTCCGTTCACGTGTTTTCACTGTGATTAAAAAGCGTGTTTCCGTTCAATTACTTTAATATAAAAGCGTCCGTTTCCTTTTTTTTTTTGTTATGATATTTTAAAAGCGTTCGTTTCCGTTTATTACTGTAGTTTAAAAGCGTCCGTTTCCGTTTTTTACTATAATTTAGAAGCGTTAGCGTTTCAGTTTTTCCTATTATTTAAAAGCGTACGAATTCCGTTGAAGCAAATTTCTGCATATTATTAAGCGTAAATGTGGATACTGAGGCAATTAATATGAAAAAGCTCTAAAAATGTCGTCGAGATTCTTTATTCCTCTTTTTTCGGGTTCCGTTTCGCGTTCGTCCAGTAAATGTAACATTTTCGTCCAATAAAAGTAACATTTTCACCCGTAAAAGTAACATTTTCACCTGTAAAAGTAACATTTTCACCCGTAAAAGTAACATTTTCAACTGTAAAAGTAACACTTTTTCGGGTTCTGTTTCTCTTTCGTCATAGAATAGTTCAGGAGTGAGTGGTGTGTGCATTTTCTCCCACCGGCTGAAATGAACAAATTCTTATAGATAGATATATAACTAACGTCGCACTGGGGCAGAGAACGGGCTGTCGCCGTTGTGTGCCCCAGAAGTGCCGTTCTCGCCCAGACGATCCTGGATCAAACCCGATGGGAAAGATTCGAAGACATCACCTCGTCATTTTGAACCACGTTCAGATGACAAGGTCTCACATCTAGGCTTGGCACCCCACTCTTTAACTTTCCATGCCAACGTGAGGACATTTTAAGCCACGACAGATTTAACGTGTACCAAATCCCCTTGTACTCGATGGTCTTTGGTTGGATTCGAACTAGCAACCCTCCGGTTGAAACTCTTCCATCCGGGATACCGCGGCACTTGTAATTTGGGCTGCGACGTGTTTATTGGCACAGCTCTCGACCCTATACGTGCTACAAGTGGTAGGCTCCGCACCGGTAGAATAATCGGTCGGACACTATGGGTGTCACAGGAGTAGACCACAACAACAAGTATTGCCAGCTCGTCATTTAAAAATAGCGTAGTCTCAATTGTCCATTTTCGCTCTGTGAGTAATTGACAGCAGTTCACGTATATTGTTTTATAGCCCGTGGTTGGTACGTTTAAACTTTCTGGAGACCACAAATCGCATAATTTGTATGATTTTCCTTCATTGCAAGTGATGGGCAGCCAGGAGTTTAAGTCAGGCGTCGTAGAACTGAGTTGCTGGTACCTTGATGTGTAGATGAGATGCGATAGGGCCAGGTAGTAGCATTGTGGTCCGGGTCTGCATCCATGCTACAGATGCAGAGGTCCCTACAATGGATATTCATCCGAAATAAATACTGTAGGAACGGGGCCACGGCCCATGTAAAAGTGTATGACCTCTGGGGTGGAAATGAGGCACTTCGTGCACACCTTGGGGGAAAACCCGAATGTTCTCCGACCTTTGATGTAGTTTATTCATCTCTCTTGCCAGCTGTTAATTGAAGCAAGATTGAGGGAACCTCAACAGATGAAATGCCGGGAGAGGGAGGTGATGCAGGTGGATGAACGCATTATCGGTGGCACTTCTTGCAAGATGATCTTCTGTTTCGTTTCCTTCAACACCGGAATATCCTCTGACAAAAGATATATAAATAGACATCGATGGAGCTGCCACTTCAATGATGGAATATATTCTCGGTGCCATCGGGTAAGAAGTGAGAAGGTTGGTCAAAAGAGACACGCTAGACAGACTGTCCGAGAAAATACATGAGTTTTCTGAGCAATTTCGAAGTGCCCAGGATCAAGTTGCTCGAATGGCAATTAACTCAGCTTGGAAAACTGAGTTGTGGTACAGTCTGCGTATCCACTCAAAGATCTTTCTACTGTCCAAGAACACACAAAAGGCGTTGGCGGTTCCATCCTTGGTTTTAGATCCGTCTGTATAGATTTGGTAACGTGTTGCTGGGGGACTTGGTGTAACGAATGATGTGTGTTTGTTGTGTGTTGGATTCCTGAGAAGTCTAGGAGTTTTCGTTTCGAATTGGTAGAGAAACAAGGAGATACCATATGTTGTGGTGGGTCTGTCGAGTCTGGTAACAAGAGCCGTAGCCCCTTTCCTTGCAGCCAGGAGGTCTATTGGTTCTAGACCGGCCAGTAAAAGTATGGCGTCTGTTGAGGTGGTTCTGTAGCCCCTGGTAGTACCAAGAGTGAAGGATTTCTGAACAGTGGCCATGTGTCTGAAAATCTGGCATTTTGAGTTTGTACCCCAGCAGGTTGCAGCGTGAACCAGAATTCTTTCTATCACCATTTTATACCAGAGCTTTAACATTTCTCCCCTGATACCCCACGACTTTGAAGCAAATCGAATTATTGCCGTTTGTTCTTTATAGCATTTCTCCCTCAGGTATTTGCCGAGACGAATCCATGATAACTGTTTGTCGATTATTACACCCAGGTGTTTCATGGTGTCGACAATTCGAATACTTGTGCCGTTAAGGGTAGACTGGTGACCGAAAAAGTTGCCTTTCTTTCTTCCTAAAGACGACGGCGTGTGTCTTGTCCCTGTATATTATTAGGTGATTGCGCATGGCCCACTTTGAGAACGGCTGAATATATTCATTTGACCTGATTTCTAGCTCTAGTCTTGAACTGCCAGACACCGTGAACAGAAAGTCGTCGGCGAAAACCAGCAGTGATCTGGCCAAGATTTTCGCAGGACATCATCAGCTAGGATTTCCCAGAGAAGAGAGCCCAATCTGGATCCTTGCGGGCAGCCCTGGGAGACAAACGTTCTGGTTGTTGCTGAGGAGTATTCCGTAGAAATCTATCGTTCATGGAGGAAGCTAGATATTAGATAAAAGAGGTAGGGAGGGCAGTTGAAGTTGTAGAGTTTCTCTAGCAAAATAGGCCATTGAACGAAGTCGAAGGCTCCTATGACGTCGATGGATACGGCCGCGCTCTTCCTACCACTTTCCTTATTGTGACGGATGGTTTCCAGAACGTCCAGGATGACGTGTTTAGTCCCCTCTGTGAAACCGTATAGGTTTTCGCTGAGCGAACTGTTAGTTAGAAAGAAGCGTCCTAGGTAATTGATGACGAGTTTCTCCAAAGTCTTTCCCATGATAGGTAACAGGCAGATAGGTCTGTGATAGTTTGGGAGCGATAGAGTCTTTTTGGAGTAGCAGGATTCGGGCTCTTTTGAAGGGAGGTGGGAAGCATCCAAGTCTTCCGCACGTGTTTACGAAATCAAGAACGTTCGGGATAACGTTAGAAGTTCTGATGATAAGGTTTCCATCAATGTTGTCTGGGCCAGGGGCTTTTCTGCCATTGCTATTTTGAACGGTGTTCTCAAGTTCAGCCATCTCGAAAGGGATGAAGTCCGAAGTTATTTCCTGTCTCGTGAGACTGGATGGAATATTTGGAAGATGGGGTGCATCTGGGAAGAGGGTATTAATGATGTTGGTGATGATTTCAGAGTGTGGTAGTTGACCGTGGTTCAAAATCATGAGCTGTTGTTCTCCGATCCTTCTCTTTGTGTTCAAACACGGACAGTCCCCAATAGCCCATTGTGTTGCTCCAGTACCAACGTTTATTAAATACCATACCAAGTACCTATTATTCGGGATTGCTCTGGGCCGTGGTTGCCCGGTAGGAAGAGTAACGGATTAGTTACGGGTTCCGAGTCCGAAACTAGGTCCAAGCAAAGACCGTCGTGTACACGTAGGCTGGTGCATGTTAAATATGTCGTAGCTTAAAATGTCCTGACGTTGACGTGGTGCGGATGTATGGAGAGTGGGGTGCTAGCTCAGGTGTGACCGAGTCATCTGACCATGGTTCAAAATGACGAGGTGTTGTTCTCAGATCTTTCCCTTCGGGATGCATTCCGGAGAGTCGTCAATAGTGTCCCGTTGTGTTGCTCCAGAGAGGCGTTAATTACATGCCCTATGAACTTGACAAAACATCAATTTGATTACATTTTATGGTCTCGCTGTGCATTGCTTTTAAGAGACAAATACCGAGGCTTACAAATGTTTTTTAAATGCGTGTTTTGAAAAGCAAAGATGAACGTATAATTTATTTTTGAAAGTATGTTGCACATCCATAACATTTTTTCATCGATAGCTCATCTAAACTAAGTCACTTAAGGATCCATTTAAAAAAAAGATTTTGATCAACAAAATCCCTGATCTGGTGAACTTCGTGCACTGTTCCATCTGACGATTAATAGGATCGTCTTTTGCATCCGTAAAGTCCATCGAATCTCGTGAAATATCGTCTGCACTCTACCTGAGCCACCCCCGCTCTCCAAATGGCCTCATCGAGCTGTGAGAAGGGGGTGGGGGTGGGGAGCAGCGCCGCAGTTGTCCGCAGTCGGTCCGATGCAAGAGAGCTCGCGCGCATCGCCAAACGATACCGGGGATTATTTTCGTTTACAGGCTCTCCTCGATGGCGTTCTGAAAAGTGTTCTTCGCCACCCGCACTTCTGTTCGAAAGGGATGCCTGTTTTGATCGTCGCGCTCCTTTCTGTGTTCGTCGTGGCATCGAAAGGTAAGTTCTTTTCTTCGCTTCACACCAAGCAAACGATCATTTCCAGCAGAGCGAACGATCGGTTCGTTTTTCGAGGACGGAACCCAGGGTTGGTGCTGGGCGATTGGAACGTTCCGATGTGTTTGGGGTTGGATTTTGGAAGGTTCGAATGCTGGCCATGATCCGAATCTATTTTGTCCCCATTGTTGTTAGAACATCGAAAATAATTGTTCAAAATTTGTTTTACACCCCGATTCTATAATTTGTGTTTCAAGTTGATTTTTGGAATGACCGATTGTTGATTTCGGATGCACAATACAAATCTATTCCACTTAATGTATGACCATGGCAAAAAACTTGTTTGTTCTGGTATTATTTTTTAATTTTTTTTTTCAGAAATCAAACTCTGATTCTGAACATCTGAATTAGGTTGGTTTTTAGAACCTTCGAATGCCAATGAGTGCATAATCCTAACCAAGTTGCTTGGATACGTCGAACACATAACAGTTAACTGTGTTCGAACAGTAAAAAAATTATCTTAAAAAGTCGAACCTAGCAACAACAATCAAATCTATTTTGAGTACGGTTTTAGAACTTTAGAATGCGGATTTTGTTTGGGGCAATTATAGTAGCCATTTGAATGTAATTGACCTTATTCCTTTATTTTACTTCGGGTCGATTTTTAAAACGCTCGAATGTTGATTTTGGTTCGCAATCAAATTCTGTTAACCCTTATCAAAAAAGTGATTTGCTAATGTTGTTCGAACTTGCCATTTAATTTTAATCCTAGAATCGAATACCAACTAACAATATCTTTTGAGCTGATTCTTCGAACGTTCGAATCTTTGTTTTATGTGTACATTACAATTCTATTTAACCTTATTATTGTTTGAACTTGTCAAGAACAACCTATTTTTCGTATTGCTCGAAGCTCATTGACTTCCTGCTGTGATGACGAAAGGGTTTCTTGTGACGCAATTTGAAAAGAACTTGAACTAAGATAGTCTCATCAGTATGAAATACTTGTGCTATGCATTAGGCCTACAAGGTAAATAACATTGCGTGGTAAGAGGTTGTAATAATTCAGATTTACCTCCAAAATATCAAGGGGAGATTAAAAAATTACTCGCTCTTTTCCGATTCCCCTTTAATTTTTATTTTTGGAGATTTTATGGCGCAAGAGCCATATTTGGCCATACTGCGCCAAACACAAGGCATACAATACCAAATAATTGACACACTCACAAAGAAAGTTTTACTGACACAGAAGAGAAAAATTCATCCGACAGGAATCGAACCTGCGCCGCCTATAAATCGAAGGTTGCCAGCGCAGTGGGCACACTCACTAAGCCACGACATCCCTGTAGCTCACCTAGTCCGTTGTGTGTTGTTCTAATGAAACGTTAATTAAAAAGTACCAAATACCTTTAGATATCCAAAAACTCAAAGTTGCCTTGCTCCAGTGCGACATACCTAACAAAAATGCAAGGAAAATAGCTGACGCTAAATCCTTCAACCAGACAATTGGAAAAATGTTGTTTAAAGAAACATTATAAACAGTACATAAAATTTAATACAATCTGTAATTTGTTTTGGAATTTATGGGTGCTTTCAAAATGTGCAATAGGAAGCCTTCTTGAATCCGAATTGTTCTAGAAAACAATTAATATTTCTAACAAAAGCCAATTCAGCATTTTGGAGTCTGCCGTTAAACAAATGGGCTACACTGCTTGTAGTAAACATGGGTATCGCCACTCCTGGATGGCCAAGCGATCTTTCTTCTCTTCATCCTTTCTCTTCACGATTACTTGATATTGTCTGGTATTTGGCGCAGCTTGGCCAAATATGGCCCCTTGCCCCATAAAACCAAGTGACGGTAGACGAATGAGTGAGTTGATTAGATAACTCTCCAGATAACTCCAAGGTTTTCTACAAATGAACCATTGGACTGACCTGCTCCTAGGGCTCTTTGCGTTTGTATGAATGCCTCTATGGACAGCCATGTGGCTCTTGTTTTAACGGGCTTTGGATTGAAACACGTACTAGACTTGGATTTCGTAGTGATTCGGAATCCACTTTAAGCCGTAGGTCGCGATCTAATTAGACCTCGGGTTGTAAAAGATCGCCCAACGAGCCAAGCCAAATGAACGACACAAGAGTGGACAAAATAAAATTATGAATCCTACAGACATTTTGAAAATAATTTTATTAGGCTCATTTGTTTCAGAATGGAAGTCTTGATCAGAAGTCCTTGTTTTGACAGGGAAAGTCCATTCTTGAGGAGGGTAATTCGCTCTAATCAACTCACTCCTTACTTTTCAATTCTGTATCAAAGCATATGCTGTCGCGGTCGATTTTTAAATTTTTTATGTTTTTAGATTTTTATGTTGATTTTTGGTGCAATTCAATCGACCCTTATTAATTCAATATTTTATTCGCGTTTTTCGAACGCTGACCGGTATCTCGTGAGACAGTTAAAGAATTATTTGTCATAGAACTAAAAAAAGGGGACCCTACAGTAGAAAATATCCATTAATTGTTGGGAAATTCCTCACCAAAGCGAGGCCTTCACACGCTAAACAAATACTATAATGGAAGTTCTGAGTTTCTTTCAGCCATTTTGGGGTTCCGACGATTGTGGAGGGAAGTGCGAGGAATTTGATTATCACCTGAAACATGGATCTCTGGGAAAATTTGCCTCATAATTAGGGCAACTTTTTTGTTGCAGTAAAAATGGGAAAAGTTGCATTTATCATTCCCTAATGTTGCATTTATGAAAATAAAGTTGCATTTATTTTTGGTACACTAAAATCTAAAATAAGAGAGTTATTAGTAAAAAATGAAAAAAAATTCAAAAATTATTTGTACATCATTAAATACAGAAGAACGTTGATGTCGTTGAATGGCCTATCCTTGGTCAGTAGTTTCTTTAACATTGAAAAACTGCGCTCGACAGAGACTGATGTTGCCTGACATTGTTGCATTGGACTTTTTCTGCAGTTGTGAAACAAGTGTATCACTCAAGTAACTTGGAGCAATCATTGATAAAGCACCTTGAGTGTGATTCCAGCTGCAGTCATATAATATGCTGTATCGAAAAGCAGAAGCGAAAAAAACTTTTGCTCAATATTCAGAGATTTTAAAACGTCATCTACAAAAAAACAACATATTGATGATCGACACTCACCTCGCAAACTCTGTAGTCGATTACGCAAGTTTTTGCTCTGGGTTATCATGAGTGCCAACCCATGTGTTAAAAGTACTTCTTGCTATTTATTTCACTTTCGTCTGTTAGGACGAATACCTTCTTTCCATGAACTTCTTGTTTGATCCGAAATACTTTGGCGTTCGCAAGATCAGACACACGTGGTTTAAGGGTTGGTTCAGAGGGCAAAAAATGAAACAGTAATTTGATATTAATTAATTGCAAGCTAAATTGTAAAAAGTTGCAATTATGTAGAAAGTTGCATTTATGTAGAAAGTTGCATTTATGTAGAAAGTTGCATTTATGTTGCAGTTATAACTGACTTACAATACATCCCATGTAGGAGGAATTTTGTTTTTAGTACTTTACATAAAGCATAGAACGTGTGAAAAAAGTTGCATTTGTTGCAAAAAGTTGCCTTACTCATAATAAATGGAACTAGCATTGCATGTGAGCTAACTGTTTTAATTGCTTGTATCTATCGATGGCTGTGTCGTTACTCACACCTCCAAGTGAAATTAAATGTATCCCATAATACCTTCCCTCATTCGAGTTGAATAGTGTAACTATTGATTTAAAGTGTCCAGAAAAATAATAACTTTCGTCTTTTGTAGAAAAATGCCGAATCATTTAAGTGTAAAATAATTTTTAACACCTTTTTGACACTTTTACAACTTCTACAACCTTCTTTAGATACAAATCCTGCACATGCATGTCCATTCATTTAATACACCCCGGCAAAAAAAGTGACACAACTCAAAATTGCAGAATTTGAGAAACATCAACTTAAAGGATACTATGAGACTTTTATTGAAATAGTATAAGCTTTTAAATTTTAGGTAGGTGTTTATGTCTTTAAATTCTATTCTGTTCTACAGAATAGTAATTTAACATGCTGAGTATCTCCTATATATTTTTCAATGACATAACATCAAAATTTTTATTTTTTGAGCTATGTCACTTTTCTTTCCGGATTGAGATATATCGCAACCCTGCTAAATGTATAAACAGAGGAAAGGTGACAGTTTTATTTTGAATTTTATAACTTCTACAACCTATTTTGGACACAATTCCTGTACATGCATGTCCATTCATTTAATGCATTTCGCATATATCGCAACCCTTCTAAAGGTATAAACAGAGGAAAGGTGACAGACTCTAAGGTAACTACTACAAAAGAGGAATTTGAAGGAGAAATAGGAACACTAAGTTTGTTTTAAAAGAGAATTAGTTTTTTCTTGAAAATTCCATTTTGTGGCACGTGCAATAATAAAAGAACTTGTTTTAAAATTGAACGTCTTCAGTTCATTTGAAGCAAAGGTAACCTATTTATTTTTTAACGGTAAATTTAATCGCAAAAGAAGCCACATTGACTTGTCGCTATGACAAAGAATTTGTGATAGTTCAAAGTCCTAGTTCGGATATTTTTAACATTAACATTCTTTCAATAATGGCAAAATTCCACATAAAAATTATTTTATTCTAACTGACCTTTTGGGCACTCAAATAAAATATTCTGTGGTGGTGTTTCGTTTGATGAAAAGGAAACACAATTTATAAAATAATAAATATTTTAAACAGAAAACAGAGAATTAAAAGAAAATAAAAAAATGGCGGGAAAAAGTTGTTCTTAAGTAAGGCTGCCAGAACATCTCTTTTAAAGAGGACTTGTCCTCTTTTTCCGCGCTCGAATCTTTTTCACTCTCTTTTCTAAGTCAGATATATTTGTCTTCGTTTTTTCTGTTGTTCACTCTGTTCATATTTTTGGATTGCGTTAAAAATATATTTAATATTTTAAACTTTACGCGCTAATATAATCACATTGCCTACTATGTATATAGTTATGTGTGTGTGTTGACCACAGCTATTCAAATACGTACTAGATCTAGTACGCTGTACGAAAATCATACGTATTGTTAAAACGCATCAACGTATAATAGGAAGTTCAACCTCTCTAGTGTATATTGAGTTCCATGTTAAAATGTCTGATTTACCTATGATTTCTGCGCAGAATTCGGTGAGTTATAATTATGTGTTGGTGCATTATTTACTTGTGTTGTTTGTCAGTATTTGTATTAGCTCTGCCCATTGTTAAATTATAATTTTTCGCTTTGAAGTTGAAAATTAAAAGAATGTGTACATCGATTGCAATTCATTTATTAATCGCAATTCTTAATTGGCGATACATTTGAATATGGAATTGTATAGGAAGTATAATCTCATCCATGTATTTTTTAGATGTTTGTCAATTAACAGGTTTCCTTTCAGTTAGTGCTTAATATATTATTCAAGATTCGTTAAAGATGATTCTTTTTATTAAATACCTAACAATTATACATTAATAATTCGTGCTTTTCGTGCCTTCTTTTTTTTAAAAATAATTTTACCAAATGTTCTTTTTCCTGATATTCATCTTCTGGCAACTCTATTAAGTTAAATTCGTGATTATTTTTTTATCTTTTGATCTCGCACAGTTGTCACAAATTACAACTAAATGTTAGATATTTATGTTATAATTATTTCCCAGCGAAAAAAAATGCCCATTGTGTTTTCCTTTAGTACGAAGTTAATTAAGAATTATCAATTATTACCGAGCGAAAAAAAAAAAAAAAAAACAGAAAATATCACTGCACGTGGCAAACGAAAACGCGTTTCCATTACATTGCAGAATATCGTTAGTCCCAAATATTCAAGAATCTATATAGTATATAAAATTCAAATACCACTCACTCACTCACTGACTATATAACGCACTCACTGACTAACTCACTCATGACCGTATCTCAGAAACCACAAGTCCTAGAAAGCTGAAATTTTGCAGGTTGATTCTTCTTATACCGTAGGGGTGTACTAAGAAAGAATTTTGAAAAATTCGAAACCTAAGAGACCTAAATATAATCTAAGGCCTAAGCCAAAAGCAATTTTAAATCGCCATAGAAATAATATAGAGTATAAAACGATTGCTGTACGCATCTCAGATTCCTTTACCAGTGTTGATCGAAAAACATTAAAAAAAATTAAATTATAATGTTTATGTTTGAAATGACATTTTACTCCTTCCCATGATGAAAACAATATTTATAAATATTTGATTGATGAAGAAATGATATTGAGAAAATTTAATTTTACATTTATTTAAATTTTGTAACGGAACACGAAAGCTCAAACGATAAACTTAAACATTGAGCAAAAACGATTGCTGTACGCAGCTTAGATTGCTTTACCAGCGTTGATCGAAAAACAATTTTTTTTTAAACATTAAATTTTAAAATTTATGTTT
The DNA here is from genome assembly GCA_947359465.1 of Metellina segmentata. Lineage (NCBI taxonomy): Eukaryota > Metazoa > Arthropoda > Arachnida > Araneae > Tetragnathidae > Metellina > Metellina segmentata. The sequence continues at coordinate 15,336,241 of OX375879.1, read as the reverse complement.
GAACTGACTTTTTATTACTTCCTATGACGTAAATAATTTATAAATATTTGGTTGATGAAGAAGCAGAGAATATTTAGACCAGATAATTTTACGTTTGCTTAAATTTCGTAATGGAGCACGAAAAGCCCAAAAGATAAACTCATTGATCATAAAAGCGTAATTTTGCTACTCAGTATCTAGCAACTTCAGAATTAATATTTAATTTTTTTAATTGATTTATAATTTTTTGGGGGGTATTTGAGTTGACAGCGAAATGGTTGTGGTCATATTTGAGGATTTCCAAGTATTATAAACATGTGCTCTTTTTTGCTTATAAATCATTATTGTCTTTATCAATATTGTTCAAAGTTTTTGTCGAATTGTTTTATTTCAGAATATATTCAGGAAGTCGAAATTCAACACGCTAGAACATATATTTTTTTTCAGAATTCTGCATTTTTTGCATGGATTGGAATTTTGTTTCTGTGTGTATATATGTGTTACGGTATATTACCTATTCAGAAATAGTATGTAGAAGTTAATTTTAATTTTTTTAGAACTCTGCCTTTTTTAAGGATTGGAATTTTGTTTCTGTTTGCATTATGTGTTCCGGTATATTACCTATTCCAGAAATATTATTTAGGAGTTAGATTTTATTTATTTATTTGCTGCAAAATATCACGACACATGGGTACTTTCGTGGTGGTATATGTATATTTCCACCAACTTTCTTTAAATTTTTGGTTGAATACGTAATAGTGTGTAGATAATAAAAATAAATAAAATATACAAATCAAAATATTTTTAAAGTGTGTAATTTGTTTTTTTAAATGAAATTTTTTAAAAATAACTTTAAAATAAGATGGGTTACGTGAAATGAAAACGGGTTGTTAAACGTTGTAGTTCAAATATATTTCAAAATTTTGATATAGCTTTTCATTGAAAGACGATTAAAATAAATTTAATTTAATTTTTTTTTTGTGTATCATGGGTGTTATTGAAAGCTGCACTCAATAGTCAAGTAACTACATCTATCATTCTAAAAAAGTACGTGCTTTCCATTTAGAAACCAAATTTCTGATCTTAAAAAGTAAAAGGGTTCAATTTAAAACTGCATGTCTGTTGGAGAAAAGGGGATTTTACTAGACTTTGTTGATCTTGGAATAATATCACATTAAGTAATTTTGAAAAATTGAAATTTTATGTCTTAAGAGACAGAGTCGAGATTGCTTACTCTATTTATTGAAGCTGTTCTTATATGCAACTTAGATACATGTGAATAGTTCGTTGAAAGCAGGATTTTCGATTATAAAAGCGCTGTAAAATCAACCTTCTATTTATTAAAAAAATGTAATAGATTGAGTTTAGTTTGTCTACTCAGATGACATTTATTTCTAACAAAATATTTGATATTCCACATGCCGCTGAATGGAATTTTCTGGAAAAAGTGCGTTTGCTTTCAAAATGAATTAGTCACGAATGACTTAATAAAAATTTTAGCCCCTTGGACAAATATAAGTAGAACTCGGGTTAATATGTAGCCTATCATATCCGCAGGGTTTTAAAATATAAGTGTAAAAAATGTGTGGATTGGTTAAACGGTGTAGATTTGTATAGAGAACAGAGAAACGCCTACTCTGCTTTATATATCTAACAGAAGTTCCATTATTCCACTTGCCGCTGAATGGAATTTTCAAGAAAAATTGTTTTTTTTTGCTTCAAACTAAATTAGTCACTACAGATGTCAGTAATATGCAAAACATTTATTTACAATTACATTTGTTGTTATACATTACTTTTTCAACGCATACAATATTACATACATGCATACAACGCATACACATATTTTTGAATATTGTAGACACAAATAGTGATAACTTACAAATATGATCATTATTATGAACATTTGTGCAATCATTATTAACAGATATTTTCGTGTCCTTCAGTATATTCAACGTCAAGCTTATAACTAGCTGCATTTGTTTATTTTTGTCAAATCTCTAAATTCAGAATATAAGATGTTTACAGTAATATAGTTAAATGTAATAATTGTTACCACAAACTGAGTAGGACATTTAAGTCCTCCGTTGTCTCCATTTTTCTGAGATTATATATTTCATCTAAATTTATAACTGAATCCAGAACCAGGGTTTTTTTTTTTTTTTTGCACCAGTTACATTGAATTTTAATTGCAACGAAAAAGTTAGTAGTGGTAAATTATTTCTTTCTCTTTCAATTTTATTAACATCAATATTAATTTTGACGACAAACCTTGAAATGCTTGTTATTCCCTTTTGCATGTGAAAATGTATCAGATTGCAATATTTTGGAACCACAGTAGAATTCAAAAGTAATTCTAAGTTAACGCAGGATTGTAATCGTATTTTTTTCCTCTCTAAATAACTGTCTCAAAAACAAAACAAAATTTTTTACATCAGCTTGAAATTTGTAACCCTTAACAACCAAAACAACATAAGCTTAAAATAGCCATATGCATAGATACTCATGAATTAAAAATCAAATTTGCAAACCGAACATTAAATTACTTATTGTAGCAAGACTAAATAACAACAATCAGTGTTAAAAAATGGATGTGAATAAAGAAAAAATAAAAATATACCCCATGCAAATAATTGCATGTTGTGTATTGTGACATCATAGGCTCTGCTGGAATTTGTACTTGGTCTTTGTATAGAGTCGGTGTTGCCCAAACTACCAAATTATGGTTGATTTAAGTACAGTTACTTATACAGATATTTTAGCATGAAACCATGTAAATATGCAATCAAGGGAATGATAAAACGAATTCACTAAATTAAAATACAAATACAGAACATTGCATTAACATCTGTTAAATCAATTTTATGTGATACTGGTACAAACACACAGACATAAAATTGAACATAGGACAGAAAGACGAATAGACAGATCTATGCAAACAAGTTCAATCACGAAATGAATGTAATTACTCTCAGTATGCAAAGCTTCATGGAAATACCTTCATGGATGTAACAAGGTCATAATACAGACATAAACCAAACGGGCAAGAGACGAATATTGCATCAAAAAAGCCTAAAACGGATAGAAAACTTGAAGTAGGTCGAAAATATTCTATGTACACACAAACCCACTACATTCTTATTTATATAGATACTAGATAAATTATACTCGACTTTACTGGGTTAACTCTAGCATAAAGAAATGATGAGATATAAATACAATCACTTTTGCTTTTCGTAGAATAAAATAATATTCTAACAGCTTTTCGACACCTTTATAATTTGTAAAACTGTGGACAAAAATCCTACACATGCGTATTCATCCATGTAACACATTTCACATACATCGCACCCTTGCTGTATGACAAAGCTACAAAATGACGAAAGGTGACACAAAGGTTACTACTACTACTACAAAAGACGATTTTAAAGGGGATTTGGAAATCCTTTTCTTAAGTTCTTTTCAGGCTCAACTCAATTAATAAAAATGACAAATCTTGGGCAAGTGCTCTGGCACTCATATTCGTTTTTTGCCTTAACACTTTTTCATCAGGTGTGCGACATTGTCATATTGGTACAACTTCAGTCTACGTTTATCGCGGTGGCAACGGTCTTGGCGCTTTTCTTGGCCCAATTTTTGTATTGAGTTATGTCAGGTTTAGGTATCTGTATTACAGTTATTTTATTTTTAAAGCGTCCTCGGCATGCGGAAGGTTTAAATTTTTATTTTGAATATTCTAGAAAGTTCCTTCAAAATCCGTTAAACTGTCGTTTGATTTCATTGGTTCGTTTGAAATTTTTCTTTGCTTCCAATGGCTTTTTTAATTTTAATCTAGCCTTTGATTTCATTGGTTCTTTTAATGGTTTTTCTCCATGTTGGAATTTTCTATCATCTTAATTTATGTCACGGTACAGTGCTGTCGTCTCAGGTTGTATTTTATATATTTTATTTGATATATTTATACATTACTTACGCATGTAATATATTTTTAAAACGTTTTAAAATGTGTTTCTGACGCTTGTTACTTTTTGTTGTACAAAGGAAAAGATTTTTGAAATAATTCTTTTCTTGGGCGACATTAGAATGCCCTAAGAAAAAAAAAAGCTATTAGGCCGTTGCCGCAGCGATAAACGTAGACTGAAGCTGTACCGCGAATACATTTTTTCTTGAAAATTCGATTTAGTGGTTGCTCTGTTACCAATAAAATATCTTGTTTTAAAATTAAATGTCTTCAGTACAGACCTAGAAAGGTAACCTATTTCCATTTAAAAAAATGGTAAATCAATTTAACATAGTTTTTTTATAAAGACAATCATTGTTTTCAATGAACTTCTAACAAATATAATAAGTCTTTTAAACATACTTGACCTTCTGTCATTATGACAAAGAATCTATAAATGCTTCATAAGTTCTAGTTCGGAATTTTTTAACATTTTATTATTTCAATTAAAGCAAAAAGAGCTTAAAATTTGCTTTATTTCTGTGTGTGATTTACCTGTCACTTTCAATTGAATAATTTGTGGTTGTGTTGCGTGTGATGAAAAAGAAATACAATTTAGTTAAAATAATAAATATTTAAAACAGAAACTAGCAAAATAAAACAAAATAAAACTTGTCGGGAAAAATTGAGATTATTTTTTATCTCGCACAGTTGCCACAACTTACAAATAAAAATTGTGCAAAATTTTAGAAATGCGAAAGTAACAGAAAATATCACTGCACTTGATCAAATAAAAGAAAGTTCTTGCAAAAAAAAAAATGTTTTCTCTCTCTCCCCCCCCCCCGAGGAATCTATGTAAATAAAAATGGAATGTATGTACATAGAATAATTTCGATTCGTTTTGGACATTTCGGATGCAAAATCCTTCTCTTGCGCGTTTGGTGTGTCTGTATGAGTGTGCTCGTCACCATGCCAATGTGAGGACATTTGAGGTTACGACTGATTTAGCATGCACCATAAAATTTTCGGAACAAGACCTTTTAAAATAGGACTGGTAGCTAATGTGGCTACTTTGGTATTCTTTTAATCGTTTGCTTTTTTAAATTTATGTCCACGTTACATTCCAAGACTCTATTTTGTTGAGAAAAACAGATAACATTCATTATTTTTCGTTCGAAACTTTTTTTAAATATGCTTTAAGATGTATTTCTGAGTTTTCAATTTGATGTACTAAACAAGGTAAGCAACGATTTAATCAGTTAAAATTTTTTTTTTATAATCATTATATGATACTTTTAGGAAACTCTTTTGTTTTCAACTGAAATAAATATAAGGCATATATATGCATGATCTGAACTGTTCTATGTGCATTCTGGATAACATTGGTAGTCCAGAGACTTCTTTCTTACTAAAAATTAAAATTCTACAGAAATGCAAAATGTTAAATACGGCATTAATTTTAATTTGTGAAACTGTGAATTTAACAATATGGTGCATAAGAGTGATAGTTGTTACACATAATGAATATTAATTCTAATTTATTAACGAAAGCGAAAGTTAGTAAACCGATCGAACTCGATTAATGCCGGGTAATTCTGTAAGTATAAAATTTTTTTGTCTACATTAAGCAGTTTTTTAGAAACGGATTTTTTGAACATGACGCATTAAGCAATTTCACAACTGCTTTTCAAAGTTGCAAATCCTTAAAATGATTGAAATTTCTATGAAACAAAATATTTGGGATACCAATAGTAAGTCTACTACGAAAACGGATTTTTCTCCGATGGTTATTTTTTACATTCTTATTTCAAAATGTTCCCTGCGCATCTGATTTCAATTGATTTACTTGCAATATTTTTAGATAATTCTATATATAAATCTGCAGCATATATCTAAGTGCAAAAGAAAAATTTTGGTTTGAAATCTTCCTCATTATTCAAAACTTCTAAGCACGTTTTATGCAATAATTCAGAATGACGTGATAACTTTGGACTGAGCACAACAATTGGATAAGAAATGTAGAAGTTTGTATCCTCAATTGGTAATGGTAATTTTAGTTAACGTCGTACTAGAGCAACAAAACGGGCTATTGACGACGGTCCGGTATCAGTCCCTTGAAAGATCCGAGGACAACACCTCGTAATTTTGAACCACGATCAGAGGACGAAGCAACACCTGATCTGGCACCCCACTCTCCAAACTTCCCCACTAACCCAACGTTAGGACTTTCGGCCCTGACAGATTTAAGATGCACCAGCCGCCTCTACATCATACTCTTACAAATATCCATGCCCGGATTCGAACGAAGAACCTTCCGATCTAGAGGCTAACACCTTAACCACTATACCGGTTGGTCGGCGTCAATTGGACAAGTAGAAATTTTATTGTGTATCTTAAAAAATGGATAGGAAGGAATATCATATTTTATATTGCCTTTGAAAGGTTTTACTATAGGTTGTTTGTTTGTTTTAAATTTCCTTTAAGAGGACATTAATGAGTTGTGAATCAATGATGTGTAATATTACTATTTCCTGTACTTCCATTACTGTTTCATGTATACTTATTCTTGCCAGTTAATTGGTCTGATGCAATCCTTTTTATAATACGCAGTGAGTTAATTGCCTCTGAGTCTTTACGCTGTTCGTGTCTCTCTGTATGCTTGTCTGTTGCAATGTCTCTTTATAATTATTAAATGTCTTGTGTTATAAATGACTTGGAGTTACACTCTTATTTCAATTTTACAAAGCATAACAGTGTTCAACTTGTAGTTTTCACATAACTTTGTATTAAAAAAACTTAATATAATATCCGTGTATCTTTACTCTGTGTATCACTCGATATATCCTGATATATCTTTGTCCCCCGAAAAAAAATAATGCGATTTATTAAGAGGCTAGTGTATCACTAAATTTCTAAATTTTCTTATCCGAAGATTGTAAACATTTGTGGGGACTTGTAGAGGTTAAAAAAAGTAGATCTAGCTCGAAGGTTAAAAGGACCCTTCCATGTGAATGGGACACTATTGACTTGAATTGAATTAGTGTTCAGCAAAACGTAAAACGTGTACGTATTTCCGTCTAAAATTTCTGTTATTTTGGTTCAAATAGAGATCAAATTCATTTTATAGCAATACATTTATGATTTCTTTTCGCAAAATTAAAGTTTGTGAAACACGTTCCTTTGAAATTACTCTCTTTACTCAAATCTTGTTCGTGTTTTCCGAAAATATAATTTTCTATTTCACACCAGTATTGAAGTTTGATTCTATTCTGAGTTGATATGTTGGGGGGAATTTTCGAATATTATTTTGGATATAAAGTCCTTACCTAGTACTTTTCCGAAAAATTATTTCGTAATTTTTATAGGAAAACTAAAATATAATAATTTAGAATATTCGAATATACTAATTTTCAGTTCCTTAATTGATTTTTCGAGTCGACAAACATGTCGTTAAAGAACATGCTCGACATCTTTTTAACTTAAGAAGTAAATTATAAAATAAGAACATCAATTTACCATTAAAAAGCTTTAGCTGCAATAAAAAAAAAGTCATATTTACATATAGTTAAAAATATTCCTGTGGCATTTTTAAAATATAACGTAAAAATATGTGAAAGTAAGCAAAATACAAAAATGAAAACTCCAAGACATAATAATAAATCTTGGTCTAAAATGTCGAAAAGGTGTAATGTTTACATAGCTCCCTTTCACAGTAAATATGCATTAAAAAATATTAAAATATCGTATTTTTCCATAATTTTACTTTTAAATGTTTTTTTTCCTCCATAAAGTAGTAGAAATACAATCACTAAATCAAGCTACGCTATTTCTTAGGAAAAGCTCTTCATCAAGAATAATGTTTATATCTTCCCATTTCTAGATACTTTATACTTGTATTATACTATATACAAAGGGCATACGATAAAAATTGAGAGTGAATTTTTTACGGAGTGGCAACACCGCGAAACTAAAAAGTAAAAGTGCAGGCGATTTTTTCAAACTGTTAACTATACAATTATAAGTATTCGAAACGAAGCAGACGATTTTATTTTCCTAGTTTCGTGCTTGTTTAAAGAACTGGTTTTATTTGCCCTACAGAAATGGAGGCGAGTGATTCAAAGTTAAAAAACGAAATGCGTTGTGCCATAAAATTTTACTATTGTTGGACAAAACATCTCCAGAAACAGTTAAGTTAATGAAAGAAGCTTACAAAGACAAATGTTTTGGTGAGTCTACGATTTTTAGATGGTGATTTCAAAACAGGACATTTGTCTGCAGAACTGGCTCCTAAGCCTGGCCGACCAGAAAGTGTTGTGAATGATCTAAATTTTAACATTGTGTGGGCAATCTTGCAAGAAATTCGGCGAATGACATGTGAGGAGATAGTGGCATCAACTAACATTTCGAAAACGTTGATATTTCGCATTATACGCTACAATATACAGCTTCGCCATGTTTGTTCCAGATGGGTCCCTCATCACCTTACTAAAGAACAAATGCAAACAAGAATTCACCAATGTTGTGAGTGGAAACAGATGCTTCAAAATGATCCGAACTTCCTAAAGACTGTAATAACAGGTGATGAAACTTGGGTGCATCATTTTGATCCCCTTACCAAGTCCGCAACAAGTGTATGGAAACACACTGATTCTCCGCCTACGAAAAAAATCCGACACACCAAATCTGCTGGAAAGGTCATGATGATTATGTTCTTTGATCATAAAGGTGTAATCTATCAACATGCTGTGCCTCCAAAAACTACTGTGAATGGTGAATATTATATTTCAGTTTTGAAACTTTTAAGCCAACACATATCGAGAAAGCGACATGAACTGGTAGGGAATTGGACTTTACATCACGATAATGGTCGCTAGCATGTCGCTACTTCTGTGTTCAGAAATATCTTAGTAAATGCAATATTAAAATCATGCCACATCCCCCTTACTGTCCAGATCTCGCACCATGCGATTTCTGGCTGTTTCCGACGTTGAAGGAGAAGCTCCGTGGTAAAAAAATTAATTCAGATTCTGAAGTTATTTCAGCAGTGTAGTGTTCTTTAAAGCAGCTTCCAGAAAAAGGCTTCTCTACTAGTTTTGAAAAGTGGGTTGAACGAGGGGACCGTTGCATATCATCTGAGGGAAGGTATTTTGAAAAATAATTATGTATTTTTTTCTGTGAATATATTTCTTTATTTTTTATGATTTTACTCTCAGTTTTTATGGAACGCCCTTTGTATTATACTTGTCAAGAATTGTTTAATCTCAAATTGTAACATTTTATAAGAATCTTTTTATAAAAAACGGGATTTTCGTTCAGTGTCATTTCCCCAAATTTTATACCATTATCAGAACTTGATTCATTAACTATGTATTTTTGTATTTTGTTCTCTCTTGGAACATTCCCCTGTTTATTTTAAATGAAGTCTTGAAACCCCTTTTTTATCTAATTTAGAGAGAATTTCCCATAATTGGGACAACTTGGGATGATTGGACCAATAACATAATTGGGCAACAGGGCTCGTTCATAACCGAATCTTTGAGGAACTGTGTAGTTGCCTCATTCATATTAACCCAGTATAAAATGTTTTCATACTATTAGTTAAATTTTTTGTCATATTTTTTTGTTTTGTCGATACATATTTTCCACTCAAAGTGCAAAAGGTCGTGTGTCAAAAATTTCAGTTTTTCTTTTATTACTGCTATATGTGGCATCTTGTGATTTCCACCTGATGGAAAAAAAAATCTCTTATGTCATTAGCTGATCCAATAAAAATTACAACTAACTGAATAAAATAATAATATAATCAAATCGTAAGGAAAATTATTCGTTTTTTTTTTGTCCTCTCCTAAAAATGTAGTTTTTTAGATATACGACCTTTTGCTTTTTGAGGGACGATAGTTTAATTGCGAGATTAAATGTTTGTATTGTCGACTCATACGTGAAACACAAGTCAACATTTTCAAAATATGAGTTTTATTGCTTTTCTAGACGATAATTTGGAGAATGAGAAGTCCACTTTGATATTTTTTTTTGCGTAAAGTGTAGATTTCTTGATGAATAAATGCACGGTGATTTATTCGTCAAGACATTTTCCCCTGTCGTTTTCTCAGAACTGTTTATTGAATTAATGTGCCAACATTGCTGCACTATAGTTTGATCTAAGCAATAAACCATTAGGAGAGTTCTAAGAAAATGAATAAAGTAAATCGTGATGTGAAAGTAACTTTTTTTTAAATCTCATCTATATTTTTTTTGTTATAATTTTCCTCGTATCCTTTTTTTTTGTTCCTTGCGACTCTTAAGTGCTGTTCAATAAGTGGCTTTCGTTTCGCGTGACGTGAATACGTCTTTAAATTTGCTCTGGTAAAAGAGTTCTCTACGAAAACTCTAGCGAACCTAAAAAAATGGCAAGATTTGTTGTGCTAATATATCTCGTAAACTATGAATGATGATCTAATGATCCAAATTTTGTTGGATAATAGTTTATGTTCGTATCTAAAATTATGGGGAACATAGTGCTTCAGTGGGTCTGTCCACTGCGCTAGCAACCTTCGTGTTATAGACAGCACAGTTTCGATTCCTGTCAGTTGCATTCCTCCATATGTGTATTTCTCTCTTCTGTGTCTATTACTTTATATTGTATATGTTGTGTCTGGCGCAGCCGGACCAAATATGGCCCTTGCGCAACCAAACGCCAAACCAACTCAAATTGTGTGTGGGGTAGAGCTTGAATCAGAGTACTGAAAATGCCGGCGTTTTGACACTGCCATTATGGAGTGCGATGAGATAGGCCTATGAAATTGCGTTTGTCAAGAATGAGTGGAACAACGCTTGTAATGTTCGTGATCGCTTATGTTTAATAAGAGATTTGAAGCCAGTCGGCTTAAAACGTTTCAGTTTGTTACAAGAATTTCCAAATGCCAAATTTCCATCCTATCTTTTCAATTACGCAACACTTGTCGTCCAATCATTAAATGTTGATGAGATACCGGCTTTGCCCAAGTCAAACAAATGGATGTGCTTATCCTCCAAAGCCCGGTGAATCGCCACCATTCGATCCTATAATTGAAGGATTAATCTCGTTGAGATTACTCCTTCGTAATGCAAGTAAGGCACTTGCATTACGAAGGAAGCTATGGTACTGTTAGTCAAGTAATAAATATTCCCGAAGATGGGAACAATAGGATTGTGACTTTGCCGAGACGACTGGACGATGATCATGCATTCGATATGAAGATCAAGAACATGGTACACAAATCGACATACCTCAGTGGATTCGTAAAGAAATCAGTTATAAAGGTTTGGTGAAGTCACTCAATGCAACAACCATAGTATAAACATTACAACGTAAGAGCTGACTGGAGCTCGTTTGATATGCATTTGGTTGATGTTACCAGTAGAAAGCCAGATATAACGGGAAACAAGGGAACAACACAGAAGGGATGGATGTGGACATAGAATTCCAACTAAACTAAAATGTTACTGACTAGTCAACACATACATTGCTGCTGAACGGAGAAAATTGTTTGGATATAGCCCGGACCAACTTTCGAGACCCGTGAACTTAATCTACGATCTATATATGCTGAGGAGCCACTACAAAACAACCTGAGGAGCCACTACCCTACGAAAATGGACCGAACAGCAAGATGTGATGGTATAAGGGAAATAATACATGCTTTAGTAGGGGGAACGGTCCCCCACGTCCTGCAATAACACTAGCAACCCTACTGGGCATACTTTCAACAAGATTTCGATACACAGCTATGGGTATTGGTGTCCATTCCTGCTGCAAGAATGTCGCCAGCTCAGATGTAGATCTCGGAAGGGTTCCCTGGTCCGTAAGCGTCGTTCTAACACGTCCCAAAAATGTTCTATGGGGTTTAGGTCGGGACTCTGAGCAGGCCAGGGGAGACGTTTTATATCCATATCTTGATACCACTGCTTGACAGAGGCTGCAACATGACATGGAGCGTCGTCATCCTGGAAGTAACATTCGTCCATTCCGTTAAATTGCCAGAGCGTAGGAAGAACCTGATTGCACAAAATGTTCATGTAGGCGTCGGCATTCAATTGACCAGGAACACCATGCACCCAGGCTACACTACGAACCCCCGCAAATAGTCGGATTTTATGCATATCCGCTGGCGTCTGGTCCATTATTGTAGGGTAGTGTACTATAGCTTAGCTAAAAGATTCAATTGGAACATTGCATTTACGCCACATATAATGGCTACTATTGAGTTTTGTGACAGTGATTGGCGTCACTACACTGTACATTCTTTATGGAGTTACTTCGATTGAGAATGGTCGATGGGATCTAAAATACATTCAGTTCTACTGATACCATTGCGTAGTACTGATAACATTACGCGGCGTAGGATGTTTGGATATGGGCAGGCCACGGCGGAATGAGTGGAAATTAACTTGGCATTTCTAAAATCGAAAACATAAAAGAATTTTCAGTGATTCGACAGTTGGCGACAATGCTTGTCACTATGAGCTGAGACACGATAACCTCAGCCCCCCCCCCCGAATGTCTTGAAAACTTTAAACACTTAAATTATTACTTGAATGTTGTAAGAGTCATCGATATTATACAAGGAGGACGAGTAGTCATTTAGTAAACGAAGATTAGGTCGCTTCGTTAAGTGAGTCGATGAACGTACAAATTGAAATCCATAAGGCACATGCCGTGTAAAATAGATTACTTTCTGCTTCTAGAGTTTAAGAAGCTTCACATCCTAGAATGGTTGGGTAAAGCTTCAAAGGAAAATGTTAGCGAATACGATGCAACGGATGACCGATCTGTGGTCCGTTTTAGTAGAGAAATGTCTAACAATCAAGCACATAGTCACGTGTTTACTTTTAAGAAGCCACCTGCCGATTCAATATACCTTACAGACCGATGCAGGAGAGAAGGTTACTTATGCGTAAAGAAGATGAACGCAGAGATCAATTGTGAAAGAAAGCTATACGTAATTAGTAATTTTGTAATTAACGTCCTACTAGAGCAACACAACGGGGCTATTGACAACGGTCCAGGATCAATGCCGTAAGTAAAAGATCCGAGGACATCACCTCGTAATTTTGAACCTCGGTCAGATGAAGAATCAACACCTGAGCTGGCACCCCACTCTCCAAACTACACACCAACCCAACGTGAGGACTTTCGGCCAAGACAGATTTAAGGTACACCAGTCGCCTCTACACTATACGCTTACAAACATCCATGTACTGACCAGGATTCGAACCAGGAACCTTCCGATCTAGAGGCTAACATCTTAACCACTATACCGGTTGGTCGGTAAAGCTATACGATGGAGGGAGTTGTGTGAGAACTTCAATACGCTAGAGAATCATAAATTGAATAAAGATAAATATTTAAACACGTGATTCACAATCTACGTTGAAAACGACCTACTCTGGTCATTAAAAGAAACTTGGTAGGTAAGTAGATATTTTAATTGACGTCGCACCGTTCTCTTTCAAGTGATAAGTAAATAAAGAAAGAACAGCACAGCGTCATTTTGAACCAGTACGACGAGGTAACACCTGGAACTAGCATCCCACTTCAAACTTCCACAACACGCCAATGTTTAGACATTTGAGGACACGACTGATTTAACTTACACCAGTCTCCTTTATAAACGACGGTCCAACCGGACTACCGCGGTCTGGTGTCGTCATCCACTGGAAAACTTATCAAACTTGAGAGACACAACAGTTCATTCTGCGTTTCGAACCACAGAATCCCAGCGATTGAGAATGTGTTGTAGTGTGACAGTTCTAGTAGAGTATGATTAGTATGGAGTAGAGTGTGACAGGTGGTTCCGAGGGGTTGCACTCGAATGATCTCCAATTGCAAGAGACAATCGATCGTCGGTAGGGATGCCATCTTCCGGGGTGACTGTAGACAGTTGTCACAAATGGATGTTACAAGCTGGTTGCAATGGGATCGTAAGGTGCTGTGCTCTGATGGTCGCTGTATTGCTTCCCGCTTATGCAAGCCGTGAAACGAAGTGATTCAACTTTCTCTTGTACACTGACCGGACCGCAGTAACCCGGTTGACAGAGTAACGAATTAGCAACCGGAGGGTTGCGAGTTCCAATCCAACCAGACGGCCGTGTAACAAAAAAGGCTGGAGCACGTTCTATCTGTTGTGGCCTCCAATGTTCTCACGTTGGTGTGGTGGGGAAGTTTGTACAGTGGGGTGCCGGATCAGAGGTGACTTCTTCATCTGGCCGTGATACGTGGGAAGGCCCGGTGGTCCTTCCCTTCGAGGATTGATCTCTGACAGTCGGCAATAGCTGGTTGTGTTGCCTCAGTGCAACGTTAATTAAATACCTACCTGGAACGCTTACTAAGATAGGTAATGGTAATGGTAATTTAGTTAAAGTCGTACTAGAGCAAGACAACTGGCTATTGACGACGGTCCAGGATCAATCCCTTAAGGGAAAGATCCGAGGACAACACCTCGTCATTTTGAACCACGGTCAGATGACGAAACAACACCTGAGCTGGCACGCCACTATCCAAACTTCCACACCAACCCAAGTACTAAGATAGGCAACGGCGAGAGGTTAGAATAGGAGATTCAATGGATTGAAAGTAGATTCAGAATGCAGAACAGTGGCAATATGAACAGCAGTTATGTCGTTTCATCACGATGTTGATGCCTATAACCAAGAAGCTTATCTAGGCAGAGGTCGAATATGATTCTGGTGATCTCATTACGTGTAATAAGAATCGAACAACGTTGTTAACAGAAAACAATTGCACAAGGTTTGTGATAGACAGGTTGGTGCTTTACTTGATAAAACTGGCCACCGGTTACCCTTACATGATTACTACAAATATCGACGTCAAGGATGGCTAAGAGTGAATGGCACACTAAAACACTTCCTAAGTGAAGAAGCTGCTGAAGAAGAAGCACCGAAATGTGCGTTAAACTGAGCCCTGAAAACGAAATTCGTCTCTGATTGGAATGTATCAAAATCCAAACATCGATCAGAAATGCCGAAACAAAGTAAATGTTTTGGAAACGATGTCCCGTTGATCAAACGATCTGTGGACATTCCGTTATGTGGAGTTGTGAAATGTAGGCGCGTATAATTGCAGTAGAAAGTTTTTAGTAAGTAAAGGTAATTTACCACTTGTGCCTCACTTTGACATCCCTATCTTGATGTCTGCAAACGCCCTTGCGAAATGTTACTGCTTTGCCCATGGGAAAGTGCCAAGCATATTTGCTTGGAGCATTTAAACTTTCAAAGATTTAGATTTCCTCTACTGCGCTTGTGACATTACGATACATTAATAGCAAATTCAATACGATACATCACAACACACTCAGTGTACATAGCTTTGAGCAGTGAAATTATTATAATACTATCAACTCCGAAGATTACTTTAAATTCTGTAGTGGTTAAAGTTAGCGTTCTGACAGATGAGTGACGAATACATCAGAATGAGCACTCATCAATTCCCTACTCTTATGAAGCAATTGGAACCTTTCTGGAGAAGACATGAAGAAGCATGCCCTTTTATGCTTCTTTTGACGTAGAATACGTCTTAATTTCCGATACTGGGGTAACACACTTAATTTTTGAGCTTAGCTTGAAAAACTTGAGAATTAGTAACAAAAAATTTAATAACGAACATTTTTAAATGATACTTAAATGAACGCTATCGCGTTCAAAAGAGAATGAAATAAAGAATGTTTAAATGCTTATTGATCTTGCGCTGACGTCATCGACTGATGCAATCGCAATGCGAAGTTGAATCATGAAAATGCACACTGCCTTTTACATTAATTTAGTCCAGCTCCAGCCTCCTTTCTGTCAGCACAACATTTGAGACGATAGTACTAGCATCGCCATCGTAGAGTGAACAATTGCAAAAATTTAAAAATATCCCAAAACAGTCAGTATCGGCTATATGGTCAGTTCAGCGATCCAGAAAAATCAGACCATTTCAGCGGGATGACCCTATATGCGGAACAATACTACACTATTTAATTATGGCAGGATTATATTCACCTATCAGAATATAGTGCTCCTAAACAAATAATTAAACTTTTAAGAACATTTAAAAATTGATTCGCGAAGTAAAAATACAGTAAGAAATATGCAATATTTTTTTGAGTGAAATTTATTAGCTTAACTTATCAATCTAAGTACAGTACGAAAAAGGAAGGGGCATCCATATTCAATGCACTTATCTCTACTATTAAAGAAAAAGTGGTTTGTTTTCCTGCTTTTCGTTATCACAGTCCTGACAAATCTACGGCACTAACAAAAATGGATTTGGCACACAGGTATAGTCTGAATTTTTTGCAATTTTGGGGTTGCGGCGAATTTTAAAATTTAATCTAGAACATTTTTAAATGAATTTAATGGAATTTAATTATTATTGTTTTCTTTGGAATGGCAACAGCATAAAAGATCGCATATTCTAAATTTATTTATTTTTTCGTTTCCGTTTTTATTTTGCGGAGAGGAACGATTTGTCAGCAGACTATAAAAACAAACAAAAATTTGTAATATAAATGAACGTTTTTATTCGTCACGCATGATCCAAACGAAACAAAATTTTCCTTTACTCTTTTCGTCTCCATTTCAACATACTTTATAAACATGGAAATATAACTTCAACTAATAAACAGACAAATGTACACCTGTTGTGCTTGGAGAGGAAGAGAATTGAGGGTGGGTGGGTAACGCCGACGATTATTCAACGCAAAAGAGAAATGGGGGGTGGGTGGGAGAAAAAGCGTGTATTCAGGTCCTCTCCGGGGTCGCAAATATTTTTTTCTTCTGGTGTGTTGTTGTGCTTCCCTGTGTTGCTTCCCGCCTCAAGAAATGTTACAAACAATTACTATTTTTCAAAAAAAAAAAAAAAACCTATAACCTCATTGAAAAGATAAAGATCTGTACATACGATGCTGAGTGTGAACGGGCTCGGAGGGTGTTCTTGAAAGTATAGGCGTCGCACCTTCAAGGTGAACAAATGCCTAATACGAGTGAGCAAAGCTTCTCCATCGCTCAGTTCGACGCAAATAGCATATCTGATGACATAAACGTTTTATAATCGAATAATGAAGTTCAACCCATAGAGGTCGGCAATGAGGCACAACCAATTGTGATATAAATGTGGAACGATGAACATTTGCTGTGTGAAATAAAAAGTATCGTACTAATTACTTTCGCTCTCAAAAAATTCACCATTTGGCCTCACTGACGTGTTCTACGCCTTAAACCTCGCGGCCGTGTCAAGACACCCTCGTCCATTAAAAAAAATATTTTTATTACAAATTTTGGTAATTGGTAATTTTAATTAACGTCGTACCACAGCAACACAACGGGCTATTGACGACGGTCCGGGATCAGTCCCGTAAGGGAAAGAATCGAGGACAACACCACGTAACTTTGAAACACGGTCAGATGACGAGAATTAAAAAGCTTATTTTGAAATAATTTGCTTACGAATTATATGAGAGTACATGAATAGCTATCTGAGTGAAACAATAAATCGTTTTTATGCAACAAATAACTCGCATATCCGACCTCTTCTCTCTCCTAGTCGAGTCTTTCTTCACCCCTACAGTTCTCTTTTTCTTTGCTCAGGATCAGATAACCTTTCAAAGACACCCCCGCCAACGTCCCTCGGAGATCCAATGGTTCTTTCCGACAAAACATTCATTAGTGTGTTGGCCGGAGGTATAGTAAGGTGTTGTCCTTGAATCTTTCCTTTCGGGTTTGATCCTGGTTCGTTGCCAGTAGCCCGTTGTGTTGCTCCAGTGCAATGTTACTTAAAATACGTAACCTACCCACTTGCGTCAATTAGAACAGATCCAACAAGAGCTGCCTTCATCCATGGACTTCAAGAAGGTCCTCAGTTCTGATGGTGTGGCTATTTGCAGAAACATAAACAGCATCTTACCGAGCTCTCACGGTCAACAATTGGATATGGATTGAAGAGGACATGTGTCTAGCTGATGTGATGGCGCGCGCTGAGCACACGACTCTGTCTCATACATCTCGATGTATCATAAACTTCGATACAACTGCTTCTCTTTTAAGTGCTATGTAAATATTCGCGTTCTATCACGGAAACTATACTCAATATGATTCCAGATAACAATATAACCCAATTTCACTGTCGATATTTCTCAAAACAAATAGTTTTTGATTATATGCAGAGTTTGAGGTAGGTATTTTAACTCACGTCATGCTGGAGCAACACAACGGGTTATTGGCGACACTCCAACCCGAAGGGAAAGATCTGTGGACAACACATAATTTTAAACTGCAGTCAGATGATGAGGGAGCACAATCTTGCAACCCAATTCCCCATTATGCCAACGAGAGAACATTGGAGGCCATGACAGATTTAACGCCTTCCAGTTGCGCTTGGCGTAACTTATTTGTTTACTAGTTTACACCATAAAATTCCCAAACCAACCAATAAGGTGTCAGCCTCTAGATCGGAAGGTTTCTGCTTCGAATCCGGGTCAGTGCATGGATGTTTGTAAGCGTATGGTGTAGAGGCGGATAGTACACCTTAAATCTGTCGTGACCGAAAGTCCTCACGTCGTGGTTGGTGTGGAAGTTTGAAGACTTGGGTGCCAGCTCAGGTGTTGCCTCGTCATCTGACCGTGGTTTAAATTGACGTGGTGTTGTCCTCGGATCTTTCCCTTAGGAGATTGATCCGTAACCGTCGTCAATAGCCCATTGTGTTTCTCTAGTACTACGATAATTAAAATTACTCTTACCATAAAACTCCCAAACCATCCAAGAATCCGCACTGGTAGGAAGATTTCTCACGAATACACCGAAAAACCGGAACAAAGCACGTTCGAACCAAATCACCCAAATCAAACAAAAAAGCACCCTTTCTACTCCTCCCTACCGCGTGTTCAATTTTCATCCTTCTCTCCCCTCCATAAATCTGTACAAAACAACCCAAACGATTTACGCTATTACGAGGGAGCAGATCGAAAAGGGGATTCGTCTTCCCCACCCCCTGCAGACGATCCTATCAAACCCCTCTGCCGATGTTGCATTCATTTGGACGCCGTTCGTTCCCCTAGAGGGGATTCAGCTGATGTCGGATGTGGCGCGCTTTAGATAACTGCTAGTACCCTAATTGGTTGTCGGTGGGATTGTAACCAGGCAGCGTAAGGTTTGGATTGGTGGGTTGGCTTTGGGGTTTCATGGCGCAAGGGCTCTATTTGACCATGCAGCGCCACACACAAGACATGCGATATCAAGTAAAAGACACACACACCGATAATTTTACCAGAGATGGACATTTTCAATTGTACTAAAGGAAAAAATCCGTAGTTTTAAGAATTTTTCGGTAGTCAAGTAAAAATTTAAGCAATCGGCTTTAATAACGCGTTTATAAGGTAGGTGAGCCAAAGGTGGCAAGTGTTCCTAAGGTAGCCCCCCCCCCAAAAAAAAATACAATTCATTTCACTTTTAATCACAAGATAGTGCTACTGCATTGTAAATCACGTACCACCTGCAGAGCACGTGGCTCAATTTGAAAAGATTGTCGCCGCAGTGATTTCACTTTTGAGAAATAGTCGTTCTAATTTACAGGTGGTAAGAAGGTATTTTAATTTACATGTGTTTAAATTCTTAGAACTTTGAGTTCTGATACGTTTTCTGAAAGTTATTTCTTTCTCTTTAACCACATTTATTTCAAATATAATAAATTGATCCGATTAATAGTTTTACGTCGTGCAAATGGTGACCCTATGAATGTTCCCAAGGTGGCTCGACCCCCGGGCCACCTTGCTTGCAATATGTGGATGAAGAGTTGTCAGGGACTGACTAAAAAAGACAAATTCGAACATTTCATCTGCACTTTCTGCATGGAATCCGATTAAAAAAAAGTATATTTTGAAAAATATTTATTGTAATTTTTTCCTTCTAATTAAATACTTACGCTTTTAATAGAACCTTGTAATACTCTTCTAGAAGTAAAAATAGTTTTCCTAGTATTTTTTTTCACATTTTAAAAGGGATTTCAATATATGGGCCACCTTTGGAATACTATGCGCCAAAGGTGGCCCACAAGCTACAATTTTGAAATTGTATTATAAAAAAAAAATTATATTTTATTTTACAAAGAAAAGTATACTTGATATATGTAAGAAATAAATGTAAAATTTTACGAAAAAAGAAATTCAAAAACACATCAAAGCAGAAAATTATGAAAAATCCTCAATTCTTGACTATGGCCACCTTTGGCTCACCTACCTTATCATTAATTCAAATATTTCATTACAAATTTGAAAGATATATGCAACACATTGTATTATTTATAATTAGTAAGGTATATAATGCATGAAAACACATAAAAAGAACCAATAACTGTGTATGAAAAAAATTATATCGCATTACTAAAAATTTAAATTTTATTCATAAAAAACATTTGATAATTAAATTTAAGCACTCTCTCTCCCATTTACCAAAAATAATTTAATAATAATGAAAAAAAAAAAAAAAAACAGAAATTAGTAAATTAATAAGGCGTAAAAAATAAAGAAAATTGAATTTTTCCGAAGAAAAAAAATAATCGATTCCGTAATCCGTAGTACCCGATTCACTTCTGGAGAAACTACGGAGAATTCGTAGTAGTCGGCATCTCTGAAAGTTTTACCAACATAGAAGAGAGATATACACCTAGTGAGGAATGCACCCGACAGGAATCGAACCTGAGCCTCCCCTACAACTCGAAGATTGCTGGCGCAGTGGGCATACCCACTGTACCATGACAGCTTTTTAGGGTTTAGAATGAGAAAGAGCCATTGGATAGAGCTAAAAATGGAAGAGTATCTCAATATTAAAAATAACTACTTATTTATTCTAAGGAACTTTATGTCGGCAGTGGAGTAACAGAGCGGGTTGTTGGGGACGTTTTGGGTTCACTTCCGGAGGGAAAGGTCCGAGGACAACAACACGTTATTTTGAACCAAGGTCAGCTTGACACGTGAGCTGGCACCCCTCTCCGAATTTCGCACCACGCCAACGTGAGATTAATAGGAGGCAACGACAGATTAATAGTGCACCAGCCCTGTAACGATCCCACGACGGGTGATTACGAACACAGATAGATTATAAGAACAGATGTTCTTGTGTTCTGGTTTCTGCTGTTCTAGTAGACGAACATCGATGGATGACAGTGCCTGTGTTTGGATACGTTAAAGAATACGAAATGTTGGGTGCTGTTCCGAAAAAGAACACGAATTAATCAGATTCGTTGTAGACCCGAGAGGTGTGAGACGTGTATTTGCACCGGACGGTGCGGCGTGTAGATTGGGAACATTTTATATTATCTTGTATATAAATGTGCATGTCCAATTAAGGCAGGGGTGGCCAACCTGTGGCGCATGCGCCAAACGTGGCGGATTGGATGATTACAAGTGGCGCATTGCATCCTTGCGCCTACTTACTCTTTTGAAGTAGGCGCCATAACTTAACCCATCTCCATATTTTCAACGCCAGAGTGCTCTCAGTTCAATTCATACAGTCTTCACCAATCGATACTCTCCGGCACAGCTATAGCACCATTAGTGAGGTCCACGACAACGATCGCCCTCTCGTTCAAGAGATCTTCTCTCACTTTTGTAGATTAGTGCTCCAGTAAATGTGTATCTGTCGTATATTAATTAATTTAGTCGGCGTGAGTGAGTTATTTCTCTTCCTACCCTAAGCGAAGGAGATCCTACCTCATACCTATTTTCCAACCCCACCCAATGAACGTCAGAAGGTAGAAAATGTATTTGAGTTGTATGGCGCATCTGAACTCGTATGTGAAAAAAAAATTGACGCATGGTGTGTAAAAGGTTGACCACCCCTGAATTAAGGTATTCAGTGTCCCTCTGTTCTTGGCCACTACTACACACACTCTCTATCAAATTAGACATCACCCTGACAAGCCCCTAACTCGCAGTCCTCCGGTTGGTAAATCGTCGTTCTTCCAACTGGGCTACCGTTTTCGTGCTTATTCTGTCCGCCAAGGAAGTGAACCCAATTCCGCTTTTAGGAAAGATCACAAATGCAGAACACGCAACAAAACAAAAGTACAAGTATACATCAATTTAATTTATAAACACGAAGCGATGGTAATGAGGAAGAACAAAAATGACGGTAGAAAGAAACTCTTTGAAAGATTCGCGAGCAGTCGCCCTTTAAGCAATTACACAAATACCTTTGAAAATTGTATCACGGTGATGCTGTGTGGAAGTTTGGGGAGTGGGGTGCCAGCTCAGGTGTCATCTCGTCATCTGATCGTGGATCAAAATGGAAAAAAGTGTTGTCCTCTAATTTTTCACTTCTGGTTTTATCGCCACTAACCCGTTGTGATGCTCCATTGCGACGTTAAATAAAATACCTACCTACTTAATTTGTTTTAAATTAGTTCGTTCGAATAACAACGCTTCGAGGACAGGGATGGTTTGTGCGGACCTTTCCCGAAACATGATTTTGTAAAACACGCTCAGAGAAAATCCGAGTTTTGTACCTTAGAGGTAAAACGTCAGCGAGCAGTGGAGAAAAATCATCTAACGGAATGCTCAAATAACACAAGGAAAGAACCGAACTGGGCCATACATATACACGTGCGAAGCGAAAAAATGTACAATTTTATAGATGAACACATTCATACAATACACCCAACTTGCACGCAGACATGCATTTATTTGTAAAGTATGAGGGTCCCTGTGAGTCGGGGCCCCTTTGGGACCCAATCACTATTTTAAAGCCAAAGAGTGGCGTCACGTCCCGTGGACGTGATATTTATGCTATTCACGTCACCCGTAAAATCATTACGTGAGCATCTCGTGATACCGTTTGTTCCTAAGGAAAATTCTCTTTTGATGTTAAAGTTAGAAGAGCTTTTCCAGTTTTAGCATTTATATTTGATAGAATAGAGGACTTGTATTTCGGTGTACACTAACACCTTACTCATTTTTATTTGTTTCATTTTCAGTTTGCAAAGTCTTTCTTTGGGAGTCGAGTGTTACCGTGAAATACGGTTTGGGGACTCGGTGGGTCCTCACCAGCTACCCTCTTTTCTGTTAATACTTTCCCTCTCCGTTTACTTGTCGCTAGAGATTAGAGAATACGAAGTGCCTGATTCAAAAAGTATTCGTTGTTCTCGATTCAAAAAGTATTCGTTGTTCTCGATTCAAAAAGTATTCGTTGTTCTCGATTCTTAAAAGTATTCGTTGTTTTTGATTCTTGAAAGTATTCGTTCTCGATTCTTAAAAGTATTCGTTTTTCTCGATTCTTAAAAGTATTCGTTGTTCTCGATACTTAAAAGTATTCGTTGTTCTCGATTCTTAAGGGAATTCGTTGTTCTCGATTCTTAAAAGTATTCGTTGTTCTCAATTCCTAAAAGTATTCGTTGTTCTCGATTCTTAAAAGTATTCGTTGTTCTCGATTCTTAAAAGTATTCGTTGTTCTCAATTCCTAAAAGTATTCGTTGTTCTCGATTCTTAAAAGTATTCGTTGTTCTCGATTCTTAAAAGTATTCGTTCGCGATTCTTAAAACTATTCGTTGTCCTCGATTCTTAAAAGTATTCGTTGTTTTTGATTCTTAAAAGTATTCGTTGTTTTTGATTCTTGAAAGTATTCGTTGTTCTCGAATCTTAAAAGTATTTGTAGTACTCGATTCTTTCTCGTTGTATTCGAAAACAGTATACATGATATTCAGACACCAAAGTATATCAGATACAATTGTATTCATTCAAAGAAGAAAGATACAAAGGAATTCATCCAAGTATTCAAATACCAAAGTATTCAGATACAAAAGATTCATAATGTTGATCTCATCAAAGTTCGACTTATCTCTACTTGAAACAGTGCAGGACCTTAAACGGAGAGCCCCGTCCTCACTGAATAGAGGTTGGCAAAACTGTTATTTCACGAAAAGAGTATTAACTGCTATCGTGCTAATTTGCTATAACAATTATTAACTGTTAATATTAATAGTTTTGTCTTTAGTTAGCAACTAATATTAACATTCAGCAAATAAACTATCGTTAACTCTCAGAAACTGTCATTAACGATTACTTTTACTAGCTATTAATTATTTTAATAAACCATTAAATAATTTTTAATTATTTTGCAATCCAACATTTTGCTTTTATCGAGTACTTTTTCTAATTTCAATGATTTTTGCTTCACTGCTTTCACAATAGCAGCAATCAGTAACTGTTAATATTTTTAATAACAGTGGTTGTTACTTGAAATGACATGCAAACTTCATTTAACTGCTATCAGAAGAACAGCCCATCTAGAGCCAAAAACATTCGGTGAAAGAACGTGTTAGCTACAAACATGTATCCCCATGAGTGTAAACTGAGTTGGCAGTAGTTGAATAATGTCGCACTGGATTAACACCATTGGCGACTGGCCAGGATCAATACCTAGGGACAGATCCGAGGACAACGCTGCATCATCTTGAACCACTTCTCAGATTACGAGATCTACTTTAAAAAAATATCCTACTATATTTAGCGTTTAAGAGATTTTATCCCACACCTTTCAAACGGATCCCTCCTTTCGAGTTTGATCCAGGACCGGCCCTAATGGCCCATTGTGTTGCTTCCATGCGACGTTAATCAAAATACCTACCTACCTAAAGTTTTCATTTGACTACTTATATTTCCCCAGCAGTTTCGTTGCGTTTTGGCTAACAGTTTTTTTTAGTTTTGTCCGTTTCATGTGTTTTGTCCTTTTCCGATTGCTCGTAACAGCTTTTGACATTTTGTGTTGATATGTTGGTTAATGACGTACTTATTAAATTTTACTTTTCTGAAACAATGGTGGACCTTAAACCGACACTCCTCACTTATAAATGGATTTGGGACGCATTTATTATCGAATAGTTTTTATCTCTAAATAATTTAGCACTCACAACGGAAGCATATTCACTGACAATGTAAGTTTAATGTTAATTGACTATTGTTCTGAATGGTATCGTTGATTATGTGATCGTTGCACTCATTCATCCTGTATTCCCATGCCCTGCAAGAGTAGCTGCTTTTCAAACCCCCGATTACCATCCCTAAGAACAGCTATACATCGAGAAAACAATAGACATTGCCAAAGCTGTTCAGACATCTGACACAGAAATGGACAGAACACATTTATAATAATCGCAACATTAGTTTGTCTTTAGTATGTTACAATGTTGTATTTGGTCATTTCCTATTCCTTGCTATGTGGCTTTCATGGTTTGAACTTGATATTCTTTAGCTATATCATCAGTATTTTCAGTATTCATTCATTTCAGTATTTCAGTACTCAACAAAATATCTGACTTTTATAGGGAAACTAGCTGAATAACTCGCAACTCGAGTTTCAAATAGGACCGCGACATTTCCCTGTATGCACAAACCCTGTAGAACTTGTTTCCTTATCCATGTCCATTTATTGAAGGAAAACAAACTTTAGGTTTAAAAATTTCGGCTTCGAGGGACACTTTTAGGACTACCTGTGTACCAATTTTCAAGGTTACAGATGGGTCTGAAGGCAGGAAAGAAATAGCCTATGTTTTCCGCAGTGTTCTAGAGTATAAATGTACCCAATTGGGTGTGGATGGGTCAAACGGTGTAGATTTCGATATAGAATATACACACATCCTTTTATAAAGACAATAGATACCGATAACAATTCTTTGTTTGACTCATCTTATTTCTATCTGTCTTTTATTTCCTTGGTCACTGTCTCTTCATTTATATCCTCTTTGCTTTGCTTCTCTCTTCAATATAACTGCCATGGTTTCATTTCGATTTGTTTGTCCTCGCGATTGTCTGCCCTCAATGTCTTTTACCATCTTTATTTGCGACCGTCGTGTACACGGGGAGCGGTGCACGTTAAATCTATATCGTAGCCTCAAATGTCTTCACGTTGGCATGGTGTGAAGATTTGGAGAGTGAGGTGCCAGCCCAAGTGTTGACCTCATCATCTGACCGTGGTTCAAAATAACGAGGTGTCAACCTAGGATCTTTTCCTTTCGGGGTGAATCCCTGACCCTCGCCAATAGCCCGTTATGTTGCTTCAGTTCTACGTGAATTAACTATCATTACCACCTTTATTTGCCTCCGTCTTTCCATTTATGTCTTTCTCAATCTCATTACCATTGTGTCTTATTTCTGTCTCTTTACCTCTCATCTGTTTAGTGTTCAGTGGTTTTGCCTACTGCGAAAGCAACCTACGAGTTGGTACTTCAGCTTCGATTCCTGTAACTCGCCTTGGATCTAGTGTTCTATTCTGTGCCTGTAAAATTTCATTGGTCTATAGATTCACGACTTGATGATGCCTGTCTTGTGTATGGCGCAGCTTGAGCAGACATGGACCTTAAAACTCAACCAAACAACCTCGTTTCTATCTCTTCGTCCATATCCTCAAACTCTTTATCCCCGCGTCTTCGTCTCTTTGGTCTGTTTCCGTCTCTTCGTCATTGAGTCTGTTTTCCATCTCAATTTCATTTCCCATATGTTCTCACTTCTGTGTCTTCCATATCGCCAACTTTTTCTGTCCGCGAGTCTTGGTCGTCTTTCTTTGTATCTTTAATCTTGTATCTTTAGCAGAGTGGTGTCTCTTTTATATATGTCTCTTCTCAATACCATTCCCAACATGTCTCATTTCTGTCTCTTTGCCCCTCACTTCGACCGTTTAATCTCGCTTTGTTTGTCTCTTTGTCCCATAGACTCTGTCAGTGTCTCTGACGCCCAATACGCCCTCTTGTCTATGTACGCATTTGATAAAATGAAGTAGGTATACGCTCTCGTATTTAACATTGATATACTATTAAATTATGATAATTTTTTAAATTAAAAAAATATATTTTATCTAATGGCGGGCATTGTTGATTTGTAATCACTTTGCCACTACAAGGCCAGAAGTGATGACCAGAAGATAGACCGGTTGGTCGGCATGATGATTAACTTTCTCGTTATACAAACAAGAATGTTTAAATTTTATTTTAAATCTTACATTTCAATATTTGACTAATTTTTGGTTCGATTGTCGCTCTACGTTCATTTGCAGTAGCTAAACGAGGGCTAAATTAGGGATAAAGTGACCGTGGTTGGTAGATAGGTAGTTGAATTTACGTTGCATTGTAGCAACACAACGGGCGTTTAAATTCACTTGTACCTACTCTTTCAAGCATATACCGAAGATCCAAGCCAAAACACGGAACTCCCCGAATATTTTTGGGCTGCTGTAGCCCGGTTGGTAGAGTAGCGGACTAGCGACCGGAAGGTGGCGAATTCGAATCCAATCAAAGACTGTCGTGTACAAAGGGGATGGTGCACGTTCAATCTGACGTGGCCTCAAATTCCCTCACGTTGGCGTGGTGTGGAAGTTGGAGAGTGGGATGCCAGCTCAGGTGGGACCCCTTCGACTAAACGTCCTTCAAAATGACGAGATGTTGCCCTCAGATCTGTCCCTTCATGACCGTCGCCTATAGCCCGTTGCGTTGCTCCAGTCCGACTTTGATTCAACTACCTCCATACCAAACTTCGACTCAAGTGATCGATTGTATCTGTTGATACGGTTACCCTTGGATTTATAGCGTTTCTTGGGTGTCTCGTAGAAGGAGCGGTAGTTTGGTACTGATAATTTTAATTAACGTCTCACTGGAGCAACACAGCGGGCTATTGGTGATGCTCCGGAATCAACCCCCGATTGGAAAGATCCGAGGACAACACCACGGAATTTTGGAGGTCAGATGACGAAAGAGCGGTAGAGCGAAAAAAAAAAAAACCCGTGCTGACTAGAAACACACACGTCGTGTATTAAATTACTCGTTTTCAACTAAGACTACAAGTTGTGTAGACCTACTCACCGTTAGGTGTAGAGTGTAATTAAGGTACAGGGGAAACTAAGACTACAAGTTGAACACACAATAGATTCCAGGACCTTTTAACATGAAACGATATTGTAGACTTAACTATAAACTAGAATATCTATGTAAATAAATTTCTTTTCGTCCATGCTTTCGTCGCATCCAAATTCCACTCCGTTTTCAGGACAACTTCTGGAAAACCTTTGAATCAATAAAAATAGATTGAGATTTGTTGTCTTCGGCTGTTCGCAAAACGTAAATCCATCAAAGAACAAATGAAAATAAGAGCGCTCATTAATCAGCATCGTTACAACGAAAGTTTTCTCTATTTTCATTGTTTGTTTCCGTATGCGCTTTAATTCATTACCATATGATTCTGCTCAATTAAAAGGGTTTGTATGACGAGCTTAGTTACTAAGCGTAAACTTAATTTAACCTTAATTTAAAAATTTACCAACCTTAATCTCTGAAGTTAGTTTATCTAACTTAGATACTTAACTACACAAAACGGTTTAATTTGCTTAATTTAAACTTAAAACCTTAACTGAACTAAAATAGGTTAGAGTTAGCTTGGCGTTTATTAAAACACTTTACTAAGTTACTGAAGTTAGCTTATGAGTAAGAGACTAAGCGCAAAGAAAGCTCAACTTAATTACAAAGCGCTAAATATAAATGTAGGAGCGATCTTCGTTGACATGTAGCCGAGTCGTAAGAGCCCAGACCCCCGTTTCAACAAGCTTTGGGTTCCGTTCCCAGTAAAGACATAGGTGTTTGGTTTCCAACTTGAGCTGATGGTCCCGCTTCAATGAGCTTTCAGTACAAAATGACACTAACCATAGCAGTCTACCTGTTAAAGCGGATAATATTCTTTCAGACGCATTTGGGTTTCAAGCTTTTGGCCATAGTTTGGCAAAAGACGATGAGTTCTCAGTCCTTGCTGAACTCGATCGTAAGGAATCCCTGTAAAATTGGCATAAATGATCTTTAAACTAAAAGTGCTTGCATATTTTTTGTATGGGAGAATGAGATAATTAACCTTTCAAAGGATCCAAATGCAAAAGATAAAACATGAGAAAAAAAACGCTCCCTTTCTCCCATTCACTTAAAGATTAATGAGGTCAATTAAATGACCATCAAGATCTCCAGATCTTCCCCCGCCGACAACACCTTTTGGAGGGGGTGTTAGTGGAAGACTACTTCTATAAGTATCCAAATGGAGTTGAAAATCCTTTTACAGGAAAAGGGATTTTCATAAAATAAATGGAAATGGGATTATTTTAAAGCGTATCGCAGATGTTGAAGAGAATTTAATGAATCGATTCTTTCCAAAATCGAATGTGGGCTTTAGGGATGGTGAGATTCCATCGATTGCCGCTGCAATCAACATGAGGTTTAAGGTTTTAACCGTTGTTCATTGGCTGGAATTATAACGTTCTTTCTTTGTTGGAGTCATGTCTTTTAAGCTGTTCAGTCTGCTGGAAGAAGGCACGGGTTATATTCGAGTCTCCCTGTAAAGACTTACCCTGTGAAAGCCTATCATAATAGTTCATTTTTTTAAACCTCAGTGGCTCCCAACCTGGGTTCTCTGCGTGCCTTCGCATGAGACTCTGCAGACAGGAAATTAAACTAAAATGTATAAAAATTGAATAAAATAAAAACGAAACTAAAAGTAAAATCAAAATAAGAAAACTAATATTACATTCAGGGAGAAGCGAAAAGTTATCAAGTTGAATTACGACGCTTTGTCATTCGGCTGTAGGGACAAGTTTCGACACTGTCAAGTGAATGGGCGGTAGTTAAGAAATAATTCAGATGTTATGGATCATTTCAAAGTTTTATAAATGTAATTTCATTGTAATGAGATTGCGCAATTTTTAAATATCTACTATCAATCCTAGGGATCGGGAACCTTTCGGAAACAAAGAGCCATTTCAACAAAAAACGTACAAAAAATAAAATTTAGGGAGTCGCAATTTTAAAATTCGATTTATTTTAAGAATTATTTAAGTGTTTATAAATACATTGCAGATGCAAGTTTTAAAAAATGCTCATGTTTATTTATAATAGTTGTTGTTTTTTGTGGGTATAATAAATAAAAGATATTTTTTGTAAATTTTTATTTTATTCATGTAAATGTAAATACAACAAAGTATTGCAAAAAGAAAAAACAATTATTTATTTCAATATTCAGATCACATTCAATTCGATTTGTGTTTCCTCTGCCAATTTAGTCAATTTTGGAGTACAATCGAAGGAGTTCCGCTTTTAAACTTTCATCCGTTAGTCAGCTTCTATGTTTTCTTTTAATGTAGTTCATTGAAAAAGTAGGTATTTTGACTTTATTTGGGTCCACATACATAGTAGAACATTGTATGTGAAACCCAAATAAAGTCAAAATACCTAAAGCTAATATCCTGATATTTTAATAATTAGTTGAAAGGGTGTTCCAGTATTTAAATATAATGTCCTGTGGTGTTACCTCCGTAATTGTCTCATTTTATTCAATTTGTGCTACCATTACGTAAAGCTTTTGCACCCTGATACTTATATTCTGAATCTTCAGAACCTTCACTTGTTGATCTGCAATAGATATTCCAGGAAAAGTTTTGACGTCTATTAATTTTAAATCACATTTCAAGATTTTCAAAAAATACAAATTCATCTTTGGTAATGTCTTCTAAAATAACACTTGATTTTTGCTTAGATGTAATAATTTCTAATAATAGTAAAGCTGTATTTCCTATTTTCCTTGTAACTTTTTCAGATTCGACTTATTAAAATGTTCAGTCATATCAACCAAAAAACAAAAACTTTTGAATTCATTCGGGTTTGGTGAGAAGTTAAAAAAATTACAACACAGAACATTTACAAGTTAAAAAAAAGTTCAAACACTCGAAAAACCGTTTGAATGCTTACCCCCTTGATAACCATCTTACAGACGTAAACCCCCCCCCCAAATCTGTATATTGACAACGAACTTCTAACAATGCATCAAAAAGTGATTCAACGCTTTTTATCGGATGAAATGAATCACTGGTACACCAACGTCCATCACTTTTTCAGCTGAGGTAATAACCCTAAAAATTTTGCAAATAAAACTTCTTATTGCAAAATACAATGAATGAGGTATTTTCACCTTTTTTTTATGTTTCATTTTTACTATGTTAAAGGATGAAAATCCATGAAAAATGACGTATATATTATTGAAATTGGAAAACTATTCCCCGAGACATTAATTTTTACATTTCGTTTCCGGTATTGGCGGGTAATTGGTAATTTTTTTAGTTAACGTCGTACTAGAGCAACACAACGGGCTATTGACGACGGTCCGGAATCAGTCCCTTAAGGGAAAGATTCGAGGACAACACCTCGTAATTTTGAACCACGGTCAGATGACGAAGCAACACCTGAGCTGGCACCCCACTCTCCAAACTTCCAGGCCAACCCAACGTGACAGGTATTGGCGGGAAAAACAGGAATTTCGTAATGGCTGCTCTGTGACGTCACAGCGCATAGTAACTCACTGCGCCGGCGTTGCTATGGTTGTTTACATTCGTTTTCGCTTAATCAGAATTAATACAGAATTAATTTGGTTCCATCTTGATTGTTGCATTTGGCAAAATGTTAAAATTTGGACAAGTGATACTTAGTGTAAAAGGGCTTTATGCATTTCTAAAACCTTTTCCAAAACTCTTCGAATATTTCTGTTCTGCATAATATTTTAAATTATTAATTGAACCTTTCACTTGTTTATTTTTTAGGATTGCCCTTTTGTAAACAGTATTTGTACTTGTGATTTGTTGGTTCATAAAGTACTTTTTATAAACAGTTACCATCTTATTTACTGCTGCTTATGAAATAAATTTGCGAATCAATATAGACACGTGTTGATTTCATACAAGAGCGATTGCGAGTGTACAGGGAGCATAGATGAGAGATGTAAACAAAAGCTCAGCTATGCGCAATGACGTCACAACCAATGGCGGCCTGTTTTCGGATCACGTGACTTTGTTTCGTTTTCAACAAAATTAAAATTGATTTTATAATCATTTCAAAATTATTTTGAAAGTTTAAACGCAATATTTAAGGATTTTAAACTTAGAAATACTAGAAGAGATCATTTGTAAGCCAAACCCTTGCACATGCAAATACCTCACTGTGTATAATTTCATGAGAAATATGAGCGAAAAATAATTTAACAAACGCCTTGGTTTCTGTAATTGCGACAGGGGTGCCGTCGGTCGCAAAGCATACAATATTATCAATATTTATATTTTTATTCTATAAACATGTCAGGAGGTTGTCTGAAATATCTTCACCTGTAGTTTGTTTTTCAAGTGACAAAACATCAAGGAGTTCCTATTGAATACCGGAAGATATATATTTAATCACAATACAGAGCGCATTGGGCTGTATCAGAAATATCAGTTGATTCATCAACAGCAATAGATAAAAATTAAGCAGAATTAATATCCATAATTATCATACCCGATACTTCCTCAGAGATGGTTAGCATTCGTTCTTTTACATTTCTAGCTGAGTTGGATATATCTTTTATTTACTTATATTTCCTTAGTTTCCAAAATTTTAAACCGAATTTGAGAGATGTGTATGCAATTTTTCAGAAATTCGCCATGACTAAAATATTTTCCCGCTTTTACTATTTCCAGGGATAGCAAAAAAAACCTTGCTTCAGTTGTACTTGACGAAGATTTCGTCCAAGATGACAAATTTCCTTGCTGAAAATGTTTTCTTTTGTTACTCTTCAACATATTTTCTTCTATTATTACCTTCAAGATACTTCTCACTAAAATTTAAATGTTTTCCGCAAAAATGTCGTTGTATATTACCCTATTTATTATTTTGAAATCGCAAGTGGTCACATTAAACATTTAGGACTTCCATTTACTTTTATAAATGAAGATTTCTCTGTCCTCATTTTATTGAAGCCCCTATTTTCTTCATATTTTTTTGAACTCCCTGTTTATAAGGGTTGTTATCACTTATTAGAAGTACTTTAGTATAATTGTGTAGGGATAAAATACTAACTAAACTACCATGTCAATTTAACACAAAATAAATTGTGCAAAACACTGTAGCACTATATAAGCATACTCGTATCCAAAGTTCAATCTTAACTGACAATTGACAATTCTGGTGCGGAATAAAAGCAGCTTATAGGTATTAGGGATGCGACATCGATGTCGATGTTTTTGATGTTTTTAACAACGATGTATTGGAGTCGATGTTTTTGTAACATCGATGTTTGTACTTTTAGGTTGTTGATGTTTTATTTTTAAATAAAAAAAAGTACCGTTATAAAAATTTAAAAAATAACCAAGTAGCATCATTTTTATAATCAGCCAATTGAAAATACTTTTACACCCAAGTGGCCAAGGGTGAAGGGTCTGAAAAGTAGGGATGCGACATCGATGTCGATGTTTTCAAATCATTGATGTTTTATAAAAAACATCGATGTATTGGAGCCGATGTCGCATCACCAGTTGCTAAACCAATTTTATGAAATGAGGAAAAAAGTTTAAATACACTGAATTTTAAAAACATCGATGATTTTGGGGTGATGTATTATCAACATCGATGTTTTAATTTTGAACATCGAAATTTCAAAACATCGATGCTTTGCTGTCGATGTTGCATCACTAGTTGCTAAACCAGTTTTAAGAAATAGGGGAAAAAAGTTTAAATACACTGAATTTTAAAAACATCGATGTTTAAAACATGATTGTTTAAAAACATCATTGTTTAAAAACATCATTGTTTAAAAACATCATTGTTTAAAAACATCATTGTTTAAAAACATCATTGTTTAAAAACATCAATGTTTTTGGGGTGATGTATTAATTTGATGATTTAATCGATGTTTTAATTTAGAACATCGATGTTTTGCTGTCGATGTCGCATCACTAATAGGTATGACGAGAATCTCTCTTGCGCTTGCTGCACCGACGCGTCGTCTTGTGTCTTAATGCGCATGCGCTGAGACTGTGATGTGACACTGATAGCGGCTTTTTTATGCATCTTACTTTTTCTACAATTTACAACACCAATTTATTATTATTATTATTTAATTATTATTATTAATTTTTTTTTTTTGGGGGGGGGGGGGTAAGTATTGGTTTTATGGCGGCCACAGCAGATTTTTAACAGATTAAGAGCCACACTTTTTCAGAAAAGAGCCGCTGGTTCCCAACCCCTGATTTATCTCCTCTTCCTGTAGCACTGCTTCGAAACACCACTGACTAGTAAAACATAGGGTAGGTTTATTTGGAAATTGATTCTAAAAAGCCCTCCTCGAGTTAAAAAAGTTACAAAACTCTGCTTTAGCTCTTTTCTTCTTCCCTGATGAACAGATCGCAGCAATTGGTCTCCAGAATCGGGAGTGTCAATGTTGTACGTGGAGATTGCGGCGGATGTTTCTCAAAAAGACAGTATATATCATTTTGGGGCAGTCGCTACAAAGCATCTCAGCTCCACATAAAGATAACCAAAATTTTATGTAAACAATTTTACATACGGAAGGGAGAATTTTCAGTTAAGATATACTAGATCTAGGGGAGTGAAATAACACAAAAACAGTTAGTACGAAACCAAAAGTCGTCCAATCGAAAGGTAGTAGAGTCTCATATGCTGACGAATAGCCCATTGTGTTGCTCTGATGCGAGGTTAATTAAAATACCAAATACCCATCTGCTGACGGGGCCGTCGCGGCTCTGTGGTATGCCCACTGCGCTTGCAACCTGCGAGCTGAAGGCGGCACAGGTTCGATTCCTGTCAGGTGCATCCCTCTCTGGGAGGATTTCTCTCCCCTTCTGTGTCAGTGAAACTTTGTGGGTGTACGTCTATTACATGTTAGGGCCGAGGTAGCCCGGTTGGAGGAATAACGGATTAACAATAGGAGGGTTGATAATTCGAAACTAGGTCCAACCAAAGACGGCCGCCGTGTGCGCGGAGCTGGTGCACGTTCAATCTGTCGTGGCCTCCAATCTTCCCCCGTTGGCGTAATGTGGAGAGTGGGGTTCCAGCTCAGGTTTCCTCATCATCTGACCGTGATTCAAAATGACGAGGGCTTGTCCTCGGATCTTTCTCTTCGGGTTTGCTCCCGGACCGTTGCCAATAGCCCGGTGTATTGCTTTGGTGTAACGTTAATTAACTACCTGCCGGGTTGTTTGTATTTTCTGTCGTGGAATCGCGTTGGTTATGAATGGAAGCCTGTATCAATAAAATCACGCAGTGAATTCTAACCTGTCGTTTTTATTGAATCCTAATCTCCTTCTTTGAAGGAACCCCCACGTGTACCTGAACAAGCATCGTTCCATAGACGCACGAACAAAAATGATTGTTCCCAACCGTATCCGGCCGCGGCAAACGCACCCTCGACTGCCACCTTCTCTTCACTTCCGATCTCCGTCCTTTATTTTTTGACGCGTCCTTTATAATGAGCGTGACGACGATTTCAATCAAAGCGGGGTGTTGTTCCTTTGCTGGCAAACTGTTGATTGCCCGCGTGGATTGCATGTGTGACTGGAGGCATTAGGGGTTCCACGACCTGTAGGCCAGCCCGCGACCTATAGATCCGGCCCTCGATTTTGTTGATAATTCCGATGACACCAATCACAGTTTAAAAATACACAGCTTTAAATAAACAGCGCGTAATTTATTTTATTAGAATCTACATTCTTCTAATAAACAAGTTGTCATTGACTCTATCACCCTATGATATATCGCTCTTTTTTCTGCTCCACAAGAAGCACGATATATCTCGGGGTCGCTTCGCTAAAATAGAACCCATGCATAATGCCAATTTTGACTCGCTTTTCGTAAAATCTGGAAGTTTCCCCTTTTCTAGCAATCATTCATTCTTATCCTATCACAAAAGATTGCCCTACATTTTGCATTAAGTTTTTCGTAATTGGTTAATGCTTTCACCAATTACTCCTAACAGTCATTAAGACTTGCAGTGGATTCATATAAGTGCTTCTGAAGGAATTCGTTGATATGTAATGAGTCTGTGTAGATGTACGATCGTGTGTGCGAACAATTTAATTTTCTCATCTCCGTTTTTGAAGCCAAGATTAACAATAGCGTAACCACAACCTATTGCCATAAGGTCGTCGATGCTTAGGTAGCATTGTCTGAAAAATTACGTTGTGCTTTCTGCAGTAGCTTTAACAGAATTTGAAAGAGCTGTTAGAGAAGTGGGTTTTCCACCAATTATGTTTCACTAATTGGGTAGAAAAGTTGCTTTTACTATCAAATAATATCAAAAGTCTGTATTAAGAATTTTCTTGTTTCGAGCCCTCTACCGAACGTTTAATAATGGGGGAATGGGCTAAATATGGGAGGGGGAAAATACATTTTTCTAAAGCGATTTTTCTATTATATTATATAATTTATAAAGTCTAATCTATCTTATATTTGAGCTATTCACTTTTCATGTGTTTGAAGTCGTAAAAATATTAAGGAACTCTTTTTGTTGGAACCTACTTGCTTCGCTGGACGTATTTAAACCCTCCCAATGGCTTCGACGAGATATACCGTCCATCCGTATCGGGTCGATTTCGCTAAGGACGAGATATCTCGTCGAAACATCCACCGGGAAAGTTAATATCAGGGTTCTCCATAACATTATCAAGGGGCTAGAAATACTTTGCGAACCATTCTTGAAAATGTGATCGAATCACCATGCGAATAATTCGTATTATGCGTACTTTTGTATTATGCGTTATATACGTGCTTGTATCATGCGTTATATGCGTACTTGTATTACGCGTTATATGCGTACTTGTATTACGCGTTATATGCGTACTTGTATTACGCGTTATATGCGTGCTTGTAGTATGCTTTACATGCGTGCTTGTATTATGCGTTACATGCGTGCTTGTATTATACGTTATATTACGTGCTTGTATTATGCGTTACATGAGTACTTGTATTATGCGTTACATTAGTATACACGTCATTATCAGATTCAAATTTACTTTTCATAATGAGGGGCCTCAACACTAAGATTAGGCATCGGTATATAAAAAGGGGCCCCCGAGGACTTGTCTTCCCTAGTGTAGGTGGTTTGTTGGTAATCAAGGGTGATATTTTAATATTTGATGAGGTGAATATTCGTAGGGTCAATTGCGAGTTGTCACACTTGAATGTCGTTAATCTGGGTAGTGTAGATAAGCGCTCGTAGGTCCGGAACCACAAAGGTGACCGGAGGAAATGCTCTCGTCCGCGAATACCGGATGCTTGTTAGGCGATATCATCGTTATGGCACCGGAAGCTTATTCTTCATAAGCCACCGAATTGAAGCTCTTTGTTGCGTTCGCGCGTCCTCTCCTTCCTGTCCATTGCTGGCAACGGCATTCAACATGACATCGACGACTCTTATTTGTACACGGGATAATATTCCTAATTCCGAAGGGTGCAAACAAATAAAGAAAAATTGCCAAAGGGTGCATGTCCGCAAATTGTTGATGCGTATGGACTTAGGTGGAGCAGTTTGCAAATCCTTAACTCTTCGAGGCACGCGATTTTAAAGAAGAAAAAAATACAAGTTGCCCAGAATTGTTTAATTGTTTAAAAAAAAAAAAATGTTCATTTCAATTGTTTAGTAGTAGTAGTATTTGAGTAGTCTTTTATGTGTGTTGCAAAACGCACATCGGTCCAGGAGTAAAAAAAGTACTTTTTGGTAGTTGTTACGAATGTTTTCAGGTGGGTTCAGATATTTTTATTTGCAGTGGAAGTGCATATGTTGACGGTGAATTTTTACCAATTAAAATCGGGACAATAAACCCCATAACGCACTGCCCCTTGAAAAGCTTCAGCTCCACGTTGTGACCCAATTGTTTAGAAACAATATAGGAACAAAAAACAACAGTTGCATCCGAAACAAAAAAGAATAGTATGCAATGACTCCATTTTTTTCCTACGTCGTTCAAGTTTATAATTAGCCAATAGCTGATCAAATTTATTCACTGTATTCATCTTCGTATTATAATCACTAATTAACGGGGAACAAGCAACTCAAACATTTCCCCCATTTTTATCCTTTTTCTGTACTATTCCCACCAGATTTGGAACACGGTAATTGGATAAAAGATATATTTCCCTGTTATCGATCCATCACAGCAGTGTCAACAATTTACTAATGTTTTTTGACGTGTGTCAACTTCTGTTTTAAGGTATTTACGCATTTAGCGGTAGTTCATAGCCATTGTCAACTCAATTAAAGACTTTAAATCAAATATTAAACTGCGCGACTATAATATCAACTTTTGGAGGTGGGTTGAAAAATGACGTGGTGTTGTCCTCGGTTTTTCCCTTTGGAATTGATCCAGGACCTTCGCCAATACCCCGTTGCGTTGATTCTATTGGACGTAAATTACATACCTACCTTCATTTGATAACATAGGTGGGGACTAACTTTTTTTTTCAATTTTTCTTTTGTGTTCATACCATTTATCTTCGTACAGGTCTTAAATCCTTGAAAGATCCTGGAAAATATTTTTTTGTGTGCATATTTTAGGTAATTGGAAGCACTTGAGTTGCTTACTTTCTAATTCGTCGGAATTTGTTCGTTGCTGCAGTCTGTTTTTCATGAGCGACGGTAGTCTCATATTCGTACTGTAAATCATATTTAAAATGCATTTAACTTGACATTTTCGAACTTTTCATAGAAACAATTTCTGCGTTTGTTTGATTCTTTTAAAAACAGTGACATTTCAGGATTGGTTTCATAATCTTCACATGTCTGATGGGGGTGAGACATTTTATGATCCTTTTATGATCAATTTAAACTCGCCAAATTTATACGAAACTGCATTTTATCTTAGTTTATAATGTAAAAAACTTTAAAATTATGTAAAAATGGAATATTGTAGATTTTTTTTGTATTTACGGTAGGTCATTCACCGTAGTCAAACCCGATGGTGAATCTTCACTGACCAGCCATCTTTTATTAAGAAAGGTGTTCCTGAGAATTCCTTTTTCTATTCTTAACATTTTAATCTACTGTCCCGTTATGAGTCGTCATCGCTTATATTTTTTCACAACACAATTTAAAAATTACTAGATTTAATCGCAGAAATCCCACCTTTAAAAAAAATTTTAACACCATTAAATTTTTAAATTCCGCGGGTTTCTTTTCAAAATTTTTCATGTTGACATTTTTTTTCAAACTTTATAATTGTATCTAATATATATATCTATATATATCTATATATATCTATATATATATATATATATATATATATATATATATATATATATATATATATATATATATATATGTATATATATATATATATATATATATATATATATATATGTGATCGTACATTACAACTTTTAAACTGTTGTTCACTATTCTTATGTTCCTCTGACAACGATAGTTTTCTTTGTTTATTCATCTGATGAAATGTTTAAATAATTTTACCTCGGGTTTTATATTACTGTGATTATAAAGTACACGGAATGCTGTCGTAAAACAAAATGTGTCAATTTATTGGTCAAAATTTACTACATCTCCTTCAAAGTAATCTCCTCCGACTTCAATACACTGCTGACAAGTTTTTACCAATCCTCAAAACATGACTTAAAGTGTTTTTTGTGAAACCCCTTCTGGGGGGTTCGTATCGAATTTTCTTTTATTGCATGAATGGACTCAAAACGGCGACCACGAAGAGGGAGTTTCACCCGTGGAAATAAGAAAAAGTCACACGGTGCCATATCAGGTGAATACGGAGAAAGCTTCTCTCGGAAGTTTTAGGAACAACACGAGAAGCGACGCGTCGCAAACTTAAATAATCTTTGCAAATATAATTTCATATTATAATTTGAAAATATAATTTGAAATTGCAGTAACCAAATGATATAGGAACTTGTTCAAAAATGTCCTATTATTAAACGTCCATCAATTAGCACCAATTCTATGATTTGATTGACATGTGGATCAATAGTCGAAGTGGATGGTCTACCAGAACGCGAATCATCTAAGACGGATTCTCTACCTTCTATAAACTTTTTATACCAATTAAATACTGTTATTTTTGATGAACTGTCGTTTGTTAAAGCTTTTTGCATCATTTCAAATGTTTTCGTAGCAGAAATTCCATTGCGGAAACAAAATTCAATGCATGTTCTTTGCTCAATTACATTCGACATTTTGGAAAATCAACGGTGAAAATTCTTCTCTTATTAAAAACAGATTTATTTCCAGACGATAAAATTAAATAAATCCCTGATTGTTGCCACATGTTTATATAAGTCGTAAAAATATTTCATAAAAGTTTTTTTTTGCAGACGATATCTATCTACTATATATGTATTTAAAAGGAATCATTCCGGATACTTTTTGATCACAGTACTATATAATAGAGATTCTCAAACTCGGAGCACCTTTGAAATCGGAAATTCAACGCGTAATCAATTTTATATCGCAGCTATATACTGTATTTAGTAAATAGAACGACAAAATAGCATTGACGATACAAGGTAGTTTCGTCGTTTAAGCTTGCAGGACATTAGATTTCACCGTTTAATTTTTTTTCTTGCCCTAATTTCCCATAGCAGATGGAAAGCACACATGGGGAAAAAAAAAAAAAACTTTCAAAATAAATTCAGAGCAAGTATTGCAGATCCACAATTTGTTATTTTATTAATTTGGCATTTTTCATATGTTACAAATTTTTACTCGGTTTCGTGAAACAGGAATTTAATGAGAAGAATGAGGTTGTTTTAATTTGCACAGTGAGATTATACCTGGCTGAATTTCGCATAATTGCAACTGAATATCTTGCTCTGCATTGCAAATATTTTTGTCCCATTTTTTTAGTAAAAGATATTTTTAATTTTAAACTTTAAAATAAGTTTGATACAAATATTTATAATTTTAAACATGTCCTACCTTTTTGCGGAGCACAGTTTGAGAAACGCTGGTATATAACATGCACTGCTTGGTCTATTGTTTCAGACATTTGGCTTTTCCATCTGTTTTCATTAGGTCATGATATGACTTTCGTTTGGGGGATCTTGTCTCGTTATGAATCATAAAATCCAAATCAACCATCTCTTAACTGGACAATGTAGACGTCCGTACAAAATTTCACATTAAGGAAACAAGAGTAAAAGGGTCCGGTTGAAGCTCCGGTCAGTTAGAGTCCTACCAAAAAGCATGGTGTACAAAGGGGACTGGTACACGTTAAATCTGTCGGGGCCTCTATTGTTCTCACGTTGGCGTTGTGTGGGAGAGTGGAGTGCCAGCTAAGTGTTCTCGCGGTCTGAACGAGATTCACTAGACGTTGTCCTAGAATCTTTCCCTTCGGGATGGGTCCCGAAACTTCACCAATAGTTCGCTGTGTTTCTCTAGTCCCACATTAATTCACTACCTACCTACCCAATTTTGAAGAACCAGATTAAGATATGATCTACTTTTCCCACTTTCATAAGTAGAAAGGCAATTTTATCCTGAGTTGCCTTTATTTGGCATGAAGTCAGAAAAATAGGGTTCTGTCTCATTCCCCAACTTTAAATGAATTGACCCACCAATAAATGTTCCGATGTTGTTGCTTCACTTATTTTGTTCTTTCTAGGTCTTTTGCTAATGTAATATAAGAGAGAGAGAGAGAGATACCTATGAATCTGCATATGATGTTCCTAGTGTACTTTAAAATATTCCAAAGGAACTCGTCAAGAGCAAGGATATATTCTTCTCGAAAAAAAAAATATGTGATAAGGAAACGAGTTATGAGTTAAATATTAGTAAGAGACGCCAAATTTTTGTAAAACAGTCATAAAACGCGATGCGTCCATAGCATTATGGAGAAAGATAACCCCAATTATTTTCTGAATAGTTGCTAACGTGAAGAGCGTCACATTCTTTTAGAACGTCAGGGTCGTGCTAGCGAGGTTGAGTAATGGAGGGTTGCGAGTTCGAATCCAATCCAAGACACGATCGTCTACAAAGGGGCTTGTGCACGTTCAATCGGTCGTGATCTCCAATACCTCATGTAATCGTGGTGTGGAAGTTTAGAGAATGGGGTGTCAGCTCATGTGTTGTTCCGTCATCTGACCGTGGTTCAAAAAGACGAGGTCTTGTCCTCGGATCTTTCCCTTCGGGTGTTGATTCCGGACCGTCACCAAAAGACCATCGTGTTGCTTTAATGCTACATTAATTCAATACCTACCTCTTAAGAAAATCAAACTATTTTTATAAGAGGCTTGTAAGGCGGACACCTGAAGATGCCCTAGTTGTCCAATAAATAACCAGGAACTAAAGAATTGGTGACCAGAAAGCCTGG
The DNA here is from genome assembly GCA_947359465.1 of Metellina segmentata. Classification (NCBI taxonomy): domain Eukaryota; kingdom Metazoa; phylum Arthropoda; class Arachnida; order Araneae; family Tetragnathidae; genus Metellina; species Metellina segmentata. The sequence goes on along the minus strand of OX375879.1, from coordinate 15,294,135 downwards.
GGATCTACAACGTGACCACATAGGTGACCTTGCTTCGAATTTAAATTTTAGATTTGATCCGCTGTGCGAATAATTTAAGAATGAAAAGGAAATAAATAATCTATCAGCAAAATGGGTTCGAAGACAAACACTTCATCCCTCTGAGGGGAATTCACACGCACGCATATATCCTTTCTGCAGTCTTACCTGCACGACCACTTTTGACCTTCAGGGGAACATCACAACCCCGAGGTTCCAGAATGATCTTCTTTCCTTTCTCCCTCCTTGTGTTGCCGACCAACCGGTATAGTGGTTAAGGTGTTAGCCTCTAGATCGGAAGGTTCCTGGTTCGAATCCGGGTCCGGGCATGGATGTTTGTAAACGTATGGTGTAGAGGCGGCTGGTGCACCTTAAATCTGTCGTGGCCGAAAGTCCTCACGTTGGGTTGTTGTGGATGTTTGGAGAGTGGGGTGCCAGCTGAGGTGTTGATTCGTCATCTGACCGTGGTTCAAAATTACGAGGTGTTGTCCTCGGATCTTTCCCTTAAGGGACTGATCCCGGACCGTCGTCAATAGCCCGTTGTGTTGCTCTAGTACGACGTTAACTAAAAAATTACCAATTATCCTCCTTGTGTTGTCTGTCTTGTGTGTGGCGCAACTTGACCATGCATTGCCTTGAACAGCGCCGCCATTTTCAAGGGGCTTTCTGGTGAGAATCGCGAACTACAGCTTCAGTTCTCACACCCCTTAGTTTCACTTCTTAAACCGTTCCTATTGGTTACTGTTAGTTTCAGCTCGCATTTGTGTGTAACGATTACTTTGTATGCTAGTCGTGTGCCTTTAGTCTGCATAGAACGTGTATGTGCTGTGATGTTCGTAAAATAAAAACCTTACGATTATGTCAGCTTCAACCAAATATGGCCCTTGTGCCCTGAAAGAACCCACCTTCTTAGCCAATCAAAGAGGATTTATTTTTCAACCAACCGTTGTGTTATGGGAGTAAAAGCGATACTCGCAAACCGGGGGAAGAGGTCAAAGTGGTAATGGTAGTTAATGAACGTCGGCACTGAAGCGACACAACGGTCTATTGACGATGGTCTGGGATCAACCCCAAAGGAAAAATTCAATGACAAAACGCCTCGGCAGTTTCGAATACGGTGTGATGACGAGGACAACCCATTTTCTCCTGTCTTCCACACCACGTCCACGACCGATTTAACGGGAACCGGCCCCCTTTTTATGCGACGAACTTTGTGGCTGAACCAAGTTTAGAACTCGAAACCCTCCTGTTGCTAATGTGATGCTCTTCTAACTGGGCTACCGTGGACTGTCCTTGCCTTTAAGAGTGATTGAACTCGGGTTTGTTATCTTGTATATAAAGCAGAAATCGCTCAGAAGCCGCCCAGCCAGCATGGTGGTTATGATCCTCGGTTGTCACCGAGTGGGCCCGGGTTCGAATCCCAGGTAAGGCATGGATGTAAAATTGGGAAAAGAAGTCGGACTTTCGCCTGGAATGGATTCCCGTCTTGAAAGGAAAGCAGCGCACCCCTTCTGTTCTTTGCTGGGATCATCGTTTGTAATAATAAAATATTCTTCTTCTGTACTTGTCTTGAATGTTTCTGTTCATCCCTTGCTTTCATATGTATCCCAGAGGAACATACAACAACAACAACATCTCTCAGAAAAGACTCGAACGCTGAGGAGCTCGGGCGTGATGACATTAAGACAGCTTATTCTGTCTGAAATTAAATACAATTATTTCCAGCTCCTTTGAATTATAGGTCATCAATAGAGCCGTTGTGTTGCTCAGGTGGGACGTTAATGAAAGAAAAACAATAACAGAATCATAGGGGGCCGCGGTAGCCCGGTTGGAAGAGCATCGGATTATCCAATCGGAGGGCTGTGAGTTAGAATCCAAACACAGACCGTGGTGAGAATACGGAGGATGGTACACTTTGTCTTGGCCTACAATGTCCTCACATTAGCGTGGCGTCGAAGTTTGGAGAGTGGCGTGCCACTCTCCAAACTTCAGGTGTGGTCTCGTCATCTGACCGTGGTTCAAAATGACGTGGTGATGTCCTCGAATCTTTCGATCGGGGTTTGATCCCGGACGTCGTCAATCGACCGTTGTGTTGCTCCAGCGGAGCTTTAATTACACTACCGACCTCTTTTTCGGCTTAAGTGTAATGCGAAATTTTAAATGATTAAAGGTTATCATTTTCTTACCATTTCATATATAATTATGCTACATCAACTGTATATACAATTTTCACTATGTAAGTATATATTCGAATTGTTTAGTCTCGCACGATTTATTAATATATTTATTGTATTTTTCAGGTGAGTACCTCTGCCTCTTTTGAGTATCTTTCCTGTATGGGTGAGTGCCTTTTACTGGTTAATATTTGAGATGTATCCATATGGTCATTGTACTACATCGAACGGATGAATTCCGGAATTTGTTTAATTACTTGAATCCTTGTAAATTGATTGCCTATAGTCTGGAAGCATTAAACATTTCAATTAACAACTCGACGATCCAAAAGCAAAGTTCGTTTTCTTCCGTCCAAACAAGAGAAAACAATCTCATTTTTTCCGGTGTTGAATTCCCGTAGAAAAGAGCACGGAGGGGTTTATTTAGCGTCGAAAAAAAGATCATTTTATGTTTTAGAGTAAAAACGACTCGGGGGGGGGGCGGGTAAGTATCAACAAAGCATTTCTACATCCACAACAAAACTAAAACATGCTTGAAAAAAAAAGCCAGAATTCCCCTAATAAATCTCAACTGCCCTAAAACACTACATTTCAGGAATTAGGATATTTCGTATTCCATAGTGTCCCAATGAATGTCTCCTATTTTAATTACGAGATTACAAACGGATTTTCGGGGCCGCCGTGGTTCAGTGGGTATGTCCACTGCGATAGCAACCTTTCATATGTAGACTGCGCAGGTTTGATTCCTGTTAGGTGCATTCCTCCCCGGGGTCTGTATTTTTCTCTCTTCTGCGTCAGTAAACACTTTCACTGTGTGTGCGTCCATTACTTGATACTGTATGTCTCGTGTCTGTCGCAGCATGGCCAAATATGGCTCTTGCGCCCATAAAACCTCCAAACCAACCAAACGGATTTTCTACAAGGACCACTGTCTACGAAGTCAACTAGCCGTGCTGATAATGATTATTCATAGCGTATATCATGTCATCCTTTAGTCCTTGGATTTTATTTTCTATTTCCAAGGTCCTAGAAAGTCCTTCGAATTTGCCTTGAGTTTCGTCACTTGAAAACAAGCTACCACAAGCCTAGGGCCCCGTTCACATGAGGCGCGGAAAACGCGCGTTGGCGAGGCTATCAGGGTCCGCTCTTCAAGGTCGCAAATATTGATACTTGAATGAGAGGAATAAACATAATTTAACGACGGGATCTTGCGAGCCTCGCCATGCGCGTTGAAACGCCTCATGTGAACGGGGTCTAAAGGTTGGTATGGAAAAAGTTCCATTTTCATTACGAACCAACTGGAAAAATGAAAGTCTCGAGCAAACTCCAAAGCATCCGGCCAATCATTTAATTTTGGTCTACCTTGGCTCTGCGACACTCCGATATACTTTTAACTTGTCTTCGAGTGGGAAACATTTTACGAACAGGCATCTTTTATTCGGAGACTGTTCGTGGTTGGTCCCTTTTACTGTCCGATAGATTTTAGTTGATTGTCCACAGTTTTAAATTATCACCACCGATACTTTTTTTACGGCATCCAGTTTAGAGATATAAGATTTGATCGGGGAAATTCCCCCACCCAAATAATTTAAAATTTTTACGAAGCCTAGAATTTGTAAATTGCATCAGGTGTTTTGATGTATACATCTCGTGTCTTAAAATTCATCACCTTTCAACTACGAGGACGATAATCTCATATTTCATTATTGAATCGTGGTGTTTGAATACGTATTTTAAAAGTCAATGTAAATCAAAAGTTTCATTTTAAAATCCACTTTGTATTATGAGTTGGACAAATAAACCTTAAATTTTCTCATCTTTTGTTGGTTCTGTCTCGAAGCTTGTCCGCTTTTGGACCTCGGGCCATTGACCTCCAAACTCTTTTTTTTTATGATTAAGAATGAAATTGTTGTATTTCAACTTTTGTTCACTCGAAATACTTTTACATTCTCATCTTTTGTTGGTTCTGTCTCGAAGCTTGTCCGCTTTTGGACCTCGGGCCATTGAGCCCCAAACTCTTTTTTTTTATGATTAAGAATGAAATTGTTGTATTTCAACTTTTGTTCACTCGAAATACTTTTACATTCTCATCTTTTGTTGGTTCTGTCTCGAAGCTTGTCCGCTTTTGGACCTCGGGCCATTGAGCCCCAAACTCTTTTTTTTATGATTAAGAATGAAATTGTTGTATTTCAACTTTTGTTCACTCGAAATACTTTTACATGCCATTCTAATTTCGCCGACCAACCGGTCTAGTAGTTAAGGTGCTAGCCTCTGGATCGGAAGGTTCCTGGTTCGAATCCGAGTCAGTTCATAGATGTTTGTAAGCTTGTGGTGTAGAGGCGGCTGGTGCACTTTCAATCTGTCGTGACCGAAATTCCTCACGTTGGGTGGGTGTGGAAATTTGGAGAGTGGGATGCCAGCTCAAGTGTTGCCTCGTCATCTGACCTGGGTTCAAAATTACGAGGTGTTGTTGTCAACGGATCTTTCCCTTAGGTCAGTGTTTCCCAAAGTGTGGTACGCGTACCCCCAGGGATACGTGAAGAGTTTGGTGGGGGTACGCGTTGCACCGGAGTTTGGAGGGGATATTCACTGCACTGTGCTTAGCTGCGCCTAATTCTACTTTCTCATGAGTCAAGTCAAGACAGTCTTGTGAGGCGTGAGATGGTCCGGAGTGACACGGCGGAAATATATCAAACTTCGTTACAGAAACAACTTACTTTGTTAACCCTCCGTCGGACACAACCGTTCCCCACTCCTCTCGTAGAAGGGGTAGAAATCTGCTTATTCTAGTAGTCTCTTATCTTTACCGGATGTTTGGACCCAACCTTTTAATTTTATTCGCGCGCTTTGTGGACAGCTGTTACCGTCATTTGATATCTCAGGCACATTGCGCCCGAATGCATTACACATATAAAGGTACGTTACAAGGCAAAGAAATTTCTTTGTTTCACGTTCAAGATAAAGTGAAAGCTGCCATCGCAAAACTAAAGTTATGGCAAAAGAGAGTTGATAATGGAGAAGTAGACTCCTTTCCCTCTCTTCATGAGTTTGTGAGCATGTGTGTTTAGCATGTGCCCCCAGTTTCATGTTATTTCTTCCAGTCGTTCGATTTGAAGATGTGTCAAGTGGGGATGCAACATTGATGTCGATGTTTTCAAAACATCGATGTTTTTTAAAAAACATCGATGTATTTAACATCAATGTATTGGAGTCGATGTTTTTGTAACATCGATGTTTATACTTGCCGATGTTTTTACGTTGTTGATGTTTTTTTATTTTTAAATGTAAAAAGTACCGTTATAAAAATTTTAAAAATAACCAAGTAGCATAATTTTTATAATCAGCAAATTGAACATGCTTTTGGACCAAAGAGGCCAACGGTGCATGGTCTGAAAAGTAGGGATGCGACATCGATGTCAATGTTTTCACAACATTGATGTTTTATAAAAAACTTTGATGTATTGGAGCCGATGTCGCATCACCAGTTGCTAAACAAGTTTTAAGAAATATGTGAAAAAAGTTAAAATACACTGAATTTTAAAAACATCGATGGTTTGGGGGCGATGTGCTATCAACATCGATGTTTTAATTTTGAACATCGATGTTTTGCTGTCGATGTAGCATCACTAGTTGCTAAACTAATTTTAATAAATGGGGGGGGAAAGTTTAACTACACTGCATTTTAAAAACATCGATGTTTAAAAACATCCGATATTTTTGGGGCGATGTATTATAAACATCGATGTTTTAATTTTGAACATCGATGTTTTGCTGTCGATGTCGCATCCCTAGTGTCAAGTGGTCGTGGGAAAAAGCACGAACTTTAATTATTGGTTGGTTAAATGGATTTTCCACACGGATCATTAGAAGATCGATGGTTACGACCTGTCGTCTTATCTTTAGACCGATCAGTTATGTAAATAACATTTACAACAAAAACCTCTTGTGACAATGCACCACTGTTGTGCGTGTCTCTATGGCTAAGGGTTCAGATCTTTCCCTTCAGGATTACGTTAGGTAGGTGTGGAAGTTTGGAGAGTAGAGTATCAGCCCAGGTGTTGCCTCGTCATCTGCCCGTGGTTCAAAAGGACGTGGTGTTGTCCTCGGATTTTTCCCTTGGGGTATTGATCCCGGACCGTCGCCAATGGCCCGTTGTGTCGCCACAGTGCGACGTTAATTAAAATACCTACTTACCTAAGGCCAATTGTTTTCTCAAAACCATTTAAGGCTGACAAATTGCTATAAGCATCTTATTGGGGTCCACGTGTCGTTTATGGAAGGGTAGACTAACAAGAGGTCATAGAGAAGGACAAAACAATCATTTATTTTAGCCAATGTTCTGTTTTAATCATTTGATAGTGTCGGTAGTCCTCTTTGCTTTCATCACTATAGCTCCTTTTAATTTCAATGAACACCTTCTTTTTAGTGTTCGGGTATCGACACCACTTTTGCTTTACAACGCCCCCTTATTTCTTCGTGGGACACAGTCCTAACATTTCGCCCCAAGATCCCCTCAGCGCCCACCTGTGGGAAATTATGCGGCAGATGGAGAAACCAAACTTAATTTCTTAGTCATGCGTCCACTTTTTTGAGTCTCTTAGAGATGAATGTTCGTACTTAACAAGGTCCTTAAAAAGCACTTGTTTACATAAAAAAATGTTATGACATAAATTTAAAAACGAATAAGATCTATATGTGACGTCTGGAAGAAAGACGACTTCAACCCCCGAATCATCGTAAGCGTTCCAAGTGGAGGGAGCAGACGATCACCCCTAAACAAAGAACACGTGTGTTATTGTCGGTGCCGACTTTTGGCACCTGGTTGTCACACTTATCATTTTCTACCGGTTTCAAGATCCAAAGAGGGGACCCACACATCTTTACGGGTGTTGCAGGTGTCTTTGGAAAACACCCGGTCAATATTCCAAGAGGGAGGCGGGTCCAACGAAAAACACATAGACAGAGGAGAGTCAGAAGCCACTGGAGAAAGTGGTGGACGATAGAGCTCTCGAGACAGCTATACGGTGAGATTAGACATCGGTAAAAAAAACTAACTGTGAAGATAAACTTTTTTGTTTTTGATGAACAATCGTTCAGTAAATGTTCAGTGTACATAATTTTGCAGAAATTTTTCCAATCCTCATTGAAATCTTTAAAGTTAAATAAATAGCTTGAAAAGGTAGCCAGCTGAGGTGGACTCCATTGTATTGCAGTGGTGCAAAAACGACACAGTATGTACTCCTCAGTAAACAGAGCGAATAGGGTCTAAATTTCCATTGAAAACATTACAAAAAAGTATACAATAATGCACCAAGAAATTTAATTTTGATGTAACATATTTAAACTACTTATTCAGTACTCATCGTCGAAAACGGACCCATAAGATCTCGCATCCCAACATCTCGTTCCCCTTTTTTCTCCTCTCAACAGGCCGCGAAAGCCCGGTTGGGGGAGCAACGGATTAGCACAACCGGAGTGTTGCGAGTTCGTATCCAACCAAAGACCGACATGTACAAAGGGTAGCTGATGCAAATTCAATCTGTCCTGGCTTTCAATGACTTCACACTGGCATACTGTGGAAGTTTGGAGAGTGGGGCGTCAGCTCAGGTATGTCCTCGTCATCTAATCGTGGTTCACAATGACGTGGTGATGTCCTATGGGTTTGATCCGAGACAGTTGCCAGTAGTACTCTGTGTTGCTCCAGTGCGACATTAATTAATTAACCAACGTCTTCTTACACCACGACACTATCCCCTTCTGATGAATCTGACCCCCTTTTTTTGTCCTGTTGGGCGTCGCAGATTCGACTCCCGTCAGTTCCCTCTTCTGCGTCAGTAAGAACTTTCATTGTGTGTGTGTGTGGCTATTACTTGATGCTGTATGTCTCGTGTCTGACGCAGCTTGGCCACAATGGCCCTCGCGCCCATAAAACCTACAAATCAACCAACCCCTATTATGTCCAGTCAGAGCTGTGCTTATTTTTACGGATGGTAGCAGGAATGACAGGACTTGCTCCGGTAGTGGGGTATATATTAAGACTCAAAACGGATATAATCAAATCTCTATCAGAAACCCTGACGGCTGTTCCGCCTTTCGCAGCGAACTAATTGCAATTAATGCGGGTCTAGATACAGTCCTTCCACTCCCTGGGGATGAGGAAATCTGGATTCTGTTTGACAGCCGAAGCGCCATCCAGCATCTTACTAACTGGCACAGAGTCCGTGATAATACTGGAGTTGCTATCTTGGACAAGCTGAGGCGGCTCTCCTCATCTCGTGAGATTCACTTACAGTGGATCCCTTCCCACGTTGACCTTGCCGGTAACGAAATGGATGATGCCCTGGCAAAGAGGGGAACTGACGAGCCTATGCATACTCCGCCGTCTCTAACCTATACTGAACTATACTCTAGACATAAATGCCTTGTTCGGTCTGCAATAATATTTGCCACTCCCCGTGTGCACCATTGGTACAAGAGTAATCGTCCCGGTGGATCTCTATCCCTCCGGTGCAGCAGACAGGAACAAACTACAATAACACGATTTCACATAGTGGCCACCTCAAAATATTGACTTATGCCAACAAAGAAAAGGACTTTTCAATTTCTACCAAGTGTTCCAAAAGCCAGGCCACTCCGGATCATATCCTTGAGTGCTTGGGACTTGATAAAGAAGATCTTCTGGAGCGACCATTATTGGTCATTGATTTCTTGAGAGTGTGCTATATCATGGACCTAGTCTAGCCCTGCTGGGCTACAGGGATCAGCAACAACACCATGTCCAGTCAGAAAACTTCGTTTTCTTTTCGAATTGAGAAATACACTCATGTCCAAATTTATCTTTACGTACCCAAAAATAATCATATTCCATGATATACCAAATCACTGTAATCCATTTTTGCACGGAATGTTTGAAAGAAGCCTAATTAGCATTATCCTGTCAAAAGTGATCAAACGGTTTCTGATATGCAAATCAAGGCGTTACGTCATCCGACGTGAATCAAGCCCTACTTTTGCCCAAAGTGAATATATGAGTAAATTTCTTTAATGAAGCGTTTGATTTCAGTGTGTAAGGACTCGAAACGGTTTGTTATGAATCCGAAGTATCATTTGGAAGAATCAGTGAACTGGTGCATTATCGGCTGTTTAGAAGCAGGAGAGACAATCATGGAAGTAGTGAGATGTGTGAATATTTCAAGACATACAGTCTCTGCGCTATGAAAACAACTTTAGAACTCTGGAACTGTTGTAAGTAGGCATGGACAAAGTCGTAAACGTGTAACAAATGTTTCTCAAGATCATACACGGATTGCTTGATTGGTGCAAAGAATATCAGAACTGAAGTCAACACCAATGGACCCATGTTCTCTTTACTGATGAGTCGAGGTTTTGTTTAACATCTGATTCCAAACGTTTTTACACCTGTTGGGAGTCAGGAACGCGAAATCATCCTTCCGAATGTGATCGTTTTGGCAGTGCAGGTTTGATGGTGTGGGGAGGAATAATGATCGATGGACGTACGCCACTCGTTTTCAACAGAGAATCTGTGACCGGCCAGAGATATCGGGATGAAATCTTAAACTATGTAATTCTTTTCAGATGTGCATATGGATCTGATTTGTTGTTTATGGACGATATTGCTCGCCCATATCGAGAAAACCTCCTTGACGAATTCATTGAAAATGAAGCCACTGAGCGAATACCGTGGCCACCAAAATCTCTTGATCTGAACCCGATAGAAAACTTATGGGCCTACCTTGGAAAATAAGTTGTACGAAGCCGTCCTACTCCTAAAGATATAAATGTCCTGAAGACCACATTGCTGGAGGAGTGGAACTTAATTTCACAAACTATGCTTAACAACATTATTGCCAGCATGGAATCACGTTGTGATATGTGTGTACAAGACAGGGGCGATCACATACCTTATTAAAATCATAACCCTTAATTATAAAAAAAATTATGAACTCTTGTCACATATCGCACCCCGGCGAAAAAGTCAAAATATAAAAATTTTGATGTTATGTCAGTGAAAAATATGTATGAGGTGCCCCATCGTGTTATATTACTATTCTATAGAATATAATAGAGAAGTTACCACACCATAAATACTTATCTAAAATTGAAAGAAGCGTATACTATTTCAATATAAGTATCCTTTAAAGTTGATGTTCCTCAAATTCTGCAATTTTGAGTTGTGTCACTTTTCTTGCCGGGGTGCGATATTATTGACATTTGTATTGTTTTATGCTGCAGTTTTATATCGTACTAGCAAAATATCCGACTTTACTCTGTTTAAATTGGTTTACTCTAGATTGACGAAATGATAAAAATATATAATGACTTAAGTTTTTCGTAGAATAAAATAATATTTTAACACCTCTCGCGCCATCTTTATAACTTCTACAGCTTACTTTGGACACAAATCCTACGCAAGCATATACATTTATGTAATATATTTCACATACATCGCACCCTTGCTGCATGACAAAGCTACAAAATGACGAAAGGTGACATTAAGGTTACTACTACAAAAGACGATTTTGAGGAAAATTTGAAATTCCCTTAAGTTTTTTTACATGTTCAACTCAATTAATAAAAACGACGATTTACTGCGAAGGCTCTCGCACTCATAGTCAATAAAACAATATTTTTTTACTTGTGGCACTCTTGCATCCGGCATGCGACATTGTAGAATTTCGCAGTCTTCTTCTGTCATTAAGACAAAGAATTTTTTAATGTTTGAAAAGTTCTAGTTTGGATTTTTAAAAAATTATTATTCTTTCAATAATGGCATACTTACACTTAAAATGTGCTTTATTCTGACTTACCTGTCACTTTAAGTCAAATACTTTGTGGTGGTGTTTGTGATGAAAAAAAAAAAACACAATTTATTAAAATAATAAATATTTAAAACAGAAAACAAACGAAAAAAAAAACGAAATAAAAGATGCCGGGAAAAAGTAGTTTTAAAGATATTAATTTGTGATTCCTTTATATCTCTTAATCTCTCAGTTGCCACAACTTTCAACTAAAAAGTGTAAAAAATTTAGAAATGCGAAATTAATTCAGAGCGAAAGAAACACGAGTTTCCGTTTCATTCCCGTTCGTTGAAAAATATCGTCTGTCCCAAAAGTTCGGAAATCGTTTACATTGCGCAAAGAACAAAAATAAGACTCGAAATAAATAAAATATCAGAGCTGAAATTCCATAAAAAAAATTTTTAAGAAATTATTGGTTTTTCAGCAGTACTGGTAATGCAAATAAAAGTAATCGTTTTTCTCAATATTACACATTCCAATTCTTCCAAAACTACAAAATTATGGTTGATTTAAGTATACTTACTCAGGTGTTTTAGCATGAAACTCAACTAAATATAACAATAAAGAAATGTTTAATATTGCATTCACTAAACTAATAAATAATGTATAAAATAAAACACATTGTAATCAAATAGCTGGAATAAAATTCATGCGATGCGTCCACAAACACACAAATACAAAATAGAACATAGAACAGAAATACAGACAGACAGACTTTCGCAACCAAAAGCACTCACTAAATGAAGATAAGTACTCACTGTATACAAATTTCCATGAAAATATATTAAACCGTATGGACGTGTATAGGGCACATACATAATGCAGACAGACAGACAGACACCAAACGCGCAAGAGGCGGATTTGGCATCAGAAGGATCCAAAACGGATAGAAAACTTGAAATGGGTCGAAAATATTCAATGTACAAACAAACACACTCTATTCTTATTTATATAGATGCAGTGTTCTTAAATGTTTTCCTTTGCATTTATGTGTTATGATGTTTGTCTCATTCCACACAAATTCATAAAATTATGGTGAACAGTTTCTGAAAAATCCGTGATTTTATGCATGTAAAGATAATTTTGGACACCAGTGTAGATTAAGGGAGGATTTGCTGTCGTAAGATAAGTCCCGTGGGTTTAGGAATCGACCCAGATCGATTGGCTACCTAAGTAAAGTTTTTAATCGAAGCTCGACAGTCAAGAGTTACCAGTCAAAAAGACTCGATGTCGGCAGAAAATAACGTTTTCACACATGAGAAAACTGTTTTTCGTGTTAGAGTCTTTGAGTTATTGCTCTAAAAGAGATCTTTAGATGTGACAGAAGTATGAACTAATTTGTCAAGTACAAATTCCAAACAAAAAATAATAATACAGCAAAACAATTTTTTATGTTGGCTCAAATTTAAATAAATTTTTGAATGACTAATTAAAATATATTTTTGAATGATTTTACGTTAATTATCGCCCTAATATACATTCTAAAATGTGCACTAGATATAATGAATTTAAATTAAAAAAAGTTTTACTTAAAATTACAAGTTGTGAAAGTTCCAAATTATTTATTTAAAAACTAAAATTAAAATGCGAAAGCTTAGATCTTTAATTTTAAACTTCCCGAACGTTGCCATTTTCCTAAAACATTGACGCGGCAACATCTTAAACTGACTTCTCGCAAACGATTTCCCATACTTAAAAATTAATATTTATTGAGTGGCAGCGAGTTTCATAAGTGGAAGAATTCTGCGCTTATTAAAATTCCTTCTATTCGAATGAAAGGGAGGAATAAACAAAAAAATTGTATTTCCAAAGTTATTCAAGTGAAGTGGTGCGTTTTTTGACAGCGCAGACGATCGGATTCTCTTCAGTTCAGTTCATTGGTTTTCCGTGTGACGTTTAATTAAGAGTGTGAAGGATTTTTAAATAAATTGTTTATTACATGGCGAAATTTAATGAAAGTTATTCGAATGTTATTTATATAAAATGAACTTATCACTTTTACTCGTTTTTATTATAAATCATTTTGTGTAAGATCTATTTCTCTCCTCCCTTTTCACTTTAAAACGATAGCCCGTTATATAGTCCGACTTAAGTACAACCTTCAACTTGCTTGTCCTGGAAAATTTAGTTTTTGGCGCTTACCTCCTTTTCAATGTTAACGCCTGACTTTGAATACAGAATCCAAAGAAATTGTTCAATTAATCGACTTTAAAGGTAACAAAAAGCATTTCTAGGCACCTTGTCCTTGAGTAATGTTAGTGTTTTGTCATTGGTCGTAAAACATAGTCTAAAGTGGGATGAAATAGTTATTCTAAAATAAAATATCACTATTAGAGTTTGGGTCCAGTGGGCCTTGAAAAAAGTCCATTTATACAAAGGTGTCCAAGCTCGCAAGGGGAAAGGGTTGTCTTACGCAAAATCATGCATCGTGACAGCCGTAGCTGATTATTTGTCTCGTCAACTCGTCATCAGTGGTTTTGCTTTGATCACCCAAACGTTGAACTCCAAACAGTAACCCGGAAGGTTCCTGGTTCGAATCCGTGTCAGTGCATGGATATTTGTAAGCGTATGGTGTAGAGGCGGCTGGTGCATCTTAAATCTGTCGTGGCCGAACGTCCTCACGTTGGGTTGGTGTGGAAGTTTGGAGAGTGGGGTGTCAGCTCAGGTGTTGCCTCGTCATCTAACCCTGCTTCCAAATTACGTGGTATTGTCCTTGGATCTTTCCCTTTAGTGTTTGATCCCGGACCGTCGTCAATAGCCCTTTGTTTTGCTCCAGTAAGACGTTAATTAAAATTACCTAAATTACCAAACCACTAACCGGTCCGCAGTTGAAAAGCAACGGATTAATAGTAAGAGAGTTGCGAGTTCGAAACTGTCCAACCAAAGACCGTCGTGTGCATGGAGGCTGGTGTACGTCAAATCTGCCACGGCATACAATGTCCTCACATTGGCGTCTTGTGAATGGGTCATTCCACACCAAAACAACCAATGGTCAAAACATGAAGTCTTCATATCTTTATGATTTTTTTATATGAGATTGTATTTTTTATCTACTCAGCTACTACTAAGTTTTAATTTTTTCTTGGACCTTTCGTTTTTGAATTATAAATTTTTTAAAAATTCAAAAACACCACTTTTTAGGAATGTTTTGATATATTTAAAAGCACGTAAATCAAGAACCGTTTGTACTAGAAATCTCAAATTTGCAACATTCTCTTAAGAATTATAAGTGCTTTAATTTGACATATAGTTTATGTATCACATCACTTTATATTTTTTTTAAACTAAAAAATAATTATATAAAAAAACAAAATTGGAATTTTTAATTTTGATAAAAAAATTATATTTTATACTAAACCTTAATCGTAAGTTGTGTACAAAGTTTCATGATGGTATTCCAATGGTGTCATATTAAAGTAATTTTTTATCTGAATTGAGACATGTGAAAATTCTGTTAATTCGTTACATGTTACCCTAGATAAAAATTAATATCATAACGAACTCTATTTTATTTAAATTTCATTCCACCTTTTTTATTTAAACAACAAATTCAACTTACTTTACACTCGAGGAACAGTTTTTTCTTTTTCTTTTAGCACTTGAAATTAGTAAAGGTGAGTTCTCTTCTTTGTCAAATTTTTTGCTGCTTCAGTCATCTGCTAGAACTTGGTAGGTTCTACCTGTTGCTGTGGTTGGATGTAATTTCACAAAACATAGCTCATTGGCAGTGCTAAGGTATCTGCTCTCCTAGGATATGTCAATGATGGCAATGGTCCTTTTGGGTGAAGAAAGTAAACACGAACGAATTTCCTTTTCAACATCGTCTTTTGAGTCAACATACTCCAACTACCATTCTTTATCGTAAACACAAGCGACTAAACTCACAATTTCTTCAAATGAAATGTCTTCATCCCCAGGGCTGATCTGTACCCTGTGTGTTTCTGAATCATCAGAAAATGAGTAAATTTCGGTTTTGATCGTATTTAGATCTAGAGGAATGAAGGCATGAAATTTCTGGTCCCTGAGACTGACACAGTTTTTTCAAAGCTTGGTTTTAGAACCTTTTCTTCATTTATATACTCTTCATTGGTTACATAAAAAAATGTGATGGATGGCAAATTTTTCACACCTCACTGAAAAGGTGTTAGAATTTGGTTTACTAATGAATTTGGAGGCTAGCTTTGGCGGCAAGTCTTTTTATCATACCCCCTATTCCATTCCACTCCCTTCCCATCTTCAAATTTGGTATTAATACACATTTTGCCATTGTTCATGTTTTGCAGAAAATTTAATAGTCCAGAAAGTTAATCCTATGTCTGAGAAATTATTTGCCAAATCAATAGTAGATTTGAAAAAGCTGTACTATTTTTCAGATAATTCAGCTGCGCTGCAAAAAAATCGTATGAATTTTCTGAACCTCTGCTATCACAATGAGGACATTGATGGACTTGAGACTGAGTGGCATTTTTATGCCACATCACATGGGAAGGGAGTTTGTGATGGAGTAGGTGTTATGGTAAAAAGGTTTGCCGCCAAAGTCAGACCCCAAATCCATTAGAAAACCAAATTCTAACACCTTTTCAGCTTTTTCAGTAGGTTGTGAAAACTCTGCCATCCATCACATTTTTTATGTCACCAATGAAGAGTATATAAATGAAGGAAAGATTCTAAAACCAAGTTTTGTAAAAGCTGTGTCAGTATCAGGGACCAGAAATTTCATGCCTTCATTCCTCTAGATCTAAATACTATCAAAACCGAAATTTACTCATTTTCTGATGATTCAGAAACACACAGGGTACAGATCAGCCCTGGGGATGAAGACATTTCATTTGAAGAAATTGTGGGTTTTGTCGCTTGTGCTTACGATAAAGAGTGGTAGTTCGAGCACGTTGACTCAAAAGACGATGTTGAAAAGGAAATTTGTTCGTGTTTCCTTTCTTCACCCAAAAGGACCATCGCCATCATTGACATATCCTAGGAGAGCAGATACCTTAGCACTGCCAATGAGCTATGTTTTGTGAAATTACATCCAACCACAGCAACAGGTAGAACCTACCAAGTTCTAGCAGATGGCTGAAGCAGCACATATTTTCACAATGAGGAGAACTCACCTTTACTAATTTCAAGTGCTAAAAGAAGAAAAAACTGTTCCTTGAGTGTAAAGTAAGTTGAATTTGTTTTTTAAATAAAATAGAGGAAATAAAATTTAAATATAATAGAGTTTTAGTTAAAATATTAATTTTTATTTAGGGTAACTAGTAGCGAATTAACAGAATTTTCACGTCTTATTCATATAAAAAATTACTTTAATATGACACCATTGGAAGATCATCATGATACTTTGTATACAACTTACTATTGAGGTTTAGTGTAAAATAGAATTTTTTCATCAAAATTAAAAATTCCAATTTTTATTTTTTATGAAACAAACTTTTTGAGTTCTTAAAAAACTATAAACTGATGTGGTACACTCAAGCTATATGTCAAATTAAAGCTATTGTAATTCTTAAACGGGGGACTGGTATACATTTGAGCTTTCTAGTACAAACGGTTCTTGAGTTACGTGCTTTTAAATATATCAAAACGTTCCTAAAAATTGGTGTTTTTAAATTTTTCAAAAATTTATAACTTAAAAAAAAAAGGTAAATAAAAAAATGAAAACTTTGTATTTTTGGTCATATTGATGAGTAGAACACAATCACTAAATCTGATACATTTTAAAAACGACAAGGTTTAAAATAATTTTTTATTCGTTGATTTGATATGGAATGACCCGAATGCGGGTTGACAGCTTGCTTTTTCTCATCATCTGGCAGTGGTTCGAAATTACGAGACGTTGTCCTTGGATCTTTCCCTTTGGGATCAATCCCGGATCATCGCCAATAACCCGTTGTGTTGCTACAGTGCGACGTTAAATAACTATCTACCAAGCCATTAGCCTATTTAAGGAGACGAATTCTAGGAACCTATTATTTAGGTTTAACCTGTCTCCCAAAGTAACGTATTGGTTCGTTCCAAACCACGCGATTCAAATTCTAACATCGAAACAAGACTAAGCATCTCATAAATAAATATTTTCATATGCTTATTACATAAATATTACACATGTTGGCCTGTTGTAGGAGGTTGGAGAGAGGGGTGCCAGCTCAGGTGTGACCTCGTCTTTTGACCGTGGGTCAAAATTACGTGGTGGCGTCCTCGGATCTTTCCGTTCTGGATTGATCATGGACCGTCACCAATAGGCCATTATGCTGCTCCAGTGTGAAGTTAATTAAAAATACCATACCTTCCTTTTCGATCCATCGATCTGGTTTTCTTGCCACAAGTTCGAGGCCCACCTGTTATTTGGAGGCCGTCGTTGCTCGGTGAGTATGCTTACTGCGCTAGCAACCTTCGAGTTGAGTAGGTTCGATTTCTGTCAGGTGCATTCCTCCCTGGGAGTGTATCTATCTTCCGTGTCAGTAAAACTGTCATTGGGTGTCTATTACTTGACATTGTATGTCAAGTCTGGCGCTGCATGCTCAAATGTGGCCCTTGCGCCATAAATCCCCCAAACCAACCATCTGTTATTTTGCCCTTCTACTCTATTTCTAGTATTGGGTTGAGGTTGTCCATTCATAAGGACCCCGAAATGTAAGTGTTAAATTATCTATCACGTGCACTAAAATAACACGCCGGATTGCAGTTTTACATAATTGAAAGTAAAAACACGTATTATGTGCTAAAGGTAATTTCCGAATTATTTTCTCTCCTCCACCCTTGTTGTCCGTCCGCGGTATGCCTCGCTTCTTTTCTGTCTCCCCCCTTCGAGGGCCTACTCTATATAAATTGAGACATACACATGCCAAGAGAAATGGAATGAGAGAGCGACACAAAGAGATTGAGAGTTGAAAATGAGATTCAGAGTCATGCAAGGGAGGGAGTTGAAAAGCCATGCAAAAACGAGAGATGCAAATTGAGACATACGGATGGAGGGGGTGGGGGGAGGCAAAGAGACAGAGCGAGTGAGAGAGAGAGCGGCAGAAGGAAGAGAACGGAATGGAACGTCGATAGGATCCGGAAGCGGCAGACGAGAAGAGGGCCGATCGAACGCCCTTTCCACCGCGCACCACCGTCTACGCACTCTCATTGATTCCTCCATTCACTTCGCTTCACTACTACGACCCACACTGCGCGCGATGCTCCGATTGTCCCCCTTTATTGTTTGCTTTTGTTTTGTGCTTGGAATGTTTGTATCCGAACAGAAAATTCCTTGTTCCTTGACAAGTCTTTCACGGCCGTAAAAAATATGAAAAGCGACAAAATTTTGTGTTCAGTGGAAAAAAAACTTCCAACGTTCCTTCTTTTACAATGTTCCATGAAAATCTTTCCATGGACAAGACAAATGTTCCATGAAAACCATGTTCCGTGGAACAGAATTTCATGTTCTACAAAAATGTTCCATCTTCCGTTCTTTAGAAACTGTTTCCAAGGGTCAATATTTCATATTCCCGGAAAAATATTCTTGGTCTACTATAAGAATTCTATGAGATGAAATTCCATGGTCATTGAAAAAGGTATTTCCGGAAAAATATTCCTTGGTTAATAAAATAAAAATTCGAAGAGAAAAATTGCGTAGTTAATGAAACAAATACTCCACGATTGACGAAAAATATTTGTGATGTTCGGTAAAGACAAATTCCATGAGAAAACTACCGTGTTGCTTGCAAGCACATTCAATGTTCCATGATTGTTATATTTCGCTCTCTTGAGGATAAAAATGATCGTGACTAACCAAACCGTGGAATTCCTAGAAATACCTTTCCTCCATGTTCCTACGTAATTATATTAAAACTTTCATTACGCTCCGAACATATATATATATATATATATATATATCGCAAAACATTTAAAATAGAAAATAACTTAACAGTCAGGGTGTAACCAACCAGAAAACGAAAGCTAACCCTACACGCGCACTGAGGCTTCAAACCATAACATGTTTCGCAATATAATTTCAGGAACAAATAGTAAAAACAAATAGTAGAACAAAAAGTAAAAAAAAAATTCAAGATAAATTTGAAAATGAAAGTGCTGGTTGATCCGAGATTCATGAGCGAGGAGCCTAGCCCAGATAACCCAAAATGGTATTTTCAACGTATGAGCAGAAATACGATAAAAATTGCTCATACACTGCGCCAAACAATGACACACCTATGGGCCGACAATGACAGACTTATAGACGTGCTCTAATGTTGTGCGAACGCACGAAAGGACGTTGTACGGTCCGTCACCGTCATGCGGATGAGGTGTCTGTCGTCCCGTGGTGACGTCGTATTGCGTGACCTAATGCCGGGGTTTTGACCGGTTCTCAAGGTCCATCTCTTCCACACACGCATCACCGTTGTGGCATTACGCGTCGTGCGATTGGCAATTTCATTATACGAAAGTCACCCTCACGGAGAGGCCGATCATGCGGCCTCATTCGAATTTCGTTTATAGCTCGACTAACACTCCGCGTTTTTGGCGTGGCATATCTACTTCTAATCAATCATTTAGAGCAACCAAACGACGATACACCCATTTCAAAGCACCATTACAGTGCTTTTTATTCGCGACTCACTTGGAAGTTTAGAGGGTGTTTCTTGGCCCATACATCCGGCGTCACTTTGTAATTCGAAGCATTTGCATATCCTAACCTGTTTTGTATTTCCTGCTAGTTTCGTTTAATTTGCATGATATCTTCATGGTGTTGCAATTTTCACAAACAGTAGTGTAGATTAGGAAACATATCAATTCGGGTAAAACAGTTATGGCATGAGTCAAAAAAAAAAAAAACATCATATATCATAAAATAGCATCATTTATACACTTCAGTAAATTTAATATTAAACCGCAAACAAACAAAAGTGAATAAAATATTCGACCATAAGGAAATAAGAAAAAGAATAAACCTAATTTATAACAGCAGGTGTCAGGTCGGTCACATTGCCCGAAGATCTACATCAAATGTCACTATCTATAACACCCATAAAACTTTAATATTTCCACTATGAAAGATTCAAATATACAAAATAGTAATGTTAGTTTACAAAACAGATTGAATTCGAGACTAGTTCTCTAGAACCAAGAATGTTCCGATTGCTATTTTAAAATAAGAAGAAAAAAAAATGTTCGTCTTCAGTCCTCAAGAATTGACAGTGTTCCAGTTCCTTTGCTTTTCGGCTTGGCTCTTTACTGTTTGCATTTTTTTGTTATTTTCTTTTTAGATATTTTTGCGTGCTTCCAGCCACTGCGTGGACAGCACGATCATTGTGTCCATGACAGTTCTTTTTGTGGGGTCAGGTATGACCACTACTCGCTAACCCCGGTGATTGTTACAAATTCCCATTTGGTTTGCGAATGGTCTCGTCATTGTAAAATGCGGCCAAATTCGAATTGCGAAGAGATCCAATCGACGTGACGTCACAATCTCTTGCAAAATATAAATATTCAATTGAAAAATTATTTATAAAAAAATCAAATGATATAAGGTATCGATCTAATGGAAAATTTTTCTTGCTTGTGACAGTTCTTTTCGTGGGGTCAGGTGTGACCACTTCTTGCTAACGCTCGCCAAACCTGGTGTGTGTGTGTGTGATGGCTACGCATTTCCATTTATTTGCGAAGAAATCCAATAGACGTGACGTCACAATCTCTTGCAAAAATATAAAATATATTCAATTTAAAAGTTCTTTTTTAAAAGAAAATCAAATCTATCAGGCAACGATCTAATGTAAAATTTTCCGCAGATTTCAAATCCGTTGAAATTTTTACTCTATCTTTAACGATCTAGGAGATAAAAAAAGAAACACATAACTCCAGTTGAAACTGTTTATTTGTTTTGTTCGTCTGCTGAAATCGTTGCTCAGAAAATGAAATGGTAAAAATAAATGTAGAATCTGTAATCTCTTTATACTGTTGCCATTCTGAGAAAAATTAAAACAATATTAAATGCCAATAAATTAATTTTAAAATGTTCTAGATTAAATTTTAAAATTCGGTCGAGATAGAAAAATTGCAAAACATTTGGACTATCTGAATGTCAAATTTTACTATTGTACGTGCCATAGATTCGTCAGGACACAGACAAATAAACACTTCCTTTTATAATAGTATAGATGTAGGGTTGCCAGAAGAAGGAAATCAGAAAAGAGAACATTTGGTAAAATTATTTTTATAAAAAGAGGACACGAAAAGCACGCATTATTAGTGTATAATTGTTAGGTATCTAATAAAAAAGAATCATCTTTGACGAGTCTTAAATATATAAACCACTAACCGAAAGAAAATCTGCTGAACATATCGCACCCCGGTGTACTCAAAACATATTTTTAAACAAATTAGACGTTACTGGATACATCCATTAACTGATTTCATACTTGCAAGAGGTAGATTTTATACATGTTTTGCAGATTTACGTGAAAATACAGAGAAGTTTTTTAATTACTTCCGAATGAGTGTTAGATAATTTTTCAAGCTTGCGGGAAAAATAACTGACAAGATTATGTCTCAGAATACATGGATGAGACTACGTCCAGTACAATTCGATATCCAAATGTACCGCGTGTTGAGAATTTCGAATAATAAATGAACTGTAACTTTATATATATATATTCTTTAAACTTTATCACATAAATTGCACGAAATATGATAATTTAACATTAAATAACATAACACCAATACAAATACTGACACACAAGTAAATAATGCACCAACACATAATTATAACTCACCGAATTCTGTGCAGCAATCATAGTTGAACTATCGACTTTGATTTAATTCTTAGAAAAAAGGTGGCTAGGTTAGCAACGCTATTTCCTTTCAAACTAAAAAAAGTTGCGAATCGTTGGTCTTACTATTCATTCTGATATAATAGAACAATATATTTCTTATTCTTATTATTTTAACACGAATCTAAATTCTCATTGGTTACCTATTTCATCTCCTAATGAGACGTTTTAACACTGAACTCGATATACACTAAAGATTGAACTTCCTATTATACAGTACATTGATGCGTTTAAATAATACTTACGATTTTCGTACAATGTACTGGATCTAGTACGTATTTGAATAGCCGTGGTTTACATAACCAATTTAGGCAATGTGAATATATTAGCACTTAAATTTCGAAATGTGAAATAGATTTTTTAACGAATCCGAAATGATGAACAAAGAGTGCAAAAAATGAACAACCGAAAAAAAGAGGACAAAAAAGATCTGAGCGGGAAAAGAGGCCATGTTCTCTTTAAAAGAGTTGTTCTGTCAACCTTGTATGCATATCCATTGATACACACACGTTCCTGCAGGTATACAAATACATACACATGTACATGACAGTAACCCCGGGATATATCGTGTATTGATGTACTATGATACCCCCCGTATGTAAAGTGGACACAGACACTCTACCAAATGCATTTTTAGGTCAAGCTAAATACAGATGGCGCTAGTGCTTTCGTAAGGTAACGTGTCTTTCTATCGAGCACTTGCATAACCGAAAGTAAAATTCTCGACTTTGGTGGATGTCATTCCTCTGTGATGGTCAGGTGAAAGGATTTCAGGCTAAAGTATACTACTACATTCCACACGAAGTATTCAGCAAAACATCCCCCATCCATTTCAAAAAGAACCTGTTGGAATCCCACGAACTACATCACGATTCGTCCAAGTTGCGTTGCCCAGTCAATAAATATTCAGAGTCCCCGTACGAAGAGGTTCCATAATTTATGATCCCTTGTGATGAATGGGCCTGTCCCGTTGTCATGGTGACTGCGGTCCTACGTGAAGAATTTCGGGAATCTTCACCGGTACCAGTGCAGGGCTCTTAAGTTTATACTTAGTACTACTTGGACATGTGGACTCATTTAAAAGCTGATACATTATATTAGCTCTTAGTATGGTATGGTATGTATACTGGCGACGGTCCGGGATCAAACCCGAATGGAAAGAGCCAAGGACAACATTAAGCAATTTTGAACCCCAGCGACACCTGAGTTGGCATCCCACTCTCCATACTTCTACGCCACGCCAAAGTGATGACAATTGAGGCCACGGGAGATAAATGTGGACCAGCCCCTTTTGTAACCGACGGTCTTTGGTTGGATTCTTACTCGTAACCCTCAGGTTGCTAAGATTTGAACAGGATATCCTTGAATTCCCACTTGGAAATAAACAGATCGTGCTCTTCTCTGCATACTTAAAGATCCTCGGTAAAAACGAACGATAATGCCGAGTGAGCGATGTTTTGAAGAGAGTTGTACCTATTTATCAATCCCTGCTTTGACTTGATTTTCAAACACTCGAATGCTCTTCACAAATCCCTCCAAGAGACAACTCATCTCAACTCGTCTCAGTTCCAGTAGGCTAACGTCCGGGAAACTTCCTCTCGCAATCCCTTTCCTGAAATGTCGCGATAACGGCAAGGGAAAAAAAAATCACTTAATTCCGGTGACCTTTGAATCAATTGAAATGAAGGCACTTGCGATGATTCGTGCTTACTGGAGGATCACACTTTCGAGAATCTCGTATGGTTCATTGGAACCATAGGGAAGATTCAGAAGAGCCTTCTGTTTGGCTGGAGATAAGATATTCAGGAGTTGCCGGGATCAGAATCAGGAGTGATGTTTCGTGGTTTCATTATCCCTAGTGAGATTTGTAATTCTCTAGAAGACGGCTTTTAACATTTATTTACCGAAAGTTCGCGTTATCTGGACTTCTAGTTACCCAGTGGATTCGTCTTGCTCAGGTAGACATTTTCTGAAGCGCTAAATGGGCATATCACTCTAATTAAACACCTGAGATATTATCAGAGTGACCGAGCTGTGTCTAATCTGATAGACAGTGTGTGTAGTAGAACAGAGCGACACTGCGTACCTAATTTGGACACGCTCGTCTATTTGCAATACTAGCGCGGCATTGTCTGTGCTTCGCAAACCAACAGACAACGCCGTGATATAAGGTATTAAATCTGGTGTAAAATTTTCTGCAGATTTCAAACACGTTGAATATATATTCAATTAAAAAATTATTTATTTAAAGAAAATCATATTTTTAGCTATCAATCTATACTGAAATTTTCCACAGATTTCAAATCCGTTGAAATTTTTACTCTATCTTTAACGGTCTTGGAAAAAGAACTGTGACTCCAGTTAAGTTTTATCGTCTGGCTAGAAAATCATTCCTCGCGCAAAATCAAAGCGGAAACGAAAAAAATAATTTTATACGCGTTCTGTCGGATGGAAAAAACTTGGCATGGTTCCAAACCCTGACTGCAAGGTCAAGTGGGTAGAAAAAGTCCTCCGCGTTTGAAGAACCAGGTAGAGAGTAAAACTATTAAATTCATTAAAAAATCTTCTGGATTGAATTTTAAAATTTCGCCGCGACCCAAAAATTGCAAAAAATTTGGATTACCTGTGTGCCAAATCTCATTGCTGTAAGTGTCATAGAATCGTCAGAATCCTCTACTGTATTAATGTGATAGAGAGGTTTAGATAATCTAACAAGATAATTCCCCTTTTTGTGTGAAGGAGAATCTTTGAGATTCCTAATGTGTTGATTCCCTGTGGTGATAATTTTTTTTTAAATATTTAGACCAATCTCTAAAACTTTAATCAGTAGAATGATTTAGATGTAGCTTCATATGCAGTAATCATTACTATATCTTTTAGATTTATATATTTTGCGCTAAGTATTTTCTACTAATGAGTACCATCCTTGCATCTGCGCTTAAATTGCTGTTTACATAAACATTTCTTTGGATGACTGATTAACAAAATGACCACAAATCAAATCTCAGATTGAAGTATCGAGTCTCGGTCCAGCCAAATATCATCGTGTACAGGGGGGGGGGTGCACGTTCAATCTGTCGTGGCCTCTAATGTTCTCACGTTTTTGTGGTGTGGAGAGTGGGGTGCCTTATCAGGTTTTGCTTCGACATCTGACCATGGTTCAAAATGACGTGGTGTTCTCGGATCTTTCCCATCGGGTTGGATCCTGGACTGTCCCCAAGAGCCCATGGCGGTGCTCCAACATTATTTAAAGCACCTACCTAACGTTTTTTGCCACAAGTGATTATTTATTTCATCGTCACTATTGTTGCACTTAAGATACTACTTTTCAATGATTGATATCGCAATAATCTTCTATATTTACTATTATTGATACCGGTTGCTTGACTATTATTGGGTCATCCGGAAAGTTCTGCGTTTTTTTTTTATTAATACCAACGAAGCAAAAACACGGGAAAATATTAATGAATCACATAAGCACCATTTTGTTCTATGACTTTTTGCCATTTCTCTCAAAGCTGTTCATTTAAGGGCTCCAGACCGTTCAGAGAATTTTGAAGTGACCTGAAGAAGTGAAAATCTGAGGGGCAAGGTCTGGTGAATATGGGGGGTGACACAAAACATCTCATCTAGCTGTACTCTATAAGTCTTTGTCTGCGCGGCCCCAAATTTCGATGAATATCACTGTCATGATGGAAGACAACAATTCGACGATGGGTCAGTTCTGGCCGCTCTGCTTCGATTTCTGCTTTTAATACTACCAGTTGAGAACAGTATTTTTCCGAATTTATTGTCTGATTTTGTGGAAACACAATTCATAATGAACAATTCCTTTTACGCCCACCTTACACAAATAATTACTTTTGGGATGCAGGTCCCCTATCGATGTTATTTGCGGAGGTTCATTTGGATTACCTCATGATCTTTATCTTGTACCATTGTTGTATAGTATCCACTCCTCATCTCCAGTAATAAGCCGTTTCAAAAAAGGAGCTTCTTCATTTCGTTTCAGCAAAGAATCACATGCCGAAATTCGAGCAGGCATATTCTGTGTTAAAATATGGGGTACCCATATATCGTACAGCACTTTGTCCATATACATCACACATTTTACGAGCAGTGTGACTAGCATTGTTTTCTTTCTTAAAATAAAAAAAGCATAATCTGACGGAAATGAACTTTTTGGTTCTCCATTCTTAGCACTACAGTGAAACAAATATTATGACACAACACAAGCTAGAATTATGCAGTGAAAGCAAAAAAGACCGAATTGGCACATCTGCTTCAATCAAAGTCACTCCTTGTCAGCGGTAGCAAAATAATAATAACACAGGGCGCTTCGATTTGAAAAACCGCAGAACTTTCTGGATGATCTAATATTTACATCTGCATTATGTTTAGCGTATCATAGGGTGGACAAACTGTCACACTAGTCAAATGGTCTATATTTGTCAGTTGTTCTTTGAACTGAAATTGTGCGTTTTAGGAAGTAATGAAAGCGAGTCCCACCCCGTCTTATGGGATTAAGACATGAAAACACTTGTTGAGGTCGGGGTGGTGCCAGGTAGGGATGCGACATCGATGTTTTTAAAAAAAACATCGATGTATTGGAGTCGATGTTTATACTTGTCGATGTTTTTAAGTTGTTGATGTTTCATTTTTAAATTAAAAAAGTACCGTTATAAAAATAACCAAGTAGCATAATTTTTATAATCAGCAAATTGAACATACTTTTAGACCACAGAAGCCAACGGTGAAGGGTCTGAAAAATAGGGATGCTACATCGATGTTGATGTTTTCACAACATTGATGTTTTATAAAAAACATCGATGTATTGGAGCCGATGTCGCATCACTAGTTGCTAAACAAATTTTAAGAAATATGTGAAAAAAGTTAAAATACACTGAATTTTAAAAACATCGAGGGTTTTGGGGCGATGTATTATCAACATCGATGTTTTAATTTTGAGCATCGATGTTTTGATGTCGATGTCGCATCAATAGAAGCTAAACTAGTTTTAAGAAATGGGGGAAAAAATTTAAATACAACGAATTTTAAAAACATCGATAGTTTGGGGGTGATGTTTTAATTTTGAACATCGATGTTTTGCTGTTGATGTCGCATTCCTAGTGCCAAGAGGTATTCCCCGTCATCGTGGAGAGGCACTTCTCAATTTGCACCTGAAATCCCGAAGTTTCTGGGCAAGGTGGTCTGCCTCTTCGGATGGTTAGAAGATATCCCTGGAAAGACAAAGAGCCATCAACCAGCCAAAGAAACGTGCAGCTTTTCCTTCAGAGGAGAGCGAAAACCTAAAAGAACGCTTGTCAGTCCAGTTAACAGTGTCCAAGACTTTCATCACCATCTTAAAATCCCGTCCGGGTTACCACCTTTGGGGAGTTCCGCTTCCGGAGGAACCCCGGCTCAAATGAATGCTGGCAAGCAGCAGTCCATTATTCGATGTTATTACTGCGTGGTATCCATTTCAATGATTGCGCTCAGAGAATGAGCTTGAATCAAAACATCCGTTAGGCTTCATAGCTGAACAATGCTAATGAATACTGCTAAACGAATAAGAATCGAATGGTTCGACCGTTCAGACTTCCGCGAAAGAAAATCTTCAGAATAGACGTCAAATGTTGAATGGGGAGAAATAACACGTGCGGCCTTATATTTGTTTTCGCGCAGAGCTCTCTGACGACACCAGCGTGAGTACGTGCTTAAGATTTGCTAAATGATTGTCGCCACACGTCCTCGATGGATAACAGACACGACATTATTTTTCAACCCGGCATTTTGATTCAAAACAGCCATTCCTCCCCAACACAAGAAAAAAAACCTCTGTCCTCTAAAGAGTCCTCTTCCCTTCAACGTTGGCGCTCTGATTTGCGTAAAAGCCACCCTCTACCGGACTGAGGGGGGGGGAGGAGTAGCGCGCAGCCCCTCCCCGGCAAACCTGAAACCGCGTAACGTTCTATCGACCCCATTTCCACCCCTGTCACATGATTCGGAACGTAAAGAGGGGTTGTCACGTGACACGCCTGCGCCGATGGCGGGAGAGATTGTGATGCAATCCGGTAGAATGTTTGTGCGACCACGGGCGGATTCGCAAGGGCCTGAAATGCTGACAACTTCACGTGTGCACAGAAATTGACCAGAATATATTGATTTTGTGTTTATTGCTTAAATGTACTTCCACATTTCTTAGCTTTTAAAGGATGCTTTAGGACTTCTTAATATTAGGAATAATGTTCTTGTTAGAGTTACGGATTAGGTTGCGAGTTCGAATCCAATCAAAGACCGTCGTGTACAAAAAGGGCTGGTGCACGTTAAATCTGTAGAGGCCTCAAATGTCCTCACACTGGTGAGGTGTGGAAGTTTGGAGAGTAGTGTGTCAGATCATCTTATAACCGTGATTCAAAATTACGTGGTGTTGTCCTCGAATCGTTCCCTTCAGGGGTTGATTCCGGACCGTCACCAAAAACGTCATAAATGTGTTGTTCCAGTGTGATGTTTTTGAATACTTGCCCATCTACCTGGTTACAAGGTTTTTCGTTAGGTCACCAGTGCAAAAGTTTTTCCATACCTTTAAACTCACTTCCTGATAAACTGTGTTTCTGTAATACGATGCTTTATTCAAACAGTGATAACTCGACAATGGATTAATCTCATGTAATTGTCTTTGATCATTATAATCTATGTAATACCGCTAAGGTTTCGACCCTCAGTGAGAGTTATTAGTTAAGAAATTAGGGTTTTTAATTGATATTTAAATGTTAAAATTTCTAAAAAATCGTGATTTTTTTTCTTTTTAGATTTTTTTTGTTGACATTTTTTTTTATTCTCCCTAGCAATTTGATGGAGAGTCAAAACATGAAGAATAATATTGGGAATAATATTCAACAGGAATTGCCTTCATGGACACATTAAAACTTGAGATAATACTATTAAAAACATGCTAATTAGGTGATTATATCTAAATTAGATAATTAACTTTTTTCTTAATCTGGTTTCCTCACGATTAAAATATTTTAAGGATAGGCCAATGATCTGTTTGAAAAAAAAAACAGAATTTATAAAGTTAAAATTTAAAAATTAAACATGAAACATTAAACAAAAATTTACTTCGATGTTGACAGTTGCATAAAGAAATCCCCTGTATATCTTTAAAACGCCATTTGCACAAAAAGTTAAATTTTTTCAAATGCTACATATTATTATACTACAACTCTTTAGCTCTTCAAGTCACTTAGGAATGTACTCCTCCAACCACTGCAACTGGACAAATAGAAATTAAAACGTTTGACATCTTTATTTGGCAACCAGAAGTAGAAGACTGAAATGAATTTTGTGTATTCTAATATACTAGTTTTCAATAATTTTTATAAAACTGAATTTAAATAACCTAGGGGGAGGGGGCAAGTTTATACCCAAATCTACCATGTTTGATTTAAAAGGTCTACAAAATTTATTTTTATCACTGAACTAATATTTTTTGCTGCCTAATCAGATTCATATTCAAAAGCAACTATTTAATAAGGTTCATATTTTCATAATTCAAAATGTTATCGAAGGTCCAAGGTATGCATTTGCCCCACTCTGTAGCGGGGTAAATGCGTTCCTAGACTCTAGAGATTGCCCATTTGAATGGAGAATGATGTTGGCGCAAGTGAAAATAGTTTAGTTTTGAAAGAATATTTTGCTGGTTAAAATTGTAAAATTGGAAGAAAAAAAAGTTCTAGAATTTTTTTATTGTTTGAGAGAAGAAGACATGAAGGGGAAGGAAAAGATCTAATAATATGTAACAGCAGAATTTGTTTTTCAATCTATATAATTATATTACACAAATGATAAGTTGTAAAAATAGTCATTTTCATTATTCTTTAAAGCTTAGAAAAGGTAATTTTCATATTGTAACTAAATATAAACTGTAAAACAAGAGTATAAACACTGTGTCAGTTTCACAAAATCTAAGGTGATTAGAATCAATGAGAATAACAGTCATTGTACTTAAAATTGAAACGTACAAAAAAATTTGAAGTTCAAAAAAATAAGTAATTAATTATTGCTAGTAACAATCCATAGATAATAAAAAAAATAAACAATAAAGTATTTTTGGTACAATATCACCTGATTCGCATAAAAAAATTTATAACATCACAAAAATGAATAGAAATATAGAAACTTTTATGCCCTCAAAACGAATATGAGCCTTAATCAAGAATTAAGTGATTTTGGAAACTTTAACAATTATTGTGCTTTATAGTCTGAGAATTCAATTTTAAAAACTACTTCTTGTCTTCCCGCTTTTGTATGAATAAATATAAAAATTATAATTTTTTACTACAGAACTGATATTTTTATATGAGGTTGAGCCAATTCTCGACTTTAACCTTCTATACCTCAAAACGGTTTCACCATTTTCAAAATATAGTGTAATACTTCCCCAACATAATGCTTAACACTGGTTTTCTCCAAGAACTTGGCTATGGTCCAATCACCAATTTCTTACTCGTCTGTTGTATAAATATATTAACATTCTCATCTATTGACCATCATAAAAGTGTCCATGTCTTCAAATTCATCCGAATCTCTCACTGTAGATTTCACTATCAGATTTTGATGAACTTTCGGCTAGCTTCTTTTTCTTGGTTTTTATTTGTAGTTGCAGATTGCTCTTTTTTTCTATTTTCCTGTGCCTTTCTTATCTCTTTCAATTTTTCCATCTCCTTTTCTGTTGATCCAGAAGCCGTTTATGAACTTCATCTGAAGTTATCACTTCCTATCCACTGTCTACCTTCATTTTCTTAGTTTACCTTTGTGCCTTGTTTTATTACTCCAAATATATAATTGGAAATTAGTTAAAGTAATTATGCCCAATTTTGGAATATAAACAACTGTAGATCGAAAGAGAAAGTGCAGATTGGTGTGCACTTGCCTCGCTGTTTTAAAGAGGAGCAAGTGCAGAGTAATTTTTACTTTCCCCAGTGGCAACATCCGCACTAACCCCTCCATTGAATTTTTGAGGGGTAAGTGCAGAATAAAGTTTAACTCTTGTAAAAAAAATTAAAGGGAAAGTAATTGTTGTTATTCTTAAACAGAAAGATAGAAACCTGTTACTTACATGAAAAAGTCCAAAACAAGTGGGCAATATCGATGAATGTTCTTGACTTTTAAAAATCACTTACAACTTATTACACTAAGTGGAATCAACTGGTATGCTTTGAAACTTTCCCTGTAAGTTTTGCCTCGCTACAGCACACACTAGTGGCGAAAGTATGAAAGTGCAGATTATATGCTGTAGAATCGCCTAGTAGGCAGTAGTGATGCGACATCGACAGCAAAACATCGATGTTCAAAATTAAAACATCGATGTTGATAATACATCGCCCCCAAACCATCGGATGTTTTAAAATTCAGTGTATTTAAACTTTTTTCCACATTTCTTAAAAGTGGTTTAGCAACTAGTGAACCGACATAGGCTCCAATACATCGATGCTTTTTATAAAACATCGACATCGATGTCGCATCCTTACTTTTCAGACCCTTCCCCATTGGTCACTTGGGTCTAAAAGTATGTTCAATTTGCTGATTATGAAAATTGTGCTACTTGGTTATTTTTTAAATTTTTATAACGGTACTTTTTTTATTTAAAAATAAAACATCGACACGTATAAACATCGATGTTACAAAAACATCGACTCCTCAACATCGATGCTAAATACATCGATGTTTTTTAACAAACATCGATGTTTTGAAAACATCGACATCGATGTCGCATCCCTAGTAGGCAGCTCGTTGAATTCTACGTCTCCAATATTATGAACCCATTACGCACTAACCCCGGAAATGTACTTACCCCCATTGAGAAATACATTAAGTATTTTTTGGGCAGCAGTTTTTTCTTCAGATTCGTTTTAAATGCATTCAATCAGTTACCACAGTCCCAGCCTAAGCCATTTGGTGCATCGCCACGTAATTTTGAACCATGATCAGAGGACGAGCCAACATTTTATCTGGCATACCACTCTCCAAACTTCCACACCCACCCAACGTGAGGACTTTGGCCACGACAGATTTAAGGTACACTATCCGCCTCTACACCATACGCTTACAATTATCCATGCCCTGACCCGGATTCGAACCAGGAACTTTCTGATCTAGAGGCTAATACCTTAACCAATATACCATTTGGTCGGCTCATTTTAAAGGTATGATGCAGTTTTAAAGGAAATATTTGGAGGTTTATACTGTTTCGAACTTTTTCTCAAAACACAATTTTCACAAAGCGTTACTCATCGCAAAACGCGATACCTCAGAATGTATCCATTAAATTCGTTTGTATTTAAACAGAATTTAAACCTGATTATTATTTTTTCTTTCTGCATTTTGATCTTTTCTTAGTTTTTTCTCCGGGATGATCGACGTTTAAGTTCACAATTAATTTAAATATAACACTATTGTAATGATTGCAGTTCAATGTTTTATAAAATCATTTACTTTGCACAAATTTGAAAAATGTTAGTTATTTTTTTAATATGACACTTTGTGTGCGTATATGATATTTTTGGCTGATTTTTAAACTTTTTATTCCATTTTTATTCAAATTAAATTTCAAATAAAATGCTTTTCTTACTAGAAAAGATTTCAAAATCTGTAAAAAATCCAAAATCTGTGATAATGTTGCAAATTCTATCCGAAGGTATATAGGCCCGGTCGATGGAGTAACTGATTAGGAGGTGTGCGAGTCAGTCAAAGACCGTCGTGCACATAGGAGGCTGATGCACATTCAATCTGTTGTGGTCTCAAATGTACTTATGTTGGCCTGGTGTGGAAGTTTGGAGAGTGGGGTGCCAGCTTATGTGCTGCTCTCGTTATCTGACCGTTTTTCAAAATGACGAGGCGTTGTCCTAGTATCTTTTCCTTTGGGATAGATACCGGACCATCGTCAATAGCCCACTGTGTTGCTGCAGCGCGACGTTAATTAACTATCTCCCTCATTCCTATCTCTGCTCATGTCATGACATGTTTGGTCTGTGTTGTGACACTTGTCAGTGGAAAGAAGAATTCCTTAGGGTGACTCGGCCGTTTCTTTTCCTTTTGGGCTTCACGAAGACAAAAAGTAGTCCGTCGATCTTCTGGTGGTAAGCTTTGCCGATTCCTTGGGTTGGTTCTTCTGCTGAGAGATGCACTGGTGGATAAAATTTCCCAGGGGTAAGCGTCTTGCCGGGTGAGCAGGGTAAACTCCGGCCTACTCTGGCGAAGCATGACGACTCAATAGGGGTACTATTTCTACAAGCAACCCTCGTTGGAAGGGAGGAACCATTGTGGAGGGCCACAAAACATTAATCACCCGAACGTGTCTGGTTAATCGGATGAATTCAAAAAGATCTCTTCATTGATAATTCGCAACGCTCTGCCCCCCCCCCCCCTATTGTCATAAAACTCATATCGTGTGATTTGTTGCTGAAGCCACTACACTTTCATGCATTCGAAATCTTTCCACGTTGTTGTTTCCACAATTTATTATCTATCAAAGCCGCTCTGCCGAATTTATTTATCTAGATTTTTTTGGACACTAAAATTAACATTTATTAAAACACAGACAAATATAACACAAAACAATGAAAGCGTGAAGAGCAAGACAAAATACTTGATCCTCAAAATAATCCAGTTTAGACAGAGACGGCTTGTCAAAACGGAGTCCGAAAGCTAACTGCTTTTACATCCATGCGTGGGCGTAGTCATCAAGGGCACTTGAGGGGGAGGGAGCTTCTGAGAGCCACTTAACCCAGACACCTGGCGTTAAGATGTTACACCATTAACTGAACATATCGAACAAAATAACGTTTGGATTTGACCTTATTTAATGAAACAGGAATTAGTTGAGTGTTTCTTAGAACAAAGTGTCGATTCCAAAGGGATAACAATTAAAGATGACGGGAAAATGAAAAGAAAAGCTAAACAAGCACCATACCTTCTTTCAATAACTCAAATCTTCCAGATAAAGTCATAGTAGCCTTCTTAAAAAGCTATGTCTATTGATAGCAGAGTACCTTTACTCTCACTTCATATCACAATTCAGTCCATTTCTAATGAAAAATAAATGAGTTTTATATAAACCCCCTCTAAATGAAGTAAAATTATCCAAAAACATACTTAACAGCATTCCGTTTACTTATAATGTGGTCAGTTGATGTTTCCAATAAAATGCGTGACAAAAAGCAAACATCGTAATATCGCACCCCGGCAAGAAAAGTGACACAAGTCAAAAAATAAAAATTTAATGTTATGTCATTGAAAAATATGTAGGAAGTGTCCCAGCGTGTTATATTACTATTCTATGGGATATAATAGAAGTTGCCACCCTAAATACTTACCTAAAATTTAAAAGAAGCTTAAACTATTTCACTATAAGTTTTATAGTATCCTTTAAGTTGATGTTCCTCAAATTCTGCAATTTTGAGCTGTGTCACTTTTGTTGCCGGGGTGCGATATGTTACCACTCTTTACTGGATTTCATCCCATTCCCTAGTTCAAATGTTATTCGGCATTCTTTGACAATTAATCTATTTTCGCTCCCATTTTCTTTTCTGTTCTGATTTCTTTCTACCGGATTTCTTATTGCTTTCTGCAGACTTAGGAATTTCATTAGTGGCGATTTACTCCGTGTAGTTTTAGCAATATTATGCAGTTCCATAGCTCAAATCAAGCGAATGAATTGGTAACGGTTTATTTTATAGTGTTTCTCCGCTATTATATTTTCCGTTATTACGTCCCACTCATTCAAACTGTTAGTTTAACAATCAACTTATGCCATTACTGACTAGTAATGTCAACAGCCTCAGTGTCAATTACTGAATTGTGGAAGACACAGCATTTACATCGTCACCAATAACGCCAGAAAACTTGGAAATCAATTTAATATAAGGTAGCGCAGCTTAACTATTTCTTAGTAAAATCGGAGTTTAGGCACTCGTCTTCAATAGCCCGTTGTGTTGCTCCACTGCGACATTAATTAACCAGCAACCATTTATGCATTTCAATAGTATCGAGGGAAATTACATTTCATTTGTAGCACTCTCTGCATTATTTTGGAATCTTGTTTACACTACCGAAAGGATCGTATAAAGGAAAAACGGGTTCTACAGTGGCTGTAGCGAACATTGTTTCGGCTAGAATTTCTATCTCTCTTGAGTTTCCTCCTGGAATAACGAAAATTACTTGATGGATTACACGAAACGATAAAATATGACGAACCGACTTTAACTGTTTCCCCAAACAGGATAAAAGTCCCCCCCCCCCGTCTCAATCTGGAAAAAGGTATCTAAACTGAAATAGATCCAGGATCGCGTTAAAAGTGATTCGTTAAATCGTAACTGTTTCTTCGCCAAATCGGGTTTTTTATACTCTCCTTAGAGAGGAATTCAAGCGATCCATGTTGAGAAATATCTTAAATCGAGGGTCGTAAACTCTTCACATTTCTTGGTTCGATCAAGGTTTTGATTCATTGTGGTTCGATCAGATTTGTAAAATTACGGCTGGATAGGCATTTCTTCGGCGTTCGGACGAGAGTGAATCCATTTAAATTTGTGGTAGCCAGGTGAGAAGAGTTACGGAGAATCCAATCAAAAAACCGTCGTGTACAAAGGGGGTTAGTGCACGTTAAACCTGTCGTGGCCTCAAATGTCCTCACGTTGGTTTGATGTAGAAGTTTGGAGAGTGGGGTGCCAGCTCAAATGTGACCTCGCCATCTGATCGGGGTTCAAAATGACGTGGTTTTGTCCTCGGAGCTTCGGGGGTTGGTCCCACACCGTCACCAATGACCCGTTGTGTTTCTCCAGTGTGATGTCAATTGAAATACATACCTGCTTACCTCAAATTTTTTTTTGTTATTGTTTAAAGGTCGATTGCTTGTGAAAATTTCTTTGTTCCGCATTTTTTTTATTGCTAATTAGTAGCTGAGAAAAGTGTGTCCGTGAAAAAGTGCAATTGGTACATATTTCCCGTTTTTCATTTAAAATGATGCAGAACCGTTTTGAATGTGCGTAGATCATTTACAATTCTTTTCCAACCGATGACTCCACCTAAGCATGTCTGGGACGAAGCTTCACTCTGGGGCCCACGGAAAGGGAGACTGAAACAGGATGACCCGATTTTAACTCCCATTTCCAAAAGAAATAGATTGAGGTAATTCGACTACTCAAAAGTCATTGTTGCTGTGAAAAAAATTCTACTGTGTTCATTTTCATTTTGATAGGGATAAAAATAGTTTAATTGACGTTCGTATAATCGATTATCTTAGCTTGTTTGTGCCAAAATATTGCCAGGAGAGATTATATATCTGTGAGGGTTGAAAATCGAAAGCTCTCGAAACAGTCGAGCTTTTCTTACGAAACTAGTACATCGATATTTTAGAATAATCCTTTCAGGTGTTTTTCTATTATAATTTTTTTTTAAATATGTGTATCCTTGTACATTGTGCATAGTTCCCGTTAATTTTATGTGTTTATATTATCATCAGTTTGTTTTCAGTGAATTTAACACATTTTGTAATAATTTTTTACGTCATAGTACGTTTCTGTGCTTGCATATTTTGTCCTTAATTTTGTTTTTCGTGTACTGTCCTAAATGTTTTGTATGTGTAGTGGATTGACCTTGTCAGACTTATTCCCGAAACTCCTCCGTTAGGTGGACTCTGAATCTGAAAGCCGCATAAGGTGAAACCGTGACCACCTACTACTTCCAATCCTATCGATGATCTTAACAAATTTATACATCATATCATAAAACCTTGAAGCTCTTTTTCATTTCGACGTTGAGCGAGGCCAGGTGTGTCGTTCTACGGTCGTTTCTTACAACATGAGGGCTTCAAACTTCGAAACGGCGCTTGGAATTCACGATAAATCCACGTTCGTTTCCGGAGTGTTTGGTTGTCGAGTTGCAGACATTTGCTCTGCTTCGATGTTTACAAAAGGTCTTGCTTGTGTTATAGGGTCACCAAAGCCCGGTTGAGGCAGAGTAACGGATTAGAAGAGTGTTGTGGGGTCGAATCCATCCAAAGATCGTCGTGTACAAAGGGGGCTAGTGCACGTTATGAACGCCGTGACCTGCAATGTCCTCACTCGGCAGGGTTAGGAAGCTCGGAGAGTGGGTTGCCATTTCAGGTGTGGCCTCGTCATCTGACCGTGGTTCTAAATGATGTAGTGTTGTCCACACATCGTTCCCTTCGGGTTGGATACCGGACCGTCGCCTATAGCCCGATGTGTTGCTCCAGTGAGACGTTAATTAAAATACCTAACTATACCCACCCAGTAACAGTTTCATGTCGAGTGATTGTTTGATACCGGAGGAAAATTTACTGGATTTTTATAGGTTCTGTTGTACGTCAGTTATTGTGCGTTTATCGGAAACCAAGGAACCTCCTTCGCAAACTTTCAAACTGCGGGTTTTTCCATGATAGTGGTATGAGTTGTTGTACCTTGAACTGACAAAATTCACAGTCGTGTGGGAAAATCGAGCATTTTTTCTCACGCATCGTTCATAGTAGAGCGAATTCAATCCCCTGTAGAAAGGGTTACTCTACGTTCATAAGTAAACGCAATCGACTACAGAAACAAATAAGATAAACTTGTGTTACTATAAAAATGTACACGGTGTCCGTTAAGTCTCGTTGCAAGATCAAAACATTCATTAAAAAGGCAAATGAAAAGACAGCTAAGTGGACATTACTACAAAAGGAGACTATATTATTTGATGAGTATATATTTAAGTTACTTTTGCCTCATTTAATACACCTCTATGTGGGCACCATTGGTTGCACATAAGACGGTACTCGATTCACCCACTCTCTAAACTACCACCAAACGTAAACGCGAGGACATTTGAGGTAACTGCAGATTTAGGGTGCACCAGGCTCCGAGTGCACGGCGGTATTAGACTGGACCCAATTTCGAACTCCTCGGTTGCTAATCCGCTTTCTTTTTCAGCCAGGCTACTACTCCCTCCACCCAAACAAATACACGATAAAACCCTTTAAAGGGACCAATGCACAAAAATCTTTAAAAATTTCGATTATTCTTTTTTGTATAAATTTAAATAAATGTTTAGACAATCCTGTTTAAAATGATACATTATTATGGAGATACGTTGAGTAGAAGTATTTTAAATAATATTTTGAAAATTACCTGTACGAATCTGAAGTAAGGTCAATTTTATGCTAAAGAGTTCAATATCTCAAAATGTGTACTTTTTCCATAGAAGTAACATTTTAATGTCTATTTAAGCGAATTTTTAAAACAATTGGTTTACGAGTGTAACATACCCTATTACATAGTTTAACGCAGGCATTTTTTTCTTTTTCTATCTGCTCAGAAAAGTTTCTTTTGATTGTTAAAAAGGATGAAAATGGTTCATTTTTCAACACATAAAAAAGAGTTAAAGAAAAAAAACCCTTCAAAACTTCAAATTTTAAGTTTTCTAAAAATCGCTGCGTTAAAGTGTTTAAAAGTGTTTTCATATAACCTGTATAACAAAATTCTAACCAATTCACGCTGCACTTGTCCCATTAAAATGGGATGGGAAATTTCTGAGACCTCTGCTTTCTTTCGGATCTCTTTTGACCTCTCGGATGTGCCAATAGCCCGTCCTCTTGCTCCAGTGCAGCATTAACTATAAATACCTGCCTCTCAGATTCGCCTTGTTGGGGGACCACCTGTTCCGCGGCTCACACGCTCGCCCTACGTCTCGAAATACTCTTGGTGAGGTTTAGAATTCTAGGAGACTATTTAAGGCTATCAGAGCAAGAGTGGCCTAACCCACAGACAAACTCAATGGAGAAAACGCGATTTTCTTGCTCCCATTTTGTATACGTTTTTATTTATCTATAATTTGATATTGTGGAATAATGGAATATCATTTGATAGTGTGAAAATTTATTTATCACTGATCAATAATAAGTTATTGCGTAATTCTTGAAGACTTGAACCTGTGCATTTAAAAAAAATAAATAAAAGGTCGTAATAAAAGGTAATAACAAAATTTCCAGGATCTTGTGGGTTAGGCCACTCTAACTCGGCCTCATATGTTCTCGGGGTTCATCTCAGTTTTTAAAGCAAGAGGTTTACGGTAGCCTAGTTGGAAGAGCAACGAATTGGCAACCGGAGGGTTGCGAGTTCGAGACCCTACTGGGTACAGCCAAAGTCCGTCTTGTACTCGGGGCTGATGCACGCTAAATGTCTTCACATTGGCGTGGTTGCAGAGAGGGGTGCCACCAGCTCAGGTGTTGATCTCGTCATCTGACCGTGGCTGAAGACTGTCGTGTACATAGGGGGATGGTGCATGTTGAATCTATCATGTCATCCAATATCCTCACGTCGGCATGCTGTGGAAGTCTGTAAAGTGGGGTGCCATCTCAGGGGCTGTTCTCTTCATCTGAACGCGACTCTGGCTCTGGGGTTTTTCGCAATCTGAGCGAGGTTCAAACACGACGAGTCATTGTCCTCGGTTATTTACCTTTGGGATTGATCCCGCATCATCACCAATAGCCCGATGCGTTGCTCCATTACGGCTTTAATTAACAACCTAACCCAATCAATCGTAACCTTAGAGGTTTAACCCTGCAATTAACAGGGAAACACTAATTGAATGTGTTGAGAATTCATCGGAATGGATCTGTTTCTTTATTTCATCTGAGTTAATTTTTGTCTGATAACATTCGTTAAAAGGGGAAGATATTCGTTTCCAAAGATTTGTAGTCGCCGTGTGCATTTTGCACAGCTTTGGTGATGTCCAGATGTCCATTGTTTTCTCGCTGTCAAGCTGTTCTCGAGGATTGTAATCGATGGCTTGAAGAGCAGCTACTATAGCAGTGGAAATGAATACAGGATGAGGCGTGAGTTGAACACCTTAACAGTTGTTTTACAGTCTGCACGTTCTCGTTCCGTCACTGTTCATTTTCATGCTTTCAAAATGTCCTGTTCTCGGCCTGTGCAGTGGTTCTCCGTCGGTGTTCCTTTCACAAATTTTAATGTTTTGTGTTGAGAGTTGTTCCGATGCTATCATTTTGAAACGGAACCCGAGTCGGGCCCACTTTACCCAATTCGGGCTCTCTATAAAACAACTGTTTCCTGAATTCCAAAAACAAGACTTTCGAGAAAAGCCGCTCATAAATATTCAGAACCACCTCCCAAAAACTGGAACCAAGTAAATAAACAAACAAAACACTTCTTCAAAAGTGGATGGGGGGAAATGGATGACGCAACTCCCGAGAGCCTTACAACGAATAATCGCTCGTAGATCATATTCCCGGATTCGGGAATAAGTAAATAAAAAACTGGAAAACCAGGAGCGAAAACATGAAATTATAAATAACCTCTTCCAGTTTTCCTTCTTTCTGTATCTAATCGAGGGAGAGATGGATTTTTTTTAGGTGAAATGAAATTTCGGGAAATGAATTCTTTCCCGTTTCTTCCGGGATAAAGTTCGGGAGTTTCGTAATTTATGCCTTTTCTGAGGGATTGTTTCGGTTTGTTATTTTTCATGCGAGTCATTTGTTCTGTTCGGCCACCATCCTTCGTTTGTTGTGTTTGGGGAATTGTTTTAATACGTGGCTTCGCATAGTTTATTCAGCTGAATTAACCCGTGACGAAAAATAATTGAATGTCTTTTCCTTTGCTCTGGAGTTACTGGGTTTTCACACCGCACTAGCAACCTGCGAATTGTAGGTGGTGCACATTCGATTCCTTCCTGGCTGTATTTCTCGCTTTCTGCACTTTAGTAGCAACTTTCCTTGCATGTATATGTTCACATCAAGATGTGCGTCTTGTGTTCGGCGCAGTATGGCCCACTATGGCCATTGCACCATAAAACCTAACCTACTGTCGCTCTCTCCCCTCGATATGTCATTTGCTATATAAGAGGAGAGCGAATTAGCCTTGGCTGAGGATAAACGAAATGAATAGGTAAAAAGTATGCATTAATAAAGTAGCTAGTTTTGATTTTAAGTTACGATAAACACGCGTATCAATGGTAAAAACTTTTAAATTCATATGAAATAATATTTTTTGATTTCCATCTCGCCCCTGATTTTGAGAACTCAAATGCAATTTAAGGAATAAAACTCCCAATTCTAAAAGAAAATTTTGGGAATTTTGGACAACCAAAAATGTACTGGTAAAAAAGAACGACGTAGTAAGCGATCTATCGATGTAACTAAGGTCACTGTATTTCGCATCTCCAAATGACGAGACTCCATCGATGGAGATGGATACTTTTGTCTTTGCACCCACTGCTGCATTGGTGACACATGAACACGTGCGCATTCAAACCAGCCAGGTTCCCACAAAGTACGGATGGGGCTCGCTGCACTTCGATGAATGGTCTGAAACTGATAACAGACGCTACTTCTACTCCTGTCACGGTTTCACTATTCGTTGCAGATCAACCTCACTTCAAAACTGCTATCAATCGAATACAACCTCTGCTACAATCTAATCAGGGTAGCACTGTGGTGAATTTAACAGATATTGCAAAAATCGATTTAAACTTACAGTAGTACATAAACCCGTGCAAAGAAATTGATACACGTAGTTCCTTTGTATAAACAGCTGTGTGTTTATGAGCTCTGATGCAAAGTCATTTTCCGGACAGTTTTCTGAACAACTAATGGCCATCTAGATCTGCACTCGTGGGTTAATTTAGAGACTTTCCCTAATGGAATGGGGACGACTAACCGATCCGGTGGTTAAGGTGTTAACCTCTAGATCGGAAGGTTTCTGGTTCGAATCTGAGTCCGTGCATTGGTAATTGTAAGCGTAGGGTGTAGAGGCAGCTGGTGCACCTAAAATCTGTCGTGGCCGAAAAGCCCTCTCGTTGGATTGATGTTGAAGTTTGGAGAGTTGGCTGGCAGTGTTGCCTCGTCATCTGACCGTGGTTCAAAAAGACGTGTTGTTGTCTTCTGACCTTAGTGGATTGATCCCGGACCGTTGTCAATAACCCATTGTGTTGCTCTAGTACGACGTTAATTAAAATTACCAAATTATCCTAAAAGAAATTAGCCCAGGTTCGATTCCTGTCAGGTGCATTCCTGCCTGGATGTATAACTCTCTGTCTTGTGTCTATTACTTGACCTTATAGGTCCTGTGTCTAATATAGTAGCCACCTTTAAGATGGGATGTTATCAATCATTCAATTACAAAATTTTTTAATTAAGAATATTAAAAAATAACGTACATATTATATTGTATACATATAATAATATATTTTTTAATTGAATGATTGATAATATCCCACCTTAAATGTAGCTACATACAATAACAAAAATAAACACCACAGGAGGAAAATCTCGATTAGCCACTACTTTTCCCTCCGAAAACTCAATACATGTGCTCGTGTTAACTGTCACATTTTTTGCAGCGGTTAAATGAAGCTTCCTATATCTTGGAACTGGATAAAAATACAGTTCCAATGTTTAAGTTATATCTATATACTTTCACGCGGAGGCTTTAAAAAAAATTATCATGGAATTTAGATTTTGTTACGGATTTCTACTAGAAAAGGAATTTTACAGCAAAAAATAGTGTGCTTTTATGGGAGTAAAAAGCGTAAGAAAAGGGCAAAAATACCCTTTTAAAAATTAGTCAACATTTTTACTGTTTGTACCAAAATTATATTCTATAAACATTGATTCCTGTATTGAACTACAATCATTACTAATACCAGTCATACTTGAATAAAACATGTAAAAAGAGCATACACAAAATACAACAAAATATTCAGGTTTTCATCATGCTCCATCTCTTTTTAGATGCATGTTTCTTAATAATAATAGTTCCAACCCTGCTTTATTATCTTCAGAGAACGCGTATTAATAATTAAAAAAGAATTCAATGCATGCATTTTCTGAGATAGTTTGTTTTGCGGAGAGTAACACTTAAGCAAAAATGGCATTTCAAGAAAAAGCTATCGTGTCAAATATAGATGTTAATGCTTTTTAAAAATTTTAATATCTCCAGTTGTAATGGCCATAGAAGTAAGATTCGAAGTGATCTAAAGAGAGATAGTATAATAATTTATAAAATTTGAAAAATAATGTGAAATGACGTTTTTAAGGAATACAGGAGGATTCTACCTTTTAATACTGATTACACGATGTGTTACTAATCTGTATATACACGCTGCAGTAATATAATCGATCCAAGGATCGTGGGTTCAATACAACGAAATACGTTTTAAACATTTACAAAATACTTATAAATCGAAGCGATTCTGTTTGAAGAAGGGCACTGTATGACGTCACGAAGGATCGCTGCCACGCCCATGTTTTGATAGATGCAGGCGATAAGTTGGATCGAGTACGTCGGGGAGATTCCAGGATGGATAAGGAATATACTTTATGTTTTCACATTTCTTTATTTTGTTTGAGATTGGTTCGTGTTTTCTGTGTGTGCATTTACTTTCTTTTTAAGTATATTCATTGCTGTATGACGCGTTTATACATCTCTTTCGTAATGACTTCGAACACGTGTCATTTTTCTCTTACATTCCTTATATTGCGTCTCCATATATCACGCCGATCTTCTTTACTTGACCCACCGTTAAGCGGAGAGCAAACCTTCAAAATCCCTTTCTTTTGCATTGGGAGATCAAAGGTCACTTGTTGAAAGATTTCTGCAACTAAATTGGCATAATAAATTTGGACAAAGAAATTTTTTTTTCAAAAACTTTCGGGATCGCGGAAGTCTAGTTGGAAGAGTATCGGACTAACAACCGAGGGTAGCGAGTCTCAATCCAAACACTCGTGTACAGAGGGGCTGGTGCACGTTAAACCCGTCATGACCTCCCGTGTCATCATTTTGGTGTAGTGTCGTCACGGATCTTTTCCTTCGGGTGCTGACCCCGAACCGTCGCCAATAGCCAGTTGTGTTGCTCCAGTGCGATCTTAAATATCTACCTATCTTCAAAAATGTTCTAACGTATTTGGTTTCATATCGATTTGACCTCAGAGAGACTTTTCTTTTAGGTGTTCAAGGAGCTTCACGTACTACAGGTACTCTGGTGATCTTTTACCATGGAGTTGACTGTCTTTAGCAAACACGGTGTCGAGCTGGGGGTATCCAAGCGATCTTTTCCAGCTTTACTCCTACTACTCTGTTCGCAAAGCCTCTTTGCCTCCTTTCACGAGAAGAGTCTCCTTCAGAGTTCAACCTTTTTTTTTCTCCAATGGCGGGCACATATGAACATAATCATTGGCCACTACAAGGCCGGAAGTGATGGTCACTTGTGAAGGAGCACCCAGTAGGAGGACCCTCATTGCCCCTAACAAAGGACAGCACACTATACATCCATGCCCTGACCCCAGATTCGAACCAGGAACCTTCCGATCCAGAGGCCAACACCTTAACCACTAGACCGATTGGTCGGCTTCAGAGTTCAACCTATTTTGATTGACTTTCCAGTATTCAGCCTATTTTGATTGACTTTCCAGTATTCAACCTATTTTGATTGACTTTCCAGTATTCAACCGCTATCGACATCACTTTTTCGCTGCTTCTGCTTTAACTTTAGGGGAATTAATTGGGAAGAAACACCCTCCAAATAATTGTTGTATAGCGTTCGATTTTTAAATTCTGTGTAATATATTTTATCACCCTTCTAACTATACTCCCATTACTAGTAGATATCTTTCACATCCATTTTATATCTACATGCTTCTGATGAACGTTTTGAAATCATGAATGAATTAAAATTATGTTTTCATCTCAACTTTTCTACATGCTCGTCACCACGGCAACGTGAGGCCATTTGAGACCACGACGGATTGAACGCGCCCAGCCCCCTTTGTACCCGACCATCTCTCCTTGGATTCGAAGTCCCGTTGCTAGGCCGTTACTCTACCAACCTGGCTTTCAGGTGGTTGAGAGGTTTTCTCTTAAATTTAAAACGTTTCGGTTCTTTGTAGCTAGTGAGGGCCAGTGTCGCTGCTCACAATTGACACCTTATTTAAATCCATCTGAAATAAAGCAGCTTCTCGT
Source organism: Metellina segmentata (assembly GCA_947359465.1). Lineage (NCBI taxonomy): Eukaryota > Metazoa > Arthropoda > Arachnida > Araneae > Tetragnathidae > Metellina > Metellina segmentata. The sequence continues at coordinate 15,249,283 of OX375879.1, read as the reverse complement.
GTACTTTCGACAAGCGTTGATTCTTGTTTCGAATAAAGTGTGGGTATTGTGGTGAGCGAGGTTATCTTCCGGCATGCGTCGTAATTGACGATCTCGGCAGCGGTGAATTCAGGGTAATCTCAACAAGGATTGCTGCATCAGAGAAAATGCAGAGGTTCTTTCGTCATTTAACTGTGGTTCAAAATGACGTGGTGTTGTCCACGATCTTTCCCTTCAGCGGTTGATCCCAGACCGTCGCCACCAACCAATCTGGTTGTTAAGGTGTTAGACTCTACCTTGGAAGGTCAGTGCATGAATATTTGTAAGCGTATGATGTAGAGGCGGCTGGTGCACCTTCAATCTGTCGTGGCTGAAAGTCCTCACGTTTGGGTGGGTGTGTAAATATAGAGAGTGGGGTGCCAGCTCAGGTGTTGCCTCGTCATCTGACCGTGGTTGAAAATAACGTTATGTGGTTCATTGATCTATCCCTCAGAGGATTGATTCCGGGCCGTCAATAGCCCGTTGTGTTGCTCTAGTACGAAGTTAACTAAAATTACCATTACCATTACCTGATTTCTTGCTATTTTCTTCTGTCATCAGACCACAGATGAATTTCATTAGATTGGAGATGTCTACCGTGTAGCTCTGGCAATAGTATGCAGCTCAAATCAAGGCGAATGAATCCACTACCTGTTGATTTCATTCTGTTGCCATTCGCCAATATACAAGTAGTGACTTTTACTATACTATACAGTAACTTTTACAACCGCATTTAACTGAAGGTCGAATTTGTTTCTCAAGGAAATACAGGTAATATAACCGCTTTGGAGGACCGAAAGACGCTGGGAAAATAAATGAAGTAGAAAATTCTATTCAGATAATGGGTTTTTGGAACGCTAAGATAAAAATGTTTTTTTACTTTCTACGCCTAGTTTATATAAAGAATGGAATGCCAGTTTTTTCTGGGGTTGACGAAACCATTCTTTTTAGAGAAATCGAAACCCCATGGTATTTGCACAAAATTTGCCTGACTGACCTAAAAGATTTTCGACTATAGGGCTATAAACACCCTCTTGAATTATGACAGCCCTATGGATAGAAGCGATCAGTCAGTATTTTGACAGTTTGGGTGAATCAAGTGCGGTTTTTTTAAATCCTTATTTCAGATTTTATATATAATTTCATGCGAAAATAGCTTTGTATCTGTCCGTATATAGATTTTAAGAACAAGTATGATATAAAAATTAATTGTTTTTACAATGGCCATTAATAATCTTACGCCAACATAAAAAACATTTTCCGAAAGTTAGCGCACAAACACATCTTTTTTTTTTACTCAGATGTAAAAAAGAGATTTCTTGAAACCGAGAAAAGGGAAAAATTCTACTTGCATTTTCCCAACCTATGTTCCCTCCCTATAAATAAATATAAAAAAAATTAAATGATGAATCAGTCTTATAGTTTATTTCTATCACAGTTAATCATAATTAAATTAATGTAGCCCGGTTCGGTAAGTAACGGATAAGCAACCGAAGGGTTTCGTGGTAGAAACTTGATTCGACTAAAGATAGTCGTGTACGTGGGGGATGGTGCACGTTAAAACTGTCATGGCCTTGAGGCCATACAGCAACATACATACATATATCCTCACGCTGGCGTAGTGATATTTGAGGTCAGGTGTTGACCTTGTCATCTGACCTTGCTTCAAAATGTCGCGGTGTAGTTCTTCGAACTTGTTCCCGTACCGTCGCCCGTTTTGTTACTCCTGTTGCCAACGTGAGGATATTTGAGGCCACGACCTATTGAACCTGCACCAGCCCCTTTGTAGACGACGGTCTTTGCTTTGATTCGAACTCGCAACGTTTATATTACTGAGTTGTAGTTCTGGATCTCTGCAAACACAAGAAAGTGACTCTCGCTCAAGTACACGAACAGCCAAATACGCCGATATTACTCGTTCGAGTGGCGGTTAAAAAAATGAATGCCTCGAATCCTCTAATAATCGAAATGCTTCTTTCCTTCTAATGCAGCCCCGTAATCGAAGAATGATGTTCGACACAGACTTATTTCTCCCCTCGTCTCAGCTTTTTGCCCCCAGTGCGATAAGCAAATTCAATTTTGATGAGGCCTCTTCCATATTGCCCGAGTAATCGATTCGACTGGAATCGATTCATCGTCGTTGTAGCTTTGAATGGGTGCGAAAGCTTTCGGATTGGGGGGAAATCGATTTTTTTTTGTGTCGTTGCGAGTGAATCCTCGATTGCTTAATAAACAGTCATCCCCCTATTTTCCCCGCGTCGGGGGAGACAAGAAAAAAGCGAGATATACAGAGGGAAGCGATACAGCAAAGGGCGAAAAAACGCACTTCGTTGCAGCAGAAATGCACAAATTACACATGATTCATTTGAGCGGCATTTCTTTTATTAGAAATATAGCAAAAAATGAGTTAAACACGTGCCTATGTTTGTTTATACGTGAAGTAGTGACGCATCAGAAATTGTCGCTGATTGGAACAACACGAAGAATGTCTCATTACTACATTCTTCGCCTACGATACTATGAATAGTTGCGGTTATGTTGAGCACTATTAGTATTAGAGCAAATTCTCAAACGTATCATTCAATAGGGAATAACGTCCTCAACCAATTCAAATGTTTAAACATTATGTAATGGGCAGACTTTTGAAATTTTGCATAAGCAACATAATGCCAATAGCAACATCTTGTTTTGATGCTGTAATCAGATTTTACATCGTCAAATCAATCGAAGTACGAAATTTCACGAATTAACTATCGTTATATCCGAAGATATTCGATGCTAAAGACGTTATCCATTTCTATGATTATCTCCGCATTAAAAGTCGCTATTTGTACGCCACTATTTGTGAAAATTGCAACACCATGAATGAATCATGAAAATTAAACGAAACTTGCAGGAAATGCAAAAATGGTTATGATATACAAATGATTATAATTACAAAGCGATCACGTATGTGTGGGCCAAGAAACACCCTATAAACTTTCAAGTGAACCGTGTATAAAAATCTCTGTAAAGGTGCGTTGAAATGTGTGTGTATCGTCGTTTGACTGCTGTAAATGATTGAATATGCCTCGCCAAAAACTCACTAACGGGAGTTCAAACGGTGCCGTATGATCGGCCTCCGTGAGGGTGGACTTTCGTATCATGTAATCGCCACTCGCAGAAACAGCGTAATGCCACAACAGGGATTCGTGTGCGGAGGAGATTGACCACGGAAAACTGGACAAGGCGAAACCCCGGCAGTGGTCCACGCAATATGATGTCACCACGGGACGATAGACACCTCGTTCTCATGGCGGTGACGGACCGTACAGCGTCCTCTCGTGCGTTGGCACAACATTGAAAAAAATCTACAGGTGTGTCTCCCAGACATGAGTGACACACACTTATCAGTGGCCCGAAATATTTCAAGTTTATTAAAAAAAACGCGTAGATGTGTATGAATAGATTGAAAAAAAATCATTCAGCTAATCACAAATTCCATCAGCATTACGTCCTTTTGAGTAAAATAGATTAATTTTTTATTCGTGTCCGACATTTTTTGGTTAATTACTAATTGCATTCTTAAAATTTTTTAGGAATGTTTAGTAAATTTGTTTTTTATTACAGCCTTACTCAACGCGATAGAACTATCAATTTTCAACAATAGGAAATATGAGTTCTCAAATAATAAAGGAGTTGATATAAGCGGGAAAATGTTTTGATCTGTTTTATATTTATTCAATACATCATCACAAAAGGCTACCGTAAAGATAACCTGATTTTATTGTAGATATTTTAAGACCTCCAAGCAAACGAGGCAAACCTTTTGTCACTGGAAGCTCCCCTCTCCTTCGGGCGATTCCTCTTTCTAAGCTCCATTGATTCTTTGTCAAAGCAAAGGGGTATAGGAATTTTATCTCATGCTGGTAAACATCTACTATCCTGAGGACAGTCCTGAGATAGTAAATAATGTAACTTAAGGGAATACAGCCAAGTTCTGTCATTCATAGTTCGTGCCAATAATAATTTCGTCATTATAAATGCCAATAATTTCATTTTATAAATTCATTGGTTTATAGAATTTCAGTTTAGTAAAGCCATTTACAGAGTTTTAGCCTCCAAATGAGTAACAATTCCATAAAAAAAATTTCAACTGATAAAATTTCACTGGTTTTTATAAATTAAGTAAAAAAAAAAATTGCTATTACTCGTCAAAAAATAAATCGATTTACACAAAATCAGGTAGGTATTTTAATTAACGTCACACTAGAGCAACACGACGGGATCTTTACAGCGGTCCGGGATAAAACCCGAATGGAAAGATTCGAGGACAACGCCATATCATTTTAAATCACGATCAGATTTCGAGCCCAAAATTAAAGATTTGTGGCATAAAAAAATGAGTCAAATGCATGTGACAAGATGTCTGAATGCAAGTCCTTCTGTAATCTACAGGCTGCAGATGCATTTCTAAGAAGAACAGATTCGGCGTCTAGAATGTGCAGCTAATGAAGACGCTAGAAAGCTGTCACTGCTGTTGATGATAGCCGGTTCAGCAAGACTGATATCAGCTGATCGCGCAGAGGACAGGTTTGTTCTAGACGACCACCCATTTGTGTAATCCTCACCGCACGGTGGTTGATTTGGACACGCATGTGAGTCGGATGGAGTGAAAGCCAACGGAGCTTTGTTCACTGACACTCTTCAGTGACGAATGCAGATGCAGTTTTCAGAGTTGATTCTAGACGATCTGTGGCATGGAAGCAGACCACTCTGTTACCGTCTTTCCCATCACAACTGGTCTACCCATCAAGGAAGCACTGACGCTGGGCAGCTCACTCCTTACTACAAAGTAAAATGGAAGCAGTGTGATTTATGGACTCCAGGAAGTTCGAACTGAAGCAAGCGGTTTAAATTCAGTCAAATTTGATGTGCAGAATATTCCCTGGGTTTAACCTTTTTTCACTTTAAAATAACGGCACTTAAATTAAGTCTCTTGCCTCTAAATGCATCACAGAAAAATTTGTTGAGATCAGCTCACAAGCCCGGTTGGAAGAGTAATGGATTAGCAACAGGAGGATTTCCAGTTCAAATCCAGCAATAAACTGACGTCAACAAAGGGGTCCGGTGCTCTATAAATCTGTCGTTGCCTTAAAAGTCCTCACGTTGGCGTGGTGTGGAATATTGGAGAATGGAGTGTTAGATCAGGTGTTATCACGTTATCTGACTATGGTTCAATTACGAGGCATTCTACTCGGATCTTTCCCTTGGGGGATTGATCCCTGACAGTGACCGATAGCCCTTTGATTTGCTCTGGTGGGACGTTAATTAAAGTACCACTAGCAAACCTGTAACCATTTCCCGACAGGGTGGTTACGAACACAGATAAGAACACTTTCTCTTGCGTTCAAGTTGCTACTGTTCTAGTTATCGAACATCATCAATGTATGACAGTGCCTGTGTTCTGATACGATTAAGAACGTGAAATCTTGGGGGCTGTTCTGGATAAGAACACAAATAAGGAAAGATTCATTGTAGACTTAAGAGGAGGGAGACGTGTTTTTGCAGCGGACGATGCGGCGTGTATATCTGAAACTTTGTATTATAGTGTAAAAATAAGCGTGCGTGTCCAATTTAGGTATGCAGTGTCCCTCTGTTGTTGGCCACTACGACACACATTGTCTATCCGATTAGACATCGCTCGGTCGATCTGACACTACCATACCTGCGTGAGCATTTCATAGCTCAAACTTTCTGCTTTGCATCACAAAAAAAATTCTCCCTTGTCTTCCTGTCACCATTTACGTTGTGGGAAATTTCTTTTACCGTAAACTCTTCGTAGGGTCTGTATCCCAAGATGGAGTAGAGCGAATCTAGACGTGTTTTCATCTGGAAGAGCGTTTCCATCGTTACGGTGGAGACGGTTCGTGTGGCGTCTCCTTACATGCACTGCCAAGTGATAAACCTAATGCACAAAGATATAGAGGTGATTTGAGACCCGATCGCACGTTCTCATGCAATACGTGATTCCTTTGTTCGCGGTAGCCCAATTGGCAGAACAACGGATTAACAATAGGAAGGTTGTAAATTCGAAATTTGGTGAGTGGAGTGCCTATATAGATGTTGTTCAAGTCATCTGACCGTGCTTGAAAATGACGAGGCGTTGTCCTTTGATCTTTCACTTCTGCATAGATACCAAACAGTCGCCAATAGCGCGGTGTGGTCCTCCATTGCAAGGCTAATTAACTACCTACCTTTATCCTGCAAGATGATAACGCTCGCCCTCATAGAAGTAAACTGCCCAGATCTTGATGAACGATATATCTGGTCTAAGCCACAGGGTCAAGGAACATTGCTACCTACAGCGACATAATGAAAATGGAGCATCGCTGGCGGTCCTCTTGACTATGTTAGATGAGACCACATTCCAAATTAAAACGTATTGAATTCAAGTATCTTATTTCTGAAGAAGTCCTTGTAGCGATGAATTAAAAAAAGTTATTAATGTGTTTCTAGACTATTCAGTTGCTATTACTTGTTATTTAATTAGTATTTTCTCCAAATTACACATAACTCTACCAACTGTATTTTTATTTATCATTACTTATTAGATTTTTCTTAGTTTGTGGAAACTCTTGTATTTCTGATAAATATCTGAGGGGTTAAGAGTCTTCTTGAGTTCTCTAATGCTAACCATTAAGTCTCATTACTTAGAGTGTCCAATAAAGATCTACAATAACATTATTATTTCTACTATTATGAACAATTCTGAAATGTAAGGTTTGTGTCGTCATCTCCTTTGCCAGGCAATGCGAAATAACCTTTGTACCGCGCAAGCGCAAACTTATTCTACTCTCAAATTTTGAACGGAGCCATCCGTTCTTGTAGCTTTTATTATCTATTCTCGTATCGTGATAATGCATTCGTCGATTAATGTTCTATTTCGAATTAATTTAGATGTTTACTTAACTATTATGTTTGTGTGTGATGGTATATATACTGACCCCTTGTTTAAAAACAATCATAATAATGGGAATGATGCATAAACAAATAAAATTTTGTATTCATAGATTATATGTATCGCTAAGCACAGAAAAATGTTGAAAACAATTGAACATTTTCCTGCGTTGTTTGGTGGGTGCTTATCTCATGATGTTACGTTTGTCCTGCACCTGGAAACTGTGCAAAGTTAATTTTTGACCTATTGTAGAGAGGTTGGAGAAGATTTCTTGTCAATCGGCATTGATACAGCGTAGTATAGATGTATGCTCTTTTTTCCATGGTGGTGCACTGCGGTAAATACCGGGTACCATGAACAAAGGTTGTACTCTTTAGATGAGCAGTCTTGACAGCATACAAAACAATCCTTCTAGATATGTTTGAGATCTAAAAGCTCACCCGGAGATTTTCTCATATCCTTTTGATGGGAAAGTACAATTTTTCTATAAAGGTTGGGTTCTAAGCTGGGTCTTACTCCGAGAGTGCAATTTTTCTGGTTCCTTTGCCCCAGATTTTGCCAGCTTTTTCCTTCCCTGGAATGCCAACGAGGTCCATTCAAAAGCCATCAGGAGCACGTCTTTAGGTGTGTACGGGCAACACAACCCCCGAGTGATCCTTTTCATTTTTATCCTCGCCAACCCTCTGCTTTTTGCTTTAGCTACCTCTCTTCCTGTGGTGTCTTGTCTTGTGGTTAACACGGCTTGACCCTTCTCACCATAAACCCGAACACAACTCACCAACAATTGAGAAGTACTCTTAGATTCTTTGTGGAATCTTATTAGTGTGGTGTTGTAATTAATTGTCGTACACAGTTAGCCTACACTGATTTTTCCAAAGCAGTTTCATTTATTGATGGTGTCCAGTTTATAGGGAAATCAGCTTTACCCGCTGGCTATGGGAACCCGTTGAACTATGGCAAGAGCCGGGGCTTGCCTCCAGATGGGTAGTGGATAGATTCTCCCGGGACCTGTTACCTAACTCTCACCAAAGGATGGATCTCGGCATGGACGATGACAAGCGTCCAAAGTTGACGTTCGGGTCCTTCGTGCCTCTTACCGACAGCACTGTTCGGTCCTCATCCGCTCGCTGTCTCTTCTCTCTTCGTCAGGGCAAGAAGCCATAAAGGACACCACTTTTCGTTAAGACAAGAACCAAGAGATGGACCAGACAGCAGGATGCGGTGGTATACGGGAAATAAAACTTGCTTTAATAGGGGGATGGTCCCACACGTGCTGCAATGACACTAGCAACCCTTCTGGGCACACTTTCAACAAGGTTTTGATACACATCTAGGTGTATTTTAGTCCATTCCTGCTGCAAGAATGTCGCCAGCTCAGCTGTAGATTTCGGACGGGGTTCCCTGGTCCGTAAGCGTCGCTCTAACGCGTCCCACACATGTTCTATGGGGCTTAGGTCGGGACTCTGAGCAGGCCAGGAAAGACGTTTTACGTCCATATCTCGATACCACTGCTTGACTGAGGCTGCAACATGACATGGAACGCTGTCGTCCTGGAAGTAACATTCGTCCGTTCCATAAAATTTCCAGAGCGTATTAAGAACATGATTGTCTAAAATATTCTTGTAGGCGATGGTGTTCAATTGACCAGGAACAAAAGGCAAAGGTCCCAGGCCATACCACGAAAGAAAACCCAAATAAGCAGTCGTATTTTATAAAAATCTGCTAGCGTCCGGTCCATTATTGTAGGCTAGTGTATCTTTCCAAATACTGCATTTGACTGTCCACGCTTTTTCTACTTCCATATAGATCGTTTGCTAGACCGTCAGCATCTATTTCTATGACACAAAGCCTATTCCCTATGTACACAATCTGGAAAGGGTAGCCCGTTTGGAGCAATAGCGGATGTTTGAATCCAACCAAAGATCTTCGTGTACAAAGTGGCTGGTGCACGTTAGATCTGTCGTGTGCTCTCATGCCGTCACATTGGCGTGGTGTGGAAATTTTAGAGGGGGCGCCTTCTCAGTTGTTCTCATCATCTGACCGTGGTTCGAATGGACCGTGTTGTCCTCGGGATTTCTCCTTTCGGGATTGATCTTGGACCATCACCAGTAGACCGTTACGTTTCTCCAGAGCGTTGTTGATTAAAAAACTACCTATCTACCTATACGGAACCATTAGAGTGAGAAAGAAAAGGAATAACGGATATTGCGGGGTTTGTTTAATGGGTTCATCCGAAATCAATTTATTTCTTTATCTGTTGCGTCTCCAATTTTCAATGCAATGGGGCTCATCACTCCCTCTTTTTTGTGAAGAGTGTTTTGCTCTCCGGCCCTTTGTTCTACAGGCTCTGGATTCGAGTCCCGGTCACTGGCATGGATAGTCGTAGAGATATGGAAGCCATAGATCGCACGAACCCTAGAGCAGCAACACAGTTTTTGAGCCGCAAATCAAATCACAAAAATATTGGTTTTTTGAACTTTCTTGTATTTATTTAATTACTAGTGCTTTAATCTCTTTTAATGTGGAAGCCTAGAGCCTATGTTCGTGGCTCACAAATAATGAAACTTCTATCTTATGTTTGACATCCATCTCGTTATTTACGTACTATTTCTTGTAAGTAATAAAAAAACATCATACGTCTGTATATGTGTATTGATAATTATTGAGTGCGGAAAGTTTACCGAAACTCCGTTTATATTTTAAAATCTATTTTATACTTTGGATGCTAGCCGAGTCAACGCTTTGTAAATTTTTAAGAACTTTATTATTATTAAATGAGATGGAAAAGATTCCTCAAACAGAATTTCAATCTGTTTTTAAAAAAATGTTATTTTTTTAGAAAATCTTAAAATAATTTTTAAGAATTTAGAAAATTTAAGGAATTTTATGTCATCGAAATTATAGACATTATAATTAAAACATCTATTACTAACTGTCGGAGGCCTTCAACACGTGTTGCCAATCCACAAACACTAATAACTCCAATTAATTGAGCTTTGCGTCGAAAAGTTTCCAAACTCGTGCTTCTGGCTAAAGTGGGCCTATTTGTCCACGGAGTACGGATATGCAGACTTGCGTTAATTATTCGACCATTTGAACCTAGGATCGAAAGAGACTCGAATTCTGATTCTTGGAGCATAAGTTATCGTTCGTTATATTATTGATCCTTTATGATTTTGTATTATAATAGCCGTATTGCGATATTCATTGCTCTAAATGAAATGAATTTGAGGTATCTAATACCTTCTAGGAATGTGTTTTGAGATGATCACGGAAATTAAAAAAACTTTTAGAAAATAATTTTTTATGGAAGAAAATAGTGTGTTTAAAATTTATTTTTATAAAAATGGAGTAAAAAGTGTTGAAATACAAAAGCCAAATATTCTATTTACGCAAAACGTCATATTTAAAAAAAAAATAAGCCAACATTTCACAAGTACGACCGTAATTTCTACCCGATATTACGTATCGTCCTAAAAGGAAGGTTGAGACCAAAACTCATGGAAAAGCCGAATCTACCAATAACACATTTATGTACTTCACTAGACAAACACCACAGACAGATGTCGAGATTTAAAAAAAAAAATATTTTCTTTTCGCCTTCCCATCAAGCATTGCGCCGCCACCTGCATTAAGCATAGACAAAACATTCGGCGACTGTCACTGACATGCAAAAGGATATTATACACAAATGAGAGGCCTTATTTCTGACAAACATTTTCCAGTTTGTAAAACGAATTTATTTTCTAAAAACATTAATTCAAGTATTGCACTACAATTATTACTAGGCTGTTATGTTTAGATTAATGGTGTGAACTTCTAACATCAGTCGTCCCTTAAGAAAACGTGAAAAAAAGAGCAAAATGCAACAAAATATTCAGGTTTAGATCATGCTTAATTTTTTTTAACTGCATGTATCTTAATAATAACAGTTCAAATCCGCTTTATAATTTTCAGAACATGCATCAAAAATTTCAAAAGAATAAAGTGGATGCATTATGAGATAGTGTGTTGTGCGGAGAGTAATGCTTAGCGAGAATTGTATTTCGAGAAGAAGATGAAAATAAATAAAATCCCATGTTAAATATGGATTTTAATATGTACTTTAAAATTTTTTTATGTCTCCAGTTTTGAGGGTCTCAGAAGTAAAATGCGAAGTGATTTAATGAGGTAAAGAATTGTAGTATAATAGTATGTGAAAATGGAAGCGGAAAATACCTTTTTAAAGGTATACAAAAGAATCCTTTAATCAAAAATATAAAGCATTTCATACTTCGCTCATAAGATGATAATTACACCTCAGATGTTACCATTAGATTCAGAAAGTATTTCCTTTCAAAGGTGATTTTAAGCGTCTAATCTTTTTCGTTCGCTTTCATTTCCTCTCTTCTTCATAGTTGGACTGCCTGACGAGTTTGAAGAGATATTCAAACTCTTCTGCACGGGTTTAGTAATACCATTATGTCTTTAAAAATGAAATTGGAGTGTGAACAGGAAGTAGTAATGTAAACACAAAAAATAGTAATATAAACACTCACACGAAATATGCAACAAACATAAAGATATATAGATAGTTGGGTAATGAACGTCGCACTGGAGCGACACACCAGGCTATTGGTAATGGTCCGGTATCCAATCCGAATGAAAAGATGCGAGGACAACACCGCGTCATTTTGAACTACGGTCAGACTACGAGACAACACCTGATCTTGTGCCCCACTCTCCAAACTTCCACACAACGACGACGTAAGGACATCGGAGGCCACGACCGATTGAACGTGCACCATTCCCCCGTTGTGCACAAAGGTATTTTGTTTGGATTCGAATTCGCAAACCTCCGTTTGCTTGTCCGTTGCTCTTCCAACCAAGCTACCACCCCCTGAAAGGAAAAAGAGGATCGCAAGAATATTTTCGGATATGCCAACCTACCTTCCATGTAGCCATCCAACCAGTCTAATGGTTAAGGTGTTGGCCTCTGGGTCGGAAGGTTCCCGGTTCGAAACCGGGGTCAGGGCATGGATGTAAAATTGTGCTGTCTTTTGTAAGGGTCAATGATGGTCCTCCCACTGGAGGCCCCTTCACAAGTGATCTTCACTTCCGGCCTTGTAATGCGGCCAAGGATTGAGTCCAGTGCTCGCCATTGGAAAAAAAAAAGAGTGGTGTAGCATCACATAATTCTTAATCAAAAGCGCGACAGATAGAAAGTCTAATTTTTGCTTGACAGTGCTTTGTCTAGTCTAAGTATGACCAGTATGACATTAATTAAAATACCTACTTACCTATTTCTAATAGGTAAATTTGTCTTGTCCATCGTTTTTCTCTCGTCCTCCTAGAAGAGCGTTATATCGAGGGATTGAATTTCTGTCTACAAATTTCTGGGCCGCGGTAACCCGGTTGGAAGAATAACGGTTTAGCAACCGGAGGGTTGCGAGTTCGAATCCAGCTGTCGTAGGACGTTAATTAAAAATTACCAAATTACCTAGCAGTTTTGAGTACTGATGGTGGTCTCCAGGTGGTCAATTCCTATTCCTACACTGGGCGTATTTCTCAGTTAGGTGTCTGTGTGTGTACGGCAATTTATTGGACGGAAATAAAATAACGGCTATGCTTGAGCACATGTGGCCGAGCTGCACCATAATAAACCAATCATCCCCCAAACAAATATCCGAGTTCATTTTTCTTTCCTGTCGATCACCCTCGCGTACTTTCAGGTGTATTAGTCATCTACAAAAGCAGTTCCAAATCGATTTGGAACTACGCCAGGAATTTTTCAAACTACCATGAAATATTCCGGTATTGGAAGGAGAGCCTTGTGGGTAGCAACCTTTATAGTGTTAATATTTCCTGATTAAGATTTACTTTGAAATGAAATTGCTTTCATTCATTCTTTCTTTCTATTATTCTCAATCCCGGACCTTTCTCTGTGGTCGAATGGGGGGAAGCCCGTTTAGAAGAGTAACGAACTAGCAAATCGGAAGAAAGCAAATTTGAAACTAGTTCCAACCAATCATCGTCGTGTATACGTGGTAGGTGCACGTTAAATATGTCGTGACCTCCAATGTCCTTACGATGGCATGGTGCGGAAGTTTGGAGAGTGTGGTATCAGCTCAGATGTGACCTTGTCATTATACCGTGGTTCAAAATGACGTGGTATTGTTCTCAGATCTTTTACTCGGTGATGGATACTAGACAGTCTTCAATAGTCCGTTGTGTTGCTCCAGAGCGACGTCAATTAATAAGCACTGCCAAATCTATTTTGAATAATGTCAGTGTGTAGGTATTTTATTGAGTTTCACTCTCTCTGGACAACACAACGGGCTATGGGCGATAGTCCGAGATCAAACCCGAAAGGAAAGATCCGACGACAATACCATGTAATTTTGAACAGTTGGTCAGATGACGAGGCACTACATTTTCCAAACTTCCACACACCGCCAACGTGAGGACAGTCGAGGTTACTACAGATTTAACATGCACCAGCCCCTTTTGTACTGTACGGCCTTTGGACGGATTCGAACTCGCATACCTCCGATTGATAGTTCGTTACTCTTCCAACCGGGCTACCGCCGCCTCTGATAATTGGATCTTTCACGTTGGGAATGATCCCAATACTGTCGTCAATAGCCCGTTTTGTTTCTCCAGTACGGCGTTCATTAAAATACTTACCGAATTGTGTGTGGTATGGTATTAGTTTAATACAACTTTTATTATCACATTTTTTGCTTACAATTCAAATTCAAAACAAAACTCAAAAACTGTTTCCTTTCGATGCACATCGCAGAAGAAACACCAGAAACCTTAAACCTAAAAAATCGATCCTCGGTCTATCGACCCCTCCGGAAGTTCTCTCAAAGAACATCCGATTCGTAGTGTTCTTATCGAATCAAATCCAATCGAATCGAGCGTCCCGTTACGTCTTCGAAGGGTGGAGTCTTTTTTCCTAATCGAATTAGAATATTCGAATTCTGGAGTCGAGATAAAAAAAGAGCATGTTTAAAAGGGGTGGTTCTGATCGCTGACGAGTTAAGTGATGAAACTGCTGGATCCATGTTTTGTTTTTCTTAGAATGGAAGATGAATATGTTTTGTTCTTTTTATAGAGTGTTTGATTTTGTGTTCGCGTTTTTATAAAGTCCAAAGAGTGGACTACTACTTTTGGATGTTCGTTTTTGTCTTTTGAAGGTTTTTGATTATGAAAAGCAATGGCTGAGTGACATTCGTGACACTTCTTAGAGGCTCTCGTTTGCCAATGAATATATATATATATATATATATATATATATATATATATATATATATACTCTATAACAAAAAAATCGACGCACCAAGAAGGAGTTGTCCGTTGGAGACAAAAATTGTTGAATAGGAAAATTATGTACAGAATTGAATTAAAATTTTAGAACAATTAAATGATTTATTTCAGAGTTACAGTAACGAGCTCAATAAGGTGTTGACCCGCCTCTAGCCTGGATGCGAGCTGCCACACGGCGTGGCATAGACCGATAAAACTCCCAGATGGTCTCCTGCGTATTTCTTGCCAAATTTGCTCCAATTGTCGGACTACGTCATCAGCATTCCCTACCGGATGCAGTCGCCTTCCCATCAGATCTCAGACATGCTCGATGAGAGAGAGATCTGGTGATCTGGCTGGTCAAGAAAGTGTTTGACAAGCTTGAAGACAGTTCATAGCAACACGTGCCGTATGTGGTCTGGCATTGTCTAGCTGAAAAATAAGCCCAGGGTACTGCGAAAGGAACGGTAGCAAAACAGGTCTCAGAATGTCGTCAACGTACCGCTGTGCAGTAAGTGTACCTCTAATGACGACCAAAGGGGTCCGGCTATCAAGGGAAATGGCACCCCAGACCATAACTCCTTGTTGAGGGCCCGTGTGGCGTGCAATAGTGAAAGCAGGATCGGCACGCTGCCCTGGGGGTCTCCAGACCCGTCTTCGATGATCGTCAGGACACAGTTGGAAGCGGGATTCGTCGCTAAAGACTATACGTCCCCAGTCAGCATCATTCCAGCCTGAATGAGCCAAGCACCACTGTAATCTGGCTCGACAGTGTGCAGGCGTGAGTGGCAGGTGGCGTAACGGTCGGTACGAGCGTAGATTTCGCTCTTTCAGCCGTCTGTGAATGGTCATGGTGGACACTCGTGTGTGGGTCGCACGACTGATGGTTGATAGCGATGAATCAGGCGCTGTGACAGCTGATCTGACAGTCACTCTGTCCTCGCGATCTGTTGTGGCCCTACTTCGACCGCTACCATCATGACGCTGAAATCTGCCATAGTCCACCCACTCTTGCCAGCATCTTCTAATCGCCGCATCGCTTCGACTCACATGACGAGCGATTCTCCGATTTGCCCATCCTGCCTCTTTCAATCCAATGATACGACCTCTTTCAAACTCTGAAAGTTGCTCCTAATGAGCTCGAATCCTGCGGCGAGGCATTTTTTCAGTCGTTGAAGGGTATCCTAAATCGCAATCCAGCAGAAATTTTTAACAACAGTTCAAGAACAACTCCTTATATACATATGCTGGATGCGCAGTTCCGATGCGCTGCAGATCGCAATATTCATTCATTGGACACCAAATTTTAATCATTTGCATATTTGGTCAATACATTTTTGCATACGAAATTTCAAAGCAATCGGATGATTCCTTCTTGGTGCGTCGATTTTTTTGTTATATATATATATATATATGACGACTTTCTTACGTCTCACTTTTTATTTACTCATAAAATGCGAGCAGGACAGAGGTCAATGAAAAATACGTCTTTATTAGACCACAGTCATGATTCGAGTGCTACAAGAGATGGCTCACGAAGTTACAAGTTGCGTATCAACAAATTAATTATTCCTTGATCAGCAATACTTTGACAGATTTCATTGCCGTATATGGTATCATTTGATGAGACATCTTATAGCAAATAAATGGGAACAGATGGTTCACGGCGTGTGAAGATAAATTTAGATCAGCTTGCAAAAATTAATAATTTCTGATGCAATGGCCTGTTAAACTGTAAAAAGCACGTGAAAAAATACTAGGAGGCGACGGCCAACCTCGAAGCAATTTTCTTACGAATCGTTTTTTAATGTTACATCCCCCTTCCCAAGAAGACTACACCCTATGCGTCCATAGGGTGTAGGACATCTAGGAGGAAGCTGTTAATAAAAACTTAAAATTTGGAATAAACTAGCAACCTTATAACCCAAAAACTTCTATCTACCCACTTGCTATCCATCTATTGACATATAAACTAACATACAAAATGAAATAAAAACACTTTAACATTAATGACTCTTTATCTCAGTCATGGTGAAGAGTATAAACGCAATAAACAATTAGAATATAGGATCCATAAAAATAAAATAAAGCACAATAAGTGATTATCACAATAGAATTATGAATGAGCATCAATACCACATAATAGAATTATCAATGAGCATTAATACCACATAATAGAATTATCAATGAGCGCTCATTCATACCAAACTAGTTCCTATATATATATATATATATATATATATATATATATATATATATATATATATATATATATATATATATATATATATATATATATATATATATACACATTAACGATTGCCTAGATACATTATGTATTATATTATATTAGATTGAATCTAACATTAATAATGAATTGATTCGAGCCTGACTGGCCGGCGTTGAGTTATTTTTTCACGCGCCTATTACACAGTTTCTCAGCCTATTGCATCAGAAATAATAATTTTATGCAAGCTCAGCTAAATGCATCATCTTAGGCCCCGTTCACATGAGGCGAAATCTAACGCGCGTTTGATGTTGACACAAAACGCGGGTAGCCAAAATACATAGAGTTCTACTGGAGCGTTCACATGCAGAAAACTGCTGAATCGAGCGTTTTTATTGCTTCCGCGGGCCGAGGAGAACCGATAATTCGAGCGCTTCGGCTGAAGCTCGAGATACATAGGAATATGGTACGCTGTTCACATGACACTCTTTTTGACTGGCGTCAGCACTTTTTTAATTCCTTATTCGATGTTTCTATATTCGCGATCGTTAAAGATACAGTAAAAATTTCAACGGATTTGAAAACTGCGGAAAATTCTAGGCTAAATCGATATCTTAAAAGTGATTTTCTTTAAATAAATATTTTTTCAAGTGTAACTTTTATATTTTTGCAATCCGAATTTGGAGGCATTTGACGAAGATAATCATAACGAACACAAAAGGAGCTATTTATCTCGTTTTATAGAAAAGATTATATCTTGAATAGAGTACTTAGCTGCCTTAATTTACTGCTTCGTGTTTAATACCATTAAAAATAGGAGGCAAATTTATTCAATCGGTGTTTTGAAAATAGTTTCCAACAAAGGGGAATAGTATGTAATTTTCTTTTTGAGATAACGTTTACCGACGACGGTCCGTTTAAGTTTCCACACCACGCCAACGTGATTACATTTTAGGCCATTACAGATTTAACGTTCACCAGCCACCTTTGTACAAGACGGTCTTTGGTTGTATTCGAACTCGCAATCCTCCAGTCGATGTTTTACTGGCCTTGTTTTTCATACAACATATTCTAATCCACCAGTCAATCTTATTATTATCATTTATGTTACTACGTTTAATGTAATTTTTATATCATATTTTCATGAAGATGAAAAGTCGAATTTCAATTTCCAGATTTTTGATTAGTTCTGTTGTAGGCCATTTTACGACATTTTTAGAGCAATTTTATCACTATTGAGGGTAGTAATTATATTCATTATGTACTTGATTTCGATTCTATTTTGTTCGAACATTTACAGACACTCGTTACATGACTTGTCTGTTTTTGGCGCCATAAATGACCTTGCTCTGCTCTTTAATTGTAAGCAAATTCTTTATAAGCGTTCTACTGACATCGGAAAAAGGGATTAGTCGTTCACGATGAAAGCAGAGCGCTGTGACACCGATCTTTTAATTGATGAAATACATAAAATTCCTGCTATTTGGAATATGGAGTGCCCTGCTCATAAGAACAGAGGTTTGAAAAAGTCATCTTGGGAAGAAATTGTAGAAGTTTTTTCTAAAGTTGGAGACAGCAAAGAAAAAAAGAAAATATTTGGTAAATTCTTTATTGTATTTTATTTTTAATACTTAACATCCTTTATATCATTTTATCTTGCCATGATACTTTGCCTTCATTCACAAAGTAATCGGCATATTTATGTCTCACATTTTTAGCTGACATGTTTCCCCGTGGTATATTTCTGGTACTATAGCTTGTAAATGGAGCTTCATAAAGAGTATCTTCATATCGATATCCATCTCGGGATCTTGCATAATTGTGCAGAACACAACAGGCCCCAATTATAGTTTCGGCTGTATCAATTTTAGTATTCATTGCCTTGTGAAATATTCGCCATTTGTTCGCCATCATTCCAAATGTACATTCGATATATCGTCGTGCTCTTGATAAGCGATAGTTGAAAATTATCTTGGTGTATGTTAGAGATTTTACACAATAAGGGCGCATGACGTTTTCCGAAATTCCAAAAGCTTCATCTCCTACAAGCACATGAGGCAAAAATGTGGCTTTATTTGCTGTTTCCAACTTTAGAAAAAACTACGACAATATCTTCCCAAGATGACTTTTTCAAACCTCTGTTCTTATGAGCAGGGCACTTCATATTCCAAATAGCAGGAATGTTATGTATTTCATCAATTAAAAGATCGGTATCACAGAGCTCTGCTTCCATCGTGAACGACTAATCCCTTTTTCCGGTGTCAGTAGAACGCTTATCAAGATTTGCATACTTTAAGGAGCAGAGTAAGGTCATTTATGGCGCCAAAAACTAACAGATGAGTCATGTAACGAGTGTGACTGTGATTGTTCTAGCAAAATAGAAACGAAATCAAAGACATAATGAATATAGTTACTACACTCAATAATAGTGATAAAATTGCTCTAAAAATGTCGTGAAATGGCTTACAATAGAACTAATCAAAAATCTGGAAATTGATAATCGATTTTCCATCTTCATGAAAATATGATATAAAAATTACATTAAACGTAGTAACATTAATGATAGTAATAAGATTGACAGGAGGATTAGAATATGTTGTATGAAAAACGCCAGTAAAGCATCGAGTTTAGGATTGTGAGTTCGAATTCAACCAAAGACCGTCGTGTACAAAGGGGGCTGGTAAACGTTAAATCTGTAATGGCCTAAAATTTAATCACGTTGACGTGGAAACTTAAACGGACCGTCGTCGGTATACGTTACCTCAAAACTAAAATTACATACTATTCCAATTTGTTGGAAACTATTTTCAAAACACCGAATGAATTAATTTGCATCCTATTTTAATGATATTAAATACAAAGCAGTAAATTAAGGCAACTAAGTACTCTATTCAAGATATATCTTTTCTATAAAACGAGATAAATAGTTCTTTTTGTGTTCGTAATGATTATCTTTGTCAAATGATTCCAAATTCGTATTGCGAAATTATAAAATTTACAATTGAAAAATTATTTATTTAAAGAAAATCACATTTAAGGTATCGATCTTTACTAGAATATTCCGCAGATTTCAAATCCGTTGAAATTTTCACTGTATCTTTAACGATCGCGAATATAGGAACTTCGAATAAGGAATTAAAAAAGTGCTGACGCCAGTCAAAAAGCGTGTCATGTGAACAGCGTACCATATTCTTATGTATTTCGAGCTTCAGCCGAAGCGTTCGAAGGCCCGGTTCACATGAGGCGAAATCTAACGCGCGTTTGATGTTGACACAAAACGCGGGTAGCCAAAATACAGAGTTCTACTGGAGCGTTCACATGCAGAAAACTGCTGAATCGGGCGTTTTTATTGCTTCCGCGGGCCGAGGGGAACCGATATTCGAACGCTTCGGTTGAAGCTCGAGATACATAGGAATATGGTACGCTGTTCAAATGACACGCTTTTTGACTGGCGTCAGCACTTTTTTAATTCCCTTTTCGTAGTTTCTATATTCGCGATCGTTAAAGATACAGTAAAAATTTCAACGGATTTGAAATCTGCGGAAAATTCCTGTCTGGATCGATATCTTAAATGTGATTTTCCTTAAATAAATAATTTTTCAACTGTAAATTTTATATTTTCGCAAGACGAATTTGGAAGCATTTGACGAAGATAATCATTACGAACACAAAAATAACTATTTATCTCGTTTTATGGAAAAGATATATCTTGAATAGAGTACTTTGTTGCCTTAATTTACTACTATTGTATTATTTGTATTTAATACCATTAAAAAATAGGATGCAAATTAATTCATTCTGTGTTTTGAAGATAGATTCCAACAAAGGGGAAATAGTATGTTATTTTAGTTTTGAGCTAGCGTATATTGACGACGATCCGTTTAAGTTTCCACACCATGCCAACATGATTACATTTTAGGCCATTACAGATTTAACGTTCACCAGCCCCTTTTGTACACAACATTCTTTGGTTAAATTCGAACTCGCAATCCTCCAGTCGATGTTTTACTGGCCTTGTTTTTCATACAACATATTCTAATCCTCCAGTTAATCTTATTGTTATCAGTAATGTTACTACGTTTAATGTAATTTTATATCATATTTTCATGAAGATGGAAAATCGATTTTGAATTTCCAGATTTTTGATTAGTTCTGTTGTAGACCATTTTACGACATTTTTAGAGCAATTTCATCACCATTGAGTGTAGTAATTATAATCATTACGTCATTGATTTCGTTTCTATTTCGCTGGAACATACACAGTCACACTCGTTACATGACTGATCTGTTAGTTTTTGGCATCTGTCAGTAATTGTATTTTATTTTTAATATTTAATAACCTTGATGTCATTTTATACTGCCATGATACTTTGCCTTTATTCACAAAGTAATCGGCATATTTATCTCTCACAGTTTTAGCTGATATGTTTCCTCGTGGTATATTTCTAGTACTAAAGCTTGTAAATGGATCTTCATACAGAGTATCTTCATATCGATACCCATCTCGGGATCTTACATAATTGTGCAGAGCACAACGGGCCCCAATTATAGTTTCGGTTGTATCAATTTTAGTTTTCATTGCTCTGCGAAATATTCGCCATCATTCCAAATGTACATTCGATATATCGTCGTGCTCTTGATAAGCGATAGTTGAAAATGCTCTTGGTGTATGTTAGAGATTTTCCACAAATAGAGCGCATGAAGTTTTCCGAAATTACAAAAGCTGCATCTCCTGCAAGTACATGAGGCAATAATATGAAATCAACGGTGGATATAGGTTTTGGACTTGAAATTTTTAAAGCATGCTCTATAAGTTTTCTGTACAATAAAGACTCCTGGAAAACAGCCGAGTCACTGTTTTTCCCATACGCTCCGATGTCAACATAGAGAAAACTATAGTTCGCGTCACATACAGCTAACAACGCGATAAAAAATAATTCTTGTAGTTGTAATATAGAGAGCCTGCATTAGCAGGTTGTATCATTCGAATGTGCTTTCCGTCAATTGCACCAATGCAATTCGAAAAATTAGCGTATTTTTAAATCCTTCTGAAACTTTCTCTCATTTGTCATTTCTAGCATACAGATCGGTCTTAATCTGTTCCAAATTGATTAGCACACTTGTTTAATTAAAGTTGCGATGGTAGACTTGCCTACCCTGTAACTGTAGTGAAAATCAGCAAAGGAGCATCCAGATGCCAAATACCTGAAAAGAAATTAAAAAAAAAAGACCTTGATTTTTCTTTGTAATCAAACAGTGGCACCCTCCAACTTACCAGTTTTTTGCGGCACTCCTTTTCATTTTAAGAATATATCATCTAATCAACTTATACCTTTTAATATATTTAGAGTTTATATTTTCAATAAACAAATTACAAATACATTAATTAGTTTAAAAAAGACGCTTAACTTCAAGATTTAATTT
Organism: Metellina segmentata; assembly: GCA_947359465.1. Lineage (NCBI taxonomy): Eukaryota > Metazoa > Arthropoda > Arachnida > Araneae > Tetragnathidae > Metellina > Metellina segmentata. The sequence continues at coordinate 15,227,384 of OX375879.1, read as the reverse complement.
TATCTGTTCAAAAGATAACATTTTCATCTTTCTTGCAGAATTGTCTGCGTTGCGTTTCGATACGAAAGTAATCACTGTCTGTAAAGTTCTTCAATTTAATTTTAATGTATCAAATACATTTCTTATTTAGTCATCACCGTGCTTCTAGAAAATTTTCAATGCATGTGATAAGTTCTAGCTAAATGCGTTTCGCATAAAGATTAGTTACTACTACAGAAAAAAAAATTTAATGAAAAACATGTTTTTTGGTGTTGATCTGGCATAGAATTTTACGCAGATTCGAAATCCGTTGAAATTTTCACTCTGTCTTCAACCTTCGCAAAGATAGTATTTTTAATTAGAAGAATAAAAACGTAATTTAATGTTTAAGGAAAGCCGACCTTGCAAAACGCGCAAAGGGGTGTTCACATGGACTTTTCGAAAGCGCGCGTTGTAACGCGCGTTAGAAAAACTCCATGTGAACGTGGCCGAATTATCGGTTCCCCTCGGCCCGCTGAAGCAATAAAAACGCCCGATTCAGCAGTTTTCTGCATGTGAACGCTCCAGTAGAACGCTATGTATTTTGGCTACCCGCGTTTTGTGTCAACATCAAACGTGCGTTAGATTTCGCCTCATGTGAACGGGGCCTTACACCGTGATCCATCTGTTCCCATCTATAAAATGTTCGAGCGGCGATGATACCATATAAGGCAATGAAATCTGTCTGAGTATTGCTGATCAAGGAATAATTAATTTGTTGATACGCAACTTGCAACTTGCTGCGCCATCTCTTGTAGCACTCGAACCATGACTGGTCTAATAAAGACGCTGTTTTCATTGCTCTCGGTCTTGCTCGTCTATTTTGTTAATTAAGACTTGAGACCTGAAAAAAAGTCACACAAACATATATATTTTTTAATATATAATTTAAAATAGTTCAATGTACTGTTTGCAACCCCACTGTTGATTATTATTTATAAATGTTCTAACAAGGAAACATCAGGTGTTTTGAACTCATAAATAATCTTGTTCGTTAGCAACTGAGTAGCATAGACCGTAACGGTTTTGAGGGGAAACGAGTATTTTTATATATATTCTTGTTCACAATAAAGCGCGATTACACAGTGAATTATAATGAAAAGGCAGATGATCATGGGGAAGTTCATTCGTACGAGGAAGGTCAAGTTTAACTGGGGAAAGGGTTGTAATACGTATTGTGATCATTGGGTGTGTTTATTTTTTTTCTCCCAATCACTTCTGACACTGAACGATAAATTCGGCCACAGAAGAGACGTCAGTCGTGTGTTGTATACGTTCGATTTGAAAGAAGAAACTCGTTCTAAACCACACCGGGTTGTATTACGTTTTGCCCTCTTAAATATTCCAGTTTGGCTACAAACACGAGCCGTGGTATCACCGCTGGAAGAGGGTTGGGAGTTGGAAACTCAATCGAATCCACGACCATCGTGTACACTGGGGCTGGTGCACGTTCAATCTGTTGTGGTCTCAAGTTGGCGTGGTGTGGAAGTTTGGAGAGTGGGGTGCCAGTTCAGGTGTTGATTTCGTCATCTGACCGTGGTTCCAAGTGACGAGGCGTTTTCCTCGGATTTCTCTATTTGAGGTTGATCACGACCGTCGCCAATAGCTCGTCTGTTAAACGTGGGGGTTACCCCCCCCCCCCCGATTGCAGAATGGTCCAAGCGATCTCTACTTTCTTCTTTCCATCCTATCTTTGCACCATTGCATGACGTTGTTTGTCTTTTGATTGACACAGCTGGGCCAAAAATGTCCTATTGTGCCGTAAAACCCATTTCCTATTTTCATTAAACCACTGTGAACTCTCGAAACAGTTCGATACTTTTGCGCTGCAAATAGAAACCCTTCGTCGAATCATCCTTTACCTACAATGCTCACTTTCGCTTCAAGTTTTAGTGCCGCGATAGCCTGGTTGGAAGAACAGCATCGGATTGTTAACGGGAGGATTGCGAGTTCGAATCCAACCCAAGACCATCCTGTACACAAGGGACTGGTGCACGCTGAATCTGTCGTGGCCTCAAATGTCCGCACGTTGTAATGGTATGGCAGTTTGGAGAGAGTGGTGCCAGTTCAGGTGTTGATCCCGTCATCTGACCGTGGTTCAAAATTACGTGGTATTGTGTTTGGATCATTGTTATCCCTTGAAATTTTTATCTGGGCAATAGTCCGTTGTGTTGATCCAGTACGACGTTAAATAAAATACCTGCCGATAGCTTGAATTTTTAAGCTTGCCAAGGGGAGCAGAGGAGGTAAGTACTTTAATTAACGTCACACTGGAGTGACACAACGGGCTATTGGCGATGGCCCGGGATCAAACCCGGAGGGGAGATCCGAGGACAATATTACGTCATTTTGAACCATGGTCAGAAGACCGAGATCATATGAGCCATCCCAGAGCTCACACACTTTAACATGAGCCACGGCCCGTTCCTGCAGTATTTATTTCTGAAGAATATCCATTGTAATGACCTCTGCATCTGTGGCATGGCCTGACCTCTTTGTCGCCACCTGCCCGATCACATCTCCTCCCCTACACATCATTTCGGATCTTTCCCTCAAGGGACTGATCCCGGACCGTCGTCATTAGCCCGTTGTGTTGCTCTAGTACGACGTTAACTAAAATTACCATTACCAGGGAGTTTGAACTCAAACAAGACGTTTAAATTCACTTTTTTCTTTACGACACTTTAATTGCCTATTTAACTTCATAATTTTTTTTAGAGTAGCATCTGTGTGGTACATTTCATAACTCAAAATTTCTGCTTTGCGTTACACAACGTCATCTGACCGTGGTTCAAAATTACGAGGTGTTGTCCTCTGTTCTTTCCCTTAAGGGATTGATCCCGGGCCGTCGTCAATAGCCCGTTGTGTTGCTCTAGTACGACGTTAACTAAAATTACTATTACAATTACCTTTTTTCATTAGGCCGTCTTTCAGGTTATGGGAAAGCCGACCAACCGGTCTGGTGGTTAAGGTGTTAGCCTTTAGATCAGAAGATTCCTGGTTCGAATCCGGGTCAGTGCATGGATGTTTATAAACGTATCGTGTAGAGGCGACTGGTGCACCTTAAATCTATAGTGGCTGAATGTCCTCACGTTGGGTTGGTGTGTAAGTTTGAGAGTGGGGTGCAAGCTCAGATGTTGCTTCGTCATCTGACCGTGGTGTTGTCCTCGCTCTTTCCCTTAGGATACTGATCCCGGACGCATGTAACCTAACTTTACTCGAGTAGAAGACGTGGGAAAATTTTAAGCCCGCTGATTCGTTGGTTTCTCATCGTGGTCTATGACGTTACTCACTCATAGTGGGCTTTCCTGAGAAGTATCAATATTTACTTGCAATGAGTCTCGTGGCTCACTGCTCTCAATAAAAATTTTTCTTTCCGTATTGAGCCGAGGTGATTCAGTACAAATACAAAACATGAGAACTAAGACTTGAGAATCTGTCCAATTGTTTTCAGTTGTTTGCTAAGTATTCTATAAAAATTCTATAAAAAATTGTTATTCGCTATCAGTTTCTGACAATCAACGCGAAAGCTTTCGTTTCTAAATCTCCGAGTAAGTTGAGCCCGTGTGATTCAGTGCAAATACAAAACTTGGGAACTTTCCCAAATATCACAAAATTGAAATTCTTGCTCATACATAGATGAAAACCAACATGGAAATATATTCAAAAGAGAGAGAAAACTTATTAGAAAATCTTTGCAATTTTATTGAATACAATGATTTTAGTGATTTCGAACGTTGATGATATACCTAAACAATACAGTGTCTACAATAATAATTCTAAATTAATTGTCACTAGAAATGGATGCCTTTATCGTAAACCATAATATATAAATACCTATGAACTGTGAAATGTAATTATAATTCTGTGGGTAAATTATCGCAACTCGGCATTGGAAGTAAATATTGATACTTCTAACGCATGCTCACGATGCGTGATTAAAGTCATTAATCACGGGGTAAGAAACCAACGAATCAGCGGGCTTAAAAATTTTCTATTTCTTCTACTCGAGTAAAGGTAGGTTATATGGTATCCCGGACCATCGTCAGTCCGTTGTGTTGCTCCAGTACGAAGCTAATTAAAACATTACCATAGAGGGGGTTTTGTTTACAACCCTTTGTAGTGTCGGTATCTCATGATGGAATTAAGTCACATCTGAGATGTCACCCCACTGTCCAGACATTCACACCATGCCAACTTGAGGACATATAGAACGTGCACCAGTCCCTCTTGTACATAAAAGTCTCTGGTTGGATTCGGTTGCTAATCTGTTACTCTTCCAACCGGGCTACCGTGAAGCAGAGAAAAGTACGATCTTTTTTTGGAATCGGTTGACTTTACCCTCTTTCCATTCCAACGTGGAATTTCGAACGATCCTAACCAAGGACGTGGGAAACGTCCCCAAAACGAAAGTATATCACGTTTTTTTTGTAAAACCTGGAAGCTCACTATTCCTAAGGGTCACTACTTTTACCTTTACATGTTCCAACCTCGGAGCAGTGTTCGAGGATCGATCTTTACATTCGTTCACTTTCCGATTCATTAGAGGATCGACTCTTCTCCCTTTCACCGAGACAATATCTTCCACTTTTTCCCACAAATCTCTCATTGTCCCCTCACTGAACAATAGAAGGAGACAAAAAAGAACGTTTTTTGTCCTCCCTCCCCCTTAATGAGAAGAATGGAACGCAGAGTCTGCAGAAATCGTCTGATGAAGAGAGGCGGCCTCGCTTTGAAGCGGCGGCGAGAATCAAACGATTCGGGTGTGGTGGTCGAGTCAAGTTGAGGAGCACCGTTGCTGCTGCTCGAGAAAGAGAGTCGGCTCGTGGGCTTTTGATCTGTGCTGACGGACGGGTTTCGCGCTGACTTCGCGGGTTCGGGGTCGTTTTCGATGGGTGGAATATAGAGATTGCTTTAAAAAATCGTGTTTAGTCCCCCATGCTCGAAATATTTGGTAGAATTTTTGGAGGATTCGATTTTTTTTCTAATTAAGTGGATGTAGATGAGAAACTCAGTTGATATAATATTACATGAAACAGCAAAGTAAAATTCACTGACCAAAAGAGGGACTGCGAACAATCGAAGTGCCCAGTTTTGCCACAATAGTTGGTGAAGTGAAGTGAGTTTTGCACAAATGATGAATATACAAATGCAAATGTCGTCTCCCATTTCCTTGATGCATCGCGTTTCTTGGGTGATGGCAAGAAAGGTATGAAAGAAAGGAGGTACGAGTTCAATACTCAGACAGTTGATACAATGTCCAGTACGTTCTGGTTCCATCACAGTTCATTTTCATGCATTTAAAATGTCCTCTTCTCAGTCTGGATAGTGTGGTTTTCTATCGGTATTCATTTCACGAATCTTGTGTTGTTTTTAAGTTTTTAGTGAATTCCATTGTTCAAGGTCACACAAAGTTGTCTTCAAGATTTGCAGTAGACATCTAACTCAGCAGAAGTCTGTAAACACAGCACATGTAAAGTAAAATACAGTCCACAGAAACCATTCAAACAGAATGACAGATTGAGTAAAAGCAAACACACGCGATGCATTTTAAATAAAATGTCCAGATTAGAACTTCCAGATTTTTTTTTGTTGACTCTTTGATAAAGGAAGCTGTTTTCAATTATAGGCAGTATCCAAATGTGTTGTTACTCAACATTTTTGGTCAAAACCAGTTTCCAAAATTTGTTTTGCTTGATACTCCCTTTCAGAGAATATTCTTCAGTCGCCTTTTTCTGGACAACTCAACCGCAATTAATAAATTACACGCTGAAATTATAATGTTTTCATTAAACTGAAATCACAAAATTTTAAATTGCAAATAAATTAGATTGACCCATTTCACTTTTATGGTTTACTTTTGTTCTAGTTGTGCAGGTCAAATCTGGTAAGATTACTTTTGTTAAAACACGTTTCACTTCTTTCGTATTTTACATTCGTTCATTTTGAAAATGAAAGATAAATTTAAGAAACAAACGAAAATATGCATTAATAAAAATTAAAAGATTAGTTTTGTATACTTTATATACTGTTCTTTGTACAAAATGCAACACCATGAAGGAGTCATCAGAATTATTTAATAAACAAACGGCTTGTATTAGTACAATAGATGAATAAATTTTCAAAGCAAAAAAACAATATTAAGTGTCCGAAATCAATATTTGGTGTAGCCACCACGCACTGCAATAAGTGTTGCTTACGGCGTGGCATGAAGTGAAACAGATGTTGAATGTCTGCTTGTGGAAGAGAATTCCATATTGTTTGTATGCGCACCCAAAGTTCGTCTTTTGAAGCTGTAGGAGGCGGATCACGAGCGAGACGCCGACCCACCAAATCCCACACGTCCTCAAAAGGCGACATATCCAGCGAATAAGCAGGCCAAGGAAGAAATTGCATGTGTTGAGCTGAAAAGAAGTCTCGAACATTCCTTGCAAGATGTAAGCGTGCATTATCCTGTTAAAAGATAGCTCCAGGGATGCCTTGAAGCAAGGTAACGGCTTCGGGCTCTAGCACTTCACGGACGTACCTATTGCTATTCAGATTAAACTCAATTTGTATCAGCTGAGATCGTCCATGATACGAAATCGCACCCCAGACCATAACTCCGGGTGTTCGGTCACTATGACGTTCGATAACGCACTCTGGAAGGCAGCGTTCACCGGCATAGCGTCTAACACGAATGCGGCCATCATGGTTCCGATGAGCGTGATTCGTAAAATGTGATTCGTCAGAAAATACAACTTGTTGCTAATCAGCCCGCCAGGCTCTGTGCTCATGAGCCCATAGCAGACGCAGCCGTCGATGGTTTGGCGTGAGGGGGATCCTGTATAAAGGAATCCTTGCACACAGTCTACGGTGCAGCACACGTCGACGAATTGACGAAGCCGACATTAGTACATCTGTAGCAGTAGACCAAAGTGCTGCCAACTGCCTGGAAGAAGCTGTACGGTCATTCACCGCCATGTGGACCAGGTGTCTATCATCGCACGCTGACGTCACCTTCTGTCGTCCACTCCCAGTTTTTCGAGTTGCCCGGTGCTCGTCGGTCCACTGTTTTCAAACTCGCATCACTGTGGAACTGTTCCGCTGCACACGAGCTACTATTGCGCGATAGGAAAATCCTCCTTCGCGAAGGTCGATGATTCTCCCCCGTTCAAACTCCGTACGTTGTTGAAATTTCACCCTATTTCGTCGTGGAGGCATACTTAGGTCTCACTAAACGTTCGCCACTAAAAAATAACCATGCACTATTTTCAACGTCCCGCTACAGCCCTCTATTTATGCGCTTTTATCATCAGTTCAAAGGGCGCTGCTCACACCACGCATGCGTGGTGGCTCTGAAAATTTACTACTTGGCATAACATCCTATAACTGACATTTGCTGCAAATTTCATTTCGTTCGGATGATTCCTTCATGGTGTTGCATTTTTTACAAACGGCAGTGCATTCAATCATAAGAGCGCACTTTAAGGGTCTAAAAGACCAGTAATAGTTGATTATACTTATGTTGTCCTTGTTTTCTAGGCATCCAGATCACGCGTCTGTCATTCAAGCAGTTGATTGCATTTATGTTGTCCTCTAAGCGTGTTTTTCATTGGAGTGGTCATTAATTCCTTGTTCCTTCCCCTAGGCGTCCAGATCACGCGTCTGTCCATGCCCCGTTGGGTGCAGAACGGGACCGAGGACTCTGTGGTGCTGGACTGCGAGTACAACTACTCCGAGGAGGACGACAAGCGGCTGGTGGTCAAGTGGTTCCTGAACGACGACCCGCTGCCCATCTACCAGTGGATCCCAGAGCTCAACCAGCGGTACGCCTCCGAGAGGGTGAAGGGCAAGCTGAACATGGACTACTCCGTGCACCCCTCCTCCAAGCACACGCGATACAGGGCGCTCAACCTCATGAAGCCGACCACCGAGCTCTCCGGACGGTACTCGTGCCACGTCGTCTCCCTCAAGGGACAGGACGTCGAGGATCAGGTCATGGTCGTCTACGGTGAGAACGCGTCACTACCTCGATCAGGGGCGGTGGTTTGTTGGAAGGGATTAGCAACCTGAGGGGTGCCACTTTCGATCCAACCCAAAGGCCGCCGTGGATAAAGGTTAAATCGGTCATGTCCTCGCAATGGCGTGGTGTGGAAGTCTGGAGAGTGGGATGCCATCTCAGGTGTTCACCTTCTCCATCGACCTTAAAATGAAATAGACGGAGCATGTGAATCCAGATTCATGTTAATTCTTCCAGTTTCTATGTTTGAAGATCTTGTCACGAGGTTGTGGGTGAAAGGAAGAATCTCACGTAATTGATTGGTTAAAGTGATCGTCCTCACCGTGATTAAAAACAGTGTTCTGCGAAGACGATTCGTGATTCACCCTTCACACATCTTACGACAACGACAACTTTACGTGGTCCGTCTATTTCATAAGAAGGTCAATGACCTCGTCATCTGATGGTGGTTCAAAATCTCGTGTCCTCGTGTCTTTCCCTACGGGGATTGATCCCGGACTGTTGCCACTATCCCGTTGTGTTGCCCCCAATGCAACGTTAATTAATTTTCTGCCTGCCCTCATTCATTGGTGTAGCCAGTATCTCCAGAGCGGATGTCAGACTGAACCGCCTTCGCATTGGACGCACTCGTCGTCATGGAGGAGAGAGAGAGAGAGAGAGGCTCTGTTTCTTCTGTTTAACGTATTTTAATTGTCTTTAACCTTTACGTTGCGGCGATTATATTTTTTCAATCGTCTCACAGAATGTCTAATTCGCCTGCATGCCCGACCCCCTCTACTTAATTACTTAACTTGAGCCTTGAGTGGCATTAACGACTGACGCTTTCCTTCCATAGTATTTTGAGGCGTATTGTTTGGCGTGATTTAGATATCACACCGGAGTGACCTTCTGCCTTTCCCCAAAGTGATTGTGACTTCACACCTCACGGTCGATAGGGTAGAGTACCGAACTAAAGGATGAACCCTCTAGAAGGTAAGTCGCTGACAGCTTGTAAATGGTGATCAATGCCACTTAAAAGGGGAATAACATGTACAGTACACAGATCTATACCATGCCGCTGGTGTAAACGAAATTTGGATGGTAACAATTGTCTATCTGCCGCAGCGTTTTGGTTAATCATCGACGTCTCAAATTTGTTTACCCTTTACACTACGGCTGGTGCAGCAATTGTTCCATGATTGTGCCAAGAAATTATTTAGACTACGTTCAGTACAATAGTTGTACCTTCAAAGTTACAAGATTCACGCCAAGAAATAATTGCTCTTGTTATATCTATAGCCGTAGTCAAAGGGTTAAAGTGCAATTTTGAGAATGTGCGAGATTCCCATTCAAACCTTTTCGCCTTTTTACGTTCAGTTGATTTTTTAAATCTCATCTAATTTCTTTCTCCCAACTTCAAAAATAATCATAAATATACTATGTTAAATTCTTCCGTATCTTTAGTAATGTTGCAGATGGTCTTGTTTTATCATCTGACTATTATTTGAATATTATTATTCTCATACACACATTTTACGTGTTTTAAATCTATGTCTCATCTTTGTTTCGAATGATGAATTTTTAAATATTTTTATACTTTTATCATGTGTGGGTTGTATTCAGTCTTGTGTGTTTGACGCAGCTTGTCCGCTTTTCGACCTTGAGCTATAGATCTCAAACATCCCTTTTGCAGCTCTTTTTTTTTTTTAGTTGATTTTTTTAAAGTAATCAATTATTTCGAGAATTAGGGAGGATTCTTAAAAGAGTGAAAACATTCGTTTACCATTCACCAATGATATGCCTACACCGAAGAAATTAAATGGAAAAACAGAAGCATAATACAAAACATACATAATAAACACTTTAAAACGATACCTGAATCTAACCTCGTATATACCATTCTCACCACGGATAAGTCCTTTAATGTTCCCCTTTTCACCAGCTAGTCTTTCTCTCCCTGGCTATGGGGTCGATACACACTACCCTACAATAATGGACCGGACGCCAGCGGATTTGCATAAAATCCGACTACTTGTTTGGGGGTGTTTTTCGTGGTATGGCCTGGGAACTTTGCATGTTGTTCCTGGTCAATTGAACACCGACGCCTACACGAACATTTTGGACCATCAGGTTCTTCCTACGCTTTGGTAATTGTATGGAACGGGCGAATGTTACTTCCAGGACGACAACGCTCCATGTCATGTTGCAGCCTCTGTCGAGCAGTGGTATCGAGATATGGATGTAAAACGTCTTCCCTGGCCTGCTCAGTGTCCCGACCTGAACACCATAGAACTTTTGTGGGAGGCGTTAGAGTGACGCTTACGGACCAGGGAACCCCGTCCGAAATCTACTGCTGAGCTGGCGACATTCTTGCAGCGGGAATGGACACAAATACCCATAGCTGTGTTCCAAAACCCTGTTGAAAGTGTGCCCAGAAGGGTTGCTAGTTTAAATGCAGCACGTGGGGGGGACCATTCCCCTATGAAAGCACGTATGCCTTCCCTTGTACCATCACATCTTACTGTTCGGTCCATTATTGTAGGGTGGTGTATCCTTCCACACACTTTCACCTTTGAACTCCGACCAACTCGCTCACCTGTCTTCAGATGGACCCGCTCACTCGAAATACTCATCTTTTCCTTTCAGATCGCTGGTGCAATTTCAGCTTTCAGCCATGGATATTTCGTGACAGATCTCCTGGTTCAATAATCTTACTCTTAATCTTTTTATCCCCTAGCGAGTTTATTTTCAACTATTCATCGTTTGACGAGATTTTTAGAATTATTCTATTGTTCATTCGGTAGAATAGAATTCTTTGAAAAGAGTTAATGTCCATTCTGTAGAAAAGGATTCTTTGAAAAGAGTCTATTGTCCATTCTGTAGAATAGAATTTTTTTTAAAGATTCTACTGCTCCTTTCCTAAGAGTAGCCAATAACCCCTTGTGTTGCCTATAAAACGTTAATTAGCTACCTAAGCATAGAATACCTTGGAAAGACTTTATTCCTCCTTTCCTTAGAATAGAATTCGTTGGAAAAATTCTATATATATAGATTGCCCATTTCCTTATAATACTGGGCAACCAAAACTTTTCTGCTTCGGAGATGAAAATGGTCATTTCCTAATTAATTCAATGTGCTGAATACGAATATGACAAAGAAAAAGCTGAATTGGCTACGGTTTTTTTTTGTAATGTATATGCATTACATTGAACAAAAATGTATATTTGTAAATATTATATTACATGTTAAGAATATCTTAATCTTATTTCGACTTTTGCTTTCTTTTGACCGGTCGTTTGTAATGGCCGAGGGAAGTATCTCATCCAACAATAGTCAGCCAGCATTGACGTGTACCATTTGTACTGGTACCGTTGCTCTCTCTTAGCAATGTCCTGATAAAAGCGTTCGCCGTGCTCATCACTGACCTCCCCGCAGCCATATTTGCTGTAGTTAATCCTCTCCCATAGCAACATTAGATCGTCGTACGTCTCCTTCATGTAGACAGAATGTCCGATAGGTATTGACGGAAGCTGGTACCCGTTATACATCAAAACCACATTGAGACTCGGTTTTTCCCGTCTATAAATAGCCGTCATTCGTGGGGCTCATGTGCAATGCCGAGTTCTTGTAGTAGGCCATCCATATCGCAGCAGAACACAAGGCCTTCTTCTTTTTCAAAGAAAGATTCGAAGGACTGATGACGACGGCGAAATGAAGTCACTTGGACGTTTTGCTTAAGAAGATTCCACTGTCGAAGTCTTGCGGCCAGTAATTCCGCTTTGCTTTTGGACCGATCCAAATCTTGAGCAAGACGTTTAGTTCATCCGAGCTAATTTTATGTGTCGCAGATGTTTCATCCAAACACGAAAGGTCAACATCCTTAGTGCTGACGTTGACGGTTTAGAAGATTTCACGAACGCATGGCGATCTTCCTCGTCTGAACTGATAGCAAAATCTGTAGGATGCTCTGGAATAGGGAGCTCTTCGCCATGTGTGTCAGGACGCAGAGCAGATGGTATGTTAGGGTGTTCAACTGTCTACTTTTTCTGGGTCAGAAATTGGTGGTACCATGCAGAAATAACAGTCATCAACGTGATGGATCGGCTCCCTCCAAATCAAGTGCACAGCAAATGGCATTGCCTTTCTTTTGCCATTAAGCCATTCTGAAATATTTACTGCACAAGTGCGGCAACATACGTGTGGGGCCCAGTCTTCGTCCTGGTCGCCTATCTCGCTACCAAAATACAAATGATACGCTTTCTTAACTATTGCACTGGTGGTCTTTTTCTGTGCAGCAAATCTCACTTCTCCGCAAATACGCAAATATAGCAGAAGTTATCAGCAGTATTAATTACTTGATTTGGTGTGCATAATGCAGTAACTAATTTGTGTAAAAGAATGATGAAATATACAGCAACAATTTTGTCGCCATGTATTTATCTTACTAAATTGCACTATATAACGCGATAGCACCTATATAACGGACACAATGTCCATATCTTTGCAACGAGAGCCAGTCAAATTTTTTAAAGGGGATATTCGTGTTCAGCACGTTGAAATGATTCAGGTTTGGGTTCTTTCATCTAAGAAGCAATTTCACTGTTGATCAGTGCAATTGAATCCTTTGTAAATATTCTATTTCTCCTTTCCTTTGAATAGAATCCATTAAAAATATTTTATTGCACTGTTCCTTATAATAAAATCCCTTGGAAAGATTCTATCGTTCCTTTCCTTAGAATAAAATCTCTTAGAAAGATTAAGTTGCTCCTTTCCTTATAATTGAATCCTTAGGAAATATTCTATTTCTCCTTTTTATTGCTCTTTTCCTTATATAAAATCTCTTGGAAAGATTTTATCTCTTTTCTTTATAATAAAATACCTTAGAAAGAGATATTACTTTGATAATTTCCTTAGAATAGAATCCCCTGGAATATTTCTATTGGCGAAGAAGGTTAAAATTGGTTAGAAGTCGTGCAGGGAAGTTGCAAGTTGGAGTTATGCCTGTGAACCCCTCGAAGGGGTAATCTTTTATCATTTCGATTCGGAGACGAGTGGTTGGGTTCCAAATCTTCTGTCCTGAACATGTTGAAACATAATTTTACAGTTCCAAACCCCAGCATGTAAACTTTTGTCGTGCTAGCATCCCCCCCCCTCAGAGCAGTCTCACCCAAACACTCTACACTTAACAACTTCCACCCATTATGTTACCACTTATCTATTTTTTGATGCATTAAATCAACTTATTTTTTTGTGCAATTATCTGCCTCTGCATTTGTGGAACCGACCCCACACTCAGCCTCAATGGTAATTCTCCGATTGCCTTACAGTAGCACTTTTGTCACTGCGTGTGCTTTCTGTTATCATGTCATGCATCTATTTACACATACACGCATCTGGATCTACACCTATGTCTTCATACACACGCGTGCGCCTTTATCTTTGTGAAAATTATCCGGCCAACCTTCCTCGGTGCGTTGGAACCAGGGGATGCACGAGGGACGTGGTGTTCTTGGACAATCACCCAGGTAAAGAGAACGGTGGGGTTGAAAAGGGGAACTCGACCAGTGGAAACGGTCCTTTCGCTGGTATAGTCCAAGATTTGAAACTGTCAATGTACTTGAGTAAATCAACATAGTCAAGTAGCCAAGAAGAAGCGTTGCTCTGGGGTCCGTCCTACCGATATCCTGTCGACTGCCACTGGAACACTAACGTGTTCCTGTGATTCTTTTCCTGCCCTCAATGTATATGGTTGCATAGAGAGTGACGCTTCTTCATGGGCACTCTACTATGTTTATTTACGTAAGTATATTTACAGTTCCAAATCTTGGACAGAAGAATGGGCCGTTTTCCTCCGTGTCCACCGGGTTTCCTTTTCCACCCTGTGAGGTACTCCTGCAGAAACACTGGTGAATGTTGGCCGGAAGGCACCATTGAATCCTCGATGCGGGGGGTGTCCCTGAACGGTCATCCGAGCTATGAAAAACTGAAAGTAGAAACTGTGTGGGACTGGACCCACGGAGGACGTGCGTGTGAACGACTGTCTTACATGTAAATACCAATCTGACACCCTACAAATGCAATAAATGTAGAGTCAATTTACCCCAGGAAGGAAGCGTCAATCTGGTAGATGACAGGGCCGCGGTAGTCAGGTTGCAAGAAGAGTAGCGGATTATCAACCGGAGGATAGGTGTAGTGTCCTCGGATCTTTCCCTTGGGGATGGGTCACGGACCTTCGCCAATGGCCCGCTATGTTGCTGTAGTGCAAAGTCAATTAGAAATATACTCTGGTTGATGATAGAGGAAAATAAGCACAGACACCAGGCACGAAACGTTGCTACAATGGCGCAGCCGGTAGGATTGTCGGCAAGAAACGCTTCTTCACGCTGCCAATTGACTGTATTATTCAGTGTTATTTGTAGGGTATCATAGTGTGAAATTCGGATATTTCTTCCCGCATACGATGATTCCTTTGGCGTAGGCAAGTAGTGAGTGGCGTCTATACTACCGGTATGAAAAACCGCTCGAAAGACTTGAGTCATGAGTGATTTGATGCGTGTTGAACTTCACGTCCGACCCTGTAGGAGCGTGTGTTCTTTTGTGCTGTATTGTGTTACTTGTGGGTGCCGCTATGTGTTGTTGTATAAATGTGTTGTGACAAGAAAATAGTCTTCCATAGTTTTTACGAACCAACAAGCATGTTTACACATAGATTGATATTTCCATGTAAAACAGAGTCGCTCACACGTCCGTCCTCCGCTGTGGTCCAGTCCCCACAGTTCGTTGACTGATGACAATGAGCCACATATCTTCAGCGCACACACTCAGGGGTCGACCACGTCCACTCCCTATCGTGCCCTTCCTGGGCAGATAAGGGCTTTTCGGACGGCGCGTCACAGGGCCTACTTCTAATGTTTCTCATTAGAGGCTTTCCCTAGCTTCGGCTAATCCGCTGTGGGTTTTCAATAACTCGGTACGGAGGGGTCTGCTTCCATTCGAAGAAGAAGTCTCCACAGTTCTACTTTTTTTCCTCCTTGCCCGGATGACCATTTTCCTGCCAACGTCCTGTGGTTCCTTGTGGCAAACATTCTCAGCGTGTTGAACCTAGAACCTCAAACACCCTTTTACCAGATGATTGTCCCTCGCGATCCTACGGACGCCGAGGAACGTCGACCGGATGAAGCTTGTATATGATCTCTTGTTTGATGTGTTTGTGTCTCCTCCCGCAGCACCCCCTCGGACCTTCGACTTCAACTACACTAAGACCAGCCCCAGCGCGGCCAACTTCAGCTGCGAGGCGGACGGCGTCTTCCCCCTGCCCAAGATCACGCTCCTGCGCACGGATACCACCACCGAGGCCGATCTCGTGTCGGGCGTGCAGACGGTGATTCAGACGCAGAGCGGAGGGGCCTTCAGAGTGCAGGTGACCCGGACGTTTCGGGACTGGGAACTGAGCGAGCGGGCCGCGGTCTTCGAGTGCGTGCTCAGTATACCCGGCACGGACTACGAGAACATGCGCAGGGTGCTCTACCTGCCCGGTGAGTCATTCATTTATTCTCATGCATTCCACCCTTGTTTATGTCGCTTGACTGCTTACGTATCATGCAATGAATGCGTATATGTATGTTTATGTATGTATTTTTAATGTGGTATGAATCTATATTTCCATGCATGGCACATAAGAATGAATACCGTCCATCCATTTGTGCATTTACGTGTCTATAGATTTGTATTGAGTGGATGCAAAAGTTCGTCCCGTTTCCGGCGCTAGATGGCACTGCATCACAAAACCGAAGGGTCATCTGCTCCACACGTGTCAAGTTTGGATGTTTGAAAGAAGGAATTCAGCGATTACTTAGGGAGGGGAAATTGTGTTATTGGGTCTTGTATTTTAGATTGCGTTGAGCATTAAAAATGGCAGATAAGGAGCATTTTCGACCTCTGATGCTTTTCTTATTTCCGGAAATTCTAGAATGCTTCGCAGACACAAAAGTGGATGAGTGTTGTGAGGGTGAAGGTGCCGTTGACGATTCCACGTCCCACAAGTGGTGTGCTGAATTGATTACTGTAAACTTTTTAGGACATTTAAAGTAACATTTATTAGGACGCAGACATTGCAACACATGGGTTAAAATTTAGGAAAACATTATGAATGCTTAGTTATGAAAATTATCCAGTTGCTACAGGGACGTCTGATCAAGGCGGAGTCCGAAAGCTAACTAATTGTAGTTTCACACGTGGGCATACACTTGAGGGAACTTGTGAGATCCACTTAACCCAAACACCTGGCGCTAACACTTTACAGTGGTTCTGAAAGTTTCGTCACCTGTCTCAGTTTTAGCTATACACTTCTTTAGTCAGCACTTGTAGGAGCGCGGGAATGGTACAAAAACAGATGGAGGAAGATCATCGTACTACATTGATTCAATGTCATTTTCAGCAAATAAAATTTTTCTTCCGTTTTTGTCAAAAATACGGGATTAACCTTTGCATTAACCCACTATATATACATGCATTCCCCTTTTTTACATGTTCATATACTACATCAGGATGCGCTGCCCGTAGCTCTGCTTTGATTTGCTGGTGGCCCGAATAGCTATGTGTTACTTTAACTTTAACACGATGGGTAATTTTTTAAATTCGCGCGTGCGCGCAACCCAGTGACTATGACGTCAGGCGTGGCACATATCAACGAACAAACTTTTTCAGTCATCAAACAAATGGAGAAAAAAAACGAACCGCTTGACGAATGAGAATTTAGAATCGATTTTGTGCTTGGCTACTTCAAAAAACGTATCAAGTATTAAGACAATGCAATGTTACGGATCAAATTAAATTCTTTATTTACTTTTTATCATCTTTGTAGTAATACAAAGTCACCTGTCAAAAGCCAGAATAAACACCTTTGGCAGAGCGGACCGCTGCGAGATGTGCAGGAAGAGAGTCAATTAGGTTTCTGAAGGTGTTCACTGGAATGTTGAGCCATGCCGACTCCAGTGCCGTGACCAGCTACGCTAGATTACGCGGTTGAGGATCCATGGCGCGAACAACCCAATCGAGATGGTCCCACAGATTCTCGATTGGGTTTAAATCCTATGAGTTTGCTGGCCATGTGAGTACGGTAAACTCATCCTGGTGCTCTTCGAATCACGCACATACACTGCGAGCTGTATGACATCTCGCATTGTCCTGCTGGTAGATGCAATCATTCTGAGGAAAAATAATTCGCATGTAGGGGTGGACATGGTCCGCAAGAACAGATGCGTACTTGTGCTGATCCATCGTGCCTTCCACAATGATGAGTGCACCCAGTAAATGCCAGGAAGACATTCCCCAAACCATAATGCTCCCTCCTCAAGCCTGGAGCATTCCGGCAATTGTTGCAAGGTGTTTGCTTTCAGACGTTTCACGCCGTTTACGTCAACGTCCATCTGTCCGATGGAGCATAATACGTGATTCATCGGAAAAAGCCGCCTGTCGCCACTCTGTGGACGTCCAGTTGCGGTACTGGCGTGCAAATTCCAGCCTTCGTCGCCGATGAACAGCAGTCAGCATAGGTGCATTAACCAGGCGTCTGCTGCGGAGGCCCATGCGCAGCAACGTTCGCTGAACCGTTGTTGAGGATACACTCTTGGTAGCCCCTTCGTTCATCTGGGCGGTCAGTTGCTCAACAGTTGCACGTCTATTCGCCCGAACGCATCTCCGTAGCCTTCGTTCGCCTCTGTCATCTATAGCCCGTGGTGCACCACATGTGCCGCTGATTTTAGATAGTGCCATTTTGCCATGCACGGTATACTTTTACCACGGTGGCACTCGAAGAGTTCACAAAATTAACCGTTTCCGAAATGCTTCCACCCTTGGCCCGAAAGCCAATTATCATGCCCTTTTGGACGTCGGATCAATCGCTACGTTTCTGCATTACGCCAACAATTGAAATGCTTTCCGTTGCCCTAGGACATCCTTTATATACACTCCACTGCAATGTGCTGCCACCTGCCTTTTGTGATTGGTTATTTCACGTTGACGTCGAATGTAGGTGGTGGTCACATTAATGTGACTGGACTGTGTATATGATAATACATATGAATAAAATAAATAATAGGATGGATAACTTTTTTTCATGGTTTCTGGCTTACATAAGTGTAACTATGTGGACCTTGTTTCAATAAGTGTATTTGCTTATGAAATGAATGAAAGTATGAAGTGTATGATACGATTCCTGTATTTAAACGCTTAAAATATAAGTCTTTCTACACCACAAGCACAAGGTGCCATTTGGTGCTCCTTTTATCCAGGCGATGCACACAGATACGAGGCAAATAATGTGCGGGATAGTTTTTGGTATTTCTATTTTAGAAACGTCCTAATATCTATACGGTGCGACATCCCCAATTTTTGGGCCGTGAGTTAGTCCATTCGGAACTGCCAAACAAATCTGACGCTTCAGTTGTTTGTTGTTTCTAATGCCTACACTGGCAGACCAGAGGAGTGCCAGGCCCGTCGAAGACGGCAAGAGGCGAGGGTGTGCGCCTTCCATGTTATTGAGCCCCATTGGGAGGAAGTCCGTCTTTGCTCGACATACATGACACATCCGTTTTACAGGAAGGTCCCTTTCATACATCCATTCACTCACACATATCGTAATTTAGATACCAATCAGAGTCCGATAACCCTCTGATCAGATACCCCCAGAGGTATTGATTTGGTATGGGAACATGGGGGACTTTGTGACCACGACCTATTTAACGTGCCCCAGTCACCATTAGTGAACACGACGGTCTTTAGCCAGGTCGAAGCGCCGATCTCACAATCGTCAGAATTGCAGGCTCCGCCGAGGACAGAACCCACAACCCTTCTGATGCGAGCCCGACGCTCTGCTGACTGAACTACCGCGGCTCGACGCTTCAGTTTAAGATTTAACCTTTGGCGAGAAATCGTTAAAGGTTAAATCCCAAGTTTTTCTGTATATCTTTAAAACGCCATTTTTACCCAGATTTCACATTTTTCATACTATACTTAAACTCTTTAGCTTTTCAAATCACTCCGGATTTTACCATTAAAACTGGACACTTAAATTTTTAAAATATTATGGACATTTATATTTTACATGGGGGTTCATATTGTTTTTAGCTTTTCTCGAAATTTTCGAACATTTTCGCTGCTTTCCACAAAACACGATATCATAATGCATCCATTCTTTTGAAATTTTTTATACATGTTTTCTAAAGATTATATTGCAAGTTTATAAGATTATATTATAACTAAAGATTATATGCCATGCTATATTTTTAAGTGCGAGAAATTTAATAACTTGAAAAATGAAAATGATACAAAATGAAGGATATCGCGTTCAAGAGAGCATTAAACAAAGAATGTTATAAATGCTCATTGATCTTGAGCTGACGTCATCGGCTGATGCAATCGCAGCGCAAAGTTGAGTCACGAAAATGCGCACTGCCGTTCACATTAGTTTAGTCTAGCTGCGACCTGTGTGAGCACGACTTTTGAGGTGTCCTTTATTCGTCTCTTTGCGTTTAATAAATAATAATAGAAATAAAAACTAAAATGTTTAATACATGTTTGAAAATCGGACTTCAAAGTGGAAATTTCGCAAACATTTCAAAATGTCCAAATATATGCATAATAAACACACGAAAAACTATAGAAACGTCAACAGAAAGAAAAATCGAGGCATGAATCCAAGAAAATAAGTACATTCGATGCTGAATGTGAACGGGCTCGGAGGGTGTTCTTGAAAGTATAGGCGTCGCACCTTCAAAGTGAACGAATGCCTGATACGAGTGAGCCAAGCGCCTCAGTTCGATGCGAAAAGCATATATGATGACGTAATCGTTTTAGAATCGAATGATGGACTTCAACCCATAGAGGTCGGTAGTGAGCCACAACCTTCTACATCAACAGCGAGTGCACCCATTGTGATAGATGTTCGGAAGGATGAATATTTAATGCGTGAAATTAAAACAGTCTAGAACTATTTTCTTTCACTCTTAATTCACCCTATGGCCTCACTCACGTATTCTACGCCTTAAATCTAGCCGTCGTTTCCCGACACGGCCCCATTAATTTGTGTTTTTTTTTAACTAATTTTTATAACAATAGGTTCAGGATCAAAAAACTTCAGGATCAAAAAACTTCAGGGTAAGCATTCCTTATAAATTTAAAAGCCTTTAGATCATTTATTGCGTTTCAGTGTCCAAAGAAGGGCCTCAACTGAGAAGGAGGTTCATGAGTTAATTTTTCATAGTTTACAACTGCTCGATTATTTATTTTCTTGTCTTATTTCTAGAGCGGAGAACAATGAATCAAAAGTATCTCCACACTCGTATTTCCTTTTGCTTCGCTTCGCTTTTAGTGAAGCTTTGTTATCTTGTCGGTTATTTAAATTTTTATTTTCTCTTATTGGCATAAACTAGCTTAAACTTTGAAGTTACTCATGTTTTCACCAAATATGTGGTAGAGGAATTGATGGCAATTAATAACTCAATTATTTATCTCCTTAGATAGCTTTTGCGTTGGATTCAAAGTTAGAAAGTAAGATTTTTAAGCTTACCATTAAATTTTCTAGGTTTTCTTCTTGGCTTTCAGAATAGCTATAGATCCTTCGACATTTATTTCGGAAAGAAACTCCTAGTATTGCCTTAACAAGTTCATTTCTGATATCAATGAAGAAATCCAATTTGGTCTACTCTAGTTTTCACACTGGTATCCGACCTGTATTAAAATAATTAGTTTTGCAGTAGAATTTGTCGAATTAAAAAGTGTAAGGTCTTAAAGACACACATGACTAGTTGACAAATCATTGGTATAAGTTATTCGCATTTACTGAATTTCGCGACAATAAGGCATATTCTTTTACAAAGTGTCCAAATGATCTTAGAAAATAGTTACTGATGATAAATGAATGGCCCAAATGTTCTCACATTTGTTTAATGCATGCGGGCTGGAATTGTGTATGCTTTTTAGATTTTTGCAATTTCCGACACTAGTGAATCCACATTTAGAAACAAAACAAAATGTTCTTAGAATATTTACTGCGAATATATGTACCAATTGGATAATTCGTCTCCAAACTGAAATAATTACTAAGCGTTAATTGCTGCAATTAAAACGGTTTCAAAATTGGTATATCAATGGACAAAATTAATCCATTTTGAATACAAACGTAATGGTCTTGTGGTAAACGAGCGTTCCAAGTATTCCATTATTATTGTTTTAGAATACGCTGAATTTTAACAAAAATAAATCCGATTTTGTTACTGTAACCAAATGTTCAAAGAATTTTTCTCCCAAAAACACATGTTCCATTAGTTTTTACTAACATAATGAGTGCAACAAAAAAGTTTGCAACTTTTTCAAATTTGGGACAACTATGAATGACTTTTAGAAAGGAAACATTCAATAGTATTTTCTAAAAGAAGTTACCAAACAAGTTTGAAAATTTTTAACTTTCATGACAGTCGAATACACTTTTAGAGTGTGTTTTTCCAAACCGATTGTAATTCGCATTTAAAAACAACACAACTCCTGCTTTATTTTCAACAAACCTATCCTATCTACCTGCGTCCGTCCTTTCGACGAGGCCTGGGATTTGAACCCACCCTCCCCAGAGTGGAAGAATAAATAATTTGCCTCTTCCATTTATCTCCTGCATCTGGCAGGGACACGTATCTCTTATCCGTTGACATAGCAACGCCCCCAAACAACAGTGGTCACGTTGAGCGCGCACGGAATCACTGAAGTTTCAGCAGAGTGGAGCTTCCCTTGTGGGTCATATGCAATTCAGGGGGCCAACTACTAGGAGGCCCCAACTTGTATGGATATTTCCAGGACCCCTTATTTTGTTTAAAACCAATTGTATCATTTCGTGTCTGCATCCCAATGGTAACGAATCACTCTGCGTGTCTGATAAATCGTCTTATTTGAATCCATCGTGCAGAGGGGTAAAAATGGACCCTTAAAGGGGTTCAATAGAACGAGTTTTTTGTCGGGGTTTTTATAATATCGAAGTTTGAAATCATATGAGGGATTTTTAGTGTACGAAAAGTAATGGAAGAAGAGGATTTTACTTCCATTTATTCACCACAGAATGCGTACAGGGTGCATGTTTCTACTATAAAACACTTGTGCCTTCTACATTTAGCTTCGCCGAGAAAGTCTCACAAGTTTTTAAAATCTGACACTGATTACCCATCTAACTAATAAGCAAAATCACAACACAAAAGTTTTCCAAAATTTAAAAAA
Source organism: Metellina segmentata (assembly GCA_947359465.1). Classification (NCBI taxonomy): domain Eukaryota; kingdom Metazoa; phylum Arthropoda; class Arachnida; order Araneae; family Tetragnathidae; genus Metellina; species Metellina segmentata. The sequence goes on along the minus strand of OX375879.1, from coordinate 15,205,126 downwards.
AATTTTAATTTAAAATCTTTTGAAAAAAAGAAAGGTTATTTTAAATTGCTCAAACTCAAAATATTCTTGGTCAATTTTCAAAATTCTTCCTGTAAATTATTCACAGATTTATAAAATTTAATTCAGATTCAGCAAATTTAAAAATAATAATTCAATAAAAAGTAAAAAAATATTTGAATGAAAACTTCTAAAAATTTTAAGGTACTTTTTTTATAAAGTCATATTTTTTAAAGTAAATATTTGTTTCAAATTTGCTGAATCAAAATTAAAGTATAATGTTTGAAAAATATGTATTCCAAATTTCAACCCTTTAACTTTATCGGTTCTTGACTTATAACAATTTGAATACAGGAAATCTTGAAAAATTGCATCATGGAGAAAAATGCATTTAAAGTTTTAAAGACAGTTTTGCAATTAGTAAAATGTTTAAATACCCTTTAAGAGCATCCAGATGAGCATCTAACTCCTTCTTTCCTCTTAAATGTTTGGTTTAATTTGATTTTTGCAAGTTCTACCTTTTTTCTGCATAGTTTAAAGGTCTCCGTAGATTTAAAAAACATCTTTCACAGATGTTGTTGCCATGACAACAGCTGTCTTGAGTGTTAGAGTTTTAAAACAACGAACCACAAAATTCATTCTATCTCTCGTTCGAATTAAGATAGACACATGATTCAGACGTCATTTTAAGAAGAAAGACACAGATAATTTTTTGCTACATAAATTCTTTTTTCGAAAATTTGACGATTTTTGTGTCTTGACCTCCTTAACCTTAAACTTGGTGACAAAACACGTCGATCGAATTTCATAATGTGACCAATCAAACGTTCAAACTATAATAAAAAGCTTACACATTCTTTGAACTGTTTCCTACGAAATATTAAAATGCCTATTGATGTGAGTTTTATTTTGCCCTATAAATCTATAATATTTAAATTGAAAAAGTATGGATATTCTTCTTGCAGCAAATAATTTGATAACACGATTTAATTTTAAAAAAATAAAATATTATATAAAAAATAAAATATTTAAATTTAGTTAGGATAAAAAGTTTGAATGTTTGTGTAGAACATTCGAAGGCTTAAATATTTTGAAACCTTAATGCTTGCGAATTTTTTTTATCAATACAGCGTAAAGGATCAGACGGAATCAAACTAATCCTTTTTCTGATTTTGTCTCATTCAATTTTATTCAATTCGAAAATTATCTTGGAATATTCAAGAACACCTAAAGAATAAGAAACTCTTTTGGTCACCAGAGAGGGGAAACACTTTACTCCTTGAAACATTAAACTTTCGAATTTGCCTTTAAATGGTACTACTTACTGTTCTTACCTGTTTTGAACAAAAGTTCAAGGCCACAAATGGTCGTTAAAACTCTGAAAAGTGTTATAGTGATTCTGACATTTTCGTTGGAATTCCGAAAATATTTGAAATTAGGTCGACATTTCGCTGTATTTGTTGAATTATTGTGTGGTTTTTTTTTAGCTAATTCACTTCGGAGAGTATGTTCGGAACGCATATAAATGAAATGGTAGGAATCTTTTTTTTTTTTTAAGTTGTTCTTATCTTCCCGAGATGAGATCATCGATATCTTTTCTCTCGACGCAAACGATAAAACATTGGAATCCATTTACCGAGATAGGAGCGATAAAGAAATGCTGACGAAACGGAGAAGTCAACCTCTAAGCCAGTTACATTGCAGACGATTAAGGCAGGGGATGAGCTCTTGTTCTGTTCTTCCAGAACAACCCCATGTACGGATTCCAGAACATTTTGCGATCGAACGGACGATAAAGGAGATCCGTTAAAAGTGGAATTTTTTATCAGACTGTTTTACGGTTTCTCGGATTTTAACTGTAATTCACTACTGAGTCCCATTCACCGCCTCTCGAATGTTCTAATCTTTTTTTAATTGTTCCATTTTGTATCGTTAGTGCTTTCGAATGGTGTTTCGGTACAACGTTCAGGATCAGGCTAAATTAGACGTTTTTCTGATTTGGTTTCATTCTAATTTTTTTTTTTTAATTCAAAAATAATTTTTTAGTGTGAAAGGATTCGAACACATTCTGGAGAATAAAATGCCTCGGAACAACGTTCGAGTGCAGATGAAATCTGATATTTTTTCCCTATTCTATTCGAATTTATTACTCTTGAATTCGAAAATTGATATTTTACTGTAACTTCGAAGGACTCGGAACACTTTCTGAAACACATTCAAGATAAATGTACTTCGAGACAGATGAGATGAAATCTAACTAATTGCTTTCCTTTTTGTGATCAGGGGTTGAAGTGACTCAGTGGGTTCGCCCACTGCACTAGTAATCTGCAAGTTATAGGCGACGCATGTTTCATACCTCCTTGGATATATTTCTGTCTGCTGTGTCGGTACAACTTTCCTTGTGTTTTTTTTTGTCCATTGCTTGACTTTGTTTAGTGTTTGGATCAGCAAGGCCCAATAAACGCCATAAAACTCGAAACCAACCTGTTTCAGTTCGAATTCATTTCTATTCGTTCAAAAGTTTGACGCTTGGAATCAAGTGAAATCGGATCAATTATTTTTTTGTTTCTGTTCTCTTTGAATTTATAAATATTTTTTTCTATTTTGTTGCATTCGAATTTATTACTTTTGAATAAAAAAATGTTATTATTTTTTTCGAAACTCTACAATGTTTTCTAAAACACAATCGCGAATGAAATTCTCGAAAACAACAAATGAAATTGAACGAATTGTTATCCCGTTTCTGTTTCATTCTTATTTGAATGTATTTGAAATGTTTTTTGGAATTTCGATTGATTCGTACACATTTCGAAGAATGAATTGCTTCGAAGAAACGTGCATATGAAATGCAATCTATCGTTTCTGGTTTTTTAGGCTGTATTCGAATGTAAATAATTCAAAAATAATTTACGTTGGGAATTTCTTGGAAGGATTTGAGCTCAATCCGGACAAAGCTATTCTACCCATTCCACTTTTTTATGTCACTGAAAGTACATTATTCTAAGATTCGTTACTTTTTATTTTACTCGTTTCTTACATGCATGTGATATATGTGTACGCACAAGAGAAAACTTCGGTCCCGATAAAATTTTTTCCTACGCTAGCTACGCAGGCTGAAACAGAACATCGGAATAAAACAAAGCGAACATTAGAACGCACTCAGACTGCTTCTAAACACCAGTTAGCTGGAGAACCCATTTATAAGAACCAATTCTCCTAATCCCTCTTAACGAAAAAACTAGAGAGCAAAAAAACTTGATGCCGAGCTGTTCGAATGGAGCTAAAACGGAACATTCGAACGGTGGCAGAGGCCGTTAATTGGTCCTCCGCGGATTAAGGTTCCACTAGAAATATTCCTCTTATGTGGTGGTCTTTATATTTGGGATTAAAAAAGAAAGGAAGCTTAGAGCAGAACTCATCTGAGTCAACAGCGTGACAAATGATTTTTACACACTCGCGTGTACGTATAAATATTCTATACATACGGTCAAAATGTTAGTATAATAGAATAAACTAACTTTGATTCAAATTGGTTTTCTATATAACTCAAAAACAAAACTTTTAATTCCATAAAATGTAATGTCGCTTAAATATAGAGTTTGCGGAGTATTTGAACAGAAAAATTATGAAAATGTGTAGCATATTATATATAAGGGCTCGAAATACCCGGGTGCACATGAAAATAAAATTGTGCACCTACGTTTTTCCCACTAGATGCATGCCGTGCACCTAACGTTAAAAAGGGGGGAGGGAACGTTTTATGTTATTTTGATACTTGAACAAAATATTAGTATCGACCCCTCTCGCTCTGAAGGAACGTAATTAAAATTCCTAAATACACACTGTGGGAAAACAAAATCGCTGGACCGTAACGGGTTTACACAGGAGGAAGGTTTACTTGTGTCACTGCCACCAGAACTTTCCGATGATCGAAACATTTTCCAGATGGCTCTGTTGAAGCGACTGTCGCGACAGCCGTGTGCCGGAGAAGGGAGAATTGAGATGTTTCAATATTTTTAATTTACTATCTACTATCTAAACATACCCAACTAATAAAGAAGTTTACATTATATCAATGCTCTTATATTACGTTTTTTTAATGTGCACCTAAAATATAACCTGTGCACCTAATTAAAAAACTTAGGTGCACCTTGCGTATTAAAAAATCTATTTCGAGGCCTGTTATAGACACGTGAACAAAATAAAAAATTAGAATAAAGTTTTACTGGGTATAAAATATTGGAATATTGCACGACAAGCTACAAATATTTGTCCAAATTTCAGAAAATAGTTACTTTAAAATTTAGTTACTTCATCATTAGCTGCACGCGGTTACAAGCGACTTTGTCCCTTTTGAATGTAAATGAACGTCACACTGGAGCAACACAAGGGCTGTTGGTGATAGTCCGAGATCAATCCCGAGATTCAAGGACAACGCCTCGTCACTTGAATCACGGTGAGGTAACAACACTTCAGCTCTTTTTTGGAGTGGAGGGCTGGAATTTTCTACCAAATACAAAATCATTTTGTTTATGAGCGAAGTTCCCTTTGTCGTCTATTTTTCTCTATTCCTCATTACTTCTGGTTTAAATCCCCTCATTTTCCATTTAGTGAAATGTAGTTATTTGGCACTGATAGAGAGTCTACTTTGAAATGTGACCCTAAGTCCTATTGAAATATACAAACCCTACACTAATGGACCGGACAACAAGATGTGATGGTATAGGGGAAATTATACATGCTTTAATAGGGGGATAGTACACCACGTGCTGCAATGACCCTTCTGAGCATACTTTCTACGAGGTTTCGATGCACAGCTATGGGTATTTATGTCCATCCCCTCTGCAAGAATGTCGCCAGCTCAGCTGTATATTTCGGACGGGGTTCCTTGGTCCGTAAGCGTAGCTCTAACGCGTCTCACACATGTTCTATGGGGTTTAGGTCGGGTCTCTGGGCAAGCCAGGGAAGACGTCTTACATTCATATCTTGTTCCCACTGCTCGGCAGAGACTGCAACATGACACGGAGCGTTGTCGTCCTGGAAGTAACATTCGACCATTCCTTAAAATTGCCAGAGCGTAGGAAGAACCTGATGGTCCAAAATGTTCGTGTAGGCGTTCAATTGACCAGGAACAACATGCAAAGGTCCCAGGCCACGAAAAACACCCCCAAACAAGTAGTCGGATTTTATGCCAATCCGCTGGCGTCCGGTCCATTAGTCTAGGGTAGTGTAGAGTCGCCATAAATCTTGAGAAAGAGCTCCATAAAACAAATTTCTGAGTACATTTCAGAATATAGCTTTTCGCAATACTCTCCCTGGTTACAAGTGCCGCGCAAAGGTTTTTGCAATATACATCTCGTTTCATTCGCCACACTCGAATGTCCTTGATGATGAGCCAAAAGCTTTCAACTTCTTTGCCCGTTTTCTTCTTTCTTTTGCCTATTTGTACACTAGCTTCGAAGAGTGTTTGGCACTAGAGAATAATTTTATGGAATCGTTGTTGATTAGGAAACATAGATGAAGAGTACAACGAACTTCAATCCTCTTCCCGTTTATGCGATTATTTTCAAACCATCTATTGTTAGAACATAGTTTAAATCCTCTGCTGACATTTATTTCTAGCAAATTTCAAATGAAAGAAGAAAAAGCTTTCATTTCAAGTTTCTAGCAAAAGGCTGTTTATGCAAATCAATACGAATTTCGTTGCTCCCTTTGTCAGACGATCGACCCACATGTGGCAGCAAACGCACGAGGTGAATATTTCTAACTCGAAAGCTGTCCAGCAGCAGATAAATTCATTCTTCACCTTTTAGAACAAATCAGAAAAAAAAAATATCCTGATATTTTAAACCAGCTGTTACGAGGTTTGTAGGTAGTTAAATAACGTCCCTTCATCCCAAAGGGAAAGATTCGAAGACAACGCCTCGTCATTTTGAACCACGATCAGAAGACTAAAGCAACACCTGAGCTGAAATCCAATTCTTCAAACTTCCACACCACGCGAATTTTAACATTGGTGGCCGCGGCATATTTAACGTGCACCAGCACCCTTGTACACAACGGTCTTTGACAGGATCGAGTTTCGAATTCGTAACCCTCCGGTTGCTGATCCGTTGCTCTTGCAACTAGGGATGCGACATCAACAGCAAAATATATATGTTCAGAAACATCGATGTTCAAAATTAAAACATGGATGTTGATAATAAATACATCGCCCAAAAACCATCGATGTTTTAAAACTTTTTCCCCCATTTCTTAAAACTGGTTAGCAACCTCAAACATTAATGTGGAGAGATTTAATTTGTCATTTGCCGTGTATATTAATTTAAAATTAAGATTTTTTCAAATAAAGTAATAAGAACAATAATTGTTCTTATTTTTGCTAGTTATTAACAAATATTTTGTTTTCAAATTGAATAATATAAAATAAAATGATATTTACAACAATTTGACACTCACACAATTACAAGATTTTTTCAAATAAATTAATAAGAACAATAATTGTTCTTATTTTTGCTAATTATTAACACATATTTTGTTTTCAAATTGAATAATATAAAAGAAAATTATATTTACAACAATTTGACACTAACTATAAGTATAATTAAGTAGTTACATAACAATAATTATTGTTAGTTATTATTAATTATCCATCAACTTATGGGGGGGGGACACAACAAACTTATTTTGTATTTACTGTAAATAAAAAGTATTGGAGCCAATAATTATTATACGCCCCAATATTTTTTATTTATAGTTTGTAAAAAAAAAAAGTTTCTTAACTTTCTTCTCCTTAAGCCGACTTTATTTTTCACTCACTATACCAACAGTTAGGGTAAAAACTCTTTCTGAAGGGACGGATGTCGCCATCACTGACATATACTTAGTTGCAAGGTTATTTTTCGTAATTTTTACTATGGTGCTTTCTTATTCAAAAATAAAACATCGACAACGTTAAAACATGGATGTGAAAGAAACATCAGCTCCAATAAATCGATGGTAAATACATCAATGTTTTTTAAAACATCGACATTGATCTCGCATCCCTACTTTTTAGACCCTTTACCCTTGACCATTTTGGTTTAAAAGTATGTTCAATTTACTGAACATGAAAATTATGCTTCTTGGTTAGTTTTTTATTTTTTATATTGGTACTTTTTTTCATTTAAAAATAAAACATCGACAACGTAAAAACACGACAAGTACAAACATCGATGTTTAAAAAAAATCGGCTCGAATACATCAATGGTAAGTGCATCGATGTTTTTATAAAACATCGATGTCGCATCCTTACTTGCAACAGGGCTTCCGCGGCCTCGCAAATGAATCGATATATCACTATATAATACTCAAAAAACATGGAACTACTGAATGCAAAGTAAAAATAATATTAGGGTTGTTGAATTTTTATTATTTTGTTTACAATTATTAAATTATTATTATCAAATTTGATCCAACCAAAGGCTGTCGTGGAGGCTGGGAGTTCAATCTGTCGTGGCCTCAAATGTCCTCACGTTGTCGTGGTGTGGAGGTTTGAAGAGTGGGTACCAGCTCATGTGTTGACCTCGTCGTCTGTTCCAAGTGACGAGTTGTTGTTCACAGAGCTCTTCCATTGGGTTCGATCCCGTACCGTCGTTGTGTTGCTCCGAACTGTACCAGTCTGTCAGAATTTCGTACCGACTAACAGACATGTCTGGTTTCGTCAGCAGAAGATTCACTCTCTTAGAATTGTCTACTTTGTTAGAAAGAGTTCAGCAGACGACTGTCATTTTCTTTATAACGTCTTGAAACTCGACAAATCGAGATTATCTTTCTTGGTGAGTTCCGTTATTGTACAAGCTAAACGAACTCTTTCGATATGTGAGTCGCCATGGCTCAGTGGGTTTGCTCAAGGAGCTAGCAACTTAGGAGATGAGTGGTAATTTCCTCCCTGGATGTATTTGACTCTTCTGTGCCAGTATAAGCTTCCTTGTAAATGCATGTCCATTTGCTTGACATGGTTTGGCGATATTATGTGTGTGCTTATGACCTATATTCCCTTTCCATCTCTTCCATAATGGTAACACGATATTTAAAATAAAAGAAATTTGTAAAAGAAATTTATTTAAAAATCTCAAAAAATGACCTTTGAATCTTGAAAAATGACCTAAAAAAGTCCAATGACCTAATTATTTTCCACGTTCTAGGCAAAAGGAATTTCTATCAACACGGGCTACTAGAAAGATGACGCGTCGAAATCCAACCCTTGATAATTACTTCACTTTTCTTTTAAGTTTATTGATGACATTTGGTTCGCTAGTATCCAGCAGAAAATGGCATGTCGCGAAAACTGTACACTCCTAAGAAATCAGTTAAAGGTACTTAAATTGACATAAATTAAGCCCATAAAACTAAAACAGTAGACCTGCGTATGGAATCTGCACTAACGCTTCTATTGAGCTGATGTATTGATGGCAATATCGGTACTCACACATTTGGTACCTGATTTTTAATACACTTAAGCGCCGTTCGCGACACCTTCAAATCAAATTCAATAATTCCATCTCTTTCAACAACATTTCGTGTTTGTTTACTTTTTGCCGTGCACTCGGGAGTGAGTGTGAAAAATAGGATGATGTTCAGAATGCAGATTTTCTGAACGAAAGTTAATATTGTATTAAGATGTCGTCCAAAAGGTGTTCGTTTACACGTGCGCTAGGAATGTGTTATGTTTTTCAAACCAACATCTGGGAAAGGTCAAAAGGATGCCTTCCTTATCGTGACTTAAAATTTAGCATTTACAAATTTTTAGAGGAAAAATGGCAAAACGAATGGAATGAACAAACGAAGAACAAGCTTCACGCCATCAAACCAAATATATCTGAATGGAAATCGCTACCTTTAAGAAGGCAGCAGGTAGTAATAACACGCCTCCGTATCGGACATACTTGGATAACCCATTGACACTTCCTCCTCGGAGAAGATCATCCTATTTGCAATTACTGTATTTCCCCACTAATGGTAAAACACATTTTGATAGAATGTTCTCATTTTAATAGTCAACGATTTATACATTTAAATTCTTATACATTGGCTTTAGAAGACATGGTTGGAGAGAATCTTCATCCAAATATTTTTAGCTTTTTACATGACATTGGGTTCGTCCATCACATATAATTTCTACAGTATTCATTTTATTATAACATCTCTCATTTCATTTTATTATGAGACTGTATATATTAGATTTTTTATCTTGAGTTTGGCATACTATGTCCTAAGAGGACTCAATGCCGCAAAACCATATCCAGTCCAATCCAAAAGGATGTCGATAGCTTTGATTAACGTCGCACTGGAGCAACACATCGGGCTATTGGTGACGGTTCAGGATCAACCCCCGAAGGGAAAAATGCGAAGACCACGTCATTTTGAACAACGGTCAGATGACGAGGTCACACTTGACTTTGTGTCCCCTTTTCCAAACTTCCACACCACGCCAAAGTCAAAGGGAGGATGTGAAAAGTCCACGAAAACGAAGACATGTCTTCGTTTGTCTTTGGGTTTGATGAGCAAGTGTTGGGAATTTAGTTTATCGGTCATTTTCCGGGTCCAATAGGGGGATTGCAATCAGGTCTGGTATTAACTGGTAAAATGTATATAAAGTATATCAATGGAGGGGGGGGGCAATGTACCAGAAATAGACAATAGGTACAGCTTCCTTTGAAATGGTATCCTTTTGACGTGAAACTAAAACTCCCACTCAATGTTCCGTCACAACGTAAACGTTACCTTTTATCCGGCAAAGAGGACTTTGTGCGGCAATCTGGCAGCAATCCAAGTGGCCAATCGATTCCCGTGAACGGAGGAGTGATATTTGCTCCTCATTCATTTCTTCTTCGCTCCCCTTTAGGATCGGTCGACTCGAGTCGCGGTGAATTGTGATTTTCAGAGGACAACTCGAAATGTCCTTGAAATAGACACTGGAATTGGTTGAATCGCTGTTTTGCATGGAGTAGAGCAAAATCGTAGTCAGGTGCAGTGTCTAATTTAATTTTGAGCCTGAGAGATTGGATTGGGAAGGATTCCAACACAAAACGTTTCCTTTTTTTTTTTTTAATACAAATGATTTTTTTAAATAGCATAACATTTTTATAGCATTAAATAGCATATAAAAGCATTAGGGTGGAGCGAAAAACACGAATTTCGGAAATTGAAAACGCCTATGGTGGGAATTGTTGGGGACTACCATGTTTATTAATAATACGAAATATGAGCTAAATCAATTAATATCTTCAAATGCCAAAATCACTTTGAAATTTCGAAATTTTGCCAATTTCTTCACAAAAACAATAATAACGCATTTAAAAAATTTAATGCATCTTATTTAAAGTCATGGGTGAGTGAAATGAACTTCCCTACTTGTAAAAAAAATTACATCTAACACTATCCCAAAAATTTAAAAATTTCTCCTTTTTTTAGAGCACTATATCACGCACGTCTCCACTCCTCTCAATAGACTCATTATTGCGTTCCTCGCTACTAGGGTGCACGGGCGCTTCCATTTCTTCACTTGTTTATAAGGGATAAGTAACTCGTATTTCACCACATGGAGTGGAGGTGTCGGGGTTTCTTTAAATACCCGCCCACTTTTTTTGTAAACATCTAGTAGGTGTATGCTCTTGCTAATGCCCTACCGATCTAGTCTATCGAAGAAAACTAAGTCCTTAGTTCAAATTGATTCGCTTTCGTTTATTGGTGCGTATTTTACTGTTTATTTATAATTATTTTAGATATTTTTTACATAGAATTTTAATTTTTAAGTTCAGTTTTGTTTGGGTTTGGTTTGTTTTGTTCGTTAAGGATACACGGTTCTGTGAATAAGTCGAAATGCCTAGGACACGATCAGTAGATGTATGCCCCGTGTTTGGAATGGCTGAAATAATGAAACCCAACATGCTTCCAACATATGCAGATGTTATGAAGTATTATCTTTACATACAGAAAGATTATAAAAGAGATGTAAGTATGTGGCTGATGTATGTTCAATTTTAATTAAAGAGCTTAAAGGATTATGGGGAAAAAGTTCGATTCCAACTGTAACAAACCAACAAATAATATATATGCTGAAAAAATACCATAAAGCATATAGAAATATTAAGAAACTATTAAAAAATACTGGCAAACTAGATTTCTCGAAAAAGGTTGTGTCCTTCATTGAATCAGCAGAAAAAAATCTATTTGGTATTAGCATATGTAAATGTAAGAACTTTCTCAGTTGTACTTTCAAAATGAAAGTACCTATTGCTGAAAGAGTTTTTCAACAGATCAAAGGACATTTCGAAAAAAGGTCATTGGAAATGTTGACGTTAAAACAAACAAAATGCTTGAAGAAAAGATTGCAGCGCAAAGAAAGAGAAGCAGAGAGACAAAACGTTCAGTTCAAAGATTGTAAAGGAAAATAATCCAAAATACACTCGCCCTCTAGTACGGAATCTACTTTTAGTTTTAATTTGCTTAAGAACTCTAATGACACTATAAACGCAATCATTGATAATAATACTCCTTCAACTTCACAAACGAGAATTAAACTTCCAAATGTATCTTAGGCTTGTGACATAACTGGTGTTTCCGATAGATCGGCAGCAATTCTAATAAATGCTGCTTTGAAGGATATGGGTAAAATTTCCAAGGATGATTCTTCAAACATAGTTGATCGTATTAAAATTAGAAGAGAAAGGACAAAGGCCCGCAGCTACCTGAGAAGGAAAAAGGAGGAAATTAACTCTTTATCAGAATATGGAATATACTTTGATGAGCGAAAGGATTAAACTTTAGTAATGATTAAAAAAAAGAGAAAGGATTGCTAGAAAGACGGTAACAGAAGAACATATCGTTCTAGAACCAGGATCAAAATATATGGGACATGTCACTCCTACAACTGGCTTTTCTAAAAATATTAAAACAAGTATTTTAACTTTTTTGAAGAAAATATCGATCTTTCTAAGATGCAAGTGGTTGGTTGTGATGGTACAGTGGTAAATACAGGTTTGAAAAATGGAGTCATTCGACTAATCGAGCTCTTTAAAGGACGTCCTGTGTATTGGTTTGTTTGTTATTACATACAAATGAACTACCTAGCTACCTTTACTTCATTTGTTGGAATATTTAGAAGGGAAAACCACTGGACCAAAAGGATACAGCGGAGAAATTGGAAAAATGCTAGAATCTTGTGAAAAATTGCCTTTAACAAACTTTGAAAAGATAGAAGTAACTTTGCCATATATTTTCCTTGAAATATTAGCACTGATCAACGATACCTTTACGAAATATGCACAGGGATATCAAATAAATATATTCCATTAAGCTTGTCACAAAAAGATCCAGGAAAATTGAATTATTCCAGATGGTTGACGAAGGCAAATAGAATTTTAAGATTATATGTTTCAACAGAAGATCCAACCCATAACTTGAAAATATTAACAGAGTATGTTGCGAAGGTAGACTCATATGTGTGGTTTAAAATTAAAAGTCAGTCATGATGTTGGTGCGGGAGTCTTCATTTTTACCATATTTAAAAAAAAATCGAAATTTTTGCCTGAGGATTTAAAAATTGTACTAGATATAACTTTGCAAAGAAATGCTTACTATGCCCATCCAGAAAGTATTATTTTGGAAATGTTAGCTGATGATTGAAAACACGTCATAGAATTGAGCCTTAGAATAATTTAAAATTAAGACAAAAAAAATAAAGTTGAAAAGAATATTCGAGAGTTTAAAATTCCCAAGTTAAACTTTAGGATGAAGCAGACGATTGCATAAATCGAATTGAATTAGATTCCATTACAGATCCACCACTTACAGTATCTCTTTCTGATGATCAACTGAAGTCTATGGTAATTGGTAATTAACGTCGTACTAGAGCAACACAACGGGCTATTGACGACGGTCCGGGATCAGTCCCTTAAGGGAAAGATCCGAGGACAATACCTCGTAATTTTGAACCACGGTCAGATGACGAAGCAACACCTGAGTTGGCATCCCACTCTCCAAACTTCCACGCCAACCCAACGTGAGGACTTTCGGCCACGACCGATTTAAGGTGCACCAGCCGCCTCTACACCATACGTTTACAAACATCCGGACCCGGATTCGAACCAGGAACCTTCCGATCTAGAGGCTAACACCTTAACCACTATACCGGTTGGTCGGTTCTGAAGTCTATGATTCTAGACGTTCCAACCAATAGTAACATGTTTAACTTTTCATGCCATTCACAAGCAGTAGAACGTTGGGTTAAATTAGTAACTGAAGCATGTAGTACAGTATGTGGTACAGAGGCACGAGATGGATTTATTCGGTCAAGAATTGCTTCTAGATTTGCTTGCTTTACCCAGATTTGAATCCAAAAGCCAATATCAACCACTTTTAAGCTCAACCACTTGCCAGTAACTTCAATTTAATTTTTTAGGGTAAGCTAATAACTTAAATTGATATTTTTTAGGGGGGGGGGGAACTCGATATGCAGCCACCTCCTCGTACTGAGTTCTTGGTTGTTTTCATAATGCAAAAGCAGCGAAGAGCTGCAAGGGGAAGCGCCGGTCGCAATGATGAGGCTATTGAGAGGAGAAAGGACGCACGTGATGGCGCTCTAAAAAAAGGGGAAAATTTTTATTTTCCGGGATAATGTTAGGTGGGAAACTTTTTTTTTACACGCAGGGAAGTTCATTTCCCCCACCTATGGCTTTAAATAAGATGTATTAATTTTTTTAAATGCGTTATTATTATTTTTGTGAAAAAATTAACAAAATTTTTTGAAATTTCAAAGTGATTTTGGCACTTGAAGATATTAATTGATTTAGCTCATATTTTGTATTATTAATAAGCATGGTAGTCCCACCCTAGGCGTTTTCAATTTCCGAAATTCGTGTTTTTCGCTCCACCCTAGTGTACATCGTCATGTTGTACATCATGTTGACTAACATATTCTTGAGCCATCATTTTATATATTGATTCGTCTCTTCTTTAAGAAGTTAGAAACCGTCGTGACTCCCATTGCGCTAGCAACCTTCAAGTTCTAGGCGGCTCAGGTTGATTTCTCCCTGGTTGCACTTCTTTCTGTGGTATCAGTAAATCTTTTTTGGTTACTTCCGTTATTACAAGCTAAATGAACTCTTCCGATATGTGTGTGTCTAGTACTTGATACTGTATGTCTTGAGCGTGGCACAACATGGCCAGACATGATCCTTTCGCCATAGAACCCAAAAGCCAACCAACCTTCAACAAGCTATACGCATTTCATGCTGTTGACCAACATGCTTTTAAATTTTTCACAACCAAGATGTGTATTTATAGTCAATTTTCACACAAATTTGGATTTTTGTGTTCAGCAAATACTTTTTGTGATATCTCTCTGGCGCTTAACTTGGGCCGTGGTTGCATTGTTGGAAGAGTAAAGGATTGGCAACCTGTGCGTTGCGAGTTTGAATCCAACCGTGTACAAAGGTTCTGGTACACGTTCAATCTGTAGTGGCCTACAATGTTCTCACGTTGGCGTGGTGTGCGTTTTTGAGAGTGAGGTGCCAGCTCAGGTGCGACCTCGGAGGTTATCCTCGAATCTTTCCCTTGGAGCAGTAATCCCGGACCGTCTCCAATAGCCCATTGGGTTGCTCCAGTGAAATGTTAATTAAAATACCAACTTGGCTCTTAACTTGTTGTCTGTACTTTTTTTAAAATGTTTGCATACTTTCGTAATTTTATTATAATATCTTGCGCTTAGCGCAGTTTGTCTGTTATCGTACCTTGCGCCATAAAACCCAAACCAAACTAACATAGTGGTGGCATCCAGCTATTTAAGTATTCGGTTGCTAAAGCGAGTGGAGAATCGTCTGAATGGGAAGGAATCGAACGAAACATCTCAACTCGTCTAGACAGGTGTGAGGAAGGGTCCACTTCGAACCACTCCCCAAACTATTCAAAAAATAAAAACTACTCACTGAACTTAAAAGTTAAGTGAACTGAGTTTAAACGGCGTAGAATAAAGTTTCGTTTATAAAAGTGTGAACGCATGCCATAAAATCATTCTGACAATCCGCATGGGATTTAGAAACTCGAAATAAACTTCATGAATTCAACCTTCTAGAAAGGGATTCAACGAAACAAATTTAAACAGAAAACATCACTTCAAACTGACAAGGCTCCGAATTGGAAGCTCATTTTTTATTACAGACATTTGCTACTCGGTGAACTTGGTCCCTTTGTGTATGACATGCAAGAATGTTTTATCCATCAGACACATCTCTTGACAGTATTCCCGAATTTTAATCATAGATTGGTATCTCTCTTATGAGCTTGAAAGGCTTGTAATGGACCCATACCATAAAAATTTATTTTTATTTATTACTGACATTGATTTTATAAACTACTGGCAGAATTAACCGGTGTTACTCGAGTTGAATTGTTTAGCCATTTGGTTAACTATTTTCGCCTTTCGTTAATAAATTGTAATTCCTATTCATGACATGTAACAACTACAATTCTCTGAAACGGTACACAATATCGTAACTCAAAGTGCAAAAGGTCGTATGTCCAAAAACTGCATTTTTCAGGAGAGCAAATAAAACTAATAGTTTCTTTATGATTTGAATCTTTTATTATTATACACAGTTGGTTGTAACTTTTATAGGATCAGTTGATGACATAAGATATTTTGTCACTAGGTAGAAGTCACAAAATGCCACAAAGAGCAAAAATAAAAGAAAAAAATGGATTTTTTGACGTACGACCCTTTGCACTTTGAGCGACGATAGCACAAACGTAAATAAATGTCATATTTACCATTTTACTTTTTTTGTAGGATTTAAATATTTCGTAATAAACAAAACACAAAACTGTACCAATGTTACTTAGAATGCATAGAATAGTTCAAAGTATGCCATATTCCTTGTATGTAATTTAAAAACAAAAGCGTTTCTAAAAATCATATAATGAAAAAAATGAAACACACCTAATTGAAAATCCAGAAATGCATCTTAAAACAGATTTTAAAAAAAAGCTTCGAGAGATAAAAGTAATGAATGTATCTGTTTTTTACTGACATTGATTACAGATAAAATAGATTCTTTGAATATAACGGACACAGATTTAAAAAAAATCAGACGATAAAAAAATTATCTTCATGATCTGAATTTTATTCTCTTCATCATCTGTTACAAATATTCAGAATTTTTTAGATTTCGGAAAGAAAATTAAGTATTAGAATTTCAATTCGATAAAAAGAGTTTTTGGAAAAATAATTGATTTTTCAACATTATTACTGGTAAAACAATTCAAGTAATTGCAATGCACAATATACCTTCTTGCTACTCTAAAACTACCAAATTATGTTTGATTTAAGTATACTTAATCATGTTTTAACATGAACTCTACCTAAATATATAAGCAAATTTTAAATAATGTATTCACTAATCTAAAAAATGGTGTATCAAATATAACATCTGCATTAACATATGTTGAATTCATTTAATTTGATGCTTGTACATACACACATGCATAAAATCGAACTCAGAACGAGAATACGCACAGAAAGCCTTACACAAGTTCAGCCATTACACGAATACAAGTACTATCATAGTATGCAACGTTTCATGAAAATATATCCCACCGTTTAGACGCAACATGGGCACACCCACACATACAGATAGACACCAAATGCGCAAGTGACGGATTTTGTATTAAAAGTGTGTAAAACGGATAGAAAACTTGAAAAGGGTCGAAACTATTCAATATTAAAACAAAGATTAAATTCTTATTTATATAGATTTTATATTGGACCCCAATTCAATTGACAGTAAAACCACTAAATTTCATTCTTTCTTTTATCATTTTTTTCTTATATTTGAAAATTAAACAAACATAAAATTGTTTGACGCAGCTTGGCTTTATAAATCTGGTCCTTGTACCATAAAATAACTCCCCATCCAAGAGTGTAAAATGCACCTAAACGTTCCGAACACCGAAACACCGACCTTCGGATTGCAATAGAAACGATCCTAAACTAT
This sequence comes from Metellina segmentata, assembly GCA_947359465.1. Classification (NCBI taxonomy): domain Eukaryota; kingdom Metazoa; phylum Arthropoda; class Arachnida; order Araneae; family Tetragnathidae; genus Metellina; species Metellina segmentata. The sequence goes on along the minus strand of OX375879.1, from coordinate 15,188,096 downwards.
TTCCTGGAGAGTCCCGCGATATAAACCGATGTGAATTGCATTGTTTTCATTGTTAATGGGTGGTTGAAGTCACAGACGTCTACTTAAAGATCGATGGTTTACCCTCACTTTGATCTATTAGTTTACACCTGCACTAAGAATTGTTGCGTGTAATCTAGTGATGGAAATAAAAAGGGCGTGTTATTAAGTTGATCCAAAAGTTCGTCCAATTTTTTTTTTTTTTTTGACAAAAATTGAAGAATTATTTTCTGGACTAAAAATTATATTGAATGTGTGTAGTGTGTGAAGTTCTGTTCTATGCCCTTTATCCATCGCTCCTGTGGCTGCAACATCCCGCGCTCAAAGAAGATATGAGGTTTCTGCTTTAAGAACTGATCCAGGAGACGAAACTCTCCGAACCATTTAATGCACGTGGAATCGTCAACGGCATCCTCACAAGACATACCTTTTCCCATGCTTGCGCAGTATTCTTGCCATTTCGGAAATAAAATGCATAACAGGTCAAAAATGCTCCTCATTTTCTGCCATTTTTAATGCTTAACAAAATTTAAAAACACAATCCAATGACACACTATTTTCCCGATTACTTGCTGACATTCTTTTTTTTTTTCAAACAACATAAAAGAACTTGACACGTGTGAAGTAGGTGACACTTCGGTTTCAAAATGCAGTGCCATCTAGCGCCAAAAACGAGACGAACTTCTGCGTCAACCCGATATATTAGGGTCTGAATTGAAACATTCTTAATGATGGTAAATTAACCAATGAAATTCTCATAACTGGTTTCCCTCACATTTTCAAGGTGACCCCGAAGCGTTATAATTTATTACATTCCGTGTAATATAATTGTATACACATTTACTTTATGTACTTTTTACAAAAAGCAATAATTTCGGAACTCTCTTGGGCACGAGGCTCTCCCATCTCTCTCCTTTTATCCCCGGAAATCTTCAAGAGACCCGGAGATACCCCATTCACCCTTTCTTGTCTGCCCCCTAACGTTTCTTCATTAGCGGTACTACAATATGCAACTCCAACATACGCAACTCCAACGTTACATAGTTACAACATGCAGAACTACAGCAAGCACATGTTAGCTACAACGTGCAGAACTATAACATGCAAAACTACAACATGCACAACTACAACATGCACAGATACAACATGTACAACTACAACATGCAGAAATAAAAAACAAAAACGAGATTCCAATGTCAAATAATTGTGGCAGAATATTCCTTCATCTTTATGTGACACATTTCAAACTGAGTTCTATTAAGTATTTACAGTTGCTTAGAATCCCCAAACAGGATCTGCGAACGCCAATCTGCAAAATGCACCCTCCCTCTCGCATATCCGACCCCCAATCATCCGTCCACTCCCCAGATTTCTCTCGGGACATTGTCCCGGATTAAAAAAGCTCCCCTTTCCGAGAGTGGGGAAAGAGGGACGTTGAAAAGTCGTTCTGTATGTCCGGGGTTTGGTGTTGAATTCCACCCCTTTTAGCGTAGAGGAGAGGATGGGTTGTTTTTTTACAGTGGAGATGTGAAAGCTTCGATTATTCGTGAGAGGTTTATTTGATTTTAAGATTATCCGCGACTTCGGTAGAGATAAATCTTTGTTGGGGGTGGCACATTGTTCAGCTATTACAGGACGATTCAACCTCCTTTTGTGACAATGTGCCACAAAATGTAAATTTCTTAACACCATTATTATAAGCAATTCGCATTGGGCCGCAATAGACCAGTTGGAAGAGCAACGAAGAAACCGGAGGGTTGCGGGTTCAAATCCTGCCCATGACCGTTGCGTTCGCGTGGGTTGGTGCACGTTAAATCTGAGGTGGACTCAAATGTCCTCATTGGGTGTGGAAGTTCATGTAGTGGTGTGCCATCTAAGGTGTTGAGCTCACTATCTGACCGTGGTTCAATTACGAGGTATTGTCCCTTGGGGGATTGCTCTTGGACCGTCGGCAATAGCCCGTTGATTTTCTCGAGTGTGACGTTAATTGACTACCTAAATCCAACGACACATTCTCCAGGATTTCAATGCCGACGAACCGGTCTGGTGGTTAAGGTGTTAAGCCTGTAGATCGGAAGGTTCCTGGTTCAAATCCGATTCAGTGTATGGATGTTTGTAAGCGTATGGTGTAGAGACGGCTGGTGCACCTTAAATTTGTCGTGGCAGGAAGTCCTCACGTTGGGTTAGTGTGAAAGTTTGGAGAGTGGGTTGCTGGCTCAGGTGTTGCCTCGTCATCTGACCCTGGTTCAAGATGACGTGGTGTTGTCCTCGGATCTTTCCCTTAGGGCAGTGATTCTCAACCTGTGGGGCGCGAGAATATCCAAGAGAAAATATTATTTAAAAAAATGGATTAACTGACTTAAAGGAAAGCACACATACACATCGAAAACAAAATACATTTCGACATATTTAATAATTAACTTATTAAAATAAAACAACTTCTAAATCAAAACTTACTTAATCAAAACAAACCAAATTAAAAACAAATTTAATAATTATTAGTGACTTCCTTGGGCTTGTCTTGCCGAGTAAAGTTTTTCGAAGGAAGGCTTAATATTAGAAATAGCCACTCTCAGTTCTGTTTCTATATTTAGCCGAGATCTATATTTTGTCTTCAAAGAAGCCACAGCAGAAAATCCAGTTTCACAAAGGTAGGATGTTGAAAATGGTAATAGAATACGAAATGCCCTTGTTTTGAGTGGAGGAAAAAAAAATATATATATATATATAATCCTCTACTCCTGACCAAAATTCAAATAGTGATTTATTGTTAAATTGTCTTTTGGTTTCGCCACTAGTCGTGAAGTCTGTGAATTTTTCTTCCTCGTCATTTGAGAGTCCTTCGGGAGTCTTATGAAATGGATCCCTAACCCACTCGTAACTTGCTAGCAGTTTGTCGTCAGCAAGAAAATACTTTTTAAAATTCTTTGCCAGCATGGCTAAATGATTTTCAATGGTTACAAAAACAACTTTTACATGTTCTTCTTCAGCCTTGTAAGTTTTAGTACAATCATTTGCATTTGCAAACATTGTTAGGTTTTTTGCTTTAAATTTTTGCTCCACAATTCCAATTTTCTACAAAAGGCATTAACTTTATCACTCGTATCCAACATATGTATATTTGCTCCTTGGAGTTGAAGATTCAAGTTATTTAATTTCTTGAATATGTCGACCAAGTAGCTCAATTTCATCACAAATAAACCATCGCGAAAATTATTGGCTTCCGGTCTGTTTTCTTCTCCCAGGAAAATGGCGATTTCTTCTCTTAATTCATAAACACGTTGCAAGAATTTTTCACGTTATAACCATCTTGCCTAGCAATAAAATAGTAAAGCTGAATGCATTGCACCCATGTCTTTACAAAGTGCGGAAAAGATTCTTGATTTCAGGGGTCTCATTTTGATATAATTTACTACGGTTACAACTGTAGTTAACACAATATTCAGACCAGGGCTCATTTCTTTGGAAGCCAAAGCTTCTCTGTGGATCATGCAATGTGTCCAAACGCACTGAGGCGATTTTTGTTTTACAAGTGCTTGTATACTTTGGAATCATCATGCTTGCATAATTTGAACGAGCACCATCGCAATGTTTCCATTCTATGTTTGCCTCGTTCATAAAATCATTTAAAATAGCAAATAATGCGAGCACTGTTGCTTTGAGTTCTATCGGTTTGCAGAAAAGTAGTTCTTCTACTACTGACATATTATCACAAAATCGAACATAGGCAATGAAATTAGCATCTTTATTACTATCTGTTGCTTCATCAAACTGTATAGAAAACAATTTGTCACGCAACTTCGAGAAAAGCGGATACTGTACATCTTCAGCTATATCACCAATTCGACGAGCAACAGTATAATTTGAAAGAGGTATGGACTGCGATTGTTTTGAAAAATTATCTCCAAACATAGTTTCTACAATCTCAATTGCTGCTGACAAACTAAGCTCTTCCCCAACGGTGTGAGGTTTTTTACATCTGGCTATTTTATATAAAACTTTGTAGGATGCAATTAAAGCTTTTTTACTGACAAAGTTTCTTTAAAAAATGATTTTTGCTTTTCATATGATTTTAATTTTAATTCGAAGAATTCTCTGGGTTTGTTGACGTACTCACTATGAAGCGTTTCCAAATGTCGTTTAAGTTTATTAGGTTTCATGCTGTCTGCGGCCAACATTTTTGAGCAAATGATACAAAGGGGCCTTTCTTCTTCATTTACTTCAGTACTGGTAAATCCCAAATTTAAGAATTCTTGAGAATATTTTTATTATTTTTTTTTCGGAACCACGCTTGTCTGTATACTTGTTGATGCTTGACTATCGTCTAATGCTCGTTTACGCCCGCTTAAAAAAAATTATCCATGGGTAGGCATAAATCTGCTGCCGTGAATATTTGATATGGTGATTGCAATTAACACGAAAACATATATAACATACGATAGATTTGATAGCGATCTACTCGAATTAGAATTGAAACTTGCGTTATCGAACATTTTCCTTCTTCCTATGAGAAAACATTTGCTCTGCCAATGATCGAGACGGCTTCCACAAACCATATTACTTATTTTTTCTCTTTTCTTTAGTAATGCTTCTGTTTTATTTCTTTTATTATTCCAAAGAAAGGTATTCCCAGTTTCTAAATTTAGCTCATCCCGTCTAGGTTAACTTTCATTAACGAACTTTTGTATTTTCATTATTCTTTTAACGTTATCTCCCTGTTTGGCTTTCATTTCAAATATAATATTTAAAATTTCCCCGCTTCCATTCGCTTCATCTGTTCACCGCCCGCTTGGCAAAATGCCAGATGATGTTTCTCGCCAACGTTGGCTCACTTTTACTTTTGTTTTGGCAGTTAGTTAAAAATAATTTAAAAACAGAAATCAAAATACTCAGTATATATTATTGTTGTATATATTTTATTTTGTATTGGGGGGGGGGATGAAAATTATGATTGAAAACTGGGCCGCGAATAATGAAAGGTTGAGAAACGCTGCCTTAGGGATTGATCTCGGACCGTCGTCAATAGCCCGTTGTGTTACTCTAGTACTACGTTTAGTTAAAAATTGCCAAATTACCAGGATTTCAATGCTTATACGATCTTTGGTAGCCGGAAATCTCGAATGCTAAACTGAAAACTAAAAGTAACTGATAGCTGAAGACGAAACTGAAATTAACAAAAGAGAAAACTGCAGTTCCACCACGCACCACCAGGTAGCGGTAATCTGAGGCGCAATCAACCGATTGCCGTTCATACGCCTCCAATAAAAAGTAGATTTTTTTTCTTTAAACTATCGCCTTAGTGTTCCCTCGGGAACCCGGAGGGAACCACTCCCGCCCTATCCGGGATCGAATTCAAGTTATCACAGTGAGTGGCTCCCTCGCGCGGTTACAGTTAATGCGGGGCTGCGGAAAGGGGCGTGAGCGATTTTAGATGCCTTCCGAGCTGCGAGTGAGGAATTTTGTTCGCTTTCGGGATTTTTTGTTTGTGCAACACTTTCGGATAGGAGCGAATTTCGCGATCAAGATTGAAAACGGAGGAGACATCTGCCATTGAGAGATTCTTTTGGAGGAAGATATTTCTCGTCAGTTGGGGGATATAATGGAGTACGTGTGTATAAAAATGTTTTTTTCTTAAACTTATATTAAAACTTATGTGTATGCACATATGCGTCTGTATTCTTTACTTGCACGTGTGTGTGTGAATGCATACAATAAAACACGTTTTAGTCTCCATGGATATCAAGACATTTCACTTCAGCCTTCGGTACCCATTGGACATTCCGATGTGGTTTTGGAACTCGTTTATGTATCACACACGTTTCACTCACAGGCTTCTTTTGTTAGGCTGCCGCCGTAGCCCAGGTCGGAAGACTAACAAATCAACCGGAGGGTTGGGATCCGAACAAAGACCGTCGGGTACTAGGGGGAGTGATGAACATTAAATCAGTCGTGGCCTCCACTGTCCTCACGTTGATGTGGTCTGAAAGTTTGGAGAGTGGAGTATCAGCTCAGGTGTGACCTCGTCATCTGACCATGGTTCAAAGTGACGTGGTGCTGTCCTCGGGTCTTTCTTTTCTGGCTTGATCCCAGACCGTCGCCAATAGTCCGTTGTGTTGCACCAGGGCGACATTAATTAAAATACCTACTATTCTTTCTTAAGAGAGAGTGCCTCTGGTGGTGTGTAGCGTGTGTTCTTTTTACCCTAAAAAAACATATTTTAATCATTTTCCAGTTTTTTTTTTTTTTTTTTTTTAATCTTTATCGTCGATACTTTTAAAAAACTCTATTCTAATTTTGCAGGATTAGATTAGAATTAATACTCGTCAAACCTTTTTAAATTTTTACGCAGAATCAAAATTTTAAATTGTATATAATTTTTATCTCTCATTATATGAGCATCCTATAGTCTACATTTAAGAAATCTAATCATTTGTAAGTTTTTAATCGATATATTTTAATAATATATTACTTTTAAACATTTGAAGTTTAGTTACACTGGTGTCCCGAAATTATCTTTACATGCATAGAATCACGGATTTCTCAGAAACTATGAACTATTAATTTATGAATTTGCCTGGAATGAAACATAACACATAAATACAAAGAAAAAGGTTAAGAACACTGCATATGATATAAAACTGTAGCATGAAGCCATAAAAATGACTATGATATGTGACAAGGAAAATTCAGAAGAAAATGAATAACTCACAAAAAAAAATTAAGGCTTATGGATTTAATATGGAATGTGATCGCCTCTGAAAAAACACAACATATCACAACGTGATTTCATACTAGCAATAATGTTGTTAACCACAGTTTGTGGAATTAAGTTCCACTTCTCGAGCAATGCAGTCTTCAGGGCATTTATATCTATAGGAGGAGGATTTCTCCATGCAACTGCTTTTTCAAGATAGTCCCATATTTGTCTCGGGTTCAGATCAGGAGATTTTGCTGGCCACGGTATTCGCTCAATGGCTTCATTTTCAAGGAATTTGTCTAGGTGGTTTTCTCGATGTGGACGAGCATTATCGTCCATGAATAAAAAAAATCCATATGCACCTCTGAAAAGTCCTACATAACGTTCCAAGATCTCATCCCGATATATCTGGCCGGCCACAAATCCTCTGTTGAAAAGGTGTAGGGGCGTACGTCCATCGATCATTATTCCACCCCACACCCTCACCTGCACTACCTAAACGGTCACATTCCATAATGTTCGAAGGAAGATTTCGCGTTCCTGACTCCCTCCAGATGTAAAAACACTAAAATCAGATGTTAAACTAAACCTCGGCTCATCAGTAAAGAGAACATGGGTCCACTGGTGTCAAATCCAGTTCTGATATTCTTTGCACCAATTAAAGAGATCACTCTTGTGTTGTGAAGAGTGAAACAAATACCCTTGGCTTTCTGGCATAAAGGCCTTTTTCATAAGACTTTCTGTATAGTTTGCCGTGCTACAATAGTTTCCGTGGCGGTTGCAGGCTTCACTTAACTGCCGAGCAGTAGACTTCCTATTACCGACGGGCAGTTATTGCCATATATCCTTTCTTGAGAAGCAGTTGTTATACGTGTACGACCTATTCCAGGCCTCTTAACAACAGTTCTAAAATTGATTGCATAGCGCAGAGACTATCTGTCTTGAAATATTCACACATCTCTCGCTGCTTCCATGATTGTCTGTCCTGCTTCTAAACGGCCGATAATGCACCAAATGATACTTCAGAGCCATAACAAATCGTTTCGAGTCCTTACACACTGAAATCAAACGCTGTATCGCAGAAATTCACTCAAATATTCACTTTGCACAAGGCTCTTGATGCACCGTCGGATGACGTAACGCCTTGTTTTGCATATTAGAAAACGATTGAACACTTTTGATTGGATAATTCTAATTAGACTTGTCTTTTACACATTCCCTGCAAAAATGGAAAACATCGATTGCGTATTTCATGGAATATAAATATTTTGGGGCATGTAAAGATAATTTTGGGCATGAGTGTATTATTTGGCCTACTTGTTTAACATTTTTTAATGTGACATCGATTGTTGCTTAGCTTTTTGTAATCCGGGATTGTAATCTTTGGATTTTTTGGGTTTTTTTTGTCGGTGTTGCTTGTAAATAAAATATAGTTTTGAAGTGAACTGATATTTAGCGATACAATAGGACTGGATACATCTGTCATACGCATAAGTCATCGACAATGTATAGATTGTAGCAAAAGCAGACTCTGTATAGAATGCCTGGCCTTGTGGGGCAAAGTATGAAACTATTCATATTTCACACATTTCCTAGGCATTCTATGCAATGCCCGAAAGACCAACCGGCATAGTATAAAATACTCCCAATCATGACGTTTCTAATGTCACGTGGTAAGGCAACGTGACTTTCGACGCTTACCTCAGAAGGAGAATTCGCCATTTTCATTTCAGTCTGTGTTCGGAAGTGACGCAATGCTACGCTACTTTGAATTCGTTCAGCAATGACTAGAAAATTCTGTGTGGTGAAATTGGCACACCTCTACATTACATCACACTTTGCCCCCTTACAGCCTCATGGCATATGAGAACACCTGCCGATCACCTTAAAATTGCATGGCTCAGGAACATCACATGCAACAAGGGCTCGAGGGTTAAAATTATTAACATGGTACGATTCATTTAAAATCATCAGGACTTGATTATCCTAAGAGACTAAGAAACACGAACTTTTTTCTCACCTTGCATGATGTATATATATATATATATATATATATATATATATATATATATATATATATGTGCTCTAACATTCTGGATAGACATGTCACCTCGGTGGCATGCTCTACTCATCCAACCACACTTATTTAACTGGTACAAAGACGCTACGATCTACCGTCTAAAGCGCGAGCCAATGCTGCAGAAACAGTGTTGCCAAACCGAAACTGCTTACCAGAAGGTTAGCGAGCGATGTAAAAAAAAGCCACAATGACGACTAAGAAGGAGCCACGGGACTATGGCTACTGAATCGCTTTACTTCCAATACTTTGCATTAACCCATTAAGGACTGACGTTGCGTTTTCGCAACATTAGTGAAAACATTTTTTTTCTTATTCTGTATTGCGTTTTTTTTTATATATAATTTTTTTTGTATATTGTAGACAAAACTTCAATGTCTCCAGAGGAAAAAAATTGTTTTTCTCTCAATGCAAGATTTTATAAAATAAATTTCTAAAATTGTCCTTTTTTTGCGATTTTTTTACTCTAATTTTGAAAAAATCTCACATATGGCTGAACTATTCAAAGGACTTCATGAAGGGACGCTTATGTTTTAGAAACATAGGTCTGCAGAATGGCATAAAAAAATAAGGTTACTTTTTTGTCTTTGTTTGTATAAATATGCATTTTTTGAAATGTTGCGAAAACGCAACGTCAGTCCAAAGCAGTGTCTTTTAGAACATTTGTCCGAAATTAACCGATGAAGAGAACGGTTTTTAACTGTGAATGAAGCTTTAGAATATATGAGAGTTAGGTCATGAAGATGTTTCTGAATTTTCATCAGATGAAGACTGTCAAGGTCAAGCAGATATAGTAGTGATATAGTTCCACGAGAACTGCTCCCTCCACTAAGTCCGGATGGTTGCTAGAGGAATAGGACTCGTTCATATTGAGTCGGGTTGACTGGTGGATACTTGAATTTCATCCTTTTTGGGGCGGGGAGAGCATGCTTACTCGTTTCCGATCTACTCGGGCAACTGATACCCTTTCTAGTTTATTTGTAAGTGAATAAACTTGAATACGGCAACAGACAAGAGCAGACTTCTTGGCTGGAACAGTTATCGTGTAGACCGGGACCAAATTTCTTTGACCGTCGACGCCTTCAAGTGTTTCTTTGCTTTTTATCGACCCCATCTCTTTTACTATTACGTAATTATAATAGGGCAAGCAAAAAGACGCTTACGACTTTAGGTTGGTTTTTTTATAGTTAGTGTTTATTGTGTGTAGTATGTATATAATATGGTATAAATATATTTTGACGTTAAGTCAAAGAGACTACGTTTTAGCTTTTGACAACCTTCTTAACACACACATATATATAATAACACATACATATTGAATGGGAGGGATTAATAATACACATAAATTTTAATTTAGATAAAAACATAACAATACAATCTTCTAAAATAATACGAAAATTAGACTTTTGCTAAAATTGTCGCAGACAAAATGTGAACTCGTGACCCTTGACAAGATTAGCAATAGTGGGTTCAAAATAAGTAAGTTTCAGCTTTATATCTCAACGGTATTCTGTATTCACTCTTAATTTCATTCTCATTCTGGAAATCCAAGGTAACTTAATTAAATTTTACCTGTACAGTGATGACATATTTTTCTATCGACCCCTGAGCCAGAATAGACACCTAACAATATTATATTGACGCCTTGGGGGTCGAAATCGACCACTGGTGCAGTCAAACAGTAACTAATATTTCTTCTTCCTAATTGTATGTTGTATTAGTTCTGTTGTATGCAATAACGTTACTTGTATGTTTGCAGGCAGCATATCGGGCACGTGGCGGCCTAGGCAAGAGCGGCTACTCCTCCTCAGCCTCTTCTGCCTCCTCGTCTTGATCTGCTCCTAACACCCCCTCCCTCTGGTAAGAACCTTTTCTCTTCCTATTTGGCGTCTTCTATTTTGCTCGTCTTAACCTTTATTTCGACATTACTTCGATAATGCCCACTATTTGGCAATGGTCTGACTCCAGTGAGAAAGAGCAGATGACCTTAGGGGAGTCCATTGGTACAGAGCATTTTGTGTTAATGACTGCAAATTTCATGCTTAGAGAGACATAGAATTTTCCATGGAGCTCCTCGTCGAAAGGCCCTCTGTCTCCAGACAGCAAAGCCCTTGAGTTCGAAATACATTTAGGTTATCAGAAACTTCCAACAGTGTAGCAAAGTCTTGTATGCCATGTTTTCTGGTAGGTTGCAGTTGTAGTGGATGTAGTAGGTGTAGTTGGTATAACAATAAGCGGTAGGCAAGCCTACTACTCCAGTGACTGCGGTTAAAAGTAGTATTAAAATTATGAATTAATTCGAAGGGCTGGAGAACTACTTGATTTTCCAAAGGGAAATTAAATGTTTTTCAAAACAAATTTTATTTTTAAGTCATAAGTATGAAGTTAAGTTATTGTTTACATTATTGTATTGACTCTCGGTCTGTTTTTGTTAATTGGTAGACGATGGTCCTATATGGGGATCTGCTCTACAACAAATTCTAAGCTGATTTTTTCTCATACTTTTTAAAGGTTGCGTGTTGAGCATTCATTGTTTTTAATTTAATTTATTCAATTTTAGTGTTGGGCTAACTGTTTTGAAATTTTTATTTTGCTTTGCTGGTGACGCAATTCGTTCGTTATTCTACCTTGTGCCACCAACAAGGTCTGAGGAGCCATGGTAGCCCATTTGAAAGCGTAACGGATTTGCTGCCGGAAGGTTGTGAATTCGAAACTCCATCCAGCCACAAAAAGTGTACACGCGGCTTGTGCACGTTCAATCTGCCGTTGCCTCAAATGTACGAGACCACGAGATATTAAACGTGCTCCAGCCCCCATGAACACGGCGGTCTTTGATTAGACTGAGTTCCGAACTCACAACCTTTCGGTTGCTAATTTATTGTTCTTCCTAATGGGCGGCCCAAAAATGATTTTAGAAATACTATGTGCAGTCAACAAGTGTTTCAGGTTGGGAACGATATCGCGAGATGAATGCGGACAGGTATAATCAGATGCCAGTCTCCACTCCAGGGGCACTTTATTTTGATAGAGTACATTACTTTCTTGTTGCACAAGTACTTTCATACTGCCCAAGGCATTTGACTTTGATAGTACATTGTTTTGTTGCGTAATTACTTTCATACTGTGTTGGAGCCATTTTGTTTTGAAAATACACATTGGTTTCGCACAATTTCTGTATATTACTTTAACGTAATTCATTATCTTGATTGAGATTTTTATGACTTGCATTTTGCATCCGAATATTGTACATCAAATTGCCCATTTCACATATTACAAGACATTCCACGTCATTTTTGTAATACTCATAACTTCGATGTTTTACATTATTTTGTTATTGTGTCTTTCTGCGATTCTTTGTATTACACAATACTTTTACACTGTACAGTTATTTCCACACTGCTCTGACATCATTTCATCGCTGCATATTGTCTATTTCTTGGAGATAGCACTCTGCCTCACCACATACTACTTAGACGTTTCAAAAAAAGCTTGCCACTACTCACTATTTTGTCTTAGCACAATATTTTGATAGTAAATAATAGTACCCAGTCGGCTCAAAATAAGTAGCGGTGATCAAGGCAAATGCCGTTAGCTTAGCGCAAATCGCCGCGACAATCAACGGTTCTCACGGCAAGTTTGGCTGCTATTATTTGAAACCGAATGTGTCCTTATTTCTCTACCAGCTATTAAACAAATTTAAAAAGCTATAAACTGTGTGTCTTAGTGAGGATAAGTGCGGATGGTTTTTCGCTTTCAGATTTTAAGGCTGATCGAACAGTTCAGAAATGGTTTCGTGCAGAGCTTCCTTTTTTAGCTATGTAGTTATGAAACAACTGCAATTTTCTCTAGCATAATTATTGACTGATGCCTTCGTAAACTTGATAATAAGGAAATAAACGTGTCTAAATATACTATTTGAGCGTTTCTTTTTTTATCTCATATGTATTTTTGGGTTTCATATGAAATTGATGAAAGCTTACAATAAAAAGTGAAGTTCTTTATCTTCTTCTCATTGCATTATTCTTTCTATTGTTTTGAAAATTAGCGAAATATTTGCTACTGCAATTTACTGTTATTATAGAAATTTTAGGTTTTGCCATGAGCTGAATAGTTTTTGCTTATTAAAGCTCACAGTAATATTTGCTGCCAGCTTCAAAATCTTATTTCGAGCCCTGGTAGTACCCATTTAAAGTTTTAGATTATTTTGTCCCTTGGGCAATTCAAGTTATTTTCCCGCATTGCACCTTTTTTTCATCGCATTGCTTCGACGTCATATATTCCTTTGGTATTTCTTTGAAGGTGTCTGCTGTCACATAGTTGATTATTTTGACATTGTATACCACTAACGTGACACAACATGTTACTCAATTACGTACTACTTTAATATTGCAGATTATTTTGATATTGCACCTTACTTTGTCATTGCATATCACTCTGATGTTGTGCACGCAATTTCGCACAGCACGTTATTTTGACATACGACCTTACTTTGGCTGTACAAGACTGTTACTGCATAATGCTTCAAAGTGGTAGATTATTTTGCATATCACGTGACTTTGAATAACACTTTAACGCGTATAGTTATTTTAACATCGCACCAGTACTTCGACGTTATACGGTGCTTTTTTTAGTGCACGTTTTTTTGAATGGCAGTATTTTTTTATTGCAACTTGCCATGACGTTGCGTATTATTTGATTCATGCACCTTTCTGCGACAGTTCACATTGCTTTAGCGTTGAATACAGAGTTACTGCATTTTACTCTCATGTTGCAGCATACCCTGACATAACATTGTACTTTTTCATTGTAATTTACATTGACATTGCATTATACATTGTATTTGCTAGGGCTCAGATTTTGCTGACTAGTCATCTTTTGTTGGCACAATTGTGCGCATGTATACAAATATCGTTCGTGATCTCCCGGTTCTAGATCTGTAGAGATTTTTGGTATTCTTTTTACTTTTAGGGCATTTGGGTTTTTTTTCGAACCTCTACATGAAGTTTTTAAGTTTTGTCCAGGGTGTAATGTTCTTTTTTTTGTTTTATCCGCTATTTTGTTCTTTCTCCAAAACAAAAACAATTCATCTACCATATACAAAACGAACATATCTCTACGGTTTTCAGCTGGAAGGAGTTTTCTCTAGTTTTAGCCGAAGAAAGAAAGGGCAAACATTTTCTTTTGGATCTTAGATTTGTTAATCTAAAATGTTTTATGAATCCACAATGTAAAAAATTTGAAATTTATTTTTCACAGTTTTGAGCAGATTTTAGTTCTACAAAATCCGGTCCTTGGTTGGTTCTGTTCCTGTGAGGTTCATTCCTCCCTAGGTATTTAAGTGTCAGTAAAACTTTCATTGTGTGCGTCCGTTACTTGATGTGTATGTTTTGTGCTGCCACAGCATGTTCCAAATATTGCCCTTGCTCCACAAAACCCCGAAAGACTAAACCAACCAGGCCTCGGTCATCGCCATTATTTTGATATTCCACACTACTTTGGCATTGCAGATTAAGGCATGGTACATTTCTTAACTTCGTATTTTTTACTTACAGTTTACCTTGGTGCTTACACAATGATACAACGCTTTTCTTTTTCCTTTGCAGGGAAGGAGGATTCGCATCCGGTAAGAAGAAACCGCTTCCGGAACTGTCACGTGACCGAGACAACTCTACTTCTCTATCTCTATCTCTACTCTCACAAGTGCGGACAGACAGACGGACAGACAATTCTTTTTTACAACGCCGTTTTTTCTGACAGAACTGTATATCTAATCTCAAGTTCTGAGACCGGTTCTCAGCTTCGTGAGGTTCATCAACAGGTTTTTAGAATCTTTTGCGTCTGAGGTTCTGGATGATAATCACCTACCGTGGCAACCCGACCGAGGTTTGGATTGGTTCTACATCAAAGTCTACGAACCTCAAGCCTCCGGAAGTTTGACTAATCCAAGATCTTGGTTCATGAACCCAGTGGCTTACACGGAAGAACCTCAAGCATCTTGTCTGGTTCCACCATTGCATCTCAAACGAGATCTTGTTTGGTTCTACCATAAATAACTTGTGGTTCACTCCGTTATAGGACGAACCTCAAGCTTACAGAATTTGGAGAGTTGTAGCGAAAGATCTTGTTTCTGCCATGAGTAACATCGTGGTACACAACCTCAAGCATCCCTGAGTGGTTCTACCCTGAATAAAATCGGGGTTCTAAACTTCCAGCCTTTGAGTTTTTAGTGGTTCTACCATCAAGAAAGTTCAAACGGCTGTAGGACAAGCCTCAAGCCTCCAACTGTAAAGTGTTCAACCACGAATAACGCTTAAGGAAGTTTGACTGGTTCCACCCTAAATCTTGCTTGTTTCTATCATGAACGACATCGTGGCTCAGTTTTCAGATGAGCCTCAAGATTCTTTATCTCGGCTGGTTCTCTGACGACATCTTAACCAAGATCTTTGGTTTTACCATCAATAACGTCGTGGTTCGCGTGGTTTTGGGGAAAACCACAAACCTCCAGAATTTGTGCGGTTCTACCATAAATGACCCTGTGGTTCACATGATTACGGAACGAACCTGAAACCTCCGGAATTCGGATGGTTCTAATACGAGTAATGTTGGCTCCATCATGAATAACGTGATTCACACAGTTATAGGACAAAACTCAAACCTCCGGGTATTAAGTGGTTCTACCACCATTAATCTCGTGGTTCATACGAACTCGTTCTGTACGAACCTCAAGCCTCCGACTTCTACTGGACAACACTTACCATATATTAGAAAAGAAAATTTCTTTTTATATTTAAGTATAATCAACTTTTTTATGAACTATTCCACACAGAAAGTGAAAGGATTTGACTACTTCTGTTTCCAGAGAGAAAGAACTTTGAACAAAATCGACAAACAATCATTCAAGGGCTCAGAAAAATCGAGTTTTCGTATTCAAAAATTTTAAGTCGAATATATATCGATTATGAAAAGAATCGATCTTTAGAATTGTAAATAGTATTTGATTCGTCGTTATTCGATCTCAATCTGTTTTGTGTAAAAAAGAAAAATTAAAATTTCAAATTTATTGATATGTTAAAATTTATCACATTCTATTGTTAAAGTTGAAAAAGGAACTTTCGTTTTCCAGAATGAAAAGAATTGAGAATTGATTAGTTTTATTGAATTGTGTCGATGCAGAAATATGAATCAATTGATTTTTATTGAGTTGTAGATATAATTTTATGGTGCATTTGTTGAGTGGTGAAAATGTTTCTCTTTGTTATCGATTCTTCTAATGATATGAATTATCGATTTTGTGAATCGATTTTAGCATGTAAGATCGATCTTGTATATATCGATTCTTGAAAATGTAGATTAGGTGAATCAATTTCTTATGAAATTGATTCATAAATTGAAAACAAATGTTTATTTTTTGTCGCTTTTAAATTGCTCGATTGCGTGTTTGAGATCAACCAGATAAATAAATTTTGGTGATAATAATAATGGATTCTCACATTTGGCAATGTGAATCGATTTTTTATGAGATCGATTTTCTGCATAAAAATGTGATTAACAATCAACGTGGCAAATACTGAGTATGTGAGGATGAGGTTATGCCAATGACATCAATTAACTGACATCAATCGATTCGAAAATCTGAAAAACATTTTATAAATTATTCCAAAAAAGGTTTAAAAAAATTATTTCCCCTGAACCGATTTTTCTTAATTCTATGGATTATTGACTACGTAAATCGTTATTGTAATGGTTTAAAATTGAGATGCACACGTTTTATTCTTTACCGGTTTCTTTTAAATAGTATTTTCAAGAAAATTTGCAGTGTTAGGTTACTTTATGTTCTTTTATAAGTAACTAATTAAGGTAATAAAAAACTTAAAGCGAAAGTGAAGTGTCTAACTAAAAGAAATTATTAAGTTATTACTAAAACTCTTGAATGGTCAATCCGTATATCTGCACACCAAAGATTTTTGAAAATTTGTTCCTGATTCTAACTTTAAAATAGTTTCCGAATCATAATTTCAATAAGTATAAACTAAAAATTAATAAAAATGGGTTTATAATGAATATAATTATTTTTTGATTTACTTTTATTAATCTTCATATTTATTTTTAATTATTGTAATTAGTCGTGTTTACTTAATAATTAGCCAAACCAAATGCTTAAAAAAATTACTAATGAAGATGATGGAAAAGGTGAACAGGCCGTTTCGGTGAAGCTAAACTTTAACAATAGCTGAGATAAAAAATTTATTAATCCCCCCCCCCTACAGCGGCTTACTTCAAAATAAAAATAAAAAAAGACCTTCATTACAACAACAACAAAAAATCTGTTGAAATACATTGTTTTAGTGTACATTATTTCCCATTTATTTTAGATTAATAATATAAAATTAAAAGTTACAAAAATCGATTTTAACACAGTTAATAAGTAACTTAATATTAAAGTACACATTTTTTATATTTTACGTTATGTATAAATTGTGATGAACTATTTGTATTGAGTATTGAAACAAAATAACTTATTATTTCGACGGAGCGATAACTTTTGTTTGAAGAATTATTTAGCTGGACGAAGTGGCAACAGGAGAAAGAAGAAACTGTACAAAGATTTTTTCGAGTTTCTTGTAAAGTTGTATAAAAATAAATAAATAACTTTTTTAATAAGTAATTCCTCACTCCAATTCATTTAATAAGAAATTTCTTAATAAATAAATTTTATTATTATATAACTCCTCTTTCTATTTTTTCCTTCCCTTAGAACTCACTTATTAATTAACTAGCAGTGACCCGGCGTTGCTTGGGTTGAATATTGATTGGCTAAATATGGATTGAAAAAGTGATCCAAATAAAGTCTCTGCAAAATGCAGATATTGATTTCAAACACACTTTTCACATTTTTAAAGCTTCTATAATTTATGGTGGGTACAAATACAGGTGGAGGACAAAATACTACGAACACCTGTGAAATAATGGAAAATCTTTATTAATTGGGGGTTGGACCACCCTTTGACTGAAGTACAGATTTAATGCGACGTGGGATAGATGCATAAAGGTCATGGACAATATTTAAAGGAATATTAAGCCATTCCTCCTGCAGAACGGTCTCTAATTCCGAAAGTCTGGATGGAGGTGGAAATCGGGAAAAAAGTTTGGACTCCAACTATTCCCATAAATGGTCAATGATATTCAAGACTGAGGGGGCCAGGCGAGCTGTTCGACTTCATCGTCATGCTCTTCGAACCATTCTTGAACACACCTAGCAGTGTGGATAGGGACGATGTCGTCTTGAAAAAGCGGTCGCTCTTCAGGGAATACAGTCTGGACAAAAGGATGGACATGATCCCCTAGAATGCTAAGATAGTGAGTGGATATGATCCTCCCATGCAGAATAACAAGTGGCCCAAGACCGCTCCAAAATATCGCACCCTATACCATAATGGAGCCACCCCCATGCTTTACAGTCGCCAAGAGGCATTCAGGATTAAACGCTTCTCTGAGCGTTCTCCAGACATAAACGCGTCCGGTCGTCTGAAATAGGGTGAATGACGATTCATGGGACCATATTACCTGTTGCCACTGCTGTGGGGACCAGTTTTTGTGATCTCTGCACCATTGGCGTCGCTTGAAAGCATTAGTTGCTGTCACCAAGTGTTTACGAATTGCCACTCTGCCATAAATGTTCACAGCATGAAGTTCCCTTTTGAAAGTTTTTGTTGAAACGGGGTCCTGGAGATGACTGTTCATTTCGAATGTTATCTCGGATAACGATTGCTTGTGCTTTCGGGCTACTATGCGCTTCAAGACCCGTCTATCCCTATCAGCAAGCTTTGACTTTCGGCCACTGTTGTGCTTTGAAGTCGTCGTCTTACCCTCTTTCGTGTACGCTGTCATAACGGCTGATACCGTACTCCTTGCAAACCCCAAAAGGTTTGCTGTTTCCGTAACCGATGCTTCACCATCATTCCTCTTTGGAACTCTGACAGGTCTAACATCTCAATTTATCACATACAGTTCGATAGACGCATGCAACGCAGGTGACTGCTGTTGAGAGACTGATACCTTCCTCTTCACGCCCACTAGGTGGCAGACTTCTGTTGCTGGTGGCCCGGCTGTACTGCAGGTGTGAAATACGTCATACTTTTTCACAGATGTTCGTATTATTTTGTCCTCCATCTGTACGTATGCATGCTATATCAATCCAAATAATAAAACACTTCACATGCATAGCTCTCCTGGTGTAAGAATGATCGCGAGTTCAAATCCAACCAAAGACCGTCGGGTAGAAAAGTTGCTGGTGCACGTTCAATCTAACGGAACCCCCAAATGGTTACGTTTCCTGGGCGTACGTCATCTGAGTGGCCATGCCAAAAACGTGTCCTGAGCGGCCATGCCAAAAACGTGTCCTGAGCGGCCAGGAGTTCCTACCCCCTATTCAGGTCGTGTTCGGAACGCGTTCTCGCCAACTTTCCGAGAGAACGGGGAGGTGTCAGTAAAGAAAGGGAATTGGGGGTATAAGAAGAAAGTGATCGTTGTTATCTAGTGAAACTTTGTTTTAAGGGTCCCACTTCGTATATATTTACAGGTCATTTATGTTAGCAGTTAGTAAGAACGTAATACATATCAATTATATATATATATATACATATTGTTAATTTTGTACAAATTTCGATCTTGGTGAAAAATTGTTTTTTCTTGAGCAAGTTTCAAGGAAAAGAGGCAGAACAAATCGGGTCATATGGTGTAAAATGCATTGTTTTTAGATAGTAAACTAGGTAGGTTGTTAATTGACGTCGAACTGGAGCAACACAACGGGCTATTGACAACGGTTAGGAATGAATCCTTAAGAGAAAGATTCGAGGACAACCCCTCATAATAATGGTCAGATGACACAAGAGCAACACCTGCGCTGGCACCCCACTCTCCAAACTTCCATACCAAGCTAACGTGAGGACATTTGAGGCTACGTCAAATCTAACGTGCACCAGGCCCCGAATGCGCAATGGTCTTTGTCTGGATCAAGTTTCGATCTCGCTTCCCTCCGGTTATTAATTCAATGCTCTTCCAACTGACCTACCGCAGTCTCTAAATATTTAACTAAGAGTTAGAAAATAAATAACAATTTGTGCTTTTTTAGAAAATTTTGAATTTAAAGGTTTTGGAATTTTTTCTTTATATTGCACACACACACACACACACACACACACACACATCCTGTGAATGAAAATACGTATGTTGTTTCTTCTATTCGGCTGCAGAAATATGCATCGGAAAAGCCTCTCCGATTCCATTTTACCCTCAAAGAGGTAAATGGGTGAGGCGGAAGGTAGAATGGGTATACGATATTTTACAAATAAACCTAAATTAAATATTTTTTAAGTGGCATATTGAGAAAAAAAACAGTACTAAAATTGTTACATTGAAATTTAACTTTTTGTCTAAAATTGAAATTAACACATGAATGGGAAGATGAACAACGCATCCAGATCAAGAAATCAAAAGTTTTCGATCTAGTTTCAGCTTCGTTCAGTTCCATTTCCTTACAGTCTGGTGGTTAAGGTGTTAGCCCTTAAATAGGAAGTTTCCTGGATCGAATCCGGGGCAGTACATGGATGTTTGTAAGCGTATGGTGTAGAGGCGGCTGGTGCATCTTAAATCGGTCTTGGTCAAAACTCCTCACGTTAGGTTGGTGTGGAAGTTTGTAGAGTGGGGTGCCAGTTCAGGTGTTGCCTCGTGCTGTTGTCCTCGGATCTCTCCCTTAGGAGTTTGATCTGGGACCATCGTCAATAGCCCATTGTGTTGCTCTGGTATGACGTAAATTAAAATTACCAAATTACCTACTGGGGTTATAACATTTATAGTGTTTTCCAGTCATCAGATTTATTTTTAACCTTCTCTTCATTCCTTAGAATTTCACAAAATTTGTTTGGGACCACGTTTGCCCCATTTCAATAAAGAATTTTCAATACATTTTTAAGGTATCAATTCAGAAATAGTAAATCTATTTGTAGTTTTTAAATCCGTATAATCAGTAATCACTTTGTTTGGAAAGAACTTTTCTTCGATTATTTTAGGTGTTATGGCAATGTTTTGTTGAATTGCTCATTGCATCGATTTATTTTCGATATAGTTAGTAAATATTTGTTTAGATTGTCACAACAATTCTCTTTTTCTTCTCAAGGGTTAATTAAACAACGATCCATGAATTACAGGGAATTCAGAACTACTATGAACATTCATAGCTTAGCCAAGATTCGAATCCAGAGCTTGTAAAGCCGAGGGCCTCGTCGCTAACTATACGGCTATCGGATGAAATAGGTATAGTATTACTAGACACGCTAGAGAGACGAAACTTTAACAGCATCCTTTGGTGGTGTTATTTTAAGTGAAACCACTTCCTCATTATGAAGATAAGCACTATTTTCTTAGTTGTGAATGAGTCGTGTACAGTGACGGATTAAGCGGTAAGCGGCCGCGTAGGGTCCGGAATACCAAAGGGCCTCGAGGTCTTAACATGTACTTTCACTAGGGTTCAAGGAAAGTTTAGACAGCATCTTTACAATATGCGTCTTTAAGTGCAGTGAAAATAGTTTCTCATACAAGATGTCTGCAAGAGCAGATGCTGTGTTAGCTATAAAACTTGGTTTCACCCTTATAAAGAGGCTTTAACTCAAATTTGTCATTTAGAAGAAGAAAAAGGTTACCATAGTGGTGGCGACTTCACTACTGAAGAAATTGGAAAATTATGAAACCGCACTAATGAAAGTGGTATTTGAAATACTAATTTTCAAAGAATAAATGCTACTAGTAAATCATTATAATCAGTGGAATCCACTATTGGAATGATCCTAGGATATAGGATATATCCTACTGAATTCATTAGAAAATTTTATGAATAATTTCAGAAATAGTTGAAACAGAGGCAATTGATTAATAATGGCTATCATTTAATGTAGAAGATAGATAAACTCGCAAGCAACAAAAGAGAAAAACGTTTTTTGATGAAAACAAAGAAGTCGGACACATGAATTTATAATAAGAGAAAGTTTCATATTCAATTCATTTTATGTTTTGCCACTGCGTATGGCCATCACGGCTTTGCCTTGATAGTTCTTTTCGTGGGGTTATTGCAGGTATAACAGCCATCATGGCGTTGCCCGTGGTGATGGTTTGATACGCAACCAAATGGAAATTCGTAGCCTATTGGAATGAATTCCCTGCGAATTACAACCAAATTATGAATATTATGAACTACGGTTTGCTTTTACAAAAATTCTATTGATGTTTGTACTTTTGAAGGTGAATTTGACCATTTTTTAGTATTCTAAAAGAAATCGTAGACACCATAAAAACCACACCAGACATTTTTCAAGCCGCCAAAGAAATGTCAAAAACATTTCCGAATGTTTAAATGTTATTGAAAATGAAGTACCATGTTTTTTCTACGTTATAAGATTGATGTTGTAGTGTAAAGGAGGAGGGGAGCACACTAGAAAATTTGAATGGATTTTTTTTTTATGTAAGCATAAAAACGTGTTGTCAGGAATTGATCAATCGACTTTAGGTAGTGTACCGCCATGTTTGCCGTCTTGCACTTCGACAAGTTAACGAGGCATCTCTCCCATACCAAAAGGATAGACGCCCCTCATATATTCGGGTGAGATGTCCCACATACATTTTCAGGGAGAGATGCCTTTTAGTTGGTTAAATTTCAAATTAAAATTTTTTAAATCATATTGTTTTTACAAAATATTATATTTGTAAATCGTTAAAATTTTTAATGAAAAAATTAAATTTATTGAAACTATAAATTTATAATATAATATCAAATGAAACTCAAGATATAATTTGAGGTTTGATTAAGTCTTTAAGGAAGTAATAAATTTTGTGATACATTTCTATTTATATATTATTGTGTATTTTTTTTTTTTTTTTATAGCTATTTATAAGTCTTCAAATTTTGTTTTTGTTATTTGAAATTTATTTTTATTGTATAGTTGAATTTTTTGTATAAATTATTTTTTTATTCTGGGTTACATTAAAATGAAATGAAATTTAATTTAGCAATCGCAAATCTTTTTTATATAATAACCATCGTAAATTACCTATTAGATAATTTAAACTTTTGGTATGAAATTAATTAAATTTACAATTTCTTGATACAATGCTTCTTGTTTGTCCCAAGAACACATCCAAGAAAAACAGTTGAAATCCGCTAAACAAACGTAACAAGGTATCAAAAAAGCTGATGGATAAAATAGAAATGGGAAGAACAAATGTCATTGGATTAGAAGCACGTGATTCCTTCATCAGAGCTAAGATAAATTCATGACGAATTATGGTAAAAATGTAATTATTATAAACAGTATAAATTAGGCTGTGTTTAGTTTAACGTAAGTGTGTTTTCAACTTCCGAGGTAATATGACGGAATTTTCCATTTCTGAATTTTAGGCACTCAGGTCATATTAGATGTTTAAAGAAATTGGAAATTTAGAGAGATAATAATTAGTTTAAAATATATTAAATGAAAAGGCTGAGACTCTCTAAAATGACTGTGTATTTTTACTGGAGTAACTACGTCCTATCTCGCCCTCTTGTGAATAATTCCTCCAGCTGGTGCAAGAGTCATTTATTCTGTGCATTCTATGCATATATCCCTTTCTTAGAAGACAAGGTGTCTCAGCAATATAGAATTCGCTGTTCATATTCAGCTGTATAGTTGAAGTCTCTGGATTAAAAGTTTACTCAAGGCTCTCTCCTAACAGTGACTGCACCCTCCGAGTCTCACAGAGTCCGAGTTGTGCATTCACTAAAAGCCCAGTGCTTCAGGTAATTTCTTGACAAAGTCTTCTATGAAGCAAAACTGTTAACTGAAGATGCCCATTGCCTGACGACATCATTGTGATGCAGTACAGGAGTTCTTGAGTTCAACTATGGAAGGCAGTAAAAGTCCAGCAGGGTACCTTTAACCCCTTTGTTAGAAAGGCGTGATTACCCCCATAAAGACCGAGGGGCCTAAACAGTTCTTTTAGGTGGTAAGCACATAAAAATCAGCTAATAATGCGAATCATGAAAAGAGACACCTTTGAAAATCAGAGATGTAGAATTCTGTGTGTGCCTTATTTAAAGATAGGAACAACATTAGAGAGCGAATCACAAGCAAAAGAAAATTCTTCGAAACGTGTGGACACAGAAAAACTGTTCTTAAAACCAATTGAACCGAAACATCAATCTTCTGCAGACTCAATCGAAAAACAATTACTTATCATTCAAAAACCTCGGGCAACTCACTCTAGACTACAAGAAAAACATTAACGCGCACGACGCACCTGTGCTTCCTAAAGGGAATGAAAGCGACAAATATCGTGGGGTTAAATCTGTTAACGATCTTTTCAAACGGCTTGTTCTTAACAAAAGATCTTGACGAGTTGTTCTTCAGAAAAATTAGCCAGATCCTGTAAGACGAGGTATCTCATCGTAACTGATTGGAGAGATAAGTAAATACTTAAAATCCCCTTGTTTCTGAAAATTCTCTTTTACTTTGTGTCATTGCTGGGAATTAGCACTTTGAGTACATGTCAGAAGATGGTTGAGAGAGAGAAAAGAAAACGAATGTCCAAAATCATTGCTTTTATACTTCAAGATAAAATTATTATATCATGTAATGAATAATATAGTTGATAAATAATATCGATTTATGAACCATAACTTTTCTTGAAGATGAATAAAAATAGTGCTTCACGCATGTATCTAGATTATTTTATGTGAAGAAATATTTTAAATATCAGAAAACAATACATCTGGGGTGAGTTTTTGAGCTCCCAGAGCCATTCACTGGCTTACATGTAACCCTTCCGAAAATGAAACTTTCCAATTTTGGGTTCAAAGTTCTCAGATTCTGCAATACAAATGTATAAGGTTAATCACAAAAAAACTGAGTTTGTTTATCACTTTTCACTATTGACAGTAGCTAAATATTTCAATTTAGAATTTAAATGGGCATAATAGGAACAGTGAACAACCTTTCAGCAGAACAATTCAGATGTACCCGTACATAATAATAATTACATAATAATTCTAAGTTACTATAGACTTAATTTATCTTACTTTTGAATCGACAGACACTTGACCAAAATTCATGCGACTAGCTATTTTGAAAGTTGTGTGTGAAGATAAATTACCGTTTTAGTAAACGAAATTTTTATCTCGACTTTGAAATTATATTAAATACTTTTGTTTTTATATCTTATCAATAATTACAGTAATAATAATTAATGATGTATGTTAGGGTTCTCTCTGGTTGGCGCCTCTCGTGAAGACCAACATAAAATACGTAGTATTCGCAAAAATCTTATTTTGAACACAAATCTAGCTGACTTAAATACAAATTTAGTTTTACTTTTTTAAACACCACATGGAAACTGAAAATGTGAATTCAGTTGACAAGAAAATAGTTTTAACTATTACTTATCTTCAAAAAATTTAGTCAATATGTTTAATTGCTCAACTGAATCAGTCTTTTTTGCATTCCAAAAAGGTGTTCATGAAAAAGGCATAATTCTAAAGCAGTTTAAAAATTATTTTTATTTTCATGTTGGGCCTGAGATATCTGAATTTTTTTCTTTGGTTCATATATAAATTTGATTTTGAAGATACTTCCCCTTGTCTATTGAATTCGTTCTACTGCTGTAATTTGCAAAGTGAATTCAGTCATACCAACTGGTGACTGTTACACCAGAAGATGAAAAGAAATTTTCAGAAGTCATTAAGCACCTTTGGGAGTGCAGAAAAGACTGATAAACCTGGGTTAGGCTTCAATCACCACATCAGCTAAATTGACTTATAGTATCTAAAATTTTTGGTAATTGATTTTTATCCATAACTCCCACCCGAGATAATTTATGTGTGCATTAATTTAAAAGATAGGTAAAATCGTTTATAATATTCTTTATTGGTTTTTGGAAGCTCTTGTTACTACTTGCTCACACTTGCCGAAGAACAGAGTATGGAAATTTCAGGTAAACAGACCACCATATAGCGCTATTTGGCAAACTATTAAAAATGCGCTGGAAAACAAGTATATAGTGACAGCAGTTGTTGATTTGATGTCGATTTACGATGTAGTTTAGAAGGGAATGGAACAAACTTTTCTCAATTGTTGTAAAATCATACATGTTTAATTAGATTAGAGGTTTTATTAGCCAGTGCTTAAGTAGTCAGGTATAATAGTTGGATCTCAAAGTTTCAGTCTTTTCCAGACTTCTCTTCTATAAGATGCAGTTTTGAGCTGTGATGTGTTTAAAATTTATATAAATGACCTTGTTTTAAAACTAAAGTATGTCACTGGCATTAATTGTCTTTATACCGACGACTGACTGATGGGGACCAAAACCCAAAACTGGAGGGAAGTGCTGAACTTCTGACTGAAAGAACTCTACATCAGGCTATCTCGTGTTTGAATGGATAGTGTAATATGAGTGTTTATGCTACACTTTAAAGTTGGGACTTATACGACTTACGTGGGTTATCTCCATACATATGAAACATGTACCCCGCTCTATGACAACCTATCCTGGTAAAATCATTTGTCTGCCACCAGTAGGTACCGGGCTCAAATCACTGTTTGTAAGTCCATGGATGTTTGTGATTGTTCCTGTTACGAGTAGCAGGGAACTGTGTGGGCGCTTTTACACAAGTAACTATCAGTTCTCCTCTTGCGGTGCCGAAGACAAAGAGGTGAGTGATTGGGTATTGGAAAAAAAGTACACCTGTTCCTTCCCCATCAAGAGAACCATTCCTGAAAGGTTTCTTTTTTTTGAGGGGGGGGTATATGTTCAACGCAATTTGTTAAATTTTTCCAAATTTTATAAAGTTGTACCTTTTGTAAATATTCTAATTTTAAAATTCGATTCATTAAAAACACCTAATACAATTAAAATGCATTGCGATTTATATTAAATTGAAGGAATTAAATCCCAATAAAATAGCTTTGAAATTAGAGATTACCAAGTCTGTATCTTCCCAAAAATTAATTAGCTACCTTAAAGATGCAGTCAATTTTCATTTAAGTTGAAATAACTAAAGCTTAATAACCTTTAAAATGGAGGACAAAACTTTTTTTAATTATTATTTTCATTCATAGCTATGTAATGTCACTTACTACAGCGTATCATTAAAATTTGAAGGGTCACGGACTAATCTGTACGCAACATTTCAGACGGAATTCCTCAAATTTTGGAAATTTTTGTAATTTGGATAGCGATATGCCAACTAAAAAATTGTCTGATTTAGAAAAGTATTTGCACAATCCTAAGGTGTGCCATACACAAGATTTCCGCATTGCAGTAATTTATTTCACCAGGGAAAATTTTTTTTTTCGGTCCACCCTGTAATTGGCTTGGCGATGACTATTTTGATTAACTTTTCTTAAAACTCCTATGTGTTTGGAGTTACGAAAAGTAAAATAAATACTAAAAAAAGGTGTAATCCAAACATTTTAATACAAGTGATTGTTCAAAGATTTTAAAGTTTTGGAGTAGGTATATCTTACAATACGATTATATCGCTTAAATTTAAATGTTTTTTACTTATTTTTAATTTAAGAATTGTTTTTTATTAATAAATGCACCGATTGAACATCTGATCAAGCTACGTTATGACTCTGAAGAGACGTGTAATCTTCGTTCAGAAATTGATAATTTCTTACCTGAAAATGAGTGCTGTAAGGATCAACTGTGTGCATGTCGAATGAGATATAAGTGAAAGGTTTTATACAAAACTGCATCATTATCTCGAAAGAAAATAAACATTATTTTTATTGCATAAAAAATAATAATGTTTTGTCGCAATGACAGAAAGTTGCCCATATTCTTAGATGAAACGAAACTTGTTTTATATTAGTTTCGTTTCATTTATAAACAGTTATTTGTCAATAATTAAAGACATTTTTCTTTTCAAAAACGACACATCTATTATTTATGCTAAGGAAAAGCTATGCTAGAAATTCTAAAACTGTAAGTGGAGTTATCAAAATACTTAAATGATATCTGTATTTTCTCTGAAGGGATTAATAATTTTATTCTGTGACTGCTTTTCAACCTCCCCGAGCAGTAGAGGGTCATTCTACTAGTAATTTAATGAAAACTAGCTACCGTAAGTGATGGCTAATATTGTCCATAGTTTTAGACAAACGCATTGTAATTTTGCAAATTCCCATACCAAGTTGATAGTCTAATTGAATGCAAAAAGAAACAACTTTATGGATTTTAAAATATTGTACTTCATCGCAACCCTAATTGCACGAAAAGAAATATGTTACAATATAAAGCATGCACAAAGGTTTTCAGATGATTTGTCCGTGATCAAAGATGAATTTATATGAAACTTCGCTTGTGCGATGCATTTATAGGAAAACAATTTGAAGTGGTGAATATAACTTCCATCAAAATGAAGGCTGAGAAAAAAAGCCTAAAAATTTATTTGCAATTGAACATTTCAAGACCATGTCTGTTTAATCCATGATCTAATTTCTTTTACTTTAAGTACAGAATCCGAATTCTACGGATAAAAGAAACTTCAAATTTTAGATAACCTATTATATCAAAGTTTATGTCAGCCCAAGCAACGTTCTAACGCGTTGTTGTATCGTTTTATGTTGCAATTGAGTGAATATCGAGCATGAGAAACACGCACATGAAGATCACATTAG
This sequence comes from Metellina segmentata, assembly GCA_947359465.1. Lineage (NCBI taxonomy): Eukaryota > Metazoa > Arthropoda > Arachnida > Araneae > Tetragnathidae > Metellina > Metellina segmentata. The sequence goes on along the minus strand of OX375879.1, from coordinate 15,159,601 downwards.
ACGAGCGCAATTTTTAAGCTATCCCTCACCAGAAATTCATTGCCCTGAGAATGGTTCTTCCCTTCCTATTTCTGAGAATTTCATCATAAGCACCGCCCCAAGTCCCTCCTCTGTAAGATTGCCAGAAATGTCCGCTCAAGAAACGTCCGGACAGGACACGATACCGCCTCAAATGTCCTCGTTGGAGTGGTGTGGAAGTTTGGAGAGTAGGGTGCCACCTGAGGTGTCGCCTCGTCATCTGATCGCCACTAGCCTCGTTGTGTAGCTCAAGTGTGAAGTTAACTAAATACCTACCTGGTGTAAGAAAAATATAAAAGGTGATTTTAAGGTGACTACTACAGAAATAGATTTTGAATTTTGAAGTAATATTGAATGCCCTTTGCCGTACATTTCTTATAAAATTTGACAAACCTTGGGCGAAGTTTTCACTTTGCTTTATTATCAATATTATTTACACGTGGCACTCTTACACCGTTGATGCGATATGTCACCCCATCATAAGATATTCACGATTAATTTCTTTAAATACAAATACAATTTTTTCTTTCAAGTTCCATCAAAGTGCTCATGATATTGCAGAGCTTGCTTGAAAATTAAATGCCTTTAGTTCAGACGAAGCAGAGCGAATCAATTAAATTTTTTTTAAACGAAACGTAGTTTTCAATTTTTTTCACGAATGTTTTATAGAAGAAGTTAAGTTTAATAAAAATAGTTTCAACTTGAAAAGTAAGTAACTTAACACTTACTGGACAAGACAAAATTTTGAATTCCTCAAAAATCTGAATATTTTCTAACCATGATCTTATTGAAAGAATTACAAAGTTTTATTTATAATTATCTTTATAATTATCCAGAATACTTGCAGGAGACATTTTCTACCGCAAACTCAAGCGTCATGTATGTTTAACTTTTCAGCCAATTATTCATGTGCGTCTTTTAAAAAAAAAAGATAAATAAGATATGAAAAGTTAAAACTACTTTTGGTTTGATTTAGTACACGTTATCCGGTTTGTGTGCAATGATCAGCTTACAAATCGCCGTCAAGTAAAGGACAAACATACAAGCAACTCCAACAGACACATAAGAGAGAAAGAGAGAGAGAGAGAGAGTGAGAGAGAGTACAACCTCAGGGATATAGCTGACAGGAATTGAACCTAGTGCGATTACAACTCATAGGTTGCTTAAGCAGTTGGCAAACTAATTGAGTCACGGTTGTTAAAAGTAGTTCGAATTATCGTTTGCACATTAGTTACTGTTATTTTTCCGTATTATCCTCTGCACACTGTTTATTATTATATTTTCGTGTAATTCCAAAAGAGAATGTCTGATAATTCAGCCGTGTAATTATTGTTATATATGGAGTCGCTAATTGGTAATTTTTAGTTAACGTCGTACTACAGCAACACAACGGGCTATTGACGACGGTCCGGGATCAGTCCCTTTAGGGAAAGATTCGAGGACAACACCTCGTAATTTTGAACCATGGTCAGATGACGAAGCAACACCTGAGCTGGCATCCCACTCTCCAAACTTTCACACCAACCCAACGTGATATATATGGAGTCGGATACAATCAAATGTATTTTGTAGAGAACGATTGAATATTTTTAGTTACAAGTCCAATGACTACGCAACAATCAGCGTGAATTTCAACTTTTATTCCTGCAAGATTTAAAGTATGACGTAAAAAAATACCAAATACCTGCAACATTTATATTTTTTGTGTTTTTAAGCAACTGAAAACATTTATATCAATGCGCGTCTTGATATTTTCATAACAGTTGTTTTCGTTAGAGTGCCTATATAATAAGAGTGGCGACATACGGGAAACACTTTCTGATTGGCTTAGAGACATTTTCTACCGCCCGAGGCGGTCTTTTCCTAGCTCGCGTAGACTAACATGGGAACTTTTTGTGTGTTCGAGAAAAACGTATGTATTTTAAATTAAAAAGTAAATATAGCTTATTCATGTTCCATTTCGTGTTCTAGAATGTTTATTTATTATTATTTTAGTGTTTTGTCTGTATAAATTTGAAGACTTTTTAGGTAAATAGCTTTTTTTTTAACAACATGGTGTTTTCCGCAATCTAAGTTAGCGCGTTGTATGTTTATACTTAATCTAAGGGGCTAGCAAATTTCGATTATAATGAACGTTTAAGTAAGCTAAACATGTATACACTGGAAAGAAGAAGAAGAAGGGGGGATTTGATTCAGCTTTTCAAGTTTGTAAAACAAGGGGACACAGAGGGCTTAAATTTCAATAGGGATAACAGAACAAGGGGCCATGGGTATAAATTGAATAAGACACATTTTAATCGGGATTTAAGGAAAAACTACTACTTTAATAGGGTAATAGACAGTTGGAACGCGTTGTCAGAAAATATAGTTAATTCAAAGGGAGTGTACGAATTTAAGATACAATTGGATAGTCAGTGGGAATTGGGGAATTCATAAACAAAGGACCTGTTGTTGTTGGGCTCGAGCCTGTAGCTGGTCGTCAATATTTGTATTTGTATTTGTATTTGTTGTGCAATCTATCTCATCAATTACGCATGTAATTGAGCGTTTATATGATTCACTTATAACCGAATGTATCCATATTATAACAATCATATGCTTTTTGTTTTCCTTGAAATTATATATTAATTCGCCCAGCAACCTTCTTTGAGACGATTCTGGTAGAAAAATGGCTGGCGCGCATGCGCATTGGGCCAAATTTGGTCCATTGTCGCCACTTTTATTATATAGGCATAGCCCGTTGTGTTGCTCTAGTACGACGTTAACTAAAAATTACCATTACCATTACCTTATTATATAGGCACTCTAGTTTTCGTTGACTAATCCAATGACTTCGTACCATGAGCTAAGTACTTTATCTTTTATTCCCACACATTTTTTTAAATTTTTATATTTTTATATAACAATAAAAATATTTTTTTTAAAATTTGTTCCTTGTTGATATCTTTTTAACGATTGCCAAGAGTTATTTTTAAATATCACTGTTATTTTAACTGTTAACAGATTAAGAGCCCAACTGATGGCAACATGTGGGTGTTTTGATTTCTGAAGCGCTTTGTTCAACGAGACGGAAGATGAAAAAGTAGTTCCTCTTGATATTCAAAAACGATGCAAAAAAATCTTTATTTGTCCGTTCGGTAATTTTTGTATGAAAGTATATGAACTGTTTTATGGAATATCAACATTTCCGTTTTTAGCGAGTGGATAAAGGTTTCTAAGACAGACCAAAGCGGTACAGGTTAATGTTATTAATTCCTAAAAGATATTTGAATGTGTGTTTACTTTTATTGAAAGCAACATTTGGTATTTTTAAACTCGTTTTAAAATAATATTGACTGGTACAATCTTGTGAAAATTGTTTTTGTTCTATCTGTAGCAGATGACGGTAGTTTCCGTTAATGTCCGAATGTATTGTCAGGATCTTTCTATTTTTTAGCATCGATATTCGGTTTAAATTGAAAGCTACAGTGTTTTGACGGAAGTCCCTCCTTCCATTAGTTAAACCTGAGGATACAAGTATGAAGAATGCTTCTAAAAAAGGTGACATTTAATTTTCATTTATTCGTACTAGCTGTTGGTTAGTGCTCATGTTTGTGGAAGAGATGGGGTATCCGTGGCATGATTTGTCGCCAAATGAAGATGGTGGCCTTTTTGGCGATTCGATTAGTTATATATGGAAGTAAAAATGAGGAATGCACAAATAAAAGTAAAGAATAATGTGAAGCAAGTTTTCTAATTCTGCATTAGCAAAATCCACTCTGTGAACCTTTACATACAAAGTACTAGCTACTGCGTGTCCAGCACGGTGTTGCCTGTGACAGTTCGTTTCATGGGGTCAGGTGTGACCACTGCTCGTTAACTCCCAGTGATTGCTACAAATTCCCATTTCATACTTGCCAACTTTTACGGATTTCCACTTAATTTTACTGATGGGTCTGCCTTCTTTTACGGATTTTTAATATTTTGATGAAGCAATCGAAGTATTGGGTAATACGGAAAGTTCTGCGCATTTTTTAAGATAAATACCAATGAAGCAATAACACAAGAAAATTTTATTGAATCACATAAGCCCCATTTAGTTTTATGACTTTTTGTCATCTTTCTGGCAGCTGGAAAAACCCTTTAAAAAAAATCATTAGGCTTATTTGTTGAGAAGGTATTGAGGTGCTGTTTGAAAATCTCCAAAGAATTGAACTCCAGGCCGTTCAAAGAATTTTGAAGTGACCTGAAGAGGTGAAAATCTGATGGGGCAAGGTCTGGTGAATATGGGGGTAACACAAAACATCCCAGCCATCCTCAATAAGTCATTGAAATTTAGTGAAATGTGAGGTCATGTCATTGTCATGCTGGAAGACAACTCGACGATTGGTGATCTCTGGTCTCTTCTTCCAGTTCTGCTTTTAATACTGCCTTTTGAGAACTGTATTTTTCCGAATTTATTGTCTTATTTTGTGGCGATAATTGATAATAAACAATTCCTTTGTAGTCCCACTACACAGAAAGCATTACTTTTTGTCCCCGTTTACAGAGGGTGGTCGTCCAGAGCGGGCATCATCTTCGAGACTGAAATTTCTACGCTTAAATTTAACAAATCTCTTTCGAACTGGCCTCGGAAACGGCACTAGTCCAATTCAGCACACATTTTACAAGCAGTCTGACTAGCATTTTTTTTCCTTCTGGTTCTCCATTCTTAGCCCTGCAGTGAAACAAAAATTATGCCTCAACACATACTATAATTATGCAGTGTAAGCAAAAAAGACCCAATTGAAACATCTGCTTTAATCAATGTCACTGCTTATCAGCAGCAGCAAAGTAATAAAGCTAGATTTTATTTGAAAACGTCCAGAACTTTCCAGATGACCCAGTATTTCATCCTCTAAATCAATGATGGCCAACCTTTTTAGGAAGAGTGCCACAAACCAAAGTACAAACTTTGGTTTTACTGTTAATAAACATTTTTAAAGGTTCAGTCATGTCAAAAGAATCCAGACTTCAGTTTTCAGATTTGAACTTATTGCCATTGAAGAGGGACTAAAATCCATTAAAACTGAAACCTCGTATTGAAATGTGTGGGTATTGACAGACAGTCGCAGTGCCATTCAGCAAGTGGGCGACAGTGTCACTATCGATTCTTTAGATCCTGAGAGATCTTTCTCAACATCGCGATGTCTACTTACAATGTGTCCCGTCTCATATTGGCTTGTCTGGTAATGAGGCAGCTGATGTTCTAGCCAAAGAGGGGACCTCTCTTACTTATGCCTCCCATGCTAACTTGACTTTTCACTAAATCTGATCAGGGAGAAAAATATCAAATCATCATTTATTTAAGACTCCTCCGTCACATGATTGGTATGATAGGAAATCTCCCGGTAGTGCTCTTATGGTGGCTCCACACCAACGGCGACAGCAACAGAGACGGGCAACATTTTGTCGCTTGTCTCTGTTGCTGCTAAAAGAGCCTTCACACCAGCAGCGACAGCAATTTCTTTGCGCATGCGCACAACTTTCTTTTTCGAAAGCAAAACATTTATTTCTGATTCTGCAAGATGTGACAGACAGATCACGTCTCTCCGCCTTTAATGAAACTCCTTTTATTCTTGTTAGACGAGCTTAGCGGCCTTTATCTCCGGTAGAACAATTTTGGTGGAGTGACTTAATTCTAAAATAGAATGCCCAAAATTTAAAAAATAGTAGAAATAAAATAAGTTGTTTGGAATTAAATAAGTAGCTATGAAGTGGGAATAAAAGTTTAAAAAGTAGTATTGCATCAGTAAACAGATTGCCGGTCGCGGGAGCTTGCGTTGTCACCCTCCCAAGTACTGACCGCGACCGGAGGTGCTTAAAAAATAATGATCCATATTTGGGACGTTGCTGTGTTGACTTTTCAAGCTTATTGCTGATACAAATTGAATAGTTAAAAACTAGTTCTTTTTTGGCAAGGAAAAAATAGTGCTGAGAACGACTTTATAATGTCTCTTCAAAGAGGGGTTAGATTTTAATCAGCTATCTGCATTAAGTATCGTGGTTTATTTTTTTTTCAAAAGTTTAGCGATAGGGGTTTTAAGGGAGGTAATTTTAAGACCGTGTCTTATAATTTCTGTTTTCCGTTGGAACCATCTTGCTTTGGAGATGGTTCGGTGTGTATAAGTTTGAAGGATTTCAAGTGAATTTATATTTTTGTTATTAGTAGATCCCTAAATTTGGCATGCGTATGTGATTACTGGTTTGAGATAGCTTAGGTACTCGAGTATTTTGTTTTCAATAGTCATTGGCGAATTCCGAGCAATTAGGTTGAAAAGCTAACGTTGTACGTCTCGGAATTTATGGATAACGTTTTTTGTGTTCTGATTCCATGTGAGTCTTCTGTCTAGGATAATACCTAGGTATTTAGCTTCCTGAGCCCATGGTATCTCGATATTATTAATTTTTAACTTGCTGGGTGAAAAACATCAACCGAAACCGGATTAGGCTTCATTCTGATTGGCTGTCAGCACGGCGACAGAGACAAAAGTTGAACTTCCTCCAAGACTTGAAAGTGCAGCGACAGAGACGAACCGGGAGAAACAAAATTTGTTTGTAATACGCATGCGCAAAGCGAAGAGACAGCTGTTTTTGTCGCCGTTGGTGTGAAGCCACCATTACTTTATAGGGCGACAGAAGGATGCAGACCACCATTTGCCGACTTGCTAGTGGACACTTGAGGATCACTTTTTACCAGGGGCAAAAATCTTATCTTCATTGCTCAAAATGCAGGTCTGCCGAGGCCTCTCCCGATCACCTATTGAAGTGCCTGGGGCTTGACAGAGAGGATATTTTTGTAAACCCTGTGTTGGTTTATGACTTTATTGTAGTCTTCGGTCTTTTGGACCTGGTGGAATGAGTCAAAAAAAAAAGTTCAGTCAGGTTATGTATAAAATAAAAATGAATAGCTTGAAATACACATACATTTAGTTCTAAATAATTATTAAACAGTCAGTACTGAATTAATGTGGCTTTTGAATTTGTAGTTTTTTTTTATAATCAAATCGTCTATATTAGGATTAGTTTTATAAGATGCTGACAAAATTGTTTTTTTTAGATGCATATCAGTTAATGTGAACAATATTTAGATTTTATTATGTTCATAATGGGAAACATTTGTTCACAAACATATGTTGATCTAAACCTACAGCAATATTTGACATCCAAATCGTGTTAATTTAGAAAATTGCTTGTTGGTACAAATTTCCAAAATTCAATATAATTTGAATCGCTTGCAGTTGAAATAAATTCCTCGTATTTGCTTTTCAGTGTATTGTGGTGCTGTATCGATAATTTAGATTTCAGGTGGGTAACAATTAACGTCTTGCAGAGAAATTGAAAAAAGATTTGTGTAAAGATAGATGTTGATTTAGATTAGCCACAAGAGGACTGATATACATTGCTAACTAATGTGGCAAGAAGATTATGCATTTATTTACTATGATAATATGAGTGAGTGCGAACTCTCCGTGGATTTAATTTTATAACGCGCTCAACTATTACTAGTGTATTTGCAAACATTGTTGCATTTTGATATTTGTTATGCAGCGCACATGACGATACTGTGAATGTATTTTAATCAGGAAAACTGTAACCATTATATAATTTAAAAATAAGAATTCCGTCTACGCACAAAAGAGTCGCCTGCGCATTTTTGTCTTATACTTTATACTTTAAACAAAGAATCGCTTTACATCGAAACTAGTGTTCTGTCTTTATTTCGTCCACTGATGATAGCTCTTGGGGAACAAGGTGAGTCAACCTTTAATCTTTGGAGTCACCTAATTCGTATAAATTCAATGCTCTAAATCTCATATCCGTAACTCTGTATACTTAAACTTTCAATAATCATTTGTTTTTTAATCATGAAAATCATCAAACCTAGCACTGAATGAATCCTGCAAAATGGCTAGTTAATTTTTAAATTTATCATAGTTCAGAGCATTATTGACTTTGGCAGCTAGTTCCTGCATTAATGTGAAATCGAGACAAAAAAGAAAAGGCCAAACAGTTTTGTGGTTAAGGTGTTAGCCTCTAGATTGGAAGGTTACTGGTTCGAATCCTGGTCAGGGTATGGCTGTTTGTAAGCGTATGGTGTAGAGGCGGCGAAAGTCCTCGCATTGGGTTGGTGTGGAAGTTTGGAGAGTGGGGTGCCAGCTCAGATGTTGCTTCGTCATCTTACCGTGGTTCAAAATTATGTGGCGATACTCTGAATGGCTTAGGCTGGAATGGTGGTAACTAGTTGAATATCTATTCAATAAAATTGCATCTTATTTTTTATAAGCATCATAAATTTTATGAATTTATCATAGTTTTTGCATAGCTCTTAATATTGTTTCGGTTCACAGGAAAATGTTTTCTTCGAAACACGTTTGGTCTCCGATCCAATCACATTTGACTGACGTATGCAACTTGCAATCCTTTTCCCTCCTTTTAGCAAATGAATAGTTTACCACTAATTTTATTTTGCTGAAACCTCTGATGTACCAATAAATGAATATTCTTATTTTCATCATGAATTTATGAAAGTGTATTATAAAATAATTACTGGGTTGAGGAATTTCCATTTTGTAACAAAGTAAGCAAAATCATTTCAAAAACAAATTTAAAATGAGATCAAAAGTAGGAAATTTTTGAAAATGAATGTTGGTTGATCAAAGAGGAGCCTGAACCAGCTAACACAAAATGGTGTTTCCTACGCATGAGCAGCAATATGCTAAAAGATTGCTCATACACTCCCCCAAAGACCATTAAAATGCAAAACAATATGAAAAACGAAATCGTACTCGCAACAGCGGCTGGGAGACCGGCAACAACAAGCCCCATCCTCATCAAATTTAACTCTTTCTTTCCCTTTTTATAAAAGCAAATGCATTGCAAAGAGATAAAAGAAAAACATCCGAAGTTTTTTCTTGCGGTCTTCATTCTATAATTTGTGTGTTTGTTAATGCCCATATATAAACTGCTGAATTTTGTAAAAATCAGACAGCTTATATTTTGAAAAATCTCATTTTTGTGTGGCATTATTTGTGTATAATTTTTAGAAAATAGACTTGAATATTAAATTTTTTACATGCTATTCTTAAAAGATTAACTAATCTAAGAGCATCCCCACTTGGTTGAAAGTCAAATATTACATTGTATATTACGGTTTCTTCAATCCTTAGAAAGTCCTTATTTCGTCCTAGAAAGGGCTTAGAAAGTCCTTATTTTTAGTTAGAAAAAAAGAGTGGGAACCCTGAGTAACCATAACAGGAATTTTTTCATTCTTTCTTTTTTCTTTTATGATCTTTCCTCTGTGGCTCCATAAGAGCCCTCTTAAATGGTGATGGAATATTTTTCAATGGCCTGATAATCATTAATGTCTGCCTCATTACAGAGCCCAACTGATTCTTGAATATCTAGTCTTTTCCTCAACAGCTTCGATGGTTTGTTCACTGATTGTTTCCTGATAACCTATAGAACTGACATTCAATGGTTCTACAGAGTCCATAAAAGGGTCATTCTGAAATTAAGTGGAAATTTGATTCACCTGCATTTTTTTTATGAATTTTATGCATTAATTTATTTATAAACAGTAGTAATATATCTTAATTATGGTATATTTTCATCAAATAGTGTTAAAAGAATAAATATTTTCATATTTATAATTGAAAAAGTAAATTAACCATGGAAAATGTCACCTCCATGGCCGTCCCTAGCCCCGTTTCTAGGTTTAGATATAGTTGAAACTTAAACAGTGTAAGAAATTCCTTTATTTAGTAGCTCTATTTAGTGTTAAGAGTCTTATTGTTACACAATGCACTTGAAATTATTATATTTTTAATTAAATTTAATATTGAAAAATCAGTAAATTCCTTTGTCCCTGCTATTTTTGTCAGCTCTGCATAAAATGTAAATAACCTTTAAAAAAGTCTACTAGAAAGCAGCACATGTCTGAAAGTGTAATTAAAAGAAGCTCTAATCAGCTATCTTTACTGTAAGATATCTTAAGCCGCGTCCACACCGGAGAAGCACAGCAAAACATGGATGATTGATTAACCCCGGAGACAGGTTTGATTGGCAGCTCGTTCAGTGTAGACGGTGAATGAACATTTTGAGCACGAGCAAAATGATCCGCTTCTTGTCGGTACATCAAAGGAAAGCAAGTGCTCGTGCTCGCTCTATTTGGACAGCGTTTTTTCGTTCCCTTGCTCGACGTTCAATCAATCACCGGGGTGATCGTTAAGAAACGGGTCGGGGATCGGAACTTAGAAATATTTATATATCTTCGGATTTTAAAGTGATACTATTATTTAAGTAGTCTATTTGAAGCATTGTGTGTTTTGCTATACATAGTTGACGATTAAAACTCAGTTGTGAAAATGTAATCTGCCCATATTAGTATCAAAATTGATGTGTTCATCCATGTGTATTTAGATGGTCTATATTAGTGGTCTTGAGGAACTTTGCACGTCTAAATCTCTGCTATTATAAAATGAAGTGTCCGACCTCCACTACGCAATGTCCGGACGAATCTATTGCACTTACAATAATGAAATTTGGCACACAGGTAGTCCGAAGTTTTTGCAATTTTGTGTCCAGCCTGAATTTTAAAATTCAATCTAAAACATTTAAAAAATAATTTATTGGAATTTAATTATTATTGTCTTCTTTGGAATAACAGTTGCATAAAAAGTTAGCAGATTCTAAATGTATTTTTTCCGCTTCCGTTTTCATTTTGCGGAGAAAGATTTGACACCAGACTAAAAAAACAAATAAAGTTTAAACTTTAGTTACGTAGTTCTTTTTTTTTATCTCCTTGATCGTAAAAGATAGAGTAAAATTTTCAACGGATTTGAAATCTGCGGAAAATTTCACATTAGATCTATACCTAAATATATGATTTTCGATAAATGAATAATTTTTAAACTGAAATATTTTTTCCAACACGAACGCCCTTTTCTGTGAAGAATGACTTTCGTTTCATTCGAGATATCACAGATTTCATTTCCTACGCTCAAACCATTTCACAGCGAAGAAAAGCAAAACAAATAAAAAAACATATTGACTGGCATTGTTTAGAACTTTTTTGTAAAATCGTGATCGTTAAAGATAGATGAAAATTTCAACAGATTTGAAATTTGTATAAAATCTAAACTCCTAAATCTCTACCTTACATTTGATTTTCTTTTAATAAATAATTTTTCAATTAAATATTTATATTTTCGCAAGAGATTGTGACATCACGCCGATTGGATCTCTTCGCAATTCGAATTTGGCAATGACGAGGTCATTACGGCGTTCCCCGAGGTGTGTGTTTGCGAAGCAAATCATAGTTCATAATATTCCTAATTTAGTTCGCGAAGCAAATCAAATTAGAATTTGCTGTTTAGAATTTCCAATAGGCTACGAATTTCCATCTCGTTTGTGAGACAAACCAATGCCATGATTACTGTTATCCAATAGGCTTCGCAAACCAAATGGGAATTCTTAGCAATCACCACGCAGTGGCTAGTTTAAGATAAATAAGAGGTGGATATTTAAAATGTATTTAAACTTTTTTGCAATTCAAGAAAATTTAAAAGTGTCGCACTGCAATATTAATACGTTTTACCGAAAAATGCCGAATTGAAAGAGACTTTCAATATGTTGAAACATATGAGTGAAATATTCAGTAAGAAATTTTTATTTTGTAGGGGAAATAATCTGCTAATATCAATTGCAAGTACACACACACACACACATATATATATATTATATATATATATTATATATATATATATTATATATATATATATTATATATATATACATATATTATATATATATATTATATATATATATATATTAATAAAGAGGTTGCCGCCGTCGCAGGATTGAAAATACTGTTTGTTCAAGATTGTACAGGGTTAACGATGAAGTGTATTATTTTCCGAGGCGGCTATTAGTTTAGGGTTTATTAAGTGTCCCAGTAGGAAAAGCGTAATTTCTACCGCGTGTGAGCAAAAGACGTATACATTTTCGGTCTTTTCGCTCCTGAGAACATTTTCCATCACGTGTGTCACCAAATGTCGCCTTTTTTGGGAACTTTTCTTCCTATTTCTCTTTAATAAATCTTTAATGATAATATACGCTGCACTCGCGATTAGGCGCCGACTTCGTAAAGAACGGGACCTTAAAACAATTTGCTTCAAACAATAAGTTTGCAGTTTAACTTCAACACACAACCAACCAGATTGATCGCGAGCACATGGAACATTTTGTGTCCGAGCTGTCAAACCAGAAAAAACAGATTGATTCACCAAACCTGTCTCCGGGGTTAATCAATCATCCATGTTTTGCTCTGCTTCTCCGGTGTGGACGCGGCTTTAGACTCAATAGTAAGTATTATTTTGTCTGTTTCTTATCTTTATATTTGAAAACTCATGAGTTCTTTTTACAATGTCGCCTCCATGGCATTTTTTAATTTTATGTTCTTTCATTTATTGCTGAATTTCTTTCAACAGATAGTTAGGAATTGTATGAAATAATCTGGAAATCAAAGCACGTGGCTGGGATTCTTTTATGATAGGCTAAAATGTGGTTTAACCATTGAAATGTCACCTCCATGGCTAAGTTCCAACATGGAGGTGACAGGCATACATGGAGGTGAACAAATATTTCTTATGAGAAATTTTACAGTGACATATGGTTAAAAATTGATTATAAATGGTTATTTATTAAAGTAAGAACAATCTTGGGTAAACAAATAGGGAGTCTAATTGTTTTTTCTCTAACCTGTACTGATTTAACCTGCCAATTGATTCTGATTTGAACCTGTAGTGTTAGCTACCAGTTTTATTTGATTTACAATGTTTGAACACTTGTAACTTTGAGTCTGATTATGTATGTTAATAGAATCTTTAATTTTTCTTTAAAAATATGGCATTGAGAGTCGGGAGATAATTTAAGTATCCTCATGACTGAAATTCTCTTTGAAGTTTCTGACATGGTACGAGGTCAATCTGCCTATTTGGTACCATGTATAAGAAATCTGATATAATCAAATTTAGTAAAATCAGGAAAGAGTCTGAGCAATAAATAAATAGAATTTAAAATGATCCAGAACTGTATGTAGAATTTAAAAGGAAGGAGTTGGAGAGATATTATAGAAGAAAAGAAGAAGGAAAAATAAAAGATATTTCAGTACTTTCCAACAGAAAAGAGAGCTCAGTGATAAAAAAAAATGGGTTCAAAAAACAAGAAAATCTCGATTTGAAGAAAAAAAGAAAATTAATATTCCACCAAACAGTGAACTAGTTGACCTAGTAGAAGCTGTTGGTGTAGGCCTTCAAAGTGTACCTGTTATTGGGAGAGTAGTAAGCAACAGGGAAAGAGGCAGAAAAAGGCTAGCTAAAAGAAACAAATCAAAGTCCTACTGAACTATTAAGATTAAGCAACTTGGAAAAAGAAAATAAAGAAAAAACGAAGTTCAATACAAATAAGGAGAAATATAAGAGGAACTATTGTTTGAAAGAGAAGTTTAAAAATATGAACAGTCCACAGCAAAAGGTCAAAAATCTTTTACTTTGAGTAAAAGTTTCTCCTAGAGAAAAAATCTTGAATTTGGAGCTGCGTTAACTACCCAGATAGAGAAAAATTACAATACAAAATAAAGGAAAGGTCAAAAAGCATTTAGTTTGGTACGGTCTGGGAAAATAATTATAAAGTATCAAAGTTTGCACAAGATCCCACTTTAGTCCATAATGGGAAAAATTGAATAAAATATAGTGAGAAAAACATTGTTGAAGTTATTGAAGAGACAAGCAAATACCAAACAAAAAATAAAATGAGAATAAGATCTGACATTGTGAATTTTTTTTTAGTAAGATGTCAGCCGTATGGAACCAGGCATTAAGGACTAATACTAAAAACAAAAGAGAACCCTAATGGGAAATCTTAAAATCTCCATAAAAAGTTGAAGTAGAATCTAGCTATAATATTCCATACTCAACGTTCTGTTTTTTTACCATTTTAGGTATTGCCACCTGATGTAAAAAACATGTGCATGTGAAAAGCATAAAAATGTTTTAAATTTTTGAAAAATTAAAAAAAGCTTCAAAGTTTTTAATTACAATGATTTAGACCAGAAGGTTAAATCTCTGCTGTCAGAATGTAGTAAAAAGTAAAGAAGAATGTCTGGAAAGGAGATGTAAGAAGTGCATTAACAAACACGTTGAGACAAATGATTTTGAAAATGTAATTACATGCGTTGAGCAATGGAAGAGGAAAGAAGTAAAGTTTAGTTAAAGGAATAAAAAAGTCAGCTTAGAAAGTGGTTAAATCAAAAGTAGAAATAAAAGTCAAAGAACTAGTTAATAAATTCAATCATATGCTTCCTCATTTCATGAAGCGTGTTTGCAAATAGTCCAATACAGGTCAATTTTCAACCTAAAAAATAACCTTGGAACAGATAAGATACTGATACATGTTGATTTCAACAAAAATTATTAATGTAAGTACACCAAGGAGATACAAAGTGTGCATTTCACAGGTTCAGACGACCAAATCACATTACATAGGTAGGGAAATTGAAAACAGCGAAAAACTTAATGTTCTGCTCATTGTTTGAATCTTTACGACCCGACTCAAGTGCATTTAATGAATATATAATTGTCAAAGCATTTGGTAGAAAGAGTGTTTGCTATTATGTGGCAAATGTCTCTGAATGTTTTGAAGCTTCTTACCAGATCCGCTTCATGTCAAGATGACATGACACCAAAAACAAATTTTGAAGCAACATGACACCAAAAGAATGTGAAGCAACAGTGCAAGATGAGGTTGTGGCCATTTTAAAACAACTGACAATGAACACTCATGAACAGTTCATTTTTTATGAAATACCTGAAGACATTACACTGTGTTAAATGAAACTGAAACATTTTGTCACCTCCATGCAAACACTTGTAGCTCCATTCCCATGAATGTCACCTCCATGGGACTATATGTCACCTCCATGTTTTAAGGAAATAAAAATTGGCTTTAATTTGCTTAAAATGCTTTCTTGACCTCTGTTTGATGGTTGTACAACTTCATTTGCCCTAACAGAACACTAAATACATAAAATAAATAATAAAGCTTTAATTTTATTTTTCAAAAGTTTTGACTGTCAAATTTCCACTTAATTTCAGAATGACCCAAAAACTTCAACTGGCTCTTGAACATCTAAATCAATCTCTTCCTCGGTAGCTTCAAAATTAAGCTGACTTAAGGGCTGCAAAAATTAAAAGTAAATCAATTTTTGATCTTTTTAAAATTGTATATTTTTAATTACTATTAATATTTATTTATGTTGTAGCATACCTGTAAATTGGATGAAGACTGCTTCACCTTTAAGTAACATAAATCTGTTTGTTCTACAGGACCATTCCATTCTCCTACCTTTTCTAAAAACATTTTCAACTTTGCTTCGTCAATTTTTTTTTTCAATATTCTACTATCTGGACTGTTGGTGCTGATCTGTGAGATTTTAATTCCTTTGAGACAACCACTTTCTTCACAACCCATGGAACTATGCTACATGTTCTAAATCCATTCAAGATGGTATCAGGCAATAGGCGATTGAGAGCCTAGGGAATAGAGATTTTATTTCCTTCATTACTTTGAAAATTCTTAACCTCTTGTCTCCAAATAGTTTTAAGAGCATGAATTAGCAACATCCATTGATTGAAGAAGATGCGTTGCATTTTGAAGCAATACCACTAACTCAATTCCGTGAGCCATACAGAAAGTACTAAGATGCAAAGACAGATGATAACTATGTCCATCCATAGAAAGTATCACAAGTGTTTGTATTCCTTCCTTTCTCAAATATGGTTCAAAAATGTTCGTGATATGCTCATAAAATGTTTCTTGAGTGATCAAACCACTTTCAGATTTTCAAATGGCTCAATTTTGTGGGCTAGCCTCTGCCACTTTGTCATACCTGAAACATGAGCGATCATGTACACCTAGTAAAACATTAATTATTAAAGTTAACTTTCCAACAAAATTGAAAAGTGTTTATGATTTGCAAGCGAATCATAACGCACTTGCTAGAATAGAACTGTTAGACTTACCTATAGATCACCATCGGTGGTGCAAGTTCTCCAGCTGCATTACCCGTTAAAAGTACAGTTAAATTAAATTTATTAGTTTGTTGAACAATTCAAGTGAATGTTTTGTTTTACATTATTCTTTGCTAAAATATTTACACTTCAAGATCAGTATATTGGTCTAAATGTGACGTAAGTTACCGTGGAATTTCCTGGAAGATAAAACGGAAACACAAAAAAAAAAATTTTTGAATCTCTCATTTCTTTATTCTATTTCCATTCCAAGGAAAACAAAAAAATTAAATTCATTTAAAAATGTTCTAGATTCAAATTTCAATTTCAGGCTGGGCACAAAAATTGCAAAAAATGTGGACTATCTGTGTGCCAGGTCTCATTGTAAGTGCCATAGATTCGTCAGGACACTGCGTAGTGAGACACAAACACTTCCTTTTATAACAGTAGAGAAAAAGCGAAGAAAAATAAAACTTGTGCTCCAATTTACTATTTCCTCCGGGTGGTAAATTTTTGCTATTTGGTTCACAAAAGCAACGAACTTCCGTTGGATTTCCGTCCCATCTAGACAACCATTCATACCTATCGCCTGCATCCTTTCTTAATGTTAAAATAATTTCACTCACATATTCTGGACTTTTAACACTTTTCTTAATCAAACCAACTTTCTGGCACCATTCAATCACTTTAAAGCTCTATGGATTCGCTACAGATTTATCATACCCAGTAAAATACGAATTTAAACGTTCAGTCCAACCATCCATTGCCATACTTGATCAAGGGTAATTGAGCGGCTAGTAAATCTATAAGCATGGATGATAATTACTTAATTAAATTGGTGATTAATAAAACAAATCAAACCCGAATAAATATCAATAAAAATGTGCTACTTGAAAAGATTGGAATTCCAATGAAACAATGAATACACAAATGCAAGTACAGAGCAAAAAAAATGGTGAAATCTGTTGCAATCTAAAAAGTGCTGTTTAAATCGTAACCAATGAAAATCATTATCAAGTGCTAACTAAGAATAGAATGCGATGAATTCAAATTTCGATACCATGCTAAACGAACTTCAAGCAAACATCAAGGTTACCATATTTGGCAAGAATTTGTAGTTACCTGGATATGACATCTTCACCAAAGCTTCATTTTGTATGTTGTGTATTCGTGTGCTTGGAATATAACTTTGAAATACTTATCAATGATCAGAGAAAATTTGGAAAAATAGATATTTGATTTTTTAATTAATGTATATTTTCATGTCTTATTTTTTACTCTTCCAAATAACATTTTTCTCAAGTAAGTACCTTTTTCAAGCAAAAAAAGGGAAGCATAAATTTTGTCATGAAACTCTTGGTACGAGTTCCTTTAATTTTATTTGCTGTTGGTGACATGACGTTTTCTCAAAAAGTAGTCTTTATCCAAAAATAATTTAAAGAAGTTCTATATATTTCATTCAAATATGATAAATATACAGTGCAAATAAATTATGAAGATTTTCATATTTGTGATTAATTTATAATAGTGGGATCCCATAGCCTTATTTATATAGATTCAAAGAATTTCATGTCACATGTTATAGTTTATAATTTCATGTATACATGTTATAACCAATCTATACTTCTTGAGAAACAGGTATTTGCACCATTGTATTTACTTTGCTAATTTATATGTTGCATTTTAATCTTTCTGAAAATTACCGTGCTATTTCCTAATGCATTAATGTTTATAAATTTTTAATATAAATCGTAACTATCTAGAATCTACACTGATTTGCATGCCTCATGTCTAGCAAGTTTTAAAGTTGTTTGTGCAGGAAATTAGTTAAATCCTAAAAATCTTATTTAAAAAAGCTAATTTAAATTAAATAAATCCGATTTAAAAAAATTATGATATTCTCTGGTCTTTATGTTGCTGTTGTTCTTGAATTTTTTTTATGTAATAAGCATGTTAGTGAGTGTAGATAAATTAAATAGTATAAATCAGGGCTCGAAATACCCGGGTGCACTGTGCACATGAAAATAAAATTGTGCACCTAATTTTTTCCCGCTAGGCGCACCTGTGCACCTAATTTAAAAACTTAGGTGCACCTTGTGCACCTGTATTAAAAAATATATTTCGAGGCCTGGTATAAATCATTAAGTTTTTAATTTCTGGCTGTTTGTTAAACAACTTGTTTCATACAGTTGAAAAAATTCTTTCAATGAATACAGAAGTAGCTGTGGTGGTAAAATGGCTTTGTGAATGACCTTTTAGTTTTATACCTAAACGCTGAAATCTAAACAAGTTTTTTCACGCAGAAATAATAAAACTTAGCTGCTTTCACTTGAAATTTATCATTAAGGGCTTGATAGTAGATGAATATATTTTGCTTTAGAAAATATTAAGAGGCTCTCTTTGTTAAAACTCAGTTGTTCAGGAGGGTTTATTGAATAAGCTAGTAAGGGATGAGCTACCTCAGTCTTATTTGTGACATGCTGAAATCAAATGTTATACATTGCTGATTTCTTTATTAGAAACTCCTCAGGTATATTTTCTCTAGGTGCGTACAGGCTTCATGAACCTTGAGGTATCCTAGTCATCTATTCTTTTTGCATGTGGTTTATATATTTGACCTACCTTACCTGTACAACACTCTGATGTTTTATTAGCTCTCCTTTAAATGGGACATACATTTTACACACAGGGATTTTTTATTTAGAGACTGGGCCTGTTTGTTGTATTCATTGTATGACATTGGAATTGATTGTCCAAGATTTTAATCGTCACCGCCAATGCGTTTTTGATTTATCGAGTTTAAAAGTATAAGATTTAATCAAGGAAATTCTCCATCCCAATATATAATTTTTTTTTTAATTGCATCTATTGCTCAAGCATGCTATCATATCTTAAAATTGCACCAGAACTATGACGACAATAATTTCACTATTTAATCATGGCATTTAAATATTTATTTTAAAATCTGTTTTATTGGTTGGACAAGTGAACCTAAAAATTCTTTCTAATTTTCTATTGGATATGTTTTCACATGTGTTTGGTGCATCTTGTATAAGGTTCCCACGGTTCAGAGAAAACCTGGATTGTCGGAATTTAATTTTGTCTAAAAAGTTGGAAAATGATGCATTTTTGTCCAAAACCTTAGAATTTGTCTTAAATAACCTGAAAATGATTGATCATGGTGTCTTGAGACACTTTAGAGAAAAGTAGCCAAAGATTTGTACAGTTTCGTATCACTTTATTTTATAAATATAATTTTTCATCCAATTTTAAAAGAAACGGCTATTATATGTAACAGGTAAAGAATTTTGTTTTGTCCACTGGCTTAAATTGAAGAATTTCATGCTTATAACACATAAAATTACAAATTGATTTTAGTCAAATATGTTGGATTATTTGAATAAGTTATTTTAATGCGAAATTACTTGTGCTTTGTGTATTAATTTTTTAAGTGTATAAATCTTAAATTTTTTTTGTTACCTGCCTTTAAATGGCTAAATTATTTCTTGGTTTTTCACCTTAAAAATGTCATGAATTGCTTAAAGTATGACCTGGAATTTAAAAAAAAAATATGTCTGAAAAAACTGGAAAGTCAAAGAATTTTATTCCTGAAATAGAATGGAAACCCTGTTGTTCACTTTTGGACCTTACACCATTAAACTCAAAACCTACCCATAGAGTTTATTGCCTGATATTGTTTTGATGAAACATGATATTGTTTTGTCTGCAGCTTGGCCAATAACACAAAACCCCAAAACAGCCTTTATCTGAAACTGTGAATTCCCCCTTTAAAGAACATCAGTTCAAGTACATCCAACCTTTCCGTTTGTTATCATGGCTCATTGAGTGCCCGCTGTGCTAGCAAGTTGGTGGTGCTTGTTGCATTACCCCCTGGGTGTTTCTCTCTTTTGTGTCTGTCAGGCTGTTGTGTGTGTCTGTTACTTGATGTTGTTCATCTCATGTCTGGTACAGTATGGTCAAATATGGCCCTTGTGCCATGAAACACCCAACTAACCGTCTTATCCATGTGAAAGTCAAAATTAACTGTAAGCATTGTTATCCCATCAACAAATTCCTCTTCTGCGACAGTAAAACTTTCATCATGTGATGTCTATTGCTGAATATTGTATGTTTTGTGTCTGGTGCAGCATGGCTCTTTTGTTCCATTAAAACCCTAACACCAACCAATATTCTGGGGCTCCAATCTTTGTCTCCAGAAACGGGAGAAGTAAATTTTTCATGTCACTGCATCCAAAGCAATACTGTTCTCAAAGTTAGGAAGTCGAGGTCCTCAAAGTAGGAAAGTCAGTTATTTTCAGTTTAAAAAAGGCCAAGGGGTCATTCTTCAGGTATTACTGAATAGAAAATGCTTTAACTGCATATTAAATAACATGCAATCTGTCTGAAATTATTTTATCTTGAATAAATCAACTTTAAATATGGAAAAGATAAGTTTTTCATTCAAATTGGCATACCCCGGTTGTCTCATAAATTGAAACAATGCAATTTGTTCTAAGTTGTAAAATTACTCTTAATCTCATCTGATAAAATCTTTTTTAAATATATTCTCTTCTCATGATCATTTGTTTTCAGTTTTTGAAATGAAAAGAAGGGGCAATTCACAGTATTTGAGACATAGGTGTGTCCGTAACAAAACTTAATAAAATTAAAAATTAATTACATATATTGGGAGAGCACATTCTAAAGGACATAAATATCACATTCTTTTCTTTTTTCACTTCATATTATGCATAGAATTGCGTTTAGAACATTAAAAATGAAGTTTTTAATGTTACGGACTCTACAGTAAATTTTAATTTTTTAATGCCTTGAACAGATTTTTAAACCAAAACTTAAACTGGGGACAAATAACGTTCTGGCATATCTCCATTATGGCTAATAATTTTAATTGATAAATGTATTCTGTAAAAATTAACAGCTTGTGAAAATGATGGTTGTAGAGTCCGTAACAAAATTAGAATGAAAAGTTTTGTTAAAATTTTTAATTACGATTTCATATTTACCAAAATCAATATTTTCTAATTCCAACAACAGTGGAACAATATTGTTCACTGATTTCCACTATTATTCAATTCTGTTATTTTTTATGAATTTCTAAAATTTTGTTTCGGACTCTACAAAATGTTACGGACTCTACATTTGGCAAGAATGATGTTTTTTGTCTTCAGGGTTTCCATTTTACTATTTGTCTGCACACAAAATTAAGCAACCAGAACTTCAACTTTAAAGGTAAACTTTCACTTAAAAAAACTACAAATTTAATTTTTAGAAGTTAGTTTCAGTTTTCCAGTACTTGCATATCTTTACTTCTTTTCAACCTTGTTTGAATTTGATTGAAGACATACCAATTAGCTATTTTCCATTGGTTATCAGTGATGGTCAGGAAAGAAAGGATGCTGTTGAAACAGATTTAGTTGAAGGTATACAAGTTCTTAAAGAACAGCTGCACTCATTTGCCCGGAATTTATACAATGTAAAATGGCAGCAAGAAAACATGCAATATCTAAAAGAGAAACTGACAGAAAGTCAGATTATCATTCAAGAGGATTTTGCAGAAAATAATAACCTGAAACAACAAAATGAAATCATGAAAGCCCATGAACTGGTCACCAGAGCAAGTGACTATATTTGCAGCTGTTGTATATTATAAGGTTGGGGAAGAACTGCAGCACATTTCCTATGCAATTGTTTCAGATGTCCTAACCCATTGCACTAAAAGGAAGTTTTCATCTTTAACAGAATTATTTTGGATGACGTAAAGATCAAACTGAAAATACTGTTTACACATGTTCATTACTGGTCAGATGGTTGTGGTAGCCAATTTAAAAATAAATATAACCTTGTGAGCAATTTAAAAAACCACATGAAAGACCTCGGCTGCACTGCTAGCTGGAATTTTTTTCCTATAGCGCATGGAATACGACCAGTAGATGGTATAGGGAGAGAAGTAAAAAGATGTGCCATTTAATGCCTATGATTTCTAAGCCATTGCTAAAAGAGGCTAAATCAATAAATACTCTTTTTGTACCTGAAACTGAGGTGGTAGCAACTGTTGATGAGTTTAAACGTGAAAATAGATGGAGCTCAGTCACATCAATCCCTGGCACCAGAAGAATGCACAGTTTTTATGTTGATGATGGCAAAGTATTTGCAGAAGTTAACTTCAAATATATTGAGAAAAGATGTGGGAGATATTCATAGGAATGAGAATTCTCAATCATTAATCCAAAGCATTTCCAAACCTGACATTGAAGTAGGCACTTGGATATATGTACTTAACAGTAATGACCGCGGTGGACAGGGCAAAGAGTGAAAATGTTACCAGAAAAAAAATGGCTTGTTAAGTTTGAACTTAAACCCATATCAACAAACAAATTTAAAGCTATGCCAGAAGCAGAGTTTAAAGAAATGAACCGTGACACTTATATGTTAATTGTACCCATTGACCCACCATCAATTGGTTCTTCTGCACATTGTTTTGCATATAGTGAGGAAATAGCCAAAAAATTTCATCAATCATAGACACTATTGAACAGTAAAACAATTTTGTTATAATATTTTGAACACAGAACATAGTTCTCAGTATTTTCATTAATATTCACAAGAGACAAATGTGTAGAGTCCGTAACAGGCTTGTAAACAAAGAGTTATGTAATAAATAATTCATTAAAAATTATATTTGTCCTTTCCAATTTTTATTTTGTGGTGCAGATATTTAATACATGAACTAAAATGTAAAAAGTAAATTTTAATAGATAGAAATAACAGCTAGTTTCAGACGGAATGCCATTTCCATTTAAGTAAAAAAATCCATGTCCCTTTAATGTAGAGTCCGTAACATGCAATATAAATCTCTATATTTCATAGAAATTTGAATTTTTAAAATCTTTTTCAATGCTAATGTTTTAATTACATCCTAAAATATAAAATCACTTGAAGTTCAGCTTAAATATTTTCACTGTAAGAGAATATAAGGATAAAATATGTTTCTGAAGTGTAGAGTCGTAACAACTTAATACTGTGAAATGCCCCAGAACCATTAAATGGAGAATATATATGGTTCAAGGAAAATAAGTAAAAGTACCTTATGGTGTTAATGTTAACCAGAAGTGATCGACAAAAATCAAAGGTAACTACTCTTAAATAATACTTTTCTCCAAGAAAGATGCAGTCGTTTTTAATCGATGGTATTTGAAGTGCAAAACTCTGGTTGGTATAAATGTGTCTCAGAACATGCCTGCAGGTTCTTTTACTTATTTATTTTTTTGTACACAGATACAACATTTTGAATTATTTTCTCTTTCTTGTCATGTGACCACTACATGATATTAAATAATCAATGCTAAATTTGTAAAATGTGACCTTGGCCTAAATCCTGTTTTTGTTTGCCACCAGGCTATCTATAAACCATTATGATGGAGCTTTGTTCATAACAGAATGCAATATGTTGAAGCTAACCCCTGTTCAACATTCCTTTCAAGATAATAAAGACAGCAATAATATTAGTGAAAGCATCTGAAAGTTACCCCTTCATTTAAAAGTGATTCGACTGAAGGTTTGTGAAAAATTTATCTTGGAATTGTCTTTGTACTCTGATGTTTGTCCCATTGGGCAGGGTAAAAACTACTGGACTAGCAAAGTAGGTTGCCATCTCACGTTAAAATGAGATGTGCGTCCTTTGTCCCTGAACTCATGGTAAAAAAAAATTCCTCATTCAGTCTGATTGAGCGACTTTGGCCTTATCAAGGCTATTGGAGTGTAATATACGCTTTATGGCCATTCTGTAGACAAAGGTTTGTTTTTATTTTAAACAATACTTAAATTTCACAAGTGCTTTGACTGGTTATGTTCAATGAAGGAATTAGTCCTGTTTGTATAACTCTCGTC
This sequence comes from Metellina segmentata, assembly GCA_947359465.1. Taxonomy (NCBI): domain Eukaryota; kingdom Metazoa; phylum Arthropoda; class Arachnida; order Araneae; family Tetragnathidae; genus Metellina; species Metellina segmentata. The sequence continues at coordinate 15,135,588 of OX375879.1, read as the reverse complement.
TTTACTGATCAACAGATTTTGAGAGTGACTTGTTCTCTGGGCAAAAGATAACTATTTGTTCAGTTATTGTTATCCTAACTTCAAGGTACCCCAAATGCTTGCATTCCCAAATAAAAGGTAAGGTTTTCCAAAGAGAAACCAAATAAGCTTTTTAAAAATACTCTCCCCTGCACTAAGCATGCACACCCAAGCTTTTTGTCTTCAAATCTAATTAACCTCAACAAAGTTTTTCATCGCAGAATTTTATACGTGTACATAGCTGCCAATCCTTCCGGATTACCCGGAAACTTTCCGATTTTTCATAATTTTTCCGGTTTTCCGGCCGAAAACAAGTTTTTTCCGCTTTTTGCATTTTTTAAAGATTATTGCTAGATTATAGATTACCGAGCATTCCCAACTTACGTGTTGCCCAAGTAATGTGTAAATAAATATTATAGCCAAGAATAGAAATATTATAATCAAGAATTGTGCATTTAAATTATGCTATTATTAAGATACAAACATAAACCTGATGTATGTTAAACTGTTATGTATACAACTTAAGGTTTATAGTTATTTTCTAAAATTAGTTTAAATTGAGTCTAGTTTTAAGTTTTCAAAAGGATTGTATTACTGATATTACTAAATTTTTTAATTTAAATCATAAATTTCTGCCCTTTGGTTCATATTTTTAATAAAATGTCAATGCCAATTATAAATAATAAATTCTTCTGGTTTTTACCCAAAATCTTCTGTTTTTTTACCTTATCCAGTTGGCAGCTATGCGTGTATAACTTTCACGTCACGTTAGGATAACAATAACTTTTAAGTGACATTTCATTAAACCTTCGAAGATCAGAGGTGAAGTGATCTCAAGCAATCACATGTCTCAATACATCTCAACCCTGCCCTGGAAGACTAACCAAATAGGCAGAAGGGATGCTGAATTCAAAAGACCCAAATGCCTCGAGTCCTAATATTTTTATGGTTTGGCAAATTTCTATCAACATTATTCATCGATAGCGTTCGAAATCATTGCTGGGCCGCCAGTTCGAGACCACTAACACACGATCAGACCGGGAGATTAAAAATCTGGGTAGTCTGCAGGATCAGTAGCTATGAGAAAGCAAGTGTACACATGTTTTCTTTTAAAATAAATTTTAACCTTTTGCAAGCTGTCAAAATTTATTTCGGTCACATGATAGAGAATTTGGAAGTTCGTATCAGCATGTACGGGAGTCGTTTCTGCCTCCAAATTGCAAACATAATAATCGGCGCCTGTTGATGATCAGCAGATCCTAAAAGAAACTGCGCTGTGAAGCATTTCCGGTCTCGTTATCGCTAATCCACAAAGGTATATCACACTTCTTTTGTGATGGCCGCTGTATCTGATTTCTGAGAGTGGGGCAATTAGAATTCCTTTGAGATTTGAAGCTAATAAAAAATATATCTACAATTGGACAAAATTTTCATTTGACAAAGACAAAGTTTCATGAGGTCTGTTTACCCCGATTTAAACCAGAATGTAAAAAAATCAAGTAATTGGATTTTTTTTTTAAATTTAAATTTCTGTAGGCCCTATACACTGTTTTTAAAATTATATAAATTTTTTAAATAAAAGTTGAGTTTTTTGCTTGACATGTAAACCAATATTTATTTTAGTTAACAATCAAAATTTGTGACATGGTAAATCAATATTTATTTTACTAAAAAATCATTGTTGCATGGTAACAAACACAAAATGAATTTTCTAAATAAATGCAAAAGGTAAAACATTTGTTTAACTTTAAAACCCAAGTTGACATGCTACATAATTTTTTTTTGAATAAATTACATCATCATGTTAACAAATTTATGATTAAGTGTAAGTGACAGACCTTAATTATAGTCTGATTATATAAATATTGTTTTGGGTCACTACTCTTAAAGTGACGGGTGACTGTTTCAGGTTGCACTTTGCAAAATGAAAGATGTCCATGGTTTAAACTTTCGTCCATTCAAGTATTAAGCTCAGTTGTATTTTTTATTTAATAAACTATTAATCACATTAATTGTGTTATTTTGTATTTATGTAACAATTAAAAAAAATTGGTTGAAAAATCACTATAGCTAAGCCATTGGCCATAGTCAATTAAAAGGGTAACAAACAGTTTAGGCCTACTCGTACGATATTTCTTTGGCTGTCTTGATATTTAGTAGGCGTACTGTTCATAGATAATATGAATAGCTGAAGACTTTTTTAAGTATAACATTAATGAACAATATTTTCCCATGCTTTCCACACTTGAATGAATGAATGCTTTATTGCTCGTAATATTATAAAATTATGCATGAACATTGTCAAAACTTTGAAATTGAGTTCAACTTGTTTTTTACTTTACTGTTTGGCAGAATCCCTGACTCAACACTCAAGATTACTTTGTCCATATACACTTCCGATTATTTGCAAGCGTCTAGCGCCAGACATTTTTTCAAAAGTTGATCAGTACTTGGTGTAGCCATTCTTGCTGAAATCGCCATGAGTACTGAAAGTTTTAAGCATTTGACGAGCTCAGTGATTTTTCTAGGGTGTATTTTCTTAGTTATAAAAATGTCAGATTTAAATAAAAATAATTTGATTAAAATCATGATTTTAGTCGTTGATTTAAATCTTGACACCCTGATTTCAACCATGATTTTTTGAATAAAGATATATTGGTCCTACCTTGATGTTTCATACCTCGAAATGAAGTTTGTCTAAAATGTAAAGTAATGCAAAATAACTTTGTACTTAATGGTGCTTATTGTTTACATTTAGGTTTACATGGGGTGTAGTGTAACAGGCCTCCTCATGGTGCACCCTGGTTAGTTTGAAATCTGCTACAGCCTTTGCCATTCTTCTTTACTATGCACATGACTGGGAAGCACCTTTTCAGTTGCCCCTCCCTGCTTGTCATTCACTCTTGTGATGACATTGGAGCTCTTGATCTTCCTGGAGCCACCTCTCTGCTATAATGGACTACAAGATGCCTCATGTCTGAGAAGACGATGGCGGGCATAATTAAAAAAACATTAAGGTGCAGGTCTTGCATGAACATCTTCACTTCTGAACATCTTCACTTGGGTCCTAATCCATGGCATTAGGCCCTGAAGCAAATCATCCCCTGACATAACAAAAATCGAATTTGGTGACAAAGCAAATAAATATCAATTAAAGCTTGAAACGTTTTTCATCATAGTTCTGAGTTAGATGCCTCTAATTGAGGATAGCATACAGTTAAGATAGTACATGCAATGGATCCTTGCACTTTCTGTCATTATAAAAGACATCTGTTGTGAAACATGAGCAACCAATTAAAACGCGCAGATGGCGCTGCTTGTTGTCTCCTTTTATCTGAAATCTTCAGAACGATTTGAGTTTCAGAAATTGTATGATTGATTGGAAAACAATCAGCTTTGTGCTGAATTTAGGGGATGTCCCCTTACCTTTACCAAATTGTTCGTTTGTAAATATGTAATTATAGTACTCATTAAATACTAGAATATTAAACCTGTTCCTGCTCAAATTATTTATTGCCCATGCATTTTAAAATCACTGAACCACCTCGATGAAGAATAATCCAAAATCTGGTGCATCGCGCCGGGAAGTGAAGTTTGTGTTCCCGAAGTGAATTATTTGGATTACTTGAAGGGTAAGACCAATTGAGCTGGAAGCGGGTAAGCGAAATTTTCTTTATTTGAATACTGACTTTGAACAAAACGAAACAATGAGTACTGCAGAAATACCAGACCGGAATGCGCAAATGGCGCAAGATTTAGGAAAACTAAAACAGAAACGTTCTACTTTGAGACAGCTATGTACAAAATTAATTAAGAAAATAGAAACTGCTGTCGCTACTAATTTAGATGCTGAAGCTAATTTGACTTTGTGGGAAGAATTGGATGAAACTCGAGCACAATTAATGGAAAAAAGCATAGTACTTAATTCACTTAATGATAGAATAGAGAATTTAATAAGTATCGATAATATCGAAGAATACGAGGCAGAAATTATTACATCCGAAGAATATAAAGACAAAATTATATCATGCAAACAAAAGATCAGCAGAAAAATGAGTGAGATCCGTAAGCAGGAAACTGCACCAAACGAAACAAGGGATTTACGTACTCTTGAAGTGACAGAAGGTGCTTCTTCTGAGGGGAGCGGTTTGCTGGGATGTAGAGATCATTATGACTCGCACTCTAATATTATTTGTTTGCCGAAGCTCGAAATTGTTAAATATTTCGGTGATCCAGCCTGTTGGTTGGAATTCTGGCAACAATTCGATGCTGCTATTCACAGTAATGATAGATTGACGAACGTGCAGAAATTCAGTTATTTAAAGTCTTATTTGGGTGGCGTTGCACAAAATGCTGTTTCTGGGTTTTCGCTTAGTGCTGATAATTATGACTCCGCCATAAATTTATTAAAGGATCGGTTTGGCCGGAGAGATTTAGTAGTTAATTCGTTGATGAGTAAGTTGTTAAACATAGAACCCTGTAAGAATTCTAATAATACAAAAGCCTTGCGGCGTCTTTATGATACCTGTGAAACACAAATGAGAAGTTTAGAATCCATGCAAATCACCGCAGGCATGTACGGACAATTACTCTATCCAATTTTGCTAAAGTTGATACCCGATGATATTGTTCTAGAATTTAATAGAAGGCTTGTAGACTCAAAGGATTTAGACGTTATGGAGTTGATTAAATTTCTCAAAACGGAAGTTGAGTGTAGAGAAACAACTATGATGATAAATAATTTGAAAGGCGAAAAATCCATAAATACTACACATGAAACCCAAACTAAGTTCTTTTCAAAAACATTTAACACAGCGAAACATAAAGTCCCTTCATCGATGACTTTGAACACCCTGACTGAAACTCTGTGTCCATTTTGTTCTAAGAAACATTTGCCAGAACTATGCAGTCTCGATTTAGAGCAACGACGAAGTTCTCTGCTTAAGCAAGCAAAGTGTTTCAGATGCTATAAAAAATTCCACCGGCGATCACAGTGTCGAGTCAAAAATATTGAGTGTACTATTTGCTATTCCAAAGGTCATTTGAGATCACTTTGCGAGGAACAAGTCAAAACAAGAAAACCACATGCGGAATCTGTAAATAAATCCTCAACCTCGGATGTAGATAAAATAGTTATAACATCATTAATTCCCCAATCGTCGTTTGAAGAAAAAGAACCCTGTATATACTTTCAGACCGTTAGATGTCAGGCTATCGGATTATACAAAACGATGAATGTGCGTTTACTACTCGACTCGGGATCACAGCGATCCTTCATTACCAAAAGCATTTCTGAAGAATTATGTTTGGAACAAATCGGAAGTGAGTCATTGAAAATTCACACATTCGGCGCCAACGAGCCCCATATCTGTACACAAAAACGAGTACGTGTTCAATTGCGAGACTCAACATCGGATTTTTGTTTATGTTTAGAGGTTTTGGAAACGGAACAAATTTGCGCAGATGTTATTAGTACACCCAGTGCGGAAGTATATAACAATATACGAAAGTTAGGAATTAATTTATCTGACATTCAAGTGAAATCAGGCGCCAAGGGAAAACAAATAGATATTTTGTTGGGTTCCGATTATTATTGGTCCGTTTTGACGGGAAATAATAAACGTTTATCAACAAATCTAGTTTTGAATAAAACGAAATTTGGATGGACTCTTCACGGTAGATTTTCTAATGCTTCTCTGAATGACTCATTAAGTGTAATGCATGTTTCGATTTGGGAAGAAAATAAGGATGACGAAAGAGCGTCAATTCAACTTCAGAAGTTTTTCGAACTTGAGTCATTGGGAATTAAAGACGAGCCATCTGATAGAAAATTATGCGATAAACAAATGCTGGAAGATTTTGAGGAAAACATTCAATTTAAAAATAATCGGTATGAAACCAAGTTGCCTGCAAAATTTGAAACATTTAATCTTCCAAACAATTACGAAACCGCAAAAAAGAGATTCGACAGCTTAATAAAAAGATTTCGAAATAACCCTACACTGTTCGAAGAATACAGAGCGATCATTCAGGAATACATTACTTTAGGAATTGTAGAGGAGGTCAAACCTCAAGAAATAAATTCAACAAACGGCAATTTAACATACTATTTACCCCATCACCCTGTAATTCGGAAAGATAAAAGGAATTTGCGAATCGTGTTTGATGCCTCGTGCCACGCGCCTTGTGAGCCATCCTTAAATGACATTCTAGTTCCAGGTCCAAATTTGAACTCTGACTTGTTCGATTTGCTTTTACAATTTCGAAAACATAAGATCGCAGTAGTGGCCGAAGTAGAAAAGGCTTTCTTACAGATAAGTCTCGCTGAAGTTGACAGAGATGTGACACGTTTCTTGTGGGTAGATGAACTTCCACAAGATCATGACTTTCCAGAAAAACCCAAAATCCTTAGAATGACGCGAGTACTATTTGGTGTGACTTCAAGTCCTTTTTTGTTAGGAGCTGTTATTAAGCATCATCTTAAGAGGTTTGAGAACGAATTCCCAGACACCTGTTCTGTGATTAATTCTTCAATGTATGTAGATGACTTGTTGACAGGTGCGTCCAATGTTGAAAAGGCTTTGAAACTATCAACCGAGTCCAGAGATATTTTCCTGAAGGCCAATATGTCCCTACGTAAATGGCAGAGTAATTCTGGTTTGAAGGAACATTTAAAGATTTTAAAATTTGATGTCTCTTTTGATTTGTCATCTGACACCACTCCATTTAAAATCTTAGGATTAATTTGGAACACTGAAAATGACACCTTTAAAATAGGTAATCAAAATCTTTGTGAATTTGTGAGATGTCAGGAAAAGACGAAAAGAACTGTTATTCAGACATCTGGTAGAATTTTTGATCCATTGGGATTCTTGTCACCATTTACAGTCCGTATAAAAATTATTTTCCAGTCATTATGGGAACGTGGCATCGATTGGGATCAAAATTTACCACAAGATTTGCAAAAAGATTGGGACATTTGGTGTGAACAACTTCCATACCTTAGTACTGTGGAAGTGCCTAGATATTACTTTTGTGACTTAATGGATGAATTTCCAAACAGGGTAGAGTTACACTGTTTTACTGACTCAAGTGAAAAGGCTTACGGTGCAGTAATTTACCTAAGATTCGCTACTGACGACGGCAAAATTAAAACTGTCTTGGTTGCTTCAAAGAACAGATTAGCTCCCATTAAACGTTTAAGCTTACCAAGATTGGAACTCATGGGCGCAATTATAGGAGCAAGACTTGCAAGTCATATTACGTCCGTTCTCAAGATAAGCTTCATGAAACTTTTTTTGTGGACTGATTCAAACATTGTGTTACATTGGATTCAAAGCTCTTCGAATTCTTGGAAACCCTTCGTGAGCAACCGAGTGTCCGAAATCCAAAGTTTGACTGATCCAATAGACTGGCGACATTATCCAGGGCGTGACAATCCTGCAGACCGACTGACTAGAGGACGATCTATTACTGATCTGAAAAGGGACAGTTTGTGGTGGTTTGGTCCTCCCTGGTTGACACAAGAAAGCGATGTATGGCCCAGAGAAGCAACAGAAATAGACGATAACTTAAGAAAATCAGAAACCAGACAGAAAAAGATGAACATTTCTCAGAAGTTTTGCACATCCGCTCCAAATGAGCCACTTATGAAGATTGAAACCTTCAGTTCTCTTCGGAAGATCATCCGAATAGTAGCCTGGATCAAAAGGTTTATACATAACTTCAGAAGTTCCAACAAACGAGAAGGCTGTTTATCTGCTGAGGAATTACGAGAAGCCGAAATGCACCTTGTTAGAGAAGTGCAAAAGAAGAATTACGGAGATGAAATAAAGGCATTGAAAGAGAAATCCCAGATTGGAAAGAAATCTAAAATTTACAGTTTGTGTCCATATCTAGATGAAGAAAACTTATTGCGAATTGGAAGCAGACTCAATCAAGCCGACTTCACCCCCAACGAGATCAATCCTGTTCTTCTACCGAAGAATGAATTATTCACTGAACTGTTGATAAAGAGAGAACACGAAAGAGTGATGCACAGCGGAGTGTCGCTGACACTCACGCAGATAAGAAGAGAATTTTGGATACCAAAGGGAAGACAGTTAGTAAAAAGAACCATCAACAAATGCTTAATTTGTAAAAAATATATGTTAAGACCAGCAAGGCAATTGACAGGACAACTTCCTAGAGCTAGAATTACTGAAGCACTTACGTTTAACATCATCGGAGTAGATTTCGCGGGACCTGTCTTCGTTAGAAAGGATAAAAATGACTTTTTAAAAGCATACATTGCACTCTTCACATGCGCTGTTACTCGTGCTATCCACTTAGAATTAGTGACAGATATGTCGACTAAATCCTTCCTTCTAGCTTTTCGAAGATTTCTTTCGAGACGTGGAACTTGCAAAATTGCCTATTCCGACAATGCAAAGAGTTTCAAAGCTGCTGACTAAGAACTACAACGTTTAGCAAATATTTTAAAGGATCAAGAACAACAGGATTTCATCTCAAACAAAGGAATAACACGGAAAAATAGTATTGAACACGCTCCATGGTGGGGAGGATTTTACGAACGTTTAGTGAAAATGTTAGTGATCCATGGTGAAAATTCCTAGATAAAGCCCTCTTGACATTTGAAGAACTAATAACCATCTTGGGTGAAATTGAAGCCGTCGTGAATATGCGTCCGCTGACTTACACCACAAGTGATTTCGGCGATCCAGAGCCACTTGCACCTGTTCACTTTCTTCAATTCGGAAGGAATGATTTCAGCTATCCTCTTCACTTTGCTGAACTGGAGAACAAACTTTCTAACAAGGACATATTGATCAAGAGAAAGATGTACCAAACCAGACTGTTAAAACAGTTATGGCTTAAGTGGAAGGAACAGTATTTGCTTCACCTCAATTCTGCCCATCATTTCCTAACACCTGAAAGGCATAGAAATCTCCAAATTGGGGATGTTGTTTTAGTAGATGGGACTAGTAAATCAAAATTGTTATGGGATATGGGAATTGTGAAGGAAGTAATACATGGCAGAGATAAACTCATTCGTGCTTGTGTTGTAAAAACTGCTAAAGGACTATTCCGGAAACCAGTTCAACTGCTGTATCCTTTAGAAATTGAAAATATTGTATAATTAATTACGTATAACACGTTTTTGGATTCAAAATGTCTTAAACAAATATCATGTAATTGCTTTTCTTTATGTTACACACATATATTCATATTTTATTATTAGTGTTAAAAACATTATTGACATTTAATACTATTAATTTTTCCAGTTATTTGTATTGTCTCTTCACAGTTGAATATACTTACATATTTAGTTTGAATGTAAAAATGTCTGGAATTTATTTGAACGAATTAAGTTTCTAGAATTGAATTATTTCTAATAGTAAAATCTAAATGGTATATATAATTCTTTGGTTTACTTTGAATTGTTAAAGTGTTTATGTTTAACTTTTTTTATTTCAGTCTATTCTAATTGTGATTTAATTAAACATGCAACTGTTAATTTGAATTTTGTATTGTAATTTGACTTCAAATTCAAATATTGCAATGTTTTGAAATATGGTTAAAACTGTATAATTGTGTACTCTTAATAGAGTCCAGGTGGGGAGTGTTGTGAAACATGAGCAACCAATTAAAACGCGCAGATGGCGCTGCTTGTTGTCTCCTTTTATCTGAAATCTTCAGAACGATTTGAGTTTCAGAAATTGTATGATTGATTGGAAAACGATCAGCTTTGTGCTGAATTTAGGGGATGTCCCCTTACCTTTACCAAATTGTTCGTTTGTAAATATGTAATTATAGTACTCATTAAATACTAGAATATTAAACCTGTTCCTGCTCAAATTATTTATTGCCCATGCATTTTAAAATCACTGAACCACCTCGATGAAGAATAATCCAAAAACATCTTCAAGATGGCGTTTGGATCGCCCGTACAGAGATTAGACGGGATGACTTCAACACGTTTGGGTGCTTGTTAGACTTCTGAAATTGATTTGTGCTGCAATCTTCTGGAAAAGAAAACATGGATGAATAGAGTATGCTGAGCATGTCATTTGTTTTTGTCCTCAAATCAAATCTTGGCATTGCATGGCCAGATAAGGCCCTTGAGCCATAGAACCTCTAAGGCCAACCAACCAATCTCGGCATCCCCAGTCATCAATGTTACGCTAATGATCGCATTTGCTTGGTCAAAGGTTGGAACCTTTTTATGTGTAAGCACACTTTATTTTCGGTTCTAAATTCCCATCTTCTCATCTAAATTCTGACAAGTGGGAAGCTATTCCGTGTTTAGTTATGTTTTGTAGCTCCAAATCTCAAATCGAGCATATTTGAACAAAGCTGCCAAATTGGTGCATTTATTCGAAAACTGTTAATTTTGTGTTGTTCCTTTTCCTGTGTTACCAATTTGAAAATGCTGATTTCTGTGACAGGTAAAGTAAACAAGTGAAACATGCAAACAGCTTTAAATGAAATGTTGATTGTTTAATCCTTTAGAAATCCAAACAGAAAAGAGAACAGTTATCGATGCAGTGTTATCTCAGAGGTAAAGTTATTGACTTTCTACGTAATATATGTATCCTACAATATACATGTTTTTAAAAAGTACTGAGATGAAAAAAAAAAACTTATTACAAGTGCATAAATAAGCTAAATTAAGAAATAGCTGAGCCCAACTACTTTGGTATTATTTGGTTTAATTTTGACTTTCTGTATAACTACCCCTCAATGTATCCTGCTTCTAAAATATTATAATACTAAATATGTTGAAAACAGGAATTCTTTCCAATTTACTTAAATCTTACCACTTCAGTTTAGGATTACTACTTTGTTTTTGTATTTACAATGTTGTTTGGTTTTTGAAAAAGCAATTAATATATTTAAATTATGTTTTACAAAATTTGTTCACTCAAGTACTCCAATGTCTGATTTGTTAATTAATATATTGTACAATGTTTTGCTTATAGTAGGATCTCTTTAGGTCTGCTGATTTTATAATAAGTACTAAATGGAAAATAAAATAACACTTTTCTTGAGAGTTAAAGATTTTTTTTTTTAATTTGTATTTAAAAAAATTTGTTTTTAGAAAATAAGAAGAAAATTGTTACATCTTGAAAGAGACAAGTTTTTTAAATAGTGGATGAAGCATTAAAAATATTTTGATAAACACAACAGGGTATGCCAATTTTTAAATAAGCTTGATTTAAATAAATATTTCCAGCTTATTACCAAAATCTTTCATAGTTTGTAATTTTAGAATTAATTTGCCCATGTGGAAATTGAGTATGTTGACAAAATAGATTATATGGAAAGCAGAAAGCTGTTTTAATAATTATGATTGTAATGATTAATTTTTTATTGAAAGCTTAAAATTGAACTGAATTGACATGTTCTGGGGATACTGCAGAACAAAGTCCAGAATCCTCCGGACCTCTGCCATTTCAGATTCTTAGCATTTTTTGTCAAAAAAACCTTTATTTTTTTAAAGGAAAAAAAAAAACTTTTTAATACACTACAACAAATTTTAATTGCAAAATCTTCTAATTTTTCTGTGTTGTATTTACTCTGATCATGTCTGTTATTTTGCATTGATTCATCAATTAGATCCAGGTTAACTTCTTGTTCTTTAAAAATTGTCGGAAAACTGTAAAACAAAATGAGGAAATGGATAGGATATTTAATATTTCGATTGAGTAATTGAAATATTACATTCTCTGCAACCATCCACTAAATTTTTTTCTATCAGACTTGAGTGCAAAGACAAAGCAATGGACGAGTTGGAAAAGGAGTTTTGTTGTCTTCAGCTGGAAGATTTTTCTGTGATTAATAGAAAGACATGACCGTATTGATGTGCAGTGGGTCGAAGTAGGTAAAATAAGAGGGACTGATGAACTAAAATTCGCTAGATTGGTCAAATCCCCATTCCAATGCAGAGTGCGAGAGAATCTTCAGTCTCGACAAAACCGAACTGAATACCGTTCTTTCATTTCTAACAAAATGCTGGAAAGTTTGTTGGTGTTGAAGACACAAAACCCAAAATCTTGTTTAGAGCAGAAATTCATTGCAGAATTATTATTAAAGACAAAAAAAGCTTCTGCAGCTTCATTGAATTTTTCTGCAACCCCCTCTTGAAAAAGCACTAAATGAGCACTTTCATCTACTTGTAAATAAGCTTTTTGAACCCAAATAATCTGTAATATCAGCACAAATTTAAATGGTATGTAACATACAGTTTGGATGCAATGTGTAGGTACTCATAAAGTGAATGTCTTTTTACAGTGGATGTGATCAGTTTGGTATTAAAACACTGATTTGTGAGGTTTCTGCAACTGATAAAAATGTGAATTTTTACAAATGCATTTAAAATGCAAATATAATACTAGTTGTTGTGACATGAATATTTCTAATACACATTAATTCATGTATGTATGTTGTTTTTATAGCGAGTGGCATTTGCACAAAAGTCTTACTGATGCAGTTTACCTAGTTGGCAAGTATAATATTATTTTTAAAGTAGCTAGTTATTCTCAATAATATTTAGCTGTCAAATAACTGAAAGTAAACAGTAAAAAATAACAATATTAGTCATGCGGAAAATTCTACAGTTTTTTTATGATAAATACCAACAAAGCAGTACAAAAACATAAGAAAATAATATTCAATCACATAAGCACTATTTTGTTCTATGACTTTTTGTCATCTTTCTAGCAGCTAAAAAAAAAATTTTTAAATATTATTATCACTAGGCTTGTTTGTAAAGAAGTTATTGAGGTGCTGTTTGATAGTCTCCAAAGAATTGAACTCCAAACCGTTCAGAGAATTTTGAAGTGACCTGAAGAAGTGGAAATCTGAGGGGCAAGGTCTGGTGAATATGGGGGTGACATAAAACATCTCAGCTATACTCAATAAGTCGTTGTCTGACATTCAGTGAAATGTGTGACAGCGCATTGTCACACTGGAAGACAACACCTCGACGATGGGTCAGCTCTGGCCACTTTGCTTCGATTTCTGCTTTTAATGCTGCAATTTTGTTTTTTCTTCTGAATTTATTGTCAGATTTTATGGTAACAATTCATAATGAACAATTCTTTTGTAGTCCCACCATACACAAATCATTACTTTTTTGGGATGCAGCCCACTTTCAATATTACTTGAGGAGGCTCATTTGGCTTACCCCATGATCTTTTTCTTGTTAACATTGTATAGTATCCACTTCTCATTTCCAGTAGTGAGCCGTTTAAAAAAAAGGGGGGCTTCTTCATTTTGTTTCAGCAAAGAATTGCATGCCGAAATTCGAGCAAGCATATTCTGTGTTTAAAGTATTTGGTACCGATACATTGTAGCGGCTTTCATACCCAATCTTCTTCAGATGATCATGAACTGCACTTTTTGGAATATTTAGTCTGATAGTTCCTGAATTGTGTAACATGGATTTTCAGCAATAGCATCTTTTAATAGGTCCACAGAGGATGGTTGTCCAGAGCGGGCATCATCTTCGAGGCTGAAATTTCTGCTCCTAAATTCATCAAACCACCTTCAAACTGTGTCATCAGTAGAGCTCGGATTTTGCATATCTTTTTCTTAGCCCCTAATGTTGATAGAAATCTGTAGTGTTTTTTAGCAATTTACAACCAAAAAACCCAAATTTATTTTGCATGTTTTTGCATATTTGGGACCATTTTGCATGTTTTGTGCATATTTGGACAATATTTTCCTGTTTTAAAACATTTTTACAAGAAAAAATGTTTTTCCAAAGAACTTTGCTTTGCGCGTTTGGAAGAAAGGTTCTCAGAAGCAATCAAATTCAAATCAACTTGACTCGCAAACAAAAAGTGGAGAAAAGGCACACAAAAAAATAAAAATATTCAACAGCCTTTCATTGCATTAAAAGTTAGAGTCAGTGTCCCAATCTTCGGAGAAGAACGAGATGTACCAAGATCAAGACAATGTCAAAATCCAATATTACTCTTTATAAGTTGGAGAATGAACATTTAAGGGCCTTCTTGAAGTGGTACACAGGTAAAGAAATTCCTCTTGAATCAACACTCAGAAAGAACTACACTACGCAAGTGTACAAGAAGGTGATACAAAGAATAAAAAATGAGATAGGTAGGGGGATTCCCCCATCTGGATGTGGATGAAACGATTGACCCCTGCTGGCGATACCTAATTTATATAAAGAGTTGGAAAAAACAAATCACTCCATGATCGCCAGGACAGTGGGTGAGGCGATTAATAAATAAAATTGTGTATTGATTTAATGAATGTTTGACTCATTTTCCCTTTATCCTCCTCATTACCCGTTTTTTAAGAATGAAATTATTTTTTCGCATATTTTGGGGTTTTAGTGCATATTTTTGGATTTTGTAATGCATATTTCAGGTCACATTTTTGCATATCTATCCGAGCTCTAGTCATCAGATAATAATGATAAAGCGCGCTTTGATTTGAAAAACCTCAAAACTTTCTGGATGACCCAATATATATACAGAGGCTGTTCACACAACTTTTAGACAATGTATATTGTATTCACAAAACTAAATTACATAAAATTCTTGTGTTTTGAATGTTCTATTTGATAGCCCTTATTCTGAACTATCTTTCCACACCGTAATTTCCAGGATAATAATGCCTTTTGAAGTGTCAGAAGAGGTATTCTATCCCATTCCTCCAAGAACAGCTTTCCAGAGTCCTGTAAAGGTTGTGGGACGATGTTTGGATAATACAGATTTTAAAAGTCCGAAAGCACAAAAATCCATAGGTGATACATCAGGAAATTTAGTAGGGATATCAGTGAAGGGTATGGCCTTGATATCGGCTTTTTGTTCCATTTCTTTTAGGAAATTTACAGTGGATTTTGATGTGTGACTGCTAGCTTTGTCTTGATGGAGTTCCACAGATTGATGGCACTGTGGGTAAAGCGATGGTATTTCATTCCGAAAAATTGGCGATAAAATAGGTTCCTGATAGTATTTGGAGTTAATCTTGACATTTTTTTTTCACTCTCTTTATTTTTAACTTGCCATTATATGAAAAACCAGCAACAATCATGAATCCCTAAGAGAAAAACTTTATTTTTATTCTGTGATCCATGTACTTAAATTTTTATCTCCCCCTTTATGATAATAAATGGCTCTTTTTTCGCTGCAATCATTTAAATACACCCATGATTCATCTATTGTGACAATTTTTTCCCAATTTTCTTTGGATAAGTGTTTCTCATATAGAATTTGGCAGCGTGTCCTGTGTTCAGCGATATGCTTTGGAGAAAGACTATGCACACTGCGTTTTTTCACTTTTTTAAGATTTCAATCTACATTTATCATTTGATTTACAGTGGACACCGAGCATTTTAATGATTTTGCAACTGTCCTTTGACTAGGGGGATTTTCTTTTAACATTAAACAACATACCTTTGCAATAGTCGAAGATGTCCGTTTCTTCCTTGGATACTTGTTTAGAACACTTGAAGCTCAACTAAAATCATAATTTAAAATAAATGAGCTTTAAAAAATAATTTTTTTACCATGTAACACTAGAACAACCAGCATTGAACATTTACTTAAGTCTACCATATCTGTTAATTTTGCTGGAATTAAAAACCTTTTTTTAATTTCTTAATATTTAAATAAATTGTAACAAAAAGCTTTCAAAGACAAAGATTTTTAATATTTCAAATTATCTTTTCATTTTTAAAATGCATTTGAGAGCATGTACCACTAACTTATTTTTACGTTGAATACAAATATCATTAACTCTATTTTTGTGGGATTAAGCGATTCATGCATATTATGGAGCCCTGCTATCCAATCATACCTATTTCTTTTCTGCACACACTGCTTATTTTCAACGTTGTTTATCGTATAACAGGGTTCGCACAGGTCTTAGAAAGTGCTTATAAGTACTTATTTTGACTTTCCATTTCTAAAAGCCCTAGCACTATTTAAAGCAAAGTACTTATTTTTCGTCAATTGTCCTTAGAAAATGTTTATTTTCCCTTAACTAATAGCCGCATCAGAAAAAAATCTTCTCCATTTTGTTCTCTGTATAATTTTGAACAAACCATGTCAATTTCGCAATTTTCTGATCCGTACTTTCTCGGGAAACCATCTGAGAATCGAATGCAAAAAGTTTTCAATCCTGTGGCATTGGCAATAACTTCTTTTGAAAATAGAGATATCTCTGACCTCTTTTTAGTACCTGATCAGCAATAAAACTGCTTACCAAAAGAATGTGATGCCTTATTGCTTTAATTTAAAGAGTTTTTTTTTTTAAACAAGTCTCAAAGTACTCGAGCATAATTCAAAAACTTTGATCCTAAATCTGACAGGCTAGACATTTTTTTAGGTGATTTTTTACTTAAAGATGCAGCAAATGGAAAATAATGAAAAATTTTATGATTTTATCACTTGGCTAAGCTACAGTAGAACAAACGTTTAGTGTAAATAAATCATTAGTTTGAAAACTCAAAGGAAGAATCTTACATTCCTCATAGGCTACTTTGAGAATGTTAATAATTCTAATGATATTCACACTATAAATATAACAAATAAGATGAGAAAATTTGTCTCTTTTTTTAAGACAAAAATATTTCTGTCATTTAGAAGAACAATGCAAAATCAAAAGTTTAGACAACAGTAAACAAAAGGAAAACAGAAGAACTGAACTATTTAAAATCTAAAAAGCTGATGTTTCAAAAATAGAAAATTCAGCAGAACTGTACTAAGGTAGTATT
Source organism: Metellina segmentata (assembly GCA_947359465.1). Lineage (NCBI taxonomy): Eukaryota > Metazoa > Arthropoda > Arachnida > Araneae > Tetragnathidae > Metellina > Metellina segmentata. The sequence goes on along the minus strand of OX375879.1, from coordinate 15,118,820 downwards.
TCCATTTTTATTTAAGCAAATGCATTGTAAAGAGATGTAAAAGAAAAACATATGATTAAAAAAATTTATAATGTTTTTAATACTTGTAATATGTAATTTTTTAATGTATTTTATTTGTTACAATCAATGAAGTTACATTAGTTCAGTAATTGGAATTATAATTTTACACTCCATTTCTCTTTTATATAATTTAATTTCAGGATTTTTTAAGTAAATAATTTTCAAGCAACTTTTTAAACGTTGAAGATTGTGGTATTTTTAAGCTTTTTTTCTTGCTGTCTCCATTCTATAATTTGTTTATATATTTTCATAATAATGATATGTGTACACGTCAATGCCCATATATTAACTGCTGACATTTGTAAAGATCAGACTGGGTGTATTTTGAAAAATCTCATTTTTTGTGTGGTATTATTTTGTGTATAATTTTTAGAAAATAGACTTGAATATTAAATTTTTTACATACTACTGTTCTTATATGATTAACTAATTTTTAGAGCATCCCACTTGGTCGAAAGTCATGTATTAAATTGTGTATATGTAATACGGTTTCTACAATGTTTTATTTATGTCCTTATAAAGTCCTTATTTTATCATTAGAAAGTTGTAATTTTTAGTTAGAAAAAAAAGAGTGGAACCCTGCATAAGTTTTAAACAACAAAAATACAACTTCCTAAAATGCTATCAAAATAACAATGTGTTATGATAAACTGAAATGATCAATTTCTCTCTTTGGTGTATTAGGTATGCATTATACAGAAATGATAGAAATTAATGGAATATTTATTACATAATAGTTATGTTTTGCCATAAACCTGTTCTGATATACAAAAAAAACTTTGTAGTTTCTGCAGTTTAAAACAAGAAATCTCATTTTAACGAGGTTGTAGTTTCTGTAAAATAAACGGTGTTAACTTTTTTGTAAAATAAATCGTACTTTTTTTTCTTTGAAATAAACACATCTTTTTTCAGACTCCCAAAGGTAACGAAGAGTTGGGTGAAATAAGACATTTGATGGTAAAAAGAAGCTTGTATAAAAACTTTTAAGAAAACTCTGTCATCTAAATTTCTTGAAAGATTTGAATTGAAATGAAAGGGTTCGCAAAGGTATGCTTTAAAACAATTGATAGTAATCTGGGTTGTATGAACATAACTATTTTGTGCAATTTTACTGTCACTATTAAGCTTGATTTTGCTCACCTAAGGTATGTCTAAAAATGATCACAAATATTAATTAAATTAAAATTGTTTCAATTTTGACAATTTTAAATATTTTAATTAACAGATTCCAAAGCTATTGCTTCACAAAACTAGAGAAACTTAATTCCAGTGAATTCTTTCTGGTGGATGATTTGTCTGCTAAGTTTTGTAATGAAGGGATTTTTCTTGAAGCATCCAAACTCTGAATGCTTTTTCTTGAGAAACATGAATTTTGCAGATGAGTTCCTTTGGCATGTTGGTAACGATATGTTTTTGAGATATTTTTTATCCCCTTCCCCAGACCTTAACTCTGCACCTTTAAACTTCTTGCAGCCAGTATTGTTGTAAAATGGAAACAACAGTCACAATCAGTAGAAATGCTCTCTGCTGCGTCGCCAAGATTAGGGCAAATATCGAGGTGTCTCCAGTCGTGTCATACCCAGAGTGATCTGTTTTACCCTTGCCTACCTTTTGTGCTTTTACCTCCCTCACTGTTATCTTGTGTTTGGCGCAGTTTGGCCAAATGGGGTCCTTGCACCATGATACCCAAAACCATCCAGTCGTGTCAGCTATGCCACACAGCAAACGGGTCTGGGAGTCTGAAAACCAGTTTTGTTTATAGTCGTGGCCAGTGCTAACATAAAACCAGGGGACCATCGAGGCTCAAAACTTCCATGAAAGATTTTTATTAAACAATTTTAAACAGAAATTAGGATACGAAAATTGACAAGACTGAATTGAACAAACCCATCTTTTACCCTATTAGGTGGAGGACCTGCTTCAATGTGTCGTAAGTGCAATGCTATTTTATTAGTCGGGCACATCTCACTAAGATGCCCTAATTTTAACAACCATAGACTCAACCCATTAGGTGTTTATCCACCTAATTTACATGAACTTTTAAGAGATTGGTCCCACAAAGACTTGTTTTCATTTTAAAAGGACATTGATTAAAAACAGTTGTTTCTTATGCCTACACTGGCAGACCGGAGGAGTGCCAGGCGCGTCGAAGACGGCAAGAGGCGAGGGGGTGCGCCTTCCATGTTATTGAGCCCCATTGGGAGGAAGTCCGTTATTGCTCGACATACATGGCACATCCATTTTACAGGATGGTCCCTTTCATACATTCATTCACTCAAACTTATCGTAATTTAGATCCCAATCAGAGGCCGATAACCCCCCTGATCAGGTACCCCCAGAGATATTGATTTGGTATGGGAGACTTTGTGACCATGACCTATTTAACGTGCCCCAGTCACCATTAGTGAACACGACGGTCTTTAGCCAGGTCGAAGCGCCGATCTCGCAATCATCAGAATTGCAGGCTCCGCCGAGGACAGAACCCACAGCCCTTCTGATGCGAGCCCGACGCTCTACTGACTGAGTTACCGTGGTAACTACTAGCAGTAAGTCAACCTCACTGATTCCCAACACCCAAATTAAATAGTAAAAACAAAAAATTATGTATGGTAAAAATTAAATATCGCTATAATTTCAAAAAGTCTTAAAGCTGAAGAGAAAAGCAAGAAAAAAGCTAATAATTTAATTACAAATGTTCTGAATCCGAGAAATCAAAGGAGAATCGGAATTGTGATAATGATTGAAAAAAAGAAAAGCAAGAAACAGATATAGATTTCGTGACTCTGATCAAACAGAAGGACTGTATGAAAGGAAAGAAAATAACATTTGACCAGTGACATCATTAAGGCCAAAGCTAAAGAGAGAAAAAAGCAAGAAACGAATATATTCCATGCCGGTGCGCGCCCAAAAATGAACACAGGACGAAAAAACAATCTGTTATGAAAGGAAAAAATAAAAGCCAATGGAATCGAAGGAGAATCGACAGAGTATTCTGATTTCAACATTCCTGATCCAAAAAGAAGAAACCTGAAAGAAAATAATACTTGCAAAAGAAAAAATGCATGATTTCACACTGTTGCCATTCTTAGGAAACCAAATATTACAATTCAGGCTTCGAGGTGCATCTAGTCACCTTTTTGAGTACTTGACATTGTATGTCTTGTCTGGCGCCGCATGTCCAAATATGGACATTGCACCATAAAACCCCAAACAACCTTTTATAATAGTAGATATTTAGCTTTTATTACTGACTATCAAACGTCCTTCAATTCACAACATTTCGTTTTTATAAAAACTTTAACTTTTAACTAAAAAATGTCTGATTTGCATTTACAGTGTTTGGCACAGCTTGGCCAGATTTGGTTCTTGCTCCATAAATACCGACCAAACCCTGATAATTCGAATAATTTTCTCTCGTCACATGGGTTAAGACCTCCTGGCCAGATCCAGACCAAGAAAGGCTACTTTGATTTCACATTTCAAGTGACACAAGAAGACCTGATTTTTCAGTGGCCTTATTATTTGCTGAAAGTCCTTAGATGTTTTCTGAAGCATTAGTTATCTCATTAACACTGCATATTTTATGTAACCATCATTCATTGACATCTAACATCAGAAATCAATGTCATTATTTCAGTGCTTATAACGTGTCACTTTTTCAGGTGTGTAAGTTCTTAAATTCTACTTTTAGAAAACAATTTTTAGTGCACAATTTAAAAAATTCATTTTTTTCTCTAAAAAATGTCAACCTAGTACATATTATGTAATTTCGTCTTGCTTTGGAATTTGTCCAGGCTAATAACTTCCACGGCAGGTACGCCATTTGAGTGTCATTAGGAAGGGGGTGGCAATTCCCCTCCTAAATGACGCTTGCTCAGAAGCATTACATTGCTAGTGTTAAATATCTTTTGAAGAAGTCCGCCTTTAGTTAATCTCTCCTTAAAAGTTTATCCTGTCTTGGTCCTCTTGAGAGACTCAGTGGTGAGAGTGTACAACAAGTATTAGAAGTTGCAAGAGCAATGCCATGGGAGGTCCCAAGAGACATACTATTGGATGAGGGGGAAATTACTCCAAAGAATGAAGTCTATTGATGTTTCCTGGGACCAGCTCTTCAGACTGAGACATTAGTGGTGTGGATCCTAAGCACCCAGTTGTGTCAAAGCCTAGTGAAGGCTGCTCTGTCACTTTCTCATGACAGTGTTGGCATTGAACGTGGCTTCTCAGCATCAGGAAGAGCTTTGACAGGAGACAGAGCATCAATGTTAGAACGCACACTCAACGCATTGATGACGGTCAAAAGAAGAAGCTTGGCAAATTTTTGACCATCAACCTTATTTGATGTCGATCACATCAAAGCTAATGGTCTTTGAAAGGTTGCATATAAAGCCTACAATGTTTATTTAAAAGATATAAAACGGAAGGCACAAGAAAAATTAGAAAAGAAAGACTGAAAGCAGAGAAAAAAAATTTTAGAGCAAAGAAGAGTGAAAACTTAAAAAATTATGCGTCGGGATGAGGCATTGGACATTGCTTAAAAATTGGAAAAGGGATCCAATGATAGTCTCAAGAAAGCGATAAAAAATAAAGATTTTAAGTAGCAGTACTTGCTCAGGCAATGATTGAAGCGTTGGCAAAAGTCTCAAATGATGCTGGTCAGCAAAGACAGACTTAAAAAATGCACTTTCTTCTCTTGAGAAGAAAATGCATTTTGCATCTTCTCTTAAAAATTAATTTCAGACTTAAAATCAGACAATCCTTCAAAGAAATAGAATATATTCTTCAAGCTATGTCAACATATTTAAAAATCATGATTACAAATTATTATTATTATTTTGTTAATATCGTTTCAAAATAATATGCTTTTTAAATGAAGAAAATAAATATCCTTCCAAAGAAAGATAAGAAAATAATAGGGGGGACTAAAGAGTATCTTTTTCATTTCTATCTTTATACTTGAATATATTTGGTATTGTTCTTATTTATCACTTTTTTTGTTCAATTTGTCACTTTTTAGTTCGATTTGTCACATTTTACACCTTAAAACCTGTTATAAGCCCTGTTAATGCTAAAAAGTGTATTCTAATACTAAGACCGTGAGACCCAAACCTAGGGCTCACAAAAGTTTCTTCATTGCATCACCCAGAAGTTCATCTATGTGCAAATGTAGTCTTTTTAAGTGCCTACCTTTTTTAAGTGCCTGCCTACCTTTAAAGTGCCTTTTAAATTGACTAAATTTTCTTTTCCTTGAAGAGTGGGAACCCTATCATTAAATGATTCCTTTTTTTTTAAGTTGCTATAAATTGACAAAGCACTTACTCCAAGTTGTCAAAATAACCCTCTGAAAGATACTCCAAATCGCTCTTTAGCAGGTACTAACCACTGCATGGCCAACACGGCGTTGCCTGTGACAGTTGCTTTTGTGGGGTGTGACCACTGTTAATGCTTGCCATATGGAGGATACAGCGCATTTTGATGAACGTTCTCTGGTGATGGTGGTCTATCATCTCTTGCTTTGTCGTAGATTAAACACAAAAAATGGCACATCATCATTCAGTGCTTTGTACAGAAGATTGTAAAGGCGATCTTTCAAAATCCTAATCCATTGGATCTTCAATCAGTGAATGGGCATTGTTCTTGTTTTTCTTTCTACATGCAATACAGTAGTGTTCTGTTAGCAACAGATTTGAAGTCACGTCTCATTTTGTTCAACATGAATCTATTTTTTCTCCTGCCTATCAGAATAATACTGTACCAGTAATCAAGAGTATAAACCAGTCTTCTCTTTGAGTACAATTTAATTGATCCAAATTCTGTATTGTTTGGAAGGTGAGAGTGGCCGCTTACCATAAGCATGATCAATGATTTCCTAACAGTTGTCATTGCTCTGATTTGAACTTCATCAAGCACACAGGGGTAACATCAGGTTACGATTTTGACCTGAACAGGATAATGTACTTGTTTGGTGACAATACTCTTGATTCAAAATGTTTGATAATGCAGGAACCAACCATTTGTGACCCACGAGATGCAGTGGTGTTGTCATAGCAGTACATAACCCATGCATGTTCCAAGTTCATGGCATCCCAAATTGTAACTGTACTTTTTCTAGATCAAACGTCACAGCATAGACAATCATCTTCATGTGCCTTCACTGCTTCCTCATTTCTTGCTTGTCGTGCCTTTTCTGCTTTTCTAAGAGGGAGTTCTTTTTCCATGTTTAGTTGTCAAATTATCTCCTCATTTTCACATGCTGGAATTTTTATGTTATAGGCATCACATTTACTACAGGTATCTTTCAGTGGACTATAGAAATGCAAGTTGAACTTATCATTAAAGGTTCAGCAATACACAACTTCAGAAACTGAATCAGTATTTTTTCCCTGCACTTTTCTTTATACAATTTGTACATTGCACATACATTCATTTCAAGATGTGACAGGTAGGAGAAAAAATAGATTAATGTTGACCAAAATGAGATGTGACTTCAAATCTGTTGCCAACAGAACACTGCTACTATATTGCATGTAGAAAGAAAAACAAGAACAATACCCGTTAACTGGTTGAAGATCCAACTGATTATTTGAAAGATCGCCCTTACAATCTTCTGTGTAAAGAAGCACTGAATGATGCCATTTTTTGTGTTTAATCTACGACAAAGCAAGGGATGGTAGGTTTGCCTCTAAGAGATTAGAATAAACTAAAAAATATTATTTGCATTGAATCTTATGATTTTCATCTACGAAATGTGTTTTTATGTGTTATAGAATTGTATGGTAAACATAGCATATTTTATATGAAATGCTCTCTGTTGATCAGCTGGATGTTCTTTGGTCAGCTTTCATGTATTTGACTGAAACTTTTCATAGAATATTCTGCAGATAGAATCAGAGCCAAAGATCAGGTTCGAAGGTGAGGAAAAAGGCTTCTGGGTACTGCAGCAGTGAAAAGGTCTTCTATACTAGATTGCAATGTTTCTTGGCACTGATGTCACATGCTCGCGGAGGTAAAAAGTGAGTGCACCAGTCTCCTGTTGTGTTGCAGGCAGAGGCTTTGAGGAGACGTCACACTTACGAGCTTCCAACTTGGCGCATTAATCTAATTTGGCCTTACATGTAGCACATAAATATTTTGACAGCTTGCCTGTCAGTTTATACAAGAAAAGCACAATATAGTGGTTTTAAAAGACTTTTTTATATAATTAATAATAGACAATATCCAAAGATATTTTTTGAATTTGTAATAGTATTTGTTTAAATTATTGCCTCCTAAAAATTTTCCAAAAGAAGTATCCCAGGTAGCAAATGAAATTTTTGAGGTTATGTCATTGAAAAATATGTTTGAGGTGTGCCCCAGCGTGTTATATTACTATTCTATAGAATATAATAGAATTTACCGCTATAAATACTTGCCTGAAACTTATATTTTAATATAAATTTTATAGTATCCTTATAGTTGATTTTTCTGCAATTTTGAGTTGTCACTTTTCTTGCCGGGGTGCGATATGTCGGTCAATATTGCCCATCGTTTAAAAATGACCCCCTGGTAATACTGCTCAATATCGGTTTTCGGCATTGATAAATATTTTTTCTGACATTGCTCAATGAGTTTTACGATATTGCTCGATGTGCTTTTTTGTCATTGTTCACTATTAGCTTTACGATACTGCTCGATGTTCTTTTTTAACATTACTCAATATATGCTTTACAATATTGAGTTATTTTCATTCAATATTAATCAATATACTTCTTATGGCAAATGTGATTGTTTATTTAGAGGGTACACAAGATTCCAACCATCATAAATTTTAAGTAGAATTTTTAAAATATTAATTGCTAAAAAATATGATACAATAGCTTATAAAACATATAATTTTTTAATTATTAGAACTATATTTATAATAATTTTTGTAAGTATTGTATGTAAATATTTTTTTTAATGATTATTCTTTAACATTACTACAAACTTTTAATGGAATAAAAAAAAAATTGGAGGAATAACCTTGAGTGTGTCCTCTAAATAAATCATCAGATATTCCGTGAATAAGATATGAAACTCGTTAAAAACGCTTATATTCTTCACAATTTTAGAAGTTTGTGATTTATAAAATTCAGCAAAGTTTAGTTTGGAGAATGGTTTTTCAGATCAAGTTAAACACATGTTCACATTAATGAGGTTTGACTTTTCCTAGCATAAAAGGAAACACATAAAATGGCTATGCATCATTTTTACGTGTATAAATTCTGTTGAATGACAAATCTTTACTCTTAAAATGTTGGTTCATTCAGAAAACAAACTAATGAAACAGTTCTTGGAAATCAACATGTTATACTATTGCAAAAACCTTTTGCTGCAAGTGGAAAATTAAATTTGTCTTCCCCTCACTGCTTTTTGACATGTTACCATTTTAATTTCATGAAATTCAAAGAAACAATTGCTAAAGCAATGCTTTTAGAAATTGTGGCCTACTCGGCTTTTTAAAACCTACATATGCGTTTATTATCAAATAGAACATTTTGAAATGAATTTCCCCTTTAAATGTACTCCTTGGTAGATTGAAAAATAATAATTTTAAACATACAACATGTACAGGTACCATTTTTTGTTTACATTTTATTGTATAAGATTTCCAATTCAGAATATTGCTTTTTTTTTTTAAATATATTCCAGTCGCAAATGTTAACTCGCTGCAGATATCAGGAGTTAATACCATTATTAATCACAAATTACTCAAAAATGTAGATTCAAATACTAAACAATTCATGCAATGTACGCAAGTCGAAATATAAGTAAATATCTGCCAATGTCGCCAAGCAACAAGAATCGAGAGAGCGCAGGAAATTCTGGTTGGCTGTTATTGACTGGCGCACGATTCTAAATGGAATTACTACGCCACACGTAAAAGGCAAAATATTCAGCATTTGACACTAATTACAACAAAAAATTGTTATATGTGTGGGGTTAATAAATTAATCACATTTCTAAGTTGCAGTGCCTCATTACACTCAAATATCGGACAAGGCGCTGGGAACTCTTTGTTTCGTTTGCTCTCAGCGTATTTCTCCACTGCCAAGAAAGCCTGCCACCGAGTATAGGAACAATACATTGATGAAGAGGTTTGCAAAATATAAACAAAGTATTCTCATGATCACATAAAATTGTTTTGGAACATTTCTTTGCTTGGGTGAATTATTACTGTTGACAGCATACCGCAACGATTTCACTCCGTGAAACGAGACTTGATACAAATCTGATCAATCGTGTGATGTGACCTTGGGAATACTACTCAAGTTCATGTGCTTACAAGGATTCGAAACTGACCTACTGGGTGGCAGGTTAGGTAAGTGCTATGACCACTACCGGCTAGGCAGCATTGTATGAATTCTTGTATGAACATTGAATTTTTGAAACAAACATTTTTTTAATGTACGATATATTTTAGCAAGTTTTTATCTTTCACCAGTAATTGCACAAATGTGAATATTTCTGTTGCGTTCATTTTGGAATTTGAAAAATAATAATGCTGATTTGGATATTTTTCACTGCATCCAATGATTTAAAATTGAAATCCATTCCAATTAGTTTATTTGGTAATTTAACTTGTAGTTTTTTAAAAGGCCCAAGAACAAAAATGAAATGTATTCAATTGTGATTTGTAAATATTCTCATAAGTTCTCTATCACGTGCAAGTTGTAAATTGTGAGTTTTTTATAACAATTGAGTACATGAAATCAGTTTCCATCATTGACTATATCCAAATTATTAAAATTATGATGCAAAAATTCATTTAAATGCTTTGATTTAGAAATGAGCTTCGTGTGGAAACTAGAATATATCAGATCTGTCAATTGTGCATCAAATACTGGATTTCCCCCTTTTCAATTTAAAATCGTGGCTAGAATTTTACACTAGTCGAAATAGCTATTTAATATGAATTATTTTTTATACAGTAATATATTTATTTTTATTCTAAGCTTGTTCTATAAATTATTCCTGTCTTAAAACATCTTAATTTGAAGTATGTATTAATTTCAGTGACTTTATATTGAAATTTTTGTGCAAGGGGTAATCGTAGATGAAAAGTCTAATCAACGAGTATGGGAATGAAAAAAACGTTGGCTAAAGCTGAACTAGAGAAACTATTCCGATTTAAGAACTTTCTCGTTTCATTTACGCTTTTTACTTACACTTTACAATAATAGATGGCGCCACAAGCATATTTGCCATCCAGCCTTATTCGAGTTGAATTACTTAACTAGAAATTCGTACTGCAGCAACAAAACGGGCTATTGACGGCGGTTCAGGATCATTCCCTTTGGGATAGTTCCGAGGACGACGCCACGTGACTTTGTACCACGGTCTGATGACGAAGCAATAGAGGACTTTTCGGCCACGCGACAGATTTAAGGCACACCAGCCGCCTCTACACCATACGCAAATAAATTTCCATACACTGTCATGGATTCGAACCAGGAGCCTTCCGATCTTGTAATTTGGTAATTTTTAACTAACGTCGTACCAGGTAATGGTAATTTTTAGTTAACGTCGTACTAGAGCAACACAACGGGCTATTGACGACGGTCCGGGATCAGTCCCTTAAGGGAAAGATACGAGGACAACACCTCGTAATTTTGAACCACGGTCAGATGACGAAGCAACACCTGAGCTGGCACCCCTCTCTCCAAACTTCCACGCCAACCCAACGTGAGGACTTTCGGCCACGACAGATTTAAGGTGCACCAGCCGCCTCTGCACCATACGTTTACAAACATCCATGCCCGGACCCGGATTCGAACCAGGAATCTTCTGATCTAAAGGCTAACACCTTAACCACCAGACCGGTTGGTCGGCTTTCCCATAACCTGAAAGACGGCCTAATGAAAAAAGGTAATTGTAATAGTAATTTTAGTTAACGTCGTACTAGAGCAACACAACGGGCTATTGACGACGGCCCGGGATCAATCCCTTAAGGGAAAGAACAGAGGACAACACCTCGTAATTTTGAACCACGGTCAGATGACGTTGTGTAACGCAAAGCAGAAATTTTGAGTTATGAAATGTACCACACAGATGCTACTCTAAAAAAAAATTATGAAGTTAAATAGGCAATTAAAGTGTCGTAAAGAAAAAAGTGAATTTAAACGTCTTGTTTGAGTTCAAACTCCCTGGTAATGGTAATTTTAGTTAACGTCGTACTAGAGCAACACAACGGGCTATTGACGACGGTCCGGAATCAGTCCCATAAGGGAAAGATACGAGGACAACACCTCGTAATTTTGAACCACGGTCAGATGACGAAGCAACACCTGAGCTGGCACCCCTCTCTCCAAACTTCCACGCCAACCCAACGTGAGGACTTTCGGCCACGACAGATTTAAGGTGCACCAGCCGCCTCTACACCATACGTTTACAAACATCCATGCCCGGACCCGGATTCGAACCAGGAACCTTCCGATCTAGAGGCTAACACCTTAACCACTATACCGGTTGGTCGGCAAATACACCCTAGGAAAATCACTGAATTCGTAAAATGCTTTAAACTTTCTGCCCTTGTGGCGATTTCAACACGAATGGCTACACCGAGTACTGATCAACTTTTGAAAAAATGTCTGGCACTGGACACTTGCAAATAATCTGAGGCGTGTATGGACTAAGTAATGTGTTGAGTAAGAATGACAACTTTGGTTTTAAAGTTGAACAAATGTTTTACCTTTTGCTTTTATTTTGAAAATTCACTTTTTAAATGTATTACCATGTCACAAACTATGATTTTTAGTAAAATAAATATTGGTTTATCATGTCACAAATTCTGATTATTTACTTAAAATAAATATTGGTTTCTATGTCATGTCACAAATTCTGATTATTTACTTAAAATAAATATTGGTTTCTATGTCATGTCACAAATTCTGATTATTTACTTAAAATAAATATTGGTTTATATGTCGTGTCAAAAATTGAGAATTTTTTATTTAACAAATTTATGTGTAAATATATATTATAAAAACTGTATAGGGCCGACAGAAATTTAAATAGAAAAATCTGAGTTAGTTTTTTTTTAAATCAGATTTAAATTTAAAACAATCAGATTATTTGATTTTTTTTAATCTTGATTTTTTTACACCCTGCCTCGTACTACTGGCTATTGACACACAACGGGTTATTGGCAACGGTCCGGGATCAAATCCCTAAGTGAAAGATCCGAGGACACCACCACATTATTTTGAACAAAGGTCAAATGACGAGGCAACACCTGAGCTGGCACCCTACTTACCAAACTTCCACACCAACCCAAAAATATTCTTGCAGTATACGTATTTAGAAAAATAATTTTTCGGCCCAATCTCTCCCGATTATCTATTCTAATCGGTAAGTAAGGTAGCTCGGTTGGAAAAGTAACATATTAGCAATCGGGGGGGGAAGGTTGCAAGTGCGACATTAGGTCCAGTCAAAGACCGTCATGTACACGGGGCTGGTGCCCGTTAAATCCGCCGTGGCCTCAAATGTCATCACGTTGGCGTGGTGGGGATGTCTGAAGACTTGGGTGCCAGCTCAAGTGGTGATCTCGTCATCTGATTATGGCTACAGATTACGTATTCTTGTCCTCGGGTCTTTCCCTTTGGGAATCTTCCCAGACCGTCGTTAATAGTTCGTTGCGTTGCTCCAGTGTGACGTTAATTAAAATACCTACCTCTCAAGTATTCGAATACGTATTCACAAAATGACTAATAAATGGTTCATATGTGTGTATATATTTCAGAATGAATATACTATTTTAAATACATAGTTTATTACTCTGGCCCTTTTATCAAAACAATTACAGTATATTTTTTAAATTTGGTATTCAGTGAGATGAACAGCAAAATTATATGTTTGTGAAATTCTATGTACATGTTGATTACATAGTTTCGTGCTAGATAATTTATTCAAATTAAGTAACTATTGTAAATTACTATTCATTTTTTTCGGTTAACGTTAGGTGTTTCCATATTTTTGTCCAACCCATTTATGTGGAGATGCAAAATACTCGGTTCGAAGAGGGGGATGTCTAATTTTTCTAATAAAGACCATCCTGTCGGTACAATTCAAAGGCGCTTCCCCACTTCTATGATTAGCGGTCCATTTTTTAAAGATCCAGCCCGGTTGGAAAGAGTAGTGGATAAGCAACTGGAGGGTTGCGAGTCCAACCAAAGAAGTCATGGGCGCACGTTCCTGGCCTCCAATGTCCTCACGTTGGCGTGGTGTGGAAGTTTGGAGAGAGGGTTGCCATGCCAGCTCAGGTGTTGCCTCGTCATCTGACCGTGGTTCAAAATGACGTGATGTTGTCCTCAGTTTTTTTCCCCTTTGGGATTGATAATGGACTGTCGCCAATAGATCGTTGTGTTCCTCCAGTTCAACGTTAATTTAAATATCAAAAAAAGAAAACCGTCCACCACGTGGACTTGTGGATGAAATACACTAAAGTTCCAGAAGAATTGCCACACATGTCCAATACTACGGGGGCATAGGACTGCAGAAGAACGATGTATATAGGACTCCATGAGTATTCTGTAGCCATTGAACACTATACTTCCCTGCTACAACTGTCTACGATTCTGTTGTATTTTTAAGTAGGATTTCTACGGTTTCACAGCTCGTTGGACATGACATCCCATATGTATACTCTAACAAAAATATCGACGCACCAAGGAGTTGTGCGATTACGATAAAAAAATTAGTGGATGTGAAGAACATCCATAGAATAACAAACGAATAAAATTTCAGAACAATTTAATTATTTATTTCAGAGTTTGGCCGTTACAAAGGGAGGAAGTGTCTGTCCGCCTCTGGCCTGGATACGTCATCCGGCTTGACATAGGCTGAAAAAGTTCCAGGATGATGTCCTGCGGAATATCTTGCCAAATTGTCTCCAACTGTCGGGCTAAGGGGTCAACATTCCGGGATGGTTGCAATCGCATTTTCATTACGCTCCAAATGTGCTCTATGGGGAAAAGATTAGGATACCTAGCTGGCCAAGGAAGTGTTGGGAAGGCTTGAAGACAATTCAAAGTAACACGTGCCGTGTGCGGCATTATCTTGTTCCTCCACCTCTTGTTTCACCTGTTAGGGTTTGTAGTCTTTGGCTGGGAGGGGGAAAGGCCTTACAGCTCATGAAGTAGACCCAATGGGGCCCACGCCGACCGGACGAGCATTTATTGTGTCTTTAAAATTTACATGGTGCATAAGGCCCGGTATATGAATATACAAGGACAGGAGTTGCACACTGGGCAACAGGCCCCAATAAAAGATCTGTGGAAACATAAAGGATTTTGACGGTATAGCATGAAAATAAATTATTGTTAAAGATAAATAAATGATTAAACGGATGAACTAACAGGAGTTAACAGTTATGCAAAACAGGACTTGACGGACATACAAATACAAATAGGAGTCGACGGGTGTAGAAATAGGAATTGATGGATATACAAAAAGGAATTGGCGGATAAAATCTGTAAGATAAAAAGGTGCCGAGATACCCGACATTTATCTTGGGTAAAACTATGATGATGTTATTGAAAGTATGATAGAAAGCGGAGAATGGTTCTGGATAAACTGACAAGTCGGTTAAAACAAGAATATTTACAGTAGATAAGAACGTGTTCAAAAGACTTATTTGCAGTCTAAGAAATACGAAGAAAAAGAGTAATAAAATTTTAAAAGACTAAGAGAGAGAGAGAGAGAGAGAGAGAGAGAGAGAGGGAACGCATTGGGAGATCCCCAGTGGTCAGGACACAGTGGTTCCATTAGCCACCTCAGCCGCAATGAAGATGCATTATTTTTAATTCGAAGTTTAGAGATCTTATTCTCCATGACTCAGATAAGCCATTTAGGTTTACTGTCATCCGTGGGCCTGCCCGGGTGATATCGTGAAGTGAGTGCACTGTCAAAAATATAGTGATCTGTATAACCCACGGCTCCACAGCTGCAAAACTCACTGTCTTTAACTTTAAAGCGATGTAAGACATGGACGGGCCATGACCAGTAAAGAACCACTTCAGAGAGCGGTCTGCAACTAGATCTTTTGAGCTGGTCCCCAGCATGAACTCCCTCAACTGGAGACCACTGTTGGCATGACTATGATCGTCCTGGCAAACTTTATTCTTTAAGAGAGTGATCTGGTGTTTTACGTAAGAGATCGGTGTGGGAACATCTAGTCTCGCCACACGATGAAGCTATCTTCACAAAGCCGTCGGCGAGCTCATTTCCCGGTCGTTCCCACATGTGCACGCACCCAATTCAGGCCAAAATTATCGCAGTAGTTAGCAAGAGTTCGTTTTACTGTTTGAAGATAGGTTGATTCAGAAGTATATTTTAAGACCTAAAATTGAGCTCAAGCTGTCGCTGTAAATACTAACCCTCTTATTGTTTTTAATCGCCATTTAACCGATTGATGAATAGCCGTAAGTTCGGCCTGAAAAACACTATTATTATTTAAAAATTTATATTGATGGGCTTCGATCAAAGTTTAACCAGAGAATATGCACACCGAGGCCCCGATATTGCCATCCATACCCGAGCCATCAGTGTACACATCATGATCTGAATTTTGAATATTTGGATGGAAATTTAGAATAATGGTGGAGGATGGATAATTTATTGTATTGCTATTATAATCCAAGTTACCCTGCGACAGCTCGGACGTGTGCAACATTGAACTTCAACAATATTGAATTATAGGAAGAGGGACCTAAGAGTCACGTGGAGCGGTGCAATACCACATAGGTTGTTGATGGAGTCGGTTGGGAAGGTTCTATAAGCTCCGGAAATTTTTAATAAAAACGGTCTCTGAATGGATCTTAGTTTGGCTACTTGTTCTAAAGTGAGCTTACCTTCCCATATACCGGCTCCATAGGTAATGATCTTTTCAGTTACCAATCCTTTAGAAGCCGGCCACCGACGCCCCAACCTCCGCCCTTAACCCTACACATTGAACTGCCTATTTCTAAACGGAAGCAATGTGGTCACTCCAAGTGACTTTGCAGTCAATAATAACACTCAAGTATTTCACGTCGTTTGTGATTTTGATTCTGGTATCATCCATTTTGAAGGAGGAGTTTCTTCTAAGTTTTTTGGTAGCAGAAAAAAAACTGACCGACACTTGCCGATGGACAGCGTTAATTTCAATCTGGAGAAACAGTTTCCTTTCTCCTGAAGTGCAGAATTATTATTCTGGGATTTTTATAATATCCATTATACTTCAGGTTTGCAAACTATGTGATCCACTGTGTATTGAAATATTTTACTGAACATGTTTTTTCTTATTACTATGTCAGACATAAAGTAATTTATGCGTGGGTAAAGTAATTTGTTAGTAAAAGTTTAGTTTTGTAGTGTTAAAGTATTTAGTAATTACCTCTGTGAGTAAAGTAGTTTTGCTGGGGGATATATCTGCTCTGAAACTTCTGAAAACAATTCCAGGTTTATGAAGCCAGTACTCTTTCATATGTGTGACAACTTTTGCATTTCATTTCTCTTCAAGCCTTTTTAATTTCCTTATCTTTCTGCAAACCACTGAAGCTTCCTTATGCCGTCTGTGCTAGCTTTCCTGGCACTTGAGTAACCGACCGACAAGTCCGGTGTTTCAGATGTTCGCCTCTATAACGGAAGTTTCCTGGATCGAATCCGTGTCAGTGTATGGATGTTTGTAAGTGTATGGTGCTCCTTAAATCTGTCGTGGCCGAAATTCCTCACGTTGGGTTGGTGTGGAAGTTTGGAGAGTGGGATATCAGCTCAGGTGTTGCATCGTCATCTAAAAGGGGTTCAAAATGACGTGGTGTTGTAATCGGATCTTTCCTTTAGGAGATTGATCCCGGACCGTCGTCAATAGCCCGTTGTGTTGCTACAGTACGACGTTAATTAAAAAATTACTAAAATACTGGCACTTGATATCATCATAATTTTTAAGAATAATTTGTTTTCACTTTTTGTTCTTACATGCACGGACAATACGTTCATGTTCCTGTTCTGTTAAGAATAGGAATGCGACCCTATTTGTACATAGAAGCTTTGAAGATATTCTGAGTTGGGGGCAGAAAGACAAAAGTGAATTGTTGGGTCCAAAGTTTTGATCTTCGTGTTTTGCAATCGGTCCCCATTAACTTTCTCCTGGACTTTCATCTTTTGTTTCAATTCATTATTTGTAATTATTGATTTTTCTGCGTATTGTCGAGGCCCCTTTTATTTAACTGTTTGTTGGAATGCAATTTCATACTTTAATTCTTGTAATAAATTCTCTTTAAAATTTTTAAGAACTGTGTTCAGTCGCTTTATTATTCATATGGAGGCATACGTATCATTATTTAAGCTCAAGATTTTTCACTATACCAGCCAAACATATTTTCAATGCAACATTGAATGTAAAGTACAACTAAGTTAAACTTAATGTGAATTCTACACAAAACAACTAAGATAGATCCTGATGCGAATTCTCTGCAGACTTTCTAAACATGAAGCGACCCATATGATATTGTGGATCTGTGTTGAGAAGAAAAATGGCAAATGGACGATTTTAACAACAACAAAAAACTTTTCACTCAATAGTTCATTCTTTGCTGCATCCATTACTGTGGAAATTTGGAAAGTGTGGTGCGAGCTCGTCAACTGACCGTGTTTAAAAGGTAATGGTAAGGTCATTTTAATTAACGTCATACTAGAGAAACACAACGGGCTATTGACGACGATCCGGGATCAATCCCCCAAGGGAAAGATCCGAGGACGACACCACGTCATTTTGAACCACGATCAGATGACGAGGCAGCACTTGAGCTGGCACCCCACTCTCCAAACTTCCACACCAACCCAACGTGAGGAATTTCGACCGCGACAGATTTAAGGCACATCATACGCGTACAGATATCCATGCACTGACCCGGATTTGAACCAGGAACCTTCCGATATCTAGAGGCAAACACCTTAACCACCAGACCGGTTGGATGGCGGTGTTGTCCTGAGATCTTTCCCAGGACCACACCACCGCCTATAGCCCATTGTGTCGCTCAAATGCGACGTTAATTAAAAATACCTACCTCGATCGACACTAAACGATGACATGAATAACATTTCGGGCAATGCCTCCCCCCCTGAATACGCGTGTTTAACACCACACACGTGTAAACGAAGCGAGGAACGTCGAGCCGTTTGTCAGCGTAGCGGAAGGAAGCCGCCCGCCAGGTAACAGAGGAAAGATCTCCGCTTCCTGCACATTGTTGCAGATTCCGTTAGGTATGCTCTCAGATGATTCGCGGAAGTCGCCCCTCGCTGGGAAATGACGCAATGCCCCTTTCCCTGGGAGCAGCAGAAGAAGAAGACCAGATGGTTTTTTGGAAGAGCCGCTTTTTTGGATCGCATTGATTAATCAGGGGCGAAAAAAAGAGTCGGTGGTCGATTTCTTTTCTATCTCTGGGACCCCGGAGTCCCCAAAGGGGGCTGAGGGAGGGTTTTTTTTGTGCTCTTTTTCGGCGGGGCGGTGGAAAAATGTGTCGAAAAAGCTGTTGGAGGTTTCGAACGAAATGGGTGGATGAATCCAGGAAGAACGCGCGTCAATGGGGGAGGGCATGGCAGAAAAGGTATTCTGAATCCGATTGAAAGGGTTTTAGTGCGCAAGACCTTTTGGATGGTAGGTATTTTAATAAACGTCCCACCCGAGCAACATAATGGAGGGATCCAACCCGAAGCGAAAGATTCGAAGAGAACACCGCGTCATTTTGAACCATGGTCAGATGATGAGCTCTGTTTGGAAGGGAACCCATTTCTGAGATTTCTTTCGAAGGGTCGAAAGAAATTTTTTACGGTCACGACGACCAAAGGAATATTTTAAGTTTTAAAAATATCTCCAATGGGTATTTCTTAGTTTAGGGTATCTGGAATTTCTTGCATTTTTTTGGTGTTTGGTTCGGTGGTTATGAATTATCTTTTCGCAGTAGGTCCCGATGATACTACGCACATTAATTTGCACGCTGAAAACAGATTCAGATCAAATGCTTCGGACTCTGAGATTCTTTGTTTATTGTTATGTAGAATAATGCAGAAACACCTGAGTCACGTGGTTTTGTATGTGTCTGTATAGGGAGCCGATTAAAAGTAAACACAGCGTTCCCACTGTTGGCGTGTTCGGTGAGATTTCTGGTTCCGAATGTATCGTTCGATACCGAAAGCAATGGCAGTGATGACGTAGGTATGTAGGCATTTTAATTAACGTCGCACTGGAACAACACAACGGGTTATTGGCGACGGTCCGGAATGTATCCCGAAGGGAAAGATCCAAGGCCAGAACCATGGTCAGACGACGAGAACACACGAGCTGGCACCCCACTCTCCAAACTGCCACACCACGCCAACGTAAGGACATTGGAGGTCACGACAGATTTAACTCGTACACGCGACGGTTCGGGGTTCGACCAACTCGTAGATAACACATCGTGATACATGCGTTGGTCTTGCATGGTACAGACTTGTGCCGGAACGAGAGGATACTATTCTTGTTACAAAATACTGAAGAACATGGATCGAGCGTCTCTTCGGGTAAGGTTTTCCCGACAGAACAAAGGGAACCAAAAGGCAGATTGAGCAAAACGGGTTCGAAACCAGGAAGAACGCGGGGGATGGAGGAGAGAGGTTCTTTCATTCGATCCCCCGTTTTTAAATTTAATCGTCAACCGGAAATGAACAAAAATCGAGCTTTTCCCATTCATCTGCCGGAACTGAGTGTGAAAGTAGTCGCAACGGGATTTTTGCAAATGGGGGTTTTCGATCGAAGGTCTTCCGGGTTACAGGGACCGTTGAGGGACCCCTTTTTGGGTCCCCCAACACCCGCAGACGGTAATTCGGTGTAATATGTATAAGTAGTTGAAAATGCGTGTAAATAAAAATAATATCTTTCCAGAAACTATATTGGACTCTAAGCGGGATTTACTCGCCCTTTGAAAAGGACAGTAATCCCTCGCGATATATCACGTTCCTGGGAGGACGATTAAGAAGCGTGATAGAGCGAGAGAAAAACGTCCTGAATGCAGGAGACAATGTAAACAATTCGCAGCCCCAAATGTCCTTACGTTGCCATGGAGTTGAAGCTGGGAGAATGGAGTGCCGGCTCAGAGCTCGCGTATATAATATATATATATATATATATATATATATATATATATATATATATATATATATATATATATATATATATATATATATATATATATATATATATATATATATATATATATAATATATATCCATTGCACCAGTTTTTCTGGCACTTCAGTTTATATATAGAGAGAGTAATATTAATGATTTGGAAGTGAAAGAATCGCTTTTAAAGGCACATCGACCTTGTTTGACATTTCTTCAGTTTAGCAACAATTCAGGACATTTTAAAACTTTCTTTAACGCACACACTAAAATACTTCTGTCTCATTATTCTGGCAATTAATTCACTGTCCATGAGACTCCGAAAGTTGTAGTTCAAATATAGATAAAACGTGGAGTAAAGCTTTCACTCTTCAATCGCTAGCCGAAAAGGAGTGTTACAAATGATACGCAAGTTCTTTGGTTAGTAGTTTTTTAAAGATATCCCAAAGTGAAATATAATATTATGATTTGGAAGAAAAGACCTTGTCTGGCATTGCATCATGCAAATGCGTCTTTACTGCCTTATTGTTTTTGCAAGAGGGTAGTACTTGAAGAACAACTAGACCTGACCTAACACCCACTACCATACCTGACTTAACTATAACTCTAACACCTATACACACTACTACCATACTTGACCTAACTATAACTAAAACCAACACACACTACCATACCTGGCCTAACAATAACCAACACCAATACACACTACTTGACCTGACTAGTGAACATTACGAAAAATAGCAATGGATACTATCGACGTTGCTGAAACAAATCGAATTTTAAAGAGGGAAGAAAGAGAGAATGAAACATCTGAAGGTTCCAAAAGCATCTCTGACTTCCGAAGTAGTGAAAAAGTAAGTGCTCAGGTAAAAGAGTACCAATATTGCCAAAGAGAGAACCTAAACCTCCAACGTTAAATGCAATAAAGCCTAAAGATTCTAGTACAAATAAATTAACCGTAAATAAAGTAGCATCTAGATATAAATAGGATTACTGAAAATGAAGTAAAACTAAGTTGAACTTTAAAGCACTTAAGAATGTTTGATCGTTGTGATGTTTCAGACAGGGCTGCAATAGCTGTAGCATCTGCATTTTTCCATGATGTAGTAGTTGCAATCCAAGACAATTGACGAACATTATACTTAAACAGAAGTTAATTCCATAAGTTTATACTTAGATTGTAAAAGATACGACGTAGCCGCGGTAGCTCATTCAGTAGAGCGTCGGGCTCGCATCGGAAGGGTTGTGGATTCTGTACTCAGTGGAGCCTGCAATTCTGATGGTTGCGAGATCGGCGCTTGGACCTGGCTAAAGACCGTCGTGTTCCCTAATGGTGGCTGGGGCACGTTAAATAGGTCGTGGTCACAAAGTCCCCCATGTTCCCATACCAAATCAATACCTCTGGGGGTACCTGATCAGGGGGTTATCGGCCTCTGATTGGGATCTAAATAACGATAGGTGTGAGTGAATTGATGTGTGAAAGGAACCTTCCTGTGAAACGGATGTGTCATGTATGAAGAAGTCCAACCCTCCGGGGCAATGGTACCCCCAATTAGGCCATATATGGCCCGCACGACAACAACAAAAGATATGGCGTTATTTCAAGAAGGAAAATAACAACTTCATCAGAAAACTTCTTAGTGAAAATCTTATTTCTCTTATTCATTCTTCCAGATGAAAAACATTATGTTACTTTTTCTATTGCGAAAGCATACATCAGTTATTTTTCCAGCTTAGACTAGCCTTGGCCACCTTACGGCAAAATACTATGACGGCCACACTATTAATATTGACTTCAAAAATGGAATGATGTCGAAATACATTAAATTGTCCACTCCATTGGTTTGTATGCCAAATACATGCAAAGAAACTCATTTTCATGCATTTATTTCAACATTTAGATTGTAGGAGGGTTATTTTAATTAACGGCTCAATGGAGCAACACAACGGGCTGTTGGCGACGGTCCGGAATCAAACCCGAAGGGAAAGGTCCCAGGACAACACGTCATTTTAAACACGGTGAAATGGCGGGCTATATCACGGGACAAACACTGCCACCCAATATGTTTACCTTGACGAAAATGGCTCTCAAGCACATGGAACAAATTCACAGTTTTATCAACGGGGTTCTGGTCTGTTTTGGCATCCCATTCACCATGGAATACCTGAACGAGGCAACACTCTCGAAACTTCCACGCCATGCCAAGGTGAGGACATTGGAGGCCACGACAGATTGAACGTGCGCCAGCCCACTTTGTACCCAATGGTCTTCGGCTGAACCGAGCTTCGAACTCTCAACTCTCCGATTGCTAATCCCTTACTCTTCCGATGTGACATTGTGAGAGGAAGCCCACAAGTGAGAGGCTAAGGATAAATAAGACTTAAATTCTAATATTTATGTTTGAACTGATTAATTCACTCCATTGTCTAATAATTTATGAATATTTGACTGATGAAAAAGGGGTATTTAAAATATTTGATTGATGAAAAAAGAATATTTAAAATATTTGATTGATGAAAAAGGGATATTTGAAGTGGTTTAATTTTACATAACTTAAATTTTGTAATGAAAGCTCACTGATCATAAAAGCTTAATTTTGCTGCTCTGTATGTGCCAACGGAAAATGAATGTTTCATTTCATGAATTTGATTTAGAATTCTATGATTAAGATATCTAAGTTTGTGTACAACGAAAGGTTAGGATCATATTAAAGCACTAGCAAAATACCCGACCTTACTCGGTTTGAATTGCCTTACTCTAAAGTGAAGAGATAATCAAAATATATAATGACTTAGTTTTTTTGTAGAATAAAAATTTATTTGAATAGCTTTAGCCATCTTTATAATTTCTACAACTTGCTTTGGACACAATTCCTACACATGCATATCCATTTATGTAATACATTTCACAAACATCGCACCCTTGCTGCATGACAAAGCTACAAATGACGAAAGGTGACACTAAGGTTACTACTACAAAAGACGATTTTGAGAGAGATTTGGAATTCCCTTTCATAAGTTCTTTGCATGTTCGACTCAATTAATAAAAATTACGATTTACGGCGAGTGCTCTCGCACTCATAGTCAACAAAACAATATTTTTTTAATTGTGGCACTTTTGGGTATGCGACATTGTGAAATTTTGCAATATTCTCCTGTCGTTATTACAACGAATTTTTTAATGTTTGAAAAGTTCTAGTTAGGATTTTTAAACATTATTATTCTTTCAATAACGGCATTATTCTTTCAATAACGGCATTATTCTTTCAATAACAGCATTATTCTTTCAATAACGGCATTATTCTTTCAATAACGGCATTATTCTTTAAATAACGGCATTATTCTTTAAATCACAGCATTATTCTTTCAATAATGGCATAACTACACTTAAAATTTACTGAAAATGTATTCTGACTTACCTGCTATTTTTAAGTCGAATACTTTGTGGTGCTGTTGCGTGTGATGAGAAGGAAAACGCATTTATTAAAATAATAAATATTTAAAACAGAAAACAGCGAAATAAAACATAATAAAAGATGTCGGAAATTGTTCTAAAGATGTTAATTTGTGATTCAATTTTATCTCTTGGTCTAGCACAGTTGCCACAGCTTACAACTAAAAGTGCACAAAATTTAAAAATGTGAAATTAATTCAGAGCGAAAGAAACAGAAAATATCACTGCTCACGCGATCTTGTTTATTCTCGTTTCGTTGAAAAATATCGTCTGTCTTAAATATTCCGAAATCGTTTTCATTGCGCAAAGAACAAAAATAAGACTCGAAATAAATGAAGTATCAGAGCTGAAATTCCATTAAAAAATATAATTTTTGGAAGAATAATTACTTTTTCAGCAGTACTGGTAAAGCAATCGAAGTAATCGTAATATTCAATAGATATTCAATTTTTCCAAAACTACCAAATTATGGTTGATTTAAGTATACTTACTCAGGTGTTTTAGCATGAAACTCATCTAAATATAACAATAAAGAATTGTTTAATATTGCATTCACTAAATTAATAGATAATGTATAAAATTAAATACACTGCAATCAAATATCTGGAATACAATTCATGTGATGCCTACACAAACACACAAACAGAAAATCGAGCATAGAACAGAAAGACGGACAGACAGACTTTCGCAACCAATTCCACTCACTAAATGAAGATAAGTACTCACTTTATGCAAATTTCCATGAAAATATCTTAAACCGCGTGGACGTGTATAGGGCACAACATACATACAGACAGACAGACAGACACCAAACGAGAAAAGGGCGGATTCGGCATCAGAAGGGTCCAAAACGGATAGAAAACTTGAAATGGGTCGAAAATATTGAATGTACAAACAAACACTCCATTCTTATTTATATAGATTTGTTTTATAAATTTCTGTTTTTTTTTTTTTTTTAAATTAAGTCATTATTGTTTTTACCAATATTTTTCAAACGTCATTTTTCGATTTCCTCTATTTTAGAATCTTTACAGGAAGTCGAAACATTCGACACGCCTAATTACAGTTTTTGTTTATCAGAATTCTACATTTTTTCAATGATTGGAAATTTGTTTCTGTTTGTATTTATGTGCTCCAGTATTTTACACATTAGATATATTATGTAGTAGTTATATTTAAATGAATTATTTATTTCCGGCAAAATGTAACGAGATGGGTAATTTCCCAGCAGTGTATAAATTTTCGACCCACATTCCTTAAATCTTAATGCGTAATGGTTTGTAGAATTCTGTTTCATAAAAATAAATAAAATATACAAAACAAACCTTTGTTAAGTAAGGTGTTCAACTCCTTACTTTTAAATGGTCGGTAAAGTTAAATTAATATTATTTTAAAATAAGGTAGGTTACGTTAAATTAAAACGGGTAGCCAAACGTTGAAGTTCAAACATATTTCTAAATCGACTTTTGAAGTAGTCACCATAGAAAAAACTTTTGTAGTTCGTCTTACAGCAGAAAGTAAGATGAAGATGAAATGGAGAAGTATATGGATGGATGTATCATGTAAACATATTTGATTCCGAAGATAATTGTGGGAAATATGCAAAAATTTAAACGATGTTAAAAAACTATTTTCCGTACACATAAATTTCATTGTGTGTGTCTATTATTGTATGTCTTGTGTCCGGTGAAGCAAGCAGCATGGCCAAATATGGTTCTTGCGATATTAAACCCCAAAACTAACCAACCCTACAATTAAATGATTTTTAATGTTCCCTAGTATAATGATTTAATGTAAGTACTATATAGATGTAAGGATGTATATATGTAATGTGCTCTAACATTCTGGGTAGACATGTCACCTTGGTGGCATGCTCTACTCATCCAGCCACACTTATTGAAACTGGTACAGTGTCTCACGACACTAGGCACGGGAGTGTGTGTTGGTATTAGTTAGTTAGTTTAACCCATTCATCCGGAGCATCGGCGAGTCATTCCGCTAGTGGTTTATAAGCACGGAGCATTCAAACAATTGCTGCGCCTATTTGAACTCTAATGAGCCCCTTTATTGTACTGCTGTGCACTTACTCCGCCCACCTACATCAATAGTGGTCCATTACCTACTAAACCGTCTTTACTGAAGAGTATCTCATTCATTTTCAAAATGCGTACAGAAAGTACATTACTTTTTTTCCCTTTTGCACAACTTTATGACATCCTCGATCTATCGCATAGTAAGAGACAAGTGCGGTATACAGCGGTAGATAAAAACTTGCTTATTGAAAATAAAAAAGCTCAAATAAAATTATTTGGTTTAGTTTAAACTGTGTAAGAATCAAGTGAAATTACTTCTAAATATGAATGAATAAAACCTTTTGAAGCTGTAGATGGACACGTATTTTTAAAACAGCAATTCTCAGCCACACTCGAGACGAAGCTTGTTTCAGTCACTCGGTTTAAAATAGCATTAAACTCCCGATTTTTAAGAAACACAACGAGGTCTCTGTTCTCAAATGGGTCGCGGTGGCCCCACTTGGAAGTGTAATGAATTAGCATTAGGATGCGAGTGCGAATCCAACCAGTGGCCATCGTGCAAAAGGGTGGCTGGTGGAGGTTGAATCTGTCGTGGCCAACAATGTCTTCACTTTTACGTGGTGTGGAAGTTTAGAGTGAGGTGCCAGCTCAAGTATGACCTCGTCATCTGACAGGGGTTTGAAACGACGTGGTATCCTCGGTTCTCTCCCTTCGTGTTTGATGCCGGACCGTTACCAATAGCCCGTTGTGCAGCTCCAGAGACCGTTAATTAAATCCATACATACTCATTTCACCCCTGTTCTCAAATTCATGGGGTAGGTATTTTTAATTAACGTCGCACTGGAGCAACACAGCGGGCTATAGGTGACGGCCCGGCATCAAACCCTAAAGGGAGAGAACCGAGGACAACACCATGTCATTTTAAACCTCTCAAATTCATGGGGCGGTAGAACGAAGATGTGTAATGAGGGGTTGATGCAAAATAAAAGAGCAAAATGATTTTTTTTTTAAATTTAAAGCTTGAAGATTCCGATTGGGCATGAGGGTGCAAAGGGGGCTGAGCCGAAAAGTTTTCGAAACTTCCTTTCAACACTTCTCGGAACACCGCGGCAAGTGTTCTCGAATTAATATCCGCGGGATGGCAACACCTGTGAAACGACAACTGTGACCGCTATGAGAAAATGTCGTTGAACCTCCGCATTGTACCCTCGCATACCTTCCTTTTTTTAGAACGATCCTTTTCTTAACGGCGAACTTTTTCATCTTTCTCGGGCATTCATCGAAAGGTGGTCGAACCTTGGGAAGCAAAAAAGGAGCTTTTTTAAGGTCCTGGGATCCTTTATGCAGATAGCTCCCTTTATAGAGCACCTTTTTTTCCGAGAGTAGGGACATAAGAAAATCATTATCAGAAGATGGATATAAAAAAAAAAGAATCGAACGTGGGAAAGAGGGCTGTAAAAAACGAGGCTCTTATTGTTGGGTGACCTTTTCTTCTACCCCATACCCAACACCTGAGATTGGGGTAAAAAAGCGGGGATCCGAGGGACAAGTGGTTGCTTCCAAGGTCCTTACGGTCGGACCCCGAACACTCGCACGCTGAGAAGACACAGCTTCGTTGCTGGAGTACCGGTACACTAAGGAAATACCTGTTTTTGCACTCGAAACTTTACAGTACATTCGTTAATTCCCGATACCTCATTCAGACTCGCATTCGGTCAAAAACCGCCGGTTTTTCATTCCCATCGCAGGTAAGTATTTTTAATAAATGCCACACTGGAGCAACACAATCCGGTCCGGTAACAATCCCGACATTGTCATTTTTGTCATTTTTAGTTAACGTCGTACTAGAGCAGCACAACGGGCTATTAACGACGGTCCGGAATTAGTCCCTTCAGGGAAAGATCCGAGGACAGCACCTCGTCATTTTGAACCATGGTCAGTTGACGAAGCATCATTTGAGCTGGCACCCCACTCTCCAAACTTCCACGCCAACCCAACGCGAGGACTTTCGGCCACGACAGATTTAAGGTGCACCAGCCGTCTCTACACCATACGCTTACAAACATCCATGCCCGAACTCGGATTCGAACCAGGAACCTTCCGATCTAGAGGCTAACACCTTAACCACTATACCGGTTGGTCGGCTGGTAACAATCCCGAATGGAAAGACCACGAGGACAACACCACGTCATTTTGAATCGTGGTCCGATGACGAGGTCAACTGAGCTGACAACCCACGCTGCTAACTTCCACGTCGACGCGGTGACATTGGAGGACAAGAGATCGAACATGCACCAGCCCCCTTTGTACTCGACGATATTGGGTTGGATTCAAACTCGCAACCACCCAGTTGCCACTCTTCCGACTGGGCTCCATTCTGATCGAAGCACGCGTTCGATAATTTCGAGTCTGTCTCAGACACTCGCATTTTACCTAAACAAAAAGCATCGCTGTATTGAATTGAATTGACTTCAGTTCCCGAAGAATACAATTCAGGTGTCCTGGGTCTCCGAAAACGCCACTTGTATCCGAGGACGAGTTGAGATGTCTGCGTCTTGCCTACCCTTCCCCCCTCCCGTTCAGAGCAACCGCAGGGGAGCGACTTGGAAGCCCGTCCAGCCAAGACCGTCGTGTACGCGGGAGGCTGGTGCACGTTAAATCTGCCGGGCCTCTAATGTCCTCATGTTAGCGTGGAAATTTGGAGAGTGACGTGCCAGCACAGATATTGTTCTCGTCATCTA
The DNA here is from genome assembly GCA_947359465.1 of Metellina segmentata. Taxonomy (NCBI): domain Eukaryota; kingdom Metazoa; phylum Arthropoda; class Arachnida; order Araneae; family Tetragnathidae; genus Metellina; species Metellina segmentata. The sequence continues at coordinate 15,090,375 of OX375879.1, read as the reverse complement.
AAAGTGGTTCGAAATGACGTATTCTCGTATCTTTCCCTCCTAGATGGATCCCGGACCGTCGCCAACAACCCGTTGTGTTACTCCAGTGTAACGTTAATTAATTACCTATCTACCAACTTCCGAGTCTATCCATCGTCATCTGACTGTGGTTCAAAATTCGTGCTGTGGTCCTCGGATAGGTTCTTTTGGGGTTTGATCCCGGACCGCCCTCAATAGCCCGTTGTGTTTCTCCAGTACGAAGTCAATTAAAAATACCATTACCAAATACCATCGCATGTTCTGCATATACACTGACAGCTTGACATGTTTTACAAGAAGGATCTAAGAAGTATAACGTGCTCTAGTACGAAGCGTAATGAGCTCTAGTGTAATGTGCGCCTAGTAAGAAGTGCTCTAGTACGAGGTTAATTAAAAATTACCAATTACCGAGTTGATCCAGTGCATTTTGGACCTGATCTCACCTTCTGTCTGAAACAAAATTTGGGTATTTAAGGGTAAGTGTTATTTTGAATGATTATGGATGGAGCTATACAAAATCGTCTGTAGTAATGAACGTAATTGGTAGTATTTAAAAAAAAATGTGATTTGTGAATGGCTAGTGTTTCCGAGGTGGAAATTAGAAAATCCGCCAACTGTGTCTCATTCAGCTACGAAATACTGCCTCATTTTTCAAAAGCAGGCAGCACAATTGGGGGCATTGACTACACCGAATTGAATCCTTAAAGCATTGAATTCTAACGGTGCACTCCAAACGCACTGCACGGCTGAAGAGACAAATTGTGCCCCAAATTATTGAACGTTTCTTAAGAGCAAAAATCGCTACTTTAAATTAGCATTTCTGAAATGCCGTCCCCTCTAGCCACTGCTTACAAAGCCTTACGCCGAAAAGGAAATTCTTCCGTTTGGGGGTGAGTAAAAGTAAAGATACTTAATTAACGTCGCTCGGGAACGACACAACGGGCTATGGGCGAAGGTCCTGGATCAAGGGAAATATCCAGAGACAAAGGCTCTCCATTTGGAACCACGGTCAGATGACGAGGTCTATATCTGAGCTGGTTCCGCAATTTCCAAACTTCCACACCACGTTAACGTTGGAGGTTAGAGGACTACATCTAAATTCTATGAAGCTCGGTGGGCAAATCAGCATTCATTTAAAGACAAATTCTATCAATTAAATACACAAAAGGGACAAGGTGGGTAGTTCATTAACTTTGGATCAAAACACCGGGCCATTGGCGACGGTTTGGTTCTAGTTGTAAAAGAAAAGAACCGAGTACAACACCCCGTCATTTTGAACCACGGTCAAATGACGAGGTCAACACTTGATCTGGCACTCCACCTCTCCACACTTCCACATCGGAGGCCACGACGGATTTAACCCGCTGCCCCCACGAAGTCGACGCTCTTTGATTGGATCGAGTTTCGAACTCCCAACCCTCCGGTTGCTAATCTGTTCAAGTACTGGGCATGCGCGACCCCGTTTGGGGCGTGGGACTTGCTCAGAAATTCTCGCAGACTAACGTTAAATACTATTTTGTGTACCAATATGTTGCGTATGTGTAACAAGTTGAAGCTACATTCAAATGCTTAAAGCCGTTTCATCCTGATGCTTGCAGAATCGTGAACACACACAGACAGACGGAATTTGAAAAGCTCGTTTCAGTCCGAAACAAAATTCACGCATGCATCAAGTTGGAAACCGTATCATTCAAACAAAAAGGTCAAACGATACTAATTCGTGCCATACTAAATTTTTAATTTGGTATTAATATAAAAGAATTAAAAGTGCCTTTCAACTTTTTATTAAGTAGGCTTAAAGAGTAGTAAAAGGCCTGTATCTGTGAATGGGGCGAACGTGAGATGAGGCCCTCGTTTGCTGGAGTTTCGTTTAAAGAGAATTCACTCGCATTCTCTATCTTGATTCCGTGGGCTATTCGAAAGAAAGAGTCAAATTTAAAGATGGGCTGAATTCACGGATATAGCACTCCAAAATACTTCCGTGGCAAAATGGTGCTCAAAAGTGTGAATCTTTTCAAAATCGCACTTTAAACAAACATTTCGGAAATGCTGCCTTTTTGGATTTCGGCCCCCCCCCCCCATGGCAGCATCTACGCGAGTTTCTATAAGTATGATATGAAATCCATACCACTCATAGCAGGGATGTGTCTGCGATTTGGGCTGGATAATGCAGGGCTAATGACTCGTGTATAATGACCACCGACGGTTTGGTCGCTTTGCGTGCACGGACGTGTTCATTCCAAAAGTCTCAAAGGGCTTCTTTCTGTGGAGAGGGGTGGTGGTAAGAAACCCGAGGAGCTCAAAACGATGAATAAAAGAGACTCCACTTCTTTGAGAGGGCTTCAAAAATTAGTTTTGCTCTGGGACAGATGAAACGCAAATGACGGGTAGTTAGGTATCCTGCTTAAGCTGGCACCCCATCACCACGATCTTTGGCTGGATTCGAACTCGCAACTCTCCAATTGCTAATCCGTTACTCTTCCAACCGGGCTATGCAAATTACGGGGGGAAAACCTTCAATACTTGGCACTACAAACCTACAATGCTTGAGTTTAGATAGATCCTGTATAGCTTTGATGCCATTTTCACCCAAATTTCACATTTTGTTTTTAAATTTTACATATTTTATACAACTCCTTAACTTTTCGAATCCATCCGGATTTTAATGTTATTATGATTAGAACTGAGATATAAAAATTATAAAAAAGTCTCGACTCATATTTGACATGTTTTTATTGTTTTTAGCTTTTTCGTGAAATGTAATTTTCGCAAAACACAATCGACTCACAATGGGCACACTCATGACTCATCGTCATCTTTTGTTGGACGAGAGCTCCACTTTTGTTTTTCTTGTTCTTTAGATTTTAATGTTAAGCTTAGTTTAATTACATGTACTGCTTTTAACCATTCTCGCCAAAAAATTAAAAAATAAATTTTTTTGTTAAGTTACAATATTTTGTTGGAAAAAAAACCCATGACAACGTTTTTGCAATTTTACGTTCAGTTAGTTTTTTAAATCTCATTTAATTTTTTTTTCCAAATTCAAAATGTACCTCTTATACTCTTTCCATCATATTACTATATAGTCAACATGCTTTAAAGCATCACTTTGCTACATAAATATGTAATACAAATATTTAAACATGGGTTTTGTTCTAAATTCCTTAAATTTTTCATTTATGCATACTTTTTATTGTTTTATCTTACGCTTGGCCGCTTTTGTGAACCTTACACCATAATACCTTCAAAACCAATCCCATCCGTAAAACACCGTACCTCAGAAAGCACCAATTAAATTTGTTGAATTTTTATACATGTTCTGATGGTTGTAAAGCAGGATTTGAACTGTTACTCTCATGAAATATGCATTTAAAAATTGAGTTGGATGTGTGTAAACCATAATATATATTTTTTAGCATTTTGCTCTTTTTCCGAGTTTTTTTCGGGGATAAATGACGTTGAAGTCCCTAAAAAAATTGATTAAATATAACACTATAGTAATGATCGTAGTTCAATACCTGAATCAATATTTTTATAAGATAATTCACTTTACAAACTGTTAAAAATTTTAAATATGTGATACATTGCATACAAATGAATTTTTGTCTGTTTTTACGCCTTTTTTTGCTTTATTTTTGCATTAAAAAGGTTTTAAACTACCTATTTTCTGCCACAAATTATTTTTTTCAAGTAGGAATGAATAATAAAATCTATAAAAAAATCTTCCGTGAAGATTTCAAAAAATTAGATCCCATGCTATAGATACCTTAAAATGCAATTCATGTGGGGAATCGCACTGGTTGGTGAATTAGAAATGCCGATCACTTCTCTTCAAGACGGAGGAACAAAGGGACTACATTGGATTCTATGAGGAAGAGAAGAAAGGAGTCGGCAAACCTGGCAACCTATCACTACAGGTAGGCCTTTCGATTGTATACTCTCCCCCTGCCCCTTATGCAACGGCCTATTCATGGGTTGTTTGTTGACGAAATGCAAATGCCGGACAGGTTGACTGACCTTCTACAAACACTTCCCCTCCCTCTACCTGGAGGCATTCTTTCTGCAGGTCTTTGTCGGGAAAGCTCGCAGGTGATGAGAAGAGATTTTTCTTCTGGACAAAATAAGAACTCTAAGTATCCATAGAGCATCTGGATTAATGAGAAAAGATAGTATAAGTGTTCGGTTTTTTAAAAACTTCAATCAAAAATTTTTTTTTGCTCGGGAAAACAGCATCAAAAAATCTTTGCCATCTAAGAACAAAGCAACTCTTCGCTCTATCGCGATTCTACTAACCGCGCATGAAGCTTTTACTTGTCCGAAATAAAGTTTTATTTGAGAAAAGGTAGGTATGGTATTTAACAGGTAGGCATGGAACACAACGGGCTATTGGACACGATCCGGGATCAGATCAGAAGCAAAAGATTCGAGGACAACACCAGATCATTTTGAACCATGGTCAGATGACGAACAGAAAATCTCTTTTAGAGTAGAATTGGGAGTGTCCCTTGTATCAAAAGCAACTTTGAAATTCAATAGTCAAGCACTTAGTTTTGCGGAGCGAGCATCTTTTGGCCTGAAGTTTCATGTATAACAACTCTGTTGTAAGGTGACGTAAGAGAAAAAGATCGAAGTGAAAAAATTAACTCAGATTCTTTGGAAAATTCCCCTATACAAACGAAATTCCCGATTCCACACATCTAGGGATCCACTCGTTATCCTGTGTTAAAAATGTGTGCTGCTGAGAATTGGACACGAATAAAACCCAAAGCAACCGCTGCCTTTCTGAGCAAACTTGAGGAATCCTTGTGCCACCGGTAGCCTGAATAGAGAGGAGGACAGGTGGTGGTTGCGAACAGAAGACACCTGTCAGTTACCTGTACATACAGAGGGACCATCCGACATAGACCCCTTCTTGCAAACAAGCCCCTCTTTGAAGAAGACCCTTCAAAACCTCTCATACCTGCTTTCAAGGTTATACGGGAGCAATCTAAGGTTTGTCAAAGAGCATTTTTTTTATTTCCGAAGCCGTGCTGGTGGACTAGCGAACACGTAACGGAACCGAATTCGGAAGACAGCGCCGCTAATGCTCGGTAGGTATCTTAACTAACATCCTACTGGAGAAAAGACTCGTAATGCTTGGAGGCAATGTTGAAAAAAGAGCAGGTCAGAAGTAGTATTTATTTAAAAGCATATTTCTTGGAAAAATCGTTACCTAACTTCAAGCACAATTTTGTCCTTGTCACAGAAGTACATCCCATGGCTATGCGGGGAAAATGAATGGGCTTTTCCTGTCTTTAGAGGTTTAACAATCAATCTTTTTTTCCACATAGCCCCTTAGAATAGAATACCAGTTCAACGCGATAATATCTGTGCTCAGGTGGCACAATGTTATAAGTCACTTTTCCCAAAAAATTGAGTAAGTCCCATCCTGGAGTCTGGTTTATTTTTGTTTAGAAGGTGGCAAAATGTCGTAAGTCTTTCTCTTCAAGTTTGTGAGAAAACAAAGGTGGACAATTGTAATATCAGTCCAAAACCACACAACCACATATTGAATCTTGAATCTTAAAATGGCTGTTACGAAAAATTAAAAAAGACTTATAACATTTTGCCATCTGTGTGTACATGTGTGAGCACATATATTCTCTCCAACATCTAATTAACAGAAAACTGGAGCGGGCCTTTTCTTGCTTGAGATTTGAGATTCATTCATAACGACAGCAGTTTGCTCGTTCTACACATAGCTGATGAATAAAAATTGCAACTAAAAACAAAAATTGTAAGTTCTAGGTAAGTAACAAATTAATGTTGTACTGCTTTTAGTATATTTACCCAAATTATTCAACCACTTGATCCTATTTTTTAAACACTCAAATCCATCTTACTAGTTCAATTTAGGCAGGTTGGTAGGTGCTTTAATTAATGTCGGACTGGAGCAACACAATGAGCTATTAGCGACCGTCCAGAATCCATCCCAATGGGAAAGACCCGTGGACAATATCACGTCATTTTGAACCACGGTCAGATGACGAGGTCGACAACTGATCTGTCACCCCATCTTCCAAACTTCCACACCACGCCAACGTGAGGGCATTGGAGGCCACGACGGATTGAACGTGTACCAGCCCCCTTTGGATCGGATTCGAACTTGCAAACCTTCCGCTTGCTAATCCGTTACTCTTCCGACCGGGATTCCGCGACCCCCCATTCAATTTAGGATAATGATGACCTGTGAACTTCCAGTTCCGAAGCAGCAGTTCTCTGCCGTTCGCTAACATGAAATTCATCGGGGGATAAGTAATGACGAGCGATATATCCCATTGGGTGATATGTCGAGGGTTTTTCCCGACTATTGTTTTGGTTCTTCCCGCGGGAGAGGGGGCTCCAGATGGCGAAGACGCCTTCTCCCGAGTCGATCACTGCTGTCCCACTTTGCGCAATCTGCTCGTGATGTTCGTTCACGGACAATTAGTGGCTCCGAGCACCACCTTGTGCGACGCCTCCCCAGAACGTCGACCTCTTCCCACGACCCCTTCTCTCTCATCCGGGCTCGTATCTGGAACCGTCCCGGAGCAATCGTCTTCCGAAAGTAGTTTCGGAGGGAGTGCTCTTCTCAGAGTGCGCGTTGCTCTGCTTTCATTGAGGATTCAATTAAGACAGCGTAAAATAAACTTTCTGCAATCTCCGAACTTTTGGTGCTTTTGTGAATCACGTGCATATCCATAATAAATTTTGAAAACAAAGCGAGACTGCTTACAAATCGAATGAGGTGGAGAGGTTTAGTACTTCCTTCTTTACACAAAAATTATATAAAAAAGAAAGACAATATAATCCTAGAAAACACTTCTTTCCCAATGCAAAACCGAAACTAATCAAAAAAACACACTAGAGCAAAATAAGTCCCTTTGGATTCTTCAAACGTACGTCCCGGTAATAATGCCCATCTACTTTAAAAAATATTTAAAAATACTTTCAATTAACGGATTTCTACAAATCTACAAATGAGGTAGCGTTATAAAGAAGACAATTTAAATTTTCATAAACAGCTAAAATCTCAAAAATCATTTTTTCGAATTACCGGACCCCCTTAACGGAATCGACGTATCTTTCACTTGTACGAACTTTCTAACTCCATGCCCTGTTCTTAGCAGAAAATATACTTCCAGGAACGCTCGAGGTGTTGACCTCGTCATCAGACCGAGATTCAAAAAGCCATGGTGTAGCGACGTGGCATCGCGCATACGTGGCCGCGACACATGTACAGGAGCACCAAAATACTGTTTCTTTACGCGACATCGTGCAGACACTACTTTTAAAAACAGATTGAGTCAATCTATATATATAATTCTCTTACGTGGCACGCAAAAAAGACGTTATTTGTTTTCGCGTTTTGGCAACATTGTACGATTCTTTGTTTATCCCAAAGCCTCGCGCTTCAATTGAATTTATAGCGTAATCGGATGAAATTTTATTGAAAAAAAAAAAGAATTTTAGTCAAGCTGTTGCAGTAAATAATAGAAATCAAAGAAAACGGAGGATCTTTTCAGGGTCATTTAAAAAAAAAGGTCCGTTTTGGGGCAAACTATTATAGTTCTATATATATAATTCTCTTACGTGGCACGCAAAAAAGACGTTATTTGTTTTCGCGTTTTGGCAACATTGTACGATTCTTTGTTTATCCCAAAGCCTCGCGCTTCAATTGAATTTATAGCGTTATCGGATGAAATTTTATTGAAAAAAAAAAGAATTTTAGTCAAGCTGTTGCAGTAAATAATAGAAATCAAAGAAAACGGAGGATCTTTTCAGGGTTATTTAAAAAAAAAGGTCCGTTTTGGGGCAAACTATTATAGTTCTATATATATAATTCTCTTACGTGGCACGCAAAAAAGACGTTATTTGTTTTCGCGTTTTGGCAACATTGTACGATTCTTTGTTTATCCCAAAGCCTCGCGCTTCAATTGAATTTATAGCGTTATCGGATGAAATTTTATTGAAAAAAAAGAATTTTAGTCAAGCTGTTGCAGTAAATAATAGAAATCAAAGAAAACGGAGGATCTTTTCAGGGTCATTTAAAAAAAAGGTCCGTTTTGGGGCAAACTATTATAGTTCAACAAGACGCTTGCATTACAACTTTCGACAACAAACTCAATGAAAAAGCGTGGGTGGCTCGAGTGCTGGGTAAATGTACACACAACCAACATGCTGGGTTTTCAATATCCAAATCAACGCTCAAAATTTCCAGTCAAAATTTGCTTCAATTCAAAGTTTCCATCTGAATTCTGATTTCAGAGGTACTATAAATATCTTTTCTGAAAAACAGCATAAAATTTAGATTTGAAAAATATTTTTTTGGAATATCATATTTTGTAAACAATTCCTTCTGCCAGGACACATGTCTTCATTGATGCGAGCGAAGCGAGCATAGGTTCGGGCAGCGAACCAATGAGGACTGCGAAGCAATCCTCTGGGGGTTGGCGAGCGTCAGCAAGCAGGGGGCGGGCCCCCTAGTTTTGATTAATTTGTTTTTTCTGCACATTAAATTGGGCCACGGAAACCCTTTTCGGAAGAGTAACGGATTAGCAACCGGATGGGTTGCGAGTTCGAATCCAACCACAGGCGGTCATGTACAAAGGGGGATGATGGTGCACGTTCAATCTGTCGTGACCACAAATGTCCTTACCTCGGCGTGATGTGGAAATTTGGAGAGGGGTGTGTCCCCGTCATCTGAACTTCAAAATGACTGATGTTGACCTCGGATCTTTCCCTTCGGGATGGATCCCGAACCGTCGCCACTAGCCCTGCTTCAGGGCGAATTTAATCAGCTACCTAACCTAATCGGTGCTAATAGCAGTTCAGATTAGTTTGGAAAATGTAGTAATAATTATTGTATTTTTAGATTGAATTGCAGAGGGATCGGATCTTGTGGGGAGAAGCTTTTAGGATACTTGCCAGTCATGCGTATCTTCTTGCATTAACTTTCAGCCGTGTGGCTAAAAGTTAATGTAGTACAGAACTAACAGAGAAAAGGGTCGAATGACAAAAGTGACTCTGAACCACTGTGTGAGGATGCATCCAACAATTTCGATTGGAAATTGTTTTCGGGACAAGGCATCCGTCAGCCCGGGTAAAAAACAGAAAGCGAATTCTGAAAACCGGTTCCGATGTTTCCGTAAACCCCGGTCGGTAAATCGTCGCCGGTTTTCAAACACGCGGCATCTCGAGCGAGGCGAGGGCACCCCTTCTGGGGGTAAGAAGGGGAGAGGGTTAAGGAACAAGATCAGTGGGTTAAGGTGTCACTTCCGTGACTCTCGCTTTCAGAGTGACCCCACAAAACGTTCCTCGACCCCACACACAAGGGTTCGAAAGGGAAAGGGTATGTCCGATCAACAGGTGAAAGGATGCGGAAGGGCTTGGAGAATTCGGGCACGCTTGGAAGACTTTCGATACTTTCAGGGCACATATTTTGGGGTGCGTGTTTGGATCTTTTTCTTTTCTGAAGTATTTGACATGAGCTATTTCTTGGTAATTTTTTTAATTACAGGAATTTGTAAAGTACAAAATTAAATGTTCATTTTTTGGATGCCTTCATCAATATTGTTGAACGTAAGACAAGCTATTAGACTTTTTCTTTTGGTGGGACGGTTGCCGTTAACTTAATGTCACTCATTAATAATTCATTTAAAAAAAAAAACTAAATTTCATTTTAAGATTAAGGGGACCTGGCACCTTAAAAATTATTTTTTTACTAACAATACTTTTAGACAAACTTTTTGCAGTTTCGTATGCCAGAGAAGTCTATATAAAAATTTAAAGTATCAATTTTCTTCAAAATGTGTTACAAAAATTTTTAATTAAAAAAAAGTTGAACAAAAATTTTTAAAGTGTATCTTTTTTTTTTACTTTTTATGATATAAGTTTGATTTTTTTTTACAATATTCCTTTAACTATAATTCAAATTTACAGGTATGGAATTGGTGATACATTGAATAGAGATATATATATATATATATATATATATATATATATATATATATATATATATATATATATATATATATATATATATATATATATTGAGGTAAAAAATAAAACCTGAAACTCTATGTAAAATATCACAAAAAACGCCACTTTACTGCACATTTATATTTTTTAAACAAATTCTACTCACAATAATTAAAAATTCATACCTGTATTTCATAATAATATTAAATATAATATACAAAAAAATTAAGTCAATTGATTGAAAATTAAAAAAGCCTTTGCATTTTCAATTATAAGATGCATACAAAAAATGAAGTAGGAGAAAAAGCAGTTGAAAGTTTTAAAATTAAAATTATAAATAAAAATGATTGAAATTTTTACTATAGCTGCTTTCTACATATGAGTGAAGTTTAAAACTTCACTGGACCATAAGTGATCATTTCTTTTTTTTTTTAAAGAGCCAATTCATTAGTTGTGATTTCTTTTTCACTAACTTTCGAGCACGTTGAAATATGGAATTTAAACGGTTCCTTCGCTGATAATTCTTTCGAGCATTAATCATCTAATCAGATCCTAACGTAATCCCATCAGCTTTCTGAATGCGTTAAATAGTTGAAAGTACCCCTACATTATACTCACAAACTGCTTATGATGTGGTCTATTTCGACACGTTTTTTTGGCACAAAATTCTCCTTTGGACACTTGACATGCTGTGTAGACTTTAATTTGCATTCTGCGTCATGCACCTTGAACATCTTTCTGAAAGTTATTTTGGCAAAATCTTTGCCTAAAATGATCCTCTTTAATTGGTGTCCCAACTTTCAATTTATGAGATTCTGGTGGCAAATGTCTGGCTTTCGCAGACGTAAAAGCACCATGTATTGGAACCATCGGGACACATGAAGTGCTGTGGTTTCTTGTCTGTTGATATGTTATGGTAAAGAGTAGCATATATGGTAGTTTTCATGGCATTATTATCAGCTTTATTTGTTAATATTGCCTTTTAATAATAACGAGTTAATTTTTTTTATAGTTTTTTCAGATAAACTGCCACGAGATTTTCCACCTAATGTGATACCACGAGCTTTTCACGTTTTTACTGCATCTCTCAATTGTGTCCCCAAACGTTTACTATGTGGTAAACACATTCCACTTTTTTATAGTGATATCACGACCATACACACCGGACAAATCAATAAATCAGGGGTAGCCAACCTTTTACATACCATGCGCCAATTTGTTTTCATATACATTTTCCGATGCGCCATATAACTCAAGCAACTTTTCTACCTTACGTTCATGGTCCTGCCATATCATTAATAACTTTTTAATAAAAGTATGTTTATAGACATAATTAACATTTTTAAATGCTTTAACTATTTTACGTAAAACAATGTCTATTACAGCACATAAACATTACTTACCATTGATAAAACTTTTGAGTCTGTTTGGATTTCGCTAATCTTTCAATGTTTGATGTAAAGTTGTTATTGAGAGCAACAGAGAATTTTTGAAATTTGAATCATTCATTCGCTACCTCGTTTTCCTTTTAATGAATTTCATGGATGAAAATGCTTGTTCACTTGTAATCAAAGAATATGTAGTCGCAAGGATGCAATGCGCCACTTGTAATCATCCAATGCGCCAAGTTTGGCGCATGCGCCACAGGTTGGCCACCCCTGCATTAAATGTTTTGTCATTCCCATCCGAAAGTAAAGTTGTATATCGGGGGAGGGGAGAGAGAACCTTATTTTTATAATCATAGCTCTGTCGTTTACGTTTAGGCATAGTTAATAATAACGTATAAACAGAAAAAGGATACAAAAGAATAACAAATATAAAACAGAAAGATAAAACTAAAGCCTTTTTTTTTTGTAAAAATAGACAAGCAATGATATCAGTAACAGTTACAAAGAAAGTTTCATCTTCTTCTAAGCTATTCCATTTAATTAATCGAAAATAAGTATTGAGATAATGCGATTAGTTCAGTCAGATCGGTTTTTCAGTTAGTTTTGGTTTCGAAGCTCTGTGATCGCACTCACAAAAATCCTTATAACTTTTTTAAAAAATGCATGAATCAGTCTGATTTTCTAGGACAACATTTTAAACATTATAAATTAACTTTTAAAGCAAAAAAAGGAAAAAAAAATCTGTATTTTTGTCATTTTTAAGATGCTATGTTCCCTATAATAAATTAATTTTTTTGCGTTTCGCTGAATTGGCAGCACATTTTGACATTTTTCAAGTTAAGAGACTGGCTGTACTTGTTTCTTCATCGAATCGGTGGATCCTTAGAGAAACTAGATTTGCTTCATTTCTTGCGCTACTCCCAACTCCTGGGTGGGCGTGGTAAGTTTGGAGATTGGCCGGCTCATCTCGTCATTTGACCGTAGTGTTGTCCGTGAATCTTTCCCTTGAGGATTGATCCCGGACCGTCGCCAATAACGCATTGTTTTGCTCCAGTGCTACGTTAATTAAAATATCTACCTACTATGGGATCAAATAGACAACTGCAAGTTAAGACAAGGATACTTTATTATTTTAAAGAGACAAAATGATAACTCGATATTCTCGGATGGTCCTTGAAGACTTAAATTCAAAGAGTTCAGCTTTTCTCTCTCTCAAACAAGTCCGAGAGAAATTGAACTTTAAGCCACCAAATCTCGTCATGAAGAGAAAATCCAAAAGCTGTTTTTTCGATCTCCAAGAAGAAAATCACTTCTACTTTGAAGTGTATGAGTTGTTTCAAAACCTTTCCCTTCGAAAGCCAACGCAATTTGGTGTGATATAAAAAAGTTTTATAGTCAGAATCCATTGCGTCGCACAGCTGAGAGAAAATTCGGGATTTAAGAGGTCGACTCTTGATGAAATTGACCACTTGGATAACTTAGTTCATTACAATCAACATATCTGGAGTTAAAGGTTTTGAAACGAAAGACTCTCTGTGAATCACGCAGTGGACGCTTCTAATATTTTCATTTTCTTGGACAATGTTGTCTTTCAATTGCGATGAATCCAAATTCGATGTAGTCATCTTTATACTTTCGTTTGTTTCTTTGCTTATCTTCTATTTGTGAAGCACCAGATTTTATTAAATATTTGTTCATTATGGCTTAATGAATAAAACATTTGTTAATTACACTGGTGTCCAAAATTATCTTTACATGCATAGAATCACGGATTTCTCAGAAACTGAATTATAATTTTATGAATTGGTCTGGAATGAGACATAACATCATAACACAAAAATACAAATGAAAAATTTAAGAACACTGCATATGATATAAAACAAGCACGAAACCATAAAATAGACGGAACCAACTTTCGGCTATTGGACGAATACAACTTTCGGTAATAGGTCGGAACCAACTTTCGGCAAAAGGTCGGAACCAACTTTCGGCCATAGGTCGTAACCAACTTTCCAAGATTGGATGAAACCATCTTTCAACGATTATACGAAACCATCTTTCAACGATTGGACGAAAACAATTATCAGCAATAGATCGGAACCAGTTTTTGGCAAAAGATCGGAATCGACTTTCGGCAATGGGACGGAATTAACTTTCGGCAATTGGAATGTATATTGCATAAGTTGTATACATTATTCCACTCTTCAAGGGCTTAATGTCTATTTCTTTGACCCATACCAAATCGATCAAGAGTTTGAAGACATCAGACAGAAGTGCTCACAGTTAAAAGCCCCCATCCGACATAACCGGGAGCTAAAACAAAAGGAAACAGTTAAATGGATAGCAGAATAGTTTGCCACTATTATTGAACGATGCTCGAACACTTCAAACGAGTCGGAAAATTGAGAGAATGGGTGAAAATTCATAATCTATGCTTCAGTGGACGAATCCACAGCATCAATTTCATAATCCAGAGCCAGAGCTCTACCACTTACGACTACTGCTTTATTACATAGTTCACAGTAATGCAATCACATGGAATAAAATTAAAGACTTACTTATTTAAAAAAAAATTTGATTTTAGGAAAGAGCCAATTTGAATCAACGTCAATTACAATTGGGAAAAAAATAATATAAAACAAAAACGCAGGAAAACTAAATTTAAAAAGATTTCTTTTAGTAACCGTTGAAGTAATTACAAATGCTATTTCAAAGTTACAAAAATCATGCAATTATAATTATTTGTCAAAAACCCTCGAGGTACATTTGACAATCTGGTGTGCCACGGCATACAGTTTGAGAAACACTGCTCTAGAGTGCGCCAATGTTACCCAGAATGCATTGAATAGTTTCGAGTATGCATATAAATATGCCTTGTATGTCATTTAAAAGCAGAAATGTTTCCCAAAATTAGCATGCAATAATTAAAAATGTTTTTAAAACTAATAAATTATTATTTACCTTGATTAGTTATTGAATGAAAAACATCCAATTGAAATTCCAAAAATACTCGAATTTGAAAAAGATTCGGCGAAAAGTAATGAATGTTTTTTTTTTGCTACAAAATGGATTCGTGGAATGTAACAATAGCCAGTTGTTGTATTCCTGTGTGACGTTAATTAAAAAATACCAATATCATACTTGGAATATAACGGACACAAATTTAAGAAAGCAAATGATTAAAAAATACAGAGATTGCCATATCAGCTATCAGTCCTGTTTTAAAAGGTTCCGTATATATAATTTATAATGTTTTATTCTCTTTATTGTCTGTCCCATGCACTCGGAATTATTTCATATCTCATATGGAAAAAAACAGCTCAAAATAATAGAAGTATTAAAATTTAAATTCCATAAAAATATTATTTGGAAAGATAATTGAAAACTAATCAGCACTGGTAAAACAATCCAAGTAATTGCGATACTCAATACACCTCTTCCAGCTACTCCAAAACTACCAAACTATGGTTGATTTGAGTATAGTTACTAAGATGTCTTGACATGAAACTTGCCTAAATATAGAAGCAAATAAATTTCAAATAATGTATTCACTAAACTAAAATATGGTGTATCAAATATAGAACATTGCACTGACATATGTTGAATAAATCTTGTGATACTTGTGCAAACACAGACAAAAAATCAGACTTAGAACGGGAAGACTTACACAGCCAAATTCAGTCACTAAATGAATATAAGTGCTTACAGTATGCGAAGTTTGATGAAAATATATTCAACCGTTTGGATGTAGCACGGGTACACGCATACAGGCAGATGGACAGACAGACACCAAACGCGAAAGAAACGGATTCTGTATCAGAAGAGTCCAAAACGGATAAAAAACTTGAAATGAGTCGAAACAATTCAATGTGCAAACACTCCGTTCTTATTTATATAGATATTAGTAGAGACCGGATTTTTACGCAGAAAAACTGCCAAAATATGCTGTTAAAAATGCTAAAATATGCAAGTAATATGCAGTAAAAAATGACGAAATATGCAGTAAAACATGTCAAAATATGCATTTTAATGCACTAAAAATTAAAATTGAAAATGAAAAAGACTATATTTAAAGGAGCACAATATTTGAAGGAACACTATAAGAAAGGTTGGTTGGTTTTTTATGGCACAAGGGCCAGATTTGGCCATGCTGCGCCAAACAATAACTAGTTCGTTATTTGTTTTTAATCAGAACGAGTTAAAAATCCATGTAATAAAATTCAGTACAATTGTGAATGAGCTTTGGTCGACATGAAAACTAAATATAGTTTAAGAAACCAATGTCAGTAAAGAATAAAAATAAATTCTTATGATATGGGTCCATCAACAAGTCTGTTAAGCTAATAAGGGAGCTACTAAATCTGTTTAGTCTATGATAATTAAAATTCGGGCATTCTGTCAAGATGTGCTTTATGGAAAAAAGACTATTGCATGATGAGCATGAAGGAGCAGGTTCTCCCAGCAGTAAATGTCTATGGGTAAAAAAGGAGTGTCCAATTCGGAGCCTTGTTAGTTTTACGTGATGATTTCTATTTAAGTTTGTTTTGCTGAATCCCTTTATAGATGGTTGAATATCATGAAGTTTGTTATGATTTTCTAAATTCCATGTGGATTGCCAGGATGAATTTATGGCATGGGCTAAAACTCTATCAATGTCGTCAATCGGGACATTAGTGTTTATAATTGATGTTGCGTTTTTGGCTGCCAAATCAGCTTTCTCATTGCCCCGGATTCCTACATGCCCAGGGATCCAACAAATGTGAATATCTGAAAGTCATTTTCTGTTAATGTTATGACCAAATTTATTGCATTTAAAACCAAAGGATGACTTTTATGTGTATAATTTAATAAGGCTTCGGTGCTACTTTTAGAATCGGTATACAAGATTCAGTTTTTATTCGTGTCTTTAGAGATTGTTTTCAAAGCTAAAATTATTGCGTAGATTTCTGAAGTAAAGACGCTGCAGCAACCATACAATTTTCTGACAATGGTTGTATGCTCGAAAACAGCCGCGGCTCCAACATTTGTCCCGTTCTTAGATCCATCAGTAAAAACTGTTATAAAAGATGAATATTTGTTTCTATGGGAATGAAATAATTGTAAATATATGGTATCAAGGGTTGATGATTTGTTAAAATGTGAAAAAATCATTCATGGTAAGTAAATTTTTATCATTCCAAAGTGGAGGTTCGTTTTCTCTAGGAAATATTCCCAGATCGTCAACATTTAGAGAATTCATTATAGTTCGAACTCTAAAACCAAATGATGGTATGAATGAAGGTTTTAATGAGTAATGACTTCCAAATTTAGGGTTAGTTACTCTATTATGCAATGGATGAAAAGGGTTGGCTTTAATCTTAAAATAATATTTTAAAGTAAGTTTCTCACGTCGAAGTCTTAAACCCGGCTTGCCTGTCAATATATATAAACTCTGGACTGGAGAAGTGCGAAAAGCACCGAGAGACAATCGGAGGCCTTGGTGATGAATAGTATCCAGAGCTTGAAGAACAGACTTAGCAGCAGATCCATGTATTACACTCCCATAATCAAGTTTCTATCGAACAACTGCCTTGTACATTTTTAAAATAAAAGTAAAATCAGCTCCCCAAGTTGAGTTACATAAAACCTTTAAAATGTTCAATGATTGGTTACATTTTCGTTTCAATACTTTGATGTGAGATCGAAAAGATAACCTCGAGTCAAAAATAATACCCAAAAATTTGATTTCTGGAACTACTGGAATAACAGTTTTGGCAAGTAAAAATTCTGGATCAGGAAAAAGTCCGCGTCTTCTAGTAAAATGAACACATACAGTCTTTTGCGAAGAAAAAACAAAACCATTTTCATTAGCCCACTTACTTACAGTTCTAATAGCCGTTTGGAGTTGTCTTTCAATAAAAGGTAAGTTGATTCCAGAACAGAATATTTGAAAATCGTCTACAAAAAGCGCTCCATGCACATATGGCGGAAGTTGTTTAATAATACCGTTGATTTTAATAATAAAAAGTATCACGCTTAGAACGCTTCCTTGGGGAACACCCTCTTCCTGTGGAAAGTCATCTGATAAAATATTATTAATGCGAACTCTAAAGGTCAATAAAAAGTTTTGAATAAATAGTGGGAGATTTCCCCGAAGGCCCATTTCGTATAAGTCCCGCATTATGCCATATCGCCAAGTCCTATCATAAGCTTTCTCCATATCGAAGAATACAGATACTAGATGCTTCTTTGTGACGAAAGCATCTCTGATAGAGGATTCCAGCATTAAGGCATTATCGTTGATGCTTCGTCCAAAACGGAATCCGCTTGAAATTCCGATAAATGTTTTCCATATTTAAGAACATGAATCAAACGAGCACTCACCATTCTTTCTATAAGAAAGGAACAAAATGATAAAGTCAACTATAGATATCATGTTTCAAAATACAGTTGCACATTTATTGCTTTTACATTACACAGAATTCTCATTACAGTTTTATTAATAAACTACTAAGAGATTTAAAAAGTCTTGAAAATCAAAGAAATAATATATACACACAAATTATATCGACATATTAAAAAAAAATTATATTAAAAATATTTAAAAATACTATGGTTATTATGGGAGTAGTTATAACTTTATTGTACTTGCGAATAATTTAAGTTGATAAACAAGTATTTTTCTAAATTATCTTCCGTAAAATTATGTCTACGATCACTTAAAATTCTTTTATACGATGAAAAACAGCGTTCCACATCCACAGACGTTATGAAGGTGAATTTCAAGAAACTTAAAATTTTAGGGTCCCATATGTCATTTTTATTTAGTTCGGTCCCTTTCTCGCCTTGAAGGATTTTATTAATAGTTATCAATTTTGTCAACCCGCGAGATTTTTTTTAACATATCATCTATCTTTTCTTTAAGTATGTTACCAGTTTTGCCTGGAATCGAATTGATTTTCATTGCCGCATCTTCGAGGATTGAAAAGCTTTCATTTAGTCTGTTAATTCTTTTTTCTCCAAGTTTTGAATCGAATCTACTAAAGGAGCAATGCGTTTTTACAAATGTCAATGATTTAACGAGGTTTACGTTTTCCATTAATATAGCTAGTTTATCTAAACTTTTGCGGAATCAGCATTATTATTTTTTTTTAATTTTCGAATCACTTCCGAATGTTGGTTCTAATGCACGGCGTAGAACAAAGCAGGAGACATACATGTGCCCCATCGTGTGAGCACAGGTGTCGGAGCTAACGAAACATTCAGCAATTACTTGTAAACTACCACACTGGAGGGTGCTTTTAGAAAGATTATTTTCCTTGTCCAATAAAGGAATTTAATTCCGGAAAGGAATCTAACCTTTTCAGCAATAAGTTTAAGTGCATGGGCAATACCTGTGACGTGGACTAGGTTTTTATAAAACGTTTATAAAAATTTTCCAGCCTTAATCATATAGGAAGCCGCATCTGTCAAAAGTAACAAAACTCGATATATCATTGGGAAAGGCTATTTTAAGGCTATTTTAAGGCTATAATTAATAAAACGGCATATTGTGTCGTGATTAGTTTTATCGCGGATTTTAGAAGCCAAAAGAAATGGGCTTCGTGGGAACTCAATTTTCCTATTAAAAGATTAGCCACATAATTACATCAGTGTTTTCATCGACGACAAGTTACACGTAATTCTCGCTTATGTGTTTCCTAAGTTTTTGTACTAATTTTTGATAGCAAAGAGAGATCTAAGTAATTCTTTTGGAGAGTGCTCTCATCGAGGATATTTCGGTTCGTGTATTTCGAAAGAAATTCATAGAGGACGGAATTCTTCAGCTTAAAGAAAGGAATGTCGGCCGAAATTAATGCGAGACATAAATCTTCGCAAAAACTGTCTTCCTGCTTTGAGATTGATTGTGATTGACTAAGCAAAACTTGACGCTTAGAAAATCTTTGTTCGGCGGAAGAATGTGCTCTTACAAAGAAAAATTGAAATCAATGAACGAACTTAATCAAGCCTAAATTTGAATGTAAATTTTAAAAGTATATACACTTGGGCCTCCCGTAAGAAACCCCTGAGAAACACCACGAAAAGAAAAACTGTGTTATATAATTTATATGATAATATGAGGGAGTTTTTGTCTTTCTTTCATTTAATTTTAGGATGAAAACATAATAGGTGAAGCCGTATTACTCGAGGGTCAAGTTTATTAGTACCTGCATATTTGTTTGTACATGTGATTGAAATTCTCAATTCACTTCTATAAAGACAATGAAAATGAATAACTTACCAGTTTTAATATGTTGTTCAAGTTGAGATTTCCTCTCACTTGTTATAGTTTTGCCACAAGGTTGGCAATATACGATCTGACCATCGTACGTAAACATTTCTTTGTTAATTTTTTTATTGAAATCCTTCAGCCACTCTTTGATTTTGAACGAAAAAGATTGTGAAATTTTAGGCATATTTCGAAACAGCAGGCAAAGCACAACTGAATTAAATTAAAAATGAATGGATTGCTGTTTCGTGATTTTACATCCTTTTCTTTTTATATTCATAGAATAACTTCCTGTCTTTGCGGCCTATTCAGCTTTCGAGCCTGAATGTTTGTCCCCATGTGTTAATTTTCTTCATTTTTTTTAAATTCTTCCACCGAAAGTAACTTAGTTGTTTTCGCACACTGAGGCGCCCTTAGGACAGATTCTTTATATAGTTTATTGCTTGTTTAGTCTATGTGCCCGTGATTATGCATCTTTATGAAAATACAATGATTGATCGGGTTGTTCTGCAATGTGCTTTTCTTTTCATTTTCATATTTCTTGTGTTACGTAATTATAATTGTTCAGCCGGCGATGTGATCATTTGTTTTATTCCTATAATTCATGTTTGTGTGTGTGCGGTACCATTTTCAAATTCTATTCTGCTAAAAATAAATGCAGTGTCTCGTCCCGAGATGCTCTAAATTTCATTGCAAAAAAAGTTCTATAACATTTGAAATATTGATATTTTGGGTGAAATATGCAATATATGCAATGACCCTTCGTTTACGCAATTTAACCCCTCAAATATGCAAAAATATGCAATATAAAATTTCACCTATAGTGTCATTGAAGCATGATTTGGATAGAAAATTGATCTTTTAATTCGTATGTGGTGTTAAACCAACTATGCAATTACATAGGAATCCGGTCTCCAGATATTAGGAACGACCTTCAGAAACATTCCAATATCTTTAGGCTAAGCTGGGTCAGCGCCCACGTTGGGTACCAAGGCAACGAGATAGCGGACCAAGAGCCCGAAACATCGGCTGATAATTTTCGCGAGGAGGTGCCTATGCACTGGTCTCTAATCCCTCGAACTATTAAAGCCCATGTAATATCTACCTATAATTAATTTTAATATAATTATAGGTACCTATTATAGGTATTACTACCTATAATTAATTTTAATATAATTATAGGTACCTATTATAGGTATTACTACCTATAATTAATTTTAATATAATTATAGGTACCTATTATAGGTATTACTACCTATAATTAATTTTAATATAATTATAGGTACCTATTATAGGTATTACTACCTATAATTAACTACCTTGTGGGAGCAAAGAGGAGAATTTAGACACTCATTAAAATCCCCAATCCTAACTTTTTTCTCACCAAAGAGACGTTTTGTTTTCTTTTGAACAGACCCTGATCCATTCCTATCGTATCTATTGAGATTTAAAATGAAACAAACTGCCCTCTGTACGCGTGATGGGGTGGGCGATGCGCGGACCCGTTCGTCTGTACACTTACAAAAGAATCCCACCTTAACCTTTTGACTACGGCTGTAGCTATAGGGTTAGGCGGGGTAATTGTAAACAAGCTATACAAACGACCAAGTGAAATTCCGAGAAACTAAAAAGTTGTGAAGTATGAAAGGTGGCGACACTTTCGGATACAATATGGCGATCCCTCATTTCTTTGAACCATAGCTGATAACAATCTTTTTAGTTGAAAAATGTGTGGTTGAAACCTTTGGGTTTTAAAGTTTTTGTGTACTGCATTTTCTGCTGCCTTCCCTAATCTATTGAAAGGTATGTTGTTCCAACTGTTTACTACGGTCAGTTATGTTTCTATCGAACAGAAAATCCTTGACTCTTCCTTCTGGGAACTTAAATGCACTTACAGTTGAATGTTTACAATTATCCTATATTTTTCAAGGGACGGGGTAATTGTAAAGATAACTTTGCTAATAGTTATAGTTGGATGGAAAATCAAGGTGTTTTTCGGCGTCATTTAGTTCGTTCAGAATGTTTGAATTGCGTTTCATTGCATTTTTCGTATCCTTCGGGAGCAGGAAGACTAATTTACTAAAACATCACACATATGGTGACGTTTTTACAGTTGACCAAATTCTGTCACGCTTGAAGGAGGCAGAAGAGGAAAAAAAGCAAATAGAAGCCGAGTGAGAAGAAAGTGAAAGAGCCAGGAGAAACCAAGAAAGAAGTAAATGTGGAAAGGAAAGTAGGAGGACTCGAGGACCGCAAGGACGAGGAACTATTGAAAGAATTAACTGACATTGACGATGAAGAGTTTGAAGATTTCCAAACATTCAAGCAAAATATAGAAGACTAGCTTGAAGGGGAATTTACATATTTAGAGTCATCCAGGAAAGACATTGAAACGACTACGTTTCTGCTTGTAAATGTTAAGGCGGCAAAGAGAAAGAAAACCCATATTTTCATATGTGTGAAGGGTGGATGTCGTTTCAAAAGAGTTTGAGGTCACCGGACTCAAAAGATTTGATAATGCAAAGACTAAATTCATCTGGTTGGAAGAGACAAATTCTGTGTTATCAAAGTCCAAAGACCATGTCAAACCAATTTTACATTCTTCAACCAATTGCAAAGAAGTCCGTAAAGAAATTTTCCAATATGAGGGCACTGTTAACATGCAGAAATGCAATGTTTGTTTGATTTTGTACTCAAGTTAGAATTTTCAGTTTTTAATCTTCAAATTTGTAATTTTCTGTTTTTTACACTATATACATTCTTTGTTCAATAAATGATTGAATTACTTATTCTTATGTATTCACGGAACTTCACCTCATGATCAATGCAACTTTCAAGTGTCACGACATTTTGCTGGGGTAAATGTTAACATCAAATCGGGGTAATTATATACATGTGGGTCAACAAGAAGGTTCAAAATACCATTGGTTGTTAAAATATCAAAATATCACTTGTTCAATATTCAATATCAAGAGGAAAACCGTTTTTTAGAATTTCCCCTACTTTCAGGGGTAATTATAAACAGCCGAGTAAGGTGAAATTGACGGTGGTCCTCGAGGAGTCTTTATTCAAAATTCTTGTTAGTATGGTTTAAATGTAAATCCATTAAGTTTTGCCATTTGTCCTCGTCTTTCCTCAAAACTTGTAGCAATTAGTTAAGTTTTGTGATTTATCTTAGTATTTATTAAAGTTTTTTTTTTATTACAAAAGTTTTATTTTTGTCTGAAGTTTTTAAATTTTTAATATTTTGTACCCGCTTGCAGCGGATGATCGTAAATTTTTATGTATATAACATGGTTGAATGTAGAACTCTCTTTGATCTTGATTCTAGAGCTGGCACCAGTGGAGTCAGGAATCACCTCTGGGCCACCCCTTGTCCGCCCTTAACCCTTGTTGGTAGGCTAGGTGGGCTGGACCATAAAAGAAGTGACCTTTGGGTTCTAGTACTTTAGGGTTACTCTTTAGGTTAGGCGAAAGATAAATGTAACTGTTAATGATCGTAGTGATCTCTGTGTACAAAATTAAGAGTTCCGAAGACGATGGATCCAGTGGGGATCTACATCAAGTTCCTACAGATGATTACATTAAATACAATTTGAGCAACAACAACAAAGAAAATCTGAAATGAAACGTTGTGAGGTTCTCTGGCAAACACACAGATGAATGTTGGTCCGAAGGAACTATTGGATCCCCTAGAGATCCATTTGTTCCGGGAGTGTCTTTTGAAAGGTCATTCAGACCAAGGGAACGAAGAGTAGAAACATAGGGGTGAAAAGGGACTCGACCAGCGGAGGAGACAGAGGAGGATGGATATGGCACTTGCATTCCTGTATTATAGCTAAGAAATGCTACAATAAAGTTTTGTTTACGTACCCCATGTGTAAGCCTCACTCTCTCTTGTAGATGATTACGAAAGAACCAAACACACGCGATTGTTGCAAACGTTGAAAGTATCATGTGAAGAGATGAAGAAATGATTTCAATAGTAAGCCTTCGTTAATGAATCAAAAAGGCCATATATACTATCCTACAATAATGAACCGGACGTCAGCGGATATGAAAAAAATCCGACTACTTGTTTGGGGGTGTTTTTCGTGGTATAGCCTGGGACCTATGCATGTTGTTCCTGGTCAATTGAACGCCGACGCCTACACGAACATTTTGGACCATCATGTCCTTCCTACGCTCTGGCAATTTTAAGGAATGGACGAATGTTACTTCCACAACGACAACGCTCCGTATCATGTTGCAGCCTCTGTCAAGCAGTGGTTCCAAGATATGTATGTAAAAGGTCTTCCCTGGCCTCCCCAGAGTCCCGACCTAAACCCCAGAGAACATGTGTGGGACGGCGCGTTAGAGCAACGCTTACGGACCAGGGAACCACGTCCGAAATCTACTGCTGAACTGGCGACATACTTGCAACAGGAATGGGCACAAATACCCATAGCTGTGTATCCAAACCTTGTTGAAAGTATGTTTAGAAGAGTTGCTAGTGTAATTGCAGCACGTGGGGATCATCTTTCTATTAAAGCATGTATTCTTCCCTTATACCATCTCATCTTGCTGTCCGGTCCGTTATTGTAGGGTAGTGTATTAGTAAGTAGTAAAGCACTCTCTGGCGGTGAAGCATGTCGTTATGGAGCACCATAGAATCCTTGTACAATACTGTGTCAAATTACGTCGAGCTTATTGTGCATTTGCTGCTCCAGATTCCCTATATTCCGGGTAGAGTCCAACTGACGTCCTAGCTCCCAGATATTGCTTAGCTGATTCGTTTGTGATTCTGAGGTCATTTTTGTAGCATTTCTTAAAATATTTGCCTGCTCCAAACAGTTGAATTCCTGAACGTTCCTTTTCTGCCCGGCAATTATTTAAATACTTTAGTTTGCATTTCTGGTTGGAAGTGGAGCACGGTTGAATTTCATCTCATAGTCAAAGCTCTGTAATCCTTGTTTACATCACACCTCATCCTCCGATGAATTGTGGGAACTGCAGAAGAAATAGGTTTCTTCAGAGTTGGTCTCAAAGGTTATCCTTTACTACTTACAGACATCTCAAGTCTTTTTTTTCCCGAGGACTCTGTCGCCACAATGTGACATTCAAACGAGCATCTGCAGACATCGGGGGTTTGAAGTTGTTCATCGTGGGACCCCGAAAGAAACATCTAAATGATCTACTCTATACACAAAACTATTCTACTGCACTGCAGTTGTATTACATGATTTTTGAAATAAACCACGCGTGATATATTTTTCTCGGCTCTTGCTCCCTTCGTTTGCTTTTCTTGCACCCCAAGAATCGCGATATATCGAGAGATTACTATTTTAATATCCCTTGAGTCGTCGGGCCTTATCCAGTGGGTTGGAACTATCCTTCAGTCTAGTAACTTCAACATGCAAAAATGTTGTTGACTATGCAACACTTCCTTAACTTTGGATAGATAAATGCTGGGTAATTCCTGGTCTTGATTGCTGTACCATCTGTTTGGTGTACTAACAAGGAAGTAATACGATTTGATGTTGCACAACTTGTACACGTCGTAGCAACACTCTTTTTGTGAATCGCCAACAACGATTAATGATCATTCCTGTGGACATTTCTGGGGCGGTTAGTGAACCCTAAGGACAGATTTCTCGTGTCACCTGGAAAAGTCTTTTTATTCCATTTTGCCTTTTTCATCACATCGATATTTTTGTCCCACACTCGGCGAGATGCCACCCGAAAACCTTCTGCCCTTTGTCGCGCGGCACAGGGCAGCCTTTTGAGGGACACGTCAGCGGTTTGATGGATCACATAAATCACCCATCGCCAGTTCGAGCGCCATTTTCTTTTTGTCGTTCTTTTTCTCACTGGATTCGGGCAATTTGCATAGGACCGAACGCGTGTTCCGGAAGCTTTTTTAGCCATTTTTCAAATGGCTTTCCTCTCTGCCTTCAGTCGAGTGAGTTTCTGCGTGAAATTCTGATTTTCGAAACTGGAGGACTTGGAGATTTCCGGGCACTCGTGATTGGAGGTAATTTATGGCTTTTCTGGTAGAGGTTTTGTGAAAGAATTTGTTTTGATGCTTCGAGGGCTACTTATTACACGGTGCTGGAGCCGAGATTCGGGTTCGTGATAAATGGTCGGCGGCAGCTTGGGGAAAAATACTCGAGGGGCCCAAATATCAATACCGTCCACGCAAATAGGAAGCAAAATCGTCTCTCCAGGTTTACCATTCCGTAATACAGAACGTGAAAGGGTTTCTTTCTTACTGTTTGCATGCCATCTTCTTCGACTGTTTAAATGAGCTTCAATGTGTGTACTGGCTGCTAGCATTTAAAACATTTCGGGTAGAGTTCCTTTCAAAAAGTCACACCGGTCTGTTTTTAACAACATGACTTTGTCCCATTCAGTCACATAAATTCGCTGGCTTCAGCAACTGATAGAATATTTCGTTTGCAAATATATTTGACCATTTTCACATCGTATCTTTCATATCTTGACCCGTGTACATCGATTCAATTGACTTCAGCATTTCTCTTTCGTTACGTCATGAACATCCCTAATCAGACTGATTTCAAGATTTAAGAACCCTTTACTTTTCCCCATTGAACCCTTCAGTGTCAACTCAACACAACCTTGGAACTTCCTATTTCAACGCAAATGAGTGAAAAGGTACTCTTTGGGTAGCAAACCAAAAACACTACTTTTTAAAACAATCATTTGATTAGCTACACAGGAATTAAGAATTTGAGTTTATGTACCCTTTTATTAAACTATAGCAATAACTGCTTTTAATACCTTGGATATGTTATAAGGTTATTTTTGGTACCAATTGAAAGCCTGTTAGACATTTTATGCAGCTTAGCAGAATAATTTGCACACAAAATTAAAAATATTTAAATTAAAAAATTAAACATTTTCAATTTTCAAAAACCTACATTCTAAATAATCTGAAAAAAATAATACCAGTTCATTTTTGCCTTATTTGCTCTAAAAGTTTGCAACTTGAACACTCAAAAACTCTAAGATATTAATTGAACACTGGAAGAAACGGTACAATTTGTGTCACATTGGGTAACGAATTTCGTATAATCTCGAATCCTATGTGTCAGAAAGCTAAACTGGAAGCTTATTTTAAAACACGTGAAATAAGGTTTTAACTGATAAGTAGGGCAACTTTTTTGTTGCAGTAAAAATGGGAAAAGTTGCATTTATCATTCTTTAAAAATGCATTTGTTTTTGATACACTAAAATCTAAAATAAATTATTCGTAAAAAATGAAAAAATTCAATAATATTGACAATTTTAGTCGTGTACAACAGTATTATAATACATCATTTAAGACAGAAGAACGATGAATGGCCTATCCTTGACCAGTAATTTCTTTAACATTGAAAAACTGCGCCAGCTGCAGTCATATAATGTGCTGTATCGGATAGCAGAAGTGAAAAATCCTTTAATCAATATTCAGAGATTTTAAAACGTCATTTAGAAGGCGAACGACATATTGAAGATCGACACTCACCTCACAAACATTTCAGTCGATTATGCAAGTTTCCTCAGGATTATCAAGAGTGAAAACCAATGTGTTAAGGTACTTGCGATTTATTTCACTTTGGTCTGTTGCGACGAACACCTTCTTTCCATGAAATTGTTTGATCCGCAATACTTCGTCGTTCGCAAGATCATATACACATGGTCAAAGAGTTGATAGAGAGGGCAAAAAATGAAATAGTAATTTCATATTCATTAATTTTAAGCTAAATTTTTAAAAAGTTGCAGGTGGTTGCATTTATGCAAAAAGTTAGAAAGTTGCATTTATGTTGCGGTTATAACTCACTTATAATACACCCCATGGAGGAGGAATTTTGGTTTTAGTACTTTACATACAGTGTAGAACGTGTGAAAAAAAAGTTGCATTTGTTGCAAAAAGTTGCCTTACTGATAAGCTACAAAGATGACTTTTTATAGAAAAAGATTTCGAAGTCAAGTCACGTATTTTTTTTACCTTGGGGAATTTTTTAAAACCTACTACTATATAATAACAATATATGCCTATGCTATAAAATTGGAGTTGGAACTCTTTCTAGATTTAGAGTTAATTAGTATTTTATAATTCAGCCTATATTTGATTCTGATTTTACGAAATTCTTACCCAATGTGACCCAAATTTTGCGGGGGGTTTCAATGATCTATAAGTTAAAAACTAATTTAGATTTGCATCTCATATTTTGCACAATTCCATTTCTCACAAGAGGTCACATATATACCCAATTTCACTGAAAAAGGAAAAGGTCAATTGAAAAGAATTTTTTGACAGCAAATGAGCCATTGGATTCTAGTCTGACTAGCGTCACGAGATTTCCCAGAAACGGCTTAATCATTCAATCGATTGGTTGAAAATATCACAGAAAGCACCCTATTGGCCAGAACTGCTTTTGAAGTCACACCGAGAAAACAGCAAGAGGTGCACAGGACAGACTGTAAACTTTATCTTGAGTTTGTAGGGTATCTTGAGTTAACTTTATTTTGAGTTTGAAGGGTATTTTGAGTTAACTTTTACTTGAGTTTGTAGGGTAGCTTGAGGTAACTTTATCTTGAGTTTGTAGTTTATCTTGAGTTAACTTTATCTTGAGTTTGTAGGGTATCTTGAGTTAACTTTATCTTGAGTTTAAAGGGTATTTTGAGTTAACTTTTTCTTGAGTTTGTAGGGTAACTTGAGTTAACTTTATCTTGAGTTTGTAGGGTATCTTGAGTTAACTTTATCTTGAGTTTGTAGGGTATCTTGAGTTAACTTTATCTTGAGTTAGTACGCTTGATTTTTGTATAAAATGTTTTGCAATTGAGGAAACGCCCTCTGAACGCATTCTCTGTCAGAAAAGAGCAGAATCGGGAACTTTCTGACTCTACTCTTATTTAGAACTTATCAAATTCAACTTTTAATTATTTAAATCATTTTTATTTTTCAATCCGAACATTCAGCCGAGGAAAAAAATATCACGAGATTCATGCAGTTGCAGACTAATGTTCCTCTGAAACCAAATCACCGTTCGTTGAAACGTCGTCATCCACTGTTCCAGTAAATTTATAGGGGTAGGTAGTCGAATTAACATCGCATTGGAGTGACACAGTCGTCTATTGGCAACGGTTCGGGATCCATTCCGAAGTGAAAGATCGGCGGACAACACCACGTCTTTTTGAAACATGGTCAGCTGACGACTGGCTCTGGTGTGACTCAAGTGACTCTTTAAACTCCCACACCACCCCAACATGAAGACATTTGAGGCCACGACAGATTTAACGTGACTCTATGTGCATAAATTTATAGTGAAATACGATTGCAGTGAGTGAAATTTTCATGCTATTCTTCCAGACATCTGCTGAGGCCTCGGTCGCCCAGTTGGAAGCGAAACAGACTAGCAACTGAAGGGTTGCGAATTAAAATCCAATCAAAGACAGCCGTATACAAAGAGGGCTGGTGCACGTTTAATCTGTCGTGACTTCCAATGTCCTAACGTTGGCGTGTTGTGCAAATTTGGAGAGTAGAGTGCCAGCTCAGGTGTGACTTCATCATCTGACAGTAGTTCCAAATTACATAGTGTTGTCGTCGGATCTTTCCCTTTAGGATTGATCCCGGACTGTCGCATATAGGTTGTTGTGTTGCTCTAGTGCGACATTAATCAAAATGCCTACCTACAACTCAATATGAGTAGAGGTCATTACAAAAAGCATCCAAGTTGGACTTCAAGACTAGGTAGACTTATGAGATAATAGCAGTTTTCAAAAAAAAAAAAAAAAAAAAACCAGCACGGTCTCTATTGTGAACCAGAGAACGTGCCCTTCTCTTATAATGTGGGTTAGGAACTTTTCCCCCTCAAGTGATTTTCGGAATCCTCTGGACCCCCTAACATTGTTCGATTGTTTTGTTCAAACCACGAAGCAGCAGACAGAAAGGGCAATCGCAAGTAGAGTTGATTTTATTATGGATCTATAAAAGTTTGTGCCGTCTTTCCAATTGGTAATTGTAACGGTAATTTTTAATAAACGTCATACCAGAGCAACACAACGGGCTATTGACGACGGTCCGGGGTCAATTCCCCAAGGGAAAGATACGAGGACAACACCACGTCATTTTGAACCACGGTCAGATGACGAAGCAACACCTGAGCTGGCACCCCACTCTCCAAACTTTCACACCCATCCAAAGTGAGGACTTTTTTGTCACGACAGATCTAAGGTACATCAACCTCCTCTACACCATACGCTCACAAACATTCATGCACTAACCTGGATTCGAACCAGGAACGTTCTGATCTAGAGGCTAACACCTTAACCACTAGACCGGTTTCTTTCCAATAGGTAATTGGTAATTTTTAGTTAACGTCGTACTAGAGCAACACAACGGGCTATTGACAACGGTCCGGGATCAGTCCCTTAAGGGAAAGATCCGAGGATAACACCTCGTAATTTTGAACCACGGTCAGATGACGAAGCAACACCTGAGCTGGCACCCCACTCTCCAAACTTCCACGCCAACCCAACGTGAGGACTTTCGGCCACGACAGATTTAAGGTGCACCAGCCGCCTCTACACCATACGTTTACAAACATCCATGCCCGGACCCGGATTCGAACCAGGAACCTTCAGATCTAGAGGCTAACACCTTAACCACTATACCGGTTGGTCGGCTTCTTTCCAATAGGAAAAAATCGTATCTTTCCCTTCGGGAGTTGATCCCGGACCGTCACTGCCCGTCGGGATCTCCAATGTGACGTCAATTAAAATTACCATACCTATTAGAGAAACTCTCAAATTAGAGTTTGAAATTAGCTCCTCTTGTTCCGCATTATGATTCGATTGAAAGTGTGAAGGACACCGGAGTAGCTACATTTCGTTAGGCGAAAAGGCTGAACACGAGAAATGTGTCTTTTCAGTAGACACGCGCTACCAATGCCGGTGCAAGTATAAAAGATGCGTCGTTCGGAGGAGACCTTCGAGGGAAGTCGATCAAGGTTGGAGGAAACAGACGCGATAAGCCGAGTGCTTTTTTTTTTAGCCAATATGTCAAAACCCTACTTTGTTGGAGGGGTCTGAAAAACAAACTTTTCAAGTATTCCCAGTGTCATAAAATTTGCAGACTTTTGCTTTACACTCAAAAGTTCACATTAGTGTTTAAGGCGTTGGTCTCTGGGTAAGAAGGTACCTGGTTCGAATCCGGGATCACAGGGCATGGTTGTAATTGTGTTGTCCTTAGTTAAGTGTAATGATTTTCGCACATTGGGTGCTCCTTGGCAAGTGACTATCACTTCCGACCTATGATTAGCAATCAAGTGGTCGAAGTAATTGAAAAAAAGAAACTAAATTGGCAACTTTGGCTGGTCTCAGGCCTCATTTTCCGAAGTACTCAGATTATTTCAATGGACTGAAACGTTTGTGTCCGTAAAAATCAACTCCCCGTGTGGTAAGTGTACCATTTGATTTGTTCAATGTGAAGCTTGGATAAATATGTGCGGAACACCTGAAATATTGCCAACAAGCAACATTTTGAACCAAATTTTGAAAAGTAGAAAACAGGATGAATATTTTTATTTGAATCTGAAAACATGCAATAGATTTTGAAAGGATTATTGAAAAAATTTAAAAAATCAGCAAGCGGTTGTTTGTAGAATTTAAAATTTTAAAAAGTATCGTGGAACCTAAATCAAAGAAACACACGTTTTTGTTAGATGGTCCTACTATACTTGGATAATGCATGTATTATCAGTATAATATATATTACCAGTATCTAGCGTTAAGTATCAATAAAAAATCGATTTCGGTAACACAGGTCTGCGATGAAAATATTTCCTGAAAACTAAGAATTGTTTCTGATGTATTTTTGGACCCTGATTTCAGAAAAAACTAACCAAAAAATTCCATCACGTACAGTTTTTTCACAATATGAAATTTTCGGTTTTCAGTCTTTGTGTTTTTATGAATATACAAATAACGTGTAATTTATTTTTGTTTACCCGCTAAATTCATTAATGTATCTACATAATTTTTTTTGTTATTTTATTATAAACAATTCATAAAATAAAAAGAAAAGTTCAATTCACAAAAATAGAAAAAAGAAAGAAATCAAAAAATAGTGTAGACAATGAGGTGAATTCATTCATTCTGTCACTTCCTCTGAAGACAGACTTGTGGCACCAACTTTAAACACAGAACGTTGCTGGCGCCAGGGAGACTGCAGTCGGCACATCCCCACTGTTCCGTTTTGTACTGTCATTCTGAGTTAAGAGTTTTGCAAATAAAGACGGCTTAAATTTGTGCTGATTTTAAGTTCATTTAACGTCTAACATATGTGTTTTTATAAGAATTTTCTTTTCTGGTTTAAATTTTCTTTTTCTTCAATTGAACCATCATACCATTTAATCAGTGATTGAAATTTCTTTTTGTGATTGTGGGCACTTCTGTAAAATGGCTACAAGGGGCTGTTCTACTGACTCAAACATATTTTGCTACATCTGCGGTGAGCTTACAATCATGAAACATCAAAGAAATATTACAGGTTTTGTGAAGAAAGTAGACTATGCTTACTTTGGAGTCAAGCTGGAAGACTAGGATAACTATTGGGCCCCACACATCGTCTGTTGTATTTGTGTGGAAGAATTGAAACAGTGGTTGAATGGAAAACAAAAATCTCTTCGGTTCGGAATCCCGATGATCTGGAGGGAGGCAACTAACCACAGTGATGACTGCTAGTTTTGTTCCCCAAATGTGCACTGGTTCAATGCTAAAAATAGGAAATGAATTGTTTACCCAAACATTCCATCGGCTGTGCGTCCCGTATCTCGTGGTGCTGGAATACCCATTCCTAAACCCCCAGAAAAACTTAAAGATATATCTTCTGACTCCGAAGAAGACGACTATGGCTCTGATGATGATTTCAATGCAGCAGGAAGTAACGATCCTCAACTCTTCTCACAAAGAGAATTAAATGATTAAGTGAAAGACTTGGGCCTTCCTAAAAATTCTGCAGACCTACTAGATTCTAGGCTTCATGAAAAAAACTTATTGGCACATGGTGTCTCTTTTTCATGGTTTAGAAGACGAGAAAATAATTTCCTTCATTATTTTTCTGAAGATGTTGATTTAGTGTATTGCAGTAATATTCCTGGCTTCATGGTAGTTTCAAATTCAATATGACGCACAGGAATGGAGGCTCTTCATTGACTCATGCAAAAGAAGCCTCAAAGCTGTGCTACTCCGTAACGAAAACAAATTTGCTTCAAAATCAGTTGGACATTCCGTGGACTACAAATAATGCTACGAACATTTAGTCATCATTTTGAACAAACTTAAATGCAAGGATCACATGTGGACCATGTGTGGGGATTTAAAAGTAATTACCATGCTTCTTGGACTTCAAGGGGGATTTACAAAATATCCATGCTTCCTGTGTGAGTGGGACAGAAGGGAAAGGAGTCAACATTGGATTAAGAGAGAGTGGCCAGTAAGAGAGAAGTTGAAAATTGGCAGCAAAAATGATATTGATGAAGCTTTGGTTGACCGAGAAAATATTATTTTTCCTCCACTTCATTTAAAACTTGGTTTGATGTAACAATTCGTGCCAGCTCTAGACAAAGAAGGTCGGTGTTTCAACACTTGCTTCATGCATTTCCTCGACTATCTGCAGCCAAATTGAAGGAAGTTGTGTTTATGGGACCAGATATTCGAAAACTTATGAAGGACGAAAAATTTGAAGCATGTATGACAACGGTTGAAAAGTTCTTTAAAGAAGTTATTAATAAATTTCTGCGAAATTATAAGGATCCCAACTTTAAAAAAATTGTACAAAGTATGCTTGAAAATTTCCAAAAATTATTATGTTCTGTCAGCTTAAAAGTTTATTTCCTATTGTGGGGGGGGTCATCTGGACTATTTTCCTGAAAATCTTGGTGCCGTCAGTGAAGAACACGATGAAAGATTTCACCAAGACATTAAGCAGATACCAAGGTAGATGGAACAAAAACATGATAGCAGATTACTGTTGGTCGTTACATAGAGAACAGCCGCAAGTTACACACAGAAGATCTGCTTCCACACGGAGTATTCAACACAAAAGAAAAAGGTACTACAAAGCCTTAGAAACTTGACTTTATGCGGTCATTGTTGAATATACAGAATCATATTATTTTGTACTAATGACAGTAAACGACTTATTAATGTGGATTCTAAATATATATGTGAGTTTTAAAGTAATTTTTCACACAAAAATTTTTACTTATTACTTTGTTTTACTTCTTAGAAATGTATTTAAATGGTATATAAAGCATTATTTTTCTAAATTTTCAAACGGAAATTTTGAAAAAAATGTTACAGGATTCCCACGGTCCTTGAAAAGTCCTTGAATTTTTTTTCATAACTAGGGGCCCTTGAAAGTCCTTGAAAATTACAAAACTTGGTAAAAGGTCCTTGAAAGTACTTGATTTTTTTTTGACTAGTACATAATTGTGCAATTGTACCTTGCGTTGGAACTTGTGTCCAAACTAGTTTCTTTCACGGCAGGTGCGCAATTTGAGCGTCATTTTGAGGTGTTATGTGCTTTGACACTATGTGATATAAATATGAACAATCACAATTGTTGGTATATACATGAACCACGTGAAATATTTATGAACACACACAAGGTCATAAACCATGTTTCATTGACGCGTCGTCCCATCACTTTTTTGCATAAACTATACAAACATGAAAGAGTTCCGCATCTTTGAATATTTTAAAAAGTTGTCTCGTAGATTGATGAAGAAATACAAAGAAAATATTAAGGTTTTTGAAGGGGGTCACTGTTTTTCTTTCACTTTTACATTGTCATTAAAAAATTTGTACAATTGATGTTGTACAAACAAGAATGAAAACTTAACACTTTCGGATTGATGAATTATCCGGTTTTGTAAAATGAGGAAGTTTCTTCAAGCACGTGCAGAATTCGGGCTTTGCATAAAATTCGGACTACCTGAGGTATCAATCTGGTGTAAAATTTTCCGCAGATTTCAAATCCGTTAAAATGTTTACTCTTACGTGAAGATAAAAAATCACTAATACACCTTTGTGTTCGTAATGGATATCTTTGCCAAATGTGGTCGAATTCGTATTACGAAAATTTTAAAGTTACAACTGTAAAATTATTTATTTACAGTAAAGCTAATTTAAGGTATCCTTGTAAAATTTTTCTGCAGGTTTCAAATCCGTTGAAATTTTTACTATCTTTAACAATCGTGAAGATAGAAACTTGGACTAGAGAATAAAAAAGTTGTAACGGCAGTCAAAACTTTGGATTTGTTTTGTTTCTCAAACAAAATAAACTACGACAGCCGTCTGTTGTAGTGGCAGTAGACGTGAGCAAAACGGAGATTGTGTCGTGTGTAGATAGAATCATGGGCAAGCTCCCATGCTCTTCTTCGAGCCACCAAAAATTTATCGTACGATATTTTAACGTACGACCGAAATCGATATGTGTGCAAGTAGCCTGATAGTTAGCATTGAGATGCGAAGCTCACTTTTCAAAAAAATTCACAGGTTCTGTGATAAAAGAAAATTCAAATTATAACCAAAATTGATGACAACCTTTCCTCCTTTTTTAACTGTCAGTAGTTTAAAAAATGAAGAAAAAAAAATTGTCTGGCCTTTTTTTTTTTATATATATATTCACATTTTTCTTTTTAATTGACAACTTTTTCACATGCTTTGTTTTAGGTCGCTATAAAAAATTTTAGGTCCTTGAAAAAAAAAATTGTGGTTTTGAAAAGTCCTTGAATTTTTTTTTGGACAAAGGTGTTGGAACCATGTGTTACGAGATGGACAAAACTGAATGACATACTTGAAATTAGCATACCAAAAACAATAAAAGTCAATTGCTACTTTGCACAAAAATATTTGTTCACTGAAAATTTGCAGACCCGTGTAACTATGAAAAATTCATTTCAAGTGCTTTGATTTCAACTACGGCAGTTCCTGAGGAATTAGCCTCAGTAACTATCTCAAAACTTTGTTTTTCTAAAAAACATCATCTTATATAAAACGCTAGGTTCTCCTGTATTTCAGTGACTATTAAAGTTTTGATGGGTTGTGTGACGTCACGAGTTTCTAATTGTTTAGATTGGTTGCGTGATTTGTCACGTGCGAAACGAGATACGCGATATCAAAAATCATTACATTCGAAATCGCCATGGAATTAAAATTGAGTATAAAACGATTGCCATACGCACCTAGTTGTTTCACCAGTGTCTATCAAAAATTAAGTTTTACAACAATATTGTTTTACCAGTATGGCTCAAAAAACAACACCATGCGAAAGGCAAGGCAAGTTAGTGGTGGAAAAGGTTTATACACAGCCAGTGATCACTCACCGTCAGGATAAAAAAATAAGTAAATGAAGTTTGACCAAAATAAGTAAACTATAATATGCACCCGTCGATGACGGGCCATTTATCCTAGTCTTATTACATAAAATGCGAGAGATTCTCCTGTGTTTCCATGGCTATTAAAGTTTTGATTGGTTGTGTGATGTCACAAGTAGGCGGACTTTCTAATTGTTTTGATTGTTTTTGTGATGATACGAGCGAAACGAGACACGAAATATCAAAAATCATTACATTCGAAATCGCCATGGAAATAATATTGAGTACAATTCGATTGAAATACGCGCAGCTCATTGTTTGCAAGTGTTGATAAAAAATTAAGTTTTCAAATAATACTGTATTACCAGTATATATTGCTCAAAAAACAACGCCATACGAAAGCAAGGAAGTTGAGAGATTGTGGTGGGAAAAGGCTTATAGATAGCCAGGGATCAACAAAAGTTGACAGATAGTGGCGAAAAAAAGATTTATATAGAGGCTGTTTGGATATTTTGTGAACGATTTTGATGAGCTGCAAAAAAATTGTATGCTACGAAAGAATTTTTTTTCGCAGCCAGTTAAATAGTTAAAGTATATCTTATCGTCTGCTGACTCAGAGTTTTGTTCACTTTCAAAATGGCGCTTTTAAATAAGCATGGATGGAAGGCTATGTTTCCGCTCTTTCCGAAGAAAATCTATAGAAATCCCATAGAATTTTATGCTTTTGAACTTTTAAAATGAGCATTATCGAAACGTCGACTGAAAACTATTCAAGGACTTTGGAAAACTGTGGAACAAGAAAGGAGACAAAATACCTCTGTTGATACTATAAAAGTTCATTATTATCATGAAAATTAAAGTTTAGAAATATAGTTAACAAGAAGGACTATCAAATAGAACATTTCTTTTACAAACATTTCATGTAAAAAATTGGTCTTCAGTCCATTAAAATCGGTCTTCATCCCAAAATTCCGGCATGTTAAATGAGCATTGCGCTTTATAACTTTGTCGATAGTTTTCGGACTTTAGACGAATTCTGACGCATGTTCTACCAATGCTACCAGTGGGACTTTACGAAACTTTCATTTTCTGGTACGTTCAGCAAACGTTTCCATTTCATTCCAAAGCCATTTGGGGGAAAATTCGAGAAAATAGAGAAGGGACAAAATGCATCGTTTGATGTCTATTAAATCTACTATCTTATGAATCACGTCTTTAATACTTTCATAGAGTCAGAAAAAGACTGTAAAGGAAATGTGAACAGGGTAAATAAATGAGTCAAAACAGATTTTCATACTACGCATATTGGTTCCATTCCAAAAATTGGATGTGATTGGTATTGGTGTGATGGAGGGATCTACTCAAGTATCTAGGCCTCAGTTCTAGGGCTCACAGTAGAAGGAATGGGGCGAATGGAATACCTTTCTAAACGGGATTCTTTCCAACACATGTTCGTGCCACCTTTGAAAATAATTCTACGTTTACGAATGACCAGCGAAATCCATATTCTGCTCTTGTATGCTGTTACCCAGTCTCCTAATTTCTTGACCGCATGTCCCACAGTTCACTTTTCGTATCCTTCGAAACAATAATGTATTCTTTGCAACTTCCTCCACGCTGCGAACTAAAGAATATCCTGATTCCTAATTAACTCAGATGTTCCGTCGAGAAAGGTTAGCAGCCGAAAGAATGCTTGGAAAGGGATTCCGACCCAAATCTGGCTGAGCTGAACCGAAGCGGGGGTTCATAAAGGGTTACTTCCCATAGAAAGCTTGGCGTGGAAGTTTGGAGATTGGGGTGCCAGCTCAGGTGTTGTTCTCGTCATCTGACCGTGGTTCAAAATTACGAGGTGTTGTCCTCGGATCTTTCCCTTAAGGGACTGATCCCGGACCGTCGTCAATAGCCCGTTGTGTTGCTCTAGTACGACGTTAACTAAAATTACCATTACCATTACCTTGTGGCAAGTCGAAATACTTGATTTTCAGTTACTACCCGGATGAACTCAAGGCTTTTAATTATAAACACTAACCACTTTATAACACTATATTTTATACAGATAAGACCGGTGACGAAGTCAAAGTAGAAATGTAGGCAAAATAACATCGAACATCCGATATCGATCTTCTACTGTAATAGACAGAACATGGGAAACGTGAAACAACGTGGGAGGAGAGTCGCTGCTGTAAGATCGCTCAAGGGTAATTCAACTGGACTCACGAATCGAGTTAATCCACCGGCTATGGAAGCACAGACTTCTGTTTTTTATTACGGTGGATAATCACTTAAGCCAATCATTAATTTAGGATACAGACTTTTCCCACAACAACGTGCATGTTAAATCTGTCGTAGTCTCAAATGTCTAGGTTGGCGTAGTATGAAAGTTCGAAGAGTGGGGTGCCAGCTCAGGTGTTACCTCGTCATCTAACCGTGACTCAAAATGATATGGACTTGTCCTAAGTTCTTTCCCTTCGGGTTTGATCTCGGACCGTCACCAATATCTCCTTGGGTTGCTCCAGTACGACATTAATTAAAATGCCTACCCACAACAATGTGACAAATCTTCAAACCAAACGACCGGAAGAAGTAACATAGAGCGTCGCGCACATGGTCCGTTTAAATCAGTGTTTCTCAACCTATGTGCCGCGAGGGTTTTTGACAAATAATTAAAATTCATAGGTTTTGTAACTTTGAAATAGTATTTGTTTTTACCTCAACGGTTACTAAAAAAACGCTTTTTAAATTTTGATTTCCCCAGATGGGGGGGGGGTAATTGACGTAGATTCAAATTGTCTCTTTCTTAAAATCAAAAGATTTGTGAAATAAATAAGTCTCTAATTTCTTTAATGTAATTGCATTACTGTGAACTGCAATATAGCAGCAGTCGTAAGTGGTAGAGCTCTGGCACTTGATTACGAAATTGATGCTGTGGATTCGTCTACTGAAGCGTAGATTGTCAATTTTCACCCATTTTCTCAATTTTCCGACTCGTTTGAAGTGTTCGAGCATTTGGTTTGAAGCGTTCAATAATAGTGACAAATTATTCTGTTATCTATTTAACTTTTTCCTTTTGTTTCAGCTCCCGGTTATGTCGGATGTAAGCTTTTATGGTGAGCCCTTCTGTCTGATGTCTTCAAATACTTGATATATGTTGGTATGTGTCAAAGCAATAGATGTTAAGCGCTTGCAGTGCGAAATAATGTATACAACGTGTGCAATATGCATTCCAACTTCCGATCTATTTCCCAAAGCTGGTTCCGATTAATTGCCAAAAGCTGGTTCCGACCTATTGTCTAAAGCTGGTTTGACCTATTGTAAAAATCTGGTTCCGACCAATTGTCAAAAGCTGGTTCCGATCTATTGTTAAAATCTGGTTCTGATTAATTGCTGATAGTTGGTTTCGTTCAATCGTTGAAAGATGGTTTCATCCAATCTTGGAAAGTTGGTTCCGACCGATTGCCGAAAGTTGGTCCCGACCTATTACTGAAAGTTGGTTCCGACCTATTACCGAAATCTGGTTCTGACCCATTCCGTCCAATCGCCGAAAGTTGGTTTCGTCCATTTTTATGATTTTGTGTTCGTTTTATATCATGTGCAGTGTTCTTAAATATTTTCCTTTGTATTTATGTGTTAGATGTTATGTCTCCTTCCAGACATATTCATAAAATTATAGTTTACTGTTTCTGACAAATTCGTGATTCTATGCATGTAAAGATAATTTTAGACACTAGTGTAATTAACAAATGTTTTATTCATTTAGCCATAATGAACAAATATTTGATTAAATCTGGTGCTTCACAAACAGAAGATAAACAAAGAAACAAACGAAAGTATAAAGATGACTACATTGAATTCGGATTCATCGCAACGATACTGAAGACCCTAAAATATCCTTCTGTGTAGTCTTCAAAAAGAAACTTACAAATGAAGCTCTCGTTCCTAGTAAACTGAAAAGACATTTGAAAACTATCTTCTCTCTCTCTCTCTCTCTCTCTCTCTCTCTCTCTTTTCACAACCAGAGGTCAAAAACAAACCAAGTGAATATTTTGAAAACCTGACAGCGCAGCAAAATAAAAAGCGGCAAAATACTACAGTAAAAAACTTTTTTGAACTGTATAAAGATGCCAGAAAAGGAGTTGATTTCCAGCTACCAGGTTATACAATTAATGGCACAACTCAAAGAAAGCACACACTGATGCCGAGTCCACCAGCATTAGCTATTATTATCGAAACAATGCTGGGAAAGGAATCGACAGAGAAGGTCAAGAAAGTAATCTTATCCAATGACACAATATCACGCAGAATCGAAGATTGATCTTCACACTTAAAAAAACAAATTGTCGAGCATTTCGAATCGCACGACAGTGAACTCTGAACATTTCAGATTGATGAGTCGACAAATATTAGTGGAAAAACACAGCTCTTTGTTTTCATTCGATTTGTTGAAGACGACAAAGTCACGAGTGAGTATCTTTTCTACAAAGATTTGAAGAGCACGACGATAGGAAAAGACATATTTGAGCTTATAAAAGAAAATATTTCAATCTTTGGTTTGTTGTGGAAAAACTGCGTTGGTGTTTGCACAGACGGATGTAAATGAATGTGTTATGAAACTAAAAAAAAATTTATCACACTTGTCCGCCAATAAATACAAATGTTATAAGCGTCCACTGCATTATTCACAGAGCATCTCTCGTTTCAAAATCTTTAACTCCAGATATGTTTATTGTAATGAACCAAGTCATCCATGTGGTCAATTTCATCAAGAGTCGACCTCCTAAATCTCGAATGTTCTCTAAGCTGTGCGACGCAATGGATTCCGACTACAAAACTCTTTTATATCACACCTAAATGCTTTGGCTATCGAAGGAAAAGGTTTTGAAACGACTCATACACCTGAAAGCAGAGGGGATTTTTTTCTTGGAGGTCGAAAAACATCTTTTGGATTTTTTCTTCGTGACGAGATTTGGTGGCTTAAAGCTCAATTTCTCTCGGACTTGTTTGAAAAGCTGAGCTCTCTGAATTTAAATCTTCAAGTCCATCCGAAAATATCGTCACATCAACATGAAAACTAAATTAATTTGAAGAAAAATTAACACTGTGGAAATCTGAAATTTTAAAAGGAAATTTTGACTGCTTTCTGGGTGTCAATGAATATTAGTCGGAAAAAAAACCAGACGAAATTATAAGCACCACTGTCGAACTTCAAACCTAACTTAAAATCTACTTTCCTTCGCTTTCAGTTGACGAATATGAATGGTTCATAAACCCATTTATTGTTTACAAGACACTAAATTTGACAACAACAGAAAAATAGCAGTTCATTGATTTGAGAAACGATAAGTTTTACCATTCAACATTCTTCGAGAAAAATTTGGATGAGTTTTGGTTTCTGTCAGAAATTTTTACCCTGTAATCACCTTGAAAGCTATTAAAATTATTCTTCCTTTTGCATCTTCATGGTTCTGTGAATTTGGATTTTCAGCATTGACAGAAATCAAGTCCAAAATGCGAGAAAGACGTTTAAAAGTTGAGACGATGAAATGCGAACTTGTCTAGCGACTTTGAACCTCGTTTTGATTTAATTTGTTGAAGAAAACAGGCTCAGCCCTTTCATTGAATAAATTTTGTAACCAAATAATCTGTTGGGTTTTTTGTATCAAAGAACTTTTACAATTTTTACATTCAGGTGTGCCACAAATAATTCCAGATATTTTTAGTGGGCCATCAACCAAAAAAGGTTGAAAAACACTGGTTTATTTCCTTAGAAGGTCAATGCTTTTTGAACTATGACCGTCACTCATTCACCCACAAACAAAATATAACGCATCCAGACTAGATGATATGACGCTCTACCTACAATCTTTCCCTACTTGTCACTGTACTACTGCAGTTTCGGGAAACTACTACTACAGAACTAATCATACCAGACTTTAAGGAGTTCCAAAGAAATTCCTTTAAGAAGTGCGACATCGAATGGATGAACTGGCTTAGGATAGTTCTCGTGTGATTCTTTGAAACAGTCCAACGAAAGGAGAGGGCGATTGTAGAGTTGACCGTAGAATTTTAACTATGCATCTGACAAAAAGTGAGACACACGATAGACCAATTGCTAGCACAACACCAGGCTCAATCTTCTCATTATTTTCGATTTGACTGATTCGATAGATATTAATGCATAACAGAAGTTAAACATCGGGTGTGTTTATGGGCAATTTATTTTTAGTAACCTCATTTTAATACACGGTTTCATACTTTCAGTTGTTTTAATTCCAACTTTTTAATTTATAAAATAACACAAGGTTAACATAAGTATTTTGATGAAATTCAAAAGCACAGCTGCACTTGCAATTTATTATTAGATTTCCAACGGGGGTGCCGAAGAAATGATCTTAGAAAAGTGACAGTCTTTGTAGCATTACTCAAGCGATCAATTCCGAAGCCTCGAAGATCGGAATGAAAGTTTTCAATTCCCGATTAATATCTACATAGGATTAAATTATTTTTTAAAGAAAATTAGGGGGGGGGGGAAACGAAAGTCGCTAAATCTTGGCACTACCCTTCAATTTTAGTTGAAAACATTCCTAACACCTATATTTAGTGGATTTAGAATATTCTGTTTCGAACCTGAGAACGTCTGGTATGAAAACAAAACGACATTTGTCTCCAAGGATGAATGGACAAGGTGAAACTAGTTAAGATGTACAAGGCGCTAGAAGATTTTTTTTTTAAATTTTGACTTTAAAAATTCAGTTTTTTCAACAAGTCATTGGCTTATGCTCAAAATAATTTCATCGGGAAAAAAATCAGATTGAGTTAGTTAATTATCTAATTTCGTATAATCAGCTAATTAACATGCTTTTTGAACAGCGATACCTCAAATTCTAATGCGTTCATAAAGACGATTCTTGTTGAAAATTAATCCTAATATTATTCTTCATGTTGTGACTCTCCCCCTAGCTAGGGATAATAGTTTATTTTTTTTTTTCAACCAAAGAAGTCTGAAAAAAAAAATAAGATTTTTTTCAAGAATTCTGACGTTTAAAAATCAATTAAAAATTCATTTATTAACT
This sequence comes from Metellina segmentata, assembly GCA_947359465.1. Classification (NCBI taxonomy): domain Eukaryota; kingdom Metazoa; phylum Arthropoda; class Arachnida; order Araneae; family Tetragnathidae; genus Metellina; species Metellina segmentata. Next base: position 15,047,285 of record OX375879.1, on the reverse strand, counting down.
AATTGACTCAGAGTGAGAGTCTAAACATCTACTGCATTATATAGATTATAATAGAACAATTAATTATTGTTATCATTGTGCTTGAAGAAAGCATCGTATTGCAAAAACACACTTCTTGAGAAAGTGTGTTTAAGGTTTTGGAAACATGTTTGCTATGACTAACGAAAAAGCCTTCTAACTAGAGAAGTTTTCCCAATATCAACAAGATCTCGGTATCGTTTAAAAGCCACGAAACTGGAAAGTATTTTTAAGCAATAAAAACAAAATAAAAATTCTGGTAAATTTTCGGGATTTTTAGTGTACAAATACATTTTAACCTGTTTTCCCCCCTCCATCCCTAATGGAATTTTAGGGAGGGAGGGGGAGGAACAAACCATGTTAATTTCATATTTTTTTTATCCGTACTTTCTCGATAAAACGTCTAAGAATCGAGCTAAACAACACAGTTTTTAATCCTACGACAGCGGCGGTAACTTTTTTTTAATATAGAGAGATGTAAATAAAAATTGTAAGATTGAAATATGCAATAATTTGATTAAAATTTTGTTAAGTTAGCAGATAGCGTCCTACTAGAGCAACACAACGGACTATTGACGGCTAGTGCTCAGCTGTTTGTAATAGCTATCAAACCTGAATAAAACACGAATATTCAAGATATTTGCTCATTAGCGAATGAAAAGGCTAAATCTATGTTTTACTCTATGTTTAGGCAAGCCATTAGTAGCTACAGATAAATATTTGCATAGTAAATCTTTCAATTAATTCACAGTTTTTGTTAAAAATCGTATGAAAGGTTTCAGACCTTAGAAACATTTTATATTTACCAATACACTACAACTCAAAACTGCAAAAATCAGCCAAGTCTCTCAGGTGTTCAATTATTGAAATGGTCATTAGAGACATATCAAGTGCTACATTTAGATTCTTTGCCCTTTTCTCTTGAGACAGGTAAAGAGTTTCACATTTTCAATTAGATCTCTTTTATGCATTTGAAACGGTTAATTCTAATTTCATACTACATTAACAAACGCAATGTATTTAGAGAAGCGCATTTATTCCTAAAACTTCTCTATGCACACAATTGTAAATATGAGAAGTTGGTGACACAACAGTCAAAGAATTAAAAGTTTTTACCCTGGAAAGACCAATATATAATTGTTTATGACTAAACACTGGTTTAGTCAGATCCAGACATATTTTTTCAAAGGTTTGCTCTTGCGATGCGTTGATTGTCATAGAATATGCCAAACTAATCTGGAACAGTTTGTGTTTAAATTTAAAAGGAATGTTTGCATCAGATGGTATGATATATGCGAGGTATCAGGCAAATTTATGTATCGTTATCATCAATTCGTTTTGCTTCAACAATATTTTGTTGTAGATTGGTAACAATAAGTCTTGTGCCATTGTACAATCCTTTGGAGCATAATCATGGCTCCACATTTAATTTGGCATCCCAATTGGTGTTAAGCAATTAAAAAATTCTTATGGGTATGCTAGCTGATCTTGAGGATCTTCACTAACAATACTATCAACACTTTCATAACAACACTTTCATAAAAGTCATAAGTGTCAACTTCTGAACCAGGCATATAACTTAAAACACGATGATTGATTTCAATAGATAAATCATTCGTGACTGTCAAACTTGCTCATCCTTTAAGTTTTTGAGGTGTCCTAATGGAAAAGTCTATATTGTTATGTAGTTGCTGAACTGGATCTTGTAATGATGGGTAGCATATGGAAGGTAACTGTACTTGATCCCCATTTTTGCATTCTTCTACATCCAGAAGCCAACTTGAAAACTCTCTCTCACTACCCAAAGCACGCATGTTTTTCGTGTGTCTCAAAACTTCAAATTGAGACCAAAGTCTGTGTTTTTTCAATCAGCTTGCAGCAATTAGCGACCGTGAACCTCTTAGGAAGCAAAATCTCCACCCTGTAAAATAACTTTTCCTCCAAAATGACTCAGGACATTTTGTAAGATCTTGCAGTAGACGATCTACAGTTAAAAACGTATGTACATGAGTCCATTCGCACGTCTATCTCTATCTTTAGCATTTCTTTTAGCTCTCCGTTCAAACGACTGTCAATTGTTTCATTCGCGCGGTGAGTTCTTTTTCGTGCATTTTAAGCTGTAACTCCATTTTGCATAGAAATTGACCCCGGCTATTTAAAAACAGCAATAATTCAAAAAATCTGGGTTTTTTTTAAATTTACGCTAATTGTTACCATTTGAATGATTCCTAATTCTCTAAATCACTTCACTTTCTTGGATTCTTGGTACACCCAAAACATTCTAAATTTATTTAGTTCCTTAGAACGAAGATTCGAAGTGCCATTAGTCGAGCTAAATGTTGTCACAAGAAATTTCTCATCCCTACTAACTTCAAAAATCTTTCCTCTTTATTCAAAAAACCGTTTTTAAAGTCCATAAAGTCTCCCTGACGACTTTCGACACGGGTTCACTTAAAACGTCAGAAACGCGTCTAAAACTTTACTTGACTCAAAGTTGAATTTAAATGAAAGCAACCATATTTCTGAGTAGAATTACGATTGCTACACGAATTACTTTCCTCAGTTTTCTAAAGATTTACGAAAGCGCCTTCACTTCGCATGCTCATATCATTGGGTAGGTGGGTATTTAATCAACGTCGTACTGGAGCAACACAACGGGGTATTGACGATGGTCCGGGATCCATCCCCAAAGGAATGATCCTAGGACAACACATCGTCCTTTAGAACCTCGTTGAGATGACGAGTTCAACACCTGAGCAGGCACCCCACTGTCCAACCTTCCACGCCCCGCCAACGTGAAAACATTCGAGGCCGCAACAGATTGAACGTGCAGCAACCTCCTTTTCTTACACCCGAAGATATTCGGTTGGATTGGAAGTCGAAACCCTTCCAACGGGGCTATTGCGACCCTCTTATATCATTGCGAAAATGATTCCTTGAAATGCGCAAGATTGCTATTAGACTTCCCTAAGATCTACGAAACTTCGAAAGGAACGCTTCCCTGTCGACACCCCCTCCCTCCTCTCCGCAATCGGTGGAAATGAGAAGCAACAATTCGTGCCACAGAACGCATTCTAATCCGAATGTCGGTGGCGTTTTGCCCAAAAAACCGTTTTTCGGAATTCCCACGCAGAGCTTGCAACAGGTAGCCTTCCCAAAGATCTCCAACAAGAGGGAAGAAGAAGAAAGGGTCTATTTCTGGAACACCTGAAGTTCCGTTAGCCGCGCGGCCGTCTGTCTGCAAGTACCGTGAGAACGGACCCCCCCTTCGAGGGGGTGCCCCCCGGTCGGGTATTGGTCGGGGCCCCTCGCCCGGATCCGCTCAAACTGCGACGCCCGCTTCACGAGAGGTTCAGTCTGAATTGGGACGTCTCTGGGACAAGTTGGGCTCTCGGGACACTTCGCGGGACCCTCAGCGAGGTGACAGAATCGGATTTCACAGGTATGCCCGCTTACATTATCTCGAGTGTTTACTATGAGTCATCTTTGTTTTGTTATGTTGTATTTCTATTACCATGACGACACTTGAATTGTTTATAACATTTACCACAGTCACATGTGTGCGAAAACGTTACTCTCCTTCTAATGAGTTGAGTGTCTTGTCTTCCATTAATTAGTACCTCCTTGGAACTATTACTGAATACTTTGGTACCGTCCCATTTATTTAAAGTACCATTGAAGATTTGCAATATAATGTGCTTGTTATAACTATAAATATCTCATTGGTATTGGGTCATAATGGCGGGACCTTAAAGTCACCTGAACCACAATTGAAGATTTGTAATATAATGTGGTGTTAATAGCTAGGTATAAATATCTAATTGTATTTTGTCAGAATTATTGGACCTTAAAAGTCGTGAAGCACTATTGTAGATTTGTAATATAATGTGCTTTTACTAGCTATAACTATCTCATTGTATTTGGTCATAATGACGGAATCTTAAAGTCACCTGGAACTTGATTCCGCCACTGAGTATGAATATTTAATAATAGATTTCAACACGAAAAACGTGTAAACATCTCCGTGGAAATAAACTAAGCATTCAACGAGTCACGTGCTTCGATTCACTTTGTATTAGTTAAAAAATGTATATAAATGAGATTGGTAGTGTGTCGCGATTCCACTGTTTAAAATAGTCACCGATTCTCAAAACCTTCCTTCTAAGTGACATTGATATTATAAAATGTATACCCTGTATAAAATCATGAATTTTCGATCCTGCAAGCGTCTCTTCAACCTTTCTTAAGACAAAATCCCTTAGTTCATACATCTCGTGAAACTGTCAAAAAAAGCTAAAATAATGTGTGATTCGCCCCCCGTAAAGAGTGGAACCCTCGTACTTTGATGCATTTTTGCCTCCCGATGAATTTTCGGTTTTCGAACAGTCTTTATAAGACTCGAAAGCGCTTCAGTGTTGTTGTGGGCTCTTTTACACGAAACCCCACCAATAGTCAAGAAAGTAGGGCACCTATAGAGAGAACATGAGATAGCAATATGTATCCCCATTAAAAGGAAAATCTAAGTGAGAGGAAAAGATCGAAAGCATTGGATGAGCTGGTTTCAAAAACATTTTGCCACTCTTAGTATTGTTTTAAAAGTTTGCATCCTATACTTTATTTTGTTTAATTTTGTATAGTTGTGTAAAGTTTTGTAAGAGAAACGCAATTTCATTCCTTAAAACAAATATTTCCTCGACCCCCCCCCCCCAGTTCATTCATGTCAATAGATTGGAATCGGTATATTTTAAAGTGTGATAGAACTTGGTTTACATCCTATTGGGAATATTGTTAACAAATATATGGCATTTGGAGTTTCCATTCACTCATGTTGGGCAAGCTGAAATTGCACCAAGATATCCGACATGACATTCTATGTTTCGAACTGTCAACGTCCAAGCAACTCAAAATCTGAATCAGTTTGAGAAAGTTGGAACCCATCGAGTTTTTTAGGTATTTTTAACTAAGGTCGCGCTAAATAAACATGACGGGCTATTGGCAATGGTCCGAGATCAAACCCCAAGGGAGTGATTCGTGGACAACTCAACGTTATTTTGAACCACGGTCAGATGACGAAGTTACACCTGAACTGGCACCCCATTCTCCAAACTTCCACGCCACGCCAACGTGAAAACATTTGAGGCCATTTAACGTGCACTAGACACCTTTGCACCTGACGGTGTTTGAACAAAACTTGTGATTTGCTGTATAGTTCAGGCCTTTATAGATTATTTCTATTCATCAAGTTTTTCTTTAACTCGCTCGCATCTCTTCTCCCGCGATACACGAACTGTAGCTAGCAATCAATTGTGTTTCATGAAACGTCAAATAAAATTACCCTCATTATTTTATTCCAAGTGTTTCACGCATTTGTAGTATTTTACATTTGCGAATATACTTTTAAGAAATTAACACTTTCGGGGAAGGAAGTCCCTCTTGATTGTAACTCGTGTTTCCTCATAACTGTTCCCCAACACATATCTGTGCCAAACAGCATCAAATCTTGTTTGCAGAAACCCGCTATCACTTTTGAAAGATATGTAGCTGACAATTAAACACATTTTAATGTGAAGCGAGTGAAAAGTGGGTCAGTTACACTAGTCTATACCTTGTATTTAGAGTGTGCTTCTTTTCTTCTTCAACAAATGCAGCTTTTGACCCTTGACAGGACGTGTAGCTGGGATTATAAAAAATGATTCTAGAAAACTTAAAAATCAGTCTCATAACTTAAAACTAGCTCCAAATGAAGGGACCAAGGTGACGTGAGCAGCATTTAAAGCAAAGAGAATGTACCTCATAAACTTCGTGCATTCACTGCTTGAAATGTGACCTAGAAATAAAAAAATATTAAGGATTTTAAGACATTCGAGTTTGTGTATTCGAAAAGCAATAAAATATGAATGGGAAAGCTTTATCAAAATGTATTTTTAATTCTATAACAAACTTAGAGGTATGCGTTTAATTGCTATCAGAAAGTGACTAGGAAGGTTTGCTTTCCAGGAACAAAATGGCACCCATTGTTCATTAAACTACGTGCTTTTTGTTTAAAAGTATGCAAAATTGTAAGTTAAGTGTCAAATCGATAGCAGCACTTTCTAATACTACTCAATGCGGTTTACTGTGTTTGATAAAATAACTCTCGAAGCAATATTTTTCTACCAGTTCAGGTTTGTCGCTTAATGGTTATTTTTGCGCAACACAAGGGCTCATTTGACCAACTTCCGTTAGAACAACTGCCTAGAACAAAAGCGCATAGTTCGAACGAAACAGATTGTGATGGACGAATTTCATCGGGGGGAAGTTAAAGAAAAGAGCGATCTAACGAGATATATCGCGCGCTACTCTGCTCATGACTACAGAAATTTGACATTTCCTTTTTAACAAATATATTCAAATAACCGAAAAACAGTTTTAGTTATACATTTAAGGAGCGATGATCCTGTTTCGAAACACACAACCGTATCTTATTCATTTCTTCAATCACATAGCCTGTATGACCTTTAAAACTCCATTTCACTTTTTTCACATTTGACATAGCATCATACTATAACATCTTCAGTTCTTCAAAATACTTCAGATTTGACTTCTATGACCATTAGAACCGGAGACATAAAATTTTAAAAAAGTATTAGTATCTATATGTTTGACATGGGTGTTTATATTGTTTTTAGCTTTTTTCGCCATTTTCGCTTAGCGTTACTCTCCGCCAAAAACACTATCTCAGAAGGCTTCGGTTCAATTCATATGAAATTTTTTATACACGTTATGAAGATTATAAAATTTTACTTTACAGGATTATTTTATTATACAGGATTATTTTATTACAGGATATTAAAATAACACAGGGTCTGAACTATTACTATCAAGAAATATGCATTTAAAGAAATAGAGCAGGATGGAAACGTGAATATTTTTTGCATGTTGCTCTTTTGTCGTGTTTTTTAAGGATGACTGGCATTAAAATCCACACATAATTTAAATATAACACGCTATAGGTAATGATTGTAGTTCAATACTTGAATCAATGTATTTAGATTATAGTTAACTTTACCAACCGGAAAAATGCTGACTATTTTATTAAACAATGACATTTTGCGTAAATGGTGTTTTTGGCTGTTTTTTAAACTTTTTACTCCATTTTTTTTTATTTAAAAAAAAACCTTTTAGAACACTATATTTTCTGCCATTAAATACTTTTCCTAATATAAATCAATCGCAAAATCAAAACAAAAATCTGATCATTTCAAAACATTGTCTCCGAAGGTACCAAATATTTCGCACGGCAGACATCATTCCCGCCGATTTTGTAAACATCTTTGCATTATTCATTTTTCAAATTGCGGAGTCGAACCCAGATCCAGACAAAGATTCCAGAGCTCATCCACAAGAGAAATGATTCGTTAGGGTAGGGCAAAAAAAGAAACGAGGACGTTTCCCCCGCTATCTGTTTCGACATCTTCCGCCATTTGCAGAATAGCCCGTTGTGTTGCTCCAGTTAATCAAAAATACACACATACCGCCATTTGCAGGAGTGGAAATGTCTGGGCTCGTGATACTATGCGGAGATAACTCGCAAATTATCATTTAGATCGCCGACTGCAGATCGAAATGACAGAAGGTGAGCTGTGTGGTTTGTGACTCGCGCGTGTGTGTTCTCAGAAAGCAATTAGTTCATTCTGTTCCGATCACAGCGCTAAATGAATTCTATGTGATTTTTGGATTGGATTGTATTGGATGTTGAGGTTTTATGACGCGAGGTCCACAAGCTTAAGATAAAAAAATGTATAAAAATTATGCTTTCATAACAGTTTTAAAAGGAGATGTGGAGGAAATCAAGTGCCAGAATTTTTATCGGAATGAAAGTAAACTCTCCACAGTAACGCGATGTACGTAACATTAAAGGGACATTTGGAAATGAAAAGATGAAGTGAGATTTATGAAAAACCTACTGAGCGTAAAAATGCGAAAGGATTTGAATGAGGTTTTCCCCCAATCAGATCCTTTGAGTTTAATTTTTTTTCTTGGCGATGATGATTAAAAGCAAGTAGGTATAGGTATTAGGTATGTAATTGACGTTCCACTGGAGCAACACAGCGGGCTATTAGCGACGGTCCGGGATCAACGGTAGAAGTACTCTATCCATTTTAATGCCAAAATGACATCCGAAGTCTATTTCACACCTGTGCACGATTGCCATCCATTAAAGTGACTTCTGCATTTATTTTTGCGTGATCCTCAAGGGGCCCTTTCAAGGCATCTGTGGGCCTCGAGGTAAAGACTCGACTCGAAAACGTGTCAGGCGTTGGTGAACGGTATAAAATAGTTTCATCCCCTATTGTTAGCCGATTCTTTACGGCTTGGAAGAGCAACCGGAAGGTTGCGAGTTCGGAACTCGGTCCTGCCAATCACCGTCGAGTACAAAGGGGTTGGTGCGAGTTCCATCGGTCGTGGCCTTTAATGTCCTCACGTTGGAGTGGGTTAGGAGTTTGGAGAGTGGGGTGCCATCTAAGGTGTGACCTCGTCACCTGACCGTGGTTGAAAATGACGAAACGCATCCCTTCCGGATGAATTCAGCAACGTCGCCAATACTCCTCTTGTTGCTCCAGTATGACGTTAATCAACTACCTACAGATAATTTTTTTTTATGCGTTGAAAATTTTTTTTTTTTTTTATGCTCGAAAGTTTTTGTTGAAGAGTCCAAATGCAGGCATCTCATCGATACATCGAGCTTCATTGGGGGAGGGGGGGGATTAGGTAAAATTGGCGATGTATTGAGGGTCGAGCTTATTAATAGGCACAATGAAGTCAAAAGCACAAACTAGACACGAAATCAATGCTAGAACATTTTAAGGTATTTGAAACAGGTGGACCTTTGAACTCCCGATTTTAAAGAAGCTTTGTTGTTCGCCTAGGTAGTTAGTTCATTAACGCCGTACTGAAAAATACAACGGGCTATTGCGACGGTCCGGAGTCAAACCCGAAGGTAAAGATTCTAGGACAACATCACGAGATTTCGAACCCCGGTTAGATGACGAGATCAACACCTGAGCTGGCACCCTAATCTTCAAACTTCCACCCCATGCCAAAATGAAGACATTGTGGGCCATCACGTATTGAACGTGCACCAGCCTCCCTTGGCTGGACTGAACTCGCAACCCTTCGATTGCTTATCCGTTGCTCTACCGACTGGGCCTCCGCGCCCCCTGCTGTTCGCCAAACGAAAATTCATCGAGGGGGAGGGGGCATGTAAAAAGAGATGCGTGAGGGGTGCGATGGAACGAGGGTATTTGCGTGCGATGTCCTCTTCTGCCCACCCCCCTCCCGAGTAGGTAGGACACGAGGATCGATAAGGCCCCGAATTCATCAGTGGCGCGAGAAGACTCCATCCTCGAGTGGGCGTCGCCGGAGGGAGGAGGAGTTGAAGTGACGTCACATGCACCGCTCGAGAGAAGGTCCGACGTCACACCCCCTCCTTGCAGACGATCCAGAGCGGAAAGCGCGGGAACAGAAGGTAAACAAACAGCAGGATACCTGTGGAGGACTCCCGATGGAACTGGACTCCTTCGCCAACGGCAAGTGGACTTTTGGTTGACGTCTAAAGTCGCGGGGATCGTGGAAGGGCGATCCTCGCCCGGATTGGCCCGTTCTGGGAGAGGACTGTGTTGGGGGTGCGCATTGAAATGACCCGGTCTAATGAATGTCGCGTCGCGATGAAGAGTCTTCGAATGCGCTCCTTTCAGAATGACGTTTGGAACGGGATTGCCAAAAAACACCGCAACTGTCGCCGTGATGTTGAAAATTGACAGATTAGATGGCGATAATTTTAGTAATGTTTTTCTGGTGTGTTTTGTTTCAAAATGTACTTAGTTTGGCACTACGAGCCGTACATTTCTGAATAATACTTCTTTGCTGACACTACTGTGCTGGACAGTACGTAAATGCTTACAGTGACGTACAGAGTACCTCAACAGATATGAATGGACGCTCATCGTCTTGCGATTGCGAGATGGCAATCAGGTTCGGGATTGCGGGTCCTGGATTGTTTTGCGGAAATGACGAATGAATGCACATCGATTTGTAGACAGAATTCTTAAAAATACAAAACGAGGTGAAAATTGTGTCAAAAGCTAAAAAGGACAGATTAGCATCTGTTCAGACGTAGAGCGTAATTTTCGCCATTGCTCTGAAAACATTGCATAATACAGTAATCATTGGCTGCTTAAAACTGTGCGTAGATTCTGATGGTTATGAGCGATGCTCAGTTTTAAAGTCCAGCGAATTGTCATTGGAGTCGTACGGTTCGAACCCCTGTCGAGCTTATCACTTTTCTGCAAATGGATTCCTCCAAGGTCAGCGTCCGTCTCACCGGAGCCACACCATCGAGGGTTCGTACATTTCTTTACACTTGACTGCCTACAGTGGCACAGTTAAGAAAGTAACTGCCAGGACCTGATCATTTGAGTTCATAAAATTAACCACCTTAATGATCGTGATTAGCGAGCAGGTCATTCGCAGAGTTGAAAGTTAGAAGCAGAAAACGGTTAATAATAATAGCTCAGAGGGTACAAGTATAAAAGTGCTATATTGCGAGTGTAACTTTACTGCTATTTTATTTTAAAATAGTGTAGAATTCCGCCCTTTTCAAATAATAAGAAATTTATGTGAAAAAACGATCATAAATATATATATTTTTAATGAGAACTCTTTTCTGCTTAAATGTCTTGTAGAGAACACATTTGTATATTTTATTAAATTACACATATTTAACGATAGCAGTTTGTAGTTTACTTATGCTTAATACATGCTCGTTAGCCATTCGTGTCAAAACGATTTTCATTAGTACATTGTCCAAGTCTAAAAGCCGTATAAAAGACTAATAAAGATGAAAACAAGCTGATGAAACGGGTCTACAGCTGTTAGAGGGGGAAAAAGTCTATCACCAAAAGGGATCAGATTAAACAGGAGGGAAAATGAGAGTTTGATCCCATCCTTTTCCAACCCACTTTTAGGTTAGGTTCACTTTTTGACCTGCAACACTTTAATTGCATCTATAACCTCATAGCAAACTTTTATTAGAGCTGCACCTGCGTGTGCATTTCTTAACTTGTAATTTCTGCTTTGAATCACACCAAAATATTTTTCTTTTTCCTTTTCTCATTTGGCCACCTTCACGTCATGGGACATTTTGTTTACCGTGAACCCAATCTAAGAGGGCTTGTCCACTATTGGACCTTGGGCCATAAAACCCAAACCAACCAACCAACCCAATCTAAGAGGCGGTATCCCATGACTGAGTTAAGTTAAGTTAAGTTCAGGTTGGTACTGATGATGATGTACGTTCTGTTCCACCGAAATAGTCATGGACCTTTTTGGTCAGCTTGTTTACATCTTTAGAAATCATATTTTGAGGCTGTTAGACATAGACTACCAGTTGAGCCGCGGTTTTTACCACATATACTCTACATAGGTATTATCACTCGTATAATGTGGAGTCCCTTGTATTTGCGGTTGTAAAAGCCGTAATATATGTGTATTGAATATTGGTTATTTATAGCAGGGACGAAGTGTTTTTGATGCTACAAAAGTAAATGCTTAGGTTAGCTTAGTCCATAAGTAGGAAAACCATAGACCAGTATGAAAACAGTCAAGGTAAGTATTTAATTGACGTCACACTGGAGCAACACAACGGGCTGTTGGCGAAGGTCAGGGATCAATCCCAAAAGGGGAAAGAACTGAGGACAATTCCACGTCATTTGGAACCACGGTCAGATGACGAGGCCACACTTGAGCTGGCATCCTGCTCTCCTAACTTTCACACCACGCCAACGTGAGGACGTTTGAGGCCACGACCGATATAACATGCACCAGCCCCCTTTGTACGCCATGGACTTTGGTTGGATTCGAACTCGTAACCCTCCTATTTTTAATCCGATATTCTTAAAAACCAGGCTACGGCAGCCCTCTGAAAACTGTCAAAACTATCAAAAAATCTGAAAACATAGCGATTCGTTAAGCTTATGGAGCAAATAAATGAAATCAAAAATACTTTCGCGATTACATTTGAGTCTCTTCGCCTAGACAGGAGTGACGAGGAAGGAAATAATCTCGCCGAAAAAAATTTAAATGTAAAACAAAATCAAAGCTGCACACTGAAACTGAATGAGCTTCAATCGCTCTGCACGAAAAGAGTCATTGAAAGTAACAATAATACGGGAACCGAAAGAAATTATTTTGTGAATGTATGGGCTTTAAATAAACTGGACAATGTGCGGCGGCGATGAGTCGAACCATTACATTGCCCATTAAATATCCCATAACTCAAGCACATTTTGACGCTTTATTCGAAACCCATAGAGATTCCGAACTCTTATCATTCGGGCCGAAATGGTACCCGAAATAGCTCTCTCGTGTAACACGACGCCGCTTCATAACTGTGCCACACTCTGGAACTGCGGACGTGTCGCAGAGAATTATACGAAACGGAGTTTTGATATCGCTCATAATTTAGATCGGGGGCTCCTTCAACGTACTGCGGGGGATCGAGTATTGTCTGTCTCATTTGGAAAAGCCTTCGAGTCAATTGAGATAATAGTGTAGAAAGCATTCATAACTCGTATATAGAAAACTGACTCTCCAACATTAACTGGTTTTCAAAAAAGTAAATTTAGGAACAGTCTTGAACAGCATTAACAACTCACGTAAATGTGAAACTGGCTTTCCATTGTTAACTATTATTTTAAAAGTATATTTAAAAACAGGCTTGAACAGCTTTCACAGCTCATGTATGAGAACAAGCTTTCCATCATTAACTATTTTTTTTAAAGTAAATTTAGGAACAAGCTTGAACAGCATTCACAACTTACGTATAGGAAACTAGCTTTACATCAATAAATATTTTTTTTAAATAAATTTAGGAACAGACTTGAACAGCATTCACAACAAATTAAAATGGGAAACTGGCTTTCCGTCATTAACTATCTTTTTTAAAATAAATTTAGGAACAGGCTTGAACATGACTTTGCAACGTAACTCCAACCACTGACGAAGTACTCAAATTTTCACCATCTCATTGATTCCACTCAGTAAAATGTTGATGTTTAGTTTTAGCGCTATAGTTTTGAGTGTCAACGTTCTTTATGAACACAAAATTGGGTTTTATTAGATTTCTATTATTGTGCAATAGTTTTATTTTTCTGTACAAGGACACATCTCTTTCCAAGGGTCGCCTAACAGACAAAAAGGGCATGTGTGCATTTGTTTTGTGAAAGGTGTCCAAATGAGTTCTCACTCTTGCTTTGAATCGAAATATCTTCCAGACAACACTCGATATATCACTCTTTCTCACTTGCTCCCAATTATTTTTAGTTGAAAGAGAAAGCTTCTCAATTAGAATGTAGAGCTCTAACCTACAAGAGATCCTAATAACAATTGGTACAAAATAGCCGGTTAACTAGTTTTCGTTACCTGTGACAAATTTCGGAAAACTACCATCGTTTTTGTGTTCCAATTGTAGCTGTACACGATTTTAACTAAAAATGGCTTAATTGAATGCAAAATGAATGCCTTTGATTTTCTGCTTTTCTCTGTGCTCTGCATCAATAATTTTAGAAATTTTGTCTTCTAAGACGCGTGGCATAATGTTTTTAGAAGAGACCGTTTAAGTACCGAATTGAAAACTAAACTCATTTCTTTTTATTCTTACATTTTTTGCAACGCTTAACGAGCAAATTCCTCCTCTTTCACTATAGGATTTAAAATTTACATATAGCGAATTTGAAATTTACGTAAATTTATGACTGTGTAAAAATAATTTCTCAATATTACCTTTTGTCATTTTTTGCTAAAAGCTAAAAAGAATTTTCGTTGCATTTTGCTTCACACACCAGTTTGTAATCAGAATATCTATTTCACACAAAAACAGAAAATAAATTTCCCTTCAGCTTCCGAAACAATTTTATGTATACATGACTGAAAATGGATGAATGGGGGCTTTTCACTCTTGTTCAGTGACTACTAGCATGTCCCCTCTTCTTAGTGTTTTCCAATAACTTTATCATAACCTCCAATAATCTCGTTGGCTTCCGACAACCTTACCTTATAATAGCCTCCAATAACATCGTTCGCTTCCAATTAATTACCTTATCTTATAATAGCTTCCAATAACCTCACAAGTTCTCAAATCTACTGTGAACGAAATCTTTGACACTGTAATGAATACTCTATGAGCAGTTTTCAAATACTGACATTTAATTAAAATAAGCAGCCATGATTTTGTTTTGGTCACTGACGAAAAAATTATTTTCCATTCTTTTAGTGCATTTTAAATTAAAAACATGTTTTAATGGGTATTTCTTATTTAAAATTATGTAAACCTTCTCACGATTTAACACAAAAAAGATGGTAAAACCGTTTTAAACAATATTAAATATGTAATGATGTTTTCAAACATTAAATACCATCTCCATCCACTCAAATCTTTCCTATCTGATTGAAACAGATTTCATCTGCTCATCTCAAATCAAGTATACGTATGATGATTAGTCAAAAGCCGAATGCCTATAGTAACGGATTTTTGTAACACTTTTTTCTGAAAAGCTAAGAGTTTTTGTCCTATTCTTTGCCTACTTTTAATGAAAATTCTTTTCATCTACAAATGATTGGCCAGTAACCAAATTTTTCAGCAGAAATCCACTTTCTGGATCAATGGCTTAATAAAATCAGTTTTCGGCGTTATTCAAACGAAACTTGTAGTCCATTGGAATCTAGGGTAAAGGTGCATATATATATATATGTATATATATATGAATTTGGTTTGGTTTGTCACTCTACGAGGTCACTTTTTGTTGTACAAGGGACTAATAGAGATCAAAGTGAATATTGGTTCGGACGTTCAGTTTTCGAAATTCACAAGCTAGAGTAAAATCTCGACAACCCTTGTCACATATTTTCGCTTATGTTGTCGAAGATGCTTTTAATGGGAATAAAAGAATTCAAAATTATACTAAAAGAGTCTTTCGTTTTTTAACGAGACGGTGAATAGTAGAGAATTCGTTTTCATTTTTAATTTTAAAACGATCTGATATTTTAAGAGAATAAATGAAAAATTAAAGATATTCTCAATACAAAAAATGGACTGTTATCTCTTAAGACTTTCTTAGATTAAATCTGATTGACCGTGACTGGGATACTTTTATGTAGCACAACTAAGAGCTTGAATATCTCTTGTCACTTATAGGTCATGAACAAAGTATGGACGAGAAAATCAAAGAATATGCTTTAGTACTTGAATTAAACAGAAACAAAGTAACCAGTCAGTTTTTTCCCTATCAAACACCAGTAGGTAACTAATTATAGAACATAAATTGTAAAAATTTCAAAATAAATTAAGTACAGAACCTTTTCTAAATGTTACAATTTCAAGAAATCCTGAAATGTATTTTGAATATGATGGACATTAGTTCTAATGAATAATGATTACCATGTCCTCTGAAAAGTAGACGAAAAAGAAAGAACCCGAAAAAAATTTCCTTCGAATTAGAAAGTAAGATATTTCATAATACTTTTCCTTTAATAAGTACCTTGAACATCCAAAAATAATTTCCAGCACTTTTCAAGGTTTTCAGAAACACGTACGATCTTTCTTGTAACAAGATCTAGGTTTTAAATAGCCATCTTTACTTTAAAAAGTGTTTTAAAAAATTCCACGAAAGGTAGGGTATAATCATTCGAATTATTTATATCGATTCCAGAAGCTATATCGGAGATCAGCGAGTGTAATTCTTTGGTGACGACAGTGGGGATATTTATAAGTTGCTGTAAAATAAGACCGCGTTCTAAGAAGTAATTTCAGTCATAAGATCTTGCGTTTTAAATAGGACTTTTTTGTCGTCACAGAACATAACTAACCCTAGCTCGAATTGCTCCAATGCATTCTTTCCAGGTCGTTCGATTTCAGTTCTAGAAGCAATCGATGATACTCTAAAAACTTGAGATGGATAAAACTGTTGTCTTAACAATGAAGCATTAATGGCCATTGCTAATTTGCTCATAATAGTTATCAAATATTACAATCATCAGTTTCGTTATGTTAGATACAAACTGAAACTAAATTGAAATGTTATTATTGACATTGACGATTTATATTTCAACAGTTGTGTTGCTTAATAATATCCAACTGTAAAAAATTATACGGTTGGTGGTTTTAAAAATGTACCAATTTCTCCAACTTTCAATTTTCACGTTGGGTTGGTGTGAAAGTTTGGAAAGCGGGGTGGTTGCTCAGGTTACCTCGTCATTTGACCGTGGTTCAAAATGACGTGTTGTTGTCCTCGAATCTTTCCCTCATGCGATTGATCCCGGATCGTTGTCAATAGCCCACTGTGTTGCTCTAATACGACGTAAATTAAAAATTACCAACTTTCAATTTAGTTTTTTTATAAATTTCAATTTAAAATGTAACTTTATTCAGTAGTTATATCGTAGCTAGCACAGTAGCATTTATTGCTACTTTTCGTTATTGTTGACGGCTTAGAGGACCATCGCCCTGTCAGAGCCCTGATGTTCACGATGAGAAATGTAGAGTCAGATTATAATCTGTTGACAAGGTGTAGCACTATCAAAATGTTTAGCATTGTTTATTTTTATCTAAAAACTAATAATCAAAGCTGCACCGAAAAAAAATTCCTCTTAACAAGCTCAAAACCGATTGTATATTGTTTACCAGCTACCAACTGTTATTTGCAGTTACAATTCTATTTAAACTGCTATCGGAATCTGATTTTACTCCAATTCAATTTACTCATCTCTATCCCAGTCGAAAACTGATCTAAAAATAGCTCTCGCCTCCGTAACACAATCCGGCTTTTTTTATTGCCCAATCTTTACTGCTCAACTACCAAAGAGTCGCAAAAATTATATGACTGGAGGAAGCTTATTTTTCATCCCCCTACACCCCGATAGAAAGATCTTCCCCCCTCAGGGGGGGTATGGAATCCCGAAAAGGTCGAAGAACTATTGAGACACCTCCAGCGAGAAGCTAACACACAAAGGTGTGATCCGAGTAAATCACTTTAAATGTAGCCATCGCCAACAATGGCCGAGAAAGGATCTAAAAAAAGCACGCTGGGAAAGCGATCTTGCCCTGCCCTACTGTGGTTGAAGTGTATGTTGTCTTTTTGTATCGAAAGCCATTGGTTATAAATCTGTATCGCTTTGTTAGAGCTACTGTACGGTTACATTGAGTGTGGAGGCATTTCGCTGTACTTCCTCTTTCGTATATTGGCTTCATAGAGCACTAACCCCTCGATATATCGCTCATTTGACTCCATCGCTCGATCGAGTCATGAGCTTGCCGATCTGTTTCTGGAGGAACGGAAGTTCGTGTTTTCTTGGCCTCTTCCCGTGGGTACTTTCTGCTTCAATGTGAAATGTGGAGGACATCACACCAATTGGAGACAGTCGAAGGTAGGTTTTTTAATAAACGTCGCTCTGGAACGACACGACGGGCTATTGGCGACGGTCCAAGATCAAACCCTAAGGTATTGATCCACGGACAACGCCGTGTCATTTTGAAGGTTGGAGGTGGCGAGGCCACACCTCAACTGGCACCCCACTCTCCAAGCTTCCACGCCACGCCAACGAGATCCCGTCAGGAAAATCGTGGTCTAAAAATAGAGTTAAATACATTTGCTCATCGTTGAGTCGTGGGTTGCGAAAGAGAATGTGTGCAAGCTGTGTGCAAGGATGGGACGATGAACACTTATTCGTGAGAGTGTAGTGGAAGGGTCCAGAGAAATCAGACCCATCTCGGAATATTCAAATGAAAATAGACACGCAAACACACATCGAAGCGAATCGAATCAACGTCAATCGAAGTTTCACTTGGGTTGAAATTAAATTCTGAAACGAGTAGAAGATTCGATGCTCATTGAGCATGGAGAAGGCCTCTCGATTGGAAGAGCGAAGGATTAGCAATAGGAAGGTTGCGAGGTCCAACCTCGATCTGACCAAAGACCATCGCGTACAGGGGGACTAGTGCGCTTTAAATCTGTCATGGCTTCAACTGTCCTCACGTTGGTGTGTAAGTTTGGAGAGTGGGGTGCCAGCTCATGTGTTGATCTCGTCATCAGACCGTGGTTCAAAAGTATGTGGTATTGACCTCGGATCTTTCCATTCGGTACGGGTCCTTTACCGTTACCGATAGCCCGTTGTATTGCTCCAGTGTGACGTGAACTAATTACCAAGCAAGTCTCTCGGTTGGAATGGAAATGCAACTGTGCCCATTTCCGAAATGCGTCTTTCAAGGGTGTCGCAAACGAAAAAATTGGAGTGGTGGTTGCGCAGTGTAGGAAGCGATTCACAGAAAGCGAATTGACGCAACAGTTGAATAGGACCGAGCGTGAGTTTATATTTAGGCGTGGAAGTAAGGCGAAGGCGGTTGCTAAACTCATGGAACAGACGTTTCAATCCGAAAGGAACACAAAAACAGCATCTTTCCCCCACTTGACTTTGAAACACCCTCAAGAGTAACAAAAGCTTCGTTACTTACAAAACACAGTGGCAACACGTTACGTCGAGTGATTGAGGTGAGGAAGTTCATTTCCGCCGCACTGGAGCTGTAAAACGGTCTATTGTATCGTCGAGGCATCTAGAGTAAACGCTACTCAGTCGCGAATGGTGACCGGAGTTTCGAATGTCAATAACACCGCTAAGTAACGTTGCCAAGATTTCATTTGTTTTAAGTTAAGTATTGAATTAACCACGCGCTGGAGTAACACGACCGGGATCAATCCCGAAGGGAAATAACCGAGGACAACACGACGTCATTTTGATTTACTGTCAGATAACGAGGTCACACCTCAGCTGGCAATCCGCTTTCCAAACTTCCACAGAACGCAAACGTGAAGGCATTTTACACCACGACATGTTAAACGCGCACCAGCCCCCTGTACACGACGGTCTTCGGTTGGATTCGAACTCGCAACCCTCCGGTTGCTAAACCGTTACTCTTCCAACTGGGCTACAGCTGCCCGAGTTACTAAATAGAGTTTGTCTTTAAAATATTGCACTTCTCAATGTGTAGCGAATTTGAAGTGAATTAACAGAAATTGTTGTAATATTGTAGCACTGCAATATAGTATAGAAGCACTGCAATGTAGTTGCAATATAGTATAACTTTCTTGGGTGTGTGCTCGCGGAAGCCCATCGTCAAACATGAGACCCCGAATTCCGTATACAGAGCGACTTAGAAAGTGGGGCGTTACTCTTTTTGTTCATCCCTGGTGGTCAGTATTCGATTTCGGAATGGGTCCAACATTCGAATGCACATTTTTTTGAAAGCCTGTTAAATATCTGAAACCCCGACACAAAAAGACTTTTACTTTTACATTTATTTATTCACTCGGGAGCATTTCAAAACGGGTTCAATACCAAGCGCAAGTCGCAGTAAGCATAAAGACGTCATCTCCTGTTAATACGAATACAAAAAACATGTTTACAATAGTTTGTTTGCCAAATACACTCATGGAATCTATGAGATGCTTGTACTTTATCCGGCTAAGAGAAACAGGGCCGTGAAGATGAATCTAACATACAAAAACTATATAAAGCGAAAACAGTAGTTTGATTTCACTTAATCCCCTAGGAAACATTAAAGGGGACGCGGTTTTATACCTCCTGGGGGCAGTAGTACCGAATGGAACCTGGTGGATTGGAACTTGCCTTGAGTGGCAAGATCTAATACTGTTGCCGAAAAAGGCTATACATGATGAGCAACGGCTCGGCATCATGTGTAAAGAAATTCACAAGGAATCCCATTACTAACAAGCACTCTACCGTTCAATGGGGGTGGGCTGCAACCCGGTGACCACAGGCATCCCATATATATGCTCAATGACAGGCTGTCTAGTACGGAAGGCGGATGGACACTTTTGCACTTTAAACATTTGCAGTCCTAGTGTCAGAAAGATCTGACGAAAAATTCCATCGCGCGCGCGATGTACACAAATATCTAGAGTAGCACCTCTGATCGTGCAAGAATCACCAAAGGAAAATGTTTTTGATACGGATTTGGCTTTAAAGTCAATCGGAATAGTTGCATAATGCGTCTCCTTGTAATACCATCATTCAATCCAAAACATCCATGCGCAGTCATTTACATCTGTGAATAATGATAACTCTTCCAGATCATATCAAAGATGTAATTTATATTGCGATTGCTGTGAATGCATGCTCTAGAACAGAGGTTCCCAACCTTTTTGACCGAAGGAGCACTCGTCAGAATCCAGTTCAATGGCAGAACCCCTTAGGCCTACCCTTTGATTTACAAGTGAATGGCGTTTGGAAGTAGTGTGACATGAAGATGTGATAGATAGAAAATATATATTTAAAAAATTGTGCAAAGCCAATGCACGAAATTGCGTTTTTTAAACTGTAAAATGTACCTTAATAATATTTTCGTTACATTATTTTATTCTAATTTATTTTATTTCCTGGAGCCCTTGGGGGTTCCGCGGAGCACGGATTGGGAACACCGCTGCTCTAGAAAGCCTACTGCTAAAATATTTGACACACGGGTATCTCACAGTACTCGAAAACATTCCGCGAACTCAACACATCTCTTTGGGAAAAAACAGTAACACAACATTGAGCTTTTTTCAGAATCTGTACTGTGATAATTTATACAATTTAATACGCAGCGTATTAACCCATTTGAATGGATGCAGTTGTTGACAAAGTATTTGCTGTTTCGCGATAACAGTTATTACTAACTGTTCATATTAAGCAATTCTTTGCTAGCAATTAGCAACAAAATGTAACAGTTCTTATCAACTGTCATAGATTAAAATTGAGTTTTATTTACAGGTTAAATTTGTCACTAAGCGACTTTAAATATTTCCATTAAAAGATTTTAAAAGTTTTCCAACTTTTATCGTAAACTGTTCTAAAACTTTAAATTTTTAAAAATTTGAAATGAAATTCAATTCTACTGCTAGTCTAGTGCATTTATTGATTATTGCTAATATATCCTATAACAGTTGCTAACGGTTATTTTATAGTAACAATGTTATTTAAACTACAATCAGATAACAGCTAAAGGACAAGAAAGAACGTGATATGTGAACCAAGAATAAAATATATATATTATACGTTGATTTGAAAAAATATATAAAACTACAATGGTGAGAGAACGTTTTTGTTTCTTCAGAATATTATTTGTGATTTTTCTACCTTTCTTTTAGGGTTACCGACTGACGAACACCCCCTTCCGAATTTTGACGATGTCTTTCTTTACAAAATTCCAACTTGTGGCAGGAGGGCCGAATCGAAACAGACGACCTTTGGACACACAATTCCAAAGGTAGGTAGGTTTTTAATTGCTTTCGCACTGGAGCAACGCAACGGGCTATTGGCGACGGTCCAGGATCCATCCCCTTAGGGAAAGATCCGATGACAAAACCGAGTAATTTCGAACGCGGTCAGATAATGAGGCAACCCCTGAGCTGACACCCACTCTTCAAACTCCCAATTCCAAAGAGAAAGACGAGATTTCCACTGCTGTTGGGAAAGATGAAAATTAGTCTGGGGACGTGTAAAATAGAGTGACACATCAATTTAATAATTGTTATTTGGAAAGTTATTAATATTTTCGGGTAGGACACAGGCACTCCACATGTGGTGCTGAAACTCGCCGTTTTTTGAAATTCAGGAAATTCTGTCCACGGTTAGTTTGAAGTTTGGCGAGTACTGGATTGTGACACCCAGAATGTTGCCACACGGGTCGACACCACTGACGTCACCGCTTGGCAGTGACACAAGCCCAGCACGTGCTTCTTCCAGTTTCTTATTCCATTGCCAGAAGAGATTATTTTAAGCACTCGCCGTCCAAAATAAAATCTATTTCCGACCCCTCCGTGACGTCACACCTGTTGCTGCTCGTGACGTCAGGAGGTGACGGGGAACACGCGGGATGTTCCACCGGAGGTGTTCCCTCCATCCCCCTCGTTTTTTCGTTCCTTTCTCGAGAAGGCGCAGATGTTTCTTGCAAATCCGCAGTGACTTTACCGAGAGGCTGTTTCGAAGTGTGCGCTTTGCAGGTAAGTCTTGGGTGTCGTTAACCTCTGCGGTGTGAGAGAACGAATCTAGTCCAGAGGAAGCGTTCGATTCGAACCTTTTTGTTTCGAATGGAGTGTTTTTTGAACTTAGTATGTCTAAAGATGTGAGGTTGAATTGACTGCAAAATGGAACGGATGCCCTTATTAATGTCGCACTGGAGCAACACAACGGGCTATTGGCTACAGTCCGTGATCCATCACGGAGATAAAGATCAAAGGACAACGCCTCGTTACATTGAACCACGGTCAGATGACGAGGTCAACACCAGAGCTGGCACACCGCTCTCCAAACTTCCACGCCAACGTGAAGACATTAAAGCCGCGACGGATTGAACGTACATGTTTACGTTAAGATACGTTTTAACGTTAGTGGCCTGTTGCAGCTCGCATGCTCCTAGCGCAGTGGGCCCCACTTCCGCAAAACTGATTTTCGCCAGGTTCGTTTGTCCCAAAAGCAGATCTTCGCTTTGTTTGTCAAATTATTTGAGTCTAATTGTTTGCATGATTTGAAGATTGGTTGAACTATCTTCTAAGATTAGAAAGCTTGCATAATATAAGCAGCCTAGTTGAAACAATCAGCAGCGTCCTTTGATCCAACAAGCAACCAACCAACTTACCCACACTTTCTTCCCGTCTTTGATGCCATTCACTTAGTTTTGTGTGTATTGATGATAAACGATGTTTTCCATTCGAATGCGGAGTTTGAGAGCGGCGTTTGTAACTCATAGAAACCGTTTATGGTCGGGGTGCAGCGAGTTTAATACAGTTGGATCGGAACGTTTGGCATTTGGATGATACTGTCTTTTCTTCACGACAAAAATTTCTTCCTAAATTGGTTTTCTTTGTCCCTTTGTGGCCATCTTTCGATACGAGAGGACTCATCAAACCTCTTTCTAAACAGAAAATTATACATTTTAGTAATGGAATTTTTAGTAAAAAAGGACTAGTCTGGAAAAAATAGTCTTTTTTTTTATAAGAAACACTGCATTTCAGATGGACCAGTGGATGGTATTGATGGCTAAGCGTTTGGTATTATTGAATATCTAGCCATCTATAGTGCATAATAACAATATGATTTCGGTGTATTTAGAATTTTAATTAACTTCTCACTGGTGCAACATAGCGGGCTATTGGCGACGATCCGAGGTCTATCACGAAAGGAAAGATCCGAGGACAACGTCTCGTCATTTGGAACCACGGTCAGATGACGAGGCTACACCTCAGCTTGCGCCCCACGCTTCGAATTCCACAACACGCCATCGTGAGGACATTGGAAGCCATGACGGATTTAACGTGCATCAGCCCCCTTTGTTACACGACGGTCTTCGATTGGATTCGAACTCGTAACGTCGTTCATCCGTTACTCTTCCAACCGGGTTACCACGGCCCTGTATGATTTCGGAGCGCTCAAAATGTCGGTACTCCAACTCAAACTAAAGAACCCAGTGCACGAGTGAATTAACCTAATCCTAAAGAGAGGGCCTGCAAAGATCAAATGAAGAGATTGTGTTGAAGATCACAAAATGAAAAATACCTCGGTGAGAACCTCCAAAATGTCCCTCGGAAGCAATTGGCCCATGTCCTTTCAGTAAGTAAGACCTCGAGGATGAAACCCTCTGAAGAACACTAACCTCTTCTTATATGTATCAGTGAAAACTAACCTATTCAGCGGAAGGTTTCTGTAGAATCATTTGGTTGATTGCCTGTCACAAGAGCTCTTCTTCAAGGGCCTGTATTGTGTGAAAGGATGAGCACTATATTTTAAGTCCTGTAACATTTCCCATCATTCTATGATGGGAAGTTTTGAAGGACTTACAAAACACACATTGAATGAGAAAAGTTTTGAATCCATACCACGGAATTCGTTTCTATTCAGAAGTCCTTAGTGGATTGAAACACTTCAGATTGTGATAGTAAACATTGTCATTAAGCTTTAGACGAGTAGCTTTTATTATACTCCTTTTAAAGCCCAATGTGCTGTACCAGTGCGACGTTAAATAAAAAACACAATACCTGTAAAACATATTATTTATTGGAAAAGTGGTTGATATGGATTGATTTTTTGTGGTAAGGAGAGCAAAGGTGACAGCCTGGAAAATATGAGAAGTTTTGTATTGCAATGCACTGTCGAATTCATTTAGTTTGCTAAGATTGTTTTAAGACAATCAAGGTGTAGCGAAAATTTTGATGTAATTCACTCGTTGAGCAAATTTATGTGCAGACTGCCCGATGTTCATACAAGATAATTTGAGCCTAATCCAGTGTCTTTGTAGGTGTTCCGGGGAAGTGCCAACAATAAGTCTTCTCGCCTTTTGATTGTTGCTCAGAAGGCGTGAACTGGACAGGCTTTCGAGCAATGATCAAACGCTGAGGAGAGCAGAAAGCGACTCAACTTGGATGCACAGAGAGCTGCTTTCAAAATAATTTCTGAGAACGAGAATATTCTCCAAACACTGAAATTTTGAGAAGTTTTCTTTTAAAACCTCATTTTTCAGTATATTGTAAATTTATTGATTGCAGAATTGGACCTGAAGTTTATTTTATGTACCATTTTCAATGGCACATAATCACTTTATCACTATAAATTACTTCATTAATATATATAATCACTTTAATAATATATTTTTATTTTATCACTTTAATAATATATTTATATATAATCACTTTAAAAATATATTTATCTATAATCACTTTTCATAATATATTTATTATTTGTTATTTAGAATTCTTAGTTTTTATTGAAAAGATTTTGCGGTTTTTATCATAAAAATTGAATTTGCAACTATTTTACATAACTTGGAAATCAAGTAGAAAGTTAAGATATGCTGCAAATGTAAATATAACACACTAATTTATCATCCTGCTATTCTTGTTTTGTTGTTTTACTCAATGTTCATCATTATATTTTCTCATAAACTGTTACTAGTTGATGCAAAAGTTCGTCCCGTTTTTTTTTTCCCCCACTTGACGAAAATTGAAGAAAACATTTTATTGACTAAAAATTACTTTTTATAAATGTGATATGTGCCCTTCTGTTCAATGCCCTTTCTTTTGCATGTGCGAAGTATTCTCGCCTTTTCCCGCGATACAAAAAGCATAATAGCTCGAAAATGCTCCCTATTCTCTGAAATTTTTAATGTTTAACACAATTTAAAAAACACAACCCAACAGCGCAATTATTTCCCCATGTGTGTGTGTGTGTGTGTGTGTGTGTGTGTGTGTGTGTGTGTGTGTGTGTACTGGTTGAAATTATTCTTTCAAACAAATTTCAAACTTGACACGCGCGAAGTACTAGCCAACGCTTCGATTTTGCGATGCACTGCCACTGAGCGCCCAAAACAGGACCAACTTTTCATCAGCACAATAATTTCAAGGAACTAATACTAAATTTTGTTTCGATTTTTGTTCTCTTTTGAAAGATCAACCGCTTAAATATTAAAAAATGTTACTCCATTTAAAGCATGCGCTCAAATCACTCGCTGTACAAGAATTAGGGATGCGACATCGATGTCGATGTTTTCAAAACATCGATGTTTTTAACATCGATGTATTGGGGTCGATGTTTTGGTAACATCGATGTTTATACGTGTCGATGTTTTTACGTTGTCGATGTTTTATTTTTAAATGAAAAAAGTACCGTTATACAAATTTAAAAAATAACCAAGTAGCATAATTTTCATAATCAGCAAATTGAACATACTTTTAGACCAAAGTGACCAAGAATGAAGGGTCTGAAAAGTAGGGATGCGACATCGATGTCGATGTTTTCTAAACATTGATGTTTTAGAAAAAAACATCGATGTATTGGAACCGATGTCGCATCACTAGTTACTTAACCAGTTTTAAGAAATGGGGAAACAAGTTTAAATACACTGAATTTTAAAAACATCGATGGTTTGGGGGCGATGTATTATCAACATCGATGTTTTGCTGTCGATGTCGCATCACTAGTTGCTAAACCAGTTTTAAGAAATGGGTAAAAAAAAAGCTTAAATACACTGAATTTTAAAAACATTGATGGTTTGGGAGTCATGTATTATCAACATCGATGTTTTAATTTTGAACATCGACGTTTTGCTGTCGATGTCGTATCACAAGTTGCTAAACCAGTTTTTAGAAATGAGGAAAAAGTTCAAATACACTGAATTTTAAAAACATCGATGTGTTTGGGTCGATGTATTATCAACATCGATGTTTTAATTTTGAACATCGATGTTTTGCTATCGATGTCGCATCCCTAACAAGAATTAGACAGGATCTTGAATAAGTGCTATGTTTTAGACCGTTTTCTGGGAATGCTTGTCAAAATCCATAACTTGTTGGGCCCGATTGCACAATGGATTGTGATCATTGGATCAGAAAATGACACAACCTTAAGACCACTCTGCATCTTAAACCCTGAGCTCAGTTGATGCTTATTCTTTCCTATTTCATTATTATAATGGTATTTTAATTCTTCTGAACGTCATTTGTGCCATGACGTTCTGAGCTGGAATTCCACTCTCCAAATTTCCAAACCAACGTGAGGACAGTGAGGACACGACAGATTGAACGTGCACCAGCTCCCGCGTACACGACGGTCTTTGACCGAGTTTTTAACTCTCGACCCTCCGTTTGCTGATCCGTTGCTCTTTCAACTGGAAAAGTGGAAAGTCGGCTGTTGTTGCAAGCAATATCAAATTTCCGAAAGAGAACCTAGAAAAACTGTTGGAAATTTTGCAGGATCTATAGATATTGAACTGTTAACAACTTCAGGTTCAGAAGTGGTTACTATACAAAAGAGAGCAAAGATAACTGAAATGTTTACTTCTTTTTCTTTATTTTTAATGTTAGACTTAAGAGTATAACATTTTTAAATTTCTTATTTTTTCATTCGTGTATTCATTTTCTAGTTGAAAAATGTATTAATGACATATTTTTATTTTTATGCCCCCTTAGAAGAAAATTGTTGGAGAAATTATTCTCACAAACTCTCTCTCTCTCTCTCTCTCTCTCTACATCTCTAGGACCATTTCAAAAGCCTCCATTCGACGAGAGTGTTAAGGATTCCACAGATCGACCCTGTGTGTTCATTAATCAAATATTAAAAGCTTCCAAAGTGACTAATAAAGATGAAACCGTGATGACAAAAAAATGTCAACAACATTGATTTTTACCGATTGGTTTCATCACTCTGTTGTCGTCATCTCCATTTCTGAGTTAGATGTCGCCGTGTGCATTTTTCACAGCTTTGCCGATTATTTTCTCGATGTTAAACTGTTCTTGAGGATGGTAATCGATGGTTTAAAAAGAGCAGCTACCATTGCAGGACAAGTGACTATAGGATCAGGTGAGAGTGCAACGCCCAGACAGTTGATACAATGTCCTGTACGTTCTGGTTCCACCACAGTTCATTTTTATGACTTAAAATGTCCTGTTCTCAGTCTTGATTGTGTGGTGTTGGTTTTTCTATAGATAAAAGCCTATAGTGTTTTGTTTAATTTTTATTTTTTGTGATGTGAGTTTTAGTTTTACCAAACCATTAGTATCACTAAGAGTTATTGGGCATTTAATTCTCAGGTTTGTTTTGTCAGTTGGTCTGTAGCTTCATTTCCTTCATGTGCGGGAATCCACTGAAGAGTGCACCTTTTCCCCAAGCACATGAGTTGCTGCACAAGCGAATGGCTATCTTCTAAACATTTTGAGTTGTCATTAATAAAGATAATGATTCCCTCCATTGGCTGTGTCGATGAGATAGTATAAGTAGGTTTCAAGAGTCTTAATTTTAGCCATGAGTTCATTGGTAAAACTGGAGGATATCTTCTTTGTTCCAGCCTTTATATGCAATTCATCTCCTCCTGGAATAGTTTTAGAAGCTCTTGACACTTTGAAACGGAATCACTTTCAATAGTGAAATCTCTACCACTAATGACTGAAAATTTTACAAAGCGTGATGTACCTGCCAGCGATTCCTGATCAGAAATAAATTCTTTGGACGATTCACCAAAAACCAATTTTCTGAGAAGGAAATCTGAGTCCCACGCGTCATCAGAACTGGCAATGACAGATCCAGCAGTTAGCACTCATCAGTAGTCAAGACATTTTTCAACTGTACGATTTTCAAACTAACTATAAATATTTTGTATTTAAAATTCCTTTCGATACTGTGAGAATTATTGAAAACTTACAAAGAGAAACTTAACATTATTTTTAATAGTCTATAACGTTTGTCGAAATTGCAGATGTTTGATCTCGATTGTTCAGTAATATTAATAATGGCAGTGTCCTTTAAATATAGAGATCGTATATTTGTTCAGTTTACCTATGTTGCCACATTGGAGTGGAGTTGTTCCTCGGAGGCTTTTTAACAACTATTTAGCCATTTTTTTTAATGGATCAGCTTTCTGTTTGAAAAATAGTGCTTGATTTTAACCCATAGCCAGTGATATGAAATTGTCTGGACCGATAAAAATAAGGTTGTGGGATCCCACTAGCACCATAATATAAATTTTTGGAAAAAATTCATTAAAAAAAATAAATATTTAAGAATTTTTTGGCATTATATATTTATTATATGGTGAATGAAATGTGATAGAACTTCTTTAGTTATTTTATATGAAGGGATTAATTGTTCTTGTTTTTGAGAAAAAGTCATTTCACCAATTTTGAAAATAAAGTAAAAGGAACGTGTACCAAAATTCATGAAAACATTCCTCTTGGTTAGTATTTAGTAGGCAAACAATACTTATTTGTGAAAAGTATGTTATGTGTAAGTAAATAGTAAAAAATGAGACAAGGCATGAAAATGTACATAGATTGAAATTAAATATACACCTATTTTTCAAATTCTCTCACCATTGATTCGAAGTTATATTCCAAACAGATAACCGGGACCGACTGTCCTGTCAGATGCATTCCTTTTCCTATGAGTATTTCTCTCTTATGTATCAGTAAAAAGTTTCATTGTTTGTATGTGTCTATTATACTCCACATTGTGTCTTACGTGTCAAGGAGCTATAATACCCCAATCATCATAAACAGTATAGCATTCCCTCAGAAAATTGCAATTGAGTTGAATTTTAAGTTTACAGTGAAAATTCATTATTGCAATCATCTATATAAATAAGAATGGAGTGTTTGTTTGTACATTCAATATTTTCGACCCATTTCAAGTTTTCTATCCGTTTTGGACCCTTCTGATGCCGAATCCGTCTTTTTCTCGTTTGGTGTCTGTCTGTCTGTCTGTCTGTCCGTCTGTCTGTCTGTCTGTCTGTCTGTCTGTCTGTATGTTGTGCCCTATACACGTCCACGCGGTTTAAGATATTTTCATGAAAATTTGCATACAGTGAGTACTTATCTTCATTTAGTGAGTGGCATTGGTTGCGAAAGTCTGTCTGTCCGTCTTTCTGTTCTATGCTCGATTTTGTGTTTGTGTGTTTGTGTAGACATCACATGAATTGTATTCAAGATATTTGATTGCATTGTATTTTATTTTATTCATTATTTATTAGTTTAGTGAATGCAATATTAAACATTTCTTTATTGTGATATTTAGTTGAGTTTCATGCTAAAACACCTGAGTAAGTATACTTAAATCAACCATAATTTGGTAGTTTTGGAAAAATTGGAATGTCTATTGAATATTACGATTACTTCGATTGCTTTACCAGTACTGCTGAAAAGGTAATTATTCTTCAAAAAAATTATTATTTTTTTATGGAATTTCATCTCTGATACTTCATTTATTTCGAGTCTTATTTTTATTCTTTGCGCAATGAAAACGATTTCCGAATATTTGGGACAGACGATATTTTTCAACGAAACGAGAATGAACAAGATCGCGCGAGCAGAGATATTTTTTCTGATTCTTTCGCTCTGAATTAATTTCACATTTCTAAATTTTGTACACTTTTAGTTGTAAGTTTTGGCAACTGTGCGAGATCAAGAGATAAAATTGAATCACAAATTAATATCTTTAGAACAGTTTTTTGCGACATCTTTTATTTTGTTTTATTCCTGTTTTAAATATTTGTTATTTTAATACATGTGTTTTCCTTCTCATCACACGCAACAGCACCACAAAGTATTAGACTTAAAAATGTTAGGTAAGTCAGTATAAATTTTCAGTAAATTTTAAGTGTAGTTATACCATTATTGAAAGAATAATGCCGTTATTTGAAGAATAATGCCGTTATTTAAAGAATAATGCCGTTATTTAAAGAATAATGCCGTTATTGAAAGAATAATAATGTTTAAAAATCCAAACTAGAACTTTTTCCAACATTAAAAAATTCGTTATCCTAATGACAGGAGAAGATTGCAAAATTTCACAATGTCGCATGCAAGAGTGCTACAGGTAAAAAAATATTGTTTTGTTGATTATGAGTGCGAGAGCATTGGCAGTAAATCGTAATTTTTATTAATTCATTTGAACATGAAAAGAACTTGAGAAAGGGAATTCCAAATCTCCCTCAAAATCGTCTTTTATAGTAGTAACCTTAGTATCACCTTTCGTCATTTTGTAGCTTTGTCATACAGCAATTGTGCGATGTATGTGAAATGTATAACATGAATGGATATGCATGTGTAGGATTTGTGTCCAAAGTAAGTTGTAAAAAATATAAAGATGGCGAAAAGTGTTAAAATAAATTTTTATTCTACAAAAAACGTAAGTCATTATATATTTTGATTATCTCTTCAATCTAGAGTAAACCAATTCAAACCGAGTAAGGTCGGGTATTTTGCTAGTATAAACATAAAAATAGCCTGCTCTTCTTCAATTCATAACTTATTTTGTTAACATACTCAATTATCAGATGAGCGAATTAACTTTTACATTTCAAATTTTGATTCCACAAATACAAAATAGTTATGCTAGCAGTCTAAAGAATTCCTAGGGATAATGCAGAAAATTTCCCAATAAAAATGAATTCATACACTACTCAAAACAAAATGAAAATTTTAAAATTTTCAGCCTTTCAGTTGTGACTAAATGTCTTCTTTATCATGAATACTAAATAAGTAGAACATCCTAAAAAATCATACAAGTTGCCAGAGTTTAAATAATTTGAATGAGTTTACTTCGAGCATCTTCACTCATCACGTGATCGACAGTTCAAAATTAGCAAAGTGCAATTTAGGGTCACACGGAATGTTTAAAACGACCCACGTTGATGAACAGACATGTGATGACACCTGCTGGGCAATAGCTCGAGAGGGAAATACATACTTGTCTACTTCCAAATCAACATTTATTTAGTGTCTTCAAAGGGAAGATGATTTTCAGTATAATAGTGGGGGTGAACTGAGTGCAAATAAATGTATTTGCTTATTTGAATAAACGAACATGCTTCTTGTTAATAGTTATTCCATTTTCAAAATCAATAAATTAATACAGGGTGGAAAATGAAATTTAAAATATTGATTTAAATAAACAGAGATCTTGGTTAAAATAATTAGAATATTTGTATCGGATATTTCTGTGATCCCTTTTCCTTGAATTAAACCAGTTTTAAAAAATGTACCTAAAAATAGGTCTGTAAAGATAGGTAGGTAGTTAATTAATGTCACAATGGAACAAGACAACAGGCGACGGTACGGGATCCAACCCGAAGGGAAAGAGACAGGGACACCCCTCTCCAAACATACTTCCTTCCACGCCAACGGGAGGACATTAGAGCTATGACAGATTGAACGTACAGATTTACGTTGGGATAGGTTTCACATTAGTTGCCTTTTACAGCTCACAAGTTGCTAGCGCAGTGGGCTCCACTTCCGCACATGACCTTATGGCAAAACTAGCACACCTGAGCTGGCACCCCACTCTCCAAACTTCTACACCACGCCAACGTGAGGACATTTGAAGCCATGTCAGTATGAACGTGCACCAGCCCCCTCTGTACTCGATGGTCTTCGGTTGGATTTGAACCAACCATCATCGGATCGGAACCATCTGTTGCTAGTCTGTTGATCTATTCCTCTTCCAACTGGGCTACTGCAACCCCGCAGTGTTATGGCGTAAAGGCCATACCTGTCCAAACTGCATGTGACAACAAGTAAAAAAGACACACACGAGTAAAGCTTTTCTAACACAGAAGAGGGACATACATTCAGGGAAGAATGGACTCAGGTAAGCACTGACTTAAGCATTTAAAGACATTAAAAAGTTTTTTAAAAGGTTTTGTATTGAGGACCTTTATTTTAAACTCGCTTCATTTTGGCAAGGCAACTCTTTCGGTATCATTGGAAAATTTCCCTGTGTTTGTATTAAATTAAGTTAATTATAAACCTCAGTTAGATCAAGGATTAGTCTTAGAAATATTCTAAACAGAGGATTAAAGAAAATTGGACTGAAGCTCACTTTTAGCTCATATTCAACACTTTTTCAAACCAAGTAAAAAGACGTCCATCCAAAAGTTCCCTTTAATTTTATTTTAGAAATTTTCACACTTTACAACAATGGATAACTTTATAACAATAACACTTGAGAACTATGGAGAAATCTGGTATCAAACATATACACAAATAAACAACTTAAATCCATACATGCATCACTTATATATAGTGTAATTATAATTATTATCACACAAAATGTTGACCTTCACAATTTATAGATCTGTGTTCACGCTCATTAGACTGAATCGGTGAACTACTGAAATATGGGATAGACAAAATTACATTTGGATTCAAATTATTTCCTGGGTGTGACCACTACTCTCTAAACCCCGGTGACTGCTACGAATTCTCATTTGGTTTGCTTCGCAAACCAACACTACATGCAGGCCTCAAAGTGGCTATTATCAACAACGTAAATCAATACACGCTAGAATCGGAAAAACCTGGCATGGTTCCAAAGGCTGACATCAAAGGTCGAAAGTAGCAAAATCAGCATGCTTCTTCTAGGTACGGGTGACGCCACATTTCGGAGCGAAGGACGAAAGGTGAAAAAAACTAATAAACTAAGAAAAAATTTTGAAATTCAGGCTGAGCACAAAAATTGCAAAATAATTCGGACTACCTGTGTGCCAAATTTCCTTGCTGTAAGTGCCATAGATTTAAATACTGCGCACAGCACACAAACACTTACAGTTATAATAGTAGATTACGTGATGTTATCCTTGGATCTTTCCCTTCGGGACGGATCCCGTATCGTTATCATTACCAATTGCTCTGTCGAATGGTGCAGCCTCCGTTAGATTAGTGGAACGCAGTCGAAACTTTTTTACGACGAACGCTTTGAAATGACAATGCGCCGATCATCAACTAATGATAAAGGTTTCCCCACCTAGAGTAGGAAATGGCGCCTTAAAGGATTTAAATCTTGAAGAGTGTTTTTTCCCCCCTTCAACCGTTGATTCCACTAGACGCACCCAGATGGAATTAGCGAATGCCGATCAACGATTTTGCAATGGTTTATAAACCAATAATGTTTCTGGGCTACTTGGGGACCATTATTTTTTATCGCAATCGTTTTTTAAAATTTAGTGCATTGAATATAGTAAACGGAATGTCAAATTAGAAGAAGGGGGGTTTTAAGGAGTAGCAGGGCATTGCTTGATGTCTGAGTAAAACAAGTTCCTTTTCCTAGAAGGACCTCCAACTAGAGTCAATTAATCTCGTTTTCGACGAAACAGAAAATCAAAGAATTTCGCTTTTTGCTATCTACACATTCATGGAAAAAGGTATGTTCAAGAAAATGTTCTTTGGATGCACTTTCATGTGTGAGCAAACTTTTACAGATATCATCCCAAACTGAACGTACATTTCGATCATATTGAACAAAACCGAGAATTCGGGAGACATCTTATAACAGGATAAACTCTCGACAAATCTTGTGAACGACTTGATGAATAATTCCCTCTAAAATTTGGTCTATCGTTGGGGTCGATCCAACACTCTAGTGATCCACGTGACCCGTTTTCTTCAGGCAATCGACACACTCTTAAAGTGATGCACAACTGGATTGATATAACTGCTATCATTGATCGAATAATTTTCATTTATTGAGTACCTACTGTCTGTTTGTCCGTCCGGCCACAAAGTCTGTGCTGTTGTCATAGGAACGGGGTTCGTTCATTTTGTGGAGACTCTGATGGATAGCTTAATCTTATTTTTGTATTTTTGATGGGGTCGAGGTGCTTTACTAACATCGGCAACAAGCAAAGCAACTTTCCCAACATGACGTGACACATAAGAAGGCATTTCTTCAAGCATACCCTATGGAAAATGGGATAGGGTCCGTTTCTACAGGGACCACCACGCAGACTTTGTGAAGGGAGCAGTTCTCGGTGTTAGGCAGACAGTAGGTTAGGCGTGAAGTGTTACATGGCGGTAACGTCGAATATACTGAAAGAAAAAGTGGAGCAGGGACAGTTCACTGGCGAACAGCATTCTCCCTCGAGACAGTTCTCGACACTAGCGAATTCGTTTACATTGCCTGTTCGTTCACCAGTTGCACCAGGCGAACATCTGATGCTGGTTAATTTACAGTTCGCTAGTGTGAGAGAGTCTCTTGGGGTTGCTGTAAGTGTTACATTATGCATATCGCTGCATTAGAACGTCGAAATCCCGATATCACAGAGGCGGTTTAATTGGCCGAACATCGTCCCTTGGAGATATTTAGTAGGCGTTGTCCTTCTTGTGGTCTATACGTGTTCATTGGTCTATACTTGGTCAGATTGGCCCAAAGTAGCACTCATGGTGACCTTCTTGTCTTCCTTAAAAGTTCGTGGAACTGGGTTCACTAGCGCCAGATGAGTAATAAGAAACAATGTTTCCGTTAGGATCACCGGCTAGGGTCTAGACTACAGATCGATTCATAGACTTTGACAGACCTTGCGAATACGAGACTGTACGAGGAGAATCTTGAGAAGACCTAAAATGGTTGTAGACTTATCGAGGGCCCATGGACTTGTAAATCTTGAATGTTTTGACTTGGGAAGAATCTTGAAAATTCTGACTTGGGAAGAAGCTTGAAAGTTCTGACTTGGGAAGAATCTTGAATGTTCTTGACTTGGTGCTGGACACTTTGGTGGTGAATTGACTTGGTGAACTGGATCTACCTAACGCTCTCTAGATCAAGATGCGTGGGAAATAATACAGGTGCTGGTCTATCGCAATTCTATCACAATGGACACGATGATATTCCTTGCTCACGACTGAGACTTTCTTTTTAATCATTACCTTCGAAGGACTGAAGGTGCGTAGACTTGGTCTACCTAGCGCTATCTAAACCAAGAAATAGCACAGGCATTTGTCTATCTCAACAGGCATGGTAATCTCTTTCCTTGTAGACGTTAACTTCTTTGTTATTCTTAAGCACCTTTACGGAGTTAAATGTACATGCAGACTCATAGACGATATCTACCTAATGCCGTAATAGAAAACACTGACACTTCAGACACATTCTGAGTTTTTAATTTGTAAGTACACGGGCCAATAAACATCTTCTACCCAAAGCCAGATAAGCTGTAGTCGACACTAGGAAGGAAGCATATTTGGAGGATTGAATTTTTTTTTAAGAGAGTGCGGACTTATAGATTGATCCACCCAGCGCTATCTTGACCACGGTGAATAAGAAACCAATTCCAGTTCATGAGTCCATTGGGCCCCGGTGGTGGCTGACTTGTTATAGACCAAGATTAAGCTGCTATCGCTAGACCGTTAGAAACGCCACTATAGAAGGGCAGGAGTCTTATCTCAGTAGGCGTGATGTTCGCCCTCCTTCTTGTTCTCGATGGTGATGCCTATGGTGACCTTCTTGTTGTTGAGGGGGTTGAGGGCGGAGAGAGGGATCAGCTTCTTCACCACATCCAAGGGGTTGAAGTTCACGGGGATGCTGAGGCCGCCACCAGGGGCCTTGGCCTTGAAGCGGATCGTGATGCCGGGCTTGGAGGCCTCTCCCTCGTGCGGGTAGCTGCCTGCGCGTGAAGGGGCCTTCGGATGATGGGAACTCGGAGGATAGTGGCTCGAGGACGACTTGTGGGAGTGGTACTCGCTGGAGGAGCTGCCGCTGTACGTCGGTTTCTGCTGCGACGTGGGGTGCTTGTAGGTAGGGTACCGGTACGCTGGCTTGTCGGTGCTGGTGTAGGTGGGGCGTGGGTGGTACGCGGGTGGATGGTGGTGGGAAGAAGTGGTCTGGGCTGAGCTGTGGGACGGTGGCGAATGGTAGGAGCCGTGCGGTTGATATCCCTCCTGCTTCTTGCCGTGCTTGTCGTCCCAGTCGGTGTGGGAATGAGAGGTGGCTCTCCACGGTTCGCCGGATGACCTCTTCGGAGGATAGGAGGATGCGGGAGGTGGATAGTGGTGGTGGTGGTGGCTGTGCTGCGGTGGAGCGTAGCCAGAGGAAGAGCTGCTCTGGACTCTCTCGTAGCTCTTGGCGTCGTAGGATCCTTGTGGAGGTGGATGGTACCCGTATCCCCTCTGCGGCGGAGGCCCGTCTGCGGGATAGTACTCGCTGGGTCTGTACTGTCCACCGGTACCGGACTCGCTAGGTCGGTACTGTCCACCGGTACCGTACTGGTTGGGTTCGTAATGGTTTCCCGGAGCGTTGGAATGCGGGTAGTCTTGCCTCGGATGCTCTGCGTAAGTTGCAGTTTGGACCGAATCGGAACCCAGCAGGCTACCGTTAGAACTCCTTCTGGTATAGGAGGACAACTTTTCGAGGTCGTCTTTGCTGAGGCCGAGGTCGGAGAGGACAGGACTGTCTGCGTCGACCACCGATACCTGGTAGGAACCAATCACGGCCTTCTTGGAATTGGACTTGGTGTCGTTGGAGTCCTGGTCCTTGTAGTGAGATCCTGGCGTGACCACCTGCTTCTGAGGGGGCACGTACTGGTGTTCGGGGTACATGGGACCGCCTGGCCTGTAGTAGTAATAGTACTTATGGCGCGTAGATTTCTGGGAGGGGTCCTGGTAGTTCCGGTTAGGGGGTGCCAGTTCGAAGTCGAAAAAAGAGCTCAGGTCATCAAGGTCCGGGTGATCATTTCTGGACTCTAGGCTGCTGGAGTCATCCTGGAATAGATTTGGATTCATTAGATCCTATAAGGTCAATTGGATCATGCGTGTTTGCATTACACAGTGGTACAATTTGAAAATGTTGAGCACTTATATCAAAATTTCACCCTTCACTCTTTCAATTTCATTTTAACGAATATCACATCTAATTCTTGAACGAATAAAATTCTCGCGAAGTTCAAAACTCGGTACAGCAAAAGATCATCGTGTACACGGAGACTCGTGCATGTTAAATGCGTCGTGGCCTCAAATGTCCTCACGTTGGCGTGTTATTGAAATTTGGAGAGTGGGGTGCCAGCTCAGATGTAGACCTCGTCATCTGACCGTCGTTCAAAATGACGAAATGTTGTCCGTGGATCTTTCCCTTTGGGATGAATCCCAGACCGTCGAAAATAGTCTGTCGTGTTGCTCCAGTGCGATGTTAATTAATTACCTACCTACCTACCAAGACTTTATTCATACGTAAGTATATTTCCCTTCCATTAATAACAGATAAGTAAAAAAACAATTTGAAATTGCTAAAGATAATATCACTTTACTTTCCGAATAAATCTTTTAATAATCGTTAAAAATGCTCAAATACGACCGTTTCGCTTCACTGTCTTAACTAAGATGCTTTTAACTAAGAATTCAGAATCTATGTGAATAAAAATGTTTGCTTGTACATTGGATAGTTTCGACACTCCTTTCATGCACTATTTGGTATTTTCAGAAATTATTTTTGGAATGCGCATCTTTATTAAACTTTTGCTTTCTTCAAATCTCAGCAATCCGTTAGTTTATATTCCATGAATCCATTTTGTTGCGATAAAAAGGAAAACATTCATTGCTTTTTTGTTCGAAGCTTTTTTTAATCGATGTTTTAAGATGTATCTCTGCATTTTCAATTTGATGTTTTTAGTTGAATATCTCGTCTAAAAGTAAGTAAATGTTTAATTTCTTAAAAAAATATTTGAATCACACTCACATTGTATGATAATTTTGCCAGATACCGAGTAGCGAAACTACACTTGCTTTTAGTGGGTTTTGCGCAATCCTTTTTGCGCAAGACACACAATGTAAATTGTGCAAAAATAAAAGTTTTGAATGTTTTCATATCATTAGTCATTGAAAAAGAAACAAAAATAAATTCAATCATAAATATTGAATTTAAATTCTTTAAATTAATTTTTAAGGGGAAAATTATTTTTTTCCAGCAATACTGGTGAAACAATCTGAACTTCGTACCGCAATAGTAATAATACTCAATGTCTTTCCTATGGGGATTTTCAATTGCTTTGAACTCCATCTGCACTTACCGCCACGCCAAAGGCACCCATCTGTAAAATTGACGTTTCTACAAAAACCCTTGAATGCTATCGGGAAAAATCGAGATACGACTCAAAGAGTGTTTTCTCATGAAAATCATTATTTCAACTCAGAATCAAGATGATTTGTGGGTGCAGCTAGTCTACGCTTATAGCGGTGGCAACGGACTTGACGATTTTTCTGGCGCACTTCTAAAGTCGCCAAGGCAAGAATTACTTCAAAACTCTTTTCCTTTCAAAAATATTTTTCTCTTTGCAACGGAAAATGTAAGCTAGAAAACACATTTGAGAACGTTTTGAAAAATATATTTAAAAAAAACTTTCACAAATAAGTAAGCTTAAACACATTTCAAAACACATTTGTGAACCAGCAGAAAAACTAAGCTGCGAATGTTGTGTAAGAATACCCGGAATCTTATCAATTACACTAAATACAGTAGGCCTGTTTGAAAGGGAAAATATTTTTTTAAGAAAAAAAAAAGCAAGAAATAATACAACCTGATACGTCAGAACTTGCAATAAAATTCCACAACTGTAGAATTAAAAATAAATGATCCAATGATATCTCAGGAAAAAAAAAATTTTTAAAGGACCAATGTAATCAAAGGATATTTTAAAATTAAAATAACCAATGGAAGCAAAGAAAAAAAATTCAAACGAACCCATGAAATCAAACGACTTTTACGGATTTTGGAAGAACTTTCTAGAACATTCAAAATGAAAATTGAAAGTTACCGTTTGCCGAGGTTGCCTTAATCTACCGTAACTCGCTACTAGAAGTGCGCCAAAAAATTGCCAGCGCCGTTGACACTGCTATAAACGTAGAGTATAACTGTACAGATTTGTGTCTCTTGTCACGGTATAAAACATAAAATTGCGAATAAAACAGCGCATTTAGGTGAAAATAGCCAAAAATGTAGATGGGTGCCTTTGAATAACACAGAATTATATTCAGTGTTCTGCAACACAACTCCAAGCAATTGCAATTGTTCTGCAGGCATTTTGTCCGAAATTTGAAAAGAGCTGCAGACAAATCAAAAACAGAGGTTAAACACAAATACA
Organism: Metellina segmentata; assembly: GCA_947359465.1. Classification (NCBI taxonomy): domain Eukaryota; kingdom Metazoa; phylum Arthropoda; class Arachnida; order Araneae; family Tetragnathidae; genus Metellina; species Metellina segmentata. The sequence goes on along the minus strand of OX375879.1, from coordinate 15,007,795 downwards.
GGCTAAATATGTATTGCATATTTGTAATAATACATAAAAATTAATTGACTTCCTTTATTTGTTCCAAGACATTCTTTCAGAATTTGCGATTCTGTTGATCACTTTCGAAGTTAAATATATTGTCATTGACACTGATGTGTTATTTATAAAGTGTTTGTGGTCATTTGGTACGGTGTTGGGAGGTTGTTCCGTAGCTAGAGAAGAAAGAAAGGCGTGGCAAGGAGCGCGCTTTTCACTGCAGAACATCGTAACGTATAATTAAAAAAAAAAGGCCAAACTTTTGAAAAAATCATGGAAAAATTGTTCTGCATAAACCTTGTTCTGCGACGCAAGTCGCAGTTTTAAGCACTTTCTGCTCCCGGGTATATACACTACCCTACAATAATGGACCGGACAGCAAGATGTGATGGTATAAGAGAAAGAATACATGCTTTAATATAGGGATGGTCCCCCACGTGCTGCAATGACACCAGCAACCCTTCTGGGCATGCTTTCAACAAGATTTTAATACACAGCTAAGGGTATTTGTGTCCATTCCTACTGCAAGAATGTCTCCAGCTCAGCTGTAGATGTCGGGCGTGATTCCCTGGTCCGTAAGCGTCGCTCTAACGCGTCCCACAAATGTTCTATGGGGCTTAGGTCGGGACTCTGAGCAAGCCAGGAAGACGGTTTATACTTATATTTTGATGCCACTGCTTGACACAGGCTGCAACATGACATAGAGCGTTGTCGCCTTGGAAGTAACATTCGTCCATTCCATACAATTGCCAGAGCGTAGGAAGAACCTGACTGTCCAAAATGTTCATGTGGGCGTCGCGGTTCAATTGACCAGAAACAACATCCAAAGGTCCCAGGCCATACCACGAAAATCACCCCCAAACAAGTTGTCGGATTATATATATATATATATATATACACACACACATACATACATACATACAGATATAAAGGTTAAACTTTTGTTTACAAAAAAAAAAAAGCTGCTCCAAATCGATTAGGTCATTTTTTGTGAAGAACTAATAATAAAAGACCAGAAGTCTAAAATGTGTTACGTGTTAGAGTAAAAATATACAAAGTACATTTCAAAGTCCAACTAAAGGAGAATGTAGTGCGTTCATTGTACCCATTCTGTCCATCAAAATTCGTTTCGGATTTTGAGAAGGAAGCACTATGGCGCGAAAAGAGGAAGCGAAAGAATCGAAGAAACAGTTAAACGAAGAAAATGCATTTCCTGGTTTTTGTTAGCGCATCAATTAGGGAATATGATTTTGATTTTGGAGAAACTTTAGTGGACAATTTCCCTCTCACGAAAGTCTAATGGCAGAAAAGGCTGTTTCTAAAGATATAAAATCTCCATTCACTTGAAAGTGTTAATTCAAGAATACACGTGTCTAAAGAAAAATACGAATTGTAAGCACAAATTAAGGAGTGAGAGAATACATATTTCTATTTCTTCCTTGCCCGGAGGGTATAGGATCAATAGGTTTTGAGAAAAGTTATAGTGGCGGAGACAGGATTGTGTATAACGATTGTTTATTTTCATTTCGTTTTGTTTTGCTTTTATTTTATACGAATCTTAAGTCAAACTGAACAATAACCACTTGAATGTAGTTTAGTGTTGAGTATTTGTATAAATTGGACGGGAGAATCAGAGAAAATATCTTTAGATCATATTGTAAGAATTTTAACTTCATTCACCGGAAACATCATTTCATTTTTTATGATTACTATTTAAGTATTTTTATCTTAATTAATTTTCTAAATAATACTTTTGTTAGCATGCCGGTGTATTTTCTAGATTTTGTAGAATGGAAACACAAGTTGGAGAATTTCTAAAAATGATATATCATTCTTAACCTGAAACAAAACAATTTATTCAAAACATTTTTAACGATTCTCAATGAATGACTTAATTGAGGATTTATATTGGTTAAACTACTTCAAGTTCCTTTCATCCTTAGAATTCAAAGGGCACTTAAAAATAGAAATTAAACTATAAATTAAAGAAATTGTGTTGAAATATTATTCACTTGCAAAATAAATTGTCCAGATTTTTGTGATGTAATTTATACTGAAGGCAGTTTTATTTACTTCTTCATCGTTTAATTACTAATTTTACTATGACCCATATATATAATACGACCTATTTTTAAATAATGACTGCAATACACCGGGGCCCAACTCTTAGGACCATGAATCCCTTGAATGAAATTAAATGCTCAAAATAATTAATCAGTAAGTTTAAATTTTTAATTATGAGCATAATTTCACGTTCCACAACAAATAATATTCCAGCCTGTTGCATAATAAATATTTATGTTACGGCATATAATAGTAAATAAATTAAATAATGTAGGCTCCTAAAAAAAGGAACAAAAAAAAACATTTTTATTTATTACGCATCATAAATAATGCCTAATGAAAATCTTGACAGTTAATTGAAAATTTATAGGCTTTTAAAGCATAACTATACAAGCTTTTAAAATCAATATTTTCAAGAGCAACTAGAATACTTTTCAAATTGATGTCTAGATGGCAGCACTGATTATATGAAAATTGTGTTTTCATGATTTTTCAGGGAATGTAGCTCCGACGAGGCTTTAATCCGTGGTTAATACCTTGTCTTCTACTGGTGTGTTTTCATGTATTTTGGACTATTTTTTTTTGTAAAAATATAGAGTTCTCAAAACATATTTCCTACCAAATTCTGTAAAAATATCATGAAAATTTTAGTTTTTAAAGCAGAACTAAGTTAGAAATTTCTTTGAAATATTTTCAGAATGTTTAATTTTGTAATTAAAAACACACAAAATCAACCTTCACGTTTTGCTAAACAATGTGTACTGGAATGATACCACAAAAATACCTTCTGCATTTTCGTAAATTCAAGAAAAAAATATTAAATATAAAAATATAGATACTATTTTATTTTCGGAAAGAATGCTTAATTTAATTTATGCACAGAATAATTAAATCATAATGATTAGAAGTAAATTTCAAAAACTAATTAAGATGTTATAATTAATTTTAAGAATGATTCTTTGAAATGAGGAAGGTTTTTGTGGATTCCTCTGTTCGGAGACTTTAATGCCTTTTTTAAAAATTACTAAGCTACTCGCTATAAACAGAACACAGCATTTAAATATTAAACTAATTTTGCACAGTTAATAAGTGATTACATCAAGGCCCCAGCACTAGAGGGAACGGGCCCCCTCAAGAAATACCTACAGTAACACATTATTGTACCGTGCTTCGATATATCCCGAATTAGAATAGATCGCTTCTGTTTAGCTTGTCTTCCGATGAATTTTCGATTTTGGAAGCTAAGAAAGTATTGATCTGCTTTATTTTTTCTTTTGGAAATTGCCAAACTGAATCGGAATAAAGTATTTGTGTATCCCAAATGCTAGAAAATGGAGGGAATTTTAATTTCTGCACACAATGAATACTCGTTTTTTTAAATCCAAATTGTATCGTTCTTTTTCATGTCTCCAAGGAGTACGATGTATCCACATTACCAAAATATATCCCAAGTACTCAATGCAGTAAAACTCACGTAGCGTAGATGTGTAAATTTTTCAATTTTTTTATGCAATGAAACACTTTTATAATGGAAAGATGAAACGATTTATAAACTCTTGACGCCCCAAATCGACTGTATTAGAGAAAAACTTTTTACATATCCGGCGGCGTCCCGCTTTAACCTCGTTCCCTGATAGATCTCAGATGAAAAATGGCGACTTTCTTAGGTTTCGATTGTTATTGTTTTACACCTGGAACCTAAAAAAATTATTGAAAATGGCAAACAAAAAAAACTGAACTAAACTCTGTAAACTAAAAATGTTGAAAACGACCTAATCATCAATAATGTTGAAAAATTACTACAAAAACCTTTCATTCAAGATCGATGTTCCTTTTTTTTTGTCAAGATTTCAAACAAACTTTGGTTGGACTTAACCAAGAGGCAGAAAAATAAAAACTGAACACAGAAAAACTGTGAATGTACAGTATATTTATATATATATGTAGTCAGTTATTTTTTTTTTCTTATATACCAATTTATTAGGATCCCCAAAGACCAAGACAGGATCATTTATCATCTAGCTAAACTGTCAGTACTGGAAATTGAGGATACTTCGGGCCAGGTTCTTTTTTAAAATATAGAAAATTATCAAAAAGATGCTCTAAAATTCTTTTAAAAAAAATACCTATTTATAAAATATGAGGACCGACGAATTCGAAAAAATGTACAGATCTGGAATCAAGAGATAGCTACGAAATGCTGACAAAGAGATGTGCACTAAAAAAATCGAGGGTTCTGATTACAATAAAAAAACACAAAAGAGAAAGGATAGGAAAGAATATAAAAACAACAACATTTTCCCTTTGAATCGTTGATCAAGTTATTTTTAATTGAACTTTGTGAGAAACTGTCACAAAGAAAGAACGACGGAAGTTGTTCGGCGAAAGCATGTGCCAGACGCCATTTTCGCCCGATGAAGCTCTTGTTCCATTTTCGTGCTGGAAAACGAAAACGAACGAAGTTGACCTTGCTCTCGCATAACGAGGCAGAAAAGCGTCTTCCGATTCTTCCATGGGCTGACCGCAGACCTACTTTCCGGGACGAAAGAAAACAGTAAAGAACAGGTGAAAGAGAAAAGGATAAAACGTTCTTTTTTAATTCCAGAAAAGAGGCTAGGTGATTAACCGATGTATTCTGCACGAACATCTGTTTTGTAATTTCCGAATAAAAACGATAATGGAACTGTCCCGTCGTGATTTCGAATTCTGTTTACTTTCTGGTTTACTGTTCTGCGAATAGAAGTGTAATTGTTGACAGCGGGCGACGATGAAAGCGATCCGTTTTTAAAAATAGCCGCTGTTCTCATTTCAAATATTGGAACTTTCTATCTCTAAATATTAAGTTTTAAACTTTATTTTCGAATCTAATTTCCATTTCTAATCTTTTTTTTGATGTAAATAATATTTTAACTAAGATTTTAAATTGTTTTTTTCCAATCCGTTTCTTATTTTAAAATAATTCATGCTAGAGATTTCTTCGAATTTCTACATTTTTCATTTAATCGTTTCGTATCTCATTTCCTTTTCCCGTGTTTCTTAGAAAAGTAAATTTATTTTCATTTTATTTTAGAATCCAATTTTTTGTAATCTATTTAAAACTCAATTATTTTTAAAGAGCGAAATCTGGAAATACATAGTAAAATTCAGGTAATGTGTCGAATCAACCTGTCATTCTTTAAATGAGTTTGCGATTCTGGTCCTGTCCTGGTGTCCTTATAGGTGATACAGTTTCTCATGAGCGTAAATATCAGTGAACATTATTTTAATTCGAGATACACATTCAACTTTAATTTCTGTTTATGATACTGATTTATTCTAGAAGGTTCCGAGCAACAAATCTTGTACAACTTCGGTGTACAACACGCTGACTGTTGACGGACTGCTTCTGTCTGGTCTTCATCTGGACAAGATGAGAGACAACCATTTTAGTTTTAATCGCTTTTTAAAAAATTCAGTAGGCTAAATTTCCTAAAGGGTAGGTATGAGAATTCTAGAGAAATAAAAAAAAGGTTGAGTTCCAAAAAAGCACAGACGGACATTACATTATATAGTATATCTAGTTATAGTATAGTTTATATAGTATAGTTTCTTTTGCTAAAAGGACCAGTATTAGTGTTCCTCGAATCGGGTTTTCAGATATTCATTTCATTGGAGTTCCATTAAACGACAAGTCAAAAAGGAAAGAACTTCGCTAAATTGATTTCTACGAATGCCTGAAAAAAGACTACGATAGACTTCCCAGTAAACGTTAAGCATCTTCGTAAGAACATCGGTGAGAGCAAACCTGTTCACTTATGAACAAAAGTAAGTGTACATTACGGTCTAATTTAAAAAACGAGAGTCCGGAGCCATCTCGAAGATTTCTACAACTATCTGCGTATTGCAAATGGAGAAAAAGATAACATTGTTGTTTAATAAATAATTCCCCGTAGGTCATTGCTGTCAGTTCCTTTCGAACACAAACGTTTTCCCAAACTATGCGGCCCACTTATTTCACAACCCATTCCACAATATTCTTGAAGTTGTGAAGTGCAGCTTGTCCGCTTTTGGACTTTGAGCCCATAATAATAAAATAATAATGATAAAAAATAAATAAAACATAAAAACACAAATTTTAATTCTTGAATTGTGCATCACTGATCTATAGACTTCTTCTTCTTCTAAGTGAGTTACTTAAAACCCACAGCAGATTGGCAGGGAAGGCCTCTAATGAATAAAAGAAAGAAGACCTGGGCATATGGGAGGCGCGCTAGGTGCGCCAGATTATCCGAGACACTGGTCTATAGACTGACCACAGAACTACTTTCAGAATGACAGAAAGAGAATAGAACTCAACATATATTCATATTGGACAGCCTCGTCATTTCTTTATTTGAGGGTTCCGCATCCCACTTATCTCCAAATGATTCGATTAGATTAAGCAAAAATGTTAGTGTACTTCCCAAAGCAGTTTTTAAATAAAGTGGATACTTATAATAGTAAAAAGAAAGTGACCGAGCGCAGTTGAAAAAGAAAAGAAAGAAAATTATTTTTTAATTCTAAAGTGGTGAGGATATTAACTGAAGCGCGCTAGAAGGTATTGTGAAATTTTCGTATGAAAACGATTATGTAGTATCGTGATTTCGAATTCTATTTACTTTTTTTTGTAATCTGTTCCACGAATAGAAGTAGAATTGTTGATAGGTTATAGTGATGATTCGAGGCCCAAACGTACACTCTTTCACTAACCAAAATAAAAAACTTCAAAGAAAAAGAAAATTTAGAATAAAAAATGTTCCATTATTTTCTATGATTCTCCTGTGTTCTAAAATCTAAGTTTAAGATTCCATTATTTATTGATTTAAAATAGACTGGAAGTTGAGATGGACTTAATATTGAAATTACCAGACATGGAGCCAAACATCGATAAGCAAATTGCTAGAAAGCACTACCTTACATTGTTCATATTAATATGAATGTTTTGATATTTTGACGTCTATCCTTACTATTATAATTTTAGAAATTAAAATAATAATATTAAAAAAAAATAAAAAAATAAAAACATTTTAAATAATCAATAGGATGTTTTTTTTTATTTCTGCATTTTATTTGTTTTTATGTTTCACAAATTTAAAATTGTCATCACTAATTTATTAAAAATGGATTTAATTTTTTACTCCCAAAATTATAGATCACTATTAGAGATTGCAATCCGGTAGGATTTTCATTCCGGCCACTTCCGGCCGGATTGGTACTTAGTTAATAAGTCTATCTAACCAGTATGTATTTTTCCAAAATCGGCTAAGTAGGTAAAAAGGATATTATTCCAAATTGACGAACGAAACGTTTATTTTAGCATTAGAAAATCAACTTTATTAATAATTATCCATAGGTAGGAAACCAAAAACCAACAATAAATTATAGTAACTACTAGTACTACTAGTAGTAAGTATTAAACGAATTGATGATCAGTCTTACTAAATTTCCACACCAAAAAACATCAGTTTGTTTTATACGTAGTACTTTTCTATTGATCTAAAATTAAGTAGTCTATCTCTAATGTCGTTGAGCAAATGACATATAAATTGTACCTAACCTTGTCTCATACTAACAAAAAAATATAATCTTTGGCAGTTTTGGGTCAACATAACAAACAAGGGAGCTCTTAATTCTTCTTAATTGCTTATATCGAATTCATATAGTAATGAAAATCACTTTAGATTTTGAAAGAACGATCTAAGGAAACAAATCGTATGAATTCTGTCATCCTCCAACCTACTTCTCAATGAACTGCCAATATAACCAGTGGCCGAGAAGGCCCTCTCAGCTTCGACACTAGTGGGTTTAACTTTCATTAAGTAGTCGCACATAAGAGACAAATATTTTCCTTTGACTCCATTTCATATGAAGTCTTTTCTTTCTACAGTATTTTCTCAAAATCTGCTACTTTTCTAAAATTTGTCTTTTTGCAATGGTCTTCATTTTCTTGCAGTATTTGCTTTTCTAATTCCTCTTTATAAAAAAAATATTATTGATAATTTAATTTATTATTTTTGCTAGAATTCTCCAAACTGATGACTGAAAAATATAAAATCGATTGCTTGATAAACGATTTTGTAACTTTGAAGCTGGGTTTGAAAAATCGATTATTTAATTTTAAAAATATCGAGTTTATCGGATCCGGATCGGATGCGATAGATGTTGCTGGATCCGGTAGGTAGCCAAATGATGCCGGATTCGCCGGATCGAATTTCAATCCCTAATCACTATGACCTTATGACCTTTGAGTCCCATTTAATTTTATAATTTTCAAGTGGAGTTCTTGGATTGATAAATTTGGGAACCACTGGTGCCACATAATTCGTAAATAAAACAGTGAAATTTATAATTGAAATGCCCCTTGCATTACTCCCTCTGTGTATTGTTTATTATCACTTTTTCGCTCGTTTTTGCACTTTCTCTGACGAACAGCAAATATTAAATCTATGTGTCCTTAGATCTTGGTTCTTAACGACACGGTCTGAAACGCAGTTGATAAAATTATTTCGATGCCTTAAAGTGTGCATTAGTACACATTTCCCCCAAAAGATATTCATCCGGATTTTGTATTGCTTTAAAAATTTTACCTCAACATGTGGTTTTGCATCATTTTAAATATAAAAAACGCATAGAAAGTAACTTTTGCAATGACGAAACTTGTAAGTGATGAACTTGAAAAAATTAATTAAACATATGAATAAACTTTTTTAAATATCCAAATATGGGAAAATATGTTTAAAATAATAAATAAATAATTTTCTTAAATCGATTCCTTCCCCACTTTTACGATTGATATGCAGTTACCAACTGTTAAAATGAAAGGTTAATGTCGCCTTCTGGCACTTAATAATCACCGTTAAATTTGCCGATAACTGTTTTTTTATGAAATTAAAATAACAGTTAACACAGTTATTGTAAAATAACAGTTCTACAGCCGACTCGCATCGTTTGTGAAACCTGTCAGTATCTGGGAGCACGAGCGTGCATTATTCCGCGGTTCTAGAACTTTGGAAACATTCCTCGGATAAATTATGGTTAAAACAGATTCCAAAAAAAAAGCGGCCCCTTCTTAACTCACTTTGTGCAATGCATGCATCAGAAAGGGCAGACGAATGCTCGCCGGACATTGCCGAACAGGTGGTCACGCGAAGCGGGAAAAGTCTTCGTGCGAGATCCGGTGGCATTCACCTTGCGGCCGCCCTCCTCTGACACGCTGACCTCGATCTTGCAGACGATAATAACATGTGGGTGGCGACGGGATCTGGCAGCGGGAAACCCCTCCTATCCTCATTGCATCCTCAAGAGCAAAGAAGGAAGACCTTCAGAAAGACCTTGCTAATATGCGTTGTTGTCGAGATCGGCGATACTGCATGGATATATTTTGGTGAATACATTCCGTGAAATCCGGGTATCGGACCGGTGGTATCATCGAACCAAGTCAATTTTTTTCCATTCGATGCTAGTACGATATTAAGTAGATCCTATCCAAAATCGATCCGGAAAAGGTATAAGAACTTGTGATATTACAATTCAAATCCGAAAGCGGTCCGATACCAAACCATTTGTACCGGTACTGGAATCGATATACTCTATAAAAAAACTGTTGTCGTCAAAACCGGCTTCGTTCGAATGGGGTAGGTCGACTTCGATACTTTTCCTCTAAGGTGCTATGCAACATAAACAGCCGGTGCAAATTAGGGGAGAGTAACGGAAAGAAAACAGGAAGTACTGTGAAACCTAAAGCTTTTTTTTATGGAATAGAATATTGATGCTTAAAGGATCGGTACTTCTTGTCCTATCGTTTAAGTGTATCGATACAACGTGCGCGTGAGGGATTTTTACGTTAGTCCGCAATTTACACTTACTCGGCTTCTGAAAACGTTTTCTCACACGCAAATGTGTTTCCAGAGACACCATTAATAATTTCTCGCTCTCAGATTTTTAGTTTTTCAGGATTTTTGACAAAACAGCTGAACTATAAATATTTTTTTAATTTTGATTTCTTCGTGTCTATCTCCAGGTCAGGGAAACACTAGGCCTTCTCGGATAGGAAACTGGTCCACATGCTTGAGTAAGGTTGTGGAACTCTTTCTTCTTAGTTCACCGACATCTATGGCTTAGAATATTTGGCTCACTCAATTTTTAAAATTGCCCAGTGAAATTGGGACAATTTTCTCTTGTCCAGTGCTAGTAGAACTGGCCTATCCGGCAGGGGATCAAGAAGTTGTCTCACAGGGGAGATGGGAAAGTAAATTGGGTAAGGGTTACCGTTTTGTGAGCCCACTATCATGTGACCAAATCTTGACGTCGCGTGACCCTCAGACTACTTTTGTCTGCCAGGTGGACAAGAGTGTTCGTCATCGGATTGGTTCCAAAGGAGGCGCTCATTCATCGATTCATCATCCGATGGGTCCTCCTGGCATAGCGGCAGATTATCGATTTCGCCTATTTTGTAGATACTCTATAGAAACCCGCATTCCAACACCTACCCGGTCATTCGATGTTACATCGCCAAAACATCTCAAATGAGTCAACCCAGTCAATTTTTCTCAGAACAAATTACTACTAGTAGACGTGTTGGTCACAGTTTCTGACGCTCCTCTCAATTGAAATGCCCAGTCTACTTCTACTTCATGGACGAAGTTGCATGGGTTGTCTACACACCCAAGAAACTTCGTTCTCTGTAGGGGCGTAGTGTGGGAACATGAGTAGGTTGGATTCAAATGAAAAGGCTATTTGGGGTAATTTAGTATTATTATTATCACCCCACTCCACTATGCGGCTCTAAGCCTATTGTCGAATCGAGGGAGTGTTGATGTGGGAGCTATTTTGAGACAAACTTCTCTCTGTCTTGTATGGTTTTATGACCCGTGTACACGGTTTCATTTCAAGACAGGGTTTCGAGGAACTGGAATAATATCTCCATTTCATCAAAACTTTTAACCTTTTCGCGTACTTCGTAACTGAACTGTTCGAAACAATTGAATGTTTATTGCTCACAATTTTAACAGTGAACGCGAGAAGTAATTTGTATAGCAAAGTAAATTGGCAAATATTTGAAGCATTTTGTTTGCTCTTTTTGAACAGACGAATGGCTACCGCAGCTCACAGAATTAAATTATCTCGGTAGGTATTGCAAATAGCAGTGCTTTTCAATACTTGTGTGTGTGATTTCATAAGTTACGTTGTATTTTAAATATTGACAAAACTTTATAGTTATTCGATTCAGGATAGTTATTATAGTTATTCGATTCAGGATAGTTATTATAGTTATTCGATTCAGGATAGTTATTATAGTTATTCGATTCAGGATAGTTATTCGAAATTAAAGGCAGAGCTTTTTACGTATTTAATTTACTAACAGTATTTGAACGTCTAAATGAAATACAACGAAAATAAGTGACACACGGAAGTTGACTTTTGTGTGTCTGATCTGAATTCTCACTCTTGTAATAGCAATTTTATAATTAAAAGTATTTTCTGCTTCGGTCACACAACGAACGCTTCTGTTTTAGGTCACTCAACGAACATAGATGTCTGTTAACAGATAAGTAGCAGATCACGATTGCCATTCGAGAAGAGAGGAAAACTGGGGAGGGAAGAGCCTCAGCTTTAAGCCTCACTAGCTTATCAGAAAAGGGACTAAGTGCCCTCATTTCTGTTTTTTAATTGGCAGAGGAAACAATGAGATTGTTATGAGAGACGTTCTTTTTTGCTCTTTTAACTGCCACTAGCAATTTGGAATCGGAATACTATCCTCGCCTTAATGAAACCGAATTCCAAAAGAATGAGACCGAGTTTAGAATTCTTATGCCAGTGAGAGTGCCATTTTTAGCCACCCGTCAGTACAAACGGAGATTTATGGTTCTCATTCACTGACGTCATATTTCTCAGGTGAGGTAGTTAATTAACTTCCAACGGGATAAACACAGCGAACTATTGGCGGCGACGGTCCGGTATCCGTTCCCAAGGGCAAAGTTTCGTCATTTTGAACCCCACGGTCAGATGACGAGAACACTTGAGTTGACACCCCACTCTCTAAACCTCGCCAACGTTCAGGCCATTTGAGGCAACGACAAATTTAACTTACGCCTTCCCACGTGTATACGACGGTCTTTGGCTGAACCTAGTTTAGCTGGAATTCGCACCCATCTGTTAGCTAATCCGTTGCTCTTCCAACCGAACTACCAAGCCTGACGTTGATTGATTGATTGATTGATTGATTTGATTCGTTCTCCCAATAGGAAAGAAAAGCAGTTATCACATGATTTATTGAAACTATCGATGGCATCAGAGATATCATGTTGAACCTAAATATATTTAAGACTTCGCTGCCGATCTCGTACCAGCGCATGATGTGGTTTCAACACAAAATAGCCTATCACGCACCAGTGCGTGGTTTAGAGAGATATGTGTCGTTGTAGCCAGTCACGCGTTCGCGCGGGAATAGCAGTGCTTCAACATTTATTCTCCACTTTAATTGTTTGGTGTTGGCGTGGTATTGGCGTAGAGTAAAGGTTGGAAACTAGTTCTAAAGATATGTGGTTTTTCGAAAGTTTATAGCTTTATTAGTTATTAAAAAAAAAATCTTGTAATATGAGTTGTGTGTAGAGACGATAGTTCTGCAGGGCCTTCACGCTCCCGAAAAAGAAAATGCAGTCTAATAAGCCTCTAACAGATGATCAAATTGCAAATGTGTTGGCTGAGCTTTTACCAATCTATTCTGGTTTTGGCTTCTGGGAAAAACCCATTTCTACGGCGGGGCAATAACTATCAACGCACCCTATCAGCTTCGGCAGCGAACGTGTTAAACAAAGAAATGACATTCTAGAAGAAAGAGTTAACAAAAAAATGTGTAAATTGAACGAAAGAACATTTACTGTATTCTTTTATCCAGCTAGTTTCACAGACATGGAGTACACTTGATTTCCTAAAGAGCAAACACATTTCGAGGCTACGGAGTTGAAGATTCAAAGAAGGAGAAATCGCCCTATTTTTTGCTTTTTAAAAACAGCCAATTTTTTCAGCAAAAGAGCAATTTTACTTGAAAGTTTTTTATCATTCAAGAACTATTTTGATTTATTACTTTGGTTGTAGAATTAGGCGTTAATTGCTTCTGGCATTGAGTATTTGTGTGGAACCATTAAAGCAGCCATTTTCAAACATGATTCGGCCACACACATGTGTTTTCGTAAAAATAAATGAATTTTCATTTCATGATAGATTCCAGAAGTGCGATCGAAGATGATTCATCTCACACTGTTATAGAGCTTGCCGCCACGCTGACCAATGAGGTTAATAATTTTAAGGTTACGTCATTCGCAAGAATAAATAAAGTTACATCATGTGGAAGGACATCCAGGACAATTGAAAGGTTATGCCCAAAATTTAACGTAAAGAGAAAATTAAACTACAGCATTCAACTAAACCCAGTTTGTCTCAAGTGGAAAAGGGCAACCGTAACCCGGATGGAGGAGTCACGGATTAGCAACCGGAGAGTTGCGAATTCGAATCCAACTCAAAAACCTCGTGTACAAAGGGGATGATGCACGTCAAATCTGTCGTGGCCGCACATGCCCTCACGTTGGCGTGGTGTGGAAGTTTAGAGACTGGGGTGCCAGCTCAGGTGTTGCCTCGTCATCTGACCGTTGATCAAAATGACGCGATGTTCTCCAATCTTTCCCTTTAGGATTGATCCGTCACTCAAAGTCCGTTGTGTTGCTCCGGTGCAATTCAATTACCTACCCAAGTGAGAAAACGATGGGGAATTTTGGAAGTATATATCCAAAAGCTGAATTTTAGAGGAAATAAATTGAATCCTGTACTCACATTTGAGATCTAAAAGTAACTCTGTAACAATGGAATCAACAACTGAACATCTATAGGGATTAAGAAAATACTTCACTTTTCGATCTTGACAGCAAATTTCGTGACACTTTCTACCCAAATAGAAGTCTGGTTAAGAAAGCGTAGAAATACACTTTTAAAACAATAACCTAATCGATTGAAGTCGAATACCATATGAATAATAACGAGGAAGAGTTAAGAAAAACCCTAAACCACGTGCGCCACTTTGAAATTTAATCGCGCGTCGATAACGATTGAGACAATAGATTGAAGATTAATATCTCTCCAAATAAGATGAATGATAATAATACTCTGAATAAATTAGAAATTTTGGGTAGTATGGTTATTGTCAAACAAGTCTTTCCTCTTTTTTGAATACATGGGAGATTTCGGCCGGATATCTTATAAACAATTTCTATTTTCTAAAGTTGACAGACCATAATCAGAAAATCTTGAAACTATTATTAGTGTCGAAAGTTAAATCAGTGTGCCATAAAGTACTCGGCCATATTACGTTTTTAACTATTTCATATAAGGGCCTAAAATTTTTTATTTAAAATTTTGCCACATTACCAAAAGTTCTGCTAAAATATTTCAAGTATTTTACGAGGACAGTTAAAATTTTATAACAAAAAAAAATAGTCTTTCTATTTAATCTTCGATCAAAATAATCGATTTCCCAATCATTTCAAAGTTTCTCTTCAAGTTTAAGTAGAATGAAATTGAGTCCAATTTGGAACTCAATGCCTGGTGCAAAAAATGGTATTCAGGCCGCAATCGAAGGTGTGAGACCAAATGCGAAAATTCTTATGGCCATTGATTTTCACTTTTTTATTTAACAACGGTACTTTTTACGGATTGAATACGTTAGTATGCATGCTTTCATGGGTTATCTTACATTTTGAATATTTTAAGCAAAATCTTTCAAAAGTATTTGATTTTTCTATCAGAAAATATGGAGTATGGGTATTTTTTAATTAACGTCACACTGGAGCTACTCCGACGGTCCGGGATCAATCCCCCTAAGGGATAGAGCCGAGAACACCACGTCATTTGAACCTCGGTCAGATGCCGAGGCAACACCTGAGCTGGCAACCCACTCTCCAAACTTTCACACCACGCCAACGTTAGAACATTTGAGGCCACGATAGATTTTAAGGTGCACCAGCCGCCTCTACACCATAGGCTTTCAAACATCCATGCACTGTCCCGGATTCGAACCCGGAACCTTCCGATCTAGAGGCTAACACCTGAACCACCAGATAGTTGGTCGGCCATGGATGTTTGTAAGCGTATGCTGTAAGGCGGCTAATGTACCTTAAATCTGTCATGGACGAAAGTGCTCACGTTGGGTTGGTGTGGAAGTTTGGACAGGGGGTGCCAGCTGAGGTGTTACCTCGTCAACTGACCGTGGTTCAAAATGACCCTCGAATCTTTCCCTTAGGGTATGGATCCCGAACCGCTGTCAATAGTCCGTTGTGTTGCTCTAGTACAACGTTAATTTAAAGTGACCAATCGGCCCCTGTAACGACACGAGGGTCAACTCAACGATGGCGGATGAAAAAAAATAAGACGAAATAATTTAGCACTCACCTCAACAGAAACTTTATTGTTGTCTGGTGACGAAGGCGAGACGGCCAACGTCGATACACCTGTAGAAAAAAAAAGCAAGAGTGAAAATGTGAGTTTCATGTTTGAATAGTTAAAAATTAGTTATTCTAAAGAGCACGTTTTAGTGTTGTGCCCTTTTTTCCTCCCTCTCAAAAAATAAATTAAAAACCGAAACAAATATCTAAAAATCTAAATTTAGTGAAACATAATGAAGAAACGACTCTTAGTTTAAAACCCCAGGGGGAATATTATCTTCACCATCTCTATACGAAAAAGTCTTTCAAATCGGAACAGTAGGTACTGGGCATGAAAAGTAGGATGTTACGAGTTACATTTGTTTTGTCTTATAAATTTCAGAACTAGAACATAAATAGAGCGTCGTGTACTAGACAAAGGTACCTGAAATGACCTTCGTTCCGACCGAGGGGTGAAGGAGTTCGCAATAGGTCGAAATTCTACGGTAAGAAATTAGTCACTGAGCTTTGTACGAGGAGTTGCATAGTCGTTCCCCACTCTGCCACATTGGTAACTGGCAGACGCGATTGCAAATATTGGGAAAGGATAAAGGGAACGAAAAAAGCAATTCAATCGTTCAAACTGTCTAGGCACGGGAGTGTGTGCTGTTGTTAGAAGATAATTCACTCAATGGGTTCCCAAGACGTTGGGGTAAGTTTTTACAGGGTGAATAATATTTGAATGGAAGACACATTGTAGACCACAATGCATTTGTTTAAAATTAAAATTCCAAACTGCCCTTCGAGGCCAGTTCGCTTTAATTGTTATTTTTAGCGGCGGTCCTCGCCAAGAGAACCGCTTTCCTGGTTCCTGTAACAATCAACTGTTTCTGATACGATTCAATGTTGTTTTCAATCTCGGAGATTTCGAAACACCTGTTGAGTTAGTTCTATTATTAAATTACGTTGTTTTGGAAAGTGGCGTGGACGCGCTCCAGTGGGCAGCGGGGGCATTCGGGACGAAAGCGAGAACGTTCCTGAAGAGATCGTTTGACGCCTGCCACCCATTGTTGCTGAAACGGCGGATCATTGAAAAAGATGGGGAATTCGGATGAGCGATACGAGCAGGGGTTGTATAGGAAGAACAAATGTCGGAAATCAAGCGTGGAAAATTTCAAAACGCATTTCAGACTTGTTTTAAAAGGAAGTTTGTATCTGTATTGATAAACAGGTTGGTTTTTTTCCAGAGTGGGATTGGTTTCGATTTTTGTGGACACAAAGGGAATATCTACTTTGCTCGAGTCTCAATCTCTTTGGTGTTGAATGCATCCACCCTGGAAGCATTCAACGGACTAACAGTCAGCTTGATTGTGGATCCATCAGACATCAAAATGTAGCTCTTCAAACACTACAAATTTATTTCAAAAGAAATTAGCAAAAAAAAATATTTTTTTAAATTTTGTATTGGAAAACGTTTATTTTAAAATCGAATGCTTTACAGTTACTTTGAAGGCCCGCGGTGGCCCGATTGGAAAAGGGTACATGGGGTCTGTTGCACGTTAAATCTGTCGTAGCCTCCAATGTCCTCACGTTGGCGTGGTGTAGAAGTTCGTAGGAGGTGCCAGTTCAGGTGTTGTTCTCGATATCTCACCGTGGTTCAAAATGACGAGGAATTGTCCTTCCATTTCTCCCATCGGGATAATCCCGGACCATCGCCGATAGCCCGTCGTGTTGCTCCAGTGCGACGGTGATTAAAACACCTTCCTACCTGCAATTACTTTGCTTTACTCTTAAATTTTTCGGAATGTCACGCCATAAATGCGAATCCGGAAAACAAGAAAATATCGCCACTACGCGCCTTTCCTTGTAATCGCCTTCTACATCAGCCGGCCTAATGTGCCTCGTTCTGTAGGGGATACCGGGGCTAGTTGGCGTAAAGAGTAAGTTGGCATTCACTTTGCATTTTTTACCACAGTGATTTCAGAGCGGTGATATTGCCACTATTTAACTACACGTGTATGTTGCATCATCCACTCTAGTTTCAGTGGGATAGAAGCTTCCAGAGAGAGAAAAAAAATTCTGTTTTTTTGCCAATTGACTTTTTAATGGAAGGTTTTGGTGTTTTATAAAGCCTTATAAAAAGTTGATGAATTTTCAAAGGTTGTGTTGGATAGTGTGAGCAATAACGATTGTATTCATGCACTGGAATTGCTTGTAAAGCTTATGTGGAAGAGTGAAGCAGCCATCTTATTTCAAAGGTCCTTGTGGGACAAGTCGGCATATACCTGTATGTCGTGGGGCATGTTGGCATAGGAAAAATAGTAGATATCGACGGTGATGCATTCTATATTTTCATAATGGTGAAAACACACAAACAAACAAGGAATGACAAGAAGGAACGGACACAAACTGATACAACCACAACCAAACTTTTCGAAAATTAAAGCCTCCAATCCGTGGATGATCGCCCTACTTTTTTCGTGGACATGAAGCGATAAAATTACCACTTTCTTTTTGTTTTGCTTTCTTAGTTTTCTCTTTATTTTATATTAAAATAAAAGTTTTAAAGAGTGCATTTAATTTAATTAACTCTCATTGTTACTTAGATCCTATCACAATGACAAGCTATTCCACATCAGAGGTAAGTTGGCAAAGTTTGAACACTTTCGCAAACAATATTTAACAAGCAAACTATACTATTTTCAGTGATGATTTCTTCATTTGGAATCATGGAATCCTCACGTTCGGTAGGTGTGGAAGTTTGGTGAGTGAGATACCAGCCCAGGTGTTGCCTCGTCATCTGACCGTGGTTCAAGATGACGTGGTGGTGTCCTCATATCTTTCCCTTAGGGGATTGATCCCGTATCGTCGTCAATAGGTACGGGACACATACTTTATTTAACTGTGAAAATGTCTTAATTTGATTTATAATTCGGCTTTTCGAAGAAAACAATTAGGATGCCACAAAAAAAAAGTGTTTTGGACTCAAAATATGTGCAGCGGTTGGAGCAGGGTTTGCGCGTAAACCATCCATCTGCCATTTTGTCCTCTGTTTACCACGTGAGCTTGCTTGCTCTCATAGTGGTTGGTTCTCGCGATTTCGACATTCTTCCAGCACAAAAATTGTCCAGGATGTTCTGTGATAAGAGCTGCTCTAAACTTTCCAGGAATAAGAAGCAGATAATTGAATCGCCCGAATTAAACACACGCCCTCGAATTGAATTTACAGCTCTGGATAAATAAGCTTTCTCATTAAATGGGTACGTAGGTATTTTTATTGATTTTGGACTAATGGCAACGGTCCGGGATCCATAGACCCGAGGACAACACCACGTGATTTTCAACCACGGTCAGATGACGAGGTCGTATCTGAACTGGCTCCCCACTCTCCAAACTTCCACCTCACGCCAACGTGAGGACATTGGTGGCTGCGACAGATTTGACGTGCACCAGCCTCCGTACACACGTCGGTCTTCGACTGGACCTAGTTTCGAACTCGCAACGGATTAGCAACTGAGTTTCGAACTCCGGTTGCTAATCCGTTGCTCTTGAAATTGGGCTACCTCGGCCCCACATAAATAGAATGCGAATACGAAACAAAATAGTAATGGTAATAACTAAACAAAATAACAGTGGTAATATCAAAACAAAATAGTACTAACAACCCCAAGTGCAGAATTATTTTCAGTGTTTTGCAACACAACTCCAATCAATTGCAATTGCACTGCAGGCATTTTGTCCGAATTTCGAAAACTGCAGTCAAATCAAAAACAGACGTCAAACACAATCATCGGCTCAATATGTATTACATTTTTATAACAAAACATCGAAATTAATTAACTTACTTATTTCAAACCAAGGCATATTTTCAGAATTTGCAATTCGGGTCGTTGACTTTTGTAAGTTAAATATTTTGTCATGGACATAGAAGATGTGTTGTTTATAATGCGTTTGTGGTCATTTGTGTGTGGGGAGGTTGTTCCTTAGGTAGAGAAGAAAAAATTGTGGCAAGGAGAGCGTTTTGCACTGCAGAACATCGTAACTTATGATAGAAAAAAATGGCAGTTTTAAGCACTTGGGATAACAACAAAGTGCGAAATCCAAAAACACAGTTGTCACACCCAAATCTCTTTAAGGCGGTGTAATTATCTCGTACGATCAAAAAACATAACCGTAGAGCGACGAAAGCCGACCCAAATCTCTTTTACACTCATTGAATACTTCTTGAAGCAAGGTGAGAGACAGAGAGAGAGAACTCCCGATTCCTAAAAAGCAGCAGAATCTCTTTTCTGCTGTTCATCGGGGTGAGAAGTAAAAAGGAACGATTTCGTACCCTTTACATTGGCATTTGTAATATCTGTAATTGTTCTAGGATGCTGACGCATGGAATATGAAGAAATTGCCATAAGGTATTTCCAGAAAAAAATCTCTTAAGTTGAAAGTCAAACAAGTATTCCGACGAGTCTAGAGGCTACTTAAGAAACGTGCGAGCATTAATCATCCCTAAGTGGGAAAAATTCTACGGTCGCATTAATTTTCTTCGGATTTTTCACTGAATGTTATAAAATGTTCAGTTTTCAATTTTGAGGGTGCAAGCGAAGTTTCATTCTGTTCCAGAAGGCCATTTCGATAGTTAAATCCAACAGAACCCTTTCAAGCCTATTGGGTGATCTGGAGCAACGCATTGGGCATGGAAATGTATTGAATACACAGTATTAAAAAGCAATGAATATTAATTGTCAGTATACGCATAAGCGCCTACTTACCGACCGCAACCAAAAGCATGGCAAAAGCAATTATTCCACCCGCTGCCATGTTCAGACCTTCTCCAACAGCTTCTCGGACGAGAAATGATCCAAGGTCCAGTCTTCTTTTAACCCAGAATCGTCCCTTCCGAGGGGCAACGACCCCCACTCAGGGCCCCCGGGGACCTGTCCCACTTAGGAGGACGCTATCTGGGCCAAGTTTCTGCAGATCGGAAAGTGGAGCAGAGGGGTCGGTGCGTGGTCAGCAATGGCGGAGAGGTGTCGACTTGGGTTTTCGGGTAAATGGTTTCCTTTCGAGCGAAAGTTAAAGGTCGCGTTTCGATGATGCGCTATCGGTGCCAGATCGAATTGTGTTTGCGGAGAAGAACCCGCGTGAAAAGCAGCTGGAAAACAAAGGAGCTTATCACATTCATTAAGGAAATAGTCAACTTTAAAAACAAACTTTTGAAGTCGTTATCCACTGTTGTATAATTTTCAGACTGTTTTCCTCCAAAACCCCGGTATACTAAATCTATTGTTACTAAAACTTTCGCATAACATTATTGTGAGGAAGTACTACACAATACGGGATCAAAGTTTTACTACATTAACAGAAATCCACAGGCCCCACGCTTATTAATTTTCCGCGATTCTCGTTTTTCTATATTTAGATAATTATTTGCCTGAGAAGCAATTTTCAGAGTAGCGATGGCCCAGCAGGTAGAATCGTGGATAAGCAACGAATAAGCCACGAGTTATTGCACCTTATACCTGTCATGACATCAAATTCGCTCACGTTGGCCTGGTGTCAAATCAATTTTGGAAAGCTAAAAAAAAATTGCCCTAAAACAACTAAAATTTTAACATTATCATTAACATTAACCAAACTTTCAAAATTTGTCGCACTGGAGCAACTCAACGAGGTACTGGCGAAGGTCCGGTAACAACCCAAAATAGAAAGTTCCGAGGACAGCATCTCTTTTTGAGCCATGGTCAGAGGACAATTCAAAACTTATGGAAATAGCGAAACATTTAAAAAAAAGCACACGGAACATTTAAAAATGCAAGTATCCAATCAGCCGAGATCCAATCAATCAGAAAACTAAAGTCAAAACTAACCATGCAAGTGCGCTGAAGCTGCAGACATAACAAGGTATGTACTATAATTAAAAATCAAAAGGAAATCTAAAATAAATATAGAAACCAAAAAGAAAATTTTAAAAAGTAGTAAAAACATTTTTTAAGCTATTAAGTTAAAATGAAAGTGTTTGTGGATCAGGACCTCATCACAGGGAGAGGAGCCTGACCCAAAGAACACGATATGGTGTAAAAATTGCTCATATACTCCCCAAACACCATTATATTATTATTATTCCTAAATTTCATTAAAAAATCCAATTCAATTCCTATGTACGAGGGCTGTGCAATAAAGAATGATCATAAATTAATAAAAAAAATAATTTCCTGTTCTAATCCTCCAAATTTGTATAATCTTTTTCAAAATACATAACAAGCAATGCACTTATCCCACCTCTTTTCCAGTCTTCAAACACATGCTCTAAGCCATTTTTTGACAGCTCCTTCAAAATCGTCTTTTACCACTAACTGTGATGATGAAAACCACTTTTCCTGGAATTCGTGAAAAGAATGAAATCGCATGGTTTACATCAGGACTATATGGAGGATGGGAACACACATGACATTGGTTTTTGAAAGATCTGACAATTTTTTAAGGCGAAAACAAAATTTCAATGCAGTGAATTGCACTTAGCGTGTCACATCCATTTTTGCCGTGTTCTTGGACCGGCTGCCAAGACCTCAGCAATGACGTCATGACCGTGAAACGTGCGCTATATATTCTCCACTTATCCCGCTACACATTCAATATTAATTTTAATTTTCTTGATTTTTTAAATCACTTTAAAAATTGTAATAATTTTTTATTGAGCAGCTCTAGCGTATATATATATATATATATATATATATAGGAGGGAATACCCTCCTCTATAACCAACTCAAATTGAAAACAATTGTATAAGAAGACGTCTTCATATCACATTTTGCACAAACACCGAAATTTCTAATGGAAACATCATGTTTTGATGTCATAATCACGTTCTGCATCGCTAAATTAGTCTAAATATGAAATTTCGTGACTTTCATAATCTTTTTAAATCTAGATATATTCAATCCTAAAGATTTTGTCAATGTTAGGCATTATCTCCACGTAGAAAAACCCTGGTCTGCTTGTTTTTTTTAGCCAGATTAATTGCAGCTTTTTCGCTACCCGAAATTGAAATTTGAACACTATTTCAAACCATTCTTTTTCAGTGATCCAAGATTTGTTATGTATCTTATGTAATTGCAACGATTTGAGAATTGTGATATCTACCATAAAAGTGCAAACGTTGCAAGAATTATTACCCAAGGTTTGTTGAGCGTTTTTTAAACGAACCTAAAATCGCAATAACGAGGACAATTTAATGGAGCGCAAAAACTAATAATACGAATGAACTGAAATTTTGATTGGCCATACTAGAAGTTCTTTTCAATCGATTCCCGTCAAAATATAATAAGGTAATTCATAATATTTTGAAACATTAATTTAATAATTATTATTGCACACTAAAAACAAATTCTTAAAATAAAATATTAGGTATATTTTGTTTGGGTTATTTAACAGAGTAACATAATATAAAATATTAGCTATATAGAAATATTATTTAGGAAGATATCGCTAGAAGAGTCGAAGAAACGGATTTAACATTAGGAGCTCCAATCTTTCTGTACTCATAACTTCGAAACGGAAAGAACTAATGACACGAAATTTGGTATCTGAAGTTAAATATTGATATAGATTTTAAATTGCGGATCGAAATAAGGGGTTTCCATTGGAAATTTTGAAGTTGGAGCTAAATTTAATATAAAGACAACCTCTTATAAAAATTTTACGAATTTGAATTTACAGAAGATGTTGGTTCCTGTTAAATGCCATCTTTGAATTTGCTCTACTGTTAAAAGTGCTCAAATGAAGAGGGGTGGTTTTTTTATCCTCAAATGTACATTCCGAGCAACATGTGGACTTGCATTGATTTGCTGAAATTATACAGCTCCGGGAATGCGTTGGAGGAGGGAAAGGACTTCGGGCTCCTCAACTTCCCTGATGTAGCGCCCGCTGTTCAGGGTCCCCACAATTTGGAGTGGGCGGGATTGCCCATGATATCTAATAGCGCCCCAGACCCTAACGCCTGGCGTTCGTCTAGTATGAAGCTGAATAAAACACTCTAGGAGAAGGCGTTCACTCTGTAGCGTCTGACGAGTACGCGTCCATCGTTATAATCCCGATTGTAGCGGGACTCATCTGAGAAGCGACTTGTTGCCAATAGACCCGCCATTGTCTGTATGGGTGAATCCATTGTAGCCGGAGGCGTCGGTGGTTCAGCGTCAACGTAATACGATTGCTGTTCAACTGGTACCGTTTCAGAAAGATTTGTAACTCAGAATCTAGCTTTCTTTTACAATGTAATAATCTCAAAAACACACCCTTCTCAATAATAAATACCCTTTTCCTTTCTTTAATACCATTTTTGAACGGTTTGATAACATCAAATACTAGCCACTGCGTGGCTAGCCCGGCGTTTCTCGTGCCCGTGATGTAAGGTATTAATCTAGTGTAAAATTTTCCGTAGATTTCAAATCCGTTAAATTTTTTATTCTACCTTTAACGATCGCTAACATAGAAAAAAGCACTGAAGAACGCCAGTGATAACTTTAGTAATATCTTTTGCTTCACTGAAATCCGTTTCGCATGAAATCAAAATGAATGAATCTCGAAACAAACGAAGGTCATTCGAATCTGTTCTCTCCCATTCTAGACAGGAGATGAAAAAACTTGGCATGGTTCCAAAGGCTGACGTCAAGGTGATGTGAGGGCAAATTCTAAATTTTGATGTTTCTTCATTCTGCGGAATAAAGAAGAATGATGAAAAAACTATTAAATTCATTAAAAAATTTCTAGATTGAATTTTAAAATTCGCTTCGACCCTAAAATTACAAAAAATTTTGACTAAATGTGTGCCCAATCTCCTTGCTGTAAGTTCCATAGATTCGTCAGGACTTTGAATGCAACAAACTCTAAACAAACTAACAAAATAAACAAACAGACAAACACTTCCTTTTATAATATTAGATTATACAACCGATACTTAATTCTATTTGTCTACTACTTCTGGAACATATTAGTTGCCTTTCAATTCTATTATACTGTATTTTAATTTTATTTTTTAAATTGGGGCTAGAGACGAACACAAATTTTTATTTAAAATAAAATTCCTAATATAAAAATCAGCTGCTGTTGTGGGTATGATTTCTTATTCTTCTCATTCTTTTTTATAAATTGTCTTGTGTGTTTGCTTTTTAATGGTGCTTGGGGGAATGTATGAGCAATTTTTTAGCATATTGTTGCTCAAACGTAGGAACACCATTTTGTGTTGTCTGGGTCAGGCTCCTTCCTAAAAGACGCCCAGTTCCACCAACACTTTCATTTTCAAAAATAGCCTAAAATGTTTTTGCTACTTTTAAAATTTTTCTTTTTGGTTCCTATATTTATTTTAAATTTTCTTTTGATTTTGAAATTCTCCGGGATCAAACCCGAAGGGAAAAATCCGAGGACCATGCAAGGTCATTTTGAACCACGGTCAGACGACGAGGTCACACCTGAGCAGGCACCCCGCTCTCCAAACTTCCACGCCAACGTGAGGACATTTGAGGCCATAACCGATTGAACGTACACCAGCTCGCCTTTGAACATGACAGCCCTTGGCTGGATTCGAACTAGCAACCCACCGATTGTTAATCCGCTACTCTTCCAACCGGGCTCAGTCATCTGAACGTGGTTCTAAATGGCGTTGTCCTTGAATCCTCTCATCAGGGTTGATCTCGGACCGTCTCCAATAGCCCGTTGTGTTGCACTAGTACGACGTTAATTAAAAATTGCCTTACCGTACCTTAATAATATTAGTTCAAACCCTGATTTATACCCTTCAGAACATGCATGGAGGCATTCTGAGATTCTGTTTTGCTGAGAGTAACAGCTTAGGGGAAATTACATATTTCGAGAAAGCTAAAAACAATATATGCTTCCATATCAAATATGGATGTCAGTTCTTTTAAAAATTCAATAGGGGATGTCAATTTTTAAATTTCTAATGGTAGTAGGAGTAAAAATACGAAGTGATCTGGAAAGCAAAAGAGCTGTAGCATAATAACATGTAAAATGTGAAGAATATGAACTTTAAATGAAAAGGTCATTTGAGAGATAAAAGGGGGGCAATTGGCAATTTTGGAAAATTTTAATTAAAGTCGTACTAGAGCAACACAACGGGCTATTGACGACGGTCCGGGATCACTTCCCTAGGGGAAAGATCCGAGGACAACACCACGTCATTTTGAACCACGGTCAGATGATCAGGTGATACCTGGACTGGCTCCCCACTCTCCAAACAACACCAATGCGAGTAAATGGCCACGTGGGTTTTAACGTGTACCAGCGAAAAAGGTATGGGATAAGAAGAAAAAAACTCTTCTTTATTCACCCAGATACGAGTGATCAAAAACGTATTAAGAAAAAGTATTTTTATTATTAAAAGCTAACCACATATATACCCTCTTAAGGGGGTCCGGGACACATCGAAATTTTTTTTTATTAATTAATTTAGAAATTTGAATTTTTTTGTACTGATTATCCATCTAACTAATAAACAAAATCACAACACAAAACTTTTCCAAAAATTTTTTAAAAATTTTAAATTAAAATTTTTTGAAAAAAAGAGGGGTCATTTTAAATTGCTAAAACTCAAAATATTCTTGATCAATGTTCAAAATTCTTGCTGTAAATTATTCACAAATTTATAAACTTTAATTTTGATTCAGCAATTTAAAAAATATTAATTTAATAAAAAATAAAAAATATTTGAATGAACATTTTTGAAAATTTTAAGGTACTTTCTTTTTAAAAAGTCATATTTTTAAAAGTAAATATTTGTTTTACATTTGCTGAATAAAAATTAAAGTATAATGTTTGAAAAAGATATATTCCAAATTTCAACCTTTAAACTTTATCGGTTTTCGACTTACAGCAATTTGAATACAGGAAATCTTGAAAAAATGCATCTTGGAGAAAAACGCATTTAAAGTTTTAAAGACAAATCTTGTTGCCATGACAACAACTGTCAAGAGTGGTAGATTTTCAAAACAACGCATCACAAAAATTATTATATCTCTAGTTCTAATTAAGATAGAAACATGATTTAGACGTCATTTTAAGCAGAAAAACACAGAGAATTTCGTAAAACAATATAAAAAAATTCGAAAATTTGACGATTTTTGAGTCCCGGACACCCTTAAGATAGACCGACAAACACCGGTCTGGTGGTTAAGATGTTAGCCTCTAGATCGGAAGGTTCGAATCCGGGTCAGTGCATGGATGCGTGTAAGTGTATGGTGTAGAGGCGGCTGGTGCACATTAAACCTCCGAAAGTCCTCACGTTGGGTTGGTGGGGAAGTTCGGATTGTGGGGTGCAAACTGAGGTGTTGCCTCGTCATCTGTGCATGGTTCAAAATGACGCGGTGTTGTCCTCGGATATTTCCCTCAAGTGATTGATCCCGGTCGCCAATAGCCCGTTGTGTTGCTCTAGTACGACTTTGATTGGAAATTAGCATTCCCACTTAAGATGATGCCATTTGCGTCAATCGAAGTTTCGTCTGAAATCAGTCGAAAAGTGAGCAACCCTCACGGTGGTTGTGTCGACGAGGTATCTTGTGAGAAACAAAATTGTATCAGATCCTGATAGACCAGATATCTCGTCCTGGGATGACCCAATCATCGGCATGATCTAAAAATCGACTGCTTCTAGATGACGAGATACATATTTCGTCTTTAGCAAAATGGGTTCGACCTTGATGGACGAGATATCTCGTCGAAACTCCTTGGAGGGTTAAACACTTAGCTTTACAGCCTTTCGATTGTAATAGGGTAGATAGACATTTAATTAACGTCGTACTACAACAACAAAACGGGCTATTGACGACGGTCTGGCGTTAGATCCCTAAGTAAAGAACCAAGGACAATACCACGTCATTTTGAACCACAGTCAGATGACGAAGCACCACCCGAAGTGGCACCCCACTCTAAAAAATGCCACACCCATCCAAAGTGAGGAGATTGGAAGCCACGGGGGATTTAACGTGCCCCAGCCCCTTTGTACGCGACGGTGTTTGTTGGATTCAAACACTCAACCTTCCGGTTGCTAATCCGTTAATCCTCCAACCTTGCTATCGCGGCTCAATTGTAAAAGGAAGAGACATTTGTGCCGAAATGGTATTCTGGATACGCTCCCCAGACTCAATTACTTCGCTCCAGTTCGTCCACACGACGACATCAACACTACCATCACGACATTTCCGCAATCAGCCGTTTGCGGAAAGGGTTTCCCTACGGAAGCCTTTTGAGCATATTGTCTCGCTGATATAAACCGCACTTAACTATTCTTAGTTACGCACATCAAACACTGAATCAATACGGAATTCTGTTTTACATTTTACCTGCTGTGCGATCTCCAGATAGCCCGATTATCTTAACTATACTCACGATTAGTATTCAACAATTGCGGAATACCTGTTGATAGTTCTCAGCATTGTTTAGGGTTGAGAATGAAGACAATCGTAATCTATGTACATTGTATTCGAAAATGCGGCGCAGTCTCAATGCAGGGGGTTCAGAACTCTCGGGACACACTTCGAGAATCATTTTTTGTAGAGCAATGTAGGGACGTTTAGGAACAAACACGAGAATTGCGATAGAAATGAAACGAAGTGTTTTTTTACGCATTATTCTAAAATTTTATGTACACTATTTTAAAATGACTGCTCAGAGGTGTGACCGCCAACATTAAAGCAAGATTTCAATGCTCGCCTTCAATTGCCGGGATACAGCAGAGGAACGATGTTCTAGCGGGCCAAACCAAACAGTACCCTCCAACGGCGAAAAAAGTCCGTCAATTCATGTAGGTAGGTAGGTATTTGAATTAACGTCATACCGCATCAACACAAAGAGCTATTGACGACGGCCCGGGATCCATCCCCTCCAACGGAAAGTTGACAGAGCTGGTGTCTTTCTCTTCTCAACCACCGTTTGGCCAATCCACATCAAATTTGTTACACTTATACTAAATACTTATCCCTGCGGGTAACGTAAGCTATAACTTTCCCGTCTTCAAACCAATTTGTAGCCATGAACATTGGCACACAGTTAGTCGTAAAATTGCCCTCGAAGCCTTAACTTTAAAATCTAAAACTTGTTTTCCTGCAATAAATGGACATGCACAAGGAATCACGTTCTACACGGTTTGTATATTTATGTCCTATTTGTGCAGATCACAACTCGAAACCTCCATTGGAATAACATTGAGTATAAAACGATTGATATACGCAGCTCAGTAAAAGTGCCCTCGAAGCATTAACTTTAAAATCTAAAGTTTGTTTTCCTGCAATAATTAGACACGGACAAGGACACGCGTTCTACAGAGTTTGCATATTTAAGTCCTATTTGTGCAAGTGACAACCCGAAACCTCCTTTGGAATAATATTGAGTTTAAAACGATTGATGTACGCAGCTCAGTAAAAGTGCCCTCGAAGCATTAACTTTAAAATCGAAAGTTTGTTTTACTGCAATAACTGGACACGGACATGGAAACACGTTCTACAGGGTTTGTATATTTGAGTCCTAATTGTGCAGAGTACAACTCGAAACCTCCATTGGAATAACATTGAGTATAAAACGATTGATATACGCAACTCAGTAAAGTGCCATCGAAGCATTAACTTTAAAATCTAAAGTTTGTTTTCCTGCAACAAATGGTCATGGACAAGGAAACACGTTCCACAGGGTTTGTATATTTGAGTCCTAATTGTGCAGAGTACAACTCGAAACCTCCATTGGAATAACATTGAGTATAAAACGATTGATATACGCAGCTCAGTAAAAGTGCCCTCGAAGCATTAACTTTAAAATATAAAGTTTGTTTTCCTGCAATAAATGGACACGGCCAAGGGAACACGTTCTGCAGTGTTTGTATATTTGAGTCCTAATTGTGCAGAGCCTCCCGTGTGGTGTCCGGGTTAGAATAGCACCAACGTACCCCCTTGCGTGTCGTAAGAGGCGTACTAAATGGGGGTTGAGCGCAAGGCCAATCCCCTTGCCTCATAAAAAACAACTGATTCAGAAAACTCAAGGAAAAACTTCCGGACTGACTCTTTGGAAACGACCTGGCACGAAATCGGACATGTTTTTTGGAACTTGGAATGTTAGAACATTGTATAGAGGTGGTGCACTGAAAAAACTCATTGACGTTTTCATGGAGTACAGGCTAGATGTACTTGCTGTCCAGGAAATTAGGTGGACAGGAAATGGAGTAATTGACAAGCAAAATTGCAGCCTTTACTATAGCTGCCATGATAGATTACATCAATTTGGAACTGGTTTCATTGTCAACAAGAGAATTGGAGACAAAGTTATTGAATTCAAACCAGTGAATGAAGGAATTTGCAGAATACGGATCAAAGGAAGAACACATAATATTTCTATTATTTGTGCCCATGCCCCCACAGAGGACAAAGGGAATGAAGTTAAAGATGAATTCTATGACCTTCTTGAAAAGACACACAGTGAATGCTGTTCAAATGACTTGAAACTGATCATGGGCGACTTCAATGCGAAGATTGGTCACGATACAAACATGAACAGATTTGCTGGAAACGAAAGTCTACACGAAGAGACAAGCATGAATGGTATCAGACTTCTCAACTTTGCCATTTCTACAAACATGGTAATTGGGAGTACAATTTTTAAACACAAAAACATACATAAAGTTACCTGGAGATCACCAGATGGACAGACCCAAAATCAAATAGATCACATACTTATCGATCTAAGACATAGAGGCAGTCTTCAAGACGTTCGGACATATCGCGGTGCAAATGTGGACTCGGATCACTTTTTAGTGGCTTCAAAATTACGTCACAAGATAAATAGATATTATCATAAAAGAAGATATAATAATAGCAAAAAGATTGACATCGAACAGCTCAAGAAGACAAAGATTTTGAAAGAGTACCGAAAAGAACTAAAAAACAAGATAGAACTGAAAGATGAAACTCCAACAGTGGAGATTGCGTGGCAGAATCTTAAACAAACCATAATTACTGCTTCTGAAAAAACAATACCAGAAATGCAAGGAAAGAAAACAACCCCCTGGTTTGATGAAGAGTGCAGTGCTATCACGAAGAAGAAGAATGAAGCATATAAATTTATGATTCAGAAACACTACACTAGGAGCGCTGAGGAAAGGTATAAAGAACTGAGAAGAGAGGAGAAAAGAATTCATAAGATGAAAAAACGAGAATACATGGAAGACTTGTATAAAGACATTGAAAACTTGAAAACTCAAAAGGAAGCAAGAAAATTTTATCAACTTGTAAACAATGTCAGAGCAGATTTCAACCCCAGAACAATTATTTGCAAGAAGAAAAATGGTGAACTTACTCGAGACCCAGAGGAAGTTTTAGTCCGTTGGCGTGAGCATTTCGTAGATCTACTAATGGGCAGAGATAGAGAGGAAGATCTAAACACCCGTAACATGCTACCAACCATAAGTACGGAGGGTGAAACCATAGAACATAATACACCTACTCTTTATGACGTTGAAACAGCAATTAGGAGGCTAAACAACAACAAATCAGCAGGATCTGATGGCATAAAAGCCGAGCTCTTTAAAATTAACGAAACGAAACTAAGCAAATCTATTCATGGCCTGATCTGTAGTATATGGACACAAGAAAAAATGCCCACTGAATGGGATGAAGGCTCTGTTTGTCCTATATACAAGAAAGGAGAGAAGCTAGATTGTGGTAACTACAGGGGAATTACCCTTCTAAATATAGCGTACAAGATCTTCTCCATAATTTTATTCAAACGATTGGAGACCTACACTTCAAAAATCATTGGAAGTTACCAATGCGGATTCCAG
The DNA here is from genome assembly GCA_947359465.1 of Metellina segmentata. Taxonomy (NCBI): domain Eukaryota; kingdom Metazoa; phylum Arthropoda; class Arachnida; order Araneae; family Tetragnathidae; genus Metellina; species Metellina segmentata. The sequence goes on along the minus strand of OX375879.1, from coordinate 14,976,454 downwards.
AAAGGGAAAACAACGACTGATCAATTACACACAATTAGGCAGATTTTGGAGAAAACCAAGGAGTATAACATTGACACCTACCACTTATTTATTGACTTTAAAGCTGCTTACGACAGCGTCAACCGAGAAAAACTACTCGAGGCCATGTTGGAATTTAACATCCCAAAGAAGCTGATCAGCCTCACAAGAATGACTCTCAAAAGAATTTCGTGTAGAGTAAAAATCTCGTCAAGTCTCTCTGATCCATTCTTCACCGAAAAAGGCCTGAGACAAGGTGATTCTCTTTCTTGTCTGTTATTTAACATAGCTCTGGAAAAGGCCGTTAGCGACTCTGGTATCTACACAAATGGAACGATCCTGCAAAGAACTAGCCAACTACTCGCTTTTGCCGATGATATTGACATAATTGGAAGAACGAAACGCTCAGCTATCGACGCTTTTGTAGCGCTTGAGAGTGCGGCAAAGGAGATGGGGCTCTTGATAAACGCAGACAAAACAAAGTTTTTGATAGCAACAAATAAAACTCCTGATCTATCCCCTTTAAAGATAATGACCTACTCCTTTGAAACTGTAACCCGCTTCAAGTATTTAGGAACCTTAATCTCAAGCCACAACGACCTGAAAATTGAAATAAATAGCAGAATTTTCATGGCTAACAGAAGTTTTTTCGGCCTCAGAAACCAACTAAAATCCAGGTTCATCAGCGTAAAGACTAAACTAACCATTTATAAGACTTTAATCAGACCCATAGTCATGTATGGGAGTGAATGTTGGACCCTCAATAAAACCGAGGAGGAAAAACTACTAATTTTTGAAAGGAAGATCTTAAGAAAAATATTTGGACCTACTCAAGAGAACAACGTGAGAAGGATCCTTTACAACCACGAAATTTACAAAAAAGTATGATAAATTCGGCGGGACCGACCTAGTGAGAACAATTAAAGCGTCACGCATCAGATGGCTGGGCCATCTTCTTAGAAATCCCGATGCTGACCCTACCAAAAAAGTGACTTTTTCCAAAATTGAAGGGACTAGAAGAAAGGGACGACCACCTACAAGATGGATTGATAACGAAGAGAGAGATCTCAAGTTTTTGGGAGTCAACCGATGGCGGGCGGTCGCACCAGACAGAGCCAGATGGAGGAGGATCTGCGAGTCAGCCTTGGCTTGTAAAAGGCTGTTGTGCTCCTGAAGAAGAAGAATTGTGCAGAGTACAACTCGAAATCTCCATTGGAATAACATTGAGTATAAAACGATAGATATACGCAGTTAAGTAAAAGTGCCCTCGAAGCATTAACTTTAAAATCTAAAGTTTGTTTTCCTGCAATAAATGGACATCTACAAGGAAACACGTTCTACAGGGTTTGTATATTGGAGTCCTAATTGTGCAGAGTACAACTCGAAACCTCCATTGGATTAACATTGAGTATAAAACAATTGATGTACGCAGCTTAGTAAAAGTGCACTCCTAGCATTAATTTTAAAATCTAAAGTTTGTTTTCCTGCAATAAATGGACTTGGACAAGGAAACACGTTCTACAGGGTTTGTATACTTGAGTCCTAACTGTGCAAAGTAGAACTCGAAACCTCCATTGGAATAACATTGAGTATAAAACGATTGATATACGCAGCTCAGTAAAAGTGCCCTCGAAGCATTAACTTTAAAATCCACAGTTTGTTTTCCCGCAATAAATGGACATGGACAATTAAACACGTTCTACAGGGTTTGTATATTTGAGTCCTAATTGTGCAGAGTACAACTTGAAACCTCCATTGGAATAACATTTAGTATAAAACGATAGATGCACGCAGCTCAGTAAAAGTGCCCTCGAAGAAATAACTTTAAAATCTAGTTAGTTTTCCTGTTACCAATTTTCGTAAACCAATTTTTTTTCCAAAACATGATAGTTAAATAATTTAAAATTCTAATTATACCATTAAATTTTGTGCACTGTTGGGAAAATCCGGTAGTGAAACGGTTGGAATGATATAGACAGTTTACAAAGATGATGCAATGAAGAGAACGCAAGTTTTCAATTGGTTTGTCCGTTTTAAAACGGATGAAATGTCGATTGAACATCAATCTCGGTCAAGTTGTCCTTCAACCTCAGAAATGGACGAAAACATCTAGAAAAATCGCGATTTGGTGATGAAGACTGACGAACAATCATAGACGAACTATCGGATTTGTCGTGGAGTTTTTGTCAGCCCATTTTGGGTGAGGAATTGAAAATGAGAAAAGATGCCATTCGAAGAAAAACGCTCGAAATGTGGCAAAGTGAGGAGAGCTTGTTTCACCATGACAACCCATCTGCACACACCACTTTGCTCGTCAAGCAGTTTATGACCCGAAGCGTCATGACACTTCCCTATTCACCTAATCTTGCTCTGTACAACTATATTTTGTTCCCGAGGACCTTTAAGGAAAAAGCTTTGTGGATGTAGATGAGGTTAAACAAAACATCGACACAAGCTTTGAGAAGCATCTCTTCGACGGAAGAAACTTATTGGCCAGTGTATATGGAGGCAAACGGGGACTACTTGGAGGGTGACTAAAGTATGAAGTGGTAAAAATAAATACTTGATTTTTTTATAAATTCTGTTCGGTTTCCTTTGGGTCCCCCTTCGTATATATCATGATGCGTATTTGCGTCCGAAAAATAGTTTAGAAACTATGAAAATGTTAAAACGATGTAAAAAATTATTTTTCTTAGAACTGAAACGATATTTGTATTTTCTATGTAAGAAAAATAGTGTGTGTCTCTAATCACTTTTCAATCAACATTTAACCCATTCAACCCGAGCATCGCCGGGTAATTCTGCTAGAAGTAAATAGAAAAGCACTTAACTTTAAAACAGTCAATCAAATATTCATAATATCCGTGTAGAAATATAAAATTAATCATAGAAATAAAAAAGTAACAATGAACTTTAATCCAAAATGCACATTATCAGCTGATAAATAAAGTGTGTGTGTAAAAATATGCAATCAACTAAAAAATGACTTCCCTTTTAAACGACCATCTAAGGTTCGAGTGGGTACCGGAATTTTCTCGAACACCGAGTCCAAGGTATTATGATTACTATGCACAAAATAAATAATATAACTACAATACTTAAATAGTGGGACATATAACTACAAACACAGAAGGGTCATTTCATGTCAATTCACCCAGGGCTAATGCCATCATATCTCAGATACTTTTCAAAATTTTTTTATGAATATGAGATAATATCAAATTAATTTTTCAGATTTTTTCATCAAAAATTGATTTAAGAATTTGGCTATTGTACTTTTGGAATCATTTTAGAAAGACCTTCCTGTTTTACTTTCTGTTATTTTTTTAACCAATTGGAGTGATCTTGGTAGCAAATTAAAGCTAATACCTTTCTCTTTCAAAATAAGCTATAAAAGTGATACTAAGTGTAATAGAGTGTTGCCACTCAATAGGTTAAGTGATTTCTTATATTTTTTCAGTCGGTAAATATAATAAGTCATACCTCATAAACCACAACTAACACATATATCATATTTGTTTTCTAGAATGCACAGATCATGTATTTTTTTTTTTTAAGTTTTTTTTTCGTGGTTATAAAATTAAAAATAAATTTCTTTTGCAACAATTTTACTTCAAAATCAACAGTTTTATATAAACTTGAGGTCTCTTTGAACTTAAATAACTATTTGCGGCACATTAGTCCAAGTCTCAGTCCTCATTAGTCTCGCGACACATTAGTGTGCCACGAACTTCAAACCTCACTTAAAAGTTACTTTCCTTTGCTTTCAGTTGGCGAATATGAACGGTTCAGCACACCTTTTCAATTTGCAAGACACCAAATTTGACAACAGAAAAAGAACAGCTCTTTGATTTGAGATAAACGATAAGTTTTACCGTTCAGCATTCTTCGAGAAAAATTTGGATGAGTTTTGGCTTTCTGTCAGAAATTTGTACCCTGCAATCAGTTTGAAAGCTATTAAAATTCCTTTGCCTATGCATCTTCATGGCTCTGTGGATTTGGATTTTCAGCATTGACAGGAATCAAGTCCAAAAAGCTAGAAAGACTAAAGTTGAGACGATGAAATGCAAACTTGTCTGGCGGCTTTGAACATCATTTTGATTTAATTTGTTCAAGAAAACAGGCTCAGCCCTCTCATTGAATAAATTCTGTAAATAAATAATGTGTTGTTCCTTTTTGTATCATACAGCTTCTACATTTTTTATATTCAGGTGGGCCGCAAATAATTCCAGATATTTTTAATGGGCCGTCAACCAAAAAAAGGTTGAAAAACACTGATCTAATGCATAAATAAAAAGAAAATTTTTAAAAGAATAAAATAGGTGATAAAATTCAGATATTGACTATAGTTCCCGAGTCATGAAGTAGGTATCTTACAAACAGTCAACTTTTTTGAAGCCTCTGAGTATTTAGTGAAAAATGCTAGGTAGTTATTGAATGAAGAAGGCATTTTATGCAAAGGTAAAAAAAGAAAAAGCCGTAATCTATCTGATGAAGTAATTCAGAGAGCAAGATATTTTTATTATGATGACGAGATAAGTAGTTTCAGCTAATAAAAAAGATTGCATTTATTTACCAAGAAAACATGGTCGAAGAGAATCGATAACAAAAAGATTAATATTGTATAACTTAAAAGATATTTCCTTATCATTCAAGGAGAATAATCCCACACCGAAGATAGGTTTTACCAAGTTTTGTGAATTACGTCCACGAGAATGTGTAACTGTAAAATAGTCGAGGAATTCATTCAGTGTATGTTTGCACATATCATAAGAATGATAAACTTATGATGCAGAGTATATATTTTAAAATGCCATATCAAGAACTTCTGCTAAAATTGGTGTGTAACATGGAATCAGATTGGAATTTTGTTTCTGTTTGCATTATGTGTTCCCGTATATTACCTATTGCAGAAATATTATTAAGGAGTTAGAATTTAATCATTTGTCTATTTCCTGCAAAATATCACTAGACATGGGTAATTTCGTAGCGGTATACGTATATTTCGACCCACTTTCCTTAAATATTTGATTGAATACGTAATGATTTGTAGAATTATGTTTCATAAAAATAAATAAAAGATACAAATCAAAACATATTTAATTAAGGTCTTTAAAAAAAGCACTATTACAAACCGCATAAGTAAATACACTTACCCCTCAATATATCTAGAAGGACCAGAATATATCGAGGAAAAAGCTTAAAGCACGTGTTCTACTGAGCGTTTTTATTTTAAATTGTGTAAGACTACTATTCAGTTGATCCACTGATATACTAGTTCTACTTTCGAAATTTCCGATCGACGAAGTTGACGCAGAGGATTGTGTCATCAGAAGGGCCGAGATTACAGGTGGAGACGAGCGAACTTAGGGATGCGACCATCGATGTATTTTTTAAAAAACATCGATGTATTGGAGTCGATGTTTTTGTAACATCGATGTTTATACTTCTCGATGTTTTTACGTTGTCGATGTTTTATTTTTAAATGAGATAAGTACGATTTTAAAAATAACCTAGTAGCATAATATTCATAATCGGCTAATTGAACATACTTTTAGACCAAAGTGTCCAAGGCTGAAGGGTCTGAAAAGTAGGGTTGCGACATCGAGGTCGATGTTTTCAAAACATCGATGTTTTTTAAAAAACATCGATGTATTGGAGTCGATGTCGCATCACTAGTTGCTAAACCAATTTTAAGAATTGGGGGAAAAAGTTTAAATACACTGAATTTTAAAAACAACGATGGTTTGGGTGTGATGTATTATCAACATCGATGTTTTAATTTTGAATATCGATGTTTTTTCTGTCGATGTTGCATCACTAGTTGCTAAACCAGTTTTAAGAAATGGGGAAAAAAAAGTTTAAATACACTGAATTTTAAAAACATAGATGTTTTTGGGGCGATGTATTATCAACATCGATGTTTTAATTTTGAACATCGATGTTTTGCTGTCGATGTCGCATCCCTAGAACGAACTTCTCGACCCGTTGGATACGAAAGATACAATCTGTCGACATGAGATTCATCAATTGAAATGGAGCGATTTAGAGGAATACACGATGTAACACGGAGTCGCTGATTGTCAGTCATTTCTTATTTTCCTCGGATGGTGTAAGGAGGAAATCGCATTCGGAAAACCGTCTTTGCCGAGCCTAATGAATAGAGCGTCTATATTTAAATACACCCAACAAAGGTTTCTGTGCCTTTTGTGCAAAAACTCTGACCCAGATCGGGGGTTTTACAAGACGAAAACTAGGAAGCGATCGGGAGAAATGTTACTAAAATATCAATCAAAATGGCCTCTCTTGACGTAGCTCGACATCTAGAAGAAACTCAGCGAAAGGAATTCCAGAACAGTCAATCCTGGCCATTATCTTTCTTCGTTTTTTGTCACTATGGACATTTCGCTTGAGAACAAAGGGAATCTCTGAAACTGAGATGTTCTCTACAACAGGTCTCGAAACTAAGGACGAGGTAGGTATTTTAATAAACTTCCCTCTGGAGCAACGCAACGGGATATTGGCGGCGGACTGGGAACAATCTCGAATTGAAAGTACCTCGGACAACACAACGTCATTTTAAACCACAGTCAGATAACGAGGTCTGCGTCTGTGCTGGCACCCCACTCTCCAAACTTACACATCACGCCAACGTGAGGACAGGCCACAACAGAGTTGACGTGCACCAGTTCCCGTGTACACGATGGTCCTTGGATGAACCAAGTTTTGAACTTTGTGGGAATTTTATTCGTTCAAGAATTAGATGTGATATTCGGTAAAATGAAATAGAATTGGTAATATGTAATTAACGTCGTACTAGAACAACACAACGGACTATTGACGACGGTCCGGGATCAATCCCGTTAGGGAAAGATCCGAGGACAACACCTCGTCATTTTGAAACACGGTCAGATGACGAAGCAACACCTGAGCTGGCACCCCACTCTCCAAACTTCCACGCCAACAAAACGTGAGGACTAACGCCACGACAAGATTTAAGGTGCACCAAATACCATACACTTACAAACATCCATGCCCAGACCAGAACCAAGAACCTTCCGATCTAGAGGATAACACCTTAACACCTTAGGATAACACCTTAACACCTTAGGATAACACCTTAACCACTATAATGGGGGTTGGTCGGCAAAATGAAATAGAAAGAGTGAAGGGTGAAATTTTGAAATAAGTGTTCGACATTTTCAATTTGTGCCACTGTGCCACAAATCCACAGTATAATGCAAACACGCATGATCCAATTGACCTTCTCGAGTCTAATGAATCCAAATCTATTCCAGGATGACTCCAGCAGCCTAGAGTCCGATCACCCGGACCTAGATGACCTGAGCTCTTTTTTCGACTTCGAACTGGCACCCCCTAACCGGGACTACCGGGACCACGCCCAGAGAGAAACCCACAAGTACTACTACTACTACAGGCCGGACGGTCTCACGTACCCTGAACCTCGTGCCCCCTCAGAAGCAGGTGGTCACGCCTTTTTGTGTGAAATTCCAGTTGCTGTCTCACCGGTGACTAGAGAAATATTTGACTGTCAGAATGGAGTCACGCAAGAATATCCTTAGGTCTCAACCCTAGTAGAATTTGCTTGTCATTTGCAAAACGCAAAGCATCTTTGAACTCTTAATTCTAAACAGAGATATCTCCGTTGTTTGCGAACTGGAAACCTTCGGGGCACGCCCAAATAAGATATCTTCAACCCATCAATTGATAAAGATCCTGAATATCTTACCTCCAGTCCTGGATGTTAAAAAAAATTAATCACTGACTTTAAAAAAACCAAATTTACACCAGCTTGTATTTAGATTCACTGTGGTTATCCTTTGATACCTTTTCAGCACAATGCTTTGATGCAATTTTTAGCCATCATACAAATGGATTGACTTGTGGAGAGGAAGACTTCGATTTCAGTCGAGTTCCCCGAACACACACCTGATTGAAGACCAAACCATGATGAATGACAGAGTTACTTGTTCGACGAGCGCATAGAATTCAACTTGAAAAATGAACGACGCTGCATTCATAGAAACTGCCGTGAACTTCATTAGGAGGGGAAAACAAGTGATCTATTTATGTCAAGATTATAATTTGTGACCATTTGATTTCGACAGACAGTTCGTGAAAAGGCACGTCGAAGCAGTCCAATCCTTTCCTTTATTTGACAGTAGGGCTTCGCACCAAAACAAGCCTTTCTTTGGTGGATTAGACATGTTATTCATTGTGTTGCAAAAACAACTTTGACGAATGAGCAGAAAACGGGAAGAAGTTTCGAGTTCGGAAATAAAACTGACAGCTTTCCTTTGAGCCCGGATTCTTCCTGAAAACCTGTCCTGAATAAACCGGTGGATCTCTCCGTCTCAGCCGGCATTGTTTTCGACCATCCAAGGAGGTCGCAATGGACACAAAAAAAGTGGACGCGTCTCGACGGAGGTCTTGATGGCTGAACGCGCGGATGTCCATCGAGAGCGTTATCTCGAAGCACTCTCGGTAATGGTAATTAATTTACGTCAAACGGAAAACACAACGGGCTATTGGCGACGGTCTGGGGATCAAACCGGAAGGGAAAGATCAGTGGACGACAGCACGTCATTTTGAACCACGGTCAGATGACGACGTCTATACCTGAGCCTGCTCCCCACCAAACTTTCACACCATTCCAACTTGGAGACATCGGAGACCACGATAGATCTGAGGTGCACCGAGGTCTTGGGTTGTACCGAATTTCGAACTCGCAACCTTGCAATTGCTAATCCGTTACTCTTCCAACCGAGCTGCCCCGATTGACTCTCGGAGGGATGGAAAGAGGATCGGAAATGACTGAGGGATGCGAGATCTCAGAAAAAAAAGTGGTTTTTAAACACACTCGTGACAAAAATATTTTTCTGTGCCAAGAGTAGCCCCCGTAATCGCGTTGAAAGAAAAGAGCCGCAGCAATAATCTCTCTACAAATGCCTGAGGTGCAGCAAACAAGAGGCCTTACTTCCTCCAGCTGATCGGGGGGGGGGGGGGGGGGGGTCGCGGAAGCCCATTTTCCAGAGTGACGGATTAACAATCGGAGGGTTGCTAGTTTGAATCCAACCAAAGGCCGTCGTGCACAAAGGGGGCTGGTGCACGTTGGATTGGTCGTGGCCTTCAATGTCCTCATGTCGAAGTGAGATTTTGGAGAGTGGGGTGCCAGCTCATGTGTCGACCTCGTCGTCCGACCGTGGTTGAAATTGACGTGGTGTCGACCACGGACGGATCTTTACCTTCGGGTTTGATCACAGATCATCGCCAATAGCCCGTTGTGTTGCCTCCAATGCGACGTTAGTTACCTACCTACCTGTAGACTTGTTAATAGAAGATTTTTGTAGCTTCATTGCGAAGTCGATTATTGATTACAGGAAAAAGGAATAAGATTTGGAACATTTATATATTAACAAAATTAAATGGTGCTAATTAGTTTTCGTCCTTATTTTCTTCCTTTTCATTACTTAAATTTTGTTTTGGACAGACATCCTCGTTTGTACAGGTTCCCTAAAAGTCCAGTTTGGCCTCTGAAGAGAAGGCCGTTATTCAAAATGGCATGGTGGGGTCTCCGGATCTTTCCCTTCGGGTTTAATCCCTTACCGTCGTTAATAACCCGTTGTGTTGCTACAGTGTTGTGTTGCTAATTAAGCTATCCAAATACTTCAGGTTAGGTAATTTTTAATGAACGTCGTACTAGAGCAACACAGCGGGCTATTGACGACGGAACGGGATCAATCCCCTAAGGAAAAGATGCGAGGACAACACCACGTCATTTTGAACCACGGTCAGGTGACGAGGCAACACCTGAGGTTCTTGTGCCGCGGATTATTCCGTCTAAGATATTTTAACAGTGTGGTACTGGTGATGGTAATTAATTAACGTCCCACAGGTGTGTCCCAACGGTCTCTTGGCGATGGTCCGGGATCCATCCCGAAAGGAAAAATTCGATGACAACACCACTTCATCTTGAACCACGGTCAGATTCAACACCTGAACTGGCACCCACTTCCACGCCACGCCAAAGGGATGACATTTGAGGACATCACAGTTTTAACGTGAACCAGCCCCGTGTGCACGACCTTCTTTGGCTCACAACCCTCCGATTGCTAATCCGTTGCTCTACCGATCGGGCTACCGCGACCCCTTTAGCAGATATGCAACAGGTCATTTGTGATCCAAAAAAAACGTCACATTGATCTCTACGAAAATAAAAAGTTTCGACCTTATTATTTTTAACAAAAAAAAAATAAGTAAGTTTTACGTTGCACGTAAAGATAGACGGTCGAGAGGGAAACGAAAGATCCCATTTTACTTTTGAATCGCCGAATTGAAGCTATTAGAATAAAGAAAAATGTGGACGACACTTTGGCAGCGGATATATTTGTAAAACATCTCAACCGCGACAGATTGCAGTGGAATTGCACCGCATTTATCCTGTGAAGGAGAGAGAGTGTCAATAGTCTACACATTAAAGTTGTTGTCGTATATAACTTTATTTGTAGTCAATGTGAAGAAGCTAATCCTAAGTATATACGTATATCTTTTTCATCAGAGGTTCCCGACCTTTCTAACCCGCCCCTTTTTAGAATTTCAATGGCGGAGCCCCTTAGGCCTGTGCTAATGGTGTTGAAGAGTAGTGTTACAGGGAGAGGGGGTCGATGGTAAAGACTTATTTATACAATATCGCACTGTGTCAATAAAATGAAAGTATTTTTCTAAAACTTTGAAATTTACCACAAGATCTCAATTTATTCTCTTGTTTCATTCTTAACCCACTGCAAACAAAATGTGCACTAATACTCCGAATCTGCAAAAAACAAAAAATTTTTTGGGGGCAATGGCACATGGGACCTTAAGAATGTAATTAGATCGGGACCTATGGTTCAAAGAGAAGTACGCGAGTTTTCAAAACCAATAATTAAAACAAAATCATTTTTTTTAAGTCTCTCTCAACTGATGTTTTAACCATATATGGTTAATATTCACGACAATCTATATCGATTATCGTGAACTTTTATATCTATACTAGCCACTGCGTGGCAAATGCGGCGTTACCCGTGACAGGTCTTTTCATGGAGTCGGGTGTGATCACTGCTCACTAACCCCCGGTGATTGCTACGAATTTCCATATTGGTTTGCTAAGCAAACCAAATGAAAGTTCGTAGCCTATTGGATAACAGCCATCATGGTGGAAATTCGTTGCCTATTGGAATGAATTCCCTGCGAATTCCTATTTGGTTTGCTTCGCAAACCAAATTATGAATGTTATGAATTATGGTTTGCTTCGTAACCCAACAGCATGGGCAACGCCATAATGGCGTCGTCATTGTTAAATTCGGTCAAATTCCAATTGCGAAAAGATAAAATCGGCGTGACGTCACAATCTCTTGCGAAAATATAAATATTTAACTGAAAAATTATTTTTAAAAAAAAGTCACACGTATAAGGTATTTATCTGATGTAAAATTTTCCGCAGCTTTCAAATCCGTTGAAATTTTCTACCTATCTTTAAGAATCCCAATTTTACAAAAAAGAACTAAACAATGCCAGTCAAAATGTTTTTATCATATGTCAAAATATTTTTATATGTTTTTATAAAAACAAATGAAAAAGTACAGCTGCTGCGTTCTAAAAGTAAATTATGAATATTTGGAGCAGTGGACTTTCTTCTGTGAAGAATTAGAAATATTTGAATGGGCGAATTTAAACAAATGACTATGTGAGAAAAAATTCAAAGGATAATGGATGCATTGATTTCAAAGGGATTTATTAATTATAACTATGACACAGAAGTATTTGATAAGTATTTCCTTATTTCTAACTACATTACGCGACAAAAAGTGACAGATTGGAACAGTTTGAATGTTTCAACCGAAAGTCGTTGGGTGGAATTGTTCAAACACTTTCACACCAATACTATGAATAGTACGAATTTTCGTATAATTATTCGATATATTTAAGTCTGCCCGGCACTAATGCACCCGTAGAAAGGGTCTTTCCTCTTATGAATGAATAAGATGAGTGATAAAACACGGCTGCAATGCCAATTACTAGGGCAACTTTTTGCAACAAATGCAACTTTTTTTCAGGCGTGCTAAGCTGCATGTCCAAAATTCCTCCTACATGGGGTGAAAAGTAAGTGAGTTATAACCGCAACATAAATGCAACTCTTTCTGAATAAATGCAACTTTTTCTAATAACAACAATCAAGAATATATATATTTAAAAGATATCAAGAAGCGGATCAAACAAGAAGTTCATCTAAAGACGGTGTTCGTCCTAAGACGAAAGTGAAATAAATGGCAAGATTTACTTTAACAATTGGTTGGCACTATTGATAATCCAGAGGAAACTTGCATCATCTACTGCAGAGTTTGAGAGGTGAGTGTCGATCATCAATATGTTGTTCGCCTTGTAGATGACGTTTTAAAATCTTTAAATGTTGAGCGAAAAGATTTTACGCTTCTGCTACCCGATACAGCACATTATATGACAGCGGCTGGCTCAGGTTTTCAATATTAAAGAAAGTACTGGCCAAGGATCAGCCATTCAACGTTCTTCTGTATTTCAGTATGTATTATAATACTGTTGTACACGACTAAAATATATTTTTGTCAATACATTTTGAATTTTTTTCATTTTTTACGAATAATTTATTTTAGAATTTAATGTATCAAACATAAATGCAACTTTATTTCCATAAATGCAACTTTAAGGAATGATAAATTTAACTTTTCCCATTTTTATTGCAACAAAAAAGTTGCCCTACTAATTAATTACCAAAGAAAATTTTGAGAAATCCAGTCAAGAATTTCATTTTTATTTGAAATCGACATCTGAGTATACTAATATATTAGTTCTTCAGAAAAATACAAGACCACAAATTGTTTTTTAAGTGTTCTTTCTTGTTCTTTTCCTTAATTAATAAATAAAAACTACCACAAAATATACGTTTTCTTGAATACGCATATTATTATTACCTAAAAATTAGTAGATGTCCCGTTTGGAAGGAAAAAAATAAATGGTCACGTTATGGATACTTCATGTTTGGATATTTGAATTCGAAGTAGATTGTAAAAGCTATGAAAAGGTTAAAACGATGTTAAAAAATTATATTCCGTGCACTTAAAATTACGTTTGCATTTTTCTACGAAAGTGAAGTGGTTAGTTGTGATTACTTTTCAGTCATTAACTAATTACACCCGAGTGAGGAATAAAACAGAAATTGTGTAAGGAAGAGTGAAATCGAAGTGTAACTTTGCGTATGTCCTTTTTCTTGAAATGGTTTGATAATTAGTTCGTGTTTAAATGAAAAAAAAACGTGAATTTGAAAATGTATGCAAGATTCTGAAATCTTCATTTCTGATACTTCGCGACACACGACACGTAATCCCCGTCCACACACCCTGCATGAAGCATGATAAAAAGTGTATGATGAGTTGGGTATAAATAAACCATTTGAATTTAAAATCGAAAGCTGAACTACAAAAACACTAACAAACGAAATCATCGTTTTAACTTGTGGCTCCATCTTTGGTTGAAGACATGAAATAAAAGTAGCCAGATGCATTTTATCGACCTTTCATGTTGAAAAGAATTTTGACAAGAAACGATGTGCACAAAATGTTTGAATGAAATACTTTTCTCTTCAGAGAATTACTGTTTAGTGGATCTGTCAAGAATCATCTTTAGTTATATGAGGAGCATTGCTTTAGTTTTTTAGCTTCGTTTTGTACCGTTCAGTTTGGCCAAAGTACCCGGCTTTGATCGTTGAAATGGTTAAATGTTAAGTGAATTAGAATAATCACTTTCTTTTCATAGAAAGATCATTTAAGTCTTACGCAAAATACTTTTTAACTTCGTTTTAACTTTTTCATTGCTTCTACAATTTACTTCGGATGGAAATATATACATTAAATTCCTGAATAATATATTGTACTATATGTAAGATTAAAACAAACAAGAAAAAAAATTCCTATGAAAAGATAACAAAATTCTGAAAAACGAAAGATGTGCTGAATTTTGACTTTCTTCTGAAAGAGAGCAATTCGAAAAAAGACATTGGAAAAATATTGACAAAGACGATAATGATTTATGAAATTTAGTAATGCTCAAATCTGACCGCAACATTTCCCTGTGTTCACTCAAATACACAAACACGGGATTCTAAAACAAATTTTAATTGACGTTGACATAAATTGGCTCTTTCTTAAAATCAAAAGATTAGTGAAATAAATAAGTCTTTAAATTTCTTTAATGTGATTGCATTGCTGTGAACTATGTAGTACATCAGAGTGTCGTAAGTGGTAGAGCTCTGGATTACGAAATTGATGCTGTGGATTCGTCCACTGAAGCGTAGATTGTCATTTTTCACCCATTCTCTCAATTTTCCGACTCGTTTGAAGTGTTAGAGCAACGTTCAATAATACTGGTAAATTATTCTGGTATCTATTTTACTTGTTCCTTTTGTTTCAGTTCCCGGTTAGGCACCAGCATTAGCTATCATTGTCGAAATAATGCTGGAATAGGAATCGACAAAGAAGGTTCAAGAAAGTGCCATTATTCAATGGCACAATATCACGCAAAATCGAAAATTTAGCTTTACACTTAAAAGAACAAATTTTCGAGCTTTTCGAATCGCACGACAGTGAACTCAAGTCATTTCAGATTGATCAGTCTACAGCTATCAGTAGAAAAGCACAGCTCCTTGATTTGTTAAATATGACAAATTCTTGAGAGAGTATCTTAACGGCAAAGACTTGAAGAGAACGACGACAGGGGAAAAGACATATTTGAGCTTGTAAAAGAAAATATTTCAAGCTCTGGTTTGCTGTGGAAAAACTGCGTTGGGGTTTGTACAGACGGATGTCCATGAGTGTTAGGAAACTAAAAAGGATTTATCACACTTGTGACTCAAGAAAATCCTAATATTATAAGCATCCAGCATGATTCACAAAGAATCTCTCGTTTCAAAATCTTTAACTCCAGATATGTTGATTGTTTTGAACCAAGTCATCCATGTGGTCAATTTCATTAAGAGTCGACCTCTTAAATCTCGAATGTTCTCTCAGCTGTGCGACGCAATGGATTCCGACTACAAAACTCTTTTACATCACACCTAAGTGCTTTTGCTTTCGAAGGGAAAGGTTTTGAAACGACTCATACACCTGAGAGCAGAAGTGATTTTTTTTTCTTGGAGGTCGAAAAACATCTCTTGGATTTTTTCTTCATGACGAGATTTGGTGGCTTAAAGTTCAATTTATCTCGGACTTGTTTGAAAAACTGAACCCTCTGAATTTAAGTCTTCAAGGTCCATCCGAGAATATCGCCCCATCAACATCTTTTGGATTATTCTCCATCGAGGTGGTTCAGTGATTTTAAAATGCATCGGCAATAAATAATTTGAGCAGGAGCAGGTTTAATAATCAAGTATTTTGATGAGTACTATAATTACATATTTACAGTTGAAAATGATAGGCTAGAGCAGTGTTTCCCAAAGTGTGGTACGCGTACCCCCAGGGGTACGGGAAGAGTTTGGTGTGGGTACGCGTTGCACCGTAGTTTGGTGGACTGATTATCTGATATTTCTCAAAGTCATTATTATGCATTGCAAGTCGATGAGTCCACTGATATTGCGAATTTTGCAAATCTTATGGCGTTTGCTAGATACGAAAAAAATCAAGAAATTCTTGACGACTTTTTATTTTGAGAGCCTTTAATTAGGTAACACAACAGGAGAAGATATCTTTAATTTTTTGAACAAATTTATGCAAGAGAACAAAATTGATTGGAATAGACGTGTTGGAATAAGCACAGATGGAGCGAAAAGTATGGTCGAAATTAATAAAGGACTCGTTGCAAGAATTCAAAATGTTGCCCCAAATGTCATATTCACATATTGTTGCATACACAGAGAGGATTTGGCAACACGTAAGATGCCCGCTGATCTACAGAAAGTTCTGGATGAAAGCGTGAAAATCGTTAACTACATTAAAAACCGTCCTTTGAATGCACGACTTTTTTCGCAAATATGCGAAGAAATGGGAAGTAGTCATACCCAGCTTCTTTATCATACCGATGTTCGTTGGCTATCTCGAGGAGAAATTCTAAATCGATTGTTTGAACTTAGACATGAACTTCAATGTTTTCTTAAGTAATTATGTCTTAGGTATCTTTTATTTTTGTTTAGTGTTATTTGTATAATTTCTACTATTCAATTTTGTTGTGTAAAAATTGTGTCAGTACCCTGAATTTAGTGATGCACTGATTCAGTCTGGTAAGTTTGTAATGGCCCCCTTGTGTGAGCACTAATGCTTATTACTTTTCATTCTCTTTTCGGGACTTTTCTTCGATCGAGATCTGCAGAAAAGTTTTCCTGGAGGGGAGGAGTCTCCAACGTCTTGAGAGAATCCATAATCATTATCGAGAATCGAGGGAGCTCACAACGGGAATCGTTCCCCAAGTCCACCCCCTGGTCCGACTGCGGAAGTGACGACTGGAGGAGGCGGGCTGGGAAGAGACACTTTGGAAACAGAGGTTTTTTCTAGCCGCAGAGACGATTTGTAGAACTTTATCCTGAGGAGGCTGTATTGTATCGGTGATGGACATCGTCTTTAATTATAAAACTTTAGCTGTACAATTCTGTAAATATTAACTCTCAATATAAGTATTTTAACCAGGAAGTGGTTTTACTTTTTCGTCGATACGGTACAATGTAAACTTTGAATCTACCAAACCTGACAACATTAGTCAGACTCGCTGATTAGGACTTTGTGTGACAATCGTCTTTTGTCTTAGGTTTTAAATATAGGTACATGTATAACTACAAATCGTAAACTCTGGGTTCATAACCTTGGAGACATTAATTAGATTAGCTTATTTTGACTTTTGTGGAGGAGGCTATTTGTGGGGGAAGCTTTATCTTTTGTCCAGTATAAACGTAAACCAATAAAATGTAAACTCTAAATCTAAGAAACCTGGTGACTGTAGTCAGATTCTGTAGGTTCCTTTGTTGGATATTCTGTGTTTAATTCCAACTTCTTTTATTTTATTTGTCTTTTATTCTTTTATTCTTCAAATAATGTTGAAACGTATTGCAATTTGCCTTCCACAGCTTTGCTAACCTATAAAACTTTAAAAATGGCCATTCCTCTCAAAACATCACTACAATATAACCTTTTACAATACTAAATATTTTGAAATCTAAGAAAAGAATGCATCGATTCATGTTTTATAAACCTATTTTTTTTTCTCTTATTTTTTTATATGTTCTCACAAACTGAAAGATATAAATGCAAGGCCATTATGATTGTGTGTGTGATTGTGAATACTTATTTATTAACTACTAGCCATGGCTAGCCCGGCGTTGCCCGTGCAAGTTGCTTTTGCGGGGTTATAATTCGTAGCCTTCTGGAAAACCGCCATCACGGATATACAGACACACTATATAAATAAAAATCGAATGTTTGTTTGTACATTTAATATTTTCGAATTTACTTGTTTATATTGGTTACGACGCCCGAATCTGCATTCATACTGATCAAGCACGTACTTCGCCGTAGAATTGATTCCAAATTGTGATTCAATAGAACGCATGCAACATTTTAATTTGGGTTAGCGAAAAGAAATGCAAAGGTTTTTAATTTCAAATTGGATTTTTACGGAAACCTAAATTTTGCAAGAAATAATTGTACACAATGTCTTGACAAATGAATCAAGACATTGTCGATTATCTTTGTGCTTGTCAGTATGGGTGTGTGTTGGTGGTGTGAAAAGTAACTTGCATCGTCAATTTTCTTTCATTCGTAATAAATCAACTGAATAATTTTTATTCTCCGACGAAATTGCATCTATCATAGTCATATTCTAGCTCTTTCCCTCTTAGCCGACGGAGGTGTCGTCATCTATCTTTTCGCAAAGCTGCTTGTTTACGTTTACTCCGCTATCTTTAATTCCATTTTTCTTTAGAATTTCAATAAAATTATGTTTAAAATTTTTCCTTTAAGGGGGTCCGGGACACAAAAAACGTCAAACTTTCTAAATTTTTTTTTATTATTTTAAGAAATTCTCTGTGTTTTTCTGCATAAAATGACGTCTAAATCATGTTTCTATCTTAATTAGAACTAGAGATATAATAATTTTTGTGGTGCGTTATTTTGAAAATCTAACACTCTTGAGAGTTGTTGTCATGGCAACAACATTTGTCTTTAAAACTTTAAATGCGTTTTTCTCCATGATACATTTTTTCAAGATTTCCTGTATTCAAATTGCAATAAGTCGAAAACCGATAAAGTTTAAGGGTTGAAATTTGGAATATATCTTTTTCAAACATTATACTTTAATTTTGATTCAGCAAATTTGAAACAAATATTTACTTTTAAAAATATGACTTAAAAAAAAAAAGTACCTTAAAATTTTCAAAGATATTCATTCAAATATTTTTTATTTTTTATTAAATTAATATTTTTTAAATTGCTGAATCGAAATTAAAGTTTATAAATTTGTGAATAATTTACTGCAAGAATTTTGAAAATTGATCAAGAATATTTTGAGTTTTAGCAATTTAAAATGACCCTTCTTTTTTGCAAAAATTTTTAATTAAAAATTATTTTAAAGTTTTGGAAAAATTTTGTGTTGTGATTTCGTTTATTAGTTAGATGGGTAATCAGTAAAAAAACATTCAAAATTGTAAATAAATTAATAAAAAAAAATTTCAATGTGTCCCGGACCCCCTTAAGCAATATTATGATGTGGAGATGAGCTGCTATGCAGAAGGTGCTCCGTAATGATAGGCTCAGTCCAGTCGTCGCAAGAATACTGTAATTCAGCATAGAATAAAAAGTGTCATCCATTTTTTTTTGCTAAAATACATCGCAAAAAGATAGTGCTGCGCGTGCGTTAAATGTAACTCGCGAGTTAACTCGCCGATTTCGGATGATCAAAATGTAACACCGAAACAGCAGTTTAAACCACTGATCAGGACTTGTGAATACGGTTTTTTTTTATATCTCGCGGATTATCGTTGATCCTCGAGTTAACTCGGATTTGTGAATACGGCCGTTAGTGTGGGATAATTATAATTTGCACTAATTTCAGACATTTTTTCTTCTACTTCGAAATTAAGTTATCAAATTTATTTTTCCGAACTATACTGCTTTGAAATTCAACTAATTCCATTTCTAAATCATAGATACATATAGACACTTAAATTCGTTTAACTCCATTGTTTCGAATTTCGTTTTGTGTGGATATAAAATAAAGTGAAATGTATTTCCACACTTTTAAATTGATTAAATCTCTCCTCAAAGGCTTGTTTTATTTCCTGTATTATCATTAAATGTTTTTTATTGCATTTTCTTGAACGTCAAGTGTATTTTCTACTGGTATTGCGTTTTGAAAATGTTTTTGTAATTGAGGAAATTACTGCATGTTTTTCATTTCCTAATCCCTAGTAAAGGTGTCAATTTTTGTCACAAGTATCCTAATATTCTCAAACATCATTAAAACAATTTGTCCATTTCCTTGAAGTTTTTTATTCAGTTCATTAAAATGCTGAGTGATGTCGTATAAAAACCTAAAATCATTTAACCAATCTATGTTTGAAAATGTGTCAAAATTATTGTTTTTATCATTCAACAGAGCTTAATTTCTTCAAATAAAATGACAAACCGATTAAAAACGTGACCGGTACTAAACCATCAAACATTGTTGTATGTCAAAATCCCTTAATACTGGCACTCAACTTCCTCTAATAATTGTGCAAATCGTCGTTTATTAATTAAGACTTCTTGCGTTTATAAAGTTGATGACTTTTATTACAACTTTCATTACATTGAAAAATGTTTCTAAACCTTCCTTCGTACATAGAACTTTCTGGTGTATTAAACAATGAAATTAAATCAGAGGATGTGTAATATTTTGCTTAAGGTACTGGAAAACCCAATATTTCCCCACACCATATTGTCTGCACCGTTCTGTAGATCCATTTCTTTAAATCAATATCAAATTCTTTAAAAATATCAAGACCGGTGCACTTCCCTTTCAGCGTTATAAGTTTTATTAACTCTTCTTTCATCATATTACCTGCTTTATATCGAGCAAAAACTCTCATCTAAAGCAATTGAATACGTTTCTAAATAATTAGGTCTATGTATTTACGGACAAAAATATTCCTTTCTAATTCTATTACTGGATCTTTAATTGTATTGTGCCTTTTATTAACAAAAATTTGGAAACAAAAAAACGAAAGAACAAAAATGAAAGAAAAAAAACTACAAAAATACTGTACATAGCGCGGTATTTTTCAAAATAAAAATTATTTTTAGTTAAAAGGAAAAACTAGTGGTGGCTATATTATTTAAAACCTTCATATTAATCTTAAAACAACATTATAGATAATCAATAAATCTAAAACAGTTAACAAAAATTACTTATGCATTTTTTTTTTCATTTTTAGTTTTTTATTAACAATTGTATTTTTTTTTCTTCATATTTTTTAAAATAAAGGGGTTTAAAAAATAATTACAATTATTTATGCTTATATATTTTGTATCTTTATGTATAATTTAATGATAAGTTTATAAAAATCGACGCGTGGGTCATTTAAAAAGCCGGCATGGATCAGTATCTTACCCGCGGGTCAAAGGTTCGCCACCCCTGCTCTATAGTCTGTCTTGTCTGTCTGTATGGTCTGTTTGTATGTCTGGTATGTCTGTCTGTATGTGAGTGCCTTATACACGTCCACAGGGTTTAATATATTTTCATAAAAATTGTGGTTTCCATATAACAGTCCTTTGGTTTCCATATAACACGACACGTATAATCAAATATGTATGACCTCTGAGTTTTGGTTAACACGGTTTCTATATAGCACGAGTATCCTATAACATGATTCTCCTATAGCACAATACGCAGTATCAAAATTTGTGCGACTTGTAAGTTTCATGTAACACGGATTCTCTATTGCATGGTACCAATTAAGCGTGCTATACGAGGGTTACCTATGAATGCTATCTCTTATAACCAATTATAATAACTTAGTTCAGAGTCGTATTTACAAGGTCAATTCCAAAAATGTTAAGATTGTTGAAAGAGGCGAAAAACTCAATCATGTCTGTACTAGATGTTGGGCAATCAAAAAGGTATCCACTGGAATCTTCTGACATCCCTAAATATCTGTTCCAAAGAATGAAATAGTTGATTTTCTGCGATTTTGAAAGAGTAGATATGAGGCAAATGTAATAAATGATTTCGTTTTAGTTTCAAACGTTTGGCTAAATTCGCTGGTGATTCTTTGGTGATTAACGAGGTCAATTGGAGATATGAGTTAATTCTCCAGGTGGTTTCAACGAGATATTTCATTCATCAAAATCAGACCAATTCTGAAAATAACGACATATATTTTCATCAAGATGTAAGCGATTTTTTGTATGATAGCAAGATCAAGATCTTTACAGTTTTATTCTAATTACGATAATCTCGTTCGTCAAGATCTTTTCAGTCTTTGCTAATGAAGAGGTGCCTTGGCTAGTCAACCATCAAAAGGGTAAAATATGGTGTTTAATTTCACATTTAGGAAACCGTGTGGAACAAAATATTACGTCTCTACATTTGTACCTTGTCTAGTCAACCACCAAAAGGGTTAAATATGGTGTTTAATTTCACATTTAGTAAATTGTGTGGAAAAAAATATTAGGTCTATACATTTGTACCTAATCTACTCGACCAACCCTTTCGTCCCGACTTTTGTATGGTATAAATTTAACTATGAAAAGTAGTTTAATTTAATGTTGGCATGCTAAAAAAATTCTACTATGAGTTTAAAGCTTTTAACTTTTCCAGTTTCCTTTAAATCTCCTGGGACAATATGTCCAAATCGTACTGTCAACAGGGACTATTTATCCCAATCGTCTAGGATATTTTGATAATAACCTTACACTGCATTTGGATAAATAATAAAGTTAAATGAAAAGCACCAAATATTGTATTCTTTTAGTACAAGTTAAGTATGATATAGCTTGTTGTTCTTGTATGCTATAGTGTGTTCTTGCATGTTCAGTGTTTTTTACATGCCTATTCTGACCGATGGTATATTCCGGTTTTTTTAGCAGAAATTTGTCCTCATATTCCTGCTTTGTGCCATTGTTCATGTTTTTATTCTGGCCTGTTGCCACTTGTACTCTAAAATAATTGATTTTTAATAAATGTGGCATGCCTCAATGGAGGCCCTCCCACCCCCGGTCATAAAAGATGCTCTAAGCCTCTAACGAGCGGGCCAGGGGCGGGTCTTAAAAAAATAAAACGGCATAAAAGGAAAGTATATACTGTAAAGAGCCGCCTGGTGTAGGGGGGATAAAAACGCATTGGGCGTACAGTGAAAGTAGCTCTGCGAAAGACCCCTTGAAAGTTTTCTCTGACCATTGAACTGTTACAAACTCTCCTTACCGAAATAGAAGGAATGGTAAACTCTCGACCTATTACCTATTTTAGAAGTGACACGTTTAATTAAATTAAATTTGAATGGCATGTATTTAATACTAAGTAACTATGATTTAGATCTTTAGAAAATTAAAAACTGGAATGTGGCTTTCATTGACCTCATGCGTGCTCACCCCTTATCCATAGGATTCTACGAAATTATCTGTAGAATGTGGTCCTATAGAATTGTAGTACGTTTTTCCATAAGCTTTATATAGTAAGGTCTATAGAAATCTATTGAATGCCTGTAGAAACTTCTACAGATGCTAATTTAATTGTTTCGAAATTTCACTTTTCTATAGAATTCTATACGAATAAATTTCTATAGAATCGGTGCTCGTTATTTCTCTATACAAATCTTCTAGAATTTTTATCTAGAACTAGAATCTAGAAACCAAATTTGGTTTTTCTATTGAGTTTAATGGAACTTTATAAAAAAAATTTCGTATGGGAATACTTATGGTCCTGAAATAAATGTGAAGTTGATTGACCAGTTTTAATTTTTGTTACATCTTGGCAAAATGGTAGTGTACTGCTCCCCTAGAAAAGAAGAATCTTAAATATATGAAAATAAAGCAATGAATACAAACACAATGGAGGGAAAATAGTTTTTTATTGAATTTTTAAATTATATTTTCATGAAATGTGCTTTTCGATTTTTCTAATAACGAAACTAAAAGAGTATACAATCCAATATATAACATTAATGATGAATCAAATTTTTATGTCAGCTTTTAAAAGTTTTCGTCGGAACGTTTTATATGTAGTTTTTCTGCAAAGTTTCGAAATGTCAATGTAGGTTTGTTGGTTCTTATTCCTGGAGGTTCTAAAACTTTGTTGAATATGCCTCTGCTTTCCAAGGAAATCAGCTTAGCATGGATTGTCTGATTCTTTCTTTGTTTTGATTTGTAATGCCAAAAAGGTGTGAAGTATTAAGCATTCCAGTTCTGCGTTGCTTGTAACGATGACATTATTTCGGTCAAAATCGACGAATCCGCAGTCCATACGGTTTAGAAGAAAGGCTTTCTTTGTAGTGACTATCAGTGATTCTCAGTACCACTGAGACGTGAGGACAAAATTGTCGGAGCAATTATTGTCAACCACATCTTCTCCGTAGAGATCTGTGTCATCCTCTGCAGCTGGTATGTCAACAGCTTGAATAGCAGCTCGTAGAACTCTTTCTGCCATCTCGTCTTCGATGGTGCGGAGACGCAAGTCCATGTATTCATCCGGATGTTCTGCATTCCATTCTGCGAGGTAGTCACGTTCCACATACGGCTGCTTTTTCCTTTCTTTGGCCTCCTTTTTGGCCTGTTTCTTCTTAATTCTTTTTTCTTGAAACTTCCTTCTGAAATAGTAGGTTGGTATTCATTAATTTTCCAAAACACAAAGGACACATTATATGTATTTGAAACCAAGAGTTTATGGTAAAACGTAATGTTAACAGACACCAAAATGACTACAAATAAGAAATTTAAGGATAATATAAGGAATAGATCGCATACTTACATTTGTTTTCCAAACCAATTCAACATCTTGAAAGATAAATAAGACTACTTCAAAATTGGCGAAAATAGCACGGAAAGGTACTGTTCGTTTAAAACGTCAGTAAAATTGATGTAAGTAGCACTGAAAAGTACTGTTTGTAAGTAAAACGTCGGTAGAAGCGACGGAAATAGCACTAAAAAGTACTGTTTATATCAAATGTCGATGAAAATGACGCAAATAGTACTGAAAAGTACTGTTTATAAATAAATTGCAGCGGAAAATTCCTCTACAACAAAATATCGCTATAATCAAATGATATCAATCTCACTGGATCAAAGCTTTAAATGCGCTAGTTAGCAGTTTGAAAGATAGAACATGAATGACGAAATCTTTTTAAAACAATACTTTTTACTGCGCAACAATGTTTTTGTTAACAATGAAATATAAATTTTGATGTTCACGTAACAATGGACTCGTCCATTATTATACTCAAATTAACTTTATTGTTTAAGGGAAAAAAGGAGGGGTTCAATTGTTTTTATTTCCATTGTTGTAAGTAGAGCGTTTGAAATTTATGCTGAATTTAGAATTAATGATAGAATATGTATAATTTCAATTCATTATTTGTTTTAATATATCATATTTTTGAAGAGTCATACGTCCTTAAAACTCTATTTCTAAATATTTAAACTGTTGTTACTTTTAATACTTTTACGACACATGACATCATTTGCTTTACTTTCCATTTCTAGACCCATAACATTCCTTTTCACACAGTCTATTTAAAGTGGACAACATGAATGAAATAAATAAAACTAGCTGAGCATTACGCCCTGTTTTCACGTGAGGCATTTTCTAACGATCGCATAGATAGAAACTTGAATTAGAAGAACAAAAAAACATAATTTAATGCTTACGGAAATCTGACTTCGAAAACGCGCGTTAGAAAACTCCACATGTGAACAAGGCATTAATAACATGATGAATTAAATCATCAGTTTAGAATTTCGTTGTATTTTTCCTCTACAAGACAGTTATTTCACCGAAGGTTTCATGGCTGTTTAAGAATAGCTGGGAGAAATGTAGCTTATCCAGTTTTATCGAGTCATGAAAACGGCAGTTAATTTGACGGGGCTACCACACAAAAAGCACTTGTAAAATAGTTAGCATCTGCAATAGAACTTTTTGTAAATAGTAGCATCAAAATCCCTTTTAACCTTTCACCACAACTTTTGCATGATTAAAGACCGAGACCAGTGACGTGTGAGATGAGTAGTCAATTTTTTACAGACAAGCAACACTGCTTCAAAGAACAGCAACAATCACTGTGGGACGAGCGACAGACGTGTCCATGAGGGCAGCCCATTAGTGTAAATCGGGGACCCATACAACGATGGCGTTTTCTAGTATGACAATGCGCCATGTCAAGGGGCCAAAATGGTTTAGGACAATTCGAGCGAATGATTTGGCTACATAGATCATCCGACATGAATCGAATTGAGCATATATGGGACATGAGGTTAGTTCGTGCACAAAATCCTGCACCGGCATCACTTTCACCATTATGGACGGCTGTAGAGGCAGTATGGCAGAATATTTCTTCATGAGACTTCTTGTTGAGTCAATGCCGTGTCAAGTTGCTACACATCACCGGGTAAAAGAAGGTGCTACACGATATTAGGAGGTATCACAAGACTTTTGGCAATTGAGTGTGTTGTAAGCATGTAGTACAGAAGTTACTCTTGTTTTATTTGCCTGTTTGGAACATCAGTAGTATGTGGGTCGCTATACCGCCTTTTCCAAGATGGCCGCCGTGTGATAAGGGGTTGGGGTTTTTTGATAAGGAGTTGGGAATCACATCTGATAAGGAATTGAAGGGGTTGACGTTTGTTTACTTTTTTCTTAGGTGAGATAACATCATTATGTTGATATATTGGTGCTATGTTACCAAGGTAATGACTGGTAGTGCCATTTTCTAAAACGGGTGACTAAGAAATAATTGTACTAATAAGATAACAGAGTTAAACACTGACGTGACAAAATACATACTACGAAGGATGAAACGTCGAGAAGTCTCTGGAACTAAGGATTGTTTAGCATGTGTGTATGGTTAATTAAGATAACAGAAGGAACGGACTTATACACGGAGTATACGATAAATGTGACTTAAAGGAAAGATTAGTTTAAACTACCGAAGTACAAGTGTTGTGGTATCTGAAAAATGTTTGGGGGAAACGAAAGAACTATTTGTGCTGTTTTGATGACCAACAGTAATGAGTCACACATGATATCTTCGAACTGAAACTTTCTATAAGGGTTCTATATTTGAAAATGAAACGAAGGGGTCAATACGGAATTTACAGATAACAGTTTCAAGCATACAATGGATATGGAGTGATGTTTGAGATTGGGAAGGAGTAAGCATACGATTCTTATTGGTTTATTATAGTGGGCACGTACTGAGATTATAGAACAAGACACGTGACTCAAAAGTGATATAAAAGGTCAGTGTAAAACTATAAAAGCCAATATACGGTGCGAGACTTGACCATACGTTCAAGAGAACTATGTTAAGGGTGTAAAATGAATTCGAGTGACCAAGGTGAGGTATTCAGAGTGTTTGCTGAACACCCCAATGACGATGAAGAAATGGACGAGATCAACGAACTGGAAAAGGAAGCTCATGTAAGTATTATTATTTTTATAATGCTCTCTGGAATTATGTGTAAGGAATTATTAATTTTAAGAATACTTTTAAGTTCTACAGCAAATTCATTTCTTTTTAGGATGAGATATTGCAACTGTTTTCCGATTATCCTATGACAGAAAAGGAGCTTGAATGGGTTAAAGAAATTGAAAGTGATCCACTTGTAAGTGTAACTAATTACGCACCTATTTGTACAGTACTTTTGTAATTTTATGTTTATTTCAAAGTTAAGGTTTAACACATGTCTGATACCTTTTTTTAACTGCAGATTTATAATTTTGAAAATCAAATTGGAGGTGGAAATGACGGGGTAATTATAGAATACTTTTTTGTGTAACGTATTAATTAAACTATTAACATCATCTTATTCATACTTTTTATTATTATTAGATTGATATGCCGTATACTTTAAGAGAGAGTAGGAGAAGGGTCAACGCTCGTTTTCAAACTGAGGAACGAACTTTTACGGCCCAAATTAATGCCGACCAAATCCCCCACCATTACAGAGGAAGTGTCATCAATACTGCCTTGACATTCTTGCAAATGCTCATAACAGCACTTATTGCGGAAACAACTCTAAACATGACAGAGAACGATTTTATAAGGTACTACTAGATGTTCAAATAGCTGTGTAAGAAGTATTAACATATTTTCTTTTGTCTTATGAATATTATTTATTTACAGATTCTGCTTTTTTTCGGATAACTTGGATCGACCGATTTCAACATGTTTGAAAAGGATTCGGGATATTTCAGTGGAGTTCATTCTTTCAACGATAATGAAAGTCTTACAGGTAACATTACATGAATTTTGTTTCAAGAATGTAACTTTTAACTTGTATGGCATTTTTTCTTAAATTTTATTTTATATTTTAGAGCAAAGACAGCATTCCACTTGACGACCGAAGCTTTCGAATTGATGTTATTACAGTACGAAATCCGCAAGGAGGTGGAAGGCGACGCCTTTTAGATGTTGCTTCTAATCGTCTACAGAAACGCTGCATCGTGAGCATACCCAGAGACGATAAAGGACTTTGTTGTGCACGTGCGATTGTTGTTGGCATGGCCTACCAAGAGAAACAACCAAACTATAGTTATATAGCTGACGGTAGGAAACCTCTTCAAAAGAAGATGTCTGAGGATCTGCATAGAAAAGCTGGTGTGCCCCAGGGACCATGTGGCTATTCGGAAATTAGAAAATTTGAGGACTATTTAAATGTTCAAATTCATGTGGTTTCTTCAGACAACTTGAATAAGGTAAATTCTTTTATTTTTTACTTTTGGGGGGAAATTGTTTTAAGTTATAGAATGATAAATAAAAAAAAATAAAAAATAAAAATTAAACTGGCTTTTTAACTAATTTTTTCAGGTTGCTTATAAAGGACCCATACGTTCATCTCGGCCTCAACTATTTCTTTATTTCAACGATAATCATTTTGATCTCATTAAGTCTATGACAGGTTTCCATGCCTCTATGTACTACTGTTCTGATTGTGATAAAGCGTACAATAATATCCACAATCACAGATGTGATTTCTTGTGTCATATATGCTACACACGGGAATGTGTAGAAGGTGTACGTAAGATGTGCTCGGACTGTAATCGTTCATGTAGGTCTGCTGAATGTTTTTCAAGACATAAATCTTTAATTAACAAAAAGAATAGTTTTTGCCAGCAATTTTATGTGTGCCCTAATTGTAAAAAATTTTTTAAATCGAAAGATCGACCGCGTCATTTACATAAATGTGGGGAGAAACGCTGCAATAACTGCAATACATTTTCATCTATTGAACATTTATGCTTCCTTAAGAAAACCCTTGCCAAATGCTTTAATGAAAAACTAATATTTTTTGATTTTGAGACGGATCAAAGTGATTCGGAACATAAAGTGAACTTTGCCGTAGCCATGTATGCGGATGGTACCGAATTTGTGTTTAAGGGATATGAAGCTCTCAACCAGTTTTGCACATTTCTTTTTTCTTCGCAACATAAAGAGTACACTGCAATTGCTCATAACATGAGAGGCTTTGATGGACAATTTGTTTTAGCATATTTATTCCAACAAGGTTTAACTCCTAACATTATTCCGAATGGCTCTAAAATAATGCAAATAGAACTATCCTCTTTTAAAATAAGAGTCATTGACTCCTTTAACTTTTTACCCACGGCCCTTTCCAAATTCCCCAAAACGTTTGGCATAGTAGAATTAGCTAAAGGTTATTTTCCCCATTTATTTAATTCCCCTAACAATCAGGCCTATGTAGGCGACTTACCCGATGCGTCATTTTACACACCCAATTCGATGCTTGCTGCTGACCGGGAAAAATTTTATGCGTGGTATGAGGAAAGGAAGAAGGAGAATTTTAACTTCCAAGATGAAATGTTAAAGTACTGTAGGCAAGTATCCTTGTTTGAAATGAAATAGTTTTTATTACTTGCGGCTGTTTGTAGTAGTTTCTTACAAATATTTTTTTAATATTGTTTAGATCGGATGTTGATATTTTACGGCGTTGCTGTCTGCAATTCAGGACAGAATTTTTAAGTGTGACCGGAGTTGATCCCTTTCAGCATATAACCATTTCCAGCGCTTGCATGGCCACGTACCGATCCCGTTTCATTTCTAATGGAACAATAGCATATGTGCCAAGAAATGAGGGTGTAAACCGTACACGGTACAGTGTAACGTCCATACAATGGTTGGATTTTTTAAACCATCAGCATGGTGCATCTATTCTACATGCAGGCAATGGTCTTGGTGAGAGGAAGGTAGGAGGCATTTCTGTGGATGGTTTTTGCGAAGAAACCAATACCGTGTATCAGTTTCAAGGTGAGTTAAGAAAACGGTCAAACGAGTTATGAAAGACAGTTTTTTTAATGCAGAACTAAAAAAAAACCTTTTATTTAATTTTTAGGATGCTTTTTTCATGGTTGCTCACAGTGCTATGCGGACCAGGATATTGTAAACCCTGTGAATGGTCATTACATGTGGGAATTACGAAGAAAAACTGAGAGTACAGAGCAAAACTTGAGGTCTCTGGGGTATCAGTATATTGAAATGTGGGAACACGAATTCACCACTTGGAAAACAACCATGCAAGAATTGAAAGCCTTTTTAGTAACACACGACGTGGTGGAGCGGCTAAACCCCAGAGATTCGTTCTTCGGGGGTCGAACAAATGCTGTTCGCCTTTATTATGAAGGAGAGGCTAAGTATATAGACTTCACTAGCCTTTACCCCTATGTAAACAAATACTGTCGGTAAGACCCTATTTTACACCACGCAATTTTAAAAATAAATTTTAGAAACACTTGTTACAAAAACTTTTTTTTTGTCTTCTAGATACCCCATTAAACATCCTGAAGTTATTACATCGGATTTTGGGCCTCTGAGTGATTACTTTGGAATAATTAAGTGCCGCATTTTACCCCCCAGAAAATTATATTTTCCTGTGTTACCATACAGGTGATTTAATTTGTTCTTCTATTATAACTATTTATTATTATTTTTTAATGTTACACCTTTAAAAAAAAAATCATTTTCAACACAGATCAAACAACAAACTGATGTTTCCTTTATGCAAGACCTGCGTTGAAACCTTTCAGCAGTCAGAATGTCTACATGAGAGTAGCGAACGCAGTTTTGTAGGAACATGGGTTACAGAAGAGGTGAAAAAAGCACTCCAGAAAGGATACCAAGTTCTCAAGATTTATGAGGTTAATTTTTTTTAATGTTTAAGTAAGGTGTATATATATATATATATATATATATATATATATATATTGGCAAATTTTATAGAACAAGTACTTTATTAACTTTTTTCTTTTAGATATACCACTTCAAAGAAAGTCAGACAGGTCTCTTTTCTGACTATATTGACACGTTTCTAAAACTTAAGCAAGAATCGTCTGGTTGGCCCGTTAACTGCTCTTCTGTTGACCAAAAAGAAGCTTATATAAGAAACTACAAAGATCAAGAGGGGATTACTTTAGACCCTACTAAAATAGGAGTCAATGCAGGAAAACGTCAAGTCGCTAAACTTTGTCTGAATAGGTAAGGGGGAAGGACGACGTGATTATGTATATGCGTGTTTGCATCTTTCCAGTTTTTTCTTTTATTTATTTATGCATATATTTAGTAATATTAATTATGTGTCATTTTATAGCTTCTGGGGTCGATGGGGGATGTCGGAAAATAAAGTACAGCTGCGCTACATCACTAAACTGGCTGATTTGAACCAAATGATAGCTGATACAACTATGGAGGTAATACTTTTTTTCATAATCTGTACAGGGAAAAAAGAAGAAGAAAAAAAGAAATATTGACCAATAAAGTGAACATTTTTTTACAAGTTAAAGATATTTTGTAAACCCTTTTTCTTTACATTGTAGGTTAAAGATCTCTATCTTCCAACAGAGAATGTAGCAGCTGTGCAATACGTGTATAAGGAGGAGTTTGTTACGCCTTCCAGCAGCACCAACATATTTCTGGCTACTTTCACAACTGCATGGGCCCGTCTGAAACTCTACGACGAATTGGAAAAGTTAGGCAAAGACGTACTCTACTTTGACACTGACAGGTATTTATTAGTTCAAGGGGTTATGTGTGTAAATTTTATTTGTTAAATAGCGTGTGACATTTTTTTTTTTTTTCATTTTTAGTATCATATACGCTTCTAATGGATCGAATGACCCTCCTTTGGGCTCCTTTTTGGGGGAATTCACAGATGAATTAGATGGCAAATATATTAAAGTTTTTGTTTATGGTAAGTTTATTTGTATTAAATATGGGATGGGGAGGTATTTTATGCACTATGGAAATTAACTACAATAAATACTTATACCATTGCTTTTATATTTTAGGAGGAGCAAAGAACTATGCCTATGAAAAAAGCGACTCAACCAAGTGTTGTAAGATCAGAGGATTTAGCTTAAACTATAAAAATTCCGAAATTTTAAATTTTGAATCAATGAAAGAGCTTGTACAAGATTTGGACATGAACACCACTCTTTCCGTCCACAATCCTTCAAAAATTACTAGAGACGTAAAAAGACGTAAAGTTGTCAACCGATACGAAGAGAAAAAGTATAAACTTGTCTATGATAAAAGGGTGGTCAAAGAAGATTATAGTACTCTTGCATACGGATACTAAATGAGAATGATATTTTGTATATATTTTGATTTTGTATGCATATTTATTTATAATTTTCGAATATAGTTTAGTGTTTTTGGACAGAGGAATTTCAAAGTGCCTTACAAAGGAGTTACTAATTGTTTTAAGAAATATCTGTGTAAATGTACTCTGTAATGCAAGAAAGCTTGAAATAAAAATTCATTTTGAGAATTGTTACTTTTATTTTCTAACTCATTTCTTTTGTATTTTTAAGTCTTGAAATAAAAGAAAATGAAAAAAATATATAACATCCTAGAAAGTAAATACCAAAATAGAAAGAAAATTACTAATAAAAAAAATCATTTTAACACATATTTTCATATTATTTGTTTTAAAAAATATCAAAAAAAAATTTACTACTGCTTAACTTTTTTTTTTAAACTGTTAAACTTTTTTTTTTTGTTATTTTTTTTGTTGTTGTTGTTATTGCTTTACTTTTTAAACTGCGTAACTTTTTTCTACTGTTTAATTTTTTTTTTACTGCATAACATTTTTTTGTTGTTGTTTTTGATGAACTTTATTTTTTTTTCTATTATAAAAAACACCTTAACTTTATTGTTACTACTTAACTTTTTTACTGTTAAACGTCTTGGTTTACTGGTTTACTTTTTTTTTTTGACTGTTTAATTTTTTACTTGTTTAACTTTTTCTTCTGCTGTTTAACATTTTTTGTTTAACTTTTTTCTGTTATAAAAAATAGGTGCTAAAGAAAAATAGTTTTTTTTTTCTTTGGAAATCAAAATAGATGTTTCCTAAGTTTTGAGTTATGAACCAAAGGAAATATATAATTATAGACACAAAGATATACATATAAATAATATTTTTATTTAAAACCCCATTGAAATCCAGGAATTCTTTTTGGCAAATATTTTTGTTACACATTTACTTTTCTTTACATGCATCTCAAGAACATGTTCTTTACAAGTTAACAAAAATTGATTAAATAATTATTTACTAGGTAATTTCATTTCTTATGCAGCACTCATAATCACATTAGTTCCAAAAGGAACTTTCTTTTTATTTCTTAATATATATGATCAATTAAAAGAAGTATATTAGATCGTGAAATAATTTTGTTATTGTAGATTATTTCACTATCTAATATACTACTTTTAATTGATCATATATATTAAGAAATAAAAAGAAAGTTCCTTTTGGAACTAATGTGATTATGAGTGCTGCATAAGAAATGAAATTACCTAGTAAATAATTATTTAATCAATTTTTGTTAACTTGTAAAGAACATGTTCTTGAGATGCATGTAAAGAAAAATAAATGTGTAACAAAAATATTTGCCAAAAAGAATTCCTGGATTTCAATGGGGTTTTAAATAAAAATATTATTTATATGTATATCTTTGTGTCTATAATTATATACTTCCTTTGGTTCATAACTCAAAACTTAGGAAACATCTATTTTGATTTCCAAAGAAAAAAAAAACTATTTTTCTTTAGCACCTATTTTTTATAACAGAAAAAAGTTAAACAAAAAATGTTAAACAGCAGAAGAAAAAGTTAAACAAGTAAAAAAATTAAACAGTCAAAAAAAAAAGTAAACCAGTAAACCAAGACGTTTAACAGTAAAAAAGTTAAGTAGTAACAATAAAGTTAAGGTGTTTTTTATAATAGAAAAAAAAATAAAGTTAATCAAAAACAACAACAAAAAATTGTTATGCAGTAAAAAAAAAAAATTAAACAGTAGAAAAAGTTACGCAGTTTAAAAAGTAAAGCAATAACAACAACAACAAAAAAAATAACAAAAAAAAAAAAGTTTAACAGTTTAAAAAAAAAAGTTAAGCAGTAGTAAATTTTTTTTTGATATTTTTTAAAACAAATAATATGAAAATATGTGTTAAAATGATTTTTTTTATTAGTAATTTTCTTTCTATTTTGGTATTTACTTTCTAGGATGTTATATATTTTTTTCATTTTCTTTTATTTCAAGACTTAAAAATACAAAAGAAATGAGTTAGAAAATAAAAGTAACAATTCTCAAAATGAATTTTTATTTCAAGCTTTCTTGCATTACAGAGTACATTTACACAGATATTTCTTAAAACAATTAGTAACTCCTTTGTAAGGCACTTTGAAATTCCTCTGTCCAAAAACACTAAACTATATTCGAAAATTATAAATAAATATGCATACAAAATCAAAATATATACAAAATATCATTCTCATTTAGTATCCGTATGCAAGAGTACTATAATCTTCTTTGACCACCCTTTTATCATAGACAAGTTTATACTTTTTCTCTTCGTATCGGTTGACAACTTTACGTCTTTTTACGTCTCTAGTAATTTTTGAAGGATTGTGGACGGAAAGAGTGGTGTTCATGTCCAAATCTTGTACAAGCTCTTTCATTGATTCAAAATTTAAAATTTCGGAATTTTTATAGTTTAAGCTAAATCCTCTGATCTTACAACACTTGGTTGAGTCGCTTTTTTCATAGGCATAGTTCTTTGCTATTCCTAAAATATAAAAGCAATGGTATAAGTATTTATTGTAGTTAATTTCCATAGTGCATAAAATACCTCCCCATCCCATATTTATATAATACAAATAAACTTACCATAAACAAAAACTTTAATATATTTGCCATCTAATTCATCTGTGAATTCCCCCAAAAAGGAGCCCAAAGGAGGGTCATTCGATCCATTAGAAGCGTATATGATACTAAAAATGAAAAAAAAAAATGTCACACGCTATTTAACAAATAAAATTTACACACATAACCCCTTGAACTAATAAATACCTGTCAGTGTCAAAGTAGAGTACGTCTTTGCCTAACTTTTCCAATTCGTCGTAGAGTTTCAGACGGGCCCATGCAGTTGTGAAAGTAGCCAGAAATATGTTGGTGCTGCTGGAAGGCGTAACAAACTCCTCCTTATACACGTATTGCACAGCTGCTACATTCTCTGTTGGAAGATAGAGATCTTTAACCTACAATGTAAAGAAAAAAGGGTTTACAAAATATCTTTAACTTGTAAAAAAATGTTCACTTTATTGGTCAATATTTCTTTTTTTTTCTTCTTTTTTCCCTGTACAGATTATGAAAAAAAGTATTACCTCTATAGTTGTATCAGCTATCATTTGGTTCAAATCAGCCAGTTTAGTGATGTAGCGCAGCTGTACTTTATTTTCCGACATCCCCCATCGACCCCAGAAGCTATAAAATGACACATAATTAATATTACTAAATATATGCATAAATAAATAAAAGAAAAAACTGGAAAGATGCAAACACGCATATACATAATCACGTCGTCCTTCCCCCTTACCTATTCAGACAAAGTTTAGCGACTTGACGTTTTCCTGCATTGACTCCTATTTTAGTAGGGTCTAAAGTAATCCCCTCTTGATCTTTGTAGTTTCTTATATAAGCTTCTTTTTGGTCAACAGAAGAGCAGTTAACGGGCCAACCAGACGATTCTTGCTTAAGTTTTAGAAACGTGTCAATATAGTCAGAAAAGAGACCTGTCTGACTTTCTTTGAAGTGGTATATCTAAAAGAAAAAAGTTAATAAAGTACTTGTTCTATAAAATTTGCCAATATATATATATATATATATATATATATATATATACACCTTACTTAAACATTAAAAAAAATTAACCTCATAAATCTTGAGAACTTGGTATCCTTTCTGGAGTGCTTTTTTCACCTCTTCTGTAACCCATGTTCCTACAAAACTGCGTTCGCTACTCTCATGTAGACATTCTGACTGCTGAAAGGTTTCAACGCAGGTCTTGCATAAAGGAAACATCAGTTTGTTGTTTGATCTGTGTTGAAAATGATTTTTTTTTAAAGGTGTAACATTAAAAAATAATAATAAATAGTTATAATAGAAGAACAAATTAAATCACCTGTATGGTAACACAGGAAAATATAATTTTCTGGGGGGTAAAATGCGGCACTTAATAATTCCAAAGTAATCACTCATAGGCCCAAAATCCGATGTAATAACTTCAGGATGTTTAATGGGGTATCTAGAAGACAAAAAAAAAAAGTTTTTGTAACAAGTGTTTCTAAAATTTATTTTTAAAATTGCGTGGTGTAAAATAGGGTCTTACCGACAGTATTTGTTTACATAGGGGTAAAGGCTAGTGAAGTCTATATACTTAGCCTCTCCTTCATAATAAAGGCGAACAGCATTTGTTCGACCCCCGAAGAACGAATCTCTGGGGTTTAGCCGCTCCACCACGTCGTGTGTTACTAAAAAGGCTTTCAATTCTTGCATGGTTGTTTTCCAAGTGGTGAATTCGTGTTCCCACATTTCAATATACTGATACCCCAGAGACCTCAAGTTTTGCTCTGTACTCTCAGTTTTTCTTCGTAATTCCCACATGTAATGACCATTCACAGGGTTTACAATATCCTGGTCCGCATAGCACTGTGAGCAACCATGAAAAAAGCATCCTAAAAATTAAATAAAAGGTTTTTTTTTAGTTCTGCATTAAAAAAACTGTCTTTCATAACTCGTTTGACCGTTTTCTTAACTCACCTTGAAACTGATACACGGTATTGGTTTCTTCGCAAAAACCATCCACAGAAATGCCTCCTACCTTCCTCTCACCAAGACCATTGCCTGCATGTAGAATAGATGCACCATGCTGATGGTTTAAAAAATCCAACCATTGTATGGACGTTACACTGTACCGTGTACGGTTTACACCCTCATTTCTTGGCACATATGCTATTGTTCCATTAGAAATGAAACGGGATCGGTACGTGGCCATGCAAGCGCTGGAAATGGTTATATGCTGAAAGGGATCAACTCCGGTCACACTTAAAAATTCTGTCCTGAATTGCAGACAGCAACGCCGTAAAATATCAACATCCGATCTAAACAATATTAAAAAAATATTTGTAAGAAACTACTACAAACAGCCGCAAGTAATAAAAACTATTTCATTTCAAACAAGGATACTTGCCTACAGTACTTTAACATTTCATCTTGGAAGTTAAAATTCTCCTTCTTCCTTTCCTCATACCACGCATAAAATTTTTCCCGGTCAGCAGCAAGCATCGAATTGGGTGTGTAAAATGACGCATCGGGTAAGTCGCCTACATAGGCCTGATTGTTAGGGGAATTAAATAAATGGGGAAAATAACCTTTAGCTAATTCTACTATGCCAAACGTTTTGGGGAATTTGGAAAGGGCCGTGGGTAAAAAGTTAAAGGAGTCAATGACTCTTATTTTAAAAGAGGATAGTTCTATTTGCATTATTTTAGAGCCATTCGGAATAATGTTAGGAGTTAAACCTTGTTGGAATAAATATGCTAAAACAAATTGTCCATCAAAGCCTCTCATGTTATGAGCAATTGCAGTGTACTCTTTATGTTGCGAAGAAAAAAGAAATGTGCAAAACTGGTTGAGAGCTTCATATCCCTTAAACACAAATTCGGTACCATCCGCATACATGGCTACGGCAAAGTTCACTTTATGTTCCGAATCACTTTGATCCGTCTCAAAATCAAAAAATATTAGTTTTTCATTAAAGCATTTGGCAAGGGTTTTCTTAAGGAAGCATAAATGTTCAATAGATGAAAATGTATTGCAGTTATTGCAGCGTTTCTCCCCACATTTATGTAAATGACGCGGTCGATCTTTCGATTTAAAAAATTTTTTACAATTAGGGCACACATAAAATTGCTGGCAAAAACTATTCTTTTTGTTAATTAAAGATTTATGTCTTGAAAAACATTCAGCAGACCTACATGAACGATTACAGTCCGAGCACATCTTACGTACACCTTCTACACATTCCCGTGTGTAGCATATATGACACAAGAAATCACATCTGTGATTGTGGATATTATTGTACGCTTTATCACAATCAGAACAGTAGTACATAGAGGCATGGAAACCTGTCATAGACTTAATGAGATCAAAATGATTATCGTTGAAATAAAGAAATAGTTGAGGCCGAGATGAACGTATGGGTCCTTTATAAGCAACCTGAAAAAATTAGTTAAAAAGCCAGTTTAATTTTTATTTTTTATTTTTTTTATTTATCATTCTATAACTTAAAACAATTTCCCCCCAAAAGTAAAAAATAAAAGAATTTACCTTATTCAAGTTGTCTGAAGAAACCACATGAATTTGAACATTTAAATAGTCCTCAAATTTTCTAATTTCCGAATAGCCACATGGTCCCTGGGGCACACCAGCTTTTCTATGCAGATCCTCAGACATCTTCTTTTGAAGAGGTTTCCTACCGTCAGCTATATAACTATAGTTTGGTTGTTTCTCTTGGTAGGCCATGCCAACAACAATCGCACGTGCACAACAAAGTCCTTTATCGTCTCTGGGTATGCTCACGATGCAGCGTTTCTGTAGACGATTAGAAGCAACATCTAAAAGGCGTCGCCTTCCACCTCCTTGCGGATTTCGTACTGTAATAACATCAATTCGAAAGCTTCGGTCGTCAAGTGGAATGCTGTCTTTGCTCTAAAATATAAAATAAAATTTAAGAAAAAATGCCATACAAGTTAAAAGTTACATTCTTGAAACAAAATTCATGTAATGTTACCTGTAAGACTTTCATTATCGTTGAAAGAATGAACTCCACTGAAATATCCCGAATCCTTTTCAAACATGTTGAAATCGGTCGATCCAAGTTATCCGAAAAAAAGCAGAATCTGTAAATAAATAATATTCATAAGACAAAAGAAAATATGTTAATACTTCTTACACAGCTATTTGAACATCTAGTAGTACCTTATAAAATCGTTCTCTGTCATGTTTAGAGTTGTTTCCGCAATAAGTGCTGTTATGAGCATTTGCAAGAATGTCAAGGCAGTATTGATGACACTTCCTCTGTAATGGTGGGGGATTTGGTCGGCATTAATTTGGGCCGTAAAAGTTCGTTCCTCAGTTTGAAAACGAGCGTTGACC
The DNA here is from genome assembly GCA_947359465.1 of Metellina segmentata. Classification (NCBI taxonomy): domain Eukaryota; kingdom Metazoa; phylum Arthropoda; class Arachnida; order Araneae; family Tetragnathidae; genus Metellina; species Metellina segmentata. The sequence goes on along the minus strand of OX375879.1, from coordinate 14,937,668 downwards.
CTTCTCCTACTCTCTCTTAAAGTATACGGCATATCAATCTAATAATAATAAAAAGTATGAATAAGATGATGTTAATAGTTTAATTAATACGTTACACAAAAAAGTATTCTATAATTACCCCGTCATTTCCACCTCCAATTTGATTTTCAAAATTATAAATCTGCAGTTAAAAAAAGGTATCAGACATGTGTTAAACCTTAACTTTGAAATAAACATAAAATTACAAAAGTACTGTACAAATAGGTGCGTAATTAGTTACACTTACAAGTGGATCACTTTCAATTTCTTTAACCCATTCAAGCTCCTTTTCTGTCATAGGATAATCGGAAAACAGTTGCAATATCTCATCCTAAAAAGAAATGAATTTGCTGTAGAACTTAAAAGTATTCTTAAAATTAATAATTCCTTACACATAATTCCAGAGAGCATTATAAAAATAATAATACTTACATGAGCTTCCTTTTCCAGTTCGTTGATCTCGTCCATTTCTTCATCGTCATTGGGGTGTTCAGCAAACACTCTGAATACCTCACCTTGGTCACTCGAATTCATTTTACACCCTTAACATAGTTCTCTTGAACGTATGGTCAAGTCTCGCACCGTATATTGGCTTTTATAGTTTTACACTGACCTTTTATATCACTTTTGAGTCACGTGTCTTGTTCTATAATCTCAGTACGTGCCCACTATAATAAACCAATAAGAATCGTATGCTTACTCCTTCCCAATCTCAAACATCACTCCATATCCATTGTATGCTTGAAACTGTTATCTGTAAATTCCGTATTGACCCCTTCGTTTCATTTTCAAATATAGAACCCTTATAGAAAGTTTCAGTTCGAAGATATCATGTGTGACTCATTACTGTTGGTCATCAAAACAGCACAAATAGTTCTTTCGTTTCCCCCAAACATTTTTCAGATACCACAACACTTGTACTTCGGTAGTTTAAACTAATCTTTCCTTTAAGTCACATTTATCGTATACTCCGTGTATAAGTCCGTTCCTTCTGTTATCTTAATTAACCATACACACATGCTAAACAATCCTTAGTTCCAGAGACTTCTCGACGTTTCATCCTTCGTAGTATGTATTTTGTCACGTCAGTGTTTAACTCTGTTATCTTATTAGTACAATTATTTCTTAGTCACCCGTTTTAGAAAATGGCACTACCAGTCATTACCTTGGTAACATAGCACCAATATATCAACATAATGATGTTATCTCACCTAAGAAAAAAGTAAACAAACGTCAACCCCTTCAATTCCTTATCAGATGTGATTCCCAACTCCTTATCAAAAAACCCCAACCCCTTATCACACGGCGGCCATCTTGGAAAAGGCGGTATAGCGACCCACATACTACTAACATCAAATTCAGTCAAGTGGTAGAAAAAATGGATATCACGAAATTATGGAATTAGCTTCTTAAATATCTTTCTTAAGCCGCGTCCACACCGGAGAAGCAGAGCAAAACATGGATGATTGATTAACCCCGGAGACAGGTTTGGTGAATCAATCTCTCTGGTTTTTCTGGTTTGACAGCTCGGACACAAAATGTTCCATGTGCTCGCGATCAATCTGGTTGGTTCAAACTTATTGTTTGAAGCAAATTGGTTTAAGGTCCCGTTCTTTACGAAGCCGGCGCATAATCGCGAGTGCAGCGTATATTATCATTAAAGATTTATTAAAGAGAAATAGGAAGAAAAGTTCCCAAAAAAGGTGACATTTGGTGACACCCGTGATGGGAAATATTCTCAGGAGCCAAAAGACTGAAAATGTATACGTCTTTTGCTCACACGCGGTAGAAATTACGCTTTTCCTACTGGGACACTTAATAAACCCTAAACTAATAGCCGCCCCGGAAAATAATCCACTTCATCGATAACCCTGTACAATTTTGAACAAACCGTATTTTCAATCCTGCGACGGCGGCTGCGGCAGTCACTTTATTAATATATATATATATATATATATATATATATATATATATATATATATATATATATATATATATATATATATATATATATATATATATATATATATATATATATATATATATATATATATATATATATATATATATATATATATATATATATATATATGTAGGAACGGAATTCTTTCGTCTCCCCACCTACTATCGAAAGGAGAAAGGGACTATTTCATCCAGGAAACGGAACACCACGAACGCTAGGGGGAAAAAGGCTTGATCCCTTGCCCGCGGCGGAGGGTCTTCAGTTTTTTGTGTGATCGGAGAGAGTCGAGACCTGTGTGGCCGCTCTTCCGTGCTTTTTTTATGCGAATCTATTGAGACCTCTGTGGCTCATATGTGTACCATCTTCAATTAATGTAATAAATGTTATGTTTTACAACACGTGGACTCATTCCAAAATACCATATCAAGTAATAGCTACAGTGCCATTCCAGTGTTGACATCACAAAATGGGGGCTGGTGCCGGGATTGCCCCATGCAAATTGAACGTGGACTAGAACCCTAGAGAGCCATCATCATCATCATCGCAAACTGTGAGTACATTTTGCTCATTTTTAAGATAAAGATGTCATATTTTGGTAAAGCAAGAAAGGACGATATTTACCGTCTCGCAACGGAATTAGATATAGAAATACCCTCAAATGCGACAATTTCGAAATTAAAAAAGTTAGTGACGAAACAACTCGATTACGATGAGGAGTATACAAAAACACTTCTGGATACAATAATAGTTGAAAGAATCGAAAAAGAGCAGCTGGAGAAAGACAAACAGCAGTTAGAGAGGGAAAAAGAAAAAGAATTACGCCAATTTGAATTGGAAAAACTGAAACTGCAAAATGCGACACAAACAGTTAGGGAAAATCACATGACAGAATCGAACACTGCATGGGATAGAGGAAAGGAATTATCAAAGATAATTAAATGTTTTGATTCGAATGAATCCAATGATATAAGTACGTATTTAGCGCTGTTCGAGAGACAAGCGACGAAAATCAAAATCGAAAGTGAAGATTTTGTAACGCATTTACTAGGTTTATTACCCTTAGAGATAGCACAGATTATAACTCGCGAACCGGAGGAAAGATCTAATGACTATGAACACATAAAAGAAATCTTACTCAAAAGATTTAAACTTACGTCTGAACAATTCAAACAAAAATTCCTGAATCATAAAAAGGAAAGTACAGCCACTTGGCGAGATTTTGCGTTTGAAATAAGTCATTATTTTGACGAATGGTTAAGAGGACTCAAAATAACAAATTTTGACGAGCTCAGGGAACTAATGGTATCCGAGCAGATAAAACGTAGAGCGCCGTTTGAAATCAAAACACACTTCATAGATGACTGGCATCAATTAAAATGCGCAGAAGTTATAGTGAAAAAGTTAGAGGAATATGTGAGAGTGCGAGGTTGCAATTAGGAAAAATGGAGATACGGAATGTAAATAAATACAGAAAAAATGTTTCGCAAGATGAAACTCGATATAAAGGTGAATCGTCGAACTTTCGTGCTAACCAGAATAGTAGAAATGTTGATAATTGTTATAAAACTGTTGGTTATAGTACAAATGTCAATAAGTATGTTAATAAGGTTGATTATGATGTACCAAATAGAGATCCATATAAAAGTAATAGAATTAAGTGTTATGCATGTGGAAATTATGGGCATAAGAGTAATACTTGTACATATAATTTTAAAGGTGAAAATGCAAATGTGAATAAAACTGTAAATCAAATATATGTAGCAACTCCTAAGAAAATTGAAAAGAGTGTTTATATTGAAAAGTGTTATATTAATGCAGTAATAGACACTGGATCTGAAATAACTCTAATTAATGAGGAATGTTATCATAAAATAGGATCTCCTATATTGAATGGTAGTAAGATATATTTAAATGGAATAAGTCAACACAAAATAAGTACCGAAGGGTTTTTCCGATCAGAAATTGTTATTGATAATATTTCTTTGTGTTCTGATGTGCATGTCGTTAAGAATTTACAATTTGAAGCAATAATTGGTATGAACGTATTATCAAGGGTAAAGTTTGCATTTTCTGGGGGAACATTAAACGTTACCGATAGAGACATAAATGAAATAAGGAAGTCAGAAGTAAGGGGCGAAAACGGAAGCGAAATAAAAAACAAAGCAACAACAACTTCAGGCGTTGTCATAAATCACGGGGAAGAAGAGCGCGTGAGTTTCCCTCAACATCCCCTCGTAGACTTTCAAGTATCGAAGGCGCATGAAAATGACTCATCAGCAGGTGCTTTTGTTTACACTTTAGGCGCCGTAGCGTTGGATATGTCTAGCGAAGAGACAGATCTCTCCCATATAATGAATCCCTGTTTACGAGAAAGAATCTGTCAAATTGTAGGAAATTATGTGCCTCAGCAAGTAACAAACACGGATGTTAAGATGAGAATTCTTCTGACGGACGAAGTTCCAGTTAGTCAGCGTGCTCGGCGGTTGCCGATTACTGAACAACTTATAGTTGAAAAACAAATCCAAGAGTGGTTAGAAAAAGGGATAATTAAAAACAGCTGTTCGGAATATTCTGCCCCTATAGTGCTTTGTAAGAAAAAAGATGGGAATCACAGACTTTGTGTCGATTTCCGAAAGCTCAACGAAAAAATAATTAAGGACCGTTTCCCGTTACCTCTAATCGAAGACGTGTTGGACAAATTGGAGGACTCGCAAGTCTTCACAATGTTAGATTTGAAAAACGGCTTTTTTCACGTCGACATAGAAAAGGAGAGTACAAAGTACACCTCTTTTGTTACCCACGAGGGACAGTATGAGTTTTTAAAGACACCTTTTGGATTGTCAACCAGTCCAAGTGTATTTGAAAGATATATTTTTCACGTTTTTAAGGATTTGTTAAAAGATAAAACTGTTATTATTTATGTAGATGATATTATCATACCAGCCATGAATGAGGTAGAGGGTTTAGAAAAATTAGAACGTGTTTTAAATACGGCGTCAATGTACGGATTAGAACTAAACTTAAAAAAGTGTCAGTTTCTAAAACGAAAGATAGAATTCTTGGGTTACGTAGTAGAAAAAGGAACTATAAAGCCTTCACCTTTAAAAACTGCAGCCGTACGGAACTTCCCACAGCCCAAAAATGCCAAACAAATACAGAGTTTTCTGGGGTTGACCGGTTATTTTCGAAAGTTTGTTCGAGATTATGCCAAGATAGCGAAGCCCCTCAGTGATTTACTTCGTGATAATAGGGAATTCCATTTTGGGTCGAAGGAGAAAACTGCATTTCACGAATTAAAGCAGGCCTTGACTGGCGAGCCGGTGCTACAAATTTTCAGACAAGGACCGCCACTGGAACTTCATTGTGATGCAAGCTCACACGGATTCGGAGCAGTGCTATTGCAACAGGCAGATGACGGAAAGATGTATCCAATTCAATACATGAGTAAGAAGACAACAGCACAACAAGAAAAATACGGCAGCTATGAATTAGAAATTCTAGCAGTGATCGAAGCTTTGAAAAAATTCCGGAATTATCTACTCGGAACCAAATTTAAAATAATGACGGATTGCTCAGCCTTCCAGCAAACCATGAGCAAGAAGGACTTAACCCCTAAGATAGCGAGATGGGCGTTAATCATGGAGGAATTCGAATACGAAATAATTCATCGACCAAGTGCTCAAATGAGACATGCAGATGCTTTGAGCCGAAATGTCGCTGTGATAGTACCGCAACCAACGGGTGAAGAAATAACGTGCAAGTTAGCAGCAGCCCAACGACAAGATGAGTATATTCAAGTTATTAAAGAATTATTGATGAGAGGGGAGAAGAACGACTACTTGATCAAAAACGATGTATTATATCGATATGAAAATGGAAGTGAACTGCCTGTCGTCCCCGAGAGGATGCAATCAGATATTATAAAGGAATTCCATCAAAAAGGACATTTTGCCGTGGCGAAGACCGAGGAGTTAGTGAAAAGAGATTTTTCCATTCCAGGACTCAGGAAAAAAGTGGAGAACGTCATAATGAACTGCGTTAAGTGCATCTTGACGAATAAGAAAAGGGGCAAGCAAGAGGGTCAATTAAATCCAATACCCAAAGGGAGTGTACCGCTTAGTACTCCAGTGTTGACATCACATATATATATATATATACACACACACATACGTACTTGCAAAATTGATATTAGCAGATTATTTCCCTACAAAATAAAAATTTCTTACTGAATATTTCACTCATATGTTCCAACATATTGAATGTCCCTTTCAATTCGGCATTTTTCGGTAAAACGTATTAATATTGCAGTGCAACAATTTTAAATTTTCTTAAATTGCAAAAAAGTTTAAATACATTTTAAATATCCACCTCCTATTTATCTTAAACTAGCCACTGCGTGGTGATTGCTAAGAATTCCCATTTGGTTTGCGAAGCCTATTGGATAACAGCAATCATGGCATTGGTTTGCCTCACAAACCAAATGGAAATTCGTAGCCTATTGGAATGCTTCGCAAACTAAATTATGAATATTGTGAACTATGATTTGCTTCGCAAACAAACACCTCGGGCAACGCCGTAATGACCTCGTCATTGCCAAATTCGAATTGCGAAGAGATCCAATAGGCGTGACGTCACAATCTCTTGCGAAAATATAAATATTTAATTGAAAAATTATTTATTAAAAGAAAATCAAATGGAATGTAGAGATTTAAGGATTTAGATTTCATTCAGATTTCAAATCTGTTGAAATTTTCATCTGTCTTTAACGATCCCGATTTTACAAAAAAGTACTTAACAATGCCAGTCAATATGATTTTTTTTTAATTTGTTTTGCTTTTCTTCGCTGTGAAATGGTTTGAGCGTAGGAAATGAAATCTGTGATATCTCGAATCAAACGAAAGTCATTCTTCACAGAAAGTGGCGTTCGTGTTGGAAAAAATATAAGTTTCAATTTAAAATTATTCATTTATCGAAAATCATATTTTTAGGTATAGATCTAATGTGAAATTTTCCGCAGATTTCAAATCCATTGAAAATTGTACTCTATCTTTTACGATCAAGGAGATAAAAAAAAAGAACTACGTAACTAAAGTTTAAACTTTATTTGCTTTTTTAGTCTGCTGACAAATCTTTCTCCGCAAAATGAAAACGGAAGCGGAAAAAATACATTTAGAATCTGCAAACTTTTTATGCATCTGTTATTCCAAAGAAGACAATAATAATTAAATTCCAATAAATTATTTTTTAAATGTTTTAGATTGTATTTAAAATTCAGTCTGGACACAAATATTGCAAAAACTTCGGACTACCCGTGTGCCAAATTTCATTATTGTAAGTGCAATAGATTCGTCAGGACATTGCATAGTGGAGGTAGAACACTTCATTTTATAATAGCAGAGATATAGACGTGCAAAGTTCCCAAAGACCACTAATATAGACTATCTAAATACACATGGATGGACACATCAATTTTGACACTAATATGGGCAGATTACATTTTCACAACTAAGTTTCAGTCGTCAACTATGTACAGCAAAACACACAATGCTTACAAATAGACTACTTAAAAAATAGTATCACTTTAAAATCCGAAGAAATATAAATATTTCTATGTTCCGATCCCCGACCCGTTTCTTAACGATCACCCCGGTGATTGATTGAACGTCGAGCAAGGGAACGAAAAAACGCCGTCCAAATAGAGCGAGCACGAGCACTTGCTTTCCTTTGATGTACCGACAAGAAGCGGGTCATTTTGCTCGTGCTCAAAATGTTCATTCACCGTCTACACTGAACGAGCTGCCAATCAAACCTGTCTGCGGGGTTAATCAATCATCCATGTTTTGCTCTGCTTCTCCGGTGTGGACGCGGCTTTAAGCTTGCTAAATAAGCAACACGTTCCCATTGAACTAGTTCTGTCACGTAAAGTATGTTACCAATTCCCAGCAAACTTGAGAATGTCTCACTAAAATGTAATTTATATTATTTTATATATATTTAAATACTTTATGGAAGATTATTTTTCGAATAATTTTAAGCAAAATAAACCGATTTATTTTAAGTCTTTTTTTTATTTTACGCTCACAAAATTGTTGTAGTTACCAGAACAGTCGCTGAATTGTCATTTTTGCTTTCCTTTCTATCATATTACATAGATTAATTTAATTTAAAAAAATAAAATGGCGTTCCAGTCATCTCACATGTTTTTACAGAATCAATATTCTTTATTAAAATTTTCCTTCCACAGATTATGTAAGTGATTCGTACTCGAAAACAAGCCAAGGGGCATCACATTCGGAATACGTACAGTGAACACGTTCAGCGCAGAAAAACTACAACCACCTACAAATAGCTTAGGAAATATGTCTCTCTAAAAGAATGAACAGATACGATTGCACAATGATCGAATTTTTATCATACGCGATTTTTTGTTGACAATGTTGTCCGTTTTTCGATTTGACGTGAAGAAATTCCGTAGATATTCGCATCGAAAATTTAATAACGTCACTTCCAGTTACTTAATGATAGATTAGAGTTGAGAAATTGTTTACATGACTGGAAATGGCTTTGTAAACTAGCATACTTAACAGATATATTCTCTGTCTTAAATTGCCTCAACTAATCGTTACAAATCAAAGAAATTTCATTGTTTCACGTTCAAGATAAAGTGAACGCTGCCATCGTAAAACTAAAGTTATGGTAAAAGAGAGTTGGTAATGGAGAAGTAAACTCGTTTCCCTCTCTTCATGAGTTTATAACACGTTCGACTACCAAAATTGATGCTGATACTCTGAAATGCATAACGCACCATTTGGAGAGTTTGTAAGTGGGCTTGAAAAACTATTTCCCTGATTTAATCAAAAATATTGAATGGATAAGATATCCGTTTAACATTAACACAACATCCATGCCAGAAGATTTGTCTCATGCGGAAGAAGAGCAACTGTTGGAATTGGCTTTAGACGGATTCTTGAAAAATAAATATAAAGATAGTACTTTAACATCATTCTGGTTACAAATACAACTTGTGTATCCGGTTTTAACAGAAGAAGTTCTAAAATACATCTTGCCTTTTCCAACTTCATATTTATGTGAAGTTGCTTTTTCAGCATTTGTAGACATTAAGTCGAAAAAAAGGAACAGACTGTTGAACGTGGAACCACATCTCAGATAAAAATTAACAACAAGGGAACCAAATTATGACGATCTGTTATCTCAGCACAAACAATTTCATCCTTCTCATTGATCCAAATAAACTTTATTTATAATATAACTTTTATTTATATTTTATTATGAATAATTGTATTTCTCTTTTCTTATTATTTGTGTATGTCACAAAAAAAGAAAAAAAAAACATTTTGATTGTTATTAAAATACATCCATTTTTTTGAAGAGGGGTACTCAGCGTTACGAAAATTATAGACGGGGTACACATGTGTCAAAAGTTTGGGAAACACTGGGCTAGAGTAAGGGGACATCCCCTAAATTCAGCACGAAGCTGATCGTTATCAAATCAATCATACAAATACAAACACTAAAATCGTTCTAAAGTTTTCAGATTCAGATAAAGGGCTCCCCCCCCCCTCTAGACGATAAATTGTATCGTCAGTGTGATTGACGGTTTCGATTGATAGGTGCTTCAATATAGCTTCAATCAACCCGTCAATTTCATTCGGTCCATGTTTTTCGAAGGGAAGTGACGTGTTTAATTTTTTTGTTTCAAAATGGTTTCAAATTAAGGTTTGGACTTTCTTGCCTTGAATTTGGCTGTCTGCAGTCGGAAAAAAGAAAAGAAGAAGCTAAAAGAAGATCACTGATCCATAGAGTGGTATAAACTGAGAAGCCGCTTTCACACTAACATTTGCTAAACTTTCTGTAAGATACTGACGGCCGTATTCACAAGTCCGAGTTAACTCGAGGATCAACGATAATCCGCGAGTTATCGAAAAAACCGTATTCACAAGTCCTGATCCGTGGTTTAAACTGCCGTTTCGGTGTTACATTTTGATCCTCCGAAATCGGCGAGTTAACTCGCGAGTTACATTTGACGCATGCGCAGTACCATCTTTTTGGAAAAAGAAAATGGAGGACACATTTCATTCTATGCTCAATTACAGAATTCTTGCGACGACTGAACTGGATCAGTCATTACGGAGCACCTACTACATAGCAGATAATCTCCTCATACTAAAATTGCTTAAATGGAAAAATTTAAACATATTTTTATTGAAATTCAAAAGAAAAATGAAAATAAAAATAGCCGCGTAATCTTATCCAAGCAGCTTAGCGAAAAGATAGATGGCGCCACCTCTGTCCTCTAAGCCGGAGAGAGCGAACGGTAGAAAACGACCATGGCAGATACAAATTCGCCGTAGAATTAAAATTATTCTGTTGAGTTACTACGAATGAAAGAAAATTGATAACGCAAGTTACTTGTCACGACACCAACACACACCCATACTGACAAGTACAAAGATAATCAGATTACATACAACTGTCAAGACATTGTGTACAATTCTTTCTTGCCAAATTTAGGTTTCCATAAAAATCCAATTTAAGATTAAATACCTTTGCATTTCTTTTCCCAAACCCATATTAAAATGCTGTGCGAGTCCTATTTATTCACAATTTGGAATCAATTCTACGGCGAAGTACGTGCTTTATCAGTATGAATGCACATTCGGGTATCGTAAGCAATGTAAACAATATCATGTGATCGTGAGGAGCCAATCATAGCGAGCGTCTCATTTTAATCCCCGGATCACTTAACACGCCGTTTGAGAATACCGTTTTTGATAATCCTCGAGTTAACTCTTACTCGCGGATCAACTGATCCTCGAGTTAACTCGAGACTTGTGAATATGGCCGTGAATCGTACGCAGAATATTAATTTTCTGTTTTAATTTTTCCTTAGTATAATCTGATTTGTATTGTTTTGACAAATTAACCATTTTTTTTCAAAGCCATATTTTGTTTTTCTTTAAATATTCATTTCATTTAACTTTCCACAACTCAGGTTAATCACAATACAAGGTAATTAAAATTCGTCACAAACTCCCGTCCCCAGTCAGAATCGCTTCTCGTTGGGCTCGATGTATCCGTCATGTCTTTCTATCTTGAGCGAAACTGCCGAAGGATTGACAATTGCATATTTTAATTAGTGAGCCGAGTGTGACTGTCAACACAACGAAACAGCCGAATTTACAGTTAACTTGTGTTTATTTTAAATAAAACTATATTTTTACTTTACTACAATAGAGATTTGAATGCCATATCCATTTGTGTCAAATTATTTTTCAGGGAATCAGTCAAAAATCACTTGCACTCATAACCAACGTTACGACTGTCGAAGATCACCTGCGCGGCCCGGGCAGATGACATAAAGTCTCAGCTTAATTGAAAGGGGCTTAAAAAATTTAGAAAACATAGACTAAAGCAAAGAAGGCGTTATAGATACAAAGCAAGCAACAAAAATCATTAACTTGCTACGAAGAAATTATGCATGAAAAAATAGAAGGCATTGTGTCTTCAGACGAATTCGTTAGATCTTATGAAACCATCGACATTGAAATAACTTTTTAGAAACTCAGTATTTTTTTTTTATATTTTATATTAATACATATGAAAAAAATTGAAATTTTATTCAATATTTTTCTTCTAAACAAGAGTTTTTGTCAGTCCTTGGTCCCAATTAAATAATATTGAAAAATATTTATATCTAAAGTTGTGTGTACTCCGACTTACATTCGTATTACTTAAATTCGTACTGTCAAAATATAAAAGGTTCAATTGAAAACTTATTTATTAAAAGAAATTTACATTTAAGGCATCATTCTGGTGTAAAATTTTCCGCAGATTCCAAATCCGTTGACATTTTACTTTATCTTTAACGATCTCGAAGATAGAAAAGCCCTATTTCCTGAACGATTGACAGTTGCGCATTTTAAACGATCAATCGAAGCCGTCAATGTCCATCAATCAAAATTTCTATCAATGTGTGTCAATCGCCTCCTACACTATCAATTGGTTGTAGCATCATTGACAATCATATTGACAATAATATTGATCGTCTAGGGACCCACTAAGAGGAGATAACAAGCAGCGCCATCTGCGCTTTTTGATTGGTTACTCATGTTTCACAACACTCCCCACCTGTACTCTATTAAGAGTACACGATTATACAGTTTTAACCATATTTTAAAACATTGCAATATGTGAATTTGAAGTCAAATAACAATACAAAGTTCAAATTAACAGTTGCAAACTCAATTCAATCACAATTTGAATAAACTGACATAAAAAAGGTAAACATAAACATTTCAACTGTTCAAAGTAAACGAAAGAATTAAAATATTTAAATATGCCAGTTATATTTTACAATTGAAATAATTCAATGCTAGAAATTTAATTATTCCATATAAATTCGAAACATTCTTTATATTTAAACTAAATATGCAAGTATATTCATTTGTGAAGAGACAATACAATTAAATGAAAAATAATAGTATTAACTGTCATAATATTTTCAACACTAATAAGAAAATAATAGTATGAATATGTGTGTAATATAAAGAAAAGCAAATTATATGACATTTGTATAAGCCATTTTGAATAAAAAAAAAAACTATACGTAATTAATTACACAATATTTTCAATTTCTAAAGGATACAGCAGTTGAACTGGTTCCCGGAATAGTCCTTTTCCAGTTTTTACAACACAAGCACGAATGAATTTATCTCTGCCATGTATTGCTTCCTTCGCAATTCCCATGTCCCATAACATTAATTTATTAATCCCATCAACTTAAACAGCATCCCCCATGGAGATTTTTACGCTTTTCAGGTGCTTGGAAATGATGGGCAGAATTGAGGTGAAGCGAATACTGTTAATTCCACTAAAGCCATACCTGTTTTAACAGTCTGGTTTTGTACATCTTTCTCTTGATCAATATGTCCTTGTTGGAAAGTTTGTTCTCCAGTTCAACAAAGTGAAGAGGATAGCTGAAATCCTTCCTTCCCAATTGAAGAAAGTGAGCAGGTGAAAGTGGCTCGGGATCGCCGAAATCACTTGTGGTGTAAGTCAGCTGACGCATATTCACGACGGCTTCAATTTCACTCAAGATGGTTATTAGTTCTTCAAATGTCAAGAGGGCTTTATCTAGGAATTTTCACCATGGATCACTAACATTTTCACTAAACGTTCGTAAAATCCTCCCCACCATGGAGCGTGTTCAATACTATTTTTCCGTGTTATTCCTTTGTTTGAGATGAAATCCTGTTGTTCTTGATCCTTTAAAATATTTGCTAAACGTTGTAGTTCTTAGTCAGCAGCTTTGAAACTCTTTGCATTGTCGGAATAGGCAAATTTGCAAGTTCCACGTCTCGAAAGAAATCTTCGAAAAGCTAGAAGGAAGGATTTAGTCGACATATCTGTCACTAATTCTAAGTGGATAGCACGAGTAACAGCGCATGTGAAGAGTGCAATGTATGCTTTTAAAAAGTCATTTTTATCCTTTCTAACGAAGACAGGTCCCGCGAAATCTACTCCGATGATGTTAAACGTAAGTGCTTCAGTAATTCTAGCTCTAGGAAGTTGTCCTGTCAATTGCTTTACTGGTCTTAACATATATTTTTTACAAATTAAGCATTTGTTGATGGTTCTTTTTACTAATTTTCTAATACCCTTTGGTAATCAAAATTTACTTCTTATCTGCGTAAATGTCAGCGACACTCCGCTGTGCTTCACTCTTTGGTGTTCTCTCTTCATCAACAGTTCTGTGAATAATTAATTCTTCGGTAGAAGAACAGGATTGATCTCGTTGGGGGTGAAGTCTACTTGACTGAGTCTGCTTCCAATTCGCAATAAGTTTTCTTCGTCTAGATACGGTCACAAACTGTAAATTTTAGATTCCGTTCCAATCTGGGATTTCTCTTTCAACGCCTTTATTTCATCGACGTAATTCTTGTGCTTTTGTCTAACAAGATGCATTTCGGTTTCTCGTATATACTCAGCAAATAAACAGCCTTCTCGCTTGTTGGAACTTCTCAAGTTATGTAATAACCTCTTGATCCAGGCTGCTGTTCGGATGATATTCTGAAGAGAACTGAAGATTTCAATCTTCTTAAGTGACTCAATTGGAGCAGATGTGCAAAACTTCTGAGAAATGTCTATCTTTTTCTTCCGGGGTTTAGATTTTCTTAAGTTATCGTCTATTTTTCTTGCTTCTCAGGGCCGGCCAGACATCGCTTTCTTGTGTCAAACAGGGAGGACCAAACCACCACAAACTGTCCTTTTTCAGACTAGCCGGGCGGCGCCGGCTAGCGCTCGACGGTTTGTAAGAGTGCTTTTTTTTTAATTTTAACACACATTAATTAAACATGTTTTGATTTGTATATTTAATTTAATTTTATGAAACATATTTACGCAAATCATTACGTATTCAATCAAATATTTAAGGAAAGTGGGTCGAAATATACATATACCGCTACGAAATTACACATGTCTAGTGATATTTTGCAGGAAATAGACAAACAATTAAAATCAAACTCCTAAATAATATTTCTGTAGTAGGTAATATACCGGAACACATAAATGTAAACAGAAACAAAATTACAATCCTTAAAAAATTGCCGAATTCTGAAAAAAACTTATAGGTATCTATTCAAACGTGTTAAATTTCGAATACTTGAATATATTTTGAAAATATACTTTGGAACGATATTGATAAAGACAATGATTTATTAACAAAAAGAACACACATTTATAATACTTGAAAAACCTCAAATATGACCGCAACATCTCGCAGTCAACTCAAATATCCAAACACAGAATTCTGAATGAAATTAAAAAAGTAAACATTAATCCTGACGTGGCCAGATACCGAGAAGCAAAATTACGCTTTTATGATGTATGAGTTTTTCTTTGCGGTATTTCATGTTGCGGTTTCATGAAAATGTAAGTCTTGTAAAATTAAATGCTTTAAATATTCTTTCTTCAATCAAGTATTTATAAATTTCTTGCATCAAGGGAAGAAATAAAAAGTCAGTTCGATTATAATTTAATTCGTTTAAGAAATATTGTTTTTCAATCAATACATGTAAAATAATCTGAGCTGCGTACCCAACAATCCTTTATACTTAACAAATAACGTCGATTTCAGGACCACGTACGTTAGTGTTTTATATATATAGATAATTGATCGTCCTCTAGTCAGTCGGTCTGCAGGATTGTCACGACCTGGACAATGTCACCAGTCCATTGGATCAGTCAAGCTTTGAATTTCTGACACTCAGTTGCTCACGAAGAGTTTCCAAGAATTCGAAGAGCTTTGAATCCAATGTAGTACAATGTTTGAGTCAGTCCATTAAAAATCATTGCATCAAGGGAAGAAATAAAAAGTCAGTTCGATTATAATTTAATTCGTTTAAGAAATATTGTTTTTCAATCAATACATGTAAAATAATCTGAGCTGCGTACCCAACAATCCTTTATACTTAACAAATAACGTCGATTTCAGGACCACGTACGTTAGTGTTTTATATATATAGATAATTGATCGTCCTCTAGTCAGTCGGTCTGCAGGATTGTCACGACCTGGACAATGTCACCAGTCCATTGGATCAGTCAAGCTTTGAATTTCTGACACTCAGTTGCTCACGAAGAGTTTCCAAGAATTCGAAGAGCTTTGAATCCAATGTAGTACAATGTTTGAGTCAGTCCATTAAAAAAGGTTCATGAAGCTTATTTTAAGAACGGATGTAATATGCCTTGCAAGTCTTGCTCCTATAATTTTGCCCCATAAGTTCCAATCTTGGTAAGCTTAAACGTATTAGGGGAGCTAATCTATTCTTTGAAGCAACCAAGACAGTTTTAATATTGTCGTCTTCAGTAGGAAATCTTAGGAATTACAGCCCCCTAAGCCTTTTCACTTGAGTCAGTAAAACAGTGTAATTCTACCCTGTCTGGAAATTCATCCATTAAGTCACAAAAGTAATATCTGGACACTTCTACAGTATTAAGGTATGGAAATTGTTCTCACCAAATGTCCCAATCTTTTTGCAAGTCTTGTGGTAAATTTTGATCCCAATGGATGCCACGTTCCCATAATGACTGGAAGAGAATTTTTATACGGACTGTAAATTGTAACAAGAATCCCAATGGATCAAAAATTCTGCCAGATGTTTGAATAACAGTTATTTTTGTCTTTACTTGACATCTCACAAATTCACAACGATTTTGATTACCCATTTTAAAGGTGTCCTTTTCTGTGTCCCAAATTAATCCCAATATTTTAAATGGAGTGGTGTTAGATGACAAATCAGGAGTTACATCAAATTTTAGAATCGTTAAATGTTCTTTCAAAACCAGAAGAATTACTCCGCCATTTACGTAGGAACTTATTGGCCTTGAGGAAAATGTCTTTGGACTCGGTTAATAGTTTCAAAGCTTTTTTCAAAATTGGACGCATCTGTCAACAAGTCATCTACATACATCGAAGAATTAATCACAGAACAGGTGTATGGGAACTCGTTCTCAAACTTCTTAAGATGATGCTAAATAACAGCTCCTAACAAAAAGGACTTGAAGTTACGCCAAATAATGCTCGCGTCATTCTAAGGATTTTGGGTTTTTCTGGAAAGTTATGACCTTGTGAAAGTTTATCTATCCACAAGAAACGTGTCACATCTCTGTCAACTTAATCGAGACTTATCTGTAAGAAAGCCTTTTCTATATAGGCTACTACTGCGATCTTATGATTTCGAAATTGCAAAAGCAAATAGAACAAGTCAGAGTTCAAATTTGGACCTGGAACCAAAATGTCATTTAAGGATGGCTCACATGGTGCATGGCACGAGGCATCAAATACGATTCGCAAATTCCTTTTATCTTTCCTAATTACAGGGTGATGGGGTAAACAGTATGTCAAATTTATTTCTTGAGGTTTGACCTCTTCTACAATTCCTAGAGTAATGTATTCCTGAATGATGGCTCTGTATTCTTCGAACAGTGTAGGGTTATTTCGAAATCTTTTTATTGAGCTGTAGAATCTCTTTTTTGAGGTTTCGTAATTGTTGGGAAGATTAAATGTTTCAAATTTTGTTGGCAAATTGGTTTTATACCGATTATTTTTTAATTGAATGTTTTCCTGAAAGTCCTCTGGCAGTTGTTTATCACATAATTTTCAATCAGATCGTCCATCTTTAATTCCCAATGACTCAAGTTCGAAAAACTTTTCAAAATGAATTGACGCTTTTTCGTCATCTTTATTTTCCTCCCAAATCAAAACATGTATTACGCTTAATGAGTTATTCAAAGAAGCATTAGAAAATCTGCTGTGAAGAGTCCATCCGAATTTGGTTTCATTCAAAACGAGATTTGATGATAAACGTTTGTTATTTCCCGTCAAAACCGACCAATAATAATCGGAACCCAACAAAATATCCATATGTTTTTCTTTTGCGCCCGATTCCACTTGAATTACAATTCGGCACTGGGAGTACGAATAACATCTGCGCAAATTTATTCTGTTTCTAAAACCTCTAAACATAAACAAGAATCCGATGTTGAGTCTCGCAATTGAACACGTACTCTTTTTTGTGTACAGATATGGGGCTCGTTGGCGCCGAATGTGTCAATTTTCAATGACTCATTTCCGATTTGTTCCAGACATAATTCTTCTGAAATGTTTTTGTTAATGATGGATCGCTGTGATCCCGAGTAGTGATGGGAAAAATAACTCTTTTCAGGGATCGGATCGGAACACCTCCTATAGAAGAAAGCCGTACGATTCAGCCAATGTTGGCCGAGTTCACTCTTGAATTTTATTTCCACAATTTAAATTAGGTAGATAAATAAAGATAAAGCTTCCATTTACCTTTCACACACTAGACAGTTTGATATTCCACAGTGGTCATTCTCATTTCAGCTATAAAAAAAATTTGAGTACATTTGTAGAATAGGGTTTTTTTCTAAAGCAGTTTTCAATTTTTAAGTTCCAGCCATGCAACTATTGTGTGTTAGAAGATATTTTCAATACTTTGATGTCTAACTATCGTGATTTATATATCACTTGTAGACACAAGCTCACCATAAAAAATTAACTTGAAATTTGTTAACATTTTAAGAGAAAAAGTATTTAGCTTTTAATACGGAAAAGAGACAAATTGGAAACAAATTAGAACACAAATAATGAACCTTGGAGAATTTCAGCCCCTGCCCTTTTCAATTACTCAAATATATTTGAAAATTATCTGCATATTTCATTAAAGAAATATTTTTAAATCATAATTTTAAATTACTTTTATTATTTTCTAATGAAATCTTTACTTCCAAATTCTTTTAGAATTTTACATTCTATGGCGATTGAATAAACTTCTGTTTGAAATTTTGTTTGATCAATGATAAATTTGTACACTGGTTTAAATAAATACGATAAATCTGTTTTAAAATGTAACACATTTTATTGACAAAAATACAAAACAGTTAAGTAAAGAAATCTGACAGAATACAAAAGAAAAAACACTACAAATAAAATTTTCACACACTTCTATTTAAATTTTCATAAGTTATCAACAACTAAATATGAGAACTTGCATTTATTGAAACTCTTATCCAAAAAATTTCACAGTACAGAAAAAAATACTAATTAATTTTGCAAAGTCTTGATTTTACGTTTACCAGGAGATACATTTGTATTTTTAACACGTCTCTGCTTTTGCAACTTTCGTATAGATATTGTCATTTTGTTTTTTACAATAATTCTTTATCAGAACATTAACACAAACACAAACAATATGCTTTAATATGCATTGTGGTGTGAGACCATTTTGACAAGTATCCAAACCAAGGAATATATCTTCAGTGATGAGATCTACTATTAAGGTTTGTTGCAACACACACAACGCTGATTTCTCACACATAAAAATTCTTCTTCCATATTTCGTTAAAGTTTAGTTTTCCTGTTAAGCTTCGTATTCCTAAGAAAGCGTAGCCGTGATCTAGCGGCCGTGATGTATCGGTGGGTGACGTCACTAAAACGTTGCTTATACTAACACATGGTGTTGGTTTCCTAGAGAGCGTTGTTTGTGAGCGTAACAAAAATGATCGGAGCCGCCATTTCCATGACTGGCGTCATAGCGGTCTCAAACAGATGGGGAACGTTTTTTCTCTTGTAGCGGCCAGATTTCATTTCCTGCTCCAAACGATTCGAACGGAGAGGAGCGAAATAAATAAACATTTTTGACTGCCATTGATTAATTCGGTTTTGTAAAATCGGGATCGTTAAACACAGAATGAAAATTTCAACGGATTTGAAAGCTGCGGAAAATTTGACACCAGATCGATACCTTAAATGTGATTTTCTTTAAATAAATAAATAATTATTTTATAAATAATCAAATGGTAAATAATTGAATAATAAAACTGTTTTTGATATCGATCTGGCGTAGAAATTTACGCTGATTTGAAATCTGTTGAAATTTTCACTCTACCTTCAACGATCCCGAAGTTAGAATCTTTAAACTAGAGAATAAAAAAACCACTTTGTTTTGTTTCTCGAATAAAACAAACCACGACAGCCGTCTGTGTTGCCCATTCTCCAACGTATTCTGTCCGTCTAAGTTGACACGTCGGGATTTTTGTTTAGACGGCCGTCTAGTTATGCCCGCGGAATCATGACGTATCACGGCTGTTAGATAACGGCTCCACTTTCTTAGGAAACCAAAGCTTTACTAAATAGGAATACAACGCAATGCAAACAACATCAGAATTTAGTATCTAGCTGCTCATGACTTACAATAAAGGGCTTACAGATTTCACACTTTGTGGCATAATTGCATCGCATTCACTAATTTCTTCTGGAGTGATCTTAATTTGAGACTTTAAATTAGCTTTACTTAACTTCATTCCATCCCAGTCATGCTTATCATTAAAAATGCTTAGTTCTTGCTCCCCAAATTTTGATGAATTTAGTTTAAAGGGTAAAAGGCTTTCAAGTCTAAGTTTGTTTTCATTTTCAAATACTTGCCTATTAAAAATACAATACTGAGCCCCTGATAACTGGCTATATCTACCAAACCTATCTTCAAGGGCATCAGTCAGAATTTTGCCAGGAAGAAAGTACTGAAAATTCAAATCTTTAAAACAATATCTTGCCATTTCAACTACGGCTTGAGTTAAATTCTTCAGTGCTCGGTGGGTTTCATTTGTTAAGGAACTAGTAGAACAATTCACAGCTTTCCAAATATGTAGCCATTTTACAAATTGATCTAGAAATATAAATTTTAAATCAAAACCCAAATTATTTTTAAACGGTTCTTGGTATTCATCCAATTTATGAATACCTTTAAAAACAGATTTTACGTTCATTATAGACCACCCTTTCCAAATAATATCAATATATTGGGACGTTTCTTCGAAATTATTAAGGGAATTTTTTTTTCCTACAACTAATAGACCTTCAATTAAACTAGGGCTGAATATTTGCAAAGCAAGTTATACATTTTGACTTTCCATGCTTGAAGGGCACAGAGCTTTAGAAGTTAATCCATAACCATACTTTTATTGTTTATTCACTTATGATGCATGCAACTCCTCCAAGAGCAGAAAAACATGCAGTTTTAAAGGGGAGAAGGGAGTTAAAATCAGAATAATACATGCAATGTCAAGGATTTTTTTTTTATTTGAGCAATTATTTCTGATTGATTTCAATAAATGCACTGTGTCTATTACAAAAAATAGGGGTTTTAGGGAATCAGAACTAGGCTTGTTTTTTTATCAAATTTTGAAGGGGTTGAAAAATGAGACATTTATTTCCGATTGATGGAATTATTGTCCGTTACAACAGCAATTACTTTAAACATTAAATCTTCAAACCTATTATGGGTTTTTTTAATGAACATGTGCAAATCTTCAGCAGTCATTGTCTTGACAGGCAGAATGTGAACTACATCCTTATACGAAGAAAGTAAGCTTCGGATCATGAACACATATGCACTTGAAGCAGCTTCGGTTGTAATATAAGCCATTGCCACTGCGTGGCTAGCCCGGTGTAGCCCGTGGTGTAAGGTATTAATCTGATGTAAAATTTTCCGCAGATTTCAAATCCGGTGAAGATATATTCAATTTAAAAATTATTATTTAAAGAGAATCAGAATTTTAGGTATCATTTTGATGTACATTTTTCCTCAAATTTCAAATCCGTTGAAATTTATTTATATTTAAAAAAAAATCATATTTTTAGGAATGGATCTGATGCGAATTTTTCCGCAGATTTCATATCCGCTGAAATTTTTACTCTATCTTTAATGGTCTAGGAGGCAGAAAAAGAACTAATTTACTCCAGTTAAGAGATTGTTTGTTTTTATCGTCTGACTGAAAAATTATTCCTCTAATCAAAATCAAAACGGAAATGAAAGCAATAAATTTTATATGTGATCTCTTCTATGCTGTAGCATTCAATAATGGTTAAATTTCATCAAATTCATTTAAAAATCTTCTAGATTGAATTTTAAAATTCACCTCGACCCAAAATTTGCAAAAAATTCGGACTACCTGTGTGCCAAAGCTCATTGCTGCAAGTGACGTAGAATCGTTAGGATTTTGCGACAAAGGTGCTCTGAAGGTGAATTTCAGCAACCATCAAAATAACAATCTTATCCAAATCAACCAGAGCAAAACTTTTCCTTTGAATGTACGACAAAAATGTTAAATCGGACTGTTCAATTTTAGGATTGCAATTTAAACTAGAACATATTCTACGAAGAGTTCCAGGGTGAGAAAGAATCAGATTTTTAGAATTGCGTAGAAATTTATAACAGTGAGTAGATATAACATTTAAAAGACAATAAAACACCATACAATCTGAGGAATACCTAATGTTATGCTTTTTTTATTTAATCTCTGCAATTGTTCAATAATGAATTTTATCATGTTCAAATGGCATTCATTGGATTTCACACATTCAAGTTTTTCAAATAACCCAATTATTAAATCAATAACCATATCATTTTTGGTTTCAGTTCCACAAAGAGATTTTAAACCATTAACACTATCACACAGAGTATTAAAGTTATTTACCATCATGGACTTAAAATCAAACTTACCCATTTTCTTAGTTGTTTGGTTTCAAAAGTAAATTGTTACCCGTAAATCAGAATCCACAATAACGCTAACTCTAATTTCAGGGATATCCTCACAGATTTTTAAGAACAAGATCTTATCCTTTCTTTCTATTATATCAAATTCTTAACTTATTTTCTTTTTATTCATACCAAGATTAACACAATTCGTAGAATTTGGAGATGCAAAGAGAAAATTTTTAAGGGGACTCGGTACCCTTTGAACAATTTTTTTTATTTACGCATTTAAAAATTATGTTTTAGCAAGCCATATAGTGTTTCTAGCAACATCTTGATGGAGCAATGGAACATAATGTTGAAGGAAATGCTTCATCAAGCAATTAGAGAAGATCCGAGAAGTTGGGATCAGCAACTACCCTTCCTGTTCTCTGATCGAGAAGTGCCGAACATGACTACGGGAATTTCACCTTTTCAACTTCTGTATGGCAGAAACTGACCACTGCACAGCAGGCTTGGTCTACGATTGAACGGAAGGCATTTTATACTTACTTTAAAAGTACTCCTCTGAGATTAAAAATATGGGCTTTTGCACTACTAAAGTATAATATTACTATGAAATATTGCTCTGGTGCAAAAACGCCTCATGCTGATACACTCTTACGCTTATTGTAAAAAGTATAAACATTTTAACTATAAATTTGGATGAAGTGAAAAATAATTTCATTTCGATTTTCAGTGACATGCTTAGTTAAAATTCTGTTTTGAACTTTTTCTATTCTAAAATGTATTTAAATTTGTAATAAGTGATTATATATTTTTAAATTTCTGAAATGTGAATTTTTATAATTGGGACAATTTTATAGCCACAATAATCGTGTACAGTACATTTATTTCTATTTGTATAATCAGTGTGTATTATTTGTTTACCTATATTGCTATAACATACAAGAAGGTTTAGATTTATTTTGTGTTTACAGTCAGGTAATGTATATGGGAGCAATATTTGTTTATAATTTTTTTAATATGAATGTGTATTTGAATTTCAATATGTTCAATATTTATGTATTAAAAATTTCAACAGTTGGTAACGTAATTCTGGGTACATAAACCGCGTATCTACCGAAGCGACATATCTGAAAGAATTCGAAATTTTTTTTTGTCGACCGAAGACCAAGTTTTGTGGAGCTCTTGCCCAAAAACCTAGTTTTGTGCGACTCTTGCCCAAAGACCAAGTTTTGTCCAATTTGTGTTTATATTTGTGCAATTATTATTTTAACCAAGATAATTTTATTTACATTGGAGCACTGGTTTTGTTTGGTCCAGAAGATGTTACTTCATATTTTCACTGTGCTTCTGCATCCTCCCTCGAGTGCATTTCCACTGGGAAAAAAATTGGAGTTTTGAAGGGAAAATTTTTTTTAATACTCTAATGTGCACATTATGTGTGTCTAAAGCATACACATTAACCACTTTTTTGGTAGTTTTTCATAAATACGAATA
Source organism: Metellina segmentata (assembly GCA_947359465.1). Lineage (NCBI taxonomy): Eukaryota > Metazoa > Arthropoda > Arachnida > Araneae > Tetragnathidae > Metellina > Metellina segmentata. The sequence continues at coordinate 14,914,112 of OX375879.1, read as the reverse complement.
AATTTTTAAAAAGGAAAAAGAAACGTATTTAATACGAAGCAACAAATTTCACTTGTAACTATTTCAATTTTTCAATGTGGTATTTGCTCCGAACGTGTCCGTTATTTTGCGCTGTTCCATCAATTAAGTCCAAGTAAAATTTTTTTTTCCTTCAAATTCTCGGAATGAAGAAAAGAACTAAAAAAAAAACGGTGAGCAAAACGTCCGGATTTGGGACAATGTTATCCATATGACTGTCTCAAAATATAATATATTGAAGTGTAATGTATGTGTTTTAAAATAAATGTTGTAAGAGTTAGGGGTGTTTACAGTTATAACTGCTCAAAATACATGAAAGAAAACAGGACTTTAACCTAAGTATTTTTCTGAAACAGTTATTTACACGCATTACATTTACAAAACAAAGAAAAAAATAATAATAATAATGTTTACAAAGAGGGGTTCCGAATTAACTGCAGACATAGCACATGCTAGTCCGTTAGCAGTTCATCGCAGACTAACTAATTAGAATGCTTTCCGCTAGGGGCGCTACAGGGAACGCGAGGGGGAAAGCTTCACTATCCGTTACACTCCCCCTCTGGTTCCGATTTGACGTCTCGTTGAGGGACCAGCAATTTTTGGTCGTTTGCTCCGTGTGAGGTTTGGTGGTGGTTTAGGATCAAGGGCCTTAGGTCTTCCTCGTTTGCGTAATGGTGCCACCGGCACTGCATTTTCGTCCGGACACTTCTTCAATGCGGACACATGATACTGTCCCATTGGTTCATGAGGTTTGTCCACGTGGGCCACTTCATATGATGTTGGGGACCTTTGGGTGATGATGATGTACGGTCCGTCTCTTTTTGGCATGAACTTGGCTGTTTTTGCTTTAGCAGCATTACTTTTAGGATGTAACGTAATCCACACTTTATCACACCAGGTTCATACTGTGGTGATTTACAGCATTTTTGGTCCGCGTAGGTCTTTCTCTGATCCTGTTTGGTTTCGACTCTGTCTCGGATGTCATTGGAGATGTTAGCCAATCTTTTAAGATATGGTGTGATTTCCGGCACAAAATTATCATTGTCGGCGCTGGCACGAAAATCATTTGTTACATCATCAATTGTCCTCATCTCACGACCAAATTGAAGAAATGCTGCTGTTTCACCAGTAGTATCGCACTTAGCACTGTTCATTGCAAATAGAATCATTGGAAGTTTTTCAACCCAGGAAGTGTGATCCTGTCCCACAAGAATTGACAAACGTTGCTTTAGATCACGATTCTTCCTTTCAACCGGATTTGCCTGTGGGTGATAAACTGGCGTGAGCTTCTGATCAATGTTCAAGAGGAAACACAGTTGCTGCATGACAGCGGAGACGAACTGAGTTCCGTTATCACATATGATTCTACGAGGAATCCCGTAGTGAAGGAAAATCTCTTCCACAAGAACAGTGGCACATTGCTTTGTTGTGGCTGTAGTGAGAGAAAATAATTCTACCCACTTAGTTGTGCAATCTTCAGTTATAAAAATCCAGCCTTTTCCCTCTTTAGTTTCGGGCAGCGGCCCAAAGAGATCTATTGCCACAGTTTCAAAACGTTGACTGTATATTGGTGTTTGCAGTAGTCCGCAGGGTTTTTGATTACTGGCGCATTCAGTACAGTTCTTAACATATTCAGCTATGAAAGAACGCATAGTACGTCCAGTAATATCTTTTTATTATTCTCTTGAACGTTCCGTCCGCTTCATAGTGACCAGCATTTGGAGCGTCGTGATGTAACTTTAAAATATCTACCCTTTCGTGTAGTGCTACCAATTGGGCTTCTGAGGCAGGAGAATATCTGAACAAGATGGCTTGATTCATAATATATCCTCTTTGTGTCCAGTTCGAGTAGTCAACTCCCTTTTCAGGATCTTCAAAGCACGTGATTATTTTCTTGAGCTCTTCATCTTTTAATTCCTCCTATCAGATTTCTTTGGGTGTCCTCTTAGGGAAGTCTACGGAAATAGTGGAAACTTCGCAGAGCGCTTCATCAGTTTGGCAGACGGGTCTAGACAGCATGTCCGCCATATAGTTGCATTTTCCAGGTATATACTCCATCTAGAGATTGAACTCTTGGAACTGCAAAGCCCACCTTGCCAGTCTTCCTGACGGTGACTTTAAACTCATGAGCCACTTGAGAGGCTGATGAGTTTAAATCTAACGAAATGACCACTTCGGCACCTTCAACGTACCCACGAAATTTCTGAAGTGTCCGGATGACAGCAAGGGCCTCGCGCTCTGTCATTAAGTAATTCCGTTCCGCAGAACTCAGCAACCTACTTGCATATTCTATAGGATGCTCTTGGTTTTCATTTTTTTGCAGAAGGACAGCACCTAAAGCGTAATTACTTGCATCTGTTCGCATAAGGAATGGTTTAGTTTCATCCGCTTGTTCAGAATGGGTTGGGAGGTCAAGTTTTGTTTCAGTTTTTCAAATGCTTTCTGCTGTTCAGCACCCCATTTCCAAGAAACACTTTTCTTTGTCAAATTGGAGAGTGGTCTGGCAATTTCAGAGAAACTAGGAATAAACTTCCGATACCACGAACAGGTTTGAATAAAGGACTGAACTTGTTTCACGTTCCTAGGAGAAGGCATGGAGGGGGTATCCAAAGTCATAGATACTTCACTTTCGAACAGGCAAACTTACACTTCTCACTGTTTGCACCTAGTCTAAATTTGTCAAGCCGGTCAAAAACGTTTTTTAGATCTTGAATGTGCCGCTCGAATGTGGGTGACAACACGATCAGGTCATCTAGGTACACCAATATTTTTACTAAAGGAAGTCCATTCCGGAAACGGTCCATCAGGCGTTGAAACATTGCAGGAGCGTTCCGCAAACCAAACGGCATTCTTCTGAACCGGTAAGTGCCTAAAGAACAGACAAACGCTGTTTTATCCCTGTCAGCTGGATTGACTTCCACTTGATGATATCCAGATGTTAAGTCAATGGTAGACATATACTTGCTTGTCTTGGCATCATGGCACAAATCATCCATTCTCGGTAATGGATATGTATCGGGTAAGGTTCTTTCATTTAATTTCCGATAATCCACGCAAAGTCTCTAACCACTTGGCTTCGGGACTAAAACCACAGGTGCGGCATAGGGCGACTCGCACTCTTCGATAACATCCCTTTTCAACAAGTCATCAATTTGTTTCTTCAACACTTCCTTCTTAGAAGGCGGCAATCTGTACGGGGGGACAGATACAGGAGGATGATCACCGGTATTGATGTGGTGTTTGACATATGGAGTAGCTTCTCCCCCTGTTTCAAAGATTTTTTCATATTGTTTCAGCAGGGTGTTGAGGTTTTTTTTCTCTTGACAGCTGTTGACCTTCTTCTTCTCTCAAATGACAAGTATTTGATTCGGCATTTAACTTGCTCTTAATATCACACACATTTGTTTCCTCAGCAAAATCTCATTTTCGACGGGGAAAATCGTTGAAGAACCATTTGCGACCCTTCAGGTCAAGAACCAAACCAGCATCTTGAAGGAAATCCGTACCAAGGAGTGTACGATTTTCTTTTGCATGGGGTAATGCAATCAAGTATGTCTTGATGACTCTTCCTTCAAGTCCTATATTTACACAAGTTGGGTATGCTTCAACTTCATTTTTTCCTCCGTCAGCAAGTGTCATAGTGTGTTGGGTCTTTTGAAAGTCTGCACCTTCTTGTTTGAGAACTTGATACAAAAGATATCCAGCAATACAATGGCTTGCTCCTCTATCGGCACATGCAGTATCCAAGAGTCTGTTCACTGTAATATTCAATAGAGCTAATTGAGATGACTTGGCTAAACAGGATTGGAAGAGGACATTTGCAACTCGTGAGGAAGAGTTCGTGCTAAATGGACTGCATTTTGGACAACGAGATTTAATTACACCAGGTTCACCACATCCATAGCAGATACGAGCAGATCTGCTCTCTTGGACATCAGAGCTGTGTTTACCATTTCTGGGATAAAAATTACTCTTCTTCGTAAAAGGTGGAGGTCTGGAAGTTTCACCTTTCGAATTAAAACCCTTTTTCTTGACTGATGGCATGTCACGTTTCAACGTAGTTCTCAAATTCTCATAAGTATCCAGCTTATCTGCTAAATCTTCGGGTGAATTCCACTCCGTCCATTCGTCGATGAAATGATTTTTAAAGTCCTCCGGTGTTTTCTTCTTAATCTGATCTGCTATAATGAGGGATTTCAAGTCTTCAAATGTCTTGACGTTTAACGTCTCCAACCATCCTTCAAAATAGTCTCGTAGCTCGAAGTAAAAATCTCTATATGTCACTTCAAGAGACTTTCTGTGCGTTGCGAACAATTGGCGGAATTTCTCAGCACTCAACTTATAGCGTTTCAGTAGCATGGTTTTAACGTGCTGATAATTCTTCGATTCTTCCTCCGATTCTCTGGCTGCTAGCTTAGCCACTTCTGCGGGTAATACTCCAATCAGGTAGGCAACCCATTTAGTTTCTGGCTATTTCAGGAACTTTAACTGCCTTTCGAAAAGATTCAGGTATAATGCAATATCCCCTTCTTTGGGATCAAAACTTGGGATGAGTTTCTTCAGTTCATATTTCAGGATGTCATCATCTGTCGTATGTGAAATTCCGTTTTCGATGCAATTCTTCTGAGCTTCAAGATTCAATCTCAACTTCTCCAGTTCAAATTTTCTTTCGTTATTCAATTCTGCCTGCTCTATGGCTCTCTTTTCTTCCTCTTCTCTTCTCTGTCATCGACAATGTTGGACAACAGGGATTTCACCATGTCTTCTTTATACTGAGGCGACTTCAATATCTGTTCGGTGATTTGTAGAATTCTAAGACCCTGGCCCAAGACCAAACCCATTTCTTCAGCCAAAATCCTCAAATCTTCCTTCTTCGCTTTGGCAAGGAAGGCCATTCTTGGAATGTTCGAATTTTACAATTGTTTCACAAAATGAATGCCTTTTATACTTTTATACGAAATAGTTTATAACACAAATAAAATAAACTGAAATGACTTAAATCAATTACTCTTCTAGAAAATTAGCAAGTGTGTAATAATACCAAAATTTCTTTAAAATCTTTAAACCTCTGTAATTCTAAACTTTCAGAATTTTTTTTTCAGATGTGTTCATAAATTAAAGACACCTTTCAAACACTTGATACAAAATAATTCCGAACAGCATGTCAAAAAATAACACTTTAAATTTAATCGATCGATAATTATGTTTCAAAACAATCAAAACTAAATTCCACTTTCATTGTTAGCAAAGCGAAAAATAAAAGTGCTACTTCGATTTAGACAGCATATCTTTCACTAAATAAAATAATCACAAACATAAATGCAATACGAATACTTTTGTCACCATATAAGTATTGATAAATAAGACACTTTTGATTTCAATTAAAAAAACACTTTCGGTTTCATTTCAGAACACTTTTGCTTTCAATTTAAAAATAACGCTTTTGATTTCAATTTTTTTTTAAATAAACACCTTTGGTTTCATTTTAGAACATAGAACACTTTTGCATTCGATTAAAAAATTAACACTCTTGATTTCAATTTAAAAAAATGAACACTTTCGGTTTCATTTCAGAGCACAGAACACTTTTGTTTTCAATTTTAAAAAATAGGAACACTTTTGCTTTCGATTCGAAAATAGAACATAAGCCTTTTTATAATTTGTAAGAGAACTTAGAACACTAGACGATGTTCAGCATGACATAAGGTCAGTGATCAACAATGACAACTTCATTACTGAAATCACACTGTATTTACGTAAATTTACAAAGGTCTCCTCTGCGATTTGAGATCTTGTCGAACAAAAGCAGGATCAGAGAAAGAAATATGCGGACCGAGGAAGAAGAAGCGTACCCCAATACGCACCTGGAGATCAAGTATGGGTCACCTCACATAGTGTCAGCAACAAAGCTAAGAAGAGGTCAGTGAAATTAGCACCTCGCCGAGACGGACCCTATTTGATTTTAACTCAGCGTTCTCCAACTAGTTATGTTGTTACATCTCCTGATATTCCTGTCAGAGAATATCATACGTCTGCTCTCCGTCCATGCCTTAACACCCCTCAAAATGGAAATGTACTCATCACCTCACTGCGAAGGAGAGGTCGACTCCGAAAGGCTGATCCATTTGTGCGGCAAAACTCAAGACAGCCATCTGACCCTTCTCCTGGCGACTCGCAGCGAAGTCGTCGTAGCCAGGGGGAGACTGTAACGAGTGAACTATGAGCACAGCTTCAGCTGCACAGCTATAAACCTCCGAACTAAAAGTTAGAACCAAATCTAAATCTCACCCCTGTTCCGATCAAGGACACCCTCAGGAAGTCAGGGGTTTTTCGGCGGCGTAGAATGAAGACGCGTCGTAGAGTCCGTTATGTCGGGTAGTTATGAAAGGTTCTGTAAATAGTATATATGTTGTGTCCACGTAATGTAAATTAGATTAATAAATAGTATTTGTGAGTGTTAATGAGAGTTTGTCGCTTGTTCGCCCGCTTCAAGGAGGAATTTTTCTTCAAACCGTCACAATATTGTATTTTATCATTGCTAATTTGCTTTAAAAGTGCATTGCTTTATGTACTCATTATTTTTTCCAGTCTCAATGACATTATTAAGGAAAAGGATGAATTGAGTCTGGATATTACTATGATAGTCATAATTTTTGAAAATTAGGCTTTTATGAAAACGAGATTATATTCAAAACATTCAATTCAAGTAACAAGAGGCTTAAGCGTCTTGTTCGTGTTAAACCTGTTTCTATGCATTTATAAGTGACAATTTAGCCCATGACATTTTAAATGTTGTACTTTTCCAAAAATAACTGTCACTCATTTAATCAGACAGTTGAAATACAAAATATTTCAATGGTGTGGGAACCCAATGCCTATATAAAAATAAATTTTAAACTAGTATTTTGGACATAAAAAAATCATGGTGTAAAGGCAGGGTGCTTTTTTTTTGTCTCTTGTCGTGGAATAGGTATTTTTAATTAACGTCTCACATGATCAACACAATGTCTATTGGTGACGGTCCGGGACCAACCCTCGAAGGGAACTATTCGAGGACAACACCAGTAGGGATTGCAATCCGGTACGATTTTCAATCCGGAAGGAACCGGCCGGATTGACACCAATCCGGCTGGATTGTTACTTTGTTAATTAGTCCATTTAACCAGTATGTATTTTTCCAAAATCGGCCGAGTGAAATTACGTAAAAAGGATATTATTCCAAATCGACGAACAAACCATTTATTTTAGCATTAGAAAATCAACTTTATTAATAATTATCCATAGGTAGGAAATCAATCACCAACAATTAACTATAGTAACTACTAGTAGTACGTATTAAACGATTAATGATGATAAGACTTACTAGTTTTCACACCAATAAGCATCAGTTTGTTTTATACGTAGTACTTTTCTATTTATCTAAAATTAAGTGGTCTCTATCTCTAATGTCGTTGAGCAAATGATATATAAATTGTACCTAACCTTGTCTCATACTAAAATAAAAATCTAATCTGTGGCAGTTTTGGGTCAACGTAACAACTAAGGGAACTCTTAATTCTTCTTAATTGCTTAAATCGAAGTTTTTTGTAATTAAAATCACTTTAGAGTTTGAAAGAACGATCTAAGGAAACAAATCATATTAAATGTGTCATCCCCCCCCCCCAACCTACTTCTCAATGAGCTGCAAATATAACTAGCGGACGAGAGGGCCCTCTCAGCTTCGACACTAGTTGGTTTAACCGTCATTAAGTAGTCGTACATGAGAGACAAATATTTCCCTTTGACTCCATTTCATATAGTATATATAAAGTCATTTCTTTCTTCGGTATTTTCTCAAAATCTGTTTATTGCAAAAAGACAAACTTTAGAAAAGAGTGTTCATTTTCTTACAGAGTTTGCTTTTCTAATTCCTCTTCATTAAAAAATATTATTGATAATTTAATTTATTATTTTTGCTGAAATTCTCCAAATTGATGACTTAAAAATATAAAATAAATTAATTCACAATCGATTGCTTAATAAACGATTTTGCGATTTTAAAGTTTGGTTTGAATAATCGATTATTTATTAAAAAAAAATTCGGTTTTATCGGACCCGGACCGGATTCGATAGATGTTGCTATACGGTAGGTAGCCAAGTTATGTCGGATCCAATGGATTATCGGATCCGCCGGATCGGATTGCAATCCCTAAACACCACGCTATTTTGAACCACGGTCAGATGACGAGTGTCGCGAAATAGGAGTTTGACGATATTGATGGAACCATAAAGTGTAAGACCACTTTAAAATATCTTAAGCGCCTGTGCAAGGCTGTAATATTAAAGGCTTTCGAACAACTTTACAAGAGTTCATTAAAGAAATAAATACTTTTTTGTAGCGAATTGTAATTTATAAAAATCAATTAGCAGATACGTATACAATAGCAAATACAATAACAGGACCAATAAGTAATGACTGTTTAACACCAATAAAAAAGGTCAGAATTTGTGTGATTTCCACTTTCAGGTTTCTCATTAACATTTTTTGCTTCCGTGGGATTGGAAAAAACCCATCAAATTACCAAAATGATAATATCTTGCATGTCTGTATGGAATTTGTTGGTGAATGAGGATTAGTGTGAGGAATATGATTACAAATTTATTATCATGCTTCATCATGAGCTAAGTGCATCCTATATATGATCAGAGCCTTTAGATACATGTTGTATTCCTTATGATTACACAGTGAAAATCAGCTACAACTGGACGAATATATGTTGCTCCTTGTGAAAATCAATTGAACTATTGCTCTAAAACTAAAGAAAAATTGAATCATAATATAACAATACTTTTTAACTTTACCATTAACATTAATGCGGTGGTCTTTTTTTTATTTCACATATATCTTTAATCTTTAAAGACATATATGCCTTAAAAAAATTTCCAGCGCCCAGAAATTTGAATTTCATTTTTAAAATGTAAAGTACATGTGTGCTTCCATTTTCTACAAATCTTGAAAAAGTATTTGGACCAACGTAAAATATTTCAGTACGTCAACTGTATAGCATTTTGTATTGTATTGAGCCAATATTTATTTATGAATGTATGGTTTTTGCCTCTTCACGCGCTTCAACAGATGGCAGCACTGGAGACAACGAGTTGACGTCACGTCATGACAAAGGGAGTTGCGCCTATTCGGAACTGCTGTTTTCATGTTTGTCCAACTAACATCCTTCCCTGTCCCCAGATAGTGGCGGATCAAGTCAAGTGGGGGCCCCAAGCGGTAAAATTTCCGAGGCCTCAAACTCAAGTTAGAAAAAAGTTTCAAGCAAACTCTCATTAAGTTATCAGCAAAAAGAAAAGAAAAAATTCCATACCATAACAAAATAAATAATAATTTATTTAAAAAAAACATATTTTTTACATGAATTTCTGTCTTGCTTTATTTTTTGCAAATTCGTCCATTATTTTGGCATTATAAATTCGATTTTAAATTGTTTGCTTTATATACAGAATGGCCGTATTAATTAATCTTTCTTTTCCCATAGTACTCCTTTATTAATTTTTACACGCTTTAAAACAAAAAACGAAAAATTCATCTTCTAAAGTACAAACATCAATGTCATTTTTGTAAATTATATATTTTTATAATTTTTTTATCCAATTTCCAGTTAAAGCCTCCTTTGTCTTCCGGGGCCCCACGCGGCCGCTTAGTCCGCGTGCTCTTTAATCCGCCATTGTCCCAGATATTTACCAAAATCTCGCTTTTGTTAAAATCCCCTTGCAACTGTAATTTCTCGTCATAAAATAAATTGTTCAAAGAGTACCATTGCTTCGTCATTACTTTCCAATTTGTAGGACTGAGTCGGATGGCCTTGCCACAAAAATGTGAGATGGAATCCATCCCACAAGTATAATAATGGATATTAATATTATACATTTGAGGCTATTATAAGTATTTTTGTTAAATAATTAAGTTCAGAAACTGAGAAGTGTACAAATTTCCCTGTAAAAGATTTTGATACAATATTACCCTTCTCATAGTGTAAATATCTCTATATTAAAAATAAGTTGCCGCCACCGCAGGATTGAAAACTCGCTTTTTTTGCTCGATTCTTAGACGGTTTCCCGAGAAAGAAAGATCAGAAAATTACAAAATTGACATGGTTTGTTCAAAATTGTACTGGAAACAAGTCCAATAAGATTTTTTTCCGATGCGGCGATTAGTTTAGGGATTATTAAGTGTCAAAGTTGAAATAGCGAAATTTCTAACGCGAGTGAACAAAAGATGTACAAATTTTCCCTTTTCAGTCGTGATTTTTTTTCTAGAGTACCTTTAAACGTAAATTTTTGCAGCTCGTCTAGTTTTTTTAGAAATTTCAATTTGATTCCTGATAATACTTTTTTAATTCGTTAAAAATCGGGAAATGTTCGTTATATTTTTTAAACTTCTCATATCTATATCTTATTACTATTAGTTTTTAAATTTGAAAACATCGCAGAAAACTTTAGAATGTACTCTTTCTTACAGTACAAGTAGTTTTGAAATTGGTTGATAAATAAAATCAATGCGATCAAAAGTGGGTCAGACAAATTTCGGAATATTAGGATATTTTCGTTACTTTTTGTTAAAAATGTCATAACTATAGTTTAATACTATTATTGTTTGAATTTGAAAACATCACTCAATGTAAAATCACTTTTGTAAAATCATGTTGTGTTTTCAAAGTTTGACATATCTCAGTAACTTTTAAGAGGAACTGCAAATATTCTGCTTCACAACACTGGTAAATATGTAACAAATATATTATTGAAAGAAAAAGTGGAATATATTTATTAGAATTTGATATAGAAGAGCTTTGGCGAAACGGTCAAATTTCACTAAATTTTGACAAAATATGGCCAAAATTTCTTTAAAAAAAAAAAAACATTAAAAAAGCATTTGAATTCACAGTTTTATATACCTTTGTAACTGAAAACATAAGTGTTGCATAAAAATTTCCTTTTTTTTTTTAAAAAAAGCTCCGAACTTAGGCACATACCTTAAAAAGAGGGCTTTTCACATGTCGTGCGGTTGATAATATTGACCACAATCCAAGTTCTACTACAGCTCATGATTCTTTCCTTGGTACAGGAATATCCCTATTTCAACATCCAGATGGTAATTTTAGAGGATTCCTTCAAAGTAAGACTTCAAGTACTTTTGTAGAGAAAGCAACTAAACATTATCCTGAAAGCTATACAAGTGTTACCCCTGTTCCTGCTATTAGAACTGACTATCCTTTGCCAACAGTACAAGAAAACTTTGTTGATTTCCAAGTGACTACCAAGTTTAATGCAATAAGATCAACGGCACTCACTCAATCGTTGAGCAACCATGGACCACATGTTTTCTATCGGCGAAAGATCCGGAGAGCGAGCTGGCCAGGGAAGCAATTCAATCTGGCGATTGACGAAGAACCCTTGGACAATGCGTGCCACGTGTGGTCGAGCATTATCCTGTTGAAATATGGCTGTGGGCAAGCCCTGAAGGTAAGGAAGGACAACTGGCTCCAACACCTCGGAGATGTAGCGCTGGCTGTTTAAAGTACCGGCAATGCGTACTAGAGGAATGCGAGAGTGATATCCAATACCGCCCTATACCATAATACCCGGTGCAGGACCAGTGTGGCGGTGCATAACGCAGCTGTTCAGCATCCTCTCTCCAGACTCGAATCCGACCATCGTGGTGTTGCAGACAGAAGCGTGACTCGTCTGTAAAGACAATTTCATTCCATTCTGCCGTCCACATCCTTCTTTCATCGCGCCATTGGCGGCGGAGACGTCTGTGGTTTGCGTCAAAGGTAGACGAAGCAATGTACGTCTTGAGAACAGACAACTCTACTGTATACGGCGTCGAATGGTACGCGCAGACACTGGATGATGCATTACAGACTGAATGTGCTGTGCTATGGTTCGTGATGTGGCTGAGCGATCCGTCACTGCCATACGCACAATATGCCTATCATCACGTGAAGTGGTGCACTGAGGTGGATGCGATCGAACACGTCGGTCCGTCGTACCCTCCTGCATCCAAAGATCACATATTCGCATTACAGTTGTTTGGTTTCGTCCAACACGACTACCGATATCCCTGAAAGATAATCCACAATCTCGGTAGGCCACTATCCTTCCTCTGTCGAACTCGGATACTTGATCAAAAGATGATCGCTGTTTTCTACGAGGCATAATTGATCGTTTTTTTGAAAAAACCTCAAGAAAAACACAACTGTCGTACTTGAAATCGTCGAAATCTCCAAGCCTTAAATAGCGCTTTGAAGTGGCGCCACAGGTGCGTGTGATGTGCGTCTGCGCTGAAATTCTAATCATTTGCATATCTCACCTCCGCTAATGCATGTTGTAAATTTCATATTATTTGCATGCTTCCTTCAGGGTGTTGCATTTACAGTGGCCAGCAGTGTATTTACCACAACATTCTGGCGGGTGAAATTCGTAGAACTATTTGTATTATCCGAGGGTTCTATCTTCCATTTCTGAGCTCTTTGAAGTTTTATCTTATTGAACTGCAATCTACATGATTCGTGAAACTGAGCTTTATGTTGTACCAATGTTGCCTCACCACCTCCTGCATCATCGAGACGTTCAAGATTTATTGTCCTTGGTAAACATCCTTCAATACTAAATCCCACAAGTAAATCAGAAATTGTCTTATATAACCAGTTCCCCTTTCATCACGCTTACTGCAATTACTTACTGTCTGCTGGACACCGAAGAACTTCAGACTTGTCTTCTTGACAGATAACACAATTGTTCCACTCTGTTTCTTTGAATTGTCCAGATGTATCAGTATTGAATGGATTAATCAGCTTATGCACTACATCCACATTTTTATCTTATTTTTCTACTTATCGTGTCACTTGAAGAAAAAGTTAATATGAAAATATAATTATGGCATGCACAGCATCAATTCATGCAAAATCACATATAATACGCTATTAATATCACCAAATGACAATATAAAATGAGCACATAAAATATACTCAGAGGCCGCCATTTTGTTCTAAATAGAATATATGTGAATAAAATATGGTATATATTATTAAAAATAGCAAAGTATTAGGTATACAACTTTGCTTTCGCCGTTTTTTCCCGAAATTCGAGGCTTTATTGTAAAAAACAGGTTATACATTCATGATTCAAAGTACTGTCCATTGATGGCCACTACTTTCTCCCATCTTTTGAGCAGAGTACGAATCCCGCGATGAAAAAACTGGTCATCTTTTGAAGCGATCCACGAATCGATCCAATTTTTTACTTCTTCATAAGACCGGAAGTGCTGGTTAGCCAGGCCGTGTGCCATTGATCGAAACAAGTGATAGTCAGAGGGAGCAACGTCTGGAGAATACGACGGGAGGGGTAGGACTTTCCATTTCAATGTTTCCAAGTATGTATCCTGTTTCCACCTCCAACCCTATTTCCGAACCCAATTTTTTCAATTTGTCCATTTACTCCAAAAGTTGACCGTTCAGTTCTTGCAGTGAGATTAACTTTTTCGGGTGATGAAATATCCTCTGCAATTCAATTTTTGCCAGTAGCTATGTGAAAGTAGCCTGGCAACAGAGTTCTTTTCTTCTTTCGAACCTCGGAAGAATTAATTTTCGAAGTTACAACAGTCGGGTGCGAAATAATCAACACTTCAAAAAGATATGAAATCCCAGCTCCCGGTTTCGGCACCATGAAAAAAATCGAGCTTCATGTAGAACAGACTAGATCATGGATCAATCAACTCAAAGATAAAACGAACACATTTATTATAAGACGAACACGTAACAGTAACAGAAGTGGTAATGAGCTTGTGTATATCTAGCGACTGTGAGCAAGTCTAGCAAGCAATTGATGTTCATGGAGCTTTAATCTCCGGTACTGATGGTGAGGGTCTTGGGAGAATTGATGCTTTCAGGTTAAATGGGAAATCAGGACAGTGGCTAGAGGTTAAGTGACAGCTGTAGCTTTTGAGAGAACGCGAGATATGAAAGATCAGGAGCCCTTCTGACGTGGTCCGTCCTTGGTGGATTTATCCGCTCAAGTGCCGCCCACACGGGAAGGGTGCTAATTTATAACATTGATTGGTTAGTCCGTTCTCTGCAGGTTTAGAAAAGTTAGATTAATAAGGGGGGGGGATGAATATTGAAGAGTGGTTGCATTGGGATAGTAATTAATTGTCAAGTGGTAAAGTGGCTCTTGGTCTACTTTTATTCTGGGGAAGGGTTGGATCGTAAATGTCGATTTCTTGGATGGTTGGGTTGGAATTTTCAGCAATGTCTTGGTAGAATTTTTTTGCTAAGTTGCTGATGAACTTTTTGATTGAAGGGATTTTTGTAGTGGTTTGAATGTCGGTATTACGGTAGAACCATCTGGCCCGGACTGTTGTTCGGCGGGTGGTATTTTGGAGTGTCGCGATTTTATTGAGATTTGTCTTGGCCGCGGCACCCCAAATGGGAGCAACATAGGTCAGAACTGGGCGTAAGTAATATATGTAAATTAGGAGTTTGTTTTGAATTGAAAGTGTAGAGCTACGAGGAATAAGTGGGTAAAGAGATGATCTGGCGTTATTAAATTTAGTTTGAACAGAAGTAATATGGTGGGACCAATTTAGGCGATTATCAAGGATGATACCAAGGTAATTGGTTTGAGTAACCCTATTAATAGGTTGTCCGTAGACCTTAACTTTTTGCGTGGGTAGGGATTTACCAAAAATAGTCGCTACATGTATACGTAGGATGTGTTTACAACGCCCTTTACCGACGCTCAGCACATTTACACCCCCAGTATATTTTACGCATACATTTTTAGTACAATCGTGCGTAAAACCAAACACTCTCCTTCCACCACCATCTGAAGTCTTGAAAAACTAATTCTCATCTGACAATCTACATATATATTTCTCTTACGTGGCACGCAAAAAAGACGTTATTTGTTACCGCGTTTTGGCAACATTGTGCGATTGTTTGTTTACTAGGAGCCTCGCGAGTCATTTGAATCACTAGCGCCTCAGCGTACAGCGTAAGTGTCCGACAAGTTGACTCTGATTGGCTCCTCATATATATGTTGTATGGTTGTTGTTAGTAGTATTTCTCGCCAACTTATAATAAGGGGAGGCAAAAATGAACTCTTCTTTTAAAGAGCTCCTCTTGGTGAAGCAACGATGGCCAAATGGCTAAAGTCACTTACCATCAGATTGGCGTTAGCGGCGGAGGATGACTTCCCGAGTTCGAACCCAACTGACGGAAATATTTTTAGATCATCGAAATTATTTTAAAACAATTCCACTTTAATTCCTTTTGATTCTAAATTATTTTTCCTAATTTTTAATACCCTTTTTTTATTTTTCCAAACTTCCGTTGATTTTACATAAATAATCTAAAAACCACTCCTGAACTCACTACCAGCTGATATTTTTCCGCCCCTCTGCCGTCCCCTTTGCTTTAGGATGATGGTGTCGTATCCATCCCTGGTTTAGGACCATTCTGATGTAACAAAAAGCATACATAAAACACTAACTTATATAATTATTAACTTATATAATAAAAGGATACAATTTTCGGTTCAAAATGTTAAAACCTTTCGAAAACCGTTCCTATCAGTCAAAGAGATCTGCGCCAAAACGTAGATAAATAGCCAAATGAAACACCTTTACGTCGCAGGCACATGATCATACCAGCCAATCAGAGTCAACTTGTCGGACACTTACGCTGTACGCTGAGGCGCTTGTATTTGAATCTATAGCGTTATCGGATGAAATTTTATTGAAAAAAAAATGAATTTTAGACGAGCTGTTGCGGTTCGTAATAGAAATCTAAGAAAGCGGAGGATCTTTTCAGGGCTATTTAAAAAACGGTCCTTTTCAAGGCTAACAATTATAGTACAACAAGACGCGTGCACTACAACTTTCGACAACAAACTCAGTCAAAAAGTGTATGGGTGGCTCGAGTACTGGGGAAATGTACACACAAACAACATGCTGGGTATTCAATTTCCAAAGCAGCGCTCACATTGCGAGTAAAAATTTGCTCAAAGTTTTCATCTAAATTCTGATTCCAGAGGTACTGT
Source organism: Metellina segmentata (assembly GCA_947359465.1). Lineage (NCBI taxonomy): Eukaryota > Metazoa > Arthropoda > Arachnida > Araneae > Tetragnathidae > Metellina > Metellina segmentata. The sequence goes on along the minus strand of OX375879.1, from coordinate 14,898,005 downwards.
ATATATCTTTTATGTAATACAACAAATTTAGATTTGAAAAATATTTTTTTGGAATATATTTTGTAATCAATCCCTTTTGCTAGGACACGTGTCTTCATTGATGCGAGCGAAGCGAGCATAGGTTCGCGCAGCGAACCAATGAGAATTGCGAAGCAATCCTCCGGAGGTTGGCGAGCGTTAGCGAGCAGGGGGCGGGCCCCCTAGTGGTTCAAAATTACGTGATGTCCTCAAATATTTCCCTTCGGGTTTGATCCCGAACAGTCGTCAATAACCCTTTGTATTGCTCCATAACGAATTAATTAAATATCTACCTACCAAATGCTCTCCTATTGGGGTTACGAAAGTCCTACCGTTAGGTTAGTGTGGAAGTTTGGAGAGTTGGCTACCAGCTCAGGCCTTCTCATCTGACCGTGGTTCATAATTACATGGTGTTGTCCTCGGATTTGTCCCTAGGGGATTGATCCCGGACCGTCGTCAATGGCCCGTTGTGTTGCTCTAGTACGACGTTAATTAAAAATTACCAATTACACATAGGGAATACCTTAAAATAAAGTTTTAAGCCACTTGGTAGTGTTTCGCCTTTAATGTGAAAGGGGATCCCAGACCGTCGTCAATAGTCTATTGTGTTGCAGTACTACGACATTGTTAAAATACACACTTAAATATTCATTACTTGATATTTTTATTGACAAAGTGCTGAAATCAAACGTACAGGAACACGTATCATTGTAGATTCAGAAGCGCAACCAGTATTCAGCATGGCAGAAAATGTCTCTCATAGAGAGGGAGCTATATGCTGTGGTAACCTTATGGCCTAGCTTTGCATGATATCTGATGAAATTTTAGGAAGTCATCTGTTTTTTAAATTAACACCAACTATCGTGAAAACAGTGATATATCAATTTTATTCTTAACCGGAAGTAATTTTTCCTCTCAGATTGCGTGTGTTAGCTTACAATAAAAAAATTTATTAGGAAACACAAAGGAATTGAACTCGTCAACATTTACCACTCTCATACAAATACAAGGAGGCCCAAGTTCAGACAAAATAAATTTCCCCATTTCTCAAAGATTGTGTTTATTTGAAGTGCAATGGTTTTTATTTCGTGCGTCAGCGCGATTTGTCCAATGAAATGTTTGTGAATCTTCATTGTGACGTCATTTCAAAGTCGGCCAAGGCAGCTTTTGGGGTCATGAACTTCATTCCTGGTTTTCACTTCCACCTCGACCAATCACGACTCGCTCAGCAATCACATGCTCTCCCGTCAGGGTTGCAAGTCATCAAGCGATAAGAAACAACGCAGACTGTGAAGACGTCAGGTGGATGTGTTCTGAGGGTCACAGGAATCTTTTGTTTTCGACTTCACTATAGGCATTATAGACAATATTTCTTCTAGGCAGACTAAATTAATACAGGTAAGATCTCATTTTCAACATAAACCAAACGCCTTATTATATTTTGATCGTCGATTTAGGGTAGGACCAATAGCGTCTTAATATTGGTGACTTTTAGGCTTAGAGTTTTTATTTCCTGCTGACATTGTTCTTATTTTGTATAAATAATTAAGACGAGAACATCCTGAAACGTTTGTAGAATGAAAAATGCCGTCGAGATCGGGTTCTGTCCTGGTTTTTATGTCCGTTTTTATCTATTGATGGAATGTTATTGTCGTCGTATGCTAATTCGTGAAACAGCTTAGTCGATACTACGATAGCATTACTTACTGACGATCCTTGCTGTTTCCCTGTTCTTCAAGCATTCGAAGATTGGAAAAGCAAATCCTATATTCTGTTTGTGAGAATTATCACGAACAAAGGAATCGATTACTTCATGTCTTTCGTGCAATAGTTTCACAGGTGCTTGCGACATATTTTTTGTTTGTCTTTTTTTAGAAGTATAATGCGTAATGAGACGACACGTGACGTTTTATTTTGAGCTTAAATTTTAATTTACATCACATCTCGGCCACTCTTTGTTTGGATTGTGCAATGTGTGATGCCTTTCGATATTAAGTAGGTACTATACTTGATAATATGTCTATTATAAATGAATAATGAATCGTTGATGTATTTATTATGTTCTGATTTTATTCTCCATTATCTGTACTTGCATTTATACATTTAGTTTTTCTTTAGAAAGATAAATGAAAATACTTGTTGGATACGAGGCAAGCATTGTAGTATTAAGTCTTGTGATAGTGATTCCATTTCAGACTTAGCAAGTATGATGTTAACATATCCATTAGATGTGTATATCCAGAGTTGCAGTACATACTGCTTGGTAGAACTTGCACTCAGAGAAAGTTGATTTTTTGGAACATTGAAAAATTTGCTTTTTATGTAACGAAGAAGTACTAGCACAGGAAAAATAAAAGTGATTAACGCTACCTAAAAAAATACAAAGTAAAGTTTGTTTAATTTTCATATTGATAATCATTCTTTTATAACTATAGAATTCTTTACGTGACAGATTAATTTGTTGGATATTAAACTTGGATAATCTCGAAATAGTCAGAATTTAGTAGTGTTGATGTCTGGCTTGTAGATTTTAGGGTAGTTTCGCAATGGCAGTAGCTGAAACTGGGAAAGACAGTCGGTTAAGGCAGATTACTCTTAACCCTTCAGTTACGACATATCTTTTAGAGCGATGAAACCAGGGACACTTCTGGCACAATACATTCCTGTCTGAAAGTATTGAGCGTTAACTTTTAACTGCTGTGATATAAAGCATCGCATAACTAGTGTGAGAAGTCTCTCGGACTGCTCTTACAAAAGTGTGAGTAAAAGTTGACTGATATACAAAATTAGGGGTAGTAAGTAGTTAAGTCTTGTAAACTGGTAACACTGTTACAGTTATTCTTAGTCTACAAATCTGGCCACAGAATTTCTTTCAGCCATGTTTGTTTTTAATTTTACTATAAGTAGAGATTGTTTGATTTTTCCTGTTTTTAAACTTTTTTTTTGTGGTAAGTGGTTTAAGTTTTTTTTAATTTTAAACTAATTATAATTAAAGTTATATATAATGATATTTCATACTGTCTTTTTTACCTTATAAATAATACTTTTTATGTTGTACAGTTTTTTCCTTTTCCAATAATATTTTCATGGTGCATGTGCATTGGGGATATATGATTCCCATCATATGGGGAGAGATGATTCTGGGATCAAGTATCCCCAATGTCTTGCACACATATTGTTTACTTTTTTGTAGGTGAAGTCATTGCTCATTTTTATAAACTTAAAAATGGTGTGTAGCCCAGGAAAACTATCAATGGGAAAGATATGTAAAGGTTGTATTAGATGGTGGCAGTATAAAGGGTACTGCAAGAACATTTGGCTTTAATGTAATGACATTAAAACATTACATTAGAAAGAAAAAATTGCAGATGGGTGACATTATTTATGAATCTAACTACAAACTATTGTTTCTGTCACAGATCTTTTATGCAAATATATATATATATATATATATATTTGAAACATCAAGTAAATTACATCATGGACTTCATCCCTATGCATTTAAGGAAGTTAGCATTCCAGTATGCTGTAAGAAATAAAAAGAAAAGATTCCTGAATCATGGAAAAAAGAATGTACGGGGTATGAAAGGTACAGAGGGTTTCTGAATCGTAAGTCATTGTTCCTTCAAACACCAGAGGCAACCAGCCTTAATCATGCTATTATGTTTTTGAAAATCTGGAACTGATATACACTCAAGGAAAGCTAGATCCACAGAAAATATGGAACATTGATGAAAGTGGTTTTACCACTGCATAAGCCACCAAAAGTAGTTGCTACCAAGGGGGAGAAGCATATTGGGAATTTTACGTGAGGTGAATTGGTTACAGTTTGTAAAGCGATACATGGAGCTGGTAATCATATACCATCATTTATGTTATACCTAGAGTGAATTGGCAAGAGAATGGTCAATGGGTCCCCACCTGGAATGTTTGGCATAACACATGCAAACGGCTGGATGACAGCTCCCATTTTTTAAAAATTTCTGCAACACTTTGTAAAATACGTGGAATTTTCTGTAAATAAAAAAGTATTAGTCATGATGGACAGTCATGAAAGCTATGTAAGTTTTGAGAGCAAAAGGAAATTGAGTAATTGCAAAAGAAATGGAGTAATATTGTTAACGATACCTCCACATACATCACACAAATTGCAGCTACTGGACTGTTCTGTATTTGCACTGCTGAAAAGATATTTTAATGTAGCTGCTCTAGATTGGATGACTAATCTTCCTGCTCAAAGAATTATAATCTGTCAAATTGTAGAGTTAATTGGAATTGTTTTTCCAAAAGCTATAGCTCGAAACAACATCATAAATTGGTTTATGGTTACTGGCATTTGTTCTTTAAACAGAAAGGTTTTTTCAGAAGATGAATTATTGTCATCCTATATAAAAACAAAAAAGCTTGGATATGTCATTCGGAGAAACGACAATTGTTTTTTTTCACCAGAAGACATCCAACCGTATCCAAAAGCTTCAACATCTAAAGCAGGAAATTCACAAAAAGAAAGGAAAAAGGGATCAACAAAAATCTTGACAGATACCCTTGCAAAGAGACTGATAGAAGAAATACTTAAAAAATCAAAAAGCTAAGAAAAACATTTCTACAAATTAAAAGCATAAATGTGAAAAGTAAATATGTTGATGATTCATCTTAAAGTGATAGCAATAACAGTGTTCATGATTCAACAGAAGCAGAATCACTTTATGAATTTTCTGATGAAAATGAAGACACCCAAGATGTACCTTTTAATGAGAATGATTTTGTAATAGTAAAATTTCCAGGGGGGAAAATGAATAATAAAAAAAAAAATTGTTTCTGAATTTTAAATGAACTTTTTGAAAAAAAGATTTGTTAGACAGAAAAGTGTTAATCTGTTTATATATCCTGAAAAAGCTGACAGAAGCATTGTTTATAAAGGGGAATGTGTTAAAAAGTTGCCAAAACCTACTATGTTAGGTGAAACACTTAACAATGGCAACAGTTTTGACATTTATGTTTGACTTTTCACGTTTTGAAAATACTCACAAGTTTTTTTTTAATGCAAATAGCATGGCTCTTTATTTGCAGTACTTTTTCAAATGTTTCATTTGACATGAAAATGCAAATTCTATTTTTGTTTGCTTTGAATTGTTTACCTGTATTTGTGTCAAGGATCAAGTCCCCTCTTGTGGAGTATCTAGCATCCCCATAATTGGAATGCTGAATTTTTTTCTCCCATTGAAAAAAATTTATATAAAATTTATGAAAATAAAATAAATGTTATATCAGAGCTACAGCTGTGCAATTTATACTTGATTCAAAACATTTAAAAAAAATAACAGTATTTTATTAAGATAAATTAAAAACTTCAAAAAAGGATCAAATCTCCCCCAAAAAAAGATACTTTAACCTAAGTGTTATTAACACATTTTAAAATTGTATAATTCCATTTTAAAACATGAAATATTTCATTTTAAATAATTGTACCATATAAAAAACAAGGACTTATTGTCAAAATAAAATATACCTTTAGTTTTTATGATGCAATCGGCTGCTCTGAACTGCAGCAGATGCATAATTTTCGAGTACACTGAAGGCAAATTGGCTCCTCGAATACCACACATTTGTTCGCAGTTTTCGTGCTTTTTGCTGGGTGGATATAAACTGGATATTTTTCTAATTGTCATTTTGACTGAGAATTCCTTTGATTGTCAGTTTTATATCTCTAGGTAATTGTAGTGAAGTTACTCTTTGTTTCAAATGGCATAGTACCAATTGGTTTGCTAATGAAAGCATGAAATTTTTTCGGAGCTTCGGGAATGCACATTTGCTGCTCATCTATCCACTATTCTGAAGAATATCGCTGTAGGCCAGCGTAGTGTGTGACGACCACTTGATTAGATGGAACATTTTTTGTCGAATTCATTCACACCACCTCTTGTCAAGCTGTACATTGCTATAATTTCTGGATTTTCTGAAGAAGCATCTGTTTGACTAGAATGATGCATTGAGGATATCAAAATGACAGCTTTTCGTTTTTTGGGGACGTGAGAAATTAGTGTTTTTTTTGGTAAAACCATACATTCGGCTACCTGGAGCCTTTGACTTATTGGTTTGAAACTCTTTAGGGATTTCTTTTTTTATCTTTTCTCATGGTTCCCACAAAAGTCGTTCCTTTTTTTTCTGCAAACATTTTACGAGTTCAACTGAAGAAACCTATTGTCTGTAGTTATGTTTCTGTTTGATCGGTTCAATCAGTCGAAGAACAGCTTACGTGGGTTTATTCAATTACTTTTCATCTTCAGGGAGCCCATCTCCACCGGAATCTTTTCCACAGTATACAGGTGGAAGACAAAATAATACGAACACCTGTGAAATAATTGAAAATCTTTATTAATAGGGGGTTGGACCACCCTTTGACTGAAGTACAGATTTAATGCGACGAGTGATAGAGGTCATGGACAATATTTAAAGGAATATTAATCCATTTCTCCTGCAGAACGGTCTCCAATTCCGAAAGTCTGGATGGAGGTGGAAATCGGGAATGTTTGGACTCCAAATATTCCCATAAATGTTCAATAATATTCAAGTCCGGAGACTGAGGGGCCAGGCGAGATGTTCAACGTCATCGTCATGCTGTTTGAACCATTCTTGAACACACCTAGCAGTGTGGATAGGGGCGTTGTCTTGAAAAAGCGGTCGCTCTCCAGGGAATACAGTCTGGACAAAAGGATGGACATGATCCCCTAGAATGCTTAGATAGTGATTGGTTGTGATCCTCCCATACAGAATAACAAGTGGCCCAAGACAGTGCCATGATATCGCACCCCATACCATAAAGGAGCCACCCCTATGCTTCACAGTCGGCAAGAAGCATTCAGGATTAAACGCTTCTCTGGGCGTTCTCCAGACATAAATGCGTCCGGTCGTCTGAAATGGGGTGAATGACGATTCATCTGACCATATTACCTGTTGCCATTGCTGTGTGGGGACCAGTCTTTGTAATCTCTGCACCATTGGCGTCGCTTGAAAGCATTAGTTGCTGTCACCAAGGGTTTACGAATTGCCATTCTGCCATAAATGTTCGCAGCATGAAGTTCCCTTTCGACAGTTTTTGTTGAAACGGGGTCCTGGAGATGACTGTTCATTTCAGATGTTATCTCTGATAATGATTGCTTGTACTTTCGGGCTACTATGCGCTTCAAGACCCGTCTATTCCTATCAGCAAGCTTTGACTTTCGGCCACTGTTGTGCTTTGAAGACGTCGTCTTACCCTCTTTCGTGTACGCTGTCATAACGGCTGATACCGTACTCCTTGCAAACCGCAAAAGGTTTGCTGTTTCCATAACCGATGCTCCACCTAAACGCGCTTCAACAATCATTCCTCTTTGGAACTCTGGCATGTCTGACATTTCAACTTGTCACAGACAGTTCGATAAACGCAGGTGACTTCTGTTGAGACTGATGCCTTCCTCTTCACGCCCACTAGGTGGCAGACTTCTGTTGCAGGTGTGAAATACGTCATACTTTTTCACAGGTGTTCGTATTATTTTGTCCTCCATCTGTATGTATGCATTACAAAGATGGTTACTTGCATCACAAAGGTACATGATTTACATCCCTATTTAGCTGGCTTTTTGATATGTACATTTTATATTTGTATCGTCCCCTAAACTTCACTAGCATCTCGTCTATACATCCATATTCACCAATGGAATATTTTTTTGGCATTTCTTTACAAGAGCATTAAAATTTTCAGATATATGTACCGTCAACATGTGTTCCTTTCTTGACTCGGGATCAAATTGTAAACAGCTCAATAGAAATAAAAATCGTACTTTCGAAGTAACACAGCGAAATACTTCAAGTCCTGTACCATCAGTAGTAAATAGGCAATCAACGTCTTCCGGATTTGATTTGAAGACTGCTGAATGTTACAAAAGTCCAAGAAATGCTTTTATTTCAGTATCATCCGTATCACATAATTCTGGTCTTTCTGAATTAGTTATTTCTACATGAGCTAATTTTTACTTTAGGCCATTTAACAAATACTTTTTTATAATATTTTTATCAAAGTAAATTCTAGTATCTCCGGGCTCTGCTTCAGGTCCTATTCTTGCAGGACGTTTCAATCCTGGTAATTGTGCTTTGGAGTTCGAACAACCCGATTACGTTCTTGAACACATGATTTGAATTTGTTCTTTCCATAATAATCTTGTAAGGAAGTGCTCGGGCAGTCATCTGCATTCTCGTCCGAAAATATTTTGAAATGAGTGCAGCGGCCAAATTTTCAGTGTAAAAATAACAAAGATAGCAGAGCCAAATGTTTAATGTGACCTTGGTAGCCTTTTCTAGGAAGGCAGTGAAGAGGGCATGGACCAATATTCATTTTAAGGGATGAAAGCGCTCTACGAAAAATGACTTGCGGTTTGTCGGACTGCATACAGCAGTCAAAGGTTAAGTCAAGTTTGGTAGATTAGGCATTGTGGTGTGCAGGGCTGTTTTCTTGTGGGTTATCCTAAAACCTCTAAAGGTGAAAATTTTACTGTACCTGCATTGTGTTATGTGAAAAATTATATTCTACTGCTATTAAAATAAAAAAGGTGCATGTGTTTATTTTCCCATTAGTGAATGCATTACAGCTAATTTGTTATGAAATTGTGCAGTAAAGGATTTCTCTTATGTAGGATGGAGCGTGACACAAATCAGATGTCCCAGAGTCCTTCTTTGTGTCGATCTGGATGCGGATTCTATGGCAGCCCCAAGACGGACGGACTGTGCTCCAAATGTTACAAAGATGCTCTCAAAAGGAAACAGGCGAATCCCGCCCCCTCTCCCCTTGCGGGTCGCACCAGCCCAGCTTCATCTGCCACCATCAGTAGTGAGTGTAGATCCCCAACCTTTTAAACTCAATAAGACCTTTTTAGAATCAATTTCTGTAATCGGTAGAGTAATTTTGTTGTTAGATATCCACCTTCTTTTCGGAGTGATCGACAAAGAACCTCCCGACTGGACTATATGTATGGACGCCCTTATGAAATTTCACTTTGTGGCTGAAGGGTAAGATAACTGGTTGAAACAGATGACTATTCCAACTCTGAATTTCAAGGAAACTCATTTCGTGTGCTGTCTGAAAACTTTAAATTTATTGCAGGACAAGCAAAAAAGCGATATATAATTGGGCTGTATTTGTAGATCTGAACATGATTATTTTTCTATTGCTTGTATTACATTTATTCACAATACTGCTTTTTCAAAGTGCAATTTTAAAAATCTGCTTTGTTTTATGACTCAAGTGTGTTTCTTTGCAGCCGTCTCCGAATGCGTCGACAAAAGCATTTTGCCGAAAGAAGATGATTTGTCCACGGCGTCGCCAACGGTGCCAGCTGTTGTCGTCACCCCCCCTAGTCAAGAGCAAAGCGAGCCTGAGGTAAAGACTTGTTTCTTGTTAAGGGTGGATTGGGCGAAACTCTAACATTCTAAATTCATGCATGTTTTTACCATTTATTCCTCTAATTCCATTTTCATAAGATTATAGACATTGAGGGGTTCCTAGACCAGCCTTGGAAGAACTTGTCAATAGTTTTTATGGCTTGAAAAGCCTCAATTGGTAGTCCTTCAAAAAGTTTTGAAAAACCTTGGTTTTCACTAAAACAATGAACATTTTATTTCAACTGCAGAGCCTGGTCAGAAGAGCAACAGATCAACAACCCTTGAATCCAACCAAAGACTGTCGTGTTCAAAAGGGACTGGTGCACGTTTCATCTGTTGAGACTTCAAATGTCCTCCCATTGGTGTGGTGGGGGAAGTTTGGAGAGTGGGATGCCAGCTCAGGTGTTGCCTTTTCGCCTGTCTGGTTCAAAATGACGTGGTGTTGTCCTCGGATAAGGGATTTTCACTCACCATCACCAATAACCTGTTGTGTTGCTCCAGTGTGATGTTAATTAAATCAACATTATTTCATCTGCATTTAAAAACCAAGATGAATGATCGTTGTCCATGGTCAAGAGTTACATTAAAATTGAGAGCATAATATTTATAGGTAAGCTTAAAATTGTAATGTTTTAAAATCTAGGTCTGAAATCCAAACCTAACGCACATGAAGGTTTCTTTACCTGTGGAGGTCCAAGCGAACCCGAGTGATTTTGTGGAACCCACTGCTCTAGTAACCTGCAAGTTGTAGCAGCACAGGTTTGATTCCTGTAATTTAACCCGGACTTGATTCCGACTTCAGTGCCAATAAAATCCCTGTGTGTCCATTTGATGCTATCGGTCTTGGCATCAAATTCAGCCCTTGCTGCCAACCATCACCTGTGTTCTCATGAGCTGATCTATTGCAGTCTGCTAAACAGCCTAGAGATTAAAAAGAGACCTTTCTCTTACCTCAAGAGTTAATAAGGGGTGATAAGTACAACTCATTTGGTCAAGTGTTATCCAAAGTCGATGACAAAATATTCATAGGATAGCTAAAAATGTTTTTGGACCCAAACATAACACTTGTGCTAGTTTCTTAACCTGTGCATTTGCAGGTTAATCAGTCATGATCTCTAAAATGGGCCTTGAAAATTAAAAATAGCTTTGTAAAACCCCTGTTTCTGTTGGAAGAGTGGAAACCCAATGTGAAATAAACAAATGAATCTTGCATTTTGAAGTATCCACGTTTGTATCTTATTTTCCAACTAATACACATGCTCCATAATTTCTATGGATACATATTAGAGGAAAAGGGGTGCTGATGTCATGTTAGTTTCACAAAATTAAGAGGTTCCTGTTTTTTTAAACATAAACATCAAAGCTAAAATTTCATTTTCAAAAATAGCCAAATGAGGCATTTTGTAACATTTAAAATATAGAACGAAAGAAACAGAATGTACCCCTACACAAATGTAGGGGTTGAACAAGAATGTAATATTTCTACAGTCTTCCTTTTTCAATGCACTTAGTCCCAAGAAAGATTTTTGCTAGCCCAATCATTTATGCACTGTTTCCTGCACTTTGTCCATAGCGACCGTGACTGATCTGCTGAGAATTCTCTCCCTGTCGATGGAAAATCGCCATTTTGTCTTGTGGAGGTTGATGTGCATCCTGCTCCTTTTCGTGCATCACACTCATCTGGCCTCTTAAACTTCTCGATTAACTCATACTCATTTTTTACGAGGTCTCCGTATTGTTAGCATCCGATCCTAAGCCTTAATTTCATCCCTTGGCACACCTTTCAGAGAAATCGGATCACTACTCTTTGTTCCTCCTCAGGGCACACTACTGGCAGAGCGACCATGTTTGCACTGAAATAAGCTAGAAAAATTATGCTTTCCAGTTCAAACTTTGATAACATGACCACAGTAGTATCAACTCTAAAGCATCCATATGCAGAAGGTAGTGTGACAAATCTAAAGATGTATTATGGCAAAAGTGCGGATAATTTCCGACACCCTTATAGAAAGGCCAGAATATTTTTGATTAATAAATGTACTAAGCATGGGTCAATAAAATGTGACTAAAGCCATAAACCAAACCTTATAGTGCATGTCAGCCCATAAAAACTAATGTGCTGACATATGTGTATTTTGAACTGTACTTTTGTTGATTCCATTTCCTTCAGTTATCCTTTCTTTTGATCTCCAAGAAATTGTTCTAGGCATGCGGAACAGAAGTACTGGAACATGCAGAGTGAATATAATCTCCTTTAAGCCTTCATTGTGCAGTTTTGACTTAATTTTATTGAGGTTTTATTTCAATTTTGCTCATGTTTCCTATCAATCTTTACTGTTCCGTGGTGCTAACTTGTATGGTTCGGCAGTGAATTGTCAAGATTACATGGGAATACTTCAGACTGTACCAATTTTAGCATAATTTAGAAATGAATCTTGACTTTTCAAAATAGTGATCCAATGCATACTTACAAAAATTTCAACTACTTTCTTTGCAGCTCCTATAGGAAAACGTTCTTTTAAGGCTATGGACAAATTGAAGTTTTACAGTGAATAAATATTCCATTCTGAAAATTTGTTTTACATCTAACATTTTTGTGACTGTAGAATCATCTTCTAACCACTAGGTTATTAGTATTTAGGCAGAAGTATCCAAAAATTCAAGGGGTCATGGTAGCTCAGTTGGAAGAGCAACGTCTAGCAATTTGGATGTTTGAAAATTCAAATCCAACCCAAGACCGTTCTGTACAAATGGGGGCTGGTGCACATTAAATTTTGTGGCCTCGAGTTTGCATGATGTGGAAGTTTGGAGAGTGGGGTGCCAGCTCAGGTTTAACTGTGGTTCAATATGACCTGGTGTTCTTTCCCTTCTGGTTGGACGATCTTTCCCTTCGTGTTTGATCCCAGACCATCCGCAATAGCCCAATGCTTTGCACCAGTCTGACGTTAATTGAAATTCATACATGTATCAATTTTACTATGTATAGATATATTCACAGCCAATTTTCCTTGAAAACCTTCAAATTGTCATCTCAACTGCCACAAATGCATTATATAACAGCTTTGGCTACGATGAGTCGTAGCGTAACTACAGAGACATCACAAAACAGTGCAATCTAGAAGGGCTAATGTACAATCATCCGTTAAATGGCAGAAGTAGAGTTAATATTTCAAATTCTTCATCCATTGTTATTTTCTGGTTTCACTGGTCTATGCATGGCCAAATTGTAAGATTTCTAAAATTGACGTGTTGCATTCCTCCCCAGGTGAATTTCTCTCTTCTGTGCCAGTAAAACTTTCATTATGTCTATCTATGTCTCTATCTTGTATCTGCGCAGCATGAACAAATATGGACCTTGAGCCCTAAAATCGAAAAAGGACTAACCTGCCATTTTCAGACTGTATATGTCAATGAGTTTCTGTCGTAAGCCATTTTTCTTTGCTTGACGCGTTTATTAGTAAGTATTGAAATATGATATTGAATGTGATGTCTGGTGCAGCACGGCTAAATAGGGCTTGCTTCGTAACCCCCCAAATCGCCACATTTGTCGTGGGGTGCAGGGTGTTTATGTTGTAATTTCTTCCCTTTAATAGTGTTGTGTGTTGCAGAGCTTCAAACAAAGCCTCAACGAGTCCGAAGCGTCTCCCGCAAGCCCTGCCTCTTCCGAAAAAGGCGACGGAGAGTCGTCAGGCTCTCAGCAGGATGACTCTTTGGAGAAAGACCAGAAAAAGAAGAAAAACAGATGCCACATATGCAAAAAGAAAGTAGGATTGACTGGTGAGCTGCTGCTTTGCTTCTTGTTCTGGTAGCTTCTTTACGTACAGAGGGTGGTTTTCTCGTTCCTCGAAAAGTACTCCCCCTCCTCGTTTCAAGAGGAACTGGACGACCCAGTGAGAAGAGGGCTGGGATTTCGAATCCATCCCGAGACCACAGTTCAAAGGGGCTGGTGCCTGTTAAATCTGCCGTAGTCTAGAATGTCCACGTTGACATGGTGTGGAAGTTTGGAGAGTGGGGTACAAGCATCGTTCTCATCGTCCGACAAATCGATCTTCTCGAATCGACATAATGTTGTCCTCGAATCTTTCCCTTAGAGGGTCGCTCCCGGACCGTCGAGACTATATCAAATGTGATGTAATAAAATACTACATTGAGTCTCAAAGTTTGCACATCAGAAAGTTGCATGTTCAAGTCAATTAAATTCCAGTTTGTAAGTACTTGGCTGGGCTGAAGGAACTTTTTCAAACATTGTTCATCTCAGGCACAGAGCAACTTACAAAAATATTTTTGAGGGTATTGGATTGAAAGAATTACAGGACTACTTAGCAGTAATTTAGGCTGTTTATTTGCAGCAATCTTTGACCCTATGTACATTAAGGCCGCAATTAAGTCGGATAGCGTCTTTTAAACACCAAAAATATGTCACAACTAGGGCAACTTTTTGCAACAAATGCAACTTTTTTTCACATGTTCTACGCTTTATGTAAAGTACTAAAAACAAAATTCCTCCTACATGGGGTGTATAGTTATAACCGCAACTTTTTGCACAGTTGCAACTTTTTACAATTTAGCTTAAAATTAATTAATATGAAATTACTATTTCATTTTTTGCCCTCCGAATCAACCCTTCAATCACGTGTGTCTGATCTTGCAAACGCCGAAGTATTGCAGATCAAACAAGAAGTTCATATGGAAAGAAGGCATTTGTCCTAACGGACGAAAGTTAAATAAATAGCAAGAAGTACTTGAACACATTGGTTGGCACTCATGATAATCCAGAGCAAACTTGTATCATCGACTGCAGAGTTTGCATGGTGAGTTTCGATCTTCAATATGTTGTTTCCTTGTAGATGACGTTTTAAAATCTCTGAATGTCGAGCGAAAGTATTTTGCGCTTCTGATATCCGATACAGTATATTATGACTGCGGCTGCAATCACACACTCCAGGTGCTTTATCCGTGATTGCTCCAAGTTACTTGAGTGGTACACTTGTTTCACAACTGTAGAAAGGTCCAGTGCAACAATGTCAGGCAACATCAGCCTCTGTTGAGTGCAGTTTTTCAATGTTAAAGAAATTACTGACCAAGGATAGGCCATTCAACGACATCAACGTTTTTCTGTATTTAATAATGTACAAAAAAATTTGAATTTTTTCATTTTTTACTAATAATTTATTTTAGATTGTAGTGTATCAAAAATAAATGCAACTTTAGAGAATGATAAATGCAACTTTTCCCATTTTTACTGAACAAAAAAGTTGTCCTAGTCATAACACAGTTCGTTTCCCCTCACATCCGAGGCTTCGTTAATAACATTCGCGCAACTTAACTGCACAGTGGTTGAGGAACCTCCCAAGCGCCATCTATTGATCTCTCTCGAAACCAACAGTTGGGTGTTTAAATTATATATGTTATAAGTTCTATTTCCGTGGGAACGCACTCATCCCATGGTATGCCCCTTTCCCAATACATTTGTAATAACAGCTTCATCCTTACTGAAAATATCTGTTATATTTCCTCAGTTATTCAAATTGATGGGTGTTGTACCTCATGGTATCATTAATACTGTCCCATATAAGGCCCAAGATCTTTAAAGGTGCTCCCAGTTATTCGGTTGTTTCCCGGCAATCTGTGTTTGCGTGTCTGGATGCTTCATTAAGTGTGGGGGAATTTCATGCCCATTACGTGGGTTCATGCTGGCCTGACTAAGTATAAATATCATATCTGTACTCAATTGTATGGCATCATATTTTCCATTAAGTCGTCCACACATAGAGTTCTTTAAGCATTTGACATGCTTCTTCATACTCCTTTTGGTATTTTTGCAAGTGCAGACGTATGGTTGCTGTCTTTAAGAAAGAACTGCATATGACGCTGAAAGTTACAATATTCAAACTTCGAAATATATATGAGTGAGTGCTGAGATTAGGACCATTTTCCTTTATCCATAAAAATTTTAAAAACTCCCGATCTTCCTCAACAATACCTTACTTCTAGTACATTCACTGAATGTCTGCACAAAATGTAATTTTGTGAACTTTTAATATAATTTTAAGTAAGTCAGGATTTAAATTTGGCCCACTTTCTAAATAATCGTTTAATCACAAAATCTGTGGCTAAGTTGCCACTCCAAATGTGTTGCTCCATTGCAATGTTTATTAAATATGTACCTACCTTAGCATCGATTCAAATGTAATATTTGTTTTAAAAACTGTTGTACTCGAATCTTTCCCTTGGGGTTTATCCAGGACCGTCGCTAATAGCCCATTGTATTACTCCAGTGCGACGTTAATTAAGTGCCTACCTTTTAATTGCAATTGCACAGCATGTCTCTAAAGTACATCCTCCATCTATTGCATATTCATCTAAATCACTTTATATTTCTCTGTCGCCAATGAATTTTAAGTTTGAAAATTGTTGAGAAAATCAAAATCAGCTGTTTTGTAATTTGGAATTAAAAGGTCACTTGCTCCTAGCAGTTAATCTAAACTGAAACGAGAAAAAAGATTCGAGTCAATCTGAATTAAAAAATAATTTCCTTTATCTTACCATATTGGGTTTTAATTAGTGTAATTAATCATGTTTTTTTTTTCACTAATCAGTACAATGTAACAAGATAAACTTTTTGACATTGTATGGGACTGAAAATAATCATTCCATACATAGTGATATCCTGTGAGTGACTTCTTGACTAACCAGTAATATATCTGGATTTCTTTTATGTCTTTTAATGCGTTTCAGGATTCACATGTCAATGCATCATTTAAATGACTGTAAATTACCTATTTATGTGACTCAAATGAATCCATAAATTTTGGTATTGAGTCTAATTTTAACATTTATTTTTAATTTTTGCAACACTGGTTTTTAAAGTGCTATTGGAATACTGTGTTTCAGGATTCACGTGTCGATGTAGCGGCCTCTTCTGCAGCGTGCACAGATACTCCAACGAACACAATTGTACATTTGACTACAAACAACTGGGTGCCCAAGAAATCAGAAAAAACAATCCCCTAGTGGTTGGAGAGAAGGTGAAGAAGATTTAATCAAACTGCGTTCCGACGTCTAAAGACTCTTCTGTCGAGACACTGCGAGCTTCGCGCGTCGCGAGACAGTGTTCGCGAGTGGAATCGTTTCTTTTCGTTCTGCCTTTTCTAGGTCTGTTTAGTTGTTAAATTTATTTCCCTCAGTATATATATGGCTTTCTTGTTTTCCTCTTGTGAGAATTTATATTTTAGACACATGACAGTTCGTTTTAGTCTAATTTAACCAGATTTCGTGTATTAAAGTGCTGTTTGATTTTCTGTCATTTTAATTCAATCTTGTGAAAGGAAGTTTGCTTTGTATGCTTTCTCGCACAGGGTTCGTACGCTGCCCAGAAATCCCCGAAGTTGTTTTAGTTGTGGCTATTTATAATGCATTTGAATTTCATAAGTGGTTTCAAAATCTATTTGCGGGAAGCAAATGGAAAAGTATAGTTCGAAACATGCCTCATAAATGATGATGCAAAGTAATTTTTCGATACATGGTTCCCACTGGCCCAAATAGTTGTAAGAATGCCTGGTATTTGTTTTAGTTTCTAAGGGCTATATGAAAAACAGTCTCTCCTGAAAATCCCTAATAATTAAAAAAAAAGTTTTTACAAGGATACTGCATATTTTATCTCACATTCAAAAATCAAGAACAATGATACCCATTTAAGGGTCGTCAAGCATTGAATGTATGCTTTTCATAGAGGTTAATCTATTGCCATCTAGCAATGAAAGATGAGCCACGTATTGCTTGTGGGAATCCATGCAAGATAATCATCCAAGTGTGATTGTAATGAGGAAAACAAGTGGAATCGAAAGATGGGTAGTTGAGCATGTGCCTTGTAGATGATGCTACAAAGTAATTTTTTTCGTACACATGAGCCTTGTAAATAATGGTGTGGAGCATAGAATACAGTGGAATTTTTGCTGGAAGTAGTTGGCTTGTGAGGAAAAGAGGTAAGAATATAGCAAAACCCACTAAAGCTCTTGCTTAGTTTATTTATTTCAATATTTGCTCAGAGAAAGTGGCTATTTTTCTCAGCTCTCTTTTAGATGCATCAATATTCTTTGCTAGGACATTCACTGCGTGTTTTGCAAAGCAAGAAAAACAAGACATATATAGAACTAAATTAAAACATTTTAAATTTTAAAAAAGGGAAGGTTTTGTACAGGTGTATAAAAATATTTCAGAACGAAAGATGAATGCATTACTACAGCTCGACTTTTCTTAAACTAGATCACGATCTTGCATCGAAGAAATGATTTCGGTCAAATTGCAGTACCTCCTGGAATTTGTTTTTTTCTGAAAGCGTACGAACTCTGGCTCCCTAATTTAACCAGATATATCGATCGTGTATTAAAGTGCTGTTTTAATTTGTCTTTTTAATTCTCTTGTGAAAGAAAGTTTGTGTCATATATATTATCTATCTTTGGGATATACATACTGAAGCAAGTGTAAGGTCAATTTGATATAGAGTACACATAATCCCTTTTTGTGCCTGTAATTAATCAATGTGGGTGTTGATTTTTGCTCTGCAAGCATGTTTCTCCCCTCAATAGTTGTGTTTGAGAGGAGTGTGGATACATCTTAACTAGTTCATTCTGTTTGGGATAGAGCATGGGGTCTTCAACCTCCACAGAATGTACGCATTCTAATCAATCTCTTAATAGCCAAAAGCACACCAGTCTGCCAACGAGTGTGTATTTTGACTAAACCGTACAATTGTTCTAAAATGAATCTAAAATTTTTGAATTGAAATAAATTTTAAAATTTTTATTTCATCCAATGCGTATTTGGAGGAGTGGGCAACTATTCTGGCTTCTATCGGGAAAACATTCTTTACTACGGCAACATTTTCATTCTCTGTTTCCCTTGAACTGATATAGAAGTCGCCCAAAATTCAGGAAATGAGAAACAGTCAAATTAGTGTCATTGAGTTGATGTTCACAGTTCTCTGTTAATTCCCAAACAATTAACTGAAAATGTCATCTCAAAATAAGCCAAATCAGAAATTGTCGAAACTTGAAATATAGTACAATCTATTTTCTTTATTTGTATCAATTACGCGTGCTTTAAAAATGTAATCGTGTCTGCATGTCACAAACCTTTAAAATTACAAGATTTCTGAAAGTGACATGTTGGCAGGAATGTAACACATTTAATTGCACAATTTGAATATTGCAATGCTACATGTGTGTAACACGTACAAGATAAACTCATAGCCAATAATTGCAGTCTTTCTGTCGTACTGCAAATGCAGAAACTGGTGATGACCGTAGCTAAACACTTCAATCCCAAGGTCGCCATGGAAAATTCGTTCCTGAGCTCTTTGCACTTGAAATGCATAGTCTGATCACCAACACAGAAGAATGCCTGGCAAATTGATTCATTATTTGTCTTTTAGGATAGTGGAAAGTCTTGGGGACAGAATGCTTAATAGGGTTTCTTGACGAGCCACCGGTTGAAGATCCCTAGAATTAGAGTATATTTTCTTCCTTTTCTTGCTATATGTAGATTTTTGTGCTATGCCATGAGTATATTCTTTATGCTAGCACATGGAGTCATAGCTTTTGTATTTATGCTGAAAATCCCTAACGGTACAGCGGCTTTACAGTCGACGACCCTGACGGAACGGGCGCAAAACATCGAGAGACGGTCATTTCTGCTCAACCAGAGGCTCAATCGCACGACTAGTTTCCAATCGCATTAAAAAAGAAAGTCCATGTGAGTCAACTAACTGAAAGCTGCCAGTCCTTTTACAAATTGGCAACTTTCTCATCTGGTCACACGGGCAAGTTTCGAATGGGGTTGCTGTGCCTCCTGGAAATGGTTGCTTTTTTCCATGTGTATCTAGAAATTTGTAAGGGAAAATCTGATTATGTGCAATGCTCGTATCTATATTTCCGAATTGCAGGGTTCCCATTGTTGGTGTTTTCTGTCTTGCATTTGGCACAACCAAGCCACAGGCCTGATTTTTCATTTCAGTTAGCCCCTAACATCTTGCTGAAACCCTTTAAAAAAATACAGCTCTGTAAATTTCAGTTGTCCAAATTACAAAAATCAAATGTATTTAGTTTTCCTAAAAATTGATGTTTTAAACACTGGGTTTGTAGTGCACAAACTTAGCTCTTGTGTAAATTTATTCACTTTATGCATTCAAGAGTCGACCTGTTGCCATCTATGCCTAGAAAAATGAAAAATAACGAGGAAAAGGCCCCAAATTTTGTTTCTTTTGAAGTGAAACCATAGGTAAACTGTTCAAAACATGCCTTCTAGGTTCTGGCTGCTCGATCCTCGTCTTGCAATTATCTGTTTAGTTCCCACCCATTTATTAATGCTGTGCTTTCAAACCGGACGACTGGCACACACCGATCTGAGCCTTTTGAACTGACTTGTGGTTTTCTAGTGCTTCGATCTCATTTCACATCGTTAAATGTGTTTAGATGGCTGCTAATGAGGAATTTTAAACTCTGCTTGATTTTTGCAATTGGAAAACGTAACCTTGACATTTTTTTTGCTTTGGTTTCCGTCGAAAGCTTCCGAACCCCGTCTAGAGCCCTTCGATGTGAGCGGGGTGCGTCGACTGTTACCGCTCGATCTATAAGCTCTATTCTATCACGCTTGTAGTTCTCGGCAGCATCGTTCATCCATCCCGAGAGGAAGCTCGCGCGTCTTCGTTCTTGCGTCGACGGGGAGACGTTTCCGATTCGCCGCCCCTTTCCTTTGCAATGAAGAAACCAGTTCCAGGGGTTCCAGTAGCTAGTGTTCTATCTGTGCACGCAGCGTAGGTTTCGGTAGCCGAGCACTCTACTCGAATCTGGATTCTGTGCGGCGTGATTCTGTGCAACATCTCTAGCTGTCCATTTTTATGATAAATTAATATGATGAATTTCTCTCGATTACTTGTAAAAAAATTTCATGTAGGTAAACAATAAAGTGTCAAAGTGATGTGGGATTTTCTTTGATGTCTACTGTGTCATTCTGTCCATGTGCTTGCGAAGGGTTTGTACCAGACTGCAATACTAAGTACAAATAAGTACTCAAACGTGTATTGTAATCTGTATTTAGTATCTATCTATTGACTTACTATGGGAGCTGTTCGCGGAAGATCTGCAGGCTCTGCTGTAGAAATGATTGGAATCCCATCTTCCATATGGATGCTCGAAAAAATGTAGGGGAAGACCGGGTACAATGCAACAAAATTTACTCATTATTTTTTCCTATCCACAATTTTGCATGCACAAAAATATAATTAATGCATAATTTTAATCTTGTATTTTCCCCATCTAAATAAATTTTTATTAGGTTCTAAACAATATCTTTATGCTTGAAAAATAACAAAAAGTAAATATCTTGCAATGTTTCATTGTACCCAGTATGCAGGGGTACAATGAAACACATACTGGAACACTCCAAATGATACAAGCAATTTTCACCCTATATAGTTTATTTTAGTCACGTCCGACTTCATTTAAATTTATGATTTCTCCAACAGAGTATATTTCCTTACATTTCAGTTCACCCTCCTTGATTAAAACAATCATTTATACAGATACTGTTTGTGTCACACATGTTATGTGTGGATATCTCATTCTTAGTACTTCGGTGATAAGCTGGAGCTGAAAATAATCTGGATCATCGTCATCTTCAGAGTCCTACCAAGTCAATCAATTACAATCTGAAATATAATTTCTGCTCCCTTTTTAGTATTGAGAATTTTAGTTTTGCCCTAAAATATTACTAATTAAAAGATTATTACAAACTTTTCAGCAGGTGAGTCGTGTGTTTTGTAATGCAAACCTGTTGCACTGTAGTCTGACTCTTGAATAATGCATACTGATGACAGAGATGCAAACTTATGCTTGATGTTCTAAGCCAGTCAACAGAATCACCTAAAGAAATCTGAACCCAAATAAAAAAATAAACTAGAATGCAAATTATTTATTTAATTCACGCTCGCTGACCTGCTGAAAATGGCAGAGTAACTTGCAATCCAGGTATTTCCCCAACATCCTGCAAAAGAAAATAGTCTAGTTGAAATGGAATCAACATCAGAAATTTTCAAATTCAAAATTTTTTTTTGAAAAATCAACTGTCACATTTAATTATATTAATAAATGCACTTTGCTCCTATGATCCTGGTGAAGTACATATGTGATTTTGCTCACCAGAGAAAAGGGCTCATGTACAATGCCTGTAACAGACTGATTATTTCCATAGCTTGTAATATCTGATGCAGCATCAAATGAAGCTAAAAAACATGGCAATTGTGCAGGTCTTAAATATACTTGTTCAAAACCATGCACAGCAATAAAAAATTTCATATTTCATTTGTAGCAATTTATAAAATTACTGTAATCCCTCGTTACTTTGGTATAGCACCCATTTTTACGAGAACCCCTAATCTCAATCTGTTTCTTTCGAATTGGGAGTTCAAAGGTACCAAACTTTTCGTTGCCACAATGTCGGGGCTTATAACATGTCACTTTTTTGACACTTTGTCACCTTTTCAGGTCTCAAATTGTACTTGGAGAAAACAATTCTTATTGCACAATTTAAAAAAAGTCATTTTCATTACTCTGAAAAAACAAGACAAATGTCAACCCAGTACATAATGTGTAATTTTGTCTCTTGCATTGGAACTTGTCCAGTCTAGTTCCCTCCACAACAGGTATGTCATTTGAGCGTTATAAGGGGGCAATTCCCCTCCCCTTCTGAATGACGCCTGTGTTTCCGCTAAAATCCAACCTTTTTTATATTTATTCAGAGGCCTTTATAATGTGTCGCCGGCTGCTGTAATATTAGTTTAGGTTCGCAAAATGAATTGGAGCCTCAAGTATCAACTGAAGCGCTGCTGAATGTGAAAGAGAAGGAAATGATTTTTTTTTTCCTAAGGGCTCAGAAGCATTACATTGCTAGTTTTAAATATATTTTCAAGAAGTCCTTCAGTTCATCCCTTCTTTAAAGTTTATCCTGTCCTGGTCCTCTTGAGATACTCAATGGTGAGAGTGTATGACAAGTTTTAGAAGTTGCAAGAAAGTGCCACGAAAGGTCCCAGCAGACATACTACTGGATGAGTGGAAGTTACTCCAAAGAATGAAGCCTATTGATGTTTACTGGGACCAGTTCTTCAGACTGCAAGGCATTGGTAATGTGGATCCTAAACACCCAGTTGTGTCAAAGCTAGTGACGGCTGCTCTGTAACTGTCTCATGTTAGTGCTGACATTGAACGTAGCTTCTCACTTCAGGAAGAGCTTTGACAGACAGGGCATCAATGTCAGGATGCACACTCAATGCATTGATGACGGTCAAAAGTAGCACTGCAAATTTTGGCAATCCAACCTTATTTGGTGCTGATCACATAAAAACTAATGGATATGGGAAGGTTTGCATTTTAAGCCTATTTAGAAAATATTAAAATGGAAGGCACAAGAAAAATTAGAGAAGGAAGAGAAAAAGAAAGATTGGAAGCAGAAAAATAAATATCTAAAGCAGCTGGCAAACAAAAGAAAGGTAATAGAAGAACAAAAACTTAAAATTATGAGGCGTGGACAGTGCTTCAAAATTGCTAAAGGAAGCCAATGACAGGCTCAAGAAAGTGATAAAAAAGATTTTAAGGAAGCAGCACTTGTGCTCAGGCAATGATCGAAGGGGCAGCAAGAATCTCAGATGATGCAGGTCAACAAAGACAGACTTAGAGACAAAATGACAACATTTAAAAATTATTTATTATATTGTTTTCAAAATAATATGCTTTTTAAATGAAGAAAATAAAAATATTTCCAAAGAAAAAGATAGGGGTGACTGAGTGTCTTTTTCTTTTCTATACACTTGAATGTAATTGGCATTATTGTTATTTATCACTTTTTTTTTTTTTTTACACCTTAAAACCTATTATAAACCCTGCAATGTAGAATTTCTCAGGAAAATAAGAAAAATGAATGTGAATATATGTTTGTGAAATTATCTTAAAATGTAAAATAACTCATGAAATCAAACACAAAATTATTCCCTCCACCCAAAGTAAAAAATAAAAATGTTAAACAAAAGTGTGGCAAGGCATTTGGTCAATTTTATCTATTTTGCGTAAAGGTAGATTTTGTATGCACTTCTCTATCTCTCTATATTAAAAAAATATTAAAGCCGAGGCCGCAGGATTGAAAACTGTTGTTTAGCTCGATTCTTAACGATTTCCCGAGAAAGTACTGATCAGAAAAAAACGAAATTAACATGATTTGTTCTTCATATTCCCTGGACAATTATTAAGATTTTTTTTTCGATGCAGCTATTAGTTTAGGGTTTATTAAGTGTCAAAATTGAAGAAGCAAAATTTCTTCCGCGAGTGAGCAAAACACATACAAATTTTCAGTCTTCAGACATGAGTTTTTGTAACGTAAATTTTTGCAGCTTGTCAAGTTTTTTTTTTAAATTTTAATTTGGTTCTTGATAATATTTTTTTTTAATTAGGGAAAAATCGGGACATTTTTTTTTTTAAACTGACGCATCTATATTTTATTACTATTAGTTTTTAATTTTTAAAATATCGCAGTATACCTTAGAATGTACTCTTTCTTACGGTACTATTATTTTTGAAATCGGTTATTGGATGCGATCAAAAGTTGGTCATACAAAATTCGGAATCTTTGGATATTTTTGCTACTTTTTGTTACAACCGTTAACTCTCTCTTCAACTGTCATATCTATATCGTATTACTATTAGTTTTTTTATTTTG
The DNA here is from genome assembly GCA_947359465.1 of Metellina segmentata. Taxonomy (NCBI): domain Eukaryota; kingdom Metazoa; phylum Arthropoda; class Arachnida; order Araneae; family Tetragnathidae; genus Metellina; species Metellina segmentata. Next base: position 14,873,810 of record OX375879.1, on the reverse strand, counting down.
AAAATAGCGCAGTATACCTCAGACTATACTCTTTCTTACGGTACCATTATTTTAAAAATTGGTTCATAAATAAATTCGATGCAATCTAAAGTTGGTGACACAAATTTCGTATTTTTTATTTCGCGGAGGGTTGTATTTTTGACTATCGGGTTTGCCAGATATCAAATTTATCGTAGCAACAATTGCCATAAAAACGATTTCTTTTTATTTGGCGAGGAAAAAGACTCGCTTTTTCCCCTCTGTTCTCTGACAGTTTACCGAGAAAGTACAAAGTACACATTGTAAAGTGGAGATTAACAGGGTTTACTTAAAATTGTACAGGAACACGATGCAGAAGATATTTTACTGATGCGGCTATTAGTTTAGGGTGCATTAAGTGTTAAAGTAAAAAAGAGTGAAATCACTTGCGTAAGAGGTATTGGTTTGGGAGCGAGCAGGGGGCGAAGCCCTCGCTGTGACGTCATGGACCGTAAAGTGAAATCAGGATAATACAAATTATTCAGTTAGTTTCACTCTGCGAAAGGAATGTTGGTTTGCGAAGCAAACCAAATGCTATATGTAAAAGGAGTGTTGGTTTGCGTAGTAATCCCCGGGGGTTGGCGAGCAGGGGGCGGGGCCCCCTAGTAGTAAAAAAAGTTAACGCCGTCGGATTAAAAACTGTGTTGTTTAGCTCAATACTTAGACGGTTTCCCTAGAACAGGGTTTCCACGGGTGCTTAGAAAGTGCTTATTTTGAATTTCCATTTCTAAGAGCCCTTAGAAGTGCTTTTTTCCATCAATAGTCCTTAGAATTTTCCTTTGAAAACAAAATTCAGTTTTCAAAAGACGATATTTATTTACAGTATTTCTGACCTCTTTTTAGTGGCTGATCGTCGATAAAAATGCTTACAAGTACGGTTTTGGTGATGATTCGGGAACTGGCTTACCTTGATACGCAATATACAAATCGATTATTGATGAGTACATAATACACTATCAAAACTTGATAATCGGTCTGTTTTCAAATTGTGAGTAGCTCTCGCAATGCACAAAATACTTGCCAATAAAGGAAACTAGAATACAATCATAAAATGTTAATTTTGTTTTATTGTTACCCATGAGTGCAATGTTTAAAAAAATAGTGTATTTTTAAGTTTGTAGCTGAATTGAAAACAATATATAGATAATTTATTTTAATTAATACTGCTATCTGAGTAGCAACCCGATGTGTTGCAATTTTTTTTTTTAATCTAGCTTTTTTTATGCTTTTAATTCTCTGGAATTTCGGACTAGTCGGAATTTCATAAATCTGGAAAAGTCGTTTTAAAACTGGAAATTTCAGACTCTCGTATTTAGCCGCAGACCGAAAACGAAAGTAGTTTTACAATGCTTTATAATTTTTTTCTCTTAGTATCTGGGTGACAAATACTCAATGGCCGACTGTACTTGAATTTCACTTTGCTTTTGTTATGTCATGTGCAATCATCGTCAGCTTAGATGATTATTTTCAAATGAATTTTGTTTCATTAAACGATGTTTGTAAGCGTATGGTGCACCTTAAATCTGCCGTGGACAAAAGTCCTCACATGGGGTTGGTGTGGACGTCAGAGTGGGGAGCCAGCTCAGATGTGTTGTCATCTGACCGTGGTTCAAAATTATGTGACAATACACCGAATGGCTTAGGCTGGGACGGTGGCAACTAGTTGAATATCTATTCAATACAATTTCATTTGATTTTTGTTTACCCTTTTTATAAATTGGTCATAGTTTTTGCACAACTCTTGCGATCTGTTTTGGTTCACAGAAAATATCTTCTTCGAAACTCGTTTGGTCTTGGATCCAGTCAAATTTGATTGACGTATGCTACTTGCAATCCTTTTAGTGAATGAACAGTTTGCACACTAATTTTATTTTATTGAAACCTATGATGTGCCAATAAATGAATTTACTTTTAATTTTCATTATGAATGTGTATTATAAAATAATTACTAGGGCGAGTTATTTCCATTTCATAAGCAGGCTGAAGCTGCAGACATAACAAGGTAAGCACTATAATTTCAAAAACAAAAAAGTACATTTAAAATAAAAATTTAGAAATTTTTTGAAGATGAAAGTGTTGGTGGAGCCTGAGCCAGACAAAACAAACAGGTGTTTCCTACCCATGAGCAGCAATATGCTAAAAAATTGCTCATACACTCCTCCTAAAGACCATTAAAAAGTAAACAAAACAATGTGAAAAGAATAAGAAAACAAATTCAAACTCGCAACAGCAGCTGGGAGACCGACAACACCAAGTTTGTTCCTTATCAAACTTATCTCTTTCCCTTTTTATAAAAGCAAAAATGCACTGCGAAGAGATAAAAGAAAAACATCCAAATTTTTTCTCTTGCAGTCTCCATTTTATAATTTGTTTATGTATTTACACATATTACTAATACATGCACACGTAAAAGCCAATATATTAACTGCTGAATTTTATAAAAATCAGACAGCTTATTTTGAAAAATCTCATTTTTGTGTGACATTATTTGTGTATAATTTTTAGAAAATAGACTTTTTTTAAATACATACTACTGTTCTTATAAGATTAACTAATCTGTAAGAGCATGCCTATTTGGTCGAAAGTCAGGTATTACATTGTATAATACGGTTTCTACAATGTTTAAGTTCTTATAAAGTCCTTAAGCCGCAAGTTTCTTTAAAAAAAAGTACCTCTCAACGTAAATTTTTGCAGCTCGTCGAGTTTTTTTAGAAATTTTAATTTGGTTAATATTTTTTTTGAAATTTGGGAAAAATCGGGACATTTGTGTTATTTAAAAAAAAAAAAAACTGTCATCTATATCTTATTACTATTAGTTTTTAATTTCGAAAATATTGCAGCATACCTTAGAATGTACTCTTTCTTACGGTACAATTATTGTTAAATTGGTTGGCGAGCAGGGGGCAGTGCCCCCTAGTGTTCTAAAAAATTTAAAATTTTGGCAGCAAACTTCAATTAAGATAGTTTTGGGTCAACAAAGTCGGTAGTTCCTCCAACGTTAGTGATTTGCATGGAAACGTCTGATTGATAAAGAAACAAAATGACCCGAAATTGATCTCATTTTGCAGATTTATCATATAACCATCATTAGAGTGGCAACAAAATCCTCGAAAAAAGTTCCATGATTTCCCTTTAGTCTAGCAAAAATTTCCCTGATTTTACAATTTCCTTCAAAAAATGTTGTGATCTCTAATAGGTATCGATCTACGGTATCCAAACGACAATATGTTTAAATATTTAGGGTCAGGTGGGGTTAAAAGGATTATTTTCCACAAATATTTTGTATTTTTTCTCTTTAGATATTTTAACTGTTACTGTAAAGGTTGGAACCCTTAATGGAACTCTTACAATAGCAATTGAAAAACCAGAAAAAATACAAAATACTTTGATTGTGAACTCTTTAGAAATGACAGTACAATATCTTACTATACATCAAAATCAAATACAAATTTTCACAAAAAAGTGGTACAGCTTCAGTCTATGTTTATAGTGGTGGCAATGGACGGTTTTTCTTTTGGCACATTTCTAGTAGCGAGTTATGGCAACCCATCTAATACGGTTATTGCAGTTTTCATGTCAACCTATTCAAATGAAATCTTTAAATTTTCATTTTAATTATTCTAGAAAGTCCTTTCAAAATCAATTAAACTGCTGTTTGATTTCATTGGTTCATTTCAAATAATTTTTTCTTGATGACCTTAGAAGTGCGCCAAGAAAAGCTCCAAGGCTGTTACCATTGCTATAAACTGAAGCTGTACCAAAAAATTCTGCACAAATTCAATTGCAAGCAAAAAATATTAATTTAATGCACAAAAAACATCATTAATAAAAAAAATTTCATATTTCATAGCACTAGTTGTATTGCCAGCCTCACGGCACCAAGACGTTATTGTGCCCACAGAAAAAAATGACGTTTTTCATGGTGTTTCGCGCATCTCAAAAAAGGACAAACAATAATAGTTGCAATTAAGGTGTCAAAATTAAAAAAGTTTCCTGAGAATTCCCTGATTTCCCAGTTCTGTTGGCACCCTGATTATGAAGAAATCACACATTTTTTGTACCTCAATATAAGGAAATTTATTGAAAACTACATTCAATCAGATCAGAATTAAATTGGTTCCAGTTTTACGAAATATCTTGTGCAAATAATGATACTTAGACTAATCTAAAGAGAAAGACAAAATTTTAAGACACCGATTTTCTTATCTTTGTTTTGTTACATTGCAGTTTAAATATTTAAAGACAACTTGATTATTTATATGGGAGACAAAATTTTTTTAAAGTTTTGACTTTCTCTTTTAAAATGGTAATTTTTAACTACATCCTTCTAAAGATTCATGATGTGTAGTGAACGAATACTTTTGTGACTCTGTACATGCTGATAAACATACTGTGCAGGAAATTACTTGACAGAGAAACTCAAATTGATACAGTTGTGTGTGAAACTAAGATTAACAAAACCCAGCCTGGCATATATCATTCATATACGGAACTCATTGTTTGTAAAATGTAACGGCAAAACAAACAACACTCCAAGTGAGACAAATTTGTCCATTTGTGCGAAAAATAACATTTTCATCATGCTACAATACTTTTGTTACAACTACAAATTGATGGCTTATTCATTAACTTTGAGATTTTGATTAATTTTTGTATTTAAATGATTAAGTTTACATTCAAATTTTATTAGATGAAAAGTTAAGTGCATAATTCATCACCAATGTGACCATTTATGATCAGATTCCCTGTCGGGTAAAACCACGAAAGCATACCATGTGAATATCGCTGCTTTAAAGTAGATAGAAAAAAACGTACTATCAGTTTGAGCATCTCCTCAGTATCCAAGTCTACTTCGATGACGTCTGTGTCAAGGGCAGAGACTTCTGGGACATAATTGTCTCTTCGCTCCCGTTGCTCCTCCTGCAGCTTGATGGAGATGCCCCTCACAGGTCCTCTCTGGATACGCCTCATGAGGTGTGTGATGAACCTGCACAGATTTAAATTACATCAGGCAAATTTTAGGACATAAAATATAGAAGTAGAGTAAATTCCTAACACCTGCAGTCATAGTATTCTCAAAAGTTACAACAATCTCAAAAGTTCAAAATCTAACTAACACAGAAATAGTTTACTAACTATTGAGACACCAAATTAAATATATTTTAAAAGTCTTCTACCATAGTTACTGACTTAAATGCTCCAACTGTTCAAAAAGGGACCACAGAAATTTTCTGATTCAAAGTAAATTTAGAAGTATGTTTTGGAAGATCATATCAATAGATTTAAAATTCATATTCAGATCTGTAATTAATAAGTAAATTGTAATTGCAGAAAAGTCTATTGTTCATAATTATTCACACTTCATATAATTATTGGGGGTTTCGAATAGGGGTTAATTTGAGGACTACGAAAATATTGAAACAGTGCCATGGATTATTAAAGCAGATTAATATTTCAGAAATTTCAAAAGTAAAGTTCAAGAATTATTTTGTGTGTTCCAAATGTGCATATGCAGTAAAAAACATCTAAATACAAAACGGAGTTGACATCTGTGTATTGTCTAGACACATACAATACACCATTTGACTAATTCGTTTCATTTTCATAACAAATTTAATTTCTCATAAGAAATATTTATCTTTCCTGTTTGGGAGACAAGGTACCCGAGTCCCTAGGGATTAGTGCTCATGTTGAGTTAACAATGACGATTGACCAGGACCACCGAATATTTCTCTTTGCTCACTTAAAACAAGTGCCACTCAAATCTGTTTATCAGCAGATGAGACCAGTTCATACATTCTACAAAATGTTCTTGGGTAATTTTGACATACCAAGGAAAGGTTGGACTTAAACCAATGTGCTTACAATAAAAAATTTATTATTTCGGATGAAGGGATCTAAAATTCTAAAACCCTCACTTTTTTTTAACATAAGTCCATATCTAGTAACTACACTGGTTTTATGTCTCAAACAAGCTTAAACATAGGGGGGAAATTAATTGAAATCATACAAAATACCTGATTTTAATATAAAAAAATTTTAAACATTAAAAAAATAATAATAATTATAATTATAATTTTTTCATACTGTCTCAGATATTTTTCAAAATTGGGGAAACTCAATTGAATTTTAATATTTGTGTAGAAGACTTAATATTTGTGCAAAGCCATTAAAAAAATATTTTCTCCTTAGCAAATTATGTAACCATATTGCGAATATTTTTTAATTAACAGTTTGATATCACTTGTATAGTTATTAAACTTGAAAATAATTTGCATAAATAAAAAGGCAAGAAAACTAATTATGATACATAAAAATTTTAAATTTTATCTTTTGAAATAAAATGCTTAGTTAATATAAAATTTTAGGTATTATGGATTTATATCATAAAAATGAATTCAAATTAAATAAACAACAAGAAACGGAAATGAGAAAAAAATCGATTCAAATTAACTGAAATTGTCGTTTTATCAGGGTGAATGTTGTAGTGTTCATGCAGATTATATTCTGGTTTACACTTTTCTCAAAAGTATCGTTTAAGAATGTGGCCATTGTTTAACAATCCTTCTACCAACAAAAAAAGTAGTCTTTTTCCAGATGTATCATCAGATTTTAAAAGCAAGTTAAAGAAGTTTAAGAAATACAAATTCATAATTTCAATTTGTGATATTTTTTAAAAATCAAGCCATTGTTCTATTTGGAGTACCTTCTCGCCAATTTTTGTTGAAATTGGATAGATCAAGGTCAAGGACAGTGTTGAACTGTCATGAAATGACCCTATAGCAACTGCTTGCTAGACTGTTTCAACGACAAAGTAGTTTGCAGTAAGCAGAATAAGATATCTCAAGTGCTGCGACCAAGAACTGTTTAACTGGAAACACTCGTCTTGTGACATGAAACTTGTGTATAAGCACAAACCGGTCTCTAAACATACAATACCATCAAAGAGATGGTTTTGAATGCATTGTAAATAATTTTTTTTGATTTACTCCATTTCTACATCTTTTGCTATAGCATTGGGTGGATATTGAACCTGAGTTAAAGTTAATCTATTTTGAGTCAGCTGAAGATGTTTAACAACCAAAGTAATAAAACTAAAGCAACATTTTGGCTATAGGTACATCCTCCATTGCAATCAAATAAAGGTACTGGAGTTTTCACGGTTGTTGGTTTTGTGGTTTTATGTCCCAGGGGCCATATTTGTCCATGCTGTGCTAGACTGAAGACACAATACCAAGTAATGGACAAACTATGAAACTTTTAGACACAGAAGAGAGAAACACTAAGGGAGTTCTCATGATACCAGCTTTTCCAAGTAAAAGAAAAATTAAGGCCCTTTCTGTGCTATTTTTAAAGGCGACAGTCAATATAGATCGCAGATTATCTCTTGAGTGCACAAATAAAGTATTAACTGGTACTAGGGTTAACCAATTTTTAAATTACAACACCAAAAACTGAAAAAAAAACACCCTGCATTTGCGATGAATGAATTAGCACAGATTGTAATTTTGAATCTTCAAACCATTTCAGGGCGACTCGAGCCCCATGGGCCTGTTTAAAAATAACTTGATCAGTTCAATGGAGTGGATATAAAGCAGATCACTCACCCCGCAACCTTGTTTTTCAGCTTCTTACTGGGAAAAACAGCTATTTCCTCACACATGCGTTTGTTGACCTGAAAATCTACCGTCAGACGAGGGTAGTACTTTTCGATTATAACACGAGATGCCTTCTTCACTGTCTTGGTCCTGACACGTCCCTGGAAAAAGAATCAATCAGATTCAAGAGAATGAAAATTATTAAGAATTGATTCGTGAGGCTCAAGATAAACTTACCATACTGAATAAATATCAACAAAATATTTATATTTTTAAAATTTAGAGAGCGTGAAGCGCTTTTTTGCTTTTGATTTCAGTTCAATTCATTTTGTGAGGCGGCATCCGATTCACTGAATACAGTGAAAAAACTGTTTTGATATTGAAAGAACATTATTTAATTTTTTGAATACGTATTATTTTCAAGAAATATTGATGAATTTTTACGTCTGGGAGTCATTTTCTCAAAATATATATATTTCCTACCTGTAAATTTTATAAACTTTACACAGACAAATCGGAGTTATCTTAAAACGTGCCGACCAATCAGTCTGGTGGTTCATTGATCATTAATTAAAAAAAATTATTACTTTATATTTTCATTAGTTTTAAAATTTTCTGTTTTTTATTCGAAATTTAATTAAATTCGCTTGTTTTGCTAGCAGCTAGCCACAACGCTTAATCGGTAACTGTTGTTGCCAACTGCTATTTTCCAATAGTAATGCTATTTTAACAGAAGCGGCTCAATCCCATGATAGTACTTTATGCAAGTCCAACTTGATTGGCTAGTTTCACGGGCTTGGCTTCACTTGGATATCTCGCCAATCTGATTGTTGCAGTAACCATTTGATTTTGAATATGCGCGTTGTTTCGTAGAAATACAATACATACACTAGCGCCTCAGCGTACAGCGTAAGTGTCCGACAAGTTGACTCTGATTTGCTCCTCATATATATGTTGTATGGTGGTTGTTAGTAGTATTTCTTGCCAACTTATATTAAGGGTACTTATACTTTAAAGAGATTCTTTTTCGTGAAGCAACGATGGCCTAATGGCTTAAGTCACCCACCTTCAGATTAGCGTCGGCAGCGGATGATGACTTCCCGCGTTCGAACCCATTTGTCGGAAAAATTTTTAGATCCTCCAAATTATTTTTAAAAAATTCCAATTTAATTCCTTTTCATTCTAATTTACTTTTCCTAATTTTTAATACCTTTTTCATATTTTTCCAAGCTTCCGTTGATTTTACATAAATAATCTAAGAACCACTCCTGAACGCACTACCAGCTGATATTTTTCTGCCCCTCTGCCGTCCCCTTTGCTTTAGGATGTTGGTGTCGTATCCACCGCTGGCTTAGGACCATTCTGATGTAACAAAAAGCATACATAAAACACTAACTTATATAATTATTAACTTATATAATTATATAAGTAAGTATAATATATAATTACCCAGCTGTCGGAAAAATTTTTAGATCCTCCAAATTATTTTTTAAAAATTCCAATTTAATTCCTTTTCATTCTAATTTACTTTTCCTAATTTTTAATACCCTTTTCATATTTTTCCAAGCTTCCGTTGATTTTACATAAATAATCTAAGAACCACTCCTGAACTCACTACCAGCTGATATTTTTCCGCCCCTCTGCCGTCCCCTTTGCTTTAGGATGTTGGTGTCGTATCCACCGCTGGCTTAGGACCATTCTGATGTAACAAAAAGCATACATAAAACACTAACTTATATAATTATTAACTTATATAATAATAGGATACAATTTTCGGCTCCCACCTCTACCCACCCATAGCCATGGATCTGAAAAGAAAAGAAGAAAGCAGAAAGGAAGAGATAAATCGCCAACAACTATAAACCTTGATGACATACGTATCTAGGTCATGTGATCCGATTAGCCAATCAAGTTGGACTTGCGTAAAGTACTATCATGGGATTGAGGCGCCTTTTAACTGCTGTTGAAATAAATAGCAACAATAAACAATGTGTCGTAATGTGTCGAACACGTGTATGTAAATAACGTTTTTCGGGACAATTTGATTCCGGTATATTTTTTGCGTGCTTCTTCAGGTAAGTCATGAGTTTGTCTTGCGAAAAAAATTTATTTTGGTTCCTCCTGTGTGTTGTAATGTCACCTTTGTTTCAAAAAGTATTCTCGATTTCCGAATATACTCCATTGCCGAACAGCTCAAAAATTTATTTTTAGTTGAATGTAATCGAAATTTTGATAATTTTCGCAATAGAATTTAGCTTTGTTCGTTCAGATGGATGGAAAACAATTCAACAACTTTTTTGACAACTTTACTTGTTTAGATTGACAGACAGGCTTACCAGGAATTTTCTGAGAGGTTTTGAAATCCACAGAGCTTTCAATAGAAAAATAATGTATCAGACTAAGAGAGTTTATTTCATACAATAATTTAAATGTCTTTCCAAAAAGAAAGACAGTAAGCTGTTGCATATAAACATCAAAATTTGTACTTTGTATAATACGACAATAATCATAATACATTATTTGTTTTCTATTGCTATTGATGGGTGTTGAATTAAGAGGTCAATTGCAACTAGAAGGTTTTGGTTCATAAAAAGATGTTAGTGTTATTTGACTGAAATAATAAATACCCTTTTCACAAGAAAACAATCACATAAGTGTTATTTCTTTGAATTAAAGTTGCTGAAATCATCGTCTAATTCGCATAAGTCAGGGCATATAAATTTTATTTAATTGAGACCAAGGACTTAATCAAAACACTAGTTTGGAAGAGGAATATTCAATAAAATTTCAGTTCTTTTATACATTTTTTAAAAAGAAAATTAAAACAATTAATGTGCAACATGAAAAAGTTATTTGGTTGTCTATGACTTCATAAAATCTAACAAATTTGTCTGACAAAACAATGTATTTTTTTCATGCAGAAATTCTTTGTAGCAAGCTAATATATTTTTGTATTCCTTGCTTTGTATCTATAACATGTTCTTTGTTGGAGTCTTTTCTAAAATTTTTAAGCCCCTTTAATCTACTCGAACTGCCAGATGATCTTCGACAGCCGTCCCATTGTTTTTGAGTGCAGGTGATTTTTAACTGATTCCCTGAAAAATCTTGACACTGAGAGATCTGCTGGAAAACTCCAGCTGAGCAGAAGTGTAAGTTTTGTGGTGCTCGTTTATGGGGCCATGGCTGTTGAATTTTTGCCTGTTTTGCAGGGCCCAAGACAGAGATGCAAATCTCTATTGTAGTATAGTCTATTAATAGTTTTTTTTTTAAGAAAAGCAAGTTATTTGTTAATTAGGCTGTTTTGTTGAGTTGACAGGCATACCACCTGGCCCACTACATTACAGCCTATCACAACAAGAGAAAAACTAAAATAAAGGGCATCAGTATTGCCAACTGATAAAATATTGAAACTATGTAATCTCTACTGTTATAAAAGGAAGTGTTTGTTTGGGTGGTATGTAGTATCTGATACGTTACAACTTATGGCGATTTATAGCCAAATGTGGCAACCTTCCAGTTTTCGCTAGTTTGCACGCTTTCATCCAGTTTTAAAGCAACTCTTCGTACTTCTGCCATTTTTTCTTTATTTTTACATTAGTTGTGTCTGGTTGTTCTGTCCGTTGCTCTCAAATTTCTTTTTTGATTCTTTCAAGTAAGTTTCACTTTTATTTTACTTTAATAGGGTTTACCCCTTGCAATTTTTTTTGCAAATTTGAAATAATAAAATATGAGATACATAAATAGGATTAATTTGTAAAAATGAAAACAGCCTTTATTAATACAATCAAACACATTTTAATTGCAAATCTTCTCATTTTTCTGTGTGGTATTTACTTTAAACATGTAAATTTTTTTAGTTATTTCATCAATTAAAACCATGTTCAACTCCCTAAATTTAAAAAATTGTCGGAAAAATGGACAGTGTGGATTTTGCTATATGGTGGCCATCTTGGATTGGCGAAAAAAATTGCTTTGGCAACTAATGTAACGGTTGCTACCATTCCTCCATTTGTTTTCAAGCACTCAAAGTCCTGATGAATCTATGGCACTTGCAGTAATGAGATCTGGCACACAGGTAGTCCAAATGTTTTGCAATTTTAGGGTCAAGGTGAATTTTAAAATTAAATCTAAAACATTTTTAAATGAATTCAATATTTTTCACCATTTTTCCTTTTCACATGGAATGAAGAAACTTAAAAATTTAGACTTTTCACCCTCACATCAGCCTTTGGAACCATTCCAAGTTTTTCTCATCTCCCATCTAGAATGGGAGAGAACACATTCGAATGACCTTCGTTTCTTTCAAGATTAATTCATTTTGATTTCTTGCGAAACGGATTCCAGTGAAGCAAAAGTTATTACTAAAGTTATCACTGGCGTTCTTCAGTGCTTTTTCTATCTTAGCGGTCGTTAAAGGTATAGTAAAAATTTTACACCAGATTAATACCTTACATCACAGTGTTGCCACGCAGTGGCTAGTTTTTTATAAATACAGAATATAGAATGTGTGGAATTGATTTATTTTGTATTCTACTTCAAACAGTCTTAAAGTAACCTTGTGTTCCAAGGTACAACAACAAGTGTATCCCAAGGTACAACATGTATCCCAAGGTACAACATGTATCCTAAGGTACAACAACATGTATCCTAAGGTACAACAACATGTATCCTAAAGTACAACAACATGTATCCTAAGATACAACAACATGTATCCTAAAGTACAACAACATGTATCCTAAGATACAACAACATGTATCCTAAGATACAACAACATGTATCCTAAGGTAAAGTAACATGTATCCCAAGGTATACAAAACCACCACATTGAACGTTGGGACGAAAACACAAAACAATTTATTAAACAGTTAGTGTTCAAGGTACAAATAAATAAAAAAATGGCTAATTCTGCCAAAAGTAATGAATGTAAATAGTTGATTGAAAAAACAAACTGCAGCTACATTATAGCCTCAGGGAAAATATTTGTTTAAAACTGTCCCAAGGTACAACACCCAACATTGAATGGTTACTGTATAGAATTTTTTCTCTTTTTAAGTCATGACCCAACTAAAGAATGCATACTGATTGATTTTCTTCTATTTTTCAGAACAAGTGCAGCAATGTCGCGGCAGATCCTGAACCAACTTCTGAGATCTTTAGTTCCTGATGCAGGTTTTTAAATTATTCTACATTTAGTTTTGCACATAAACAATTATAAATTTAAGTACTGTGAATGAACAGTAAGAGACTAGTTACATTAGACCTGTGATAAATTTTTTTTTAATGTACTAGGCCCAGTGGTTTAGATTGACATTCATAATACAAAAAAGGGAATTATTTACTATTAAGATAATTTGATACTATTTACATTTGAATTTTGGAACTAACATAACTTTTAATTACAATCTATGCATTATTAGAATTTGGGATCCTTTGGCTGTGGGTACTGTAAAGAAGGATGCAGATGTTAACTGAAACATCTAACAACCTCATATTGAAATAGCTCTATTCTGTTTGAAAGCTCGAAGTCTTATTGACAGAAGACTTCATGGCATTGACCTTTAACCCCAAGCTGCCTGATAAAAGTTCATATTTTGTCGTGAAGGAATCCATATTTCAATTTTGCAAAAGGTTATATTGCATTACACGAATGAAATCATGGTTAATCGATAAAAAACTAGTTTATGGAGACATAATTTAAGATTAAGAACTAAGAATTATAAATAGCCCTCGTAGGATGCTCAAACTGCAAGAGGTTAGTGGTAGAAAGGAGTTAGTTCTGTGAAACAGCAAGCAGAACACATGAAAGGTACTAACTGAGCAACTTTAAAACTTGGTTCCCAGACTTCTTACAGGGAAATACAATGATATGGAATCAATAATGAACTAGTGTGGTGGAGAGGTAGATTTAGGGTGAGAGGTGAGCATAGAAATTAGGTAATGAAAAATAGAATATAATAACGAATTGCATGTATGAACCTGGTAGAATTAAACAATATTTTCAGTTAAGGTCATTTATAAACTATACAGGATGGTCCCGAATTCATGGTACAAACTTTAATGGTAGGTACAGGACATTGTAACAATGATTTATTGTATAGGAATGTATAGTCGCAAATGACGCGGTGAGGCGTAAACAGGGGAAATAAAAGGAAAGAGAAATGGAGTGATCGGTTGGTATCATTGCCGGTAGAGGGCAGTAGATGTCTAGCCGCTGTTGAACATGATGCATCGCAGTAGGGAAAAGCGCCATTCACAATTGTGCTGCCGTAGACGATGGGTGACTTTACGTATGCAGAAAAAGCAGACATGCATTACATGTACGGCCGTGCAAATGGTAACGGCAGAGCTGCGTTACGAATGTATCGCGCGGAGTATCCTGATCGACGAATGCCGGATCATAGAATTTTTCAACGGTTACATCGTCAACTTTGTGAAACAGGTGCGTTCGACGTCAACAGACATGGCGCTGGTCGAGTAAGAGCTGTACGCACTCCAAGGCTGGAAGAAAGCATCTTGAACATTGTGGCTGATAGACCCGAGTCAAGCACAAGAACTGTTGCGCGTGACGTAGGTGTGAGTCATCAGACTGTATGCAGAGTGTTAAACGAAAATCGCTTACACCCCTTCCATTTTCAGAAAGTACAAGCATTGAATCCGGCAGATTATCCTCGCCGCGTGAACTTCTGCCTGTGGGTGATGCAGCAATGTGCGTTGCAGCCGGATTTCGTAGATGATGTGCTATTTACAGATGAAGCGACATTTTCACGCGAGGGTGTCTTTAATGCGCACAATTCCCATGTGTGGGCAACCGATAATCCACATGCAACGCGTCGACATGCGTTTCAACAACGTTTCAGTATTAATGTGTGGGCTGGTATTGTGAACGACTTTTTGATTGGCCCATACTTACTACCCACGCGGCTCACTGGCGGAAGCTATCTTATTTTTCTGAAAGAAGTGTTACCACAACTGCTGCATGATGTTCCGATCGCCATTCGTAACCGCATGTGGTTTCAGCACGATGGGGCGCCAGCACACTTCAGCATTGATGTACGGAATTACCTGAATGCCACGTTTGGTACTCGATGGATTGGGCGTGGTGGACCAGTCCCTTGGCCACCCCGATCTCCCGATTTATCGAGCCTCGATTACTTTTTATGGGGACATCTAAAACATCTTGTTTATGAGACTCCAGTTGACTCAGATGAGGATCTCGTCGCTCGCTTATCTGTAGCTGCTGCAGGTGTGCGTGAAATACCAGGCATCTTTGAACGTGTACGCCAATCGCTCCACCGACGCTGTCAAGCATGTATCGATACTGGTGGACGCAATTTTGAACAATTACTGTAAACATGACACTTGTCAACAACGCTTTCAATAAAATCTTGTTTTTCCTTTCGGTCGTTATTTCCCCTGTTTTCGCCTCACCGCGTCACTTGCGACTATACATTCCTATACAATAAATCATTGTTACAATGTCCTGTACCTACCATTAAAGTTTGTACCATGAATTCGGGACCACCCTGTAGATAGAAATTAAATTATTAACAATATATTATTTAGCTATGCATTTGTTAAACTGTATAGGTTCTGTCAACTGAAGAAGTTCTGTGTATTTACATGTAAATAGTGATTCATCCACTGTAGCATATGGATGTAATATATTCTTTTATTTGAAATCTTGATAAGACAGGGTTATAATGACCCATGAGATAAAAGAGCCACTGTTGGCCAGTAGGGAGAGTAATGAGATAGCAACTGGAGGCTTGTGAATTGAAACTCGGTATAGGCAGACTGCTGTGTACATGGGGCTTGGGTATGTTAAATCTGTTGTGACCTCACATTGCCATGATGTGGAAGTTTAGAGAGTGGGGTGCCAGCTCAGGTGTTAATCATGTCATATGACTGGTTCAAAATGACATGATAGTGTCCTTGGATATTTCCCTTTGGGATCGATCCTAGACAATTGACCATTGTGTTGCTCCAGTATGATGTTAATTAACTACCGATCCATGAGATGAAAAGTATTTTGCAATGTTAGTATATTGTTGACTTTGGGTAGCAATTTGAATTTTCCAAACTGAGCTTGCTTAACATTTGTATGTTATAATTTATTTTTTAATGATCTTTTTCATAGCCTGCTGTCATGTGGCTCGTTTATCATGTTTGGATTTCAACACCCATCAAAAGTACAGTGTCGCGAATTATTGCTCAGCATCAAGGTAAGTGACGCAAGAGTCAAAGGATATCTTCGTAATTTTGGAAGATTGTTTAAAATGGAAAATAGAAAACATATTTTTCTGTGTAAGTGCATGCCACTGTTTGATGAAATCACTTCCATTTAAATAAATTTTTATTAATAACTTTGAAATTTTGACTTTTTTTAAGAGGAAATTTTTTGTAAGTTACTTGGTTTACAATGATTTATTGTAAATAAACTCAAAGGAAAAAGTATTTCATTTTCAAATTGATAGTCACTTTTTTTCTATCCATCAAATGAACTTATTTACCGATTGTTTTGGAGATAAGTTATCAAATTTACAAGAAAACTAATCACAATCTAAAATTTCTCATAAATGTAAAATACACAAGGAAAGTTTTCTATTTGCTGAGCAATTTCCTTGAACTCAAAAAAAACATTTCAAGTAGGGAAGCAGCATTTTTTATATCCAAAGTAATGAAAAAAAAATCGCTAACTTATACATTGAATGTTTAATTACTGAATGAATGATTTATAACTTTCCCTCATTGTTTCCCATGCTGTTATTTGCTAACCATTGATGCTGGATTTCAGATCTGTTAAATAGTGCAGAAAAGGATATTTTAAACTTGCATTTTGTTTCCAGAAGAGTGAAGACAGGCATATTGATGTTGAATATGGGTGGGCCCAGTTCTTTGCCTGAAGTTGAAGATTTCCTGACTCGATTGTTTACTGACAAAGACATCATACCGCTTCCAATGCAAAGGTAATAAAATCCAATGCAGAGACAAACATGCTTCTTTCCATGTAAGAATATATAGTGTTACAGATCTTTAAATCTAGTATGTCCCAAAATTTCTCTATGCAAATCTTTCCCATTAAGATTAGGGTCCCTAGTAGCCTAGTTGGTTAAGTAACGGATCAACAACTGGAAGGTTGCGAGTTCAATATTCGATCCTCCAAACACTGTTGTGTATATAAGGCTGGTGCACATTAAATCTATCATGGCCTCAAATGTTCTGATATTGGTGGGATGTGGAAGTTTGGAGAGTGGGGTGCCAGCTCAGGTGGCAACCTTTTCATCTGTCCATTGTTCAAAATTATGGGGTGTTGTTCTCGAATCTTTCCCTCTGAGATTGATCCCGGACCATCACTAATAGCCTGAGGTATCTAACAAAACTAACTCAATTTATTCTTTACTTAAGAATATACAAAAGATGTAACATAAAAATGCATTTGAAAATTAAGTTACGAACATGAATCGATACAAGTGTACGAAAAGAAAGTCAAGTCCTCTTAACAAGTTCATATACGAACTGCCTTTTTCGAATCTCGCATTGCTGGTCTCTTGACAGCTTGGTCGCAATGCCATCACGAGAAGAGTTGAGTGGGCACCTTATAGCCCTTTGTGTTGCTCCAGTACAACATTAATTCAGCTACCCCATTTTAAGTTATAATAACACACCAAATCTCCAAAATGTTGTAATAACACTTCTCCCAATGAAACTTGTTCGTATTACTCCTAGACATCTTCTCTTTGGAGAAGATCCTCACTATGTTTGTCCATTTATGGTAAAATGCATTTTAATCGGACGTCCAAATACCCTCATTCAAACTTTATACATGACATTGGCTTCATTCAACATATTTAATTTTACATACAATATCTTTTAATATCACCTGACTTCTCTCATTTATATTTTTTATTGCCAGGGCAAGTTATAAACAGAAGACGAAATACAACACACAACTTCTTTTAAAAGTTTAATACCGCTCAAACACAAATATGTTCACACACAAAAACAAAAATATGGAAAAAATAAATATAACGGGTTATTGCCCCTGTAACCTTCCAGTATCTGGAAATCTCAGTCTCCAAAGCTTTATAATCCTTGATTATAGCCAGATTATTTTAAACTTTAGACTGACCGATACAGCAGCCTGCATGATTGCGCCAAGAAAGAATTTAGACAATGGCTAGTACATCAGTTGTGAATTGAAAATTATAAGAATCTTTCTTCTCTATTGTGTTTTTAATTGCATCCTGCAAAACTAAAAGCAACTCTAACTTCCCTTTGCTATTAACCCTACAAGATCCTTTTTTTCCACGGTTTACTAGCTGACCATACTTATTGCCCAATTTGAGAAAAGCAGTGGACAAGATAAGCATTTTTAGTTGTATTTGTCACAGCTATTTATTTGCCTTTTTTTTGTTTGTATAAATGCTTATATAATATTTATTTATGGAGAGAAAAACAAATTTTGGTGAAAAAGAATTTGTTATCTTCAATTGTTTATTCTAGAACACCAGTACAGTAAATTAAAAACATTTTCCTTATAAATTTTGTAAAACATTTTAATTAATTGAAAATAGCTTAATTAGAAATGAGAAGAATTAAATAAAAACAAAAGGAGAAGTTAATTTGGTTCCTTTCTGAAAGCTCCTATTGTTTGAAATTCTTGAGTGAATTTTGTTTAGTTTCTTTGCAGATTCTAACAGTAATCTGCCATCATATGAGTATCCCATTTGCCCTGGTATTGGTCCTCCATTGTCTTTATATCCTGGTGAAATCATTCACCTTGTTCATTTCTGGTTCGACAACATCTTCAGAGAAACAGTCTAAATGGCTGTGCAAGTAATGGACTATTGTACTCATATTACAACCAAAGTCAATGAAGTTGTTAAGCATGCTCTTAACTAGTTCAGCTTAGTTTTCAGCCTTATGGTTGCCCAGAAAGTTCTTGAGAAGGACAAATGAGATCTGAAAATTGGTTTATGTGTTTGGGACTAATACTTGACATAACTCATAAACTCTACTATTATAAAAGCAAGTGTTTGTGTGTGAGAGAGGTGTCCACACAAATGTATAGCACTTGCAGCCATGAAATTTGGCACACAGGCAGCCTTAAAGGTGATTAAATGCACCTGGAAGCTCAAATTTTAATATTTAATCTAGAACATTTTAAAATTAATTTACTAGCTTTTTTTTCTCCCACTGGTTCTTTGTACCCACACGGTTATTCTTTTCTCAGCATTCCACTCTGACGCAGTGCATGATAGTTGTCCAATGACGTACGTCACTGTCCATTCTTGCTTTTTCTTTCTCTATTTCAACATGCCTTCTGTATTTAGTGTTGATAAGTTGTTGTTAATTTTTCTGCTGATAGGTAAACTTTTGGAAGTGAGTGTGAAGTGTCTAATATTTATTTTGTGTTTGTTTATGTCTGGAAAAGAACTTCTGTTGGATTGCCTAAAGGAATCAGGGTAGCTTGAATTGAAATTGTCCGAAAAGTGCACCGCTCCAATGAACGTCTGGGTTCCAGGCTAAACTCATTCCATTAAAACTGATTATTTTCCGTTAAAGCTTATTACTTTATTCAAATTAATAGCTTTCCGTTGAAAAAAGTTTTCACTAAAGTTTATAACATTTGTTTTTGATTTCGCTGACATTGTCATTCATTTACTTTGTTTGTCAGAGTCAGTGAAGTTTAGTGTTAAGACTTTTGAAATTATAGCAAAGATTTAATCAAACTTTTGAATTTTTATCATTAATGCAATTTTGTTTTGAATTCACTGACATTGTCATTCATTAACGTTAAATATTGGAATCAGTGAGGTTTAGCGTTAACATTTTTCAAAAGCATAGCTTACTTTTGAATTTGTATAATTTCTAAAATTTTGTAGTTCAGTGAGGTGCAAGAATGAATTATATCTATATATACTATGAATCTTTTTTCAACATAGCCTTAAGATATATAAAATATCCTTGAAAAGGGGGAGGGGGATCTTTAAAAAAAGACCTTGATTTTTCGTTTACTTAACCCATTGATGCTAGGGACTCTTCAAAAAAAGAACCTCACTTTCACATAAATGCAGCTTTCAACTTAAAAATCACGAAGAAGCATTTGTATCAATTATATTCATTTATTTGACAGCATTTGATGGTAGGAAAGTTGATGATGTGGGCTTTCTATTTTCATCATCCACGCAATACGCAACTTTTGCAATGTCGAATCAAAAGAGGTTAGATTTTCTCATCATTTACAAATCAATTTATCTGTATTTGATAAATGTGGTACTAAATTCAATTCTTTATTAAACGTGTTTTTGGAATTTTATAAGTTTTTAAATTTTGATGATGTTTTTTAGCATTTTAGAAACATCCCTAAAAAGGGACACTAGGCACAGGAGGGCACATATATTTGCCATGCACAAAGATGAGGAAGATCCTGGTGTTTCTTGTCGGGGTTAAATATTTTGTTGTAAAAAACCATTACAACGCTTTTGCAAAACTTAACTTTTGTTTTTCTTTAGATTTTTAAAGAAATTAAATAAATTAATTACTCTAGAATTCCATTAGTTAACAAAATTTTGGAATTGTCTTGGTTCCTTAGTAGTCTTTTATGCTATTTTGCCTCATTGACGTCTTTACTGGTCTGCTGAAATTGATGTCAACATTATAGCAATAAGTTCTGTACTGTGCAGAAATCGATTTGAACAAATAATACAGTAATTCCATATGCTTGCAACCGCAGGAGCAGCAACCATCGATTGATGAAAGCCTGTTGCCATACTATGTCCGTCACAGCTGGTAACATGGGGCAGGAACTATAAATATTGTTGAAAAATTAAGTATTTATGTATGGGAGGTTTAACTGTCATGGATCTCACTTCATAACTAACTGAACATTATAACATTGACTTATACAGTGACAATTTATTCACTTTTGCACTAATTGATTATTTGTCCAATAAAGGATTTAATGTGACTGGAACAGTGCATCTCTATCGGACTAAAAAATGCCCAATAAGCAACGTTTCATCTTTTAAAAAACATACCATAGGTATCTTTGAGTATAAGTACGATGAACAGCAAGACAACGTAATCCTAGTTACGTGAAACTACAAAACTTTTGTAACCATAGCTTCAAATGTGCATTGTGTTTACCCATTGGTAAAAGCTAAACAGTGGTCAAACACAGATGGGAAAAATTGAAATTGATCGACCGAATTTAAATCATAAATATAATTACTGCATGGGATTACTGACAGAATGGATCAGAACAAATTAAAAAATTCAAGTTACTATTGTTCTAAACAGTAAGAAATGATGCTGGATTCTTCCTTTTTGGATTAGAGGCTGCTATGCAAAATGTGTGGCAGTTATATCGTCTTTGTGCATCATAAAACACAAACCCTTGCACTTTCTCTAATTCCTAAGTGAGATATGTTTGGCCTATTTCAAGAAATTTACTACAAAAAGGAAGTTACAACCGGGAAGACCTTTAGAGAAACCAAAGACCTTAAAATCCAGAGTATCAAATGTCATTAGATATGACGGGGGAAAGAATTATATAATTGTTAATAAAACTCAGGTGAGATGTGCCAATTGCCGAAAAAAAGTTTATTGGAAATGAATCAAGTGCATGGTGGGTTTGCATGAAACATGCTATGTAGAATTTCATACCAAACAATACAAAAAAAACATGCTTTAACCAAAAATAATAATTTTTTATAAAAATGAACATTTTCATTAAAAAATATTTTATGCGGGAAAACTATGTACCCTCTGGTGCCTAGCATCCCTTTTTAGGGACGTTCGAGTTTTTGTCAGTAAAAATCTCAATTTTTAGTTTGGATTTTTTAAAATACTAGGGGGCTCCGCCCCCTGCTTGCTTACGCTCGCCAACCCCAGGGGATTGCTAAGCAATCCCATTTGGTTTGCTTCGCAAACCAACACTCCTTTTACATATGGCATTTGGTTTGCTTCGCAAATCAACATTCCTTTCGCAGAGTGAAACTATCTGAATAATTTGTATTATCCTGATTTCACTTTACGGACCATGACGTCACAGAGAGGGCTTCGCCCCCTACTCACTTACGCTCGCCAACCCCCGGGGATTGCTACGCAATCCCGTTTGGTTTGCTTCGCAAACCAATACCTCTTACGCAAGTGATTTCACTCTTTTTTACTTTAACACTTAATGCACCCTAAACTAATAGCCGCATGAGTAAAAAATCTTCTGCATCTTGTTTCCTGTACAATTTTAAGTAAACCCTGTTAATCTCCAAATTTTACGATGTGTACTTTGTACTTTCTCGGTAAGAACAGAGGGAACCGTCTGAGAACAGAGGGAAAAAAGCGAGCCTTTTTCCTCACCAAATAAAAAGAAATCGTTTTTATGGTAATTGTTGCTACGATAAATTTGATATTTGGCAAACCCGATAGTCAAAAATACAACCCTCCACCAATACAATGCTCCGCGA
This sequence comes from Metellina segmentata, assembly GCA_947359465.1. Taxonomy (NCBI): domain Eukaryota; kingdom Metazoa; phylum Arthropoda; class Arachnida; order Araneae; family Tetragnathidae; genus Metellina; species Metellina segmentata. The sequence continues at coordinate 14,851,726 of OX375879.1, read as the reverse complement.
AAACAAAAATTCGAAATTTGTGTCACCAACTTTTGATTGCATCGAATTTATTTATGAACCAATTAAAAAAATAATGGTACCGTAAGAAAGAGTATAGTCTGAGGTATACTGCGCTATTTTCGAAATAAAAAACTAATAGTAATACGATATAGATATGACAGTTTTAATTAACGGTTGTAACGAAAATTAGCGAAAATATCCAAAGATTCTGAATTTTGTATGACCAACTTTTGATCGCATCCAATTTAATTATTAACCGATTTCAAAAATAATAGTTCCGTAAGAAAGAGTACATTCTGAGGTATACTGCGATGTTTTAAAAATTAAAAACTAATAGTAATAAAATATAGATACGGCAGTTTAAAAAAAAAATAACAAAAATGTCCTGATTTTTCTCGAATTTCAAAAATATATTATCAAGAACCAAATTGAAATTTAAAAAAAAACTCGACGAGCTGCAAAAATTTACGTTGAGAGGTACACTTTAAAAAAAACTCACAGCTGAAGACTGAAAATTTGTATGTGTTTTGCTCACTCGCGGAAGAAATTTCGCTTCTTCAATTTTGACACTTAATAAACCCTAAACTAATAGCCGCATCGGGAAAAAATCTTAATAATTGTCCAGGGAATACGATGAAGAACAAATCATGTTAATTTCGTTTTTTTCCAATGAGTACTTTCTCGGGAAATCGTTTAAGAATCGAGCTAATCAACACAGTTTTCAATCCTGCGGCGTCGGCGGTAACTTTTTTTTAATATAGAGAGATTTTTCCAGTTCATCTCACGATATTTACTTACAGTATACAAAATATCTTCAGGGGGAAAAAATGTCAGGCATCAATGGGTTAAATCCAATACATTTTTTAGCGACAACATTTTGTGAGCCATGCACCACGACAAGGAATCAATAGTATCATTCACTAATATAATTCTAAGTGATCCAATCTATTCTTGGGTGAAGCAAGCCTCCCCTTGTTCACACACTTGCATTAGTGCTTCTCTGCCTCTTTGCGCGTGGCTCGGAAGGTCTGAAATAAGAAAGTGAGTGGTGGCAACACTCTAGTACTATTAGTAATTCATACTATTCAAAGACAATGTATCCAAATTCGTGTTTTCCTCTCATTGACATTTTTTATCATCTTGTTTTGATCTCTTTAACTTTGTGTTTAATTTCTTTCCTAATTATTAGACTAAAGTTTTATCTATGCATGTACCAGAGTTTGTTCATCCTTTCCCATCATTAATAATTCTTTTTATCTTCTCTTAGAATAATATCATACATTTTTTAAATCTAATATTCTGATAAATTCTGGAAATAAATATGTCAGTTGCTTATGAGTTTATTTCCAGCAAGCTCGGTCCTCTCATCGCCAAGAGACGAACCCCTGATATCGTAAAAAAATATAGCGAAATAGGGGGTGGATCCCCTATTTTGTCATGGACCAATAAGCAAGGAAAATTGATGACAGACCTCTTGGACAAAATAAGTCCCCAAACAGGTAACAAGATGCTTAATTTCTGTAAGATTGTAAACTATTAGTTTCTGTAAGCTTATAAACTATTTTTATTCATTGTTAGTTGTTCCCTCAATAACCCTTGAAGTTTTAAAATGTGCTTAATTTTTGTTATTAAGCCGTCTAGATCGTTTGCATGCCATAGTTGCTGGTAACCCATTGGAGAAGAATTTCTATCTCTCAGATTATTATTTTGGACAGCATAGCGTGGGTGGAAAAGTAACAGATTAGCAAGTGGAGGATCGCGAGTTTGAAACTCGGTCCAGCCAGAGACTGTCATGTAGACACAATGTACGCATTAAACCTGTTGCCAATAGCCCATTGGGTTGTTCAGTAATTAACTACCTCCCCTGAGATGATTAAGTTATGAGATGAAGCTTATATTCAGTCATTCATGTAAGATTCGTGTTGTTCTGTTTGGTAAGGTCTATATTAAAGACTTCGAATCTTACAGCACATTGACATTTAATGAATTAATATCCACAGTTATTATGTACAGTTGAGTTATATTTTAAAACAGTTCCGTCATTATCTGCAGCAGTCGTCTCTGCTCGGAAAAAATACGTCAGCTCTCAATGGCGTCCAGGGGAAAAAGGTGTCTGTTCTATTAATTTTCTCGTAACTGAATACCGGATTGTGAATGGCTCCTGACAGTCTTGCCTTGCATTCCTACTACAATGCAACTGACTCCTACCAGTCTCGTTGCTCTTATAATGAGTTCTTTCCAGACTAGTAGACAACTACCGTTGTCTAGTATTCCTACAACCGGATTTTTTTGTAAAATAATCTGAATTACTTCCATCTTCTATCAGTTTTTTAATTGCGGTAATGTGGTCGTCATTGGATTGGGAAGCAATTATTTTATGAGTTATTCCGTCATCTGCAATGACTTGCATCACTTGCATTACAGGGTATCTACTGAGTGTATCCACGTGGGCCATTTGTTTACCAGGTTTGTGGACTATTTCATAGTCAAATTCTTCTAAGAAAAGAGACCATCTTGCAATTTTAGGGGTTAAATCCTTTTTTTCCATAGTTTTCTGAAATGCTAAGCAGTCGGTGAATATTTTAAATTTCGAGCCTAAAAGGTAGTTCCTGAAGTGTTTAAGAGCCTCAATTACGGCAAGTACCTCTAGTTCGTAACTACTATACTTCTCTTGTTGAGGTGTTGTTTTTTTGCTCTTATAGTATATTGGGTAAAACTTCCCGTCGTCTGACTGTTGGAGGAGCACCGCCCCAAATCCATGGCTACTTGCATCAGTATGCAGTTCTAGAGTCGCTCCCTGGCGAAAAATGTGTAGTACTGGGCTTTGTGACGACATTTCCTTTAAAATATGAAATGCTTCTTTTTGTTCTGGCCCAAACCTAAATTCTGTATTGTTTCTGAGTAAATCACTCAAAGGTTTGGCCACTTTGGCATATTGAGGAATAAACTTCCTAAAGTATCCTGAAAGACCAAGGAAACTTTGCAATTGTTTAGTTGTTTGTGGTTGTGGAAATTTCTGTACAGCCAACGTCTTAGCTGGGGAGGGTCGAATTGTCCCGTCTTCTATTACATAACCAAGAAACTCTATTTTTCGTTTAAGAAATTGACATTTCTAAAAATTCAATTCTAATCCATATTTTGATGATATTTTTAAAACACGTTTAAGTTTCTCGATTCCTTCTATCCGTCTTTTCCGTCAACTCGTCTTTTTCGTCTACGCGTTTTCTTTTTTGTCGTTTCAGTCTATCATCAGCACCACGTCAGGAGAAGTCATGAAACTGTTCTTGCAGATGATTAAAACACAAGTCCAGGTTTGCATAGGGAGTCAAAACATTCCGACGGCCGGTTCAATCGTCACTGCTTTCGGGGTCTGCTAATCCGTCGTCGCTACCCTTAGAATCGTCGCGGTTGTCAACGGTTTTTCACATTCCGGCCGAACCCCCATTTTTTGTAAGATTCGTGTTGTTCTGTTTGGTGAGGTCTATATTGAAGACTTCGAATCTTACAGCACATTGACATTTAATGAATTAATATCCACAGTTATTATGTACAGTTGAGTTATATTTTAAAACAGTTCCGTCATTATCTGCAGCAGTCGTCTCTGCTCGGAAAAAATACGTCAGCTCTCGATGGCGTCCAGGGGGAAAAGGTGTCTGTTCTATTAATTTTCTCGTAACTGAATACCGGAATGTGAATGGCTCCTGACAGTCTTGCCTTGCATTCCTACTACAATGCAACTGACTCCTACCAGTCTCGTTGCTCTTATAATGAGTTCTTTCCAGACTAGTAGACAACTACCGTTGTCTAGTATTCCTACATTCATTACAAATGGATATAAATAAGGTAATCAAATGTGACTAAACACACAATAAATACAAGCAATGAAAAACTAGCGCAGATGCTAGTTTTTTGTAAATATTTTTTGATTGAAACTTTGATTCATGGGAATAGCAAAATAAAGCATTCTAAATGAGTCTTACAATATTTATTATGTTTTATTATTCAATAGTTCTATTATGGTTTGTGCTTGTGTTCTATTCATAAATCTTTGCCTTTTTCTATTTAATTAAAAATTTGTTCAAAATGCCGTTCTGAAACACACTTGACACTTTTCAACAGCACCGCACAAGCACTATGTTGGATTCCGATATGCGAGACCTCTTACTGAAGACAGTTTGGCCGAAATGGAACGGTGAGTTGTCTTTAAACAGCTTGCAAATGTTATAGCTAGTTATAATTGGGGTTTCCATGCATCCTGCTTTGAAAGACGCTGATTGGTCGCTTTGTTTTGATCAGGAGACATGCTGTTGAAACCATGTTGTTTTGGATGTAAAACTACCATAATACAAAAAGTTTTTCATGTGGCTTGAGTGATTCGGTGCAAAATTGTTTGAAATTAATTTTTACCTGGGTTCTCCATTCATATTTCAGCTGAAGGTGATTGGAACAAGTGTTTAGCCAATTAATGTGTTCATTCATTCTGACATTGGGATAGGTGCCAATGTTAGATTGAATGAACAACAGATATTTTGACAATTCTTATAATGCCTTCAGATCCAAACAGTAATTCGAGAGAAAACGTCTCTTGGTCATTTTAGTCACTGTTTAGCTAAAGTCATTGAATCGAGCTGTGTGAAAGGGAATAGTAAATTGGATATAACAGTACAATGAACAAAACGCGTGATATGCATACATGAGGAAAATTGGTAGGGCCATTGAATTCCAAAGTTTATATAATAGAGGAATAATGGAATGTGTACTGAATCACATCAGTATCAGCACCTTAATGTGAAATTAAAGTTACGGTTTCCTTGAAGAATCACCAACTCATGGGTTGAAAATGATTTTAACCAAAATGAATCATTCTCAAATTATTTTGAAACCAACATTTTAAAGTTTTGTTATTGTTAAAGTATTAAAGACAATTATTTTGTCTCTAGTGAATTTTCATCCACTTTAATATTTATCGAACAATTTCCTTGTTCCTTTCAACATTTTGTTAACAGATATAATTAAAAAGCTTTCCAAGAAAATGTCGTGTACTGAGTGGAGTTCTGGACAGAAGCAAAGCCGCTTAGAAATAACACCTATATTAGGTTCGATCTGGTTGACGATATATATACAAGTGTGCAGTTGATCTCTACATGTGTGCATTCTGGAACACATACAAAAGTTATAATTAAAGCACATGCTCCTGCTTCTTCACGAGAGTGTTGCCAGATTCTAGATTCTATTTACATACTATTTAACAGAAAATATTTTACAACAAAATAAAAAACGCAACGATATTTTATTTAAAAAAATTATCTTTTCTACATCTGAGAAAAATTAAAAGTTTTATTTTTTCAGATTAAAAACCTGTTTTTAAACAATATATTTCAATGAATCTTTATTTAAAAAAATTATTTAGTACAGTATTAGATTTAAAAATATTTTAATAAATCTTTATTTTACTAAACTACTTTATTTTTTGGCAAAATAGAAATTTCTGATCACTGGGGACAGACTTTATACTACGGAATAAAACATTCTATTTTGCGCTAGAGGAAAGTAGAAATTAGTGATTTTATGTTCAGCATTGCCAAAGAATTATGTTCCCTTTTTGGATGGCATCTCAACCAACTTTTCTTACAAGTCCTTATTTTAATACACACATATATAAATATTTTTGAGTTTTTTAGATAGCTTTCCTAAACACAAAACGATTTAGCTCATTAAACTTTGCATTTCTTTTCATTGTTTCAAATAAAATTACTTTGGTGTTACTTGCCTATTGAGTGCAGCTCATTCTCATTCTATGTGTGCTTTCCATTCAAAACTGAATGTCTGAATTAAGAAAATTGCTTAAAGCGCATGCTCAATGTAACAGAAACTTTTGTTGACTACATCTAGTAATATTATTTTCTGATTTTTCCCCTCATTTATGAACTTTGTTCTGTTTTTAGTTACAAGTTGTAGCAGCTATGCGAGATCACGAGATAAAAAATAATCAATTAAGTACTCAAAACGCAAAAGGTCGGGTAAATCTCCCAGTAAATATTAAATTTGATAAGTATCTTAAATTTGAATTGATGTTCAGGTTCTTGAAATGCTATTAAATTTATCTTTTTCTATTTATTTTGAGAATATGATTATATAGCTTTGAACAAATATTGCTCTATAGTGTGTATTGGAAAATAAAATAGTGTATTTGAAAATAAAATAATGATTATGAATTATGAGTTAGAATCCAATCTCTCATAATTACATAGGTACTGTACTGGAGTGAAACATGCTGTTTTAAAAATGAAAACAAACAAATAACTTCTATATAACCCTCTTACTAATGAACAGAAAACGTCATTATTTTCACAATGAAAAATGACAAATGGATATGAACTAACATCAACCACTATGGGATTCAGTCATTCTTTTTTGCTGCTTATGTTTAAATGTACTTGATTTGGTACTTATCTGGCCCTCTTAAAATCTTTGTTATTTTTTATTTCTCCTTTTAAGTAGTTCCTCTTAGTTAAAAATCAAATTATGAAATTTGAGCAAAAATATTAATATTTAGAGGTAACACCAAGGGGCTGTCAAAGTTTCTTGTGTTTTGGTATTTTACATTACAGAAATTTGAGAAACAAAATGTTTCTTCAATAAAATTTATTAAAATATGAGATCTTATGAAAGCCATATATAATGAAATCTATAATGAAAGCCATACTTAAATATTAAGCATTTGGGTCATTAGAAACATTTACATTTAAAACGACACAACATATATTTCAGGGCTCCTAACATGTCACCTTTTTATTTTTTGTCACCTTTTCAGGGGTTTTAAGTTCTTAAATTTCATTTAGAGAAGAAAAATTTTTGGTGTGCAATTAAGAAAATTCATATTTCCTCAACCTATTCAAATTTTCCACAACCTATTTAACGTGCCCCAGTCACCATTAGTGAACACGACGGTCTTTAGCCAGGTCGAAGCCCCGATCTCGCAATGATTAGAATTGGAGGCTCCGCCGAGGACAGAATCCACAACCCTTCTCATGCGAGCCCGACGCTCTACTGACTGAGCTACCGCGGCTCATGAGTCAAGCCACTTCAAACAAGCATTGCCTGAATTTGACCAGTTGAAGTGTTCCATGGATTACAACATTCATGGATGGCACAATCGAAGAAGAAAAGTCAAACTGGTAAAAAGGGTTCAGGATGTATTTAGAGCCTAAGGAAATCTAAATATCTATTGATTAAAATTGAGAAATTGTATTTGACTTCAATTGAATTGAGAAGTGTGAAACCCCTTATGCTTGGAAAGAAGACTTGGCATTCACTGTGAACTCATGTACTTCCATTATTTTGTGGTATTACATTTGATGATAAAATATGTACTTTACTAGTCCTTTGGATTTCTTTTCTGTTAATTAAAGGGGCGTCCGCGCAGTGGATATGACCACTGTGCAGGTTTGATTCCTGCCAGGTGCATTCCTCCCTTCCTAGAGCAAGTGATAAGATGCGTATTGGCTATAGTTTTGTCTCTTTTTCTTTTTAGAGATGGTGTTGAGCATGCAGTGGCATTTTCACAATATCCCCAATACAGCTGCGCGACTTCTGGAAGTAGCTTTAACTGCTTGTATCGCTATTACAAAGACAAAGAAGTCTCGATGAGATGGAGCTTTATCGATCGATGGCCCACGCACCCGAAATTGATCGAGGTATTACCACCTTGTATGCATATTGTACAGGATTTCCAGTCCTGATTTTTCATTTTAATTATTGAGTGCTTTAAAAAAAGGTTTTAAAAAAGCAAAAATTTTGTTTTTTTAATTAGGTCATTGAGACTGTGAAAGTTTCTTGAGCCTTTGAAAAGCTGAAGTGAAGCAGTGTAATTTTGCTTTCCAAAAAGTACTAAGTAGGGTTGGGTTACACTGCTATATATACCATTGCATCATATGTTAATTTTTGGAGTGGTGGCTAAGTTCGGCACAATCTCTTTACCTGCCATTTTATTTCAGTGTCTTAGATAAAAATAATAGGTTGTCAAAAGTAAATATATATATATATCTTACTATTATAAAGTAAAGTTTTTGTGTGTGTATGTTCGTGAAATGGTGCCCTGGCGAATTTATGGCATTCACACTAATGAAATTTAGCACACATGTAGTACGAATTTTTTAGCAATTTTATAGACAGCCCGATTCTTAAAATTTGATCTAGAAAATTTTAAAATTAATTTAATGCGATGTTTAATTATTATTCCCTTTCCTCCGAATGGCAACAGTCATGATCGGTATTGAATGAATCTGTATTTTCAACGCGTGTGTAGCCGCCCTATTACTGGATATCTTTTATGAAATTTATTGCCTTTTTAAAGGCATATTAACTTTTAGTTAGCGTCAACTTTTATATTTGAATTTTTTTATTGTGCTTACTTAATTTTTGCAACAGGATAACAGTTGTGCAATACGTTTGTTATTGTTTATTTTTTAGACTACCGTTGTTTGGGATTTGATTTTTTAAGCATATTCACTTTTAGTATTACTGAATATCCTTTATGAAATGTATTGCTTTTTTAAAAGCATATTAACTTTTAGTTAGCGTTAACTTTTAATCTTTTATATTTGTATTTTTATATTGTGCTTACTTCATTTTTTGAACTGGATAACGGTTGTACAATACATTTGTTATTGTTTCTTTTTTAGACTACTGTTGTTTGGATTTTGATTTTTTAAGCATATTCACTTTTAGTTTCGATTATTTGGATATTTTTTTCAAAGTCTAGCGATATTTAAAAAAATCTTTTGTGCAATTTATGGTTTGTTTTATTTATGCAATCTTTTGTTTGTTTCTGTATAGTACTTCGGTTTTTCTATAGTAAATTTTTATCATTTTTGTTTTGATATCTTATGGAAAGAAAAGCGATATTTAATGTACAACTTTAAAAAATTAATTTATTATTATAGTTTTGTTTTATTTGGTTTCCTAAAAATGTCCACAGTATTGAAAAGGGCTTTAACTGCACTCACGCCAATCTTGGATTTCTATCATTTATGCAAACTAAGAACATTTCTTCTATGTAGCTCTATGCTCACAGGATCATGATATACTCTTCGAATTTCAACATTTACTGAGAAGCAAACACATGTTCCATCAATTTATTGTCGCCATGTAATCCGAGATTCAATCGGAGAAGGTGTTGTAGATACGACTGAATCAGATCACTCGGAATGGAACAGTATACACATTTGAGAGATGCGTTGATGAAGGATGGAAATGTTGCAAAACAAAAACATACAGAAATCGCTAAACTTCCAAAAAGATATCAAAACCAAAAGTTCAAGGTGATACTTTTGTACATTTTTATGTTGCATAAATTATCAAATTTAAGTATTGCTGTTCTTAATTATTCCTATTCTTTCCTAAACACACTCAAACACAGAAACAAAAAAAAATTAAATTTGTATAAAATTAAAATTAAATCACTGTAAAAAAAAAATGTTATTGCGAAATGGCTGTTATTTTGTTGATTTTTACTGCTATTTTTTGTTTTGTTTCTGTGTTTGGGTGTCTTTTGGAAAGCATAGCAATACTTAATTTTAATAATTTATGCAACACATAAATTTATAAAAGCATAAACTTTTACTTTTGGTTTTTATATCTTTTTGGAAGTTTAGTGATTTCTGTATACTTCAGTTTTTTTATCGCAGCATTTCCACCGTTCATCAACGCATCTCTCAAATGTGCATACTGTTCCACTCTGAGTGATCTCATTCAGTCGTATGTACAACACCTTCTCCGATTCAATGTCGGAATACATAGCGACAATAAATTTATGAAACAGGTCTCTGCTTTTGAAAAATATATCCAAATAATCCAAAAAAAAAGTTTATATGCTGGGTAATTCCATGGTGACTAACATAACAGTTGAAAGATTTCTTTAATGTCTTTTTCTATGCACTAACTTGATTTTTGTCATAATACCTTAAACAGGGTGTTATTCTTCTTTGGACAGATGGTTTTATGCTAGTAAATGCAAAAATAATATTTAAAATTGTTCATTTGGACACTCAGAAAGCTTTTTGACCAATGTGACTAACATAACACATATGCAACCCTAGGATATTGTATTAACTTTCATAGGCATAATTCTCTGAATCTGAAACAGCAAACTAATTATTTTTTTCTTATATAGTATCTGTGAAAGGTTTTTGTTATATTATTAAGTACAAATTCGACATATGTTTTAATTATAATACAAAGAAATAAAGTTTTAATAAAACTTGCATGTGACTAACATAACGTGACTAACATAACACGTGAATACACATTTAACTTTAAGTATTACAGATAATATTAACACAAGTGTAAAAATGCAAATAGGATTTTATTAGAGGTTTTTACATATGTGCACATAAAAATTATAGTTCAATCTTATAATTGAATTGATAAAGTCGAAATGAATTTACAGTGGGTTGTGACAAAAATTTAATAATTTGTGCTGTTTCAGCCCAAGATTTTTCCTCATTTGTGGGAAACACAAAAGTTGCCTCAGTGCTTTTCTTCATGAACAGCACTTAATAATCATATTCATAAGTGTTTAACACCTGCCCGTCGTATTTTTTCGACTTAGCAGTTATAATTTCCATGACGACAAAATCGCCCAATGTCACAATTTCTGTTTCCGGAAACAGTTCAGAAAAATCTACTTCAAAATCATTAACAGTAACATCAGTTTGTTTTTCTTTTGAGACTCCTACTTCTTTCATGAGAATGTCATCTCCTGTGTTTTGAAATATGCATACTTTAAATTTTCCCATGTTAACAACACATCGTGATGATTGAATACCTCCACTGGATTAACATTCGTAAACAACATTTGGAATTTGTTTTTCTTTTTCATCATGTCAGTTTTACCAACAAACAAGCATTTTGTTTTCAGTTTCAGTTAGTTCGAGAAAGAATTATTTTGTATTGCCCTCTCAAAACTCTGTTCCACACAATGTGCTTACGACAACACCTACTCCATCATGTGGACCCTTTCCATGATAGGATTCTATAAGATTTCACGACCTGTAGATGTTAAAGGAAGTTAAGGTCATCATGGAGTATCTATTTTTAAAATGAGCAGCAGCTCCATCTGTTCATAAAATCACAGATTTCACATTAATTGCACAAGTTGCAGTGCAGTCATTTATAATTATTTTGTTAAAAATGTTTACTTCATAAGCTGAGTGCTTGTTTTCATCAGAAATTATTGCATAACACTGTGTCTCAGGTACATCCTCATAAGCAATGCATCGAAAATAAATAACTGTATAAATGGTCACAGAAACTCCTTGCCCTGCATTCCAATGTGCCTCAATTACTTCATCTTGATGCTTTATCGAATAATTTTCAGTGAAATCCGTTTGCAGAATGATTTCTCCTGTACTTAAATTTTCCTTTTGCTTCTGCAACTCTTCAGCTTGCCTCCATGTGTTATGTATGTTTTAAGATATTTTTGATTTGACCCATCGGCATTTCTTTAACTTCGTGTCTTCAATTCATAAATATGAAATTTTATATTTATAATTATATTTATTTATATAATTTTATGTATACATATATAATTTTATATTTATTATAGTGTGGAATGAAATATATTCATTTGTTTTTAAAATTAATTTCAATGTTTGCTCTCGATTTAGTTCTTTATAAATAATTACGTTATGTTAGTCACATGTACTGTTGCCAGAAAAAAAGAAAATTATTTATGTTCAATAGCATTTTTCTAACTGTAACCATCGCATAGAAGACATCAAGGAAAAAAACTTTTAAAAATTTTGATTTTCTGGAGGGAATGGAACTTATTTTATGTTTTTGTGACTAACATAACAAGTGAATCGGATTAAACGCCATTTTCCTTTGTAATATTAAATTTATCTCCTAACAAGAAAGAAATTGTTTTGCTAAACAGAGGAAGGAACAATGTTTCAATGTTAAAAAAAAATTGAATTGTTAGTTGCATTTTTATTGATAAAATATGAATATGAAAACTTAGGAAACTAATAAGATTTTTTGGTTAATTCATATATCATGTTGGCAGCCATTTTTTATGGACTTAGAGCAATATTTTATAAATTCTATAGTTATATTCCAAAAATTTGTGACATCTTTAAAATGATATGTAACACAATATATATACTGAAAGATGAAAAAATGGTCTCTGGGTTGACATTTACATGGAATTACCCTGCTTTAAAAATGATAATCCAAACTATCGTAATCTAAAACAGAAGCAATAACATATTGCACAACTGTCATCCAGTTCCAAAAATGGAGAAAACACAAAAAAATATATACTTATATTATACATTATGATAATCCAAACTAAAAGTTTACGCTAACTAAAAGTTAATATGCTTTTAAAAAAGCAATACATTTTTATAAAGTATATCCATTAATGGGGCAGCTACATACGCACTGTAAATACGTATTTAGTCAATACCAATTGAACATTTGCTATTCGGAGGAACACAATATTAATTAAATATCTCATTACATTACTTTTAAAATGTTCTGGATTAAATTTTAAAATTTGTGGTGGACTATAAAATTGTAAAATATTTACACTACCTATGTGCCAAATTTCATTATTGGAAGTACTATAGATTCGTCAGGACACGCCGAACAGACAACACACGTAGTACTTCATTTTATAATTGTCTACACTCGCTGGCAAAAGTTAAGCATATCGTGGAAAATGCTAATTTCTGGAAGCTAATCTAAATTTGAGAGGCTGCAATTTGCTGCAGAGTTAGATGGAACTATGCAAATGTGTTATGTAACAGCCAATCACAGTTTTGTGTCGACAAATATAAAAAAGGCAGTCTCATAAGAAGCCAGCATTGTGAAGAGTTAGAGGAGTTGTATGTAAGTGCTGTAAAAAGTGTTTGCAACTTTTGTAGGATTAGTTTTCAAGACGGACGAGTTTCTGTCACTTCCACAACACATATAGCAAGTGCTGCCGTTCTGTGGGATGCCTTAAAGTTTGGCAATCAATCACTCGTGTTGCTCTTTTCTTTGCCGTTCATTCTGTCATTTCATCATTATGCTAACAACAGAAACAGTTGCCAAAACACCTGTGGCCCACACCCAAAAGGTTACGACCCCTGCGGTTCATCGATATATTGCTGTTGTAGCAAAGCACTCATCATGCATGGCTGTGCCAAAGGGCAAATATTTCCCAAATAAATAAAGATGTCAATGTCATCATAAAGCAAGTCTTGCGAGAATTACCCCATAGTGTTTTAGCTTACAAATCTATAGACATTACGCATAACAGAAATGAGTCCTTAAAACACACAACACAGTTTTTTTACACATTGGAACCATCTGGAGTACTCTCGCACATATTGGAGCACCGATTATGCTTCTCACGAATCTGAATCCACCTTCACTATGCAATGGCACAACACTCTGTCAAGAAACTGATGCCAAATATTATTCAAGCCACCATCGTCACTACACATGCTGCAAGTTTAAACATATTCATTCCTAGAATACCAATCATCACTTCTGATATCCCATTCCAATTTAAAAAACTTCAATTCCCAGTTCGTTTAAGTTTCACTGTCAGCATATCAACAAGGCACAATCACTTAAAGTCATACGACTCGGTCTCATTAAACCGTGTTTCTCCTGTGGTCAAGTGTTCAACAGAATTTAATACCTTTTCACTTTTTATAAATAGATATCACTTCAATTTCTTGCCACATATGGTTATTTTAATAAGTGTACATGTATACTATCTCGGGGAAAAATAATCAAGTATAAAATGCTAATTTTTATAATTTGTTTTCCTTTCCCACATGGCACAGACTTATTTCATTTCATTTAATTGTTTCTAAAGTTGCATTTCACATCTACAAACATTGCTAATTTTAAACATTCAGATAAGGAATAAAATAATTCACTTTGTACTCAAAATATAAAAAAAATTACCTTTTATTTTGGTCTATTAATCCATTTTATTCAAAATTACCTCAACTTACAATAATATTTCTAATTTTTCTGTCTCCCTATTATTTAAGTAATTTGGGGTTAAAATATACTGTATTTCCCAAATCAACAGATTTCATTGTTGTGTTAAAAATAAGATACACCACACATTCAAGTTGTAAAATTTAAAAAAGAAGAGACTAATTTTTTCGGTTTTGAGTACAAAAGCGTGTTTTCTCTCTCCCTTCAATTTTCTCAACTGCCTTTTCCAAAAACTTAAATCTCTTAATTCTTAGAAAATACAATTTTTGGCATTGCAGTAAAATGTGTAAAATATGCATGTGTATAAGACGGATTTTAAAAATAATACAACAATCAACAGAAATTCTACATGTTTTTATTAAAAATTTCAGCAAATTTGAAATCTGAGGAAATTTTTAATTAACATCACACAATATCAACACAATTGCCTATTAACGAGGGTATGGGATTAATTCCCTAATTTTGAGATCCAAGGTAATTTTTAATTAACGTCGTACTATAGCAACTCAACAGGCTCTTAACTACGGTCCGAGATCAATCGCCTAAGGAAAGTATCCGAGAAAATTGGGTAATTTTTAATTAACGTTCTCAAGCACTATAACTACCTATTAACTAGGGTCGAAGTTTTATCCAATAAGGCAAATATACGTGTACAACCACGGTCAAATTATAACAACACCTCAGCTGGCACCCCACCTTCCAATAAATTGTCACGTCACACCAATTGGATCTCTTCGCAATTCCAATTTCACAATAACGAGGCCATCACGGCGTTATCCATGGTGTTGGTTTGCTTCGCAAATGGGAATGCGTAGCAAACACCGGTGGTTTACAAACGTTTACAATGGACACACCTAACCCCACAAAGTACAGCACGGGCAACGCCGTGCTAGCCATGCAGTGGCTAGTATATATATAATTTACAAGCTGCCATAACTATGAATATTAAATAATATATAAACAACTTGGTGATAGTTATAAAAGCATGTTTTTCTACTCGTATAGTATTTATTTTCAATAAGAAATTCCCACTGATGAGAAATTACAAAATTATGAAAATTAGCAGTTTTTTCAATGTATAATCAAGAATTAAATGTTATTACAAATGCTGATAAACAAAAGTATAAACTACAGTATTCAACTACAAATATAGAGTACTATGTTTAAAATACTATTTAGATAGTAAATATATAAGCTCGTAAAAACTGTTTTTTGTAAAAACATTTTTTACACAATTCTTTGTGTTTTTATCTTAGTGTGGAGAGTTTTTCAATCTAGCATTGCATTAAACAAAACTTGGAAATAAAAAAATATAAACACATCGTTACCACCAAGCCAAAGGCACTCATCTGCAAAATTGACGTTTCTACAAAAAAGCATTAAGAGTTTTTATGCTTCAGAAAAAATCGAGGGATGACTCAAAGTTGTTTTCTTGTTTTCATAAGCTTATAATTCTTTGTGCCACAAAAAATTTGAGTAAATTTATTGTCAAATTTTTAGAATACACTTAAAACTACTGCATTTAAAAAGCAAAAGAAAATGTATTATTTTTCTTGGCAACAAACTATTTATGCAGATTTTACCATTTATTTATTGAACATGTGTTATACATGTACCTTATTTCTAATTATTGCAGTAATAGACAATTTTTGTTCGACAATTTCTATGCTTCCTTTACTTACTGAGCGTGTTCTATATGCGCATTAATTGCATTGAAATTACTCTTTTTTAATTTCTTATTTCCTGTGTATTATAAACATTTCTCACTGATGCAGGTTTATAATTTTGGTGCTTTCACCCATTGACTTTTGACCAGAGGACAAACTCATTGCCATTTTGCTTGGCAAAATTAGAGAACCTTATTGTCACTCAAAATATTTCCAGGTATTCACTGATTATACATTTCTCATTCTATGCCATCTCTGAAGTGATATAAAACCAAATTATTTCGGGTGTTGTCAGCAGCATCTACAATTTTCTTCAGGCACTTTGGAATTATTTTTTACGTAGTCTATTTTTTTAAATCCAAATTTGATTCAGACCTGGAAAGCCCATCAGATTCATATTCTGATAGTTCTCACAACAGATTTACATATTCTTTAGAACCTTTTTGGTGAGTCATCATGTTTGTGTTCGATGAGTGAAAAATCACTTATAAATAGCATGATTATTGAAATAATAATTGTTAACAATATCCATAAGGACAGGCAATGCAATGGACTGATACCAACTCTTTTGCTTTTATTGAAAGAGAGGCTAATATGTTCAAGGTTACATACATGAATTGAATAAATAATTACTAAAAGATTTACTTGGTTTGTTATTCTACGGCCCTTTTTCGCTGTACGAAAGCTATTTCAATTGACAAGTGTGCTTGATGTCAAAAAGACACTGACATTCATTCTAGATAAATTTAGCTGTAGAAATTTTCTAAGTTGAGCCACACAAAAAATTTTCTGCATTGGAATGGTCTTGTAAATTTATGAATGAAAAATGTAAAAGACAGAAAGGGACAAATGCACTCTGTTGTCAAAGTGACTTAAAAAATGCAATGTGCTCTCTGCAGTAGGAAAGTAATAGAATTTCAGGTAGGAAAATGTGCCCTGAATAAGAACTGGGTACTCTGTAAAAGAAATAGGATTTCCACTAATTTTTCTTTGAATTCGTTCTTTTCTGGTTCTCATCCTTTCTCTCCCATCTGAGTATAAACTTGTTTTATCGATTTCTGCCTCTTAAATTGACTTTGATTTCATCAAAATACTTGTATGCAGCTCTATATAATTTGATTTTATCGATAATTTTCATCAATCGTCTTTGGTTACTTCTGCTACCTCTTGCAAGACAACAGATGCTCAAGCTGTTGCAGCCCTGTCTGAAACACCATATCGACCACACATACCTTAAATGTTTTGAAATTTAACTTATTTTTACATCATTTACAATCATCTTATTTTTACTAGATGCTACTTCATTTACGATTAACTTATTTGTACTAGAATCTATAGGCTCTATTGTATTTAACATTAGAGGTTTAAGTTATCATGGGTAAATTGGTATCCTTTTGCCTCAGGCACTTACTTCTTCAGCAGTCAGGTATGCTTTTTGAACCTAGAGATGCCTCATGCTTCCTTTTTAAAATTCCACTTGGTTCAGCAACATTGATTGAACCTATTGCCATTTTTTGTAATGTTCTCTAGTCAGGTCTAGTAATATGTGTTGGTGTTAGTCTTAGTTAGGTCAGGTCCAGTAGTGTGTGTTGGTGTTTGTTAGAGTTAGGTTAAATTCTAGTAGCATGTATTGATGTTAGTTATAGTTGGGTCAGGTCTAGTAATGTGTGCTGGTGTTAGGTCAGGTCTAGTTGTTCTTCAAGTAAGTACCT
Source organism: Metellina segmentata (assembly GCA_947359465.1). Lineage (NCBI taxonomy): Eukaryota > Metazoa > Arthropoda > Arachnida > Araneae > Tetragnathidae > Metellina > Metellina segmentata. Next base: position 14,834,343 of record OX375879.1, on the reverse strand, counting down.
TTTCAATTCTCTTGCAGAAACATGTAGCAGTTGGACACCTTTACAGATGCAATGCCAGACAAGATTTTGGATGTGTCTTCAAAAGCGTTTACTTCCAAATCATAATATTACATTTCACTTTGGAATACCTTTAAAGAATTATTGGCCAAAGAACTTGCATATCATTTGTGACACTCCTTTCTAGAACTTGTGTTTTGAACAACATCTTCCAGTATTTCACAAATAGTGGATTATTTGCCAGAAAGCCAGATTTCGCGAGACAGCAGTATTTTAGTTTGTGTTTAATGAGAAGGTGTTTAAATGTTCTCAATTGTATTGGTAAAACTGAAGGTAGAACTCAGTGGATTTAAAACTAATGCATCTTGAAAATTCTCTTCTTTTTCAGTGCTTTGCTGATCTGATCACTAAAAAGTTGGACTCTGTTTCGGAAGATGACCGCAAGGATGTCGTCATTCTTTTCACTGCTCACGCTCTGCCAATGAAGGTAGTGTTATTGTTACACTTTAGATTACGTCATCCAATTTTAGTTTCCCTTGTCTCAAGGGGAAGGAAGTTTTCAGATTTCTCCCAACTTTCTTCCCTCAAGCAAGACAATCGTGAATGACTTTTTGAACTGACACCTAGCGTGCTTTCCTTTCATAGTTGTGAATAGTGAATAGTTGCAACATATTTGAATCACTTCCCGTGTTTGTTACGTTTCATTTATTTGTGTTCTTTTAAACCCCACTTGGAACAAGGAACACCATCAAATTTGGATTAAAATTCATTCATAGAAGTCTAGACAATAGCAAATACATATTTCATTTGTTTTACCTATATTAGTATTTTAATGACTGATTTTGATAAGCACAAGTCATTTAAAAAAAAAAATACAAGATTTTGGTACTTCATTTCTAAAATTGTCAATGTGCTTTTGTTTAATCGTTTATCTTCTTAATTATCGTTCATACTACTCATATTTTAGGCTAAAAAAATTGTTGTAAGTAAAAAGTTCTGATGCTTTGTAAGCTTAGAAATTTAAAATTTTCTCAATCTTCTACTCTCTTGAAGTTTGGCCATTGAATTTAAAATCACTCTGTTGGTCGTAGAAACATCCTGAGCTACGAGTCAAAAGGTTCTTCCAGACGAAGGCAAACCACTCCAAAACTTGAATTTCCGATTACTTGCGGATGCTTGAGATATATACTCTTAACAAGTTGAATTAATTCATTTTGATTTAGCAAATACAACCAGCATTTCAGTGATTTGAGAACAAGACACAGCATGGATGGAGAACCGGTTTATTATTTTCAATCACTCACTGTTTAAATATGAGTTGAATGAGTGATGATATGGAAATGGATCGCAGCTAGTACATGATCAACGCCGGCTTGTGATTTTTACGACGCTTGACTACCACTTGCAGGAATGTCCACCTTGTTTTCTGGACAAATGGCGAGTCACATGTGTAATCAAATATTGGCATCCTACTAAGATATCATCTTTGATGGATCAGATCTTTCAATAGATATGCAATTCTGGTTCGATTCGCATATGAAATGCTCCTGTACTTTGATTGGTCAGAGACCAATAAATAAGCATAGTTGGTTTATATCCACATGTCCGATCCAAGTACTGGTCATCTGTATGATATCTTTTGATGCTGTGTTTAATGTAAAGTATAAATTTCTATTAACAAACTTTTAAATTTTACCTTGCTGTGTCTATTTTTAAACTGCTATATCATGCATTCTGTGCTTGGTAACCTTACTTTCCTAAATTATTAGCCAGTTTATTTAGCAATCTTATTATGTTATCTTCATTTTCCCGAGTTATCTTATGATTAGTTATTCTATGAAGTGGTTGGTATTCTACTTGAGTCAGATGGTGTTGACTCTGTCTTCAATCTCCTTTTATGCATTAAGAGAAAAAAAAACAGTTTGTATTATATACCTTTTGACACATGAGGCACCACTAGATTACTCCAATACTTTGTTTTATTTGACAATTTAATATTTTTTGTCATTTTAAAACTACTTTCTCCAAGGTTGTATGGGGGGCGTGGTTGGAAGAATAATAGAAGAACGACCGTAGGGTTACGAGTTCAAATCCAACCAAACCGCTGTGTGCAAAGAGGGCTGGTGCATGTTAAATCTGTCGTGGCCTCCAATGTCCTCACGTTGGCATGGTGTGGAAGTTTGGAGAGTGGGGTGCCAGCTCAAATGTTGCCTTGTCATCTGACCATGTTTCAAAATGATAGGGTTGTCCTCAGATCTTTCCCTTGGGGAATTGATCCCAAACCGTTGCCAATAGCCCGTTGTGTTGCTCCATTGCAACATTAATTAAAATACCTACTTAAACTTGATGCTGACTATGAGAGGAAATTCTACATTTAGTTTGATAGCTCTTAAAGTTTGAGTTGAAACGATCACCTTCGATTGAATGACTGTTTTTCTCTCAGGCGGTCAATAGAGGAGACCCGTACCCTGCCGAGGTGGCAGCCACCGTGCTGGGGGTCATGCACCACCTCAACTTCACCCACCCCTACAGACTTGTCTGGCAGTCCAAGGTAAGCTCACTTTTGTCTCTCATGTTTACCTTTATTTATATGTGTATTTGAAAACAATTTAGCTTAATGTCCTCGCAATGCACCAACACTATTTGGTTTCTTGTCTTCCAAGAACTCCAGCCAATGAGTCTGTGCTGAGAGTCGTCATGGGAATGGAGTTCATTCATTTCGAGTAGATGTGACTCTGGAGCAGTACCTTTTTAGTGTTCGTCACCCCTTTGAATCTAATTATAAGTTCTCGCACCCTCATGAAAAATGTGCTTCTATTTCTTTTTTTAGGAAAGTACATATATTGCCAGAAAATTTTATTGAAAAATAAACACATACAGTAGTACCTCGGTAAATGTCCGCTTTGGAGCAAGTCGAACTCGATATAACCTGTTTGGGCACGAAAAATTTGGTTTGGTTTTCGACCTTTGTTTGGAATATGACTCACAATCGTCAAATGGTGCGTGCTTATGCCCTTGATCAACTGAATTCGGTTTTTGGAAAGAGGGTAAAGTTGCGATTCCAATGCAATGACTGAACCCGATGTTCTTCAACGAAGTCCAAGTACGGAAAAGAGACAGTAAATTGCTTGTGTATTTATGTATTTTAGTATTAAGCAGTGTTTAAATTATTTTATACAACCCCATCAATGTATAGTTTGCCAATGACAATGGGATTTTTTTTCATGGGAACGGATTAATCATTTTCTCTTTATTTCTCATGGGAAAAATTTGTTTAGTATAGGTCCTGTTTGGTTTAAGTCCAAGGATCTGGAACGGATTAAGGAAGGTACCACTGTATATATGTACAAAACAAGATCTTAATTTTAATGGCTACATTATTGTTTATTTATACTAATACTTTTAAAGCGAGGTTCATTTTTGAAGGAGCCACGCTCAAGTTCACTTCCATTGAAGCGACTTCTGGCTTTGTTTTTATGTTTAAAAGTGATGAAAATCCCATTTTACAATGCAATGGTAAAAGTGTGGTCTACTAGCTGTTGATAAGGTTCTAACCATCTACACCAGAATTCTTCCAAGTCCAGTTTTTCAAATTACATTTGATTAAATGCATTTAATAAGCTTGTCTTTTATTAAATCACTGTTGTCCATTGAATCTGGATCCACTAGAAATGGATCCAGTATCCATGTCTGAACTTTGCTATTATTTCCCATGGTAAAGTATCCATGAAATGATTCACTCACTTGTTGATGTATTACAATTTCAGGTGTAGTTATTATTTTCTCATTTTCCAGAATGATGGAATCAAGCTAAGGAAAGTTTGGCAAAATTCCCATTTTCTACTCGGTGTTTGCAATTTTTTATTTTTTCAACAAATCAAGATAATTTTTCACTAGCTGTTCTTACCAAATACTCGTATCCCTGGAAATGTTTTCTCGCGCCCCTAACTTAAGAACCACTGCTCTAGAGCAGGGGGCTTTAACCTGTGTTCTGCAGAACTCTCTCCCCTTTAAAGAACCCAATTCTTTAAACATTTTGAAGGGTTACTCCATGTCAATACTGATGAGCCAAAACATTATGATCACCTACTCAATAACGCGTTGCGCCTCCTTTGGCCTGAAAAACAACTACAACTCGCCTGGGCATAGATGCCACAAGTTCTTGGTACATGACTGGAGACAGGTTGTACCAAATGTCTAAGCAGTGGTCATGCAAAGTCGAGAAATTCGGACATGGTGGTGTTTGAGCTCTGAGCTACGGCTGCATGACACCCCAAATGTGCTCTATTATGGCGAGTTAGGTGGTCAGGACATTAAGTGGAATTCATCAGCATGCTCCTCAAACCACACCAACACAATCCGAGCCTTGTGACATGTGGCATTGTCCTGCTGGAAGACTCCATTTCCAGTAGGGAAGACAGACGCCATGTAAGGGTGCAACTGATCCGCAATGATGTTCATATAGTTTGCAGCGTTCATGGTTTGTTCTACTACAACTACAGGTCCCAGAGTTGCCCATGAGAACGTCCCCCAAACCATAATACAGCCACCACCAGCCTGTGTATGACCTGCTGTACAAGAGGGGAGCAACTGTTTGCCGGGCAGATGGCATACCCTGACACAACCATCGACATGATGAATGAGAAATCAGAATTCATCTGACCAGGCAACTCAACTCTCTTCCACTCATCCATGGTCCAGTCTCGATGTTCTTGGGCCCACTGTAGGCGTAGTTGACAATGACGCTTGGTCAACAGAGGCACACGAGTGGGACGTCTGCTGCACAGTCCCATATCCAACAGTGTTCGCTGAACTGTGTATTCCGAAACACTTGCGCTTGGACCTGCATTGTATTGGGCTGTCAGCTAAACCATTGTCTCTCATCAATTTTGCTTTACCAAGCTGGATAGTCTTCGGCGTCCTTTTTCTTTGATGACGCATGGACGACCAACACCTTGGCGTCTACTGCTGGTGTCATCATCATTTATCCACTTTGCATGAATACTAACAATGGCAGATTGTGAACAACTTACCTTTCATGCAGTTTAGGTGATACTCATTCCAAGTCTTCGGGCCATTATGATCTGCCCTCTATCAAATTCGCTTAGATCAGCGGCCTTTCCCATCACTCGCAAAAGTAAGTGCAAGAATGATTACTTATCTTCTCCAGCAGCAGTTAAATACCATTCTCACTTAATCACGTGCCCTCCACGTTATCCAGATGAGTTCATTTAAAAATGTGGGGATGGTCATAATGATTTCACTTGTCAGTGTATCAGACAGACTACTGAGATGAAATTCAACAGCGGAGACAATTACGGAGCTGCAGTCACAATTTCAGCGTCAGGTTGTGTAAACTAATTAAGCTATTTAACCTAATTGCCTTCAATGCTGTTTCTGTCATGACAAACTGATAGAATTCTGCCATGGTGGACCCTGCACACTAGACGGACTGAAGCCTAACGAGGTTGTGAGAGAGGTGTTTGCGTTCCACAACCATTAAACATAAAGTAAAAGTCAACTTTGTTGTCAATTTGTGAGTCCATTTGTTTGTATTGTTTTTGAGTCATTTATACATTACTAGAATAAATGGCCCATCATAGGACGTATTCTAGACTAGAAGAGTTCCATAGGCTGGAAGGTTGAAGACTCCTGCTCTAGGAGATGGCTCATTTTAATTTGTTTTGGGTTGGTCTCAAAGAGTTGGTTTACTAGTTTTTACCTTTCAGCAACAAGTAAATATCATGGCAAAATTGTTTTTTGATTTGCCGGCGAGTGTGTCGAAGATACTCGAATGCATTTCTAACATGCGGAAAATTGGTTGAAGTGTTCATTTCAACTGTAACAAACTCTGTGGCAAGAGCAGTTCTTGTGTTGAACAGAGATTTCTTGCCACTGATTAGAATCCATTTGTTGTAGGTGGGACCTGTCGCCTGGCTGAGTCCTCAGACAGACGAGGCCATCAAAGCGTACATCTCGAAGGGGAAGAAGAACCTCATGCTCGTTCCCATATCCTTTGTCAATGAGCACATAGAGACGCTGCACGAGTTGGACATTGAGTATGGAGAAGAACTTGCTCACAAGGTAGGTGGTGCGCAATTGTAGTGGCCAAACAGATGTGCCTCTTTCTCTTTGGGATAATTCCATGGTGACTAACATAACAGTTGAATGATTTCTTTAATGTCTTTTTCTAAGCACTAACTTTATTTTTGTTATAATACCTTAAATAGGGTGTTATTCTTCTTTGGACAGATGGTTTTATGCTAGTAAATACAAAAATAACATTTAAAATTGTTTATTTGGACATTCAGAAAGCTTTTTGACCAATGTGACTAACATAACGGATATGCAACCCTAAGATATTGTATTAACTTTCATAGCCATAATTCTCTGAAACTGAAACAGCAAACTAATTATTTTCTTCTGATATAGTATCTGTGAAAGGTTATTGTTATATTATTAGGTGCAAGTTTGACATATGTTTTAATTATAATACAAAGAAACAAAGTTTTAAGAAAACTTGTCTGTGACTAACATAACATGTGAATACACATTTAACTTTAAGTATTACAGATAATATTAACACAAGAGTAAGAATGCAAAAAGGATTTTATTAAAGGTTTTTTTTTTTTTGTACACATAACAATTATAGTCTAATCTTATAATTGAATCTATAATGTCAATGAGAATTTACAGTGGGTTGGGACAAAACTTTAATAATTTGTGCTGTTTTAACCCAAGATTTGTCCTTATTTGTGGGAAACACAAAGGTTGCCTCAGTGCTTTTCTTAATGAACAGCACCTCATAATCATATTCATAAGTGTTTAACACCTGCCCAACATATTTTTGTTTTTTGACTTAGCAGTCATAAATTACACAACAACAAAATCGCCCGATGTCACGATTTCTGTCTCTGGAAACAGTTCAGAAGAATCTACTTCAAAATCATTAACAGTGACATCAGTTTCCAGATTTCTTTTAAGACTACATTTCTTTCATGGGAACGTCATCTCCCGTGTTTTGAAATATGCATACCTTAAATTTTCCCATGTTAATAACACATGGTAGCCCACTTGGTTGGGCAACCGGAGGGTTGCGAGTTCGAAACTAATTCCGGCCGAAGACTGTCGTGCACATTAAATCAGTCAATGTTGGCGTCGTGTGGACATTTGAAGAGTGAGGTGCCAGCTCAGCTGTCGACCTTATTATCTGAACACCACCACGTTAATTTGAACCACGGTCTGATGCCGAGGCAACACCTCAACTGGCACCCCACTCTCAAAACATCCACATCATACGAACGTGCGAATTTTTTAAAGTGTAGAACAGAATATAATTTGACAAGAATAGTTTAGGTTGTAAATGAGCATTTTAAAGTACAGGGTGGTCGGAATCCACCAGCACCCATGGCCCCTTGTGCTGCTCCAGTGTGACATTAATTAACTACCTACCTTATAGCTGGACCATAATTGCATCAGTCTTGTCCGATTCATAATTTGAATGTCTTCAGACTTAGTTGCCAATTAATTGGCATGATTAAGTAGAGTGAATTTAACTTTGTTGCAATTTTTCTATAAGATTTATTGAAGAGTAATAATTTTCAATGATTGAATGCTTTTGTAACATTATTTCTACTTAGTGGGGGAAATTTGAAAATCATATCATTTTAAGAGTGGCTTGTGTACACTTAATACTGATCATAATAAATTTATGTACAAGCTTTTTTAAACTTTGCATCTGAACACTAGATTCATTGGAATGCTTCGTTTACTTCTTGTCAGAGTCATATGAAAGTTTTCACTTTATAATGAATTTGTATTCCCAAATTATTCTTACATTTATTTATTAACAATAACAATTTAATTTACTTTTTTGTAGTACAATATGGAAATGCATTTGGGTCAGTAGATCTGAGAATATCTAGGGTCAAAGGGCCTTAGAGTTATTTGCGCCTAGACGTGATTTTATCATCTGTCCTTCCATGTATATTTTGTAGATGTATTCCAAGTAATATGGTGGCATGCTAGGATAACTTATATAAATGTATAAGTTTTGCTTTCATTTTACAATGGAAACAGCTTTTAATGAAACAATTTATAGCTTTTAAAGTCGGGCCATGCTAAATTGTAGAAAAACGGGTGGCACTACTGGTAATCAATCGAAAACTATCTGAATGCCTCTTGTTATTCACTCCCACACTCATACCTAAAGTGTCAGAAGACTTGGAATAGTACCTGTTATTAAATGGGCAATTTATTTGCACAAGGGTTTGTCTTCGTATTCATTTAGATACTTTCAAAATTTCAAATAGCAACATCTATTTTTATAATCACGCATCACTTAATTATGTTGAGTATAAATTGTGTGTTAGTTTGATCATTACTACTGCAAGCGATTTGTCTCAATATGTTAAATAAAGGTTATGCACCTGGTAGGTTTTAGCATCGTTTTTCGAATATTGAAAGGAATGAATGATATTTGAAAAAATGCTGAGATAATTTAAAGCTAAGAAATATACAAATGCTGAGTGATAAAAATATCAAAATACTTTACTTTGATTAACCAATTTTATAACATTTTACAAATAGATTACTTTTTTTGTAATCGCCACAAAAAGCACACAGGGTCTTGATGACATGTTATTACTTGTTGAGCAGTACAAACTAACAACTATTGGTCAGTACACAGTTTGTTTATTGCCCAGATGTTTTTTATTTAGTTTAAATCCACTGTACTTGTAGGCTAAGGGCATTTATGGGATTCACGTGGCTATCAGCATGTGCGTGTCTTATTGTTCACTATTCTGAGATATCTACTATGATGTCCAGCATTATCTGTACTTCGTTGCTTTTAAAGTTAGGTAAATTATGCATGTTTTGTTCTAACTAAAATATAATATTTGCCTACACTTTGTCCCTAAATCCACATTCACCAAAGAAACTGTTGACTTGGTGGATGCACTAGCAACCTGTAAGTTCGACTGTTTAGTTATAAGACAGCACATCTTCAATTCCTGTAACTTGACCCTTTCTACTACCGTATCAGTAAAACATTCTTTGTGGAGTCTCCATTACTTGACATTGTGTTGGGTGCAAATAGACCAGATATGGCCCTTGTTCCAAATTATCATTTAAGGATGACCCCCCAATTCAAGTCATATTGATACAGTTTCGTATGAAGTGCTGTATTTAAAAAACTATTAAGAGGAATAAATTAAATTTTTGCACATCAAGGTTTGAGAAATCAACGAGTGGATCACACTCAATACGCGTTTCAGTTCTTTATTTATTTCAATTGGAAATCAATAATTTTAAAATATTGCTTTGAAACAGGCATACTTTTGTATGGGTTATTCAACAGCTGAAAATAACATTTTATCAGGTGATCATTTTGGAAGGTATAGAAAAAGAAGTTCTGAATTTCAGTCACTCATAACTCGCAGATTTGACCCACATGACATTAATTTAATACGAATTCTGACTATTTCTATCTAGACCGTGAGAATCTAACCAAAAATAGGGGTTATACTTTAAAAAATATTGAGTTCAGATAGTATGAAAAGATAGATGCATATTTATTTGTAGTGGACATTATTTTGAGTCGTACAGAAATTTTGGGACGGAATAACGAAAGGTGTTGGGGCACTTTTCTGACCGACAGAACCCGAGGGAGGGGGGATTTTCACAAACAAGCTGGTCGATGCTTGAAATGTTTCGACTGTTCACTGAATCTATGCTTTCTTTTTCCGAATTCAGATGGGCGTCAAGAATTTTCTCCGAGTCCCTGCTCCGAACGATCATCCACTGTTCATCGAGGTAAGGAATTTTTGACTCTTGCTTTTTACATTGGTCTTCGAGAAACACTCAAAAGTGTCCGATGTTTCATTTTTGTTCTTAGAGCCCACTGAAAAGCCTCCAACATCTGCTAATATCGTTAAAATGCCACATGCCATCTGACTGGTTCAAACTGATGAGGCGTTGTCCTAGAATCTTTCCCTTCGGTTTTCATCCCGAAAAATCACCGGGAGAGTGGGGTGCCAGCTCAGGTATGACGTCGTCATCTGACCGTGGATCAAAAGGACGTGGTGTTGTCCTATCTTTCCCTTCGGGGGTTGATCCCCGACCGTCGCCAATAGCCCCGTTGTATTACTTCCGAGCAACGTCCATTAGATACCCAATTTTAAAAATGCTGCAGCCATCTTTGAAAACGTCGCATGCCACCAACATTTAGGCCCGGTGCACACATCCGGTTTTTCAAAGTTCGTCGCTGCTGCGGCTGAAATACATTAGATCCAATGGAGTAGTGCAGACATGCATCCGGCGACAAACATTCAACTTGCGTGCAATTTATACCGCAGTTCCCCACCTCGCCGCACACGCTTCTCCGGTCTTATGTACCCTGTTTTCATAAATAAATGGAATATAAATAATAATTAATGGATGTATCCAGTAAAACATCTATTTTGTTACAAAATAATATACTTTTAACACCTAGTAAGCGAAATAAACACTTTTATCGATAGAATATGTCGCAAATGGCGCGAAAGGAGTACTTGCGTCATTTCACGGTTATGTATACATAGTTGGGCTTCAGTGCCGCACGTTGATTAACCGGATGTGTGCACCGGGCCTTAGACTTTTATCTAATTAAATTTATGTGGTTTTGTTCTAAAGAGGAAATGTTCTCTGCTATACTAAATGCAAGCGCCAAGAAATAAGCAAAAATGCACCAAAGTTTATTGATAAATAAAAATATCCATTGGTCTACATCACTGGTTCCAAGAAAAGATATCTTTAGAACTGAAAAATTATAAAATAAAATGCGAAGAAGTAGCATGTGCGACTTTACATGTAGTTGCGCACAGAACTGTCGGAAGACAGCTGTATGTGCATGTGCATAATTTTCCTTCTTCTGCTGTCTGCTTTTCCTCACGTGTTGACGTTACTCAAAAATGGCTGTTACTGAAAAGTATGTACCATTTTTCTGGCATTTCCAGTGATGCACTCAATCGCAAACACGTACGCTTGCATAAACTGACGTTGCACACTGTTTATCAATGCTTCTCCGTCATCTACTCCAGTGCAAAAATCACTCGAATAATACCAACCACGTCTACTCGAGCCACATCACCTCCGTCGAGTTCTGGGAAAACATATCATCCTTCCATCCAGTTGTTTCTTTTGTTGTCCTGTCTAACACATGGCTCTTTGAAATAGTAGTCTATCCAATTTTCAACTATTTACGGGGGCTGTTAATAAAGAATGATCATAATTTTTTTAAAGGTGTTTTAAAAAAATCAAGAAAAATAAAATTCATATTGAATGTGTTGCGGGATAAGTAGAGAATAGATAGCGCAAGTTTCACAGTCATGACGTCATTGCTGAGGCCTTTGTAGCCGGCCAAGATCGTCAAGTTTTACTTTCGACTACAGCTAAAATGGATGTGACATGCAAAGTGCAATACACTGCATCAAAATTTTTGTTTTGCCTTAAAAAAATAATCAGCTGAAGTCTTTGTGATGCTACAGAAAGATTATGGGGAAAGTCATGTGTGTTCCCCATCCTCCATGTAGTCCTGATATAGCACCATGCGTTTTTTTTTCCTTTCTTTTTCCGAAATTGAAGAAACATCTCTGATAAAAGCGGTTTTCATCAACACAGGCAATGGTAAAAGTTGCGTAGGCGATTTTTGAAGGACCTGTCAAAAAATGGTTTCCAGCATGTCTTTGAAGACTGGAAAAGAGGTGGGATAAGAAAGACTATTTTGAGAGAGACTATTAAAAATGTGAAGGATTAGTACAGGAAATTATTTTTTATAATTTTATGATCATTCTTTATTGAACAGCCCTCATTCATTGGTAACACAACTTTCAATTCTGATACTGAAGCGGTATGCTCTAATGTTTGGTTTCCCTGCAGGGTTTGGCTGACCTGTTGAAAAGCCACCTGGACTCTGGTGAAGTGTGCAAGCCTCAACTCCTGCTCCGGTGTCCGCTCTGCACGAAGGCCACCTGCCATCACACCAAGACCTGGCTCTCGCAACTGCGGGAGCACTCCTAGAGACTTATTTTATGACTCTCACTGGCAATACCATGTGTTGGCAACTGCTGATATCAATTATCGTTAGCAGTTGTCAACTGAATTGAACAATGTTCTATCAACCATCTGATGCATATAAAAATGTATTAATTTAAACTTCATTTTTATCAAATGTTTTTGACCTTTTGCTTTTCTAAATTTAAAATTGAATTTAATTTGAATTGCTTCTCACTGCCGAAATTAATTTAATTGATTGCATCTACTGATATCAATTTTTGTTAGCAGTTGGCAATTGAATTGAACGGTTTTTTACAGACTATCAAATTAATATAAAAATGTTAAACTTTATTTTTATTGAAAATTGAATTTAAATAGAATTGCTTCTCACTGCCATCCCAATTCCATGCATCGAAAACTGTCAATACAGACAGTTTTGCTCTCAGCATTTGAATTGAAAGGCTCTTATTTTGGCCTGGATTTTTACTGACCCAAAGAATGTAGCGGCCAAAAAAACGGAGCCACCTCCTTTATTTCAAGCACTATTCATACTAGAGCAAATTCAAAGTATTCAAAAGAAATAACATCCTGTGCAATTTCAAATTCTAATGAAAACACAATTTGTTTTGAGGCCATTATCATTCTGTGTCGTTAAATTAGTCTAGGTATGACATTTCATGGCTTCATTACTTTTATATCCTGACATATTCCATCCTAAAGTTTGTATCAATTTCAGGGATCATCTCGACATAGAAGGTCTCTATTTGTAGATAGAGATAACTTATAGTTATAGCTACCCGAATTTCAAATTTTAACACCATTTCAAACATATTTTTCATTGATGCTAGAATTATTCATTATGCAAGTTATTTAAGAATTACATTATACTATATACTATACAAATTCGAACGATCCAAGAACTATCTGAGTTGTCAAACGTTTTTTACGTAGTGTAGCTCAAAAACAAATTAATGTAACGAGCTGAAATTTTGCATGGCCATATTATAAGTCCTTAATCGATTCGTATCAAAATATAACTAGATTCCAATTGATAATGTTTTCAAACATTAATTTAATACTTATTATTGCACACTTATATCTATTTTTAAAATAAAGTATTAGGTGGATTTTGTTTGGGTTCTGGTACATGTGTGTGTGTGGTACAAATACCAGCGCTATAGAAATATTATTTAGGAAGATATGCATAAAAGTTTAAAAAGCTGATTTAACATTAGGAGCTCCAATCTTTTTACACTCATAACTTCGAAATGGTATGACTTAATGACATGAAATTTTGTATATGAAGTTTAAATTTTGATATAGATTCGAAATTGTGTGTCGAAATGGGGGAGTTCCCGATAGAAATGATGAAGTTGGGGCTAAATTTAGTATAAAGACTGCCACTCATGCAAATTTTATGCATTTGAATTTTAGAAGACGTTAGTTCCTACCGAACGCCATCTTGAATTTTCTGTACGGTTAAAAGTGCTCGAATGAAGAGGGGTGATTCAGGTTTTTTTTCCGCGTCAACAAAGATGACTTGATGTGTGAAAAACTGACCCCAAAATTCAATCAAAAAGCTTTTGATTCGCAAACTATTTTTTTTTTCTGCCTGAAGATGATGAAAATGTTTTTTAAATGCATACTGTGCAATCTGACATTGTGGTACATTTTTCTACATGAACAAAAAGCTGACAACTCAACAAAATTTCCTACATTTAGTAAGTGACTGAATTGAACAGTTTTTTCTAACTTTTAGCAAATACATACAGGACATGAATAGTTAATTTATTTTTTATGTGTTGTGTATGTTACCGACGTTACCGTCAAAGTATTCTAAGCAGGCGTCGGTATAGAATGCCTAGAATTGGAAATGATTCATATTTCACTCATTATCTAGGCATTTAAAAGACAAACCGGTGAGTCAATCTTATTTATTTGCAACAAGTTCATATTTTTTTCGCTCTTTCTTTCCTTAAAAAGAAAGTCCTCTACTTTATTTTCTATTTTTTTCCAATAAAAGCCTTTTCTTGTCTCTTAATACTTTGCCTCATTAACATTTGTCATTCTATAGAATGCCTAACCAATACAATGTGTAGGGCAACTATATATAGTATTGAAATTGCTCGGATATTTCATACTCTGCCCCAAAATGGCAGGCATTCTATTTATATTACATTGCCTAGGCATTATATACCCGATGCCTGGTTGTCAAACATTGCCGGTAATATATGAGGCGTTCAGAACTGCAGTGGATAGAGTCCATTTTATAGCATTTTGAGATACATTGTCTGTACTTTCCTATTCGCCGGGCTTTTCTTCTGCCATCTATAGGGAAAGAAAGCAACTAGGGACTCGATTCAAATATCTCTCTATATTAAAAAACAGTTACTGCCGCCGCAGGATTGAAAACTCGCTTTTTTTCCCCGCTCGAGTCTAAGATGGTTTCACGAGAAAGAACGGATCAGAAAATTACGAAATTAACATGGTTTGTTCAAAATTGCACAGGGAACAAGATGAAGGAGATTTTTTCCCCATATGCGACTATTAGTTTAGGGTGCATTATTAAGTGTCAAAGTAAAAAAAAAGCGAAAATTCTAACGTGAGTGAGCAAAACACGTACAAATTTTCAGTCTTCAGCCGTGAGGTTTTTTTAGAATACCTCTAAACGTAAATTTTTACACCTCGCCGAGTTTTTTTTAGAAATTTCAATTTGGTTCCTGATAGAATTTTTTTTTATTTCGCGAAAAATCTGGAATTTGTTACTTTTTTGGTTAAAATTGCCATATCTAGCTTATTGTTATTTTTAAATTTGAAAACATCACACACACACACACACGGGAAGCCTTAGAATGTACTTATGGTGCAATTATTTTTTTAATTGGTTAATAAATAAATTCGATGCGGTTAAAAGTTAGTCGTACAAATTTTGGAATTTTGGAAACTTTTTGCAAAACTCATATCAATAGCTCAATACTATTAGTTTTTAAATTTGAAACCACCGCGTAAAAGCTTAGAATGCACTCTTTCTTATGGTATAATTATTTTTTAAATTGGTTCATAAATAAGTCCGATACGATGAAAAGTATAATTTCGCGATAGTGTACAAATTGTTCTTCGCGGAGATGAAACGTCAGATCGTTTTACATGGCCTTGTGAATCTTACTATGACGTCATGTCCCTGAAAGTCATGGTTAGTGAATAGGGGGCGGAGATTCAACTTAAAGGAGTTCGGGTGTGGGATTATCAGAGTTTGACCAGAAAGTGGACTTGATGCAATCTAGTTCTGAACGGCTGATGTACACAATTAAACTACTTAAAAAGTGAGCCATTTGAACCTCCTGTATGTTTCGTGAGTTTTTCAATTCTATCACTGCTATACCATTAACATTTATTGTTGTTATTTTCGATAACTGACTGTGATTTCGCAATTGCACTGTTATTTTATCTGTTGTCGGAATAACAGGATGGCCATCTCTAGGACCAGAGGACGTTTCACCCACTGCTGTTGTGTGAATTGATCTAAGAACATTCTTTCATGGTGCGTGTTTCAAACTATATAATACATGAGCTCTGAACAAGAAACACGTGTTCCGAAACATCTTCCTTGAAGTTTGGGTTATTGATATGTTAATTTTAGTAATTATTTATTTTGCATGTATTTAAAAATATATTATTAAATAAAATTATTTAATATATTCGTGTCTTATTTATTTAAGGTTGGGTTGGTGTGGAAGTTTGGGGAGTAAGGTGCCAGCTCAGGTGTTGCTTCGCCATCTGACCATGGTTCAAAATTACGAGGTGTAGGCCTCGGATCTTTCCCTTAAGGGACTGACCCCAGACCGTCGTTGCTCTAGTACGACGTTAACTAAAATTACCTATTTATTTAAGTATAAGTACTATGCAGTTCCGGGAGAAATCAAGGCCTCGGTTGGAGAAAGTAACGGATTAGCAACCAGAGGGTTGCGAGTTCGAAGCCAATCCAAGGCTGTCGTGTTCAAGGGGTTGGTGCACGTTCAACCGGTCGTGGACTATGATGTCCTCACGTTGGCGTGGACCGACCTCGTCATCTAACCTTTGTTCATAATTACGACGCGTTGTCAACCCGTTGTGTTGCTCCAATGCGAGTTAAATTAAACTACTTCGATACCCGAACAAGCATTTAAAAATATGATACCGGTATAACAAAAATAAAAAGGTTTTATTGGGAACGGCGTAAACGGCCATGTTTAATCAAAAGCTGCGTCATACAACATGAAGTAAATGGTTTTTATGGCTCAAGGGCTTTGACAATGCTGTGCCAAATACAAGACGTTAGGTAGGTAATTAACGTCGCACTGGAGCAACACATCGGCCTTTTGGCGATGGTCCGGGATCATCATCGGAGAACAACGCCTCGGCATTTTGAACTCACGGTCAGATGACGAGGGCAGCACTTGAGATGGCACCCCACTCTCGAAACTTCCTCACCACGTTAATCGGTTTTAGAGGCTTACGTTTGGTAACTGAAGTTCTAAATGTGTGTTCTTTTTTGTTTCTCTTGCGCAGAATCTTCTGCCGAAGCAACAAAGATAGTTCATTATTATTCGATGTATTGTTTTCAGTTCCCTTTGCATCAATGTTTTCAGTCAAACTCGTTCTTGTTTTGATTTCTGATGTACATACCCAATTATCGTTTCACTTGGCATTCTGCAGTCGCTTCTAGATTGATTATCTTGCTATAAATACCGCTGTTTTCCCACAGAAAAATCATTCTCATTCTGTATAGGGCGTTCAACGAGGTAGGATGACCATAGAGTCCCCTCGATCACACCCGAGACAAACGCTTTTCCAATGAATTCTAATTCAGTCCGAGTCGATGGAATTTTTGCATCGAATCGCGGATTTTTCGAGGAATTTCAAAGTTTTAGCGCCGTGTCAACCGCGAAATAAAACCATCGGAATCTAATTGGTCGATTGTTATCAAACCTGTAGAAAATATTTGGATCAATATACAATAATTGGATTTAATACATATATTTGCATATGTATGGAATCCTTCAGGTGGTACAGTGTTGTCCTTTTACTGTGACGGATACTCTCAATTTCGTGTTTTAGCCGATTCATTTTATATTGGAGCAACTATAATTGCTACTGAAATAGAGTTGAAGAGAACTTAATGCTACTTCCCACATGTTTTGACTGGCATTCCTCTATTGGTCTCGTAAATTACTACTCATATTCAGTCGAAAATTAAGTGTTCAGACATTGCGTGTTATGTCAGTCGCAAGACAAAATGGAGTCGTTGAGTGAGAAGTTTTGTGATCAGGTGTCGAAAGATCGAAATTTGTCACATTAAGATAATTCGAGAAATGGTTAATGTTCAGGGTGTCAAGATTTAAATCACTTGATTTAAATCAACGATTAAAATCATGATTTTAATCGAATGATTTTTTAAAAAAATCACTGATTTAAATCACAATTAATCTAGCCAGTTGTAACTTATTAGAATATACAATATACTGGAAACAGTAATGTAAACACATGACATGAATCTAAATGCCAGGAAGAGTGAGTAATGTATAACCATTCCTGATCAACAGCACTCATAATATAAACACTTAACGGAAAAACGCAACAGTTTGATTCAAAATTATAAACTAAAGGGGTGACTGATTTTGTTAGCTAAAAAAACACAAGTGGGAAGTAAAGTTTTCTGACGCATTTGGCAGTTATCTCAGGGGTTCCCAAAGTGTGTGCTGCAGCATCCTGGGGTGCCACGTAGAGAGATGAGGAGTGCTGCGAAGCGCCCGTAACATCCAATCTAAGCTATTTCTATGAATCCTTGTCACTGCATGGATGTTTGTAAACGTTGTACCATATGGTACTAGACGACCCTTTTTCTCTAACACGTGGACGCTGGAATGTGCATCAACATCCAGAAGGTGACAACATCAACTTCAGAGTTTGCACGTGTGTTTTTGACAAAATACCGAAAGATAGTTTTTCTCATCAGTTCCACCCCTTTTTCCTTCTGTAACGTACACTTCCGGAATATCTTTTAAATGTTATGATAATATTTCTTTTTCCTTATTCCAAGATATTGTGATACTTCCTGTGTTTATTTATACTTCTTATTACTCTTGGAAAGGATATCTTTTCTTTTGACATATTTATGTGAGCTTAAATGGTTTTCCCGGAAGTTCATTTTTTTTCTTTTATGTATGTAGGAAAGATCATCAGACTCAATTCCACAAGTGATGAAAAAAGTGATGGAAGCATTGATACCTTTAACAATTTATTTATTGTTGGAAATTACAGTAGCAAGGGGTCTAGGGGATTTTAACAAAATAGAGATTTTAGGTAAATATCTAAGGACAGGGGTTGATGTTGGATGGACATAAACGAAAACAAAAGCTCCGAATAGCGCTAGAGCAACACGTCCGTTTCAAACATTGGAGAGGGGGTAATGACAAAATAGGTGGGAAGAACTCCCTTAGTAAATGTGACGTCATCTTGCGGTCTCCAGTGCTGCCATCTGTTGAAACGCGCCTGGGGGCAAAAACCCCTACAGATCGGCCGTCCTGACATCGTCGCTGACCACAGCGGCGCACCAGGAAACCAATGTGCTAAAAGAAAGAAACTTTAAGAAAAGTTACCAACTGAAAACAGCACTGGACATCGCTTACAAATTCAGTTGGCTTAAGGGTCCATCTTGACACGTTTTCACACATCACATTCTAGATGTTTGGATGGTTGCCCTTAAACGAAAGGAGGATATGAGTATACAGAAAAATTACAGTACTAAACTAAAAATACAGTTACAATTTTTTGTACAAGACCAATTTTTGGTGTCAGAAGTGGGATAATATATAAAAATACACATTAATTTCAATATTCCAAAAAATACACGATACGAAATATAAAATAAACAAATGTATTATACGAGAACAAGAATATAATTTAATTAATACTATAAAGGAAAAAAAAATGAAATCAGTCTGACTAAGCAAATGGTTTCATGAGATCAGCCGAAGTGGTGGTTTGATTAGGGCCGGCGTGATACCCTACTTTGGTCACTTCGTACCTATCTTTTGAGTTAACTTTCGAAACTTCGTACGGGCCAAAAAATTTAGGTCGCAGCTTTAATCCTGTGCCGAACTGGGTTCGCTGGATTGCTACGAGATCGCCCAGTTTATAGATGGTAGCTTTCTTGCGTTTCTTATCATAGTACTTCCTATTCTCATCTTGGATCTTTTTGATATTAGCCTTCGCATCTTGTCGGAGAATATTTCGATCCTCTTGATGGTTTTCCATCATTTCTTCCATAAGAATATCTTTGACAATTATATCTTCTTTATTGCGCATTTTGATGCCAGTCAAGAGTTCAAATGGAGTGTACTTGGTACTCCGGCTTACTGTGCTGTTTAAAACTCTCTGTAGTCTTGCGACATGCCTGAACCACTTAGTAGGTTCCTCTAGAGTAAGCTTTGTCAAAACAGGGATAAGAGTTCGGTGAATCCTTTCAACTTGTCCATTCCCACGAGGCACTCCAGTGGCTATTTGAAGGTGTTGGATACCTTCTTCTTTGCAGTATTCTGTGAAAGCATTTGACGTGAACGCTGAGCCTCTGTCAGATATTATCCTAACAGGATTTCCAAAGGTCTCTTGTTGGTGCTTCAGCTTTTCTAGGGCATCTTCGGCTGCTACAGACTTTACAGGGTAGAGCCAGACAAATTTAGTAAAGGCATCTACAACAGTTAGGATATGTTGGTAATTTTTGTTAGTAAATGGCATGGGCCCTATGAAATCCACGTGATATGTGTTTAGCGGAGCGTCTTCCTTGGGAATTGGATTTAAAAAGCCTTCCTTCCTTCCCGCTTTCTTATTTGCTAAGATACATGGAATGCAGTTAGTGCAGATGACACTTTGTGTCAAGGTGCGCAAGTTTGGAACAAAGAATTCCTGCTTCACTATCTCTTCTGTTTTTTCAACTGAAAAGTGACCCTTTTCATGAGCTAGCTTGACCACTTCAGTCTGCATATCCCTGGGAGCGACTATTAGTTCTCGACCGTTCTCATATTTGTACAGAATGTCATTCTTTGAGAAATATTCATTAGAACCGCTATTCGCTATTAAGGACTTAAGGGTAATGATATGGTCATCTTCACTTTGGGCAACTTTTAGTCTTGCTGTAACAGTGTCATTAATGATGACCATCACAGGATTCCTGCTCAAAGCGTCAACGTGTCGCATTCTTTCCCCTGGTCGGTGAACAATTTCATATTCAAATTCCTCCAGGAGTAAAGCCCATCTTGCTATCCTGGTCACCAGGTCCTTTTTATCCATCGTCTTCTGGAAGGCAGAGCAGTCCGTCACTACTTTAAACTTGTTGCCCATCAAATATACACGCAGTTTTTTCAGTGCTTCCACTACTGCGAGGACTTCTAGCTCATAGCTGCTGTATTTTTCTTCTGCCGGACTAGTCTTTCTAGACATGTAGTGGACAGGATGTAGTTTTCCGTCATCGGCTTCCTGCAGTAATATGGCACCAAATCCGTGCATACTGGCGTCAGTGTGTAGTTCGGTTTTTCTTCCTGGCCTAAAGAGATGTAAAACTGGACTTTCGGCGAGTAGATCCTTGAGTTTCTGATAGGCTTCCTTCTGTTCGTTCCCGAACTCAAATGAACTACCTTTTCTGAGATCACTCAACGGTTTTGCAACTTTTGAGTAACCTGGAATAAACTTTCTGAAGTAGCCTGTGAGGCCAAGGAAACTTTGTACTTGTTTAATGTTGGTTGGAAGGGGAAACTTCTGAACTGCAAGCGTCTTTGCATTTGACGGACGAACCGTCCCATCCTCCACGATGTAACCTAAAAATTCCACAGTGCGCTTTAAGAATTGACATTTCTTTGTTTTAATTTCGAGTCCATAATTAGATGCTGTTTGGAGAACACAATTCAACTTCGCGACACCTTCCGTTTCGTCAGACGACGGAATGATCAAATCATCCATGTAGATGATAACGGTGCCCTCCTTCATCAGATCTCTAAAGATGCTATAAACGTACCTTTGAAAAACACTAGGACTTGTACTGAGTCCAAAGGGTACTTTGAGAAATTCATACTGACCATCTGGTACGATAAATGAAGTATACTTGCGACTGCTCTCCTCTACAGGGACATGAAAAAAACCATTTTTGAGATCTAATGTAGTGAAGACTTTGGCTTCTTGCAATCGGTCCAAGACATCTTCAATGAGAGGTAATGGAAACCTATCTTTGACAAGTTTACGATTCAATTTTCGGTAGTCAACACAAATCCGCGTTGAAAGGTCTCTCTTCTTGACCAGGACAATTGGACTGGCATAGTCTGAAGAACTGGGACGAACGATTCCATCCCTTAACCACTCGTCTATCTGTTTGTTAACCTCTTGCCTTTCGAAAGGTGATAACCGACGGGCTCTTTGATACACTGGAATTTCATCTTCCAAAATTATTTTCATCGAAATGTCAGTAGACTTCGTCTTTCTCGGCTCATAATTAGATATCAGGTCTTCTACGCTTTTCCGAAGACAGCCGTTCTGGATGTGACGAAGATCCAATTCATTTCCTTGTTCACTGCATTCAGCGATTTGTAGCATCCAGTCAACAGATTCCTTCCTTGGAGCCTCAGTTTCATCGAGAAAAGGGAACGATACTCGACTCAAAAATGCTGATCCAATGATAGCTTCATAACATATGTCTTTGGCAGAGACAACCTGGAAGTCAAGTTGACAAACATGCCCGTTTATGTCAACAACATGCCGAAAAGATCCTTTTGTTTTTGCCAGGCCGTTGCCGATTCCAGACAATACAGAGGTGTTACTTGTTAGTGTGGGTGGATTTTTCATTTTCTTGAAGACGTCCTCTCTTAAAATGTTGCGTTTACTACCCGAGTCAAGGAGTGCGACAACCGACAACTCGCCTAGCTTCACTTCTTTCAGGAACTTGTTTAGTTCTACGTCCAGGTAAACCTCTGGCATTTCAGCTCCAACTGCAGTCACATGGATCATGTGACTATCAAGGGCTTTCTCAGGTTTGGGGATCTTATTTTCTGTTTCTGGGAGCCTTTGCTGGTTCTTTCTGGGACAAGCAGGACGAAGATGATCTGGGGAACCACAGTCGTAACATCTGGGTTTCCTCTGTCCAGGATTTCTGTTTTGTCCAGTTGTTGGTCTGTTCCATACAGGCTCAGGCTTGATGTTTTTTGCCCCTCTACCACCAGGATTTTCTTTATTTTTATGATTGCTATAACTTACGGTGTGTCCCCTATAGTCTCTTCTTTGGAAATTACTCCTCGAGAGGCTCTCTCTCAAACTTTCATATTCATCAAACTTTTCTGCAAGTTGATCTGGCTTTTTGAATTGCATCCATTCCTTAAAGAAATTTTCCTCGATTTCTTCCGGAGCTCGGAATTTGAGCTGTTCGGTTATTAATAATTCTACCAGGTCGTCGAAAGTGTTGACCTGCAAGTCTGCTATCCACTCTCGGAAGTAGCAGCTCAGTTCATGGGCATAGTTCCTCCATGTTTTATAAGTGGTTTTAGTGTGACGATAAAACAAGTTTTTCAGTTTTTCTGATGTCACTTTGTACTTCTTAAGAATGATGTTCTTGACGTAATCGAAGTTGTTAGCATTTTCCACGGATTCTCTAGCATGCATGTTTGAGATGTCCGACGGCATTACGTGCAACAAATATGCTACCCAGTCTCGCTTAGGCACCTTCGCCATCTCCGCACGTCTCTCAAAGTCTATGAGAAAAAGTCCCATTTCGTCATTTTTCTCATCAAACTTCGGTATTAATTGAGCGAGGGGTATTCTAGGCTGAGTTTCTTCTGTACGCCCAGGAGGTGCAGCAGGTTGACCAGCTCGAGCTACTTCAAGTTGAAGGCGTTGTAACTCCAACTGAGCTGCCCTTTCTTCTCTTCTTTCTTCCTGAGCCCTTCGATTTGTTTCATCATCTCTTCTTTCTGCCTCCTTTCGATCTTCAATGATTCGGCTCAGAATGCCAGAAACAATTTCTTCGTCGTAGCCGTCACTTTCTAAAATTAGTTTTTTAAGGTCGACGATCTTGCTACCTTCCTGCGGCGTCAAGCCTAATTCATCAACAACTTCTAACAAATCTGCTCTGCGACCTTTGGTCAAGTAAGCCATGACGATTGTGTCGGCAAAAAAGTACCAAATAAAATAATAATGACAGGCGTATATAACCTACCTATAAAGAAAACAGTTACTAGGAGGATTTACTATCCTCAATGGAACTAGTAGTTGGAACTAGTAGTTAGAACTAGTCTCAGGAAAAAATACCGGGAGACATACACGGTCTACCAACGAGAAACACTTCTCACCCAAGACTCTTATTTTCAAGTCAATTTAAACAGAATAATTTAATCCTCAAAGGGGAAACACTTTTCACACACGACTCAATTTTCGAGTCGCAAAAACAGAATATTTTTATTCTCAACGGGGAAACTCTTTTCACCCACGACTCAATTTTCGAGTCAACAAAACAGAATCATTTAATTCTAAACGGGGAAACAGTTTTCACCCACGACTCAATTTTCGAGTCAACAAAACAGAATCATTTAATTCTAAACGGGGAAACAGTTTTCACCCACGACTCAATTTTCGAGTCAATCACCTTTCCACCCACGACTCAATTTTTCGAGTCGGTAAAAACAAAATTATTAAATTCAAATAACGAGTGGAAAGCACAATGACTACCACACACCTCTCCAAGTTCATATGAGCATATAACACATTAAAAATTAAAATAATACAATAAAAAGTATGACGTGGCAAAAATATACTACACGCTATCATCCAACCTCCACCACAACAGAAAACACACGAAGAATAAAAAATAAATAACTAGTCGAATTCAGACGGCATTTTCACAACAAGAGCGCCAGACTAAAGAAAGAGATCCGACTTATTAATTAGAGAACACGATTAGTTTTTAGTATTTGGAGAAGCAAATACGAAATTCCTAAACAATTCGAAGAAAAAATTCTATGTGAGAACACTTTCGTTTCGCCTTCAAAACTCTCTGCGAATCAGTCGCCAAATAGAGAACATTGAAATTAGTTTGTTAAAAACACTTTTAAGGAAATACAGTTGCATGGGAACAAGAACGCTTTTAGTTTTGACATGCAAAATGATTAAAAATAAAAAAAAACAAAGTAATATAATAAAATTAGAAGGAAGAGCACATTTTTCGAATAAACACTTAAGCAGAAATAAAACAGTTAATATAAGTTTAGCTTATCTGAGATTGACGACAAGACACTTCCTGGTTGTGTTTCTTTGTCTTCGGGTCTTTAATGCGTAGTAGATCTACGATGGTGTACTTTTGGTTTGGGTTTCTCCGTCTTCGGGTCTTTACTACGTAGTAGATCTACGATGGTGTATTTCTTCAATCATCTATCAGTCACAGGATTGCAGATTCAAATCCCGGGCTAGAGCGCCCATTTTGTAGGAAAGATCATCAGACTCAATTCCACAAGTGATGAAAAAAGTGATGGAAGCATTGATACCTTTAACAATTTATTTATTGTTGGAAATTACAGTAGCAAGGGGTCTAGGGGATTTTAACAAAATAGAGATTTTAGGTAAATATCTAAGGACAGGGGTTGATGTTGGATGGACATAAACGAAAACAAAAGCTCCGAATAGCGCTAGAGCAACACGTCCGTTTCAAACATTGGAGAGGGGGTAATGACAAAATAGGTGGGAAGAACTCCCTTAGTAAATGTGACGTCATCTTGCGGTCTCCAGTGCTGCCATCTGTTGAAACGCGCCTGGGGGCAAAAACCCCTACATGTATAACGTTGGTGAAAAGATATTTTTTTGTAACGGCTTTTTAGAGTCGATTGGATGCTTCGTTGAAGTGTGGACGGAGTGCAGTGTTCGAATGACGTGTTTAGCCGTTATGTTTAAAACGTATGATGAGAGGTAGTTGTAACGGTGATGTCGCTACCATATTGTAAATAAATTTTTCTTTAATTCTTTTAAAAAGGCTATTTCTTTTATCACGACGTTACAGCTACCTATTAATGGTGGCATGCACTGTGATCGTTCCCATTAAATTGAAGTCTTGGACATCCCGTCCTGATTTGAGAATAAACTGTGGACATCTCGTCCTGTGTTCAGCGAAAATTTGCGTGCGTCCTGCAGCAACGAAGAAGGTCATCCGGTCTGAAGTTTTTGGACATCCCGTCCTCGTGAGTGGAATATTTGCGTGCTTCCTGCAGCAACGAAGAAGGCCATCCGGTCCGAAGTTTGTGGACATCCCGTCCTCGTGAGTGGAGTATTTGCGTGCGTCCTGCAGCAACGAAGAAGGCCATCCGGTCCGAAGTTTGTGGACATCCCGTCCTCGTGAGTGGAGTATTTGCGTGCGTCCTGCAGCAACGAAGGAGGCCATCCGGTCCGAAGTTTGTGGACATCCCGTCCTCGTGAGTGGAGTATTTGCGTGCGTCCGGCAGCAACGAAGGGGCCATCCGGTCCGAAGTTTGTGGACATCCCGTCCTCGTGAGTGGAGTATTTGCGTGCGTCCGGCAGCAACGAAGGGGCCATCCGGTCCGAAGTTTGTGGACATCCCGTCCTTGTGAGTAGAGTATTTGCGTGCGTCCGGCAGCAACGAAGGGGGCCATCCGGTCCGAAGTTTGTGGACATCCCGTCCTCGCGAGTGGAGAATTTGCGTGCGTCCGGCAGCAACGAAGTGGGCCATCCGGTCCGATGTTTTTGGATATCCCGTTCTGTTTCTGTGTATGAAACGTGGCCTGTTACTGCGTGTGTCCAGCAACGAAGCTTAGTCCGGTCAGTAGAATTGGGACATCCCGTCCTGTTCCTGTGTGTGAAACGCGTGTGTGTTCAGCATCGAAAGGGCCATCCGGTCCGAACTTTTTGGGCATCCCGTCCTGTCATCGTCAGCAAAGTCCAGTTCGAACTTTGGGTTCCTGCTCAAGGACTTCCTGTGTACCATCAAGCAACTGTTCCAGATAAGTGGTTTCGGTTTTAAATCTAAAGTTTTATGCACTATTATATTTAATGTACAATTTTACTTCTGTTTTTGTGATAACTTCCATTTATCGTAACAGGTTTCGAAACAAAAAAATTTCTTAATTGCAAATTTTGCTTTTATAATAGAAATTAGTATTGATTTGGAATTTATGTGAAATAGAAATTTAAGAGATTTTAATCGTCGTAGATGATTATTTATCTTAATTAATAATTTAAATTTGTTTTGTATTTGAAATGGTATTTTGATTTAATTTTTTTAATTAATTTTCTTTTGAAGGTCTTTTGGGTTACAAAATTGGTTTTTGTACATTTATTTCTTTTCTATTGTTCTATTGTCTTTGAGTTATATTTCTTGTGGCTTGGCTATAAGGTAAGTCAGAATTCTGGACGGTTTCGGTTTCGAAAAGTTTTCATTTTGTACCTTACGTTATATTTGAGTCCAAAGGGGGAAACTGTTTAGAATTTAATCATGACTTATTTAGTTAAGGGAAAGAAAGAGGACTTGATCAAATTGGTGGAGGAGATAGATTTAGAAATCACCGTAGAAAAATCCATAAAACAGTTAGTTAATCTTATTACTTCAAGTGAGGGATATGATGAAGAATTCACCAAAGCACTTTTTGGTAGAATTATAGAAACTCGAAAGAAAAATGAAGCCTTTGAAGTAGAAGAAAAGCGGAGAATTGAAACCCTTGAAGTGGAAGAAAAGCGGAGAATTGAAGCCCTTGAAGTGGAAGAAAAGCGGAGAATTGAAGACCTTGAAGAAAAGCGGAGAATTGAAGCCCTTGAAGAAAAGCGGAGAATTGAATACCTTGAAGAAAAGCGGAGAATTGAAGACCTCGAAGAAAAGCAGAAAGAACGAGAGTATGAGTTGGAAAAATTGAGAATAGAAGCAACTAGTCAAACCCAGCGAGGTGCAGTTGATAATTCTAGACCAACGAATCGAGACTTGACCAAGATCCTTCCGAAATACGACATGAAAGATGATATGAGTCTTTATTTAATCTTGTTCGAGCGACAGGCAACTTTGCTGTCGCTGGGTAAAGAAATGTGAGTATCTCACCTATTAAGTTTGATCCCCCAAGAGATTGCTCATATAATAGCCCGTGAACCAGCTGACCTAGCTATAAATTCTGATCACATCAAGAATATTCTGTTAAAAAGGTTCAAACTAACACCAGAAAGATTTCGACAGTTATTTAGTTCACACCATAAAGCAGTTGATCGGAACTGGAGGGATTTCTATCATGAATTGTCTACTTATTTCGATGGATGGATTTCAGGTTGTCAGGTCCTTACTTTTGAAAAACTGAGAGATTTGATCATCACAGATCAGATGAAGAAAAAAACACCATCCGAATTCAAAGATATGTATCTCAGAGAATGGACAGAAATAAACTCCCCTACAGATTTGGTGGAACTGTTGGAGAAGTTTGAAGACGTTAGACGAACTGTGAAACGATACCCTGTCTTTGCGAAAGACAAGTTCGAGGTCGCCAAGAGGTGTGCCTATAGAGTCGAGTTCAAAACAAGTTTGAAAAGACCGATAATCCACCAAGGAGAAGCGATACTATAAATGGTAAAGGGATTAAGATAGAACGAAGATTTTCCGAACAAGACCCAAATCCGGAATTCGACCGCAGGAGACAGATGCGGTGTTTTCATTGCAATCAGCCTGGTCATATCCGACCAAATTGTCCAAAGTTGAAGAAACCTTCGGAAACTGTAAATTACATTTCGGACATAGAACCTGAGAAGTACCTGGAACCGTATATCATGAAAGGAAAAATAAACGGTCAGGATATAAATCTACTAAGAGACACCGGAGCGACCATTGACATTGTGTGTCGGAAATTGGTGAATTCAGCTGACATGACGGGTGAACATGTTTGGGTACAGCAACCTTTGGACTCCAGCTCAACTTGCTTACCTCTTGCCGAAGTTTTGGTAGAGTGTGAATTGGGAAAAACACTCACTAAAGCTGCTGTGATTCCAGATGAACTAGACCGCGGACGATATCTTTTAGGGAATCGGACTGCTGCCTTGTTAAAAAGGGAAGATTGTCAATCTGTGGATCAACTAAATGCAGTACTGACAAGGCATCAGAAAAAAGTTAAAGAAAGGGAAGAATCTCAATCTTTAATTAAAGAATCCGAAAAACCTATCCCAGACGAAGAATTTATTACATTGGGAAAAAATGAAATGGAAGCAGGGGAAGTAAGTGACGAGTTCACTCATGTGGCAGAAGATCAAGATATCACTGAATTGTTAAAAGTGGACACTGAGCAGCTAATCAAGGCTCAAGGTGAAGATCAAGAGATGAGCTCTCAAGTTAAACAAATCCAAAATGGAAACCCTCCTAAAGATTTTGAACTTGTGAAAGGCCGACTTTTGGTAAAGATTAAGAAAGACAAGAGTGGTATCGAAAGGAAGCTCATCGTCGTGCCTATAGAGTATCGAGAAAAGATACTGAAATTGTGTCATGAAGGCACGTCAGGTCATCTTGGGACCACCAAGACCAAAGACAGAATGACCAAGTACTTTTTCTGGAAAAACTGTTACAAAGAAGCAGAGGACTTCGTGAAGGCTTGCGATTCCTGTCAGAGAGCTGGAAAGGCAAGGGACAAGAAAAAAGCGCCCATGACTCTTGTTCCAGTGATTACTGAAGTTTTTTCCCGTATTAATATTGACGCTGTAGGACCTTTGCCCGTGACGGACTCAGGCCAAAGATACCTGATTACGGCAATGTGTATGTCGTCGAAGTACCCAGATGCTGTGGCAGTACCAAACATAACATCTAGATCCGTAATTAATGCTCTCCTTCAGATTTTTAGTCGAATGGGTTTTCCTAAGGAGATTCAACACGACCAGGGAACCTCGTTTATGAGCGAACTCACATCGGAATTTTTTGAACGTTTCGGCATCAAGGTGGTACTTAGCTCTGTGTATCATCTCCAGAGCAATCCGGTAGAAAGGTTTCATCGAACCCTGAAACGGATTTTGAGAGTTTTGTGTACCGAAGAAGGACCAGATTGGGAGAAGCATGTCCATGCAGTCTTGTTCGCCTTAAGGACAGTTACTCATGAATCCACCGGATTCAGTTCAGCTGAATTGGTTCATGGAAAAAACTTACGGACTTCCGTCACTCTTCTGTATGAAAACTGGTTACAGCCGGAAGAAGGAAATGCTTCAGTTGTTGAATATATCCTCAATCTTCTCAGAAGATTGGAAAAATGTCGCTGCCTAGCCATTGAAAATATGGAGGAAGCTGCCAAGAAAAGAAAAAAATGGTACGACAAAAATACCGTGAAACGTGAATTCAATGTTGGAGATAAAGTACTGGTACTGGCACCCTCACCTGTAAATAAGTTAGCGGTTCAATTTAATGGTCCTGGGACCATTGAAAGCAAGATTTCGGAGACGAACTACTTTGTTGCCCTGCCTAACCGGAAAAATTCGTCACAAATCTACCATGTAAATCTTTTAAAACCTTACTACCAGAGGCCGGAATTCATAAATCTGGTCACTACTTGTGAGGATGAAGAATCAGAGTTGGAAGAAGAATTCCCGCCCGTGGAAAACAATCCCAATATTTTTTATCTCGAGGAGATATTGAGAAACAGTGAAGTGAAAGGAAGACTGGATGACGACCAGATTGACCAGCTCAGTTGTATTATATGTAAATATTCCAATTGTTTCTCAAACGTGCCTGGCCTCACAGATCGTATCCAGTTTGATATCGAACTTTCTGAAATAAAGCCCCTCTGTGCGAAGCCATATCGAATGTCGGTCCGACATTCGCAGATCTTGAAAGCCGAAAAGGAATGTGCCGCTATTGTGTTTGCTGTCAAGAAGCAACGATGCTACCTGGATGGACCTACCAAGTTCTTTATCCAAACTGATCATAATCCTCTAGTATGGTTAAAAAAGAACTCTGGGGTAAATCCACGTCTCATGAGATGGGCTCTTGCATTGCAGCCCTGGAACTATGAGGTAATCCATCGTCAGGGCAGAAAACACCAGAATGCTGACAGCCTTAGCCGACTGTTCTGAGTTACCAAAATGTCCTTTGAGTTTATTTTTATTGTTTTTTTAGGTAACTTGGCAGTTGTATATATGTTTGTAAATATTTGTATGAAATTTTGTAGAATTTAGTTGTTTTTTTTGAAAAGTTATGGTAACTTTTTACAGGGTAAAAAGTTATTCTAAGGGGGGAAGAGTTGTAACGTACACTTCCGGAATATCTTTTAAATGTTATGATAATATTTCTTTTTCCTTATTCCAAGATATTGTGATACTTCCTGTGTTTATTTATACTTCTTATTACTCTTGGAAAGGATATCTTTTCTTTTGACATATTTATGTGAGCTTAAATGGTTTTCCCGGAAGTTCATTTTTTTTCTTTTATATGTATAACGTTGGTGAAAAGATATTTTTTTGTAACGGCTTTTTAGAGTCGATTGGATGCTTCGTTGAAGTGTGGACGGAGTGCAGTGTTCGAATGGCGTGTTTAGCCGTTATGTTTAAAACGTATGATGAGAGGTAGTTGTAACGGTGATGTCGCTACCATATTGTAAATAAATTTTTCTTTAATTCTTTTAAAAAGGCTATTTCTTTTATCACGACGTTACACTTCCCTTTGTGTCTGGCAATTGAGCTCAGAGATGCGATAAACCGTTCTGTGCGTTTTCAGGAACGATTTTCCCGTCGACACAGCTGGAGTGCCGTCGGTTCCCTAATCCCATGTCCGGAATGGAGATTAGCTTTTGGGAACTCAAGTCGGCATTACAGACGGTTTTTGCATTTGTGTGGGGGTGTCTTCAGTTCTGTTAAGGACATAAACATCTCTTGCCAGGGCTCGGAATTCACCCCCTCCCGTTCGCAGCTGAGGACCCAAGAGAACGGGGTAATGGTAATTTTTAGTTAACGTCGTACTAGAGCAACACAACGGGCTATTGACGACGGTCCGGGATCAGTCCCTTAAGGGAAAGATCCGAGGACAGCATCTCGTAATTTTGAACCACGGTCAGATGACGAAGCAACACCTGAGCTGGCACCCCACTCTCCAAACTTCCACGCCAACTCAACGTGAGGACTTTCGGCCACGACAGATTGAAGGTACACCAGCCGCCTTTACACCCTACGCTTACAAACATCCATGCCCGGACTCGAACCAGGAACCTTCCGATCTAGATGCTAACACCTTAACCACTATACCGGTTGGTCGGCCCAAGAGAACGGGAATTTGAGAAGGAGATGGCTGTGCCTTAACTTACTTGTAAATATTTTAAGTATCTAAATAAATAGTTTAATTTTAAACCAGCTGTCCGTCTAATTCTTACATGACGGTACAACGTATGGTGTAGAGGCGGTTGGTACACCTTAAATCTGTCGTGACCGAAAGTTCTCACGCCGGGTTGGTCAAAATGACGTGGTGTCGTCCTCGGATCTTTACCTTAAGGGATTGACCGTCAGCAGCCCCAGTACGACGTTAATTAAAAGTACCATACCCATAACAAAGTTGAAATGGGCGATGTGTTGTAGGTTTTACACTAGATGGAAAGTGGTAATCTGACCACCGCCATTCGAATGAAGTCGCTGTCACGAAAGGTCACGGTGATTGCGAGTTCGATTCCAACTAAAATCCGTCGTGTACAAAGCGGGCTGGTGCACGTTAAGTCTGTTGTGGCCTCAAATGTCTACGTTGGGATGGCGTGGAAATGTGGGGTTGGGCGCCAAATCAGTCGTCATCTGACCGTGGTTCAAAATGACATGGTGTTGTCTTCGGATCTTTCCCGTTGGATTGATCCCGTAACGTCGTGAATAGCCCGTTGCGTTGATTGAAATAACTACTTATTGAAACGATGTGTTGATTGAAATACCTACGTTATTGAAACGACGTGGTAATTAAAATACCTACCTCGAAACTAGGAACTGTGCACTTGGTTGAGTTTTAAGAGACAAAACCTGAGGAACAATGGTGTTCAAACAAAATTTTGCTTGTTCAGAAAACTTTATATCACATCGTATGTGTGTGATCCTAGAATACTTACATTCATTTCAAATCCTAGTTACCAAGAATGAAACTTGTACTGGGTGTGCATAGTTAGGAACAGGAATTCTGCTACAACCCAAGACAGACAAAAAAAACACTCTTTTATTTGCTTTTTTTTTCTGAATAAACATCTATTATAACAACAAAACATTAAAGAATATTCAATCGGTGTAACAGTTCTAAACATAAACAAATCCTTTAAAAATAAATGTACAGTACAAACAACGAAACTCGAACTCAGGTAAGTACAGCTATAAAATGTCACCGTTTGCTATTAAAAAAATATATCCATCCTCTCGGTAAAGTGGGGTAGCTCAAAAAAGATATGGTCCCATGCACATTGAAAGCCACAGTGTACAGCCACACGGACTCGCGAACGAACGGTACTGCGTCATGCACCGTGACAGGTTTCCAACTGTGTTCCGACGAACACAACACTTGGATCATTTCCCCACGACACCAACCTCCCGTGGGTGCGAGCACGGTCCCATTGTTGCGACCTGCTGCGGTGACTAGACGAATGGCCATGCCTGCACTTGCTGTCGTAATAAGTTGGCACAGGGAGATGAACACCACGATCTGTAAAGTGTCTAAACACTTGCGGTGACGACATTCGCATCGAACAAAGCAACCACGTGGCATGAAGAGCCAAAGAAACGGTCATCCACCGACACGGGACGAGACCTTCGTGTTCTGACGAGTGTAGGCTGTGGCGAGTCGGTTCGGTGCAGGAAGCAACGATCAACCTTCCAGAGAGCAGCATGACGCCTCACGGTTTGCCGGCGGGTGCGTGAAGTTCGCGGCGCAAGCAGACTAATCTGACGCAATTGCACTTTTGCCTACACGTTGAGGCTCTTGATAGTGACGACGAAACTGGAGTCCCGGACCGCCATCTTGTCGGGGTGGTATCGGTGCAGGTGCCGGATGCCGCAGTCGATGGGGCAGTCCGTGGGCGGCCGGCGCCTGATGATGATGGAAGGTGCGAAGGGGGGCGCCCCGCACGACGACGAGTCCGGGTCGCTGGAGTCATTAGAGAACGGGTCGCAGTCGTGGGGCAGCGAGGAGGCGGGGCTGCACAGCGCCGGGGCGTCCTCCTCCAGGTCGAAGTCCGCCATGTCCTGGGAGGTGGAGGTGTCGCCGCTGGAGGGCGCCCTCCGCAGGTGGCGCGGGGACGCGGAGGAGCGCGACAGGGTCAGGTTGGGCATCGACTGCGCGTACGCCCTGCGGGCGAGGGGCGTCGCGGCATTCTCGGGCGTCGAGGGGCTCGTGGCTATCACAAGGCTGGACTTGAACTCGGAGGGCGCCTCCACCAGCGTGGGCGGGTAGCTGAGGGGCGCCTCGTGGAAGCTGGGCCCCTCCCTCAAATCACAACACGCTTTGATCACAGAGAGTGGTTGTCCGTCCGTCCTCCCCAGGGGGATGTTGGAGAGTGACTTGAACAGGTGGCTGCGGCGGTGGCTGCGGGTGGGCAGCGTGTGGAACACGACGTCTCTCTTGTGGCGGTGGTGCAAGAGGTAGGGCACGTGCACCTCCACGATGCAGGTGTCGTCTTTCTTGTGGACCGGGGGGTCCCCGAAGTTGGGGCCGATCGTCAGCGTGATGCCGTCAGAGGAGAAGTTGTGGCACACGAACCGCCTCTCGGACAGAGGGGTGCTCATCTTCGAGGAGCCGCCCTGCTCCAACTCGCGGTGGTCCAAGGGCTCGAGCCCCGCCGCGCCCTCGACCAGGTGGGGCTGCGAGTAAGGCGGCGGGGGGCCCCACAGGTAGCGTGGGATCTCGGCGAAGTGGGGCTCCACCAGAGTGTAGGGCTGCGCGTAGCGGGGGTTCAGGTGCAGGTGGTGGAAGACGGCGTCGTTCGAGCGCGTCCGCCTGTGGCCCCCGTGGGCGCGGGGCCCGAAGCGGACCGGGGGCAGCCGGGGCCGGAAGATGTGGATGCACTCGCTGCGCCACGGGCCCCCGGGTTCGGGGGGCGGCTCCTCGGCCTGCTCCCCCCTCGACATCAGCCTGCCCATCAAGTGGGGCGCGTCCTGCTGCTGCCTCCTCTGCTGCGTCCGGGGCCAGGGTAGCCAGTTCCAGGGGCGGCGGCTGACGCCGGGCGTCTCCGGGGTGGGTGCGGGGGGCTCCTCCTCCGGGTGCAGCATGGCGTTGTGGGCGGCCAGGAACCTGTAGTCGAGCATCTCCCACAGCTGCCAGGGGTAGAGCTCGTCGTAGCAGCCGCACACGCTGTGGTGGGAGTGACGCTGGTACAGGAAACGTCGACGCAACTCCAACTGAAAAAGGCAACACGGTGAGTTCTCCCTCCATGACAAAACACACTCGTGACGCGAGTACCCATATTGGATTGACGAATGAATGAAGCAGACATATATTGGAAGAATGGTCTGGTTTCTATGGCACAACTAGCCTATTAGCGGACAAACTGCGACAAACGTTTTTTTTTTTTTAATGAGGCGTTCACAACTGGATGACGTGTCCACTTTATAACATTTTGAGATAAAGTTTCTTCTGGTGTGTACTTTTCCTATTCGCTGGGCTTTTCTTTTGCCATCTCTCGGGAACCAAAGCAGCCACAGATGCGATTCAAAGAGACGCTAAAAAGATTCGAACCTAAAGGAGTTCGGGGGCGTGATTATCAGAATTTAACCAGGAAATGGACTCGATCCACTCTAGTTCTGAACGCCTCATATATGCACTCAATAGAAAAACACAGATAAAGTGATAAAACGATCATCTAAAATTTATGTCTGCGAATGACCTAAAAAAGACTAAGTTAAAACATTTCAAAAGTTGAAAAACGTACATATAAGTGGGTAATTAACTAACATCTCCCTGGAGCAACAGAAAGGACTATTGGCGACGGTTCGGTATCAACCCCCGTAATGTAAATATAGCAGTGAAGTATTTTCAACACAAAGAAAGGCATGCGATTGTTAAAATCCTTTAAATAGAAAAGAGATAGTACAGTTTAAAATATATAAGGCTCGTGAAAACGTTTCTGAATAAAAAATAATAATATATGACTGAATGATATTCGATGAAATATGTGGATGGGACAGAGGAAGTTCGAACGATACGTTGGTCACGTTCGTGAACGCGAATAAATCGCAACCTTTGTACGAGTTAATTGAACAGATCATTCGGAATTCTTTCAGTTTTTTTTTCAGGTGTGAAAACTAGCCGTGCCAAAAACGCAGAGTGCCATACGAGCAAGTAACGGAGTTCGAACGAACGGGGCCGCATGATCGGCCTACGTGAGGGTGGACTTTCGTGTCATGAAATCGCCACTCGCACGGGGCCACAGCAGTGATGCGTGTCTGGAAGAGATGGACCTTGGAGAACCGGACGAGTCTAAACCCCGGCGGTGGGCCACGAAATATGACGTTACTACAGGACGACAGACACCTCACCCGCATGGCGGTGACGCACCGTACAGCATCCTCTCGTTCATTGACAAAACATTGGAGCACGTCTACAGGTATCTCATTGTCTGCCCCTACGACGTATTCGTATTCCACGACGTATTCGTCAACGTATTCTGCGTCATGGGATACGTGCAAAGATTTCTCTGCGCAGGATTTGCCTTGACGCTGAACCACCGTCACCTCCGGCTACAATGGGCTCACCAACACAGCCAATGGCAACAAGTTGTCTTCACAGATGAGTCCCGACACAATCTGGACAATAACAATGGACGCGTACTCATCAGACGCTTTAGAAGTGACATTCAGATGACATGGCTACCTGACATTCAGAATCTATGATTGGAAGCCACGACGCGTACAGGTGCTCTCATCGCTGCTTTGTGGCAGCTGCACACAAGATACTAATTTTCGCATCCTTTTTGTTTGATTGCTCTGTAAATTTAAACGTTTATTTAAACCACTCTAAGTAATTCGTGGAAGAAATGTAATTTATTTCTGATGATTATTCTTTCAGTGTTGCCATTTTCACAAACAGTAGTGTATCTAAACTAGGTACTGAGCAAAAGGATGTGCAATATTTCTTTCCACCCCGGAGACATTGTGAATAATGTAGAACGCATGATCCTACTTCAGGCTTTCCAAAAAAAATTCCCCCTTTTTTTTTTCAAAACGATAACATACAATTTTAGTTCTCGTGCAAAAATGTTGCTTAAAATCCCTACGAGAGAAAAATGATTGGATTTGAAAAGGAAGCTGTCAAGATCTATTCACAAATTGCCAAACCTCCGCCTCTATACACCGCACAGACAAAATAAAATCAGTTTTGCAAAGAAAAAGGTCTGTATATTAAGATTAAATTAAGTATGCACAATTTGAATCTGTTTACGCCCGCCGGAATTGTACGCGTTTGAAGACAACATTTGAAGGACACGCGTGTCATTTCCGATGCACTATTTCGCCATCTCCCAACTGTAGGGTATGACTCGGTTATGCGCCGAAGCATAACTATGCACACATAACCGTGAAATGACGCAAGTACTCATTACGATACATATTCTATGGAAGAAAACATGTTTATTTCGCTTACTTGGTGTAAAAAAAAAGTATATTTTGAAACCAAATAGACGTTACTGTATACAACCATTTATTAATTATTATTTAGATTCTATTTGTATAAGAAAACAAGGTACTTGAGACTGGAGAAGCGTGTGCGGCGAGCTGCGGCGCCGTGGGGAACTGCGGTACAAATTTCACGAGCGGCGCCGGAAGCATGTGTAAACTACTCCATTGGATCTCATACCGCACTTGCGTGGCGGCAGCGGCGCAACGTTGAAAAACCGGATGTGTGCACCACCGGGCCTTAGCAGATGGGATGTGTCATTCCTTGTGGTGTGCTCTATGGATTCGGTCGTCTGTGAGTACCGTTAAAGTTATGCGGTCTGTGTTATAATTAACCCTTAACTGCTGTGTCACAAACCGTCTCGTAACTAGTGTGGAGGGGTCTCTCAGACCTCGCTCACTGAAGTGCGTATAAAGTTGATTAATATAATATATTAATGAAAGAGATTCTTCAGATAATTATTATTTATACATTTTAAATTTAGATAGTTCAATTCTTAATATGAAATACATTTAATATTACTATATAAGTTAAGTAGATTCCATGTCTCTTCAGGCTCAGCTTTCGGATCTAATTTTGCAAGGCGTTTCAAACCTGGAAACTATGTTGTGTTTTGGTGTTCTAACAGCACGATTGGGTTTCCCCCAAGGCATCCCATTTGAAGTTATTTTTTTCGTAGAAATATTATTCTTGCGAGACTGTCTTCATATCTTCATCTGCCTAAATTTCCGAAACCGTTTCGTGTTCGCTTTTAATAAAATCCAAAATTTCACTGTCCCAGTACTCTATTTCCGACCCATTATCAACACTATCCCGAGTTTCTTTTTGTGTAAGATACACAGGTCGTTTTTTAGTAAAGTGTGTTGCCATTTTAGGCTCTCTGCCGAAATTCCCTACTCCAACTTAGACGATTTCATTCAACAAGAACGGTAACGCAAATGCTGTGAAGGGGTCTAAGAGACCACGCGGGAAATGCAAATAGTGTAAAACACGAAATAGTTGGGGCAGCCAAAGCAGTCTTGGAATGTGGTTTCTGTTGGACGAAGTAGGAAGGTACTGAATAGGAGAGGGACCCATATTCACTTTAAGGAGGGGTGGAAACGACCTCTCAAAAATGACTCGGGGTCTGTGAGACCCACGGCAGAAGTTAAAGGTTAAAGTTTTGTTGAGTGAAATTGTTTTGTGTTTGTATATTCGTCATCCACTCAGTCTGGAGTGCATTGAGTGTAACAGAGTCATAGAAACGGACTCTTCGACGCAGGTAAAGTAGAGAGTGGGGTGTCACCTGCTCCCAGTAGAGTCTCTTCTTCTCGTGGCTGAGCAGCTGGTAGACGAGCATGGAGCAGGAGATGCAGAGCAGGATGCCCAGCACGGAGAAGCTGAAGAGCGCGCGCAGACACGAGTAGAGGCTGCCGTGCACCACCTCGCAGTTGGGGGTGGTGTTAAACACGAAGCGGTGAGCTGAAAAAAAAAAGTCATTCAATCCACTTCCACTCATCATCAATCTTCTCATGAAATAGACGGGAAAAGAATAAGAACGTAAATTTTGTGTTCGTAGGGAACATTTGACCAACGAACGTAGATCAGGTCTCAATCTCATCAAGAGACTCGTCAGACCATTTAGGTAGTGTTATATATCATGTAAATATAATCCGGCAACGAGCTTGTGAAGAAGCGGATCTGTAATCATAGCTTTTGTATATAGTTCCAGAATTCGGTCTTGTAGAGCATTCGACTGCATACGTGTATATATCATCCATCATCTGATTGAACCTAATAAAGGTCTTTATTTTCTAAGCTGCTTCGTTCTTCTTAACAAGGGAAGAATCCCTACTGATCTACCAAGAGGGATTGGAGTGGCCTGTTTCCGCTTATTAACCGGACATGACTATCTCCAACAACACCTACATAAGATTGGGGTGGCTACCTTCCCGATCTGTCCGCTTTGTAGCGATGGTTTTATGAACAGACAACACCTTGCGGAGTGCTCTAGTTTACAGGACATTGACACCAGGGATACTTCTCCCCAAGGACTTTATTCGCTATATTGGACGGCAAGACAGCGTATGGCCAAAAGGCCTTGAGCTGGGCGTAGGATTAAAAAAAAATATTATCCTGAACTCCACTCAGAACACAACAGGTAGGTATTTAATTAACGTCACCAGGAGCAACACGGCGAGCTATTGATGACGATACCGAATCAGTCGCGAATAAAATGATCCCAGGGCGACACCTCATTTGCGCGGTCAGATGACGGGGTCAACACCTGAACTGGCACCCTACTGTCCAAAAACGTGAGGCCATGGCAGATTCAACGTGCATCAGACTGTCTAGCCGGACCTATTCTCGAACCCAAGGTTTGATAAACCGCTCCTCTTACAATCAAGTTACCTTAGGCTAATTAGGATACAACTCCTACCTTCTTGCACGTTGTGGTCCCCAATGGCAGACACACACATGCACGTCTTGGCCTGTGGGGTGTAGACGCACTCGTGCAGCGTCTGCAGCCGGTTCATGTGGACGACGGTGGTGGTGACGGTGATGACGACGCACAGGAGGGCGCACACCAGGCAGCAGCC
Organism: Metellina segmentata; assembly: GCA_947359465.1. Classification (NCBI taxonomy): domain Eukaryota; kingdom Metazoa; phylum Arthropoda; class Arachnida; order Araneae; family Tetragnathidae; genus Metellina; species Metellina segmentata. Next base: position 14,795,094 of record OX375879.1, on the reverse strand, counting down.
ACCGGCCATCTTCAGCTGGGGGAGAAAGGGAACATGTCAATAACAGTCGCCACCTCATCTTACAACAAGACTTCCAACCGCGACACATGCTTCTATTGGCCCCCCACATTCGACTGCCCAAAGACTGTTCAGGTATGTAGATCTATCTGTTCAAATAATCTCAAAAACTGCAGATTTTTCAAAATCGCACGAACTTGCTAGGTTTGGAATGAAGTCATTCATTCGGACCTTAAAATTAAACCCGTAGCTGAATTCCTACAGCATCTTTCGGCAGAGAACTACCTCATGTTCCCAACGAATTACTTAGGTCCACTACCACCTTTACAAACACCATGGCGGTATGTTTCGTTTGGATCCTGAACCCTTTATGACTTCAATTCCTCTCATTTCTCCCCTTCAACCTGATTTTTGCAATTTACAGGACCTCGTTCTGTGGCCGCCAATGTAAGTTTGGTGCATAGGACTCCACTCATTTTTTAATCTAACAGAGAAAACCTCTATTAAGTTTAAATCCTTCACTTCTATTTGACTTCTTCAGTGCCGATGCGGATCTTCGGCCCGCATATTCGATCGCCGAAGTTGAGCACCTTCGGTTACGAACAGCAACTTGGGACCACCAGGGGGCTGTCTAAACCCGAGGGTGCGTTCAAAATGTTGTCTCATTAAGTTAATCTAGCTCCCTCCACCTCTATTTCTATTAAAATATATTTCATTCATGCAATTTCTGATTTTTCCTTTTTTTCGGTGACAAAATGAGCTGCTTCACAGCGGTGCTCCGTAAGTGATGTGTCCAGTCCACAAACGCTGTTTAGTTCCTTCTAGATGACTGGGTCCCAAGTCTATTCACTCTCGTCCGTAATCGTTTTGTGCGTATTTTAATAACGTATACGTATAATACATACACGGTACGTATTTTAATTAACGTCGCACTGGAGCAACACAACGGGCTTTTGGCGACGGTAAGGATCTAACCCGAAGATCGCAATTGCTTTGTTTTGTACCGGTCGATCTCGCTGCCCCACATCTGGAATTCAGATCACCCTCAAAAACCAGCTGTCAACATCCGCATCATCTTGGGCCCACTGTAAGAAAAATGCACTTATTTCGTTTTCAAAACTAATTTTTCGTTCCGTTTCCTTCTGTTGGATTTGTAATTATTTCCCTCGACCTATATTGTCTAGAACACATGTGGAGAGTTCTGTTCTCTAAATTGTGGTTCAGCCGATCACAGTTGCAATGAGAGATATATCAGAAGAAGGAATATTAGGAAGGAACGATGGCTCACCAAAAAGGCATATCTGTTTCTTCTCTTAGCAAAGCACATCAGAATGAGGCCCGTTATAATGAACTGTAAAAAAAAGAGCAAAAGTCAAATTGGGTTCTCACAAGACAGAAACACTGATTGTCATTTGAATAAGAATGCGTAACATTTGCGATCGGAACATTTCTTCAGAATGCAATTAAGAAACGTCGAACAATTTAAAACTTAAATTATTTTTTACACCAGTTGTTCCAAATGGCCTTTTATTTAAATAGAATTCTGACTCAAAGCTCTCATGACAATTCTGGTGACGAACGTTGTGAAATGACACCGTTTTAAAAAGGTTCGTTTCAAAATGGCGAAAATAATGATGAACAAGAAGTTTTAGGAAATTTACTATATAGTAGAGGGGTGTTTAACCTTATACCTTTCCTGGGCCACATTGGAAGAAGACGAGTTGTTTTGGACCACACATAAAATACGCTAACACTAACGATAGCAAAACACGTAGAATATATAGGGTGTCCCTGAATTCATGGGCCAAACTTTAAGGATAAGTAAAATACATATAAAGAAGCATTTTTTTGTATAGCAACATGGGGTCGGAAATGAAAAGTGCAGGTGGAAAAACAAGAAATGCTGAGGAAATGAAAAAAAGCTATTTACTTACATAATATTACAGTAACTGCTCAAATGTGTCAACACCAACATCGATACAGGCCTGGTAGTGCCTAGCATGTGATTGGCGTACTCTTTCGAAGATACCAGGTGTTTCACAAACTGTTGCATCAGCGTCAAGTTTTGCAATGAGGTCCTCATCAGAATCAATTCGAGTCTCGCAGACGAGTGCCTTTAAGTGTCCCCATAAGAAAAAATCGATATTTGATAAATCTGGTGAACGTGCTGGCCAAGCGACTGGTCCACCTCGTCCAATCCATCGAGTGTCAAAGATGGCATTGAGGTAACTACGCACATTATTGCAGGAATGAACTGGAGCCCCATCGTGCTGAAACCACATAGTATTTCGAACAGCAATATCGTTTGCAGCTCATGTAATTCCATTCAAACTCAATAAAATTGTTTTGCAGACAATTTGATAATGCAAACTAAATAAACTTCTACTATTCAATATTTTTATACCCGAAAATTCATCTTTTTTCTTTTTTAGCTACGTCACTAAACGTTTCTATCGTCTGCTCTAAAAATATTATGTAAGTAAAGATATTTTTTTTTTCATTTCCTCAGCATTTATTGTTTTTCCACCTGCATTTCCCGTGTTGCTATACAAAAAATGCTTCTTTATACGTATTTTACTTACTCTTAAAGTTTGGCCCATGAATTTAGGGACACCCTGTATAGCTAACATATTTTCAGCAATTTAAACCATTAATTTCTGAATTTTTTATTATAAAAGTAAAAGACAAGACAAGCGATATGAAATAAGTGAGATGTTTGACATTGTTTTTTAAGATACTGATGCTTCGATATTTGGCTCGATAGAAGTAGTACACAGTTGCAATTTTCAATAAGTTCTCAAAGTGCTTGTCAGATATTTTGGTTCTAGTTTTATTCTCTGTGTGCTTCATCCTTGAGAAGTAACTATTCGCATGGTCGGCAATTTTGAATAAATACAATTATTTGAGAAACATTTTATGAATATCTCATTGCTAAAGAACGTGTCAAATTCAAAAATTCATCGCTTATAAATTAATAGCTTGTTAAAATTGAATTGACATACTTGTCAACTTTGAAAAGCGTACATCAGTGTAACTTTTGCGCGAGCGCCCCTTGCCATAAAACACAACATAAATACATGAATTAATGTGTATTAGAAAAAATATCCGTATGTGTCACGATAACTAACTGTCACATTCCTACAATTTAAACTTGTGTCAGGGTTACAGATCATTGGTGTTCATAAAGCTCATTTACAAGTAGATGAAAGAAAAAAAATTAATGTTCTATTTACAAAGTTGTTTTAGTTAGTGTTTTATCCAGAAGAGGAGGTTGCAGACAAAATCAATGAAGTTGTAGTAGCTGTTTTGGTCTTTAATAATCTCTGCACTGAATTTCTGCTCAAAACATGGTTTGGGGGGGTTTCGTGTCTTTAACACCAAACAAACTTTCCAACGTTTTTTGTTAGAAATTAGAGAACGGTATTCAGTTCTGTTCTTTCTGTGTTTGGCTGAAGATTCTCTCGCATTCTGCATCATTAGAATGGGGGAAGGAACAGAATAGAAAGGGCATAATTTTGGCCAATCTGGCGAATTTTAGAAGTCCATCAGCCCTTCTTATTTTACCTATTTCAACCCACTGCACGTCAATACTATTATCTCTTCAATTATCACAGATAAATGCTGAATACAACAAAACTCATTTTCCAACTCATCCATTGCTTCGTCTTTGCACTCATTAAGTCGGAATAAAAAATATTAGTGGATGGTTGCATAGAATGAAATAGTATTTCGATTGCTCGATCGAAATATTAAAAATCCGTAGGAAAAGCAGACCCATCCGTAAATCAGTAAAATTAAATGGAAATACGTAAAAATTATGAATAATTCGTAAAAGTTGGCAAGTATGTAATTAGTATTATTAATGGTAATTTTAGTCGCAATCTCCTTAAGTTTGTAAGTTTCTGGTTTTTTGTTTGGCCACACTCATAGCCGTCCTGGGCCACTTGCGGCCCGCGGGTTGGCCATGCCTGATTTAGAATGAATGGCTCAGGATCGCAGCGACAAGGGGCTTAAGCCCCTCTCAGACCATGTAAAAAGCACACAAAAAACGTTTTCTCTTTTATAATTTCCATATAATTCTGAATATTAAAGGTACAGTTCAGGAAAAAGAACAAACCACCTCCTTTATTTCGAGCACTAGAGCATACTCAAAGGTATCCCTCAATAGGGAATACCGTCCTCTACAAATAACTCCAAAACTGTATAGGGGCGTCTTGATATCAAATTTTGCACAAACAACGAAATTTCGAATGGAAACACCGTGTTTTGATGTCATAATCACATTCTGCATCGTTGAATTAGTCTAAATATGAAATATCGTGACTTTACAATCTTTAAATCTAGATATTCAATCCTAAAGTTTGTGTCAATTTAAGGGATCATCTCCACATAGAAAGTCACTATTCGTAGATCGAGATTAATTGTAGATTTCACTACCCGAGTTTCAAATTTGAAAACTATATCAAATGACTTTTTCAGTGATCCAAGAATCGCTATATTTTTTACGCAAGTGCAACGATTTCAGAACTATATTATGATAGTTACTATGCAAGTGAAAACGATCCACGGTTTGTCGGACGTTTTTTAAATTTTTGGATGAACTCTAAATGTGCAATAATGAGGAAAATTTAATGTAGCGTAATAACAAATAAGAATGAGCGGAAATTTTGCATATCCATACTAGAAGTTCTGAATCGATTTCCATCAAAATATTGGGTTGGAAAATAATTCGTTCGGTTTTTCTGTTGAGCAGAATATCTTTTATCCACAATCTCTATTGCACAGCGCAAATGCGCAACTAACTAGCTCACGTGACGTCAATAGCATGTAATTTGCATATGCACGACGGGTAACTTAGATTATTATGCGAGCTGCGAGCTTGTAAATATGGAAGAAAAAAGAACGTTCATTTTCGCCACATATTACTATTTTATTTATTAAAAAAAAAAAAAGGTAAAAAAGCTGCAGAAGTGCATAAAAAGATTTCCAATGTGCCTTAACAGAACGTATGTGTCAAAAGTGGGTTCACCAAGTTCTGTTCCGGTGATTTTGAACACGTGCCCCGCTCCGGCGCCCAACGGACATTGGCTCAGCCGTAATAAAAGCCCCCCTTTTTGGTTAGAACATTTGAAGCTATCACAGCAAGAGTGGCCTCACCCTCCAACATACTTAGTAGAAATAAATGCAATTTCTATGGCATCCTTTTTTTCTCATAACTTTTAAATCCACGATTTGATTTGAGATTCTAAAAACTTGTTCCCTCTTGATCAGATAACCTCATTTCGTTTCGGCATTACCTGTCGCGAATGAGTTACTGGTGACCATTCATCTCTACTATTATGAAAGGAAGTGTTTCTATGCACGCAATGTCCTGACGAATCTATGGCACTTACAATAGTGAAATTTGGCACACAGGTTAGTCCCAATTTTTGCGATTTTTGTGTGGTGCTTGAATTTTAAAATTGAATCTAGAACATTTTAAAATGAATTTATTAGTTTTTTTCACCTTTCGTTCTTTTTTCCGGAATGTGATGTCACCGCTACCTCAAAAGAAGAAGAAACGGATTTTGCGATTTTCGACCTATGACGTCACAAGCGTTTTTCGTCTTAATGCCTTTGAAACCATGCCAATTTTTTCCGATTCTAGTATTCTTCTTTTGACCTACGTTGTTGATAATAGCCTCTTCGAGGCCATCACAGCGTTGCGTGTGCAGTTCGTTTGTGAAGCAAACCAAATGGGAATACGTAGCAATCACCCGGGGTTGGCGAGGGTCATCGAACAGTGGTCACGCCTGACCCCACGAAAAGAACTGTCACGGGCAACGCCGTGCTGGCCATGCAGTGGCTAGTGTTTACACTAAAAGCAACATTTATTTAATTTCACAGAGGCTATCGTGTTCCCTAAAAATGCGCGGTGAGTTTGGATGCGCATGCGCTTGAGAAAAGAAGGCGTGTCTTACCACCACTCCGGGCACGTAGGTGGGAATGGTCTCGAAGAACTGCAGCGAGGAGGTGTAGGACCGCAGGAGGAGGTAGATGACGATGAAGATGACGCCGTGACAGACGGACAAGCCCCCGCAAACCAGACATGCCACCACGTATTTCCTCATCCACGCCTTCCACCACGGACCATTGCTGGGGCTGCTTCCTGAAACACGCACCGACATTACTCAAAGGACACAAACACGCACTTCACCACCAAGTTATATAGGATGGTACAAAGATATATGTGACGGACCACTGTACATAGGTGATGGTGGGCCCTGGTACACAGTTAGAGAAGGAGGACAACATTACAAAGGCAGAAGTCCTCAGTAATAGGCAATACGATAGGGCATAATACGGAATTATATGACGGATAACAGAACAAAGTTATATGACGGACCACGGTACAAAGGTAGATGGCGGGCCCTGGTACCCAGTTAGAGAAAGAGGACCACATTACAAAGGCAGAAAGTCTCAGTAACAGGTTATACGAAAGGGGTTAATACATAATTATATGACGGTCCACGGTACAAAGGTAGATGAGCTCAGTAACACGTTATACGAAAGGGTCTAATACACAATTATATGACGGATAACAAAACAAAAGTCGATGACGGGCCACAGTAAAGAGGTAAATGATGGGTCACAGTATAAAGATAATGGTTCACGGTGCAAAATTATATGAAGGACAGCAATACGATGAGTCAGGGCACAAAACGATGATACATGATACATAGATGATGGGTCAGGGTACAAAATTATATGACGGATAACAGAACAAGGATAGATGACATACCGCAGTAAAAAGGTAAATGATGAGTCACAGTATAAAGTTATATGATGGACCACAGTACAAAGTTGTACGACGGACCACATTATAAAGGTAGATAATGGGTCACAGAACAAAATCATATAAAGGGACAGCAGTACAAAGGTAGATGATATGTCAGATCACAAAATTATGATCCACGTAGGAGAAACATACTGTCCCATGGCCAGAATTGGTGACAGCTTGGAACAGGTTTCTGCGCGACATGCTAAACGACTATTTTCGACGTGAAAATAAATCACACCACGAGGAGCAGGTGTTAAAATAGGTAGGGAGCTAATTAACGTCGCACTGAAGCAGCACACGGGCTACTGGCGACGGACGATCTCCAAGTAAAAGATACAAGAACACAACGTCATTTTGAACCATGGTCAGATGACGAGGTAACACCTAAGCTGGCACCACTCTCTCCAAACTTTCGTGAGGGCATTGAAAGCCAAGACGGATTTAACGTGTACCAACCCGCCGTGTACACGACTGTCCTTAACTAGACCGAGCTAGGTCAGGTGTTAAAAGACGAGACAACGAACGCAAAGAGATGACGGGACATTCATAACAAGGCTTAGCGGTGGAAGAAATGCAAAGTCGCTCCCTCGGTCATCTCAAACGCCGACGCAATTGGACAGGATCGAACAAATATCGCGACAAAGTGAGTGGATTGAGTTGATGGAAGTGCTGATTTTGGACACTACTTGAATCTCAATGATTGCGACTGACATTTAAGCCGTGCACACAAAATATTATTCGATTCAAATATTAAAAAGTCCAGAGCTCAGCACAGGATACTTACGTGCCGAGGGTATTATTGTATAGATTGCAATTGCTTAGAATTATGACAGTAATAACGCCATTTGATTATAACTGCAGACATTGAGACAGGAAACTCACTTGGAAACAAGGTAGCAAAAACATAGAGAAAATTGTAAAAGTTGAGAGAGCAATGGTAACTTTTTTATGTGTTCTTGGATCTTTCTCTTCGGGATAGATCCTGGACTATCGCCAATGACCCATTGTGTTGCTCCATTGCGACGTTAATTAACCACCTCTCTTAGATTTGAGAAAACCTTTTTACAGTTTATGGCAGAAAAAGTATTGTGTTTAAATTTTTTTTATAAAAACGGAGTAAACGATACAAAAACAGCTAAAAATACCACGTACGCAAAACGTCATATTTAAAAATAGTTAACATTTTCACAGTTTGAAAAGCATGGATGTATGCATTAACGTCGCACTGGAGCAACGCAACAATCTATCCGAGTTTGTAAAGTAGTGAATCATTTTTAAAGAATATTAATTCTGGTATTGCACTACAATCATTACCACATTTAAAAAAATTGTGAATAAAACATTGAAAAAGAGCAAAATGCAAAAAAAATATTTAGGTTTCCGTCCAGCTCAATTTTTTAAAAGCAGATTTCTTCACAATGCTTCAAACCGAAACTCATAATCTTTCGAGAGGGCCGCCGGTTGGAAGAGTAACAGACTAGCAACCAGAAGGTTGTGAGTTCGAATCCAACCAAAGACCGTAGTGTACAAAGGGTGCACGTTCAATCTGTGGGGACCACAAATGTCCTCACGTTTGTGTCGTGAGGAAGTTTGGAGAGAAAGGTGCAAAATCAGCTGTGGCCTTGTCATCTGACCATGGTTCTAAATTACGTGTTGTCCTCTGTAACCTGTCTCCAATCATGTACCAAGAACTTGTGGCATCTATGCCCAGGCGAGTTGCAGGTGATTTTCAGGCCAAAGGTGGCGCAACGCGTTTATTGAGTAGGCGGTCATAATGTTTTGGCTCTTTAGTGTATATAAAATGGATGTGTGTATATGTATGTTCCAGCATAACTCTGAAAAGCCTGGAGCAATTTCAACCAAACTTGGTACACATATGACTAACTATCTGGAAACAAATACTGTGGTTGTAAGACACGTGGGGATGACTTGTAAAATAATCGAAAACGACCGATACTAATGTCGAATCCATAGTTTTCAGGATTCCTAGGCTGATTAGTGACAGTCCCGATGACATTTAAGCCCCAGCTTATTCGAATAGAACTCTGTAGAATCTTCTGGAAATTTTTAGAAACGAATAGAACTCTGTAGAATCTTCTAGAAGATTATGGAAATTGAATAGAACTCGGTGTCGGCAGAACCTTCTGGATATTTGTTGAAATAAAAAGTATTCTTCAGAACTTTCTGGAATGTCGTGGAAATGAATAGAATTCGTATTCAAGAAAGTTGTGCCATACGAAAGATTGTGTGATAAATAAATACCCAAGCAACGCCGGGTAATCAGCTGGTAAATATGTAAAAACGATCGCTTCATTTCGGCACTGCCGACGCAAATTATAATACAGAATACTAGTCATTTACGGTACAATAGATTACGTTGATTCTCTCAACATTGCAATGCTTTCAAATTGGTAGGCTGCTTGGGGGTTTTCCGGCCCAAGGGGACATGTTTGGTTAAGCTGCGCCAAGTTAAAAATGTCGTGAAAGGAAAATGAGGGAAGAGTAGTGGGATGAAAGCAAGAAAAGATCCCTTGGGTATCCCGGGAGCGAAAACCTGGTGTTTACTGAGGACAGCAAACATTGACAGAGAACCGCGTGGAGAGGTAAAGCCTCGGGGCCGTGACACACCTAAAGGAGATGTGCCCCTGAGGGCGTCCTCAAATAGGTTGGTAGTTGAATTAACGTGGCACGCGAGTTACACAACGGGTTATTGGCGTCAGTCCGGGATCCAAAGATCACAGTGCAACACCAAGTCATTTTGAACCACCATCAGATGACGAGGTTAAAACCTGAGCTATCCCACTCTCCAAACTTCCACACCACGTCAACGTAAGGCCCCGACAGATTTAACATGCACAAGCCCCCTTTGTACACAACGGTCTTGGGTTGCATTCGAACTCGTCTTTCGTTTTTCTTAAAAAACCGACCTAGCTAAGACCCCATTAGGAAAAGCATTTAAATTACCACATAAGACAAATTCAACATCCTAAAGTCACGTGAGTCCTTTGAAAGTTGGTAGGTTCATTTGGGCATTATGGCGAAAAATCCAGAAGAGGATCATCTGTGCCAAACACAAGATACAATGCAGCTCAATAAAAAGGTTAAAATGTTTATAGCAGTCAGATGAATAAATAAAAGTAGATATAAAATGTCAACTGAGATTAAATTACTAATTTAAAAAGGGTAAAAATGAGTTTTATAGCAATGGCTAGTATTGGTAACCGATTGTGGTATAAATAACATAGGCAAAAACATTTATACGAAGGTTAAAAATCCAAGTAGGCATAAAAAGTCTAACAGATTTGGAGTCGTTGAAAGACCTACCGATCTCCTCCCGTCACGACGCACGAACTTCTCTGGTTGTGGCTAGGTATTTTAATTAACGTCGTACTGGATAAACACAACGGACTATAGACTACCGGTCCGGGATTAACCTCAAAGGGAAAGATCCGAGGACAACAACGAGGACGCAATTTTGAGCCACGGTCAGACGAGCGAACTTTTCCGAGCACAGTCGGTGAAAGAGAATTCCCACGAAAACACATTCGTAAGAGAGAGCACGTACCAGTCATCCATGCTCACACATCCATCAGGGAAATGAATCCAAAGCATGCAGCGATTCGAACCCAAGCTGGCCTACAGGATGCCACATGTGCCCTTCAGCTCTTTCCCATCTTCATCTGACCGAGCTCGGATATCGATCGCAACCAGAGGAGCGGCGGCTGGGAGCCTCCATTCGCACGAAAGAAATCGAGATCTACTCACGGGTGGTGGTAGTGGTGGCAGCCCGGGTGGCAGCGCGGCCGTAGCGTCTCACCCACCAGAAGACCAGCATCCGTCATGCACCCATGGTGGTAGAGCAGGTCGACTCGACGCGTGAAAATGGCGAGCGCACGTGCCCGGATGATGGAGATCGAGGCGACCCCTCGCGGCCACCATCTTGTCCGATCAACAGTTAGTAGAGTCGAGTACTTTTAAGAATCGAATACTTGGTATTCGAGTAATTTCAAGAATCGAATAAGAATTCGAATATATCGACAAAATATATTTTGTATATTATTTACATATATATGTATTCGAATATACAAAAAAAAATATGTTTGTATGTGTTCAAATATACAGGGTGGTCCCGAATTCATGGTACAAACTTTAATGGTAGGTACAGGACATTGTAACAATGATTTATTGTATAGGAATGTATAGTCGCAAGTGACGCGGTGAGGCGAAAACAGGGGAAATAACGGCCGAAAGGAAAAACAAAGATTTTATTGAAAGCGTTGTTGACAAGTGTCATGTTTACAGTAATTGTTCAAAATTGCGTCCACCAGTATCGATACATGCTTGACAGCGTCGGTGGAGCGATTGGCGTACACGTTCAAAGATGCCTGGTATTTCACGCACACCTGCAGCAGCTACAGATAAGCGAGCGACGAGATCCTCATCTGAGTCAACTGGAGTCTCATAAACAAGATGCTTTAGATGTCCCCATAAAAAGTAATCGAGGCTCGATAAATCGGGAGATCGGGGTGGCCAAGGGACTGGTCCACCACGCCCAATCCATCGAGTACCAAACGTGGCATTCAGGTAATTCCGTACATCAATGCTGAAGTGTGCTGGCGCCCCATCGTGCTGAAACCACATGCGGTTACGAATGGCGATCGGAACATCATGCAGCAGTTGTGGTAACACTTCTTTCAGAAAAATAAGATAGCTTCCGCCAGTGAGCCGCGTGGGTAGTAAGTATGGGCCAATCAAAAAGTCGTTCACAATACCAGCCCACACATTAATACTGAAACGTTGTTGAAACGCATGTCGACGCGTTGCATGTGGATTATCGGTTGCCCACACATGGGAATTGTGCGCATTAAAGACACCCTCGCGTGAAAATGTCGCTTCATCTGTAAATAGCACATAATCTACGAAATCCGGCTGCAACGCACATTGCTGCATCACCCACAGGCAGAAGTTCACGCGGCGAGGATAATCTGCCGGATTCAATGCTTGTACTTTCTGAAAATGGAAGGGGTGTAAGCGATTTTCGTTTAACACTCTGCATACAGTCTGATGACTCACACCTACGTCACGCGCAACAGTTCTTGTGCTTGACTCGGGTCTATCAGCCACAATGTTCAAGATGCTTTCTTCCAGCCTTGGAGTGCGTACAGCTCTTACTCGACCAGCGCCATGTCTGTTGACGTCGAACGCACCTGTTTCACAAAGTTGACGATGTAACCGTTGAAAAATTCTATGATCCGGCATTCGTCGATCAGGATACTCCGCGCGATACATTCGTAACGCAGCTCTGCCGTTACCATTTGCACGGCCGTACATGTAATGCATGTCTGCTTTTTCTGCATACGTAAAGTCACCCATCGTCTACGGCAGCACAATTGTGAATGGCGCTTTTCCCTACTGCGATGCATCATGTTCAACAGCGGCTAGACATCTACTGCCCTCTACCGGCAATGATACCAACCGATCACTCCATTTCTCTTTCCTTTTATTTCCCCTGTTTACGCCTCACCGCGTCACTTGCGACTATACATTCCTATACAATAAATCATTGTTACAATGTCCTGTACCTACCATTAAAGTTTGTACCATGAATTCGGGACCACCCTGTATATAGATATATATTAATATATTAGGGGTCGAATACTTGGTATTCGAGAACAGTTTAAATATTTAAATATATGTTTTGTAAATATATTCAAATATATATGTGTTTGAATATATTTGGGGTACCCATAAATAATGTCGTTTTAATGTAGTACTAATAGCTGAATATCCCGGCGTTGCTTGGGTTTCAAATAGGACCGCGACATTTCACTGTGTTAACTCAACTATACAAACCCTGTAGAACGTGTTTCCTTGTCCATGACCATTTATTGCAGCGAAACAAACTTTAGATTTTAAAATTGGGGCTTCGAAGGGCACTTTTAGGGCTATCTGTTTGCCAATTTTAATGGCTACAGATGGGTCTGGAGACAGGAGAGAAATAGCCTATGTTTTCAGCAGTGTTCAAAGTATAAATGTACCACATTTGGCGTGGATGGGTCAAACGGTGTAGATATGTATAAAGAATACACGCACACACTTTTATATATATAAATATATGTAGGAATACTAGACAACGGTAGTTGTCTACTATTCTGGAAAGAACTCATTATAAGAGCAACGAGACTGGTAGCAGTCAGTTGCATTGTAGTAGGAATGCAAGGCAAGACTGTCAGGAGCCAGTCACATTCCGGTATTCAGTTACGAGAAAATTAATAGAACAGACACTTTTTCCCCTGGACGCCATTGAGAGCTGACGTATTTTTTCCGAGCAGAGACGACTGCTGCAGATAATGACGGAACTGTTTTAAAATATAACTCAACTGTACATAATAACTGTGGATATTAATTCATTAAATATCAATGTGCTGTAAGATTCGAAGTCTTTAATATAGACCTTACCAAATAGAACAACACACACACACACATATATATATATATATATATATATATATATATATATATATATATACACAGAGTTATAGATGTCAATTTTCAATTTAGTCTATTATTTCAAAAAGCGGCATTTAATCCACAACGTATAGTCACCCTAATTTTCTATAATCTTCCCCATCTAGTTATCGTTTTCTATCCTAGTTATAAAAAAATTCTGGGGTTTTGGAGTCAATATACTCAATTAGAGCGCTTTTGACCTCTTCATGAGCATTGAATTATTTCGCAGCAACAAAGTGCTCTAAGGACCTGAACATAGGATGATCAGGTGGAGAAAGTTCAAGTGAGCAAGGAGGACGAGGGAAAATTTCCATCCCAGTTCCTTCATTTTTTGTTGAGTGATCCTCGCAACATGGTGTCGCGTTATCCTGTTCATCAAAGCAGGCTGCTTTCAATCGGTCAAGTTGACCACAATAAACGTATGCAGTCACGACTTCTGCGACATTAAGCAGCTCAAAGTGAACCAAACAATGAATGTTCTACCAAACACATACGAGCATCTTGCTTTCATGCAGTACGGCTTCTGCGACATTAAGAGTGAACCAATGCGTAAAGAAATGCGTCGAAAACGACCTGAAGTGTAGCGAGATAACTCATGGATTTTGCATCACGCCTTCTTACAATGCCATTATTATTAGTCGTGATGATTTTTTGACAAAGCATTCAACAAATACGACCCCACAAGCACTGTATTCACCAGATATAGCACCGTGTGACTTGTTCTTATCTCCACGGGTGAAACTCCCTCTTTGTGGTCACCGTTTTGAGTCCATCGATGCAATAATAGAAAAGTCGATACGAACCCTGATGGGGTATCACAAAAACGACGTTAAGGCAAGTTTTGAGGATTAGAAAAAACATTGGCAGAAGTGCATTGAAGTCGGAGGAGATTACTTTGAAGGAGATGTAATACATTTTGACCAATCAATTGATACCTTTTGTTTTCTGACAGCATTCCGGGGACTTTTTGATCACTGTAGTATAGATTCGACGGTCCTTGTTTGTACGAGGGTCGTTCGGAAAGTAATACCCGTTTTGAAATAAAACAGACCCCTTAAAATTTTTCAAACACACTTCTTACTTTACATTTCCATACCTTGTATTACTTTTCTACACAATCCCCTTGCAAATTTAAACATGTGTCGTATCTTGTGACAAGCTTTTGAATACCAGCGTCATACTCCTCTGCCGGCCATTGAGATAACAGTAACAACGTCTTTAAGCTCCTCATCGTTCGCAAAATGTTTCCCACCCAGAAACTTTTTGAGTTTTGAGAACAGATGAAAGTCACTGTTTATTCACTCAAGAGCACTTGATGTTAGCGCCCACGCATGAAAAAAGGCAGTTAGCTTGCGGACTCCGTCTAGTTGAGAGATCTCCGTAGCAATGCTTTCCAAGTTCCAATATTTACCATGCAATGTTTAAATGACCGTTAAGTGTTTAAATGAATCCTAAAAAGTTTTGTATAATTCGGCACATCCCTTTGTACACAAACGTCCTCTTCTTACAATGACCCACCTATTATTTGGGGGAAATGGATCATCAGTGGACAGGCAATTTCTAGGTGACGTTAAATTTGTGAAATGCGCAACATTATGACTAGTTCCTAAATTAAAAATCGGCATGAAATGAATGAAGGCGATGGTGATTTGGCGACAAATGTCTGAAGTGATAACTGCCGAAGCATTTTGGTCTACAATCAGCAACATAGCGTTTGGTCTGTGCAACATGCATCGTGTGTTTAACATGCTATTGATTTGTAAGAGATGAAATTTTGAATTTAACACTTCTTTAACCGGCGAGACTCCTGAAATCATTCTCAGATAATTGTATTGATTCAAAATTGCCGCCCACGAGAGTAGTTATTTATCAAGGATGAAGCACACGCTGACTGAATCTAGAACCAAAAAATCCAATGAGCAGCTTCAGAAGTCACTGAGAATTGAACTACTTCTATTGGAGCATTACTGTCTCAAAAAAATACGGTCAAATATCTCTCCAGTTTCTGTCTTGTCTTTCAC
Source organism: Metellina segmentata (assembly GCA_947359465.1). Lineage (NCBI taxonomy): Eukaryota > Metazoa > Arthropoda > Arachnida > Araneae > Tetragnathidae > Metellina > Metellina segmentata. The sequence continues at coordinate 14,779,746 of OX375879.1, read as the reverse complement.
TATTAAAATAAAGAATTCATGAAGTTTAAATTACTTTAATCTGTTAAATATAAATTTAATTTTTTTTCGCTCATCAGCTATCATTAGTAATAGTGAATTTCAAATGTGGACCAAAACTACTCGTCTTCTTCCAATGTGGTTCCTTCGAGGAGTATTCCGAGTAAATTATATACCATTTCACCAACAGATGGCAGCACAGAACCGTATTAAAAAGTAGCCTCGGAGAAATGATAAACTATTATTTCTCACCATCCAGGAAAGCAGGTCGATGCCCCCCCCCCAAGTCCCGTGCGCAACGGGGAAATTAAAATGGATACACTGTTTTTTTAATTTTCAAATTGCTTTGCATCTTTCTTCCACTCCTGCAATTAATCGACGCTCGTTCACAGTACAAAACTGAATTTTTAAATATTTTTTTGAGCATGTAAGACTTTCTTGTACCTCCTTCAAATGTGCTCGGATGAGCACGACGTAACCATTTTGTAATGTTTTGAAAGATTCATTGATTAAAAATTAAATTTAAACAGGGACTGATGAATTGACTTTCAAATTACAGTTTATTTACAGGGTCGTGATAATTTAGAGAAAAGTTTTAAAAGAACTGAATAATTTAAACTTAAGAAAATTAATCAACAGAAAAACTACTGTCCGAGCACAACGTCCACGCAAGGCCTCCACTCTCTGTGATCACAACAGGGCCCCCACATAGACAGTGCTGCCGTCGCCATGACAAAGGGGCCAATTTTATATGTGGTGATAAGGGTCAAAAAAAAAAAAAGTGCGATTTAAAATAATTCATAAAAATGGTGACGATGTTGAAAGTAATTTTTCATATGCCAAATTAAAATGCAAAAATCCCTAAAATGTAACATTCTCCGTGTTGAAAGCAAGAAAAATGTAAAATAATTTATTCATGTTTGTTTCTCAAGGATTTTTTTTATTAAGTATTTTTAAAATTTGTGTTCTAATTGAATCAGTTGCTTTGATTTTTAATTTCAACTGTAGAATTGTATACATACAAATAACATTTTGCATTTCCGGATTTTCTGGATATTAAAACTGTATGTCACTAGTAAATATGTTTATAAACCAAATGTGTATTTTTGTTTATTCAACACTTTTTTACCTAAATGTCTTGTTTGTTATATGGTGTATACGTCACTCTGATAACTCAAAAAAATGTTTTAGGATTCAACTATGGAAACTGCTTTAATAAGAATTCAAAATGTCTGTTCATACATAAACAGTGTAAAAGGGACATGGGGGAGGGGCCCGTCATTTCAGCTGGCAACGGGGCCCACAGATTGATATGGAGGACCTGGGTTACAGTCTCCCCTCTTTTAAAACAACCCGTTGGTTCTTCACGGAACCCTTTGGAGGAGACGTATACAAGTTGTCAGCTGTCAATATTTTAAGGGGGATTGGGAATAGACTGTATACACTGTAATTACACTGATAGGATGTAAAATTTTAGTTTGCATCCGTTTGCTTTACATACATGCTGCTTTCTTTAAAATAAAATGGTTGGGGGCACGCCAAACTAGATTGACGAAAAACTTCTGGTAGCGTCATGGTTCCCCTTTGAAATTTCTCTTACGTGAATTTGCCTTCGATGAGGGAAATGGTTGGCGAGTTTATGACCGGATGGGGGTGAAGGAATGTCTGGACTGGACTGGACTGGAATATCACTTTCGGGGCAACCGCTGCAATGCAGCTCATGTCCACATCATAAGAAGAATAAAAATTGTAAAATAAAGGCTAATAACATAAGGGTGGGTAATTTTAAATACAAAAATTTAGATCTAAGGTGCAGAAATAAAAACTTAATTGTTGCATTAACCGCAAACACACGGGCCGGAAAATGAGAAGGGCGGTCCCCCCCCCCCCCATATACTGACCGCGACCATGCGTCCTTAGGTTTTGTTTATATCGCACTCCGCATCATGAAAAGTGACACAAGCCAAAAAATAAAAATTTTGACGTTATGTCATTGAAAAATATAATTACGAAGTGCTCCAGCATGTCATATTACTATCCTATAGAATACAATACAAGTTACCACCATCAATACTGACCTAACATTAAAAAAAAAATAAGCGTATACTGTTTCAATATAAGTTTTAGAGCAGGCCTCGAAATATATTTTTTTAATACAGGTGCACCTTGTGCACCTAAGTTTTTAAATTAGGTGCACAGGTGTGCCTAGCTGGAAAAATTAGGTGCACAATTTTATTTTCATGTGCACAGTGCACCCGGGTATTTCGAGCCCTGTTTTAGAGTATCCTTTAAGTTGATGTTTCTCAAATTCTGCAATTTTGAGTTGTGTCACTTTTCTTACCTGGGTGCGATAGGATTGACTCGGGCCGAATCCCCTTGACTACTGTCCGCTAGTACAGAAGAGGCTGAGAAGAGTTTAAGAGAGTTTAACAGTTTAGAATTTAACTTTAAAGTGCTAAATTAGTGATCCAGTCGAGTCTTGAAATGCCCTAGCTGTTGATGTGCAAAAGGTTAGGAGAGGAGTTTGGAGGAGGAATAGCAGGTAGGGTTGAACTCAAACGTGCGTGTCAGGATGTGAAAGAATGTCTCGTTTTTGAACGGTCGAGCGTCGTAAGAACAAGCTAGAGGCGAAGTGACGCTGAGTTATGCTACCTTGAGAAGAGAACCGTTCGACTCTCGGACGTGAATGGACCCTGGGCTGGTCTACTCCCAGGGACTTAAGCTAATTTGCTTTTGACTCATTTAGCCTCGAAAATTGCCTTGATTTTTGTTGTAATTTGTAAATACTCTTGTATGTCTCACTAAATGTGCTCTAAGTCGCTTAAAGCTGTTTTTAATGGTCTAAAAACAACTCTTCATTTATAATACGACGTTACACTATCCAGAGAATCTTCACATACCACACAATTCGATATGCGGCGAGGGTTAGACATTGATAAAGGTTCATGGGTAGGCCTTTTTTTTGTTACACGAGGGCTAATTAGATCGAATGATTTACAGTTCCGGAAACTTGAGTTCAAAGGGAATCAGAAACAAAATTTTCTGTGCTATAAACCTTTCAGAAGTTTACAAGCTTCGTGAGTCTGTCTGATCCACTGAATCGCAACTATCCGGGTGGACTCATTCCCCCACGTTTGGAAACAACACTTATCGAATGAATATTTCAATGTACTGAAAATTTCGGCGGCTAAAGCGCCTCCAACGTAGTGGGCTGAAACGACCGACACTATTGAAATAGAATTAAAAAAGCTATATATATATATATATATATATATATATATATATATATATATATATATATATATATATATATATATATATATATATATATATATATATATATATATCACATTGAGCAGGCAATACACTCCAACATTCCACACCGAGACGGTCTTAAAGTGCATCGAGTTACGAGCTCGCGACCATACAGTTACTAATCCTTCACACTTCTATCCGGGGTACCGAGGCCCATTTATTCAGCAGGAACGCACATTATGTACACAATTAATCGTCGATTCGTAAGTTATGGGTACTATTAGGGGGGGGGGGTCGATTCAAATCGGCAAGCGACCAGCACCAAGAAATTCGAAATCTTTGGGGTTCGAAACCACCCGGACGAGAACTTCCCATCCGACAGGTCAGTGGAATGTGATGACCCGTTACTAGGGTCATGCACTGGCAGGTGGGAGTGTAAAGCAATGTTTATAGAAAGAGCGCAGGGAGTATAACTCCTGCGAATGCTCCATTAACCTTGCCTAGGCCCCACCCGATGTCTGAGCCTTGACCTTCTCCCAGAAGACTCCGAACCGGGAAGTGGTGCCGAAGTCCTCTTGATCCCTTGACCCCAGCAACAATGGAACAATGCCGTGGGAAGACTGTTAGGTCGGTTGTGGGTCACTGCCCCACAAAGACCGTCTCCAGAGAGTGGCACTTTCAAATTAAGTCAAACCTCATTTCAGTTGCACCCAGAAGCTACATCTTTCGTATTTGGCATTTTTGATTAATGTCCCACTAGATCAACACAACGGGCTATTGAAGACGGTCCGGGATCAACTCCCAAGGAAAATATCCGAGGACAACTCCACGTAGTTTAGGGGCCACGGTCAGATGACAAGGTCCCACCTGAAGGGGCACCCCATTCACTAAACTACCCCCACCACGCCAACGTGAAGACACTTGAGGCCCCGTTTTGTACACGACGGTCTTTGGTTGGTAATAGTAATTTTTAATTAACGTCGTACTAGAGCAACACAACGGGCTATTGAAGACGGTACGGGATATATCCATAAAGCTTCGGTTTCCCAAGAAAGTGGAACCGTTATATTACAGCCGTGATACGTCATGATGCCGCGGGCATAACTAGACGGCCTTCTAAATAAGAGCCCAGAGGTGTCAACTTAGGCGGACAGAATACGTTGGAGAATGGGCAAAACAGACGGTTGTCGTGGTTTATTTGATTCGAGAAACAAAACAAAGTGGTTTTTTATTCTCTATTTCAAAGTTTCGAACTTCGGGATCGTTGAAGATAGAGTGAAAATTTCAACTGATTTCAAATCAGCGTAATTTTCTACGCCAGCTCGATATCCAAAATAGCTTTATTATTCAATTATTTACCATTTGATTATTTAATTATTTATTAAATAATTAATTATTTATTTAAAGAAAATCACATTTAAGGTATCGATCGGTTGTCAAATTTTCCGCATATTTCAAATCCGTTGAGATTTTTATTCTGTGTTTAACAATCCCGATGTTACAAAAACGAATTAATCAATGGCAGTCAAAAATGTTTATTTATTTTGCTCCTCATCGCTCGAATCGTTTGGCGCAGAAAATGAAATATTGCCGCTACAAGAGAAAAAACGTTCCCCAACTGTTTCGAGACCGCTATGACGACAGTCATGGAAATGGCGGCTCCGATCATTTTCATTACGTTCACAAACAACGCTCTCTAGGAAACCAACACCATGTGTTAGTATAAACAACGTTTTAGTGACGCCAACCACCGCTACATCACGGCCGCTAGATGACGGCTACGCTTTCTTAGGAAACCGAAGCTTTAGGGAAAGATCCGAGGACAACGTCACGTCATTTTGAATCACGGTCAGATGACGAGGCAACACTTGAGCTGGCACTCCACTCTCCAAACTTCCACACCAACCCAACATGAAGACTTTCGGCCACGACAGTTTAAGGTTCACCAGCCGCCTCTATACCACACGCTTACAAATATCCATGCACTGACCTGGATTCGAACCAGGAACATTCCTATCCAGAGGCTAACACCTCAACCACCAGACCGGTGGGTCGGCGGTCTATGCTTGGATTCGAACTCGCAGCACTTCCTTGTTTTCAATGTTCACTATACAATATGTGTTGTAGTGTCAACTACCCATGTTTACGTAGATAATAAAGTAAAGTTTGTCGTCTTTTGTTTGGATGCCACTCATTCTGCTTACCCAACACTAATTCTGATCAACCCCTATCGGCAACTCGTATGCCCTCGTTTGCACACACGTTGAAACAACGTGCCGAGCAGAGAAAGCAGCAGTACGTGTTCTCTCGGATGTGAGAAAGGCTTTCCGCACGGAGAACTTTCGTTTTCCGGATCTTGAAACGCCCGCCGCGAGGTTTCCATGACGACGGAACGCAACAACGGAGACACAAGACCGCCGCAGGGATTCCCCAGAGAGTGTTGTCATAATCTATGTCAAGACGAGACGGTGCATGGCAAGGGAAAGAAAATGTTTCCGTGCGCGACCCCTGAACTCAGTACTCAAAGAGGTGAGAGGGAAAATACAAAATTAGCGTTGGCTGAATCCTTCTTTGTTAAATTAACACCTCCCATTCATCAGCTGAATCCGATTAGTTCCGCCAGATCCGTCAGCCCCAAAGGGCTTTTTGAAGTGGGTTAATCCGTAGAGAAGGGATAAAGGGGTGCTTGGAGATAATCGCCACAGAGGTCCAATTGCTCTAACGAAGTCATTTGGGGGGAAACTGACCTCTATTGACAGAGATGCCAACGTCCGTTTGATGTTACAGAGGGGTCGGTTTGGGGGTTTTACAGCGCATATTCGGCCAAGCTGCGCCAGACATACTACACTATCAAGTAACAGACACACAGAATGAAAGGGCACAGAAGAGAGAGAGGCACCCAAGGAGCAAGAGGTTTTCCTGAATCTTTAAAAACACCGACATCCTTTTAGTTGAATTCCTTTCAACGCGAAATACATTTTCATTACAACCCCGGCAAACAGATGCAATATTGCCCTTATAAATATTTGTAATGTTAAAAAAATAAAATAGTACCGAAATATGTCTGTTTTGACGGAGGGAAAAGAGTTATTCTTTTTTCATGTAAAATTTGCAATACTTTTACATACATATTCCATCTAAACTTAAAAGTCCATTCTAGGCATTGACTGTACAGGGTGATTCAACGGTTATGGGACAAACTAGGAGGGGTGGTACAGCTTACTAAAACGTACCTTTTTCGTATAGGAACTTAGGGTCGGCAGTGACGCGTGGAGGCACGAACACACAAAATGAGACTTGAACAGAAAAACATTGTATACTTACAACATCCTTGCGAAGTGCTTCTTTGCAGCAATGTTTACAATAAATGCTCAAAATTGCAACCACCAACAGTAATGCATGCTTGGTAGCGTCGAAGGAATGATTGGCGAACAGTTCCAAAGATGCCAGACGCTTCGCGCAGCCGCAATGGATAGTCGAGCCACGAGATCCTCAATTGAGTCAACTGGAGTCCCGTAAACGATGGTTTTCAGATGACCCCGTAAGAAGTAATCGATGCTTGATAAATCTGGGGATCGGGGTGGCCATCGGACGGGTCCACCATGCCCAATCCATCGTCCCGCAAAACTAGCATCCAAGTAATTGCGGACAATCACGTTGAAATGGGTTGGCACACCATTATGCTGACACCACAAGTGATTACGAACGACAGTCGGGACATCTTGCAACTATTCTGGTAAAACCCACTTCCAGAAAAATACAATAACGTGAGCCATTGAGTCCCGTTGGTAGGGGATATGGGCCTATGAGTAAACAGTTCGCCAATTACTCCTTCAACGCTTTCAAGCATGTATTACTGTTGGTGGTCGTAATTTGCTGCAAAGAAGCACTTTGCAAGGATGTTGCAAAAAACAATGTTTTTCTGTTCGTGCCTCCACGTGTCACTTTCGACCGTACAATCCAAAACGAAAAATGTATGTTTTAGTAAGCTGTGCCACCCCTCCAAGTGTGTGCCATGACCGTAGAATCACCCTGTATATCGTTATCACGCCAAAGACAACCATTTGCAAAATTGGTTTCTACAAAAACGCGTTTAAAGTTTGGATGCTTCGGGGAAATCGAGTTACAACTCAAAGATTGTTTTCTTTCTCATAAAAGTCGGCGTCGTTTCAATGTCTTCCATGAATGGCTCCAAAATATTTAACTTCCCCTACAAGCTAGTCTTCTATATTTTGCTTGAATGTTTGGAGAACTTCAAACTCTTCACCGTCAATGTTAGTCAATTCTTTCAATAGTTCCTCATCCTCGCTGTCCTCGATGTTAAACCAAACCTCGACTCATCAGTAAAGAGAACATGGGTCCATTGGTGATGACGCCGGTTCTGATGTTCTTTGCACCAATTAAAGCGATCGCTATTGTGTTGTGAAGACAGTGAAACGCATAAAGGCCGTTTTCATTAAGCCCTCTGTATACAGTTTGCCTTGATACAACAGTTCCTGTTGCGGCTGTAAACTCTGAACTGCCGAGCAGTAGACTTTCTGTTACGACGCGCAGTTATTGCCATATATCTATCTTGAGAAGCAGTTGTTATACGTTGACGACCTTATTCACACATTCCGTGCAAAAATGGATTACATTGATTGGGTATTCTCATGGAATATAATTATTTTGGGGTATGTAAAGATAATTTTGGACATGAAAGTAATTGGCCTTACCATCGTGAACACTTCTACAAATTCAAGTGTAACAGCCAGCAGCAAAGCAAACTTTTCGAAACCTTTCATTGAACGCCCACAAATTTAAAGAACCAATGAAATCAAAGAACAGTTTGACGGAAATGAAAACAACATTCTAGAATTTATTCTTAAAGAAAATTTAAACTTTCCGCTTGTCGAGGTTACTATAAAAGAAGGAATGCCCTACTAAAGATGGGGAGCATTTACCTGCCATAACGCACAACAAAAACGGCACAAAGTTATACATATATCAAAGATGTACCCAAAAATTTCAGAAAATCCCTTGTATATAGAAGGTACTCCGTTTGTGTTTGTGTGTGAATCCCGGAAAAATCCCAGTAAACGCTACAGCGCGATTTCAATTTTCTTTTAATCACCAAGCCACTGCCAAAAACACCCCCAGTGTAATGAGAATGGGATTTTCAATATTATAAAAGCTGTCAACTAGGCGAGTTATTTGTTTTGTTTTCATACGGTCATACTTGGTCAAACGGCGTCATATAATACAAGACAGACATCAAGAAAATGAGATATACACGCAAGGCAGGCAGGTAGGTATTTTAATTAACGTAGTACTTTAGCAATTAAACGGGCTATTGACGACGACCCGGGATCAATCCCAACGAGGACAACACGACGAAATTTTGAATAGGATGAAGACGACACACAAGCTGGTAATCCATACTCCAAGCTTCCACACCGCGCCAAAGTGAGGACATTTGCGGCCACCACAGATTTAACATGCACCAGGTCCCTTTGTAAACGACGGTCTTTGGTTGGATTTGAACTCGCAACTGGCTCTTCCGTGAAGCGGGATAGTGCGGCACCATACACGCCAGGAATGCTCGACTAACACAGAAGACCGGGGTAGCCCGGTTGGAAGGACAACGGGTTGACAACCGGAGGGTTACGAGTTCGAGACTCGATCTAACCAAAGACCGTCGGGTGCGTGATGGCTGGTGCTAGCTGAACCTATCACGACCTTAAACGTCTTCACGTTGGAGTGGTTGTGGAAGTTAGGAGAGTAGGGTGCCAGCTCAAGTGTGGATCGTCATCTGACCGTGATTCAAAACGACAAGGCGTTGTCATCAGATCTTTCCCTTCGGGATGGCGCATCGCCAACAGCCCTTCGCGTTGCTTCAGTGCGCCGTTTATTCACCTGACCACAAAAGAAAGGAATACAGTCAAGGAGGAATCGAACATGCACCGCCTATAACTCGCAGGCGCTATTTTCCAAGTGAAACTTTCCAATTACGGAAAGAGAGAAACACCCAAGGGTAAGTTACAGGAGTCGAACCTGAGACGGATTGCTAGGCAGGCAAGACAAATCTATAGACTCAATAGAAAAGTAGAGTAAGCAATGGTAATCTTTCGATGTGCCGTTATCTAGCAGCCGTAATGTAACTGTGGATAACGTCCCTAAAACGTTGTTTGTGCAAACAGATGGCGTTGGTTTCATAGAGAGCGTTGTTCGTGAGCGTAACGAAAATGAGCGAAGCCGCCATTTGCATGGCGATCGTCATAGTGGCCTCAAACGTTGGGGAACGTAAGGAAGCAAAACAAACAAAAAATTTTGACAGGCATTGTTCAGTTCGTTTTTGTAAAATCGGGATCGTTAAAGACAGATTAAAAATTTGAACGGATTTGAAATCAGCGGAAAATTTTACATGTGATATGTGATATTTTATTAAAATAAATAATTAAATGGTAAATAATTAAATAATAAATCTGTTTTTGTATCAATCTTACGTAGAATTTTAGGCTGATTTGAAATCCGTTGAAATTTTCACTGTATCTTCAACGATCCCGAAGTTAGAAACTTTGAAATAGAGAATCAAAAAGCCACTTTGTTTTGTTTCTCGAATAAAATAAACCACGACAGCCGTCTGTATTGCCCATTCTCCACAGTATTCTGTCCGTCTAAGTTGACACCTCTGGTCTCTGTTCAGACGGCCGCCTAGTTATGCCCGCCGCTAATGACGTATCACGGCTGCTATTTAACGGCTCCGCTTTCTTAGGACACCGTAGCGTAACGGGATCCTGAAGCCGCGTTTACGCAAGGGTTGCAAACATTTGTCTCTCCCTGTTTGTTTCGAATGTGTTTTTCGACACTCTCTGATGTAAACGCTTTGGTAGACAACACAAAGACAATCTTCTCACCTCTTTTCAGAGAAGAGTAATCACCACTTTGTATTGCAGACAAAATACTAGCGATGAGGGCAAAAGACAGTGTGAGTGACCACGGGGCGCCGAAGGGCAGAGGGGAGCGGTGATTGTCTGGAACACCGAGAGGGGAGAAAAAGGGGAGCACATTGTTTTATAAAAAAACATCGATATATTTACCATCGATGTATTAGAGACGCTGTTTTTTTAACATCGATGTAAAAACGAGTCGATGTTTTATTTTTTAATAAAAAAAGTACCATTATAAAAATTAAGAAAAGTAACCAAGTAGCATAATTTTCTTAATCAGTAAATTGAACATACTTCTAGACGAGTGAAGGGACTGAAAAGGACGAGGAGGTGCTCAAGAAGTGAAATTCGAGTAGTTTGCCTTTTCTAACGATGAAACTAGCATATTAGCGCGTCTTGAATATGATTAAATGCTGTAAGTATAATTAATGTAATGCTCCAATAAAATCACTCACTGAACGATGCATGGTCTCGAATGTAAATAAAGATGGAATTCTGCAGTCAATTGACTGAACTATCATCTAATTACTTCTTCAACGTAAAAAACTGCAAAACAGTGGAGCCATTTAAAGGTCATGTGAATACCTGTTAAACTTCCCTCGCCAAACAAGGCGATAAAATACCAAATTGGCCCACTGCGTCCAGTTTTATCAGAGCAGTCACGTGACTGTTAGTCGACACGTGGATCGCTCTTTCTGAAGTTCCCCTCAATAGCAATGCTCAGTGTACTCGTGTTTCATGCCTACGGTTGCTAGCGCAGTGGGCGGTTACACCGAACCCCGACGACAAGTGACTTTCCCATTTCAGGATCCGCCGCAATAAAAGGCGAGAATCCGTAAAGATACAGCGGCACCTTTTCAATTTTCCACACCAAGAGTTCTCTGACTCATTTGAAAACCCATTTCAGAATGGGCATATGCGCAAGGGTAAAGAACCTGTCTCAAATGGACCCCCTCTCCATCTCCAATGAACGTTGAACTCTTAACAGGACAGCAGCGAGTTATCCAGAACTTTTAGAGTATTGTTTATCGAATCTGCGCAATTAAATGAACCCACCGTTGATGAAGAGCGAGAGAGGATTCCCCAGGTGTGTTCCAAGGGGTCTTTTCTTTCAGTGGCGGAAAGAGAACTTTAATCAGAGAGCGTAAAAACACCACTCTTAATGACGCGGAAACCAACAACTGCTTTTAGAGGGCCTTGATGAGTTTAAATGGAAGCAACCCCCCTCCGAGACCAAGATGGCGGATGGCTGCAAATTAATTCGGCCGACAAGAATAAAAAACGGAACTCTTGTTTTGGGCCCGCTTTCTTTACATCTAATCCCCATAGCAACAGGGCCAACTAGCCCAGTTGGAAGAGCAACGGATTAGCAAGTGGAGGGTTGCGAGTTCGAAACTCGATAAAAACCAAACAAAATCGTGTGCGTGGGGCTGGTGAACGTTGAAACTGTCGTGGTCTCAAATGTCCTTACATTGGCGAGGAGTGGAAGTTTAAAGAGTGGGGTGCTAGTTCAGGTGCCGATCTTGTCAGCCGACCGTGGTTCAAAAGGATGAGGCCGTGGACCGAAGCTCCAGAGCGACGTTAATTCAACTACCTATCTCATTAGCAGACATCTTGGGTAGCAAAACGCCCTCCGGAAATTCACGGTTTCGAAGACGGATCAATTCAGTTGAAGACAATTTATTTAACTTCTACTGTTGCGTCGATAAAAACAATTGGAAATCGTTGATAGATAATGCATTAAAATGCGCAAGCCTGCTTAGGTCAACATGTATTTGAATTTTTTTCCAGTCATGAATATTAGCAAATAGATAAATACGAACCGCTTGACTAGTGAAAAGTTAGAACCCATTTTGAGCTTGGCTACTGTAAAAATCGAACTCAGAATTCAAACAATTGTTGAATCTCCATCCAATGTCACACTTCAAATTACGTTCTTCATTCACTTTTCATTATCTTTTTTACAATATATCTCTACTATTATAAAAGGATGTGTTTGTGTGTCCGTCTGACTGTGTGCACTATCCTGACGAATCTATGATACTTACGATAATGAGATTTGGCACGCAGGTAGTCCGAATTTTTTGCAATTTTTTTATAGAGCCCGAATTTTAAAATTGAATCTAGAACATTTTAAAATTAATTTATTTCCATTTAATTATTATTGTTTTCCTTAGAATGGCAACAATATAAAAAAAGGACAGATTAAAAATTTATTATTTTCATTTTCGTTTGATTTTTTGAGGAACGATTTAAGCGAACGAACAAAACAAAATAAAGTTTTAACTGGAGTTGTGCAGTTCTTTTTTTCTGTCTCCCAGATCGTTACAGATAGAATAAAAATTTCAACGGATTTGAAATCTGGGGAAAAGTTTACATTAGATCGATACTTAAAAATATGATTTTCTTTAAATAAATCATTTTTAAATTGTGACTTATATATTTTTTCCATAAAAATTTGACCTTTGCAATCGAGAAATAATAAATTCCATTTCCTGCACTCAAACAATTCCAGTGAAGGGAAGCAAAATAAATAAAAAACATTTTGGACAGGTATTGTTTAGTTTGTTTTTTGTAAAAACGGGATCGTACAGATAGATTGAAAATTTCAACGAATTTCAAATCTGCGGAAAATTTTACATCATATCTATACCTAATGCATTTGATTTTCTTTTAAAAAATAACTTTTCAATGAGGTACTTGGACGTGTTTTGTTTACATTTTTATAATATAGAAAATGGAAAAATATGATGAAAAGTATCTTTCGTTTTTACTTTTATAGCCCGAAAAGGTAAAATACATAAAATTAAAAGTACGCACTATTTACTTCATCTCAAAAACGTCAGCTTTCCTACGCTGCTTCTTGTGACGTCACTGTGCCCTAATTGATTGCTTAAAAATTAAAAGAGCAAGCAATATGAAATTTCAACGCGCTAGACAAACGTAAACATTACATCGTAGTGCACAATGAGGTCACGTAGCGTTAAGAGGTCATGTGCTTTTCCGTGCCTTTTCGGTATTATAAAACTTGAAATTTTAATTAATTAAGTCCATTTTATATATATGATTTAACTCTCGTTTAAAATAACTGTTTTAATAAAACACAGAAATGAGCATTTTCCTCACTGGCGCAAGTTCCTCATTGAATATCTTTTATATTTTCGCAAGAGATTGTGACGTCACGCCTATTGGATCTATTCGTAATTAAACGGGAATGTGTAGCAATCACCGGGAGTTAGCGAGCAGTGGTCACACGTGACCCCACGAAAAAAACTGTCACGAGCAACTGCGTTCTGATCACGCAGTGGCTAGAAATAATAGTATATGATAGTAATAGCTTTTACTGTTACTTTATACTCTCATGAGACACAGTGAATCGATGTGGCCTGGGGTCTTAACAAGTCTATACACGTCCCTGTTTCAAAGGGAATGAAGACCCAAGTGAAAAAAAAAATTTGTCCCTTGGTTGGTTGGTTGATTTAGAGTTTTGTGGCTCAAGACCCAAAAGACGATAAGCTGCATCAAACACATGACAGTAAAATTGTACTTAAAAGTGTAAACTAACAACCAGATCAACATTAAAACAGGAATACAATGAATAAAAACAAGTGATGACATAAAAATTAAATATGAGGGGAAAATTATAACCACCAGAAATGCAAACCCGTATTTACTTAACTAAAATGGGGTACCTCCATCTGAGTTGATAAAAAGTTACGGAATTCAAATTAAAATCTGTGACCGTGAGCAGAGAATTCCTCCTCGAAGTGGGCGAACAAGCGACAAACAATCATTACACTCACAAAGAGTATATTCATCTAATTTACATTACGTGGACACAACATATCTACTGTTATAAAATTAAGTTTGTCTGTGTTTTTTTTTTTTTTTGCACGCAAAGTCCTTACGAATCTGTAGCACTTACAGTAATGGGATTTGGCACACAGGTAGTCCGAATTTTTTGCAATTTTAGAGTCGCAGCTAATATTAAAATTCTATCTAGAACATTTAAAAATGAATTTAATGAATTTTAATCATTATTGAATGCAACAGCATAAGGGGTTGATCACAGATTCTAAATTTATTGTTTTCGATTTCCCTTAGATTTCGCGCGGAAGAAGGATTTATTTTAAATGGAAATTTGAATTTTAAAATATCCTTTGATTGCATGGTCCTTTTAAATTATTATTCTTTGATTTCATTGGTTCATTGAATGGTTTTTCGGCAGTTGTGGAAATTTTTTTTTATTATAATTTTTTTCACGACAGCGTTATAACATTTACTGTTTTTTTAGCCGTTGGAGGAATTTTCTTTTTTTCAATAATTTTTCGCGGAACAGTTCTGACGTATCAGGTTGTATTACTTCTTGCTTTCTTTTTTTTATAAATCTTTTTGTTGTTCAACATGCCTACGGTATTTAGTGTAATTGATAAGTTTCAGGGTATTCTTACACAACATTAGCAGCTTAGTTTTTCTGCTGGTTCATAAATGTGTTTAAACTTATCACTTTCTGTAAAAGTTTAAAAAATATATAATTTTCAAAACGTTTTCACATATGTTTTCAAGCTTTCATAAAAAAATCGCCAAGTCTGTTCCCACCGCTTTTAACGTAGACTGTAGATGTACCCAAACTTTTAGTTCGGTAACAGTTAGGAGGTTTATAGCTCCGCACCAGGCGCTGTGTCGCCAATTCATTGTATGCGTGGAAAAACAATCCTAACTGATGATGAAATCACAAAAGTAATGGATGGGGAGGTTGATGCAACAGGTGTGATGAAATGGTCAATGGAGTTTGAAAAAATGGCCGATAAAAATGACGGTTTGATATGTACAGGAAGATAAAATACGATGAATGGAGAGAGACTCTTGGAGGAGGGGGGCAATGGTGGCACGATGAAGCGGATTCCCTCGCCTAGAACTGGTGACAGTTCGAAACACGTTTCTGCACCAGAGCCACTACAGGAAGGTTAACCTCCAGGCGGGTTAAATGAAATCAAAAGACAGGATTCGATCCTTGGAAAATCCAGAAATCAAAATGGACCCGTTGAGCCACGATGGAAAATTCAGTTATGGATGGTAGGAGGAGAGGGGAGGGGGGGGGGTTCCACAAGATATAATTAAATTCCCAGGCCGCGAATAGGAAAGAAGAAAATCTCCCTTCGTATTTTTATTTCGCTGGGAATTTTATTTTTACTTTGCGGCGGCGGTATTAAAATAAATTATCTCATTTGTGAAGTGTCCGACACAGGACACTTCACAAAGCTAATAAAAACAAGACACAAAGTATCGAACGAGAAGGGGCTCCGCAGCGTGACGCAAAATTAAAAATAAATAAAAAAATTAGTAGAAATTTAAAAAAAAATCTAAACATCAGTTTTATCTTGATTAAACAAGCAACTGCGTTCTTGCAGATAAAATAAAACAGTTCCTGGTTATTCTTCTGGTTCATGTGCTTTCTCCCACTTCCTGGCTGACCGTGGTTCGAAATGACGTGTTGTTGTCCTCATATCTTTCCCTTTGGGGCTGATCACGGACCGTCACCAATAGCCCGTTGTCTTGCTCCAGTGTGATGTTGATTAAATAAATACCAAATACCCCCGTTTCTCGGAGAGAATGGGGGCCGTCACGGTTCAGCGGGTATGCCCACTGCTCTAACAACGGCGAGTTATCGACAACACATGTTAGATTCTTCCCTGGAGCATTTCTCTCTTTCGCGTAAGTCTATTACTTGGTACTGTATGTGCTTTGGCATGGGTACGGCATAGTATGGCATTTACGCCATCAAGTCCTCAACAAACCAATATCACTTGTCTGTGAACACGTGTTTCCAAGCGTCAACACACAAATACTTCCGATATGGAGCCAAGTACAACCCTATAAAATACACAATCCAGTCACACTAATGTGACCACCTGTCAAAAGCAAGTATAACCACCTTTGGCAGAGCGGACCGCTGCGAGACGTGCAGGAAGAGAGTCAATTAGGTTTCTGAAGGTGTTCACTGGGATGTTGAGCCATGCCGACTCCAGTGCCGTGGCCAGCTGCGCTAGATTACGCGGTTGAGGATACATGGCGCGAACAACCCGATCGAGGTGGTCCCACAGCATCTCCGTAGCCTTCGTTCGCCTCTGTCATCTATAGCCCGTGGTGAACCACATGTGCCGCTGATTTTGGATAGTGCCATTTTGCCATGCACGGTATACTTTTACCACGGCGGCACGCGAACAGTTCACAAAATTAGCCTTTTCCGAAATGCTTCCACCCTTGGCCCGAAAGCCAATAATCATGCCCTCTTGGACGTCGGATCAATCGCTACGTTTCTGCATTAAGCCAACGATTGAAATGCTTTCCGATGCCCTAGGACATCCTTTATGTACACTCCACTGCAATGTGCTGCCACCTGCCTTTTGTGAGTGGTTATTTCACGTTGACGTCGAAAGTAGGTGGTGGTCACATTAATGTGACTGGACTGTGTATATGGAGGTTCAGTAATTGAAGTCATTGTTTCAAAGGGATGGTTAATTTTTAAAGATTGGTGAACACAAGTGAGCACAATCTACATCGACATTCAGGCACACCAGAAGTTGAATTCCCACAGTTCGATAGGTAGTTAATTAACGTTACACTGGAGCACCACAACGGAGCTATTGGCGACGGTTCTGTCAGGCGATCTCAGGTCAACGCCTCATCATTTTGAACCACGGTCAGATCACAAGAAAAACACCTGCGCTGGAACCCCACTTTCCCAATTTCCACACCACGACAACGTAAGGACATTTGATGTTGGTAGGCATTTAATTAACATCGCAATAGAGCAACACAACGGGCTATCGGCAATGATCCGGGATCTATCCTGGTCATTTTGAACCACGGTCCGATGACGAGAACAACACCTGAGATGGCACCCCACTCTCCGAGCTTCCAAGCTACGAGAACGCGAGACACAGCTGGAAAACTTTGCACCATTCTCTTGAAGCATGACGGCTGTTACTTATTTTGGGAATATCCCACTATGTAATGGAGGTGTGGTGAAGGGGTAGCTGAGACCGAATTGTCGTGGGGGGTGAGTGCAACGACACCCGAGGTTATAAATACTCGCGAGACGCCTTCTATAAACAGAGGGGTGGACGCGAGCCAAAGCTAAATGACAAGGAGATTCCAAGACCCCCGCCGTAGCACAATCGAAGCCTTCACCGAATTGCACAGCGCGTTCTACGGAATTCCATAAATAATCTTCCTCTCGTCCGTCTTCCTCGTGAGCCCACGTTAAGATGGGGTAGGTATTTAATTAACGTCGCTCTGGAGCAACACAAAGGGCTATTGGCGACGGTCCGAGATTAATCCCAGCAGGGAAATATTCGAAGACCACGTAATTTTGAGCCACGGTCAGAGGACGAGGCAACGCCTGAGCCGACACTCCACTCTCCAAACTTCCGCACCACGCACACGTGGACATTGAAGAACAGTACAGATTTGACGTGCACCCTCCCCTTTGTACACGGATGTCTTTGGATGGATTCAAAGTCGCAATCCTTCTGTTGCTACTCCTTTACTCCAAGCACTCTATAGGAGGGCGAAGAAAAAAAAGTAAAGGCACTCACCATTCCGCAAACGTCCTCTCTGTCTTCTGGAGGAGGGCAGGAGGGGCCCCTGGGGCAGAGGGCCCGGAGGCGCCCCGCCCCGAAACTCTCGACAGCCGTCCATCAGGTCATAGCCGGCACACCTGAAACACACAAATCTTTAAATCACAGGCGGCATCAATTTCAAAGTGCTTGCATTGAGGATGGGGCCTTTTTTGCCCAATCCCAATACTTTTATGACCCCCCAAGAAACGACGAGGATGTGTCGGTATACGGCCTCTAGGTTTAAAGGGTAGAATACGTCAGACCGGCCACATGGCGAATAAGAGGAAAATAAATAATTTAGTACAGCATAGTTGAAAGAATTTAATTTCGATGCGGATGGTTGTGTCTGATTATCGACCTCCGTCACTCGTCTCGATGGTCAAACGTCCGTGTCATCAGATAGGTCATTTGCGTTGAACTGAGAGGTGAAGAAAGCACTGAAATTGTTCTCACAGACAAATTACCTCCATATACTTGAGGCATGGCTTATAGATTGGAAAATTAAAATGAATGTGGATAAATGTCGAGAAATTCTATTTACAAGAAAAAGGAATTTTCCTTCCACTCTTCAAACATATGAAAATAATATTCCATGGTCCCTTAACTGCATCTACCTTGGAGTCACGATGGACTCGCGTTTAACTTGGAATTCGCATATAAAGAAGTTTCTTTGCAGACAGACAAACACTCTACCCTCTAATTGCTAGCAGATCAAAATTACATATTAATACCTAAGTGCTCATTTACAAAACCATGCATAGACCAGTTTTCAGCTATGCAAGTCATGTCTGGGAATATGCAGCAAAAACCCCTATTCGAAAACTTGAAACCCTTCAAAATTCCACAGTCAGAATAATTCTCAGTGCCCCGTGGTTCTATAGGAATATCCAAACTCGTAAAGAGCGGAATGTGCTAGAACTTCGTAAAGACATCAATAAAATTTCCCTAAAATTCTTCCTCAGGATGGAGGCAATTGACCGCGATCCACCGAATCCCCAGACATTATTTTCGTCGGAGAAATTGTAAACGGCCAAGAGCCATTACTAATCCTAGATATTTAACCCCTTATAAGCACCTTTTTTCAACTTTAACTAAAACTTTAGGCTTTCACTAAATACTACCTTTTGCTTGTCACAAGCAAACTCCCCCACTTGTCTCATTTTTTGCTTCGCTTTCAGCCTGGGATACAAACCACGGCAAGGCTTTTCCAAACGGGTAAATGCTTCTGTTACGGAGTTCGGTTCAACAAGTGCATCTACGATCACTGGATAACCGGTCTTTCGCTAATCCGGTCGTTCCGATAATAGACATTAAAGCAGTGTGTTAGCGTTAAGGCTCATCTACACTCGTACGTCTATCCGAATCCCAACCTCCCTATTCGGATCTATCGAACCAATAAGCAACAAGAACAAGAATGATCAACAGGTTTAATCACTCCCGTTCTCATCGTTCACTGGTTCAACGGATCCGACTACTGCAGGCCTCGAAATAGATTTTTTAATACAGGTGCACAAGGTGCACCTAGGTTTTTAAATTAGGTGAACAGGTTATATTTGATGTACACTTTAAAAAACGTAATATAAGAGCATTGATATAATGTTTACTACTTTATTAGTTGGGTATGTTTAGATAGTTTAGTAATAAATTATTAATAATTAGTAGAAAATAATTAATTTGTAGTTAATAAAAATATTTAATCATCTAAACTTTCCCTTCTCTAGAGCACGACTGTCGTTTCAACAAAGCCATCTGGAAAATGTTTCGATCATCGGAAAGTTCTGGTGGCAGTGGCACAAGTAAACCTTCCTAATGTATAAACCCGTTACGGCCCAGGGATTTTGTTTTCGCATAGTATGTATTTAGGAATTTTAATTACGTTCCTTTAGAGCGAGAGAGGTCGATACTAATAGTTTGTTCAAGCATCAAAATAACATAAAACTCTCCCTCCCCTTTTTTAACGTTAGGTTCACAGCATGCACCTAGAGGGAAAAAATTAGGTGCACAATTTTGTTTTCATGTGCACAGTGCACCCGGGTATTTCGAGCCCTGGACAGCTGCGTCAAACACAAGACAGACAATGCCAAGTAATTGAGGGAGAGAAAGATCGCTCCAGCATCCTGGGGTGTCGACCTCCGTGTTGACTCCAGAGTCAGCGAAACCCCGTGGTGATCTCGGGTTCGTGAAGCTCACACATCAAGCTTCATCAGACGTACCCCAACCCTCTTCAGTTATCCTATTTTCATGTTTCACTGCTGGGTAAAAAGCCGTCCTTTTCCCCGTACAAGACGCTGTGTGGTATTTGGTATTTTCGATTAACGACGCACTGGAGCGACACGATGAGGTATTGGCGACGGTCCGGGATCAGCCCCGAAGGGAAAGATCCGAGGATCCGCCACGTCATTTTGAACTACGGTCAGATGACGAGGTCACAGCTGAGCTGGCACCTCCACACTTCCACGCCATGACAACGCGAGGACGTTCGAGGCCGGGACAGATTCAACGTGTACCAATCCCCCTCAGTACAATGCGTCGCTCTTTCAAGCGCACCGCCGAGAGCAGTGGGGGGTTGGGGTGGGAATGCAATCGCGTGAAACAAAAGAAAGGGAGACGTTCGCTTCCGCATCAGTTGTTAGTAAGAAATGGCGTCGACGACCGAGAGACATAAAAAGACCCGCTTACAAATAAAAAAAGGGATGAAAGGGCGGAAAAACGGCGAAAAAACGACGAGCGGAGAAAAGAGCAAGAAACATCCGCGGGCTAAAAAACCCGTTCGATATACTAACCTGGTTCTAGAAACATGCTGGAAGAAGCATTACTCTCTGGATGTTTGTCGCTTGGCGGCCATCATCATTATTTTTTTCGCCCATTGCTACTCGGAGGGTTAATTGCACCAAGGATCACAGGCGCAATCACGAGGGGAGGGGCAATTTAACTCCCCCACCCCGATGTTTCAAAACTAAATTGTTGTAGTCAGCTGAACCGAAGTCTTTGAAGTAGGAAAGTGGGTTGCGGTTGGAGGGTAATTGTAATTTTTAATTAACGTCGCACTAGAGCAACACAGAGGGCTATTGACGACGGTCTGGGATGCATAAAACCAACCTTTACTCGAGTAGAAGACATGGAACATTTTTAAGCTCGCTGATTCGTTGGTTTCTTATCGTCATCGTGGTGCTCCATCCCTCAGTAAAACTTCTTTCTTTTAGTTTTTCCACGTATTGAACGCAGGTGATTCAGTGCAAATAAAAAACATTGAAGAGTTAAGTAGTTTTGGTTCAGTGTTTATGGATTAAGCAGTATTATGTTGACAGTTTCAACTACTAACGAAAATAGAATACTTGTAACAAGGAAAGCGATAGATTTTAGATGTGAAGCGTCAACAACGGATGGTGCCATGTAATTGCGATCGTAATGTCTTGTGTTTAAATGCAGTGTTAATTCCATTGTAGCTTCTACATGAACAATTCAAAAATACAGTCCAATTTCGAGCTATAAAGGACACTCGAGTCCTTGAACGAAATGGAAGACGGAAACAGGTCATAGATCACGGGGTGAGAAACCAACGAATCAGTGGGCTTTAAATTTTCCCAAGTCTTCTACTCGAGTAAACGTTGGTTATATGTTTCCGGCATCAATCCCCTAAGGGAAAGATTCGAGGACAACACCACATCATTTTGAACCACGGTCAGATGAAGAGGCAACCCATGAGCTGGCACCCTCACTCTACAAACTTCCACACCACACCAATGTAAGGACATTTGAGGCCACGACGGATTTAACGCACACCAGCCCCCTTTGCACACGACAGTCTTAGGCTGAATTCGAACCCTCCAGTTGCCAGTTCATCATTATTCCAACCGGGCTATGGCGGCCCGGTGGCATATTACCAACGTGGTGTTGTTCTCGGATCTTTCCGTTGGGGGATTGATCCCGGAACGCCACTAATAGCTCGTCATGTTGCTTCAGTGCGACGTTAATTAAGAGAACCATACCTCAGCCGACTCGCGTCAACAGAATCGATTTCGAGAGCTGGGTCGAGTAGTGACCCGAATATTGGCCGAGCATTTGCAGGTTCATTACTCCACTTCTCCGTTCATTTGCATGTCAAAACGGCCTCGTTGGATCCGTCGAAAAAGGAGGACGATTGATTCCGAAATCGATTTCGACTGTGAAAGAAAGCGCGTGTGTAAACAGAAACACGAGGCTTCATGAATGGCGGAAACTTTCAACAGAGATGGGTAATTTCAATTAATGTCGTACTAGAGCAACACAGCGGACTATTGACGACGGTCCGGGATAAATCCCTCAAGGGAAAGATCCGAGGACAACGCCTCGTCATTTTGAACCACGGTACTCGGTAGATGCCGAGGTAGATGACGAGGCAACACCTGAGCAGGCACCCCACTCTCCGAACTTCCCCACCCACCTTTAGTCAGGACTTTCGGCCAAGACTGATTTAAGGTGCACCAACCGCCTCTACACCATACGTTTACAAACATACATGCCCTGACCCGGATTCGAACCAGGAACCTTCCTCTCTAGAGGCTAACACCTCAACTACCAGACCGGTGGGTCATCCCAACAGAGATGGCAGTGTTCGAAAACTATAGATACTCGAAAATTCTTAAATACTCGATTCTCTCTCTCTCTCTCTCTCTCTCGATGTATT
Source organism: Metellina segmentata (assembly GCA_947359465.1). Classification (NCBI taxonomy): domain Eukaryota; kingdom Metazoa; phylum Arthropoda; class Arachnida; order Araneae; family Tetragnathidae; genus Metellina; species Metellina segmentata. The sequence goes on along the minus strand of OX375879.1, from coordinate 14,757,274 downwards.
CGAATATTATAGTTTTTATTCAAATAATTCAATAATAATAATTTTTATTCAATACTAAAACACATCAAAATCTGGTCCCTTTTCTTCCAACGACGAGATTCAATGCCGGGACAACCACCTGGAGGGTGAAGACGTTAGTTTCACTGGGACGCAGGACTAAACTAGCAAAAATTTACAAAATCCTCGCGGTTCTGGAATGTACCGCAAACGGGGACCTTCGTTTCTATCGAACACTTAATTGCAGAAGCTCACGAAATCGGAGTTCTTTTTTCCACTTTGTACTCGAGAAAAAAAAGACGCTGCGAAGGGACAAAGAGAGAGAGAGAGAGAGAGCGTTCGAAGAAACGGGTTTTCCTTCAGAGAACAAAAAAAACTTCAAAAATAGCCTCCTTAACCTCATAAAAGCGGCCCCGAAATAAACGCCTCTGGAGACAAAGGAGCGAGGCGCCGAGAGCACGGACCCAAAAGAATCGAACCAAAAAGAAGCCTTCCGAAAAGAATACACCAAAACTTTATCTCGAAACCCGCAAGGGTCATCGGCCATTTTGAGCAACTCTGGAGCGCCATCGAAAAACGGGAAGAGCCGCTGGGATCGGATTAGCAACCGGAGGGTTGCAAGTTCGAAACTCGGCAAAGTCAAAGATCGGCGTACACACGGGGGCTGGTGCAGTTTAAATCTGTCGTGGCCTCAAATGTCCTCATGTTGGCATGTTATGGAACTTTAGAGAGTGTGTGTGAGTGGGGGGGTCAACTAAAGTGCTCTCGGCATCTGACCTGAGCGGGTGATTAACGATGGTCCGGGATCCATCCCGAAGAAAAACATCCAAGGACAGCCCCAGCTCATTTCGAACTAGTCAGATGACGAGGTCATATCTAAGAGGGCACCCCGCTCTGCAAACTTCAAAACTACGCCAACGTAAGGACATTCCTGTGTTTGGATGGCAAAATGTCACTTTTTTTAATTTTTCGTGACAGCAATTTTAAGATTCAACATGTGGTTCTGTGGGTTTTGATTTATTACAATTTTCCCACCTTTGTTTTCCCATAAACTGAAAGAAAAAGACTTGCGACACTTTGCCATCTCCTAAACACTAACAAAAGAGACTCCAGGATGGGATTTGGTCAATTTTTTGGGAAAAGTGAAATAACATTTTGAAATCTGAGCACAGATTTGAGGTCACGACAGATCTAACGTCGCTCAAATACACGACGGTTATGGGTTGGATAGTTTCGAACTCGAAACCCTCTGGTTGCCAATCAATCCACTTCCAACAGGGCTACCGAGGCGCAATTGAAAGTAAGCGTTGCGGCCCTTCGATTGGAGTACAAAACCGTAAGAAGGGGCTGAAATTATTTCCTGGTGGGGGAACCCAACAAAGAGGACATTGATTGTTCTTGTGAATCCCGAATCCACGGGAAAGAGCACCGTGCGTAGGAGAGTCCTCTGGAGTCCGATAACGGGACAATCGATACAATCAGTGACGTGTGGGAACTGGGCTACCGCGAAAGAGAGACACGCACAAAATCGCTCTTTTCCTTTTGCTTGTAATGTTCCTCGACATGATTCTTCTTGGCAAAGGAAAGAGGACACTTTGAAATTCAATTAGACGTTTATTGAATAAAGTAACAATTGACACTATTTAGTCTCGGTGATTTGCCTCACTAAGTATGATCGGTCCCCAAATACCCTACGTCTTCTTCGCTCGTAGTATCTTAGCTTTATTGTACCACAAAATTTTGATCGCAATTCCAAAATCATCTTTTCCAATGACATTTCAATCATGGTTACAGTTCAATGGTATCGTTTGCGTTTGAATAATGAATATAATAATCCCATGGATTTCTCAAATCGCTTGCACTCGAGAAAAATCTCTCTCTCTCTCTCTCTCTCTCTATATATATATATATATATATATATATATATATATAATTCTCATACGCGGAACACAAAAAAGACGTTATTTGTTATCGCGTTTTGGCAACACTGTACGATTGTTTACCACGAAGCCTCGAAATTTATAGTGTTATCGGCTAAACTTCTATAGACAAAAAATAAATATTTGTCGAGCTGTTGCAGCTTACAAACGACATGATTGGTATTCATTTTCCTACGCAGCGCTCACATTTAAAACCAAAATTTGTTCGAATTCTGATTCCAGAGGTACAAGAAATGTATTCTTTAGCACAACAAATTTATGTTTGAAAAATATTTTTTTAGAATATCATATTTTGTAAACAGTGTCTTTATTGATGCGAGCGAAGCGAGCAAGGTTCGCGCAGCGAACCAATGAGGATTGCAAAGCAATCCTCCGGGGGTTGGCGAGCGTTAGAGAGCAGGGGCGGGTCCCCTAGTTAATATTTATTCAATCATTTAGTTTTATCGGTAGCTACCGTTTATTGCTCTAACCTTTTAAACTGCTTTCGCCGCAATTGTTCGAGAACACTTAATTTTACATTACAGGGCTGATCCTCGGCAATATAGTGCAATATGTAGTGTTGCAAAATAACAATTGAATTCGGGACAGTTATCGTAAACATTAACAGTTGAGGATTTATGTCATTGGGAACATCGCATCTTGATACATCAGTCCGTATTAACACCGATTTCGCGATGTCTTCTAAACTATCTACCAATAAGTATTTGGACACCCATGTAAATGACGATGTCTGCGGTCCTGATATACGTCACGCACTCCGCCGTTTACTACCGTCTAGGAAACAACAATGGCATGAGTCGCATGCAAGATGCCACGAAGTGCAGAGTTATCTGATTTCGAGAAAGGTGTGATCGTCGGGTATCACAGAAATGGACGATCATTAAGGGACATATCTAGAGAGCTGAATTACCCAAAATCGACAGTGGCCTATGTGATTCAGCAGTGGAAGGTGAGCGGTGATTGTCGGAATGTGCCCCGGCAGACCCACGAAACTGGGACACCGACGGGTGCTGTCCAGAGAAATTCGGAAGACCCGCAACCAACCGATGGCCCACATACTCCAGGAGTTTCAACTGGCATCCGTGAGTGTGGTTTCGATTAACACCAACCGTAAAGAAACACATCAGCTTGGTGTTCATGGTCCTGCTGCCGACCATAAGCCTTTGATCACGAAGTTCAACCGCGCAGCTCGGTTCATGTGGTGCAAAGCACGTCGAAAATGTACCGTATATCAGTGGAAACGGGTTCTCTAGTGCGACGAATAAAGGTTCACCTTCTACCGTTCGGATGGCAGGGTCTGGCGTCTGCCTGGAGAACGCCTCCATCCAGAATGCATTGTGCCCTCAGTAAAGTTCGGCGAAGGTGGAACTGTGGTCTGGGGTGTTACTCATGGTAATGGACTGGGACCCTCGGTCCAAATTCATGGTAAGCTCAACGCCGAGGTCTATTGCACTATTTTGGATGACAGTGTGCTTCCTACGTTGTGGCAGTTTTACGGATTGGACTCAAGTTAGTTCCAGGACGACAACGCCAGCTGTCATGTTGCGAGGTCCACCAGGGACTGGTATGATTACAATGAGGTTAACCGAATGGACTGGCCTTCCCAGAGCGCAGACCTGAATCATATCGAGAACCAATGGGACGAGTTGGATCGCCGAATTAAGGGATGCAACAACCGTCCAAAATCGGTGAAGGAACTGACATGTCTTCTACAAGCCGAGTGGACGAAAAAATGCCAGTAGCCGTCATACAAGGACTTGTGGAAAGCATGCCCAGGAGGGTTGAAGCTGTAATTGCCTCTCGTAGAGGCTCTACCAACTATTGAATATGAATCAATTTTGTTTTTCTTTTCTATCACAGGTGTCCAAATACATATTGGTTGATATTGTATAAACCAGCAATATACATAAAAATATCACAACAAAAACAATAATAGAAGATGGATCACAAATTTTCTTAAGATAGTTCTAAAAATGTTCCAGAGAAAAAAGTGAAAGAAGTTAAATTTTGAATTAAATATTTCGAAATACATAATTTTAATTCATAAAAACATTTGATAAAAACTACGAGTTGAAAATACTGTTTTTCTTTTCTCATAATTCTAATTTAAACAGTTGGTAACTTTAAAGAACGGCATTTCAAGTTCTAGCAATTAAAACTGTTATCGTGGATTAGCAAAAACCTTTCTTACTGTTACTGTTGAGTCAGATTTACCTGTTTTTACACCTCGCATTCCGACTCCCGCATTGGAGTCTCGTCATTTGGGAGTCCACTATTCGATCGGCGAACAGGTTTAACGTAAACAACGCATTTCCACAATGGACGTCTTGGAGTTCGGTTCGAAATGATCGCCACCTCCATACAGGATGGTGTGAATGATAGCTCTGAAGAGTTTAAGCACCTTTATACAGATGGACTTCCCTACGATCATCGGGTTCAAAGAGCAACGTACTAGCAACCGGATGGTTGCGAGTTCGAATTCAACCAAAGACCGACGTGTACAAAGTTTGCTGCTGCACGTTAAATCTGTCGTGGCCTCAAATGTCCTCACGTTGGTGTGGTTGTGGAAGCTTGGAGAGTGGGGATGCCAGCTCAGGTGGTGATCTCATCATCTGACCGTTGTTTAAAATGACGAGGCGTCGTCCTTGGATCTTTCTTTTCGGAATAGTTCCCCGGATCGTCGACAGTAGCCCGTTGCGTTGCTAAAGTGCGACGCTAATTAACTGCCTACCAACCTCGACACGTCCATATGTCCTGAGATGCTTAGTTAGTCTCCCAAGGACAAAATATATAATACTGGTGACTCCATTCCTTTAAGTAAACATACTGTCTTCGAAATAACTTCCATTCTTTTGAAGAACAGGTGCGGCGGACACATCACGCAACCTCTATTCCCCGTATCCAATCACGTTCGGAATATTCCCAACAATCGTAAAAATTAAATTGGATTTGCGGAAATATCATCGAGGGGTCTTTAATATTCGCAATATTCCCCGCGGCATGCAAAGCCCCATTACTGCTTTTTTTCAGACCGATATTTTTTCGTTTTTTTTTTTTTTCGCCATCGGTAAAAAGGAAGAAAATTTCGCGTCGTAATCCAATGCATTCCTGGATTGCCGAACACCATCGACGTAATGGAGGGAATTGTGTTTTAAAAAAAAGGAATTCGCATATTTCCGAAAGGTCCTAATTATGCGTCGCGATCGGAGATTCGAGTGACTGCGTCCGTCAAAGCGAGTGCTGCCACCGGAAGATTGCAAATGAGTGGAGAAGCGCCGCGATGCCATCATCCACTCCATAATAATAGGCACGCGCGAGAAAATGACGGCATTCGAAAAGCGTAATGGGTAACAGGTGCTTTGGAAAAGGATCAGGTATTTTTCATTTAATGCCTTTTGGAAGAAAAAGAAAACCGGATGAAAATCATTGCTGTAATCATTTAGATCTTTGAGTCCGGAATGATCTCTTTGTTGCCAATAGACAATACACAAATAATGACGATTTAAGTCACCTGTGTCGACGCAATGTATAGGCTGTTCCATAACTATCGCATAAACTCGCTCCAAATTGTCTTTTCTTAGCTTTGTAAGCTGTCTACATAAAATACTTCTACCATCCAGTTTTTGAGAAGAAATGAGATTAAAAAAGGCCCATTCCTGTGGGAATCTGTTTACACATAGACGTGAAATATAAGTGGACTGAGCTATTGCTATTGAGAGAAGTTATTGCTATTGAGAGAGGAATTGCTATTGAGAGAACCTTCAAAACGTGTGACCAACATGTCTATCAGCAATGCTCTGCAAGTTTTGGCTAGGTTCACACCGATTTGATTATCGCCTTGTCTGGCGATTAAACATCATGTCAGAGTTATTATGTGAATCCGCATTTCTAGGTAGACAGGTATTTTAATTAACGTCGTACAGGAGCTCCACAACGGGCAATTGACGACGGTCCGGGATCAGCCCTCGATCGGAAAGATTCGAGAACCACCACGTGATTTTGAACCACAGTCAGATGAATGGGCAACATCTGAACTGACACCCCACTCTTCAAACTACCAAGCCACGAGGAACGATTGAGAATTCTTCCTCTTACATCGTTGTGGAGTTCGGATATTCCTTCCTGCGTGAATCTTACCGATTATTCCTTTGCGTAGACAAGTAATGAGTGGCGTCGGTAATTCAGGTGTGAAAAAACGCGCAAAAGACTTAAGTCATCAACGATTTGAATAGTGTTGAACTTGACGTCGAGTGTGTAGCATATATATATATATATATATATATATATATATATATATATATATAATTCTCTTACGTGGCACGCAAAAAAGACGTTATTTGTTATTGCGTCTTGGCAACATTGTACGATTGTTAGTTTACCACGAAGTCTCGCGCATCAATTGAATTTATAGCGTTCTCGGATGAAATTTTATCGAAAAAATAATAATTTTAGTTGAGCTGTTGCAGTTAAGAGAAATCAAAGAAGTAGAGGATCTTTTCAGGGTCATTTAAGAAACGGTCCTTTTCAGGGCCAACAATTATAGTTCAACAAGACGCTTGCACTACAAATTTCAGCAACAATGAAAAAGTGTGGGTCGTTCGAGTGTTGGGGAAATGTACACACAAACAACATGCTGGGCATTCATATTCCAAAATAGCGTTCACATTTCGAGTCAAAGTTTGCTCAAAGTTTTCATTAGAATTCTGATTTCAGAGGTACTGTATATATATTTCTGTAATACAGCAAATTTAGATTTGAAAAACATTTTTTTTGGAATATCAAATTCTGTAAACATTCCCTTCTGCAAGGACACATGTCTTCATTGAGGCGCGAGAGAAGCGAGCATAGGTTCGCGCAGCGAACCAATGAGGATTACGAATCAATCCTCCGGGAGTTGGCGAGCTTCAGCGAGCAGGAGGTATTGGCAGGGGGCGGGCACCCTAGTAAAGGTTATTTTCCTAACCCCAAAACAATTATCATAATTCCTACTAATAAACAAAATATAACCTATATGTCGCTTAATGGATCGGTTAGAGCAGTGTTTCCCAAAGTGTGGTACGCGTACCCCCAGGGGTACGGGATGAGTTTGGTGGGGGTACGCGTTGCACCGGAGTTTGGTGGACTGATTATATCATATTTCTCAAAGTCGTTATTATGCATTGCAAGTCGATGAGTCCACTGAAATTGCGAATTTTGCAAATCTTATACCGTTGGCTAGATACGAAAAAAATCAAGAAATTCATGACGACTTTTTATTTTGCCAGCCTTTATTAGGTCACACAACAGGAGAAGATATATTTATTGTTATGAAAAAATTTATGCAAGAGAACAAAATTGATTGGAATAGATGTGTTGGAATAAGCACAGATGTAGCAAAAAGTATGGTCGGAATTAATAAAGGACTCGTTGCAAGAATTCAAAATGTTGCACCAAATGTCATATTCACGACACTGTTGCATACACAGAGAGGATTTGACAACACGTAAGATGCCCGCTGATCTACAGAAAGTTCTGGATGAAAACGTGAAAATCGTTAACTACATTAAAAACCGTCCATTGAATGCACGACTTTTTTCGCAAATATGCGAAGAAATGGGAAGTAGTCATACCCAGCTTCTTTATCCTACCGATGTTCGTTGGCTACCTCGAGGAAAAATTCTAAATCGATTGTTTGAACTTAGACATTAACTTCAATGTTTTCTTAATGATAGATTTGAGTTGAGAAATTGTTTACATGACTGGAAATGGCTTTGTAAACTAGCATACTTAGCAGATATATTCTCTGTTTTAAATTGCCTCAATTCATTGTTACAAGACAAAGAAATTTCATTGTTTCACGTTCAAGATAAAGTGAACGCTGCCATCGCAAAACTAAAGTTATGGCAAAAGAGAGTTGGTAATGGAGAAGTAGACTCGTTTCCCTCTCTTCATGAGTTTATAACACGTTCGACTACTAAAACTGATGCTGATACTCTGAAATGCATAACGCAGCATTTGAAGCGTTTGCAAGTGGGCTTGAAAAACTATTTCCCTGATTTAACCAAAAATATTGAATGGACAAGATATCCGTTTAACATTAACACAGCATCCATGCTAGAAGATTTGTCGCATGCGGAAGAAGAGCAATTGTTGGAATTGGCTTCAGACGGATTCTTGAAAAATAAATATAAAGAGAGTACTTTAACATCATTCTGGTTACAAATGCAACTTGTGTATCCGGTTTTAACGGAAGAAGTTCTAAATTACATCTTGGCCTTTTCCAACTTCATATTTATGTGAAGTTGCTTTTTCAGCATTTGTAGACATTAAGTCGAAAAAAAGGAACAGACTATTGGACGTGGAACCACATCTCAGATTAAAATTAACAACCAGGGAACCAAATTAAGACGATCTGTTATCTCAGCAAAAACAATTTAATCCTTCTCATTGATCCAAATCAACGTTATTTATAATATAACTTTTATTTATATTAAATATGAATAATTTTATTTCTCTTTTCTTATTATTTTGTGTGTCACAAAAAAAAAGAAATAAAAATACATATTTATTGTTATTAAAATACATTTATTTTTTTGACGACGGATACTCAGCGTTACGAAAATTATAGAAGGGGTACACATATGTCAAAAGTTTGGGAAACACTGGGTTAGAGTATCACACACCGCAGGTCTCCCCCTTATCCCCCGTCCATGGGACAGGTAAAAGTGGTATTTTGCGGACACACTGCGAAAAAGTGGTTAGGCCAACGAGACAGAGCGTGGCAGCTTCAGGCGGACCCTTGACTGTGTGTTTTTGCTTCAGTACGATTTTGGAATCATTAGTATAGTTGTGTTTGATTTGCAAAATGCCTGCCACCTGCAATTTTGACCATCTGCCGTATAGGTTTAGCGACTGCATAGAAGGTGCACTGAAATTTAGGGTGTGGGGGCACAACTAGGAGATCTCGCACCCTCTAGAAAAGGTCTACGGCCGTCACTGCCAACAAGCACTTAAAGAGTCTTCATTTTCATATTCGAAGCAGCGCTTTTTTTTTTAAGGTGGTGTTAAAAATGGTGAAAGTGATTTTTTATTCCCTCTACGAGTAAAAGAGTGCGATTTAAACACCCCTTCGCTTCCGCCCCCCAATCCTCTGACAAACTTTCACAGCTCAGTAATTCCGATGAAAAATTGATTGGGGGGTTGATTTTTTCAGAATCTTCCCTGTTCCTTCTGTTCGAAAAAAATTGAGCCGGCGCTCTTCATCCTTCCTCGATTTCTATACGTTTAGCACTTTTTTAGTGCTTGTATTTTTTAAGCTTTTTGTCCTCTTCCCTTTCTTTCGCTTCACTGGGCTAAATCCAGAGTGGCTTTTTTTACACAAGAAAATCAACTCGAATTATTTTAGGATCTTTTTTTTTTTTTTTTTTTTTTTGAGAACTTAAGAATGCCACCGAGAGATCTTTTTTATATATAGAAATCACATTAACAGTAGTAAAATTTTTTTTTTATTGAGATGTATTATGCTGTGACTTTAAAGTTTTAACTTAAGTAACTTGAGTTAGTACAGAGCTTATGAGCAGAGCCAACTGGAACGGTAGGTACGTAAATATTTTAAGTAACGTCGTACTAGAGAAACATACACAACGTGCTATTTGACGACGGCCCGGGATCAATCAATCCCCAAGGGAAAGATCAGAGGAAAACACCACGTAGTTGTGAACCACGGTCAGATGACAAGAACAACACCTGAGCTGGCACCCCACTTTCCAAACGTCCGCACCACGCCAACGTGAGGACTTCTGAGGCCACGACAGATTTAACGTGCATCAGCACCCTTTGTACAAGACGGTCTTTCGTTGAAATCCAAATCGCAACTGGAACGAGGTTCCAAGAGAACCGTGTTGCCATTGGTGATTATATAACCGATCCCCGAGCAAATATTAACGCATGTTCAGCATGGGTATTAACGACAAAACTGATGACCACAAAAATTGCGCAATTTAATATCAAGCAGAAAAGATAGTGTTTGGGATAAATCTTTCGTTTCTTTTGTTACAAAGAAAGTATGACAATCTTTCAAATAAGTGTAGGTAGGTATTCAATGTCTCACTGGAGCGTAGCAGCAGAGTGACGTTATTCAACTAACTACCCATCATGGTTGCTTCGGCTAGGCCCAAAGCTTGAATATTTCCTCTGAAGGAAAATCCGGATACTATTCCGTTCGGAGGCCGGAAAAGCGACCCTTGTTCCGGAAGACTTCCGGAAAAGCTGGCAGGCACGCAGTGTCTTTCTTTTGTGGATTGTCGTGACGTGACAATTTAACGTCATTGGAAAATTTCTCACATTTGAAAGAAAAACCGAGACGACATTTTTTACGAACGGAAAACTTGAGAATGGAATTCAGGAAATGGTAGTTCAATTATCGTCGTACTGGAGTTAACGGGATATTAGAGACGGTACACCTCGTAATTTTGAACTGCGGTTCGATGACGAGGTCGACCCCTGTTTATGACCCCTGAGCTGGTACCCCTTCTTCGACCGAGCGACCCCTGAGCTGACGAGGTCGACCCCTGAGCTGGTACACCCTTCTCCAGTTATCCACACAACGCCGGCGTTAGGACATTTGAGTCCAAGGCAGATTTAACGTTCACTAGCCCCCTTTGTACACGGCGGTCTTCGGTTGGATTTGAACTCGCTACCCCACGGTTGCTGATCCAGGGCAACGGTGGCCCAGTTGGAAGAGCGACGTATTAGCAACCGAAGAGTTGCAAGTTCGGAACTTCGTCCAGCCAAAAACCATCGTGTGCACGGGGGGTCTGGTGTGTGTTAAAAGTTTCGAGGCCTCAAATGTCCTCACGATGGCGTGGACGATTGGAGAGTTGGGTGACATGTGTTGAAGTCGTCATTCGTCCATGGTTCAAAATGTGCTGGGAACCATGGTCATATGATGTCAACATCAGCAGGTACCCTACTTTCTAAACCTCCACACCATTCCTTTAAGAGTTTTAACATACACCAGCAAAAACAAGAACTCCCTTTGCGTGAATCGGTTTTCGAAACTTGTTACCCTCCGGTTGGAATTAGGGATGCGACATCGACACTAAAACGTTGATGTTCAAAATTGAAACATCGATGTTGATATTGCATCGCCCCCAAACTTTCGATGTTTTTAAAATTCAGTGCATTTAAACGTTTTACCCCATTTCTTATAACTGGCTTAGCAACTAGTGATGTGACATCAGCTCCAATACATCGATGTTTTTTTATAAAACATCAATGTTTTGAAAACATCGACGTCGTATCCCTACTTTTCAGACCCTTCACCCTTGGCCACTTGGGTCTAAAAGTATGTTCAATTTGCTGATTATGAAAATTATGCTACTTGGTTATTTTTTAAATTTTTATAACGGTACTTTTTTCATTCAAAAATAAAACATCGACAAGTATAAACATCGATGTACAAAAACATCGACCCCAATACATCGATGTTAAATACATCGATGTTTTGAAAACATTGACATCGATGTCGCATCCTTAGTTGGAATACCCGAATTCCAAAGGTAATGATAATTTTAATTAATGTCGTAAAATAGAGAAACACAACGGGCTATAGACGCCGGTCCGGAATGAATCCCCTAAGGGAGAGATCCGAGGACAACACCTGAGCTGGCACCCCATTCTCCAAACTTCCATATCTACCCAACTTGAGGCCTTTCAGCCACGACAGATTTAAGATGCACTTGCCGCATCTACACTCTACGCTCACAAACCTCCATGTACTGAACCGGATTCGAACCAGGAACCTTCGATCTAGAGGCTAGGAAACTGAAGGATGGCGTGGTGGGTTGGAGAAACACGACAAAGATCAGATGACTTTAAATTATTATTATGGATTTCATTGGTTGATTTTTATTTCTGATGCGTCACCAGACATTCAATCAACTATTCTTGTTTTGAAATCGGAGTCTACTACTTTGAACTCAGTAAAACATTTCGCTCCGTCACGTGGACCTTTGCGCCATAAAACCCCAACCAGCCCAACTTCTCCTGCCCCACAGCCGAAAGGGTCAACCACCCCCTCCGTGCAGAAGGGAGATCGAACCACCCGCTCTGCACCGATGCGAGCGCACAGCGTCCGTGCTCATAAAAAGTGCCCCAATCCCGCCATTCCGGGAGCGTGATAGCCCCATAAAAGCCCACCCGTCATTAGGGCGGCCGAGTTTTATGGCAGGGCACGCGCTCCCGAAATGCCCCCGCACGAGTGCCATTACGGAAATCAAGCCTCTTCCGATCGCATCCACTATTCACGATCGTGTCTTGACCCAAGGGTTCGTTTCGCAATCCACAATCCCCATCGACGAGAACGGAACGGATTCAATCAAAATCCCGTTCGCGATGCTTCGGTAGGTAGTCAATGCACTGGAGCAATACATCGGGTCCGAGAACCATCCCGAAGGGTAAGCTCCGTGGACAGCGCGTCTGGTGGGTAAGGTAGCCTCTAAATAGGTTCGAATTAGGGATGCGACATCGATAGCAAAACATCGATGTTCAAAATTAAAACATTGATGATGATGATAATGCATCGACCCAAAAACATCGATGTTTTTAAAATTCAGTGTATTTAAACTTTTTCCCCCATTTCTTAAAACTGGTTTAGCAACTAGTGATGCGACATCGGCTCCAATACATCGATGTTTTTTTCTAAAACATCAATGTTTAGAAAACATCGACATCGATGTCGCATCCCTACTTTTCAGACCATTTATCTTTGGTCACTTTGGTCTAATGGTTGATTATGGTTCAATTTGCTGATTATAAAAATGATGCTACTTGGTTATTGTTTAAGTTTTTATAACGGTACTTTTTTCATTTAAAAATAAAACATCGACAACGTAAAGACATCGATGTTGCATCTCTAGTTCGGTTCAGGGCATGGATGTTTGTAAGCGTATGGTGTAGAGGCAGCTGGTGCACCTTAAATCTGTCGTGGCCGAAAGTCCTCACGTTGGGTGGGTGTGGACGTTTGGAGAGTGGGGTGCCAGCTCAGGTGTTGCCTTGTCATCTGACCGTGCTTCAAAATGACGAGGTGTTGTCCTCGAATCATTCCCTTAAGGGACTGATTCCGGACCGTCGTCAATAGCCCGTTGTGTTGCTCTAGTACGACGTTAACTGAAATTACCAATTACCTATCATGACCAAAAGTCATCACGTTGGGTTGGTGTGGAAGTTTGGAGAGTGGGGTGCCGGTTCAAGTGTTGTCCTCGTCATCGGACCGTGGTTCAAAATGACGTGATGTTGTCCTCGGATTTCCCTTAGGGAATTGATCCCGGACCGTCGTCAATAACCCGTTGTGTTGCTCTAGTAGGACGGTAATTAAAATCACCTTACCTTACCGAGGACAGCGCCTCGTCATTTTGCACCACGGTCAGATGACGAGGCAACACCCGAGTTCACGGGTCCATTGAGGCACTAGAAATGAAAACGAAGCGGAAAGAGATGCATTACCTCCAGCAGAGCTTAATTCGAGTTGGATTCCTGGGAGTCAATAGCTAAGCAGCATCAGACCAAGGCAGACAGTTTTCAGTCCTGCAAACGCTCGTCCCAATGGGTGTGGAAGGATAGAGGTGTCTTAACACCTCGGCGGGAGAGGGAAGTGCAGAAACGTAAATTCCCTGCTTCCGATGGCAACGGCGGAAAAACCCGGCTCGTTGCGAGACAGGCCCGGTGGAAATGGCACGGAATCCCAGAAATTGGACATTTCTAAATGCAACAGTTGGGTTTCAAATTTTTCGAAACGGTTGGAAGGCCTGATCACTATAATCTCGCAACATCATATTACAAAGCCTTTAGATGAAAACAAACCCCTTTGGCTTAAAGGGGATGTACTACAATACTATATCCCGTTATAAAATTAGAAAATGCGTCCACAGATAGCTGATCGGCTTTCTCCTTCAAGCTCTTCTAATCATTCAACTCGATCTTTGCCCATACAGGCTTTCGATTTAAAACTGTGAGTCAAGTGTCCCGCCGATTTTAAACTCTTTACTTTAGCTTTTTTGAAATATTGTTCACAATAATTATTAGAATCCAGGTGTTTCACACGTTCTGTACCCATTTTGTTAAATATTATTGTCCATTGTGTATTGTTTTTATTTACTTAATCTTTCTATTTTTTTTCTGGCCTTTTGTCAATTCGAAACTGTTTGATTTCGGCTTTCCTGTATGTATCAAAATGTTTCTGTTATTTTCTTGTTCTGTCAAATGTTTAATCCTGTGTTTAAATTTGTTTTGTGTTATGTTTTATAATGTTCCTGTTTATATTTAAACACTATCGCCCATGTTGGGACCATTTATCAAATGTAAAATTCCTGGATTCAACAAATGCCGCCTGAATGCCTTGGGGGGTAGGCGTGGGCGGTTCCTGTCCGTCGGTATGGTTGCCTACTGGACGGACTAGTGCTGGTGGAAGTAACCCCTCCTCCCTTCTAGAAACTCAAAACCGTTTGTTGAGTGTCACAGAAGAAGACAACGGTTGACTTGTTTTGGAGTGCTATCGCAATTTGGCCTAGCTGTACCAAACACAAGATCTACAACCTGAAGCAGAAAATGTCGAGAAAGGACCCCGAGGACACATTTTAAGATGGACTTTCCATTCTTAATAGGACGACCCACCTATCTGGTGGTTAAGGTGTTAGCCTCTAGATCGTAAGGTTCCTGCTTCGAATCCGGCTCAGTGCATAGATGTTTATAAGCATATGGTGTAGAGGTGGCCGGTGCACCTTAAATCTGTCGTGGCCGAAAGTCCTCACGTTGGGTGGGTGTGGAAGTTTGGAGAATGGGGTGCCAGCTCAGGTGTTGCATCGTCATCTGACCGTGGTTCAAAATGACGTGTTGTCCTCGGCTCTATCCCTTAGAGCAGTGCTCCCCAACCTTTTTATAGCCGCGGATCGGATCAACGTTTGATCATTTTAACGCGGCTCGCTGAAAGGGGTACGTTGATTGTTTATATTTTAAATTGTTTTGATTTAATAATTTTAATTTAATTGCATTTAAACATGCCTTCAAAATAAAATATAGTTACATCAAAAAATGAATATAAAGTGATTTAACATTTTAACTCACTAGAACGCTAAATCAATGAGAACCCTGAGACTGTTTCATCTGGGCAGACAATGGCACCCGAAGTGTGTTGCTTATGTCCAGTTTATTCCGTTGTTTTGTTTTGGTTGCTGTCACTGCAGAAAACCCCGCTTCACACGGATAGGTTGTCGGAAATGGCAATCATTTAAGTGCTGTGGTGGCAATCTCAGGGTATTCCGCCATGACTTTGATCCAGAACACCGTCAAAGTTGTTGACTCGAACGTAGTTTTAAGGCCGCCTTCATTTGCAATCTCCAGCAGTTGATCTTCTTCTTGCACAGACATGCTAGATTCGCCTGAATTGTTGAGAAATGGGTCGCGGATCCAAGCCTTACTAGTTCGTGGGTCTTTTGTGTTCGGGAAGTAGCGTTCGAACACTTTTAAAAGCAGACATGTGATCGTGCACCAACTGGGAGAATGAATGTTTAGGCTCAGTCTTGCCTAAAATCCCCGCTAATGTCTGAAACGTGTCCAAAATGCCTCTGTTCTCGCGCCGTTCCCACAGCTTCAGTTTGGCTTTAAATGCAGCTACTTTGTCTGCCAACTTGAAAACAGTTGTCACAATTGGAAAATAGAGACATACAGAATTCAGAAATCATAATTCAATCTCTATTAACAGAACAAATTTCAATTTCTGATTTACCGACTCCTAATTTGAGTGGACTCTTCGTAGATAAGAACCGCACATACCCGAGAGAAATACACACAGTAATTAAAATGGAAATAATTTAACGTTCCTTGGGCGGCCCGGTACCATTTGATCCACGGACCGGTACCGGTCCGCGGCCCAGGGGTTGGGGACCACTGCCTTAGAGGACTGATTCCGGACGGTCGTCAATAGCCCGTTATGTTGCTCTAGTACGAAGTTAATTAAAATTAGCATTCGTAATACGCGAATTTTAAAAACACAATAGCACCTGCCAACTTTTCGATTTGGGAGTTCGTACTCAGCATGGACCAGCGCAAGAGCAACGTATTTTAACAACCACAACTGAATTAAGAAAAACTTCATTTTGCTAAACTCGTCTAACTCCTAACTCGTCTAAACTAAAGTCAACCAATTCAGCTGTCACATGTTCACGAGCTCCTTTTTCGGAAGATCCAACTTCCCGATGGTGCCAGTGTCGGAAGATAAGATCGAAAAATCGATACTGGATCAAAAGTTCGGATTGACTCTTTGAGAGACCATTTTTCTCTTGGATCGTGGACCAACAGGCGTCAGTCACAAACCGTCGGCGTGGAATTTGTTTCAATTGAATTGTGATGGAAACTCTCAACCCAGGAAAGAGCACTTACGTATGTGCGGAGGAATGGATTGAATGTTGGGGTTTTATGGCACAAGGTCCAAAAGCGGAAAAGCTGCGCCAAGTGCAAGATAAAACTTTGTTATGCAGAAATAAAAGTTTTAATTGAAAACGTTTGGGGAGAAATCAACCGTAAATGTTTTAAATCAGAATAATAGACATTTGCGAAAAAAAATAATTAATGTACTAAAGTGATGATTTAAGACAGGTTGACTAACCAAAACTAGCCACTGCGTGGCTAGCCCGGCGTTGCCCGTGGTGTAAGGTATTAATCTGGTGTAAAATTTTCCGCAGATTTCAAAACTGTTGAAATTCAATTTAAAAATTATTTATTTAAAAATCCTATTTTTAGGTATCAATCTATAGTGAAATTTCCGCAGATTTCTGATCCGTTGAAATTTTCAATCTATCTTTAGCAATTCCGATTTTAGGGAAATAAACAATCCCAGTCAATATGTTTTTTATTTCTTGTTCTCATTCGCGGAAATGTAATGGGACAGGAAATGTAATAATTTTTTTTTTTTTTAAACGCTAAGGGCAGAAGATGCATTTTTTTTTTTGAAAGAAAAAGTTTATATTTGTTTAAAGAACAAGGTAGAGGATAAAACTATTAAATTCATTTAAAAATCTACTAGATTAAATTTTAAAATTCGCCGCGACCCAAAAATTGCAAAAAATTTGGACCACCTGTGTGCCAAATCTCATTGTTGTAAGTGCCATAGAATCGTCAGGATTTTGCGGCAAGAAACAGACAAACAAGCATTTCTTTTTATAATAGTAAAGATAGAGTATAATATAAAAGATGCATTTTGAATTTGTGTAAAAAATAGATGCGAAAATGTTTTCCCCCAACCCAATCTTGGAAATTTAAAATTGTATTTTTGAAAAATGTTTGGCCGATGATGATTAAAAGCGGTACTACGTGTAATTAAAATAGGATGAACAGTAAACTCTAAAGAAGATGAATAAAAAAAAACGGAGGGCAACAAAAGATGAGGATGAGAACCGTAGCAAGTTATTCATTAATAGAACTTAAATAGTTCATTATAACTGGAGTATTTTACTAGCATCTAGATTATACAAAGTATGTATAGTCAACATGACTTCAAATCACACGGGATCGCGCTCGTTTCTTGACATGACAACAACAACTGTTGCCACTTACACACACATCATCATAACATATATCGATTCCGATTATTACAATATGTCACGACATAAAGCGTGCCCAATGCGAAGGCGGGAAAATCTGACATTAGTCACTGATTGCATCCAACTTCAAGTGAATTAGACGGATCGTGTGGGCGGAGTCGCGTCTCTGAAGGGCCAATCGCAAATAGACAGCCAGTTGGCTATGGAATCGCAGACTAGTTTTGTTTTAAATCACGGCGAAGAATCACATTCACCCATCAATAATTTAGGATTCATGTTTTTTTACCACAGCCCCGTGACACATCTTGAAACCGAGCGATCGGAAGAAATACCACGAAGCTGCGAGCGCATGCTCTGTCTACTTCATTAGAAGGTCGATGCTTGGATAGTGAGGAAAATGTGCGAAGGAGCCTGTAGATAGCCGATGTGTGATGAAGCATTTGGACTGCTTGCGGGACCAGATCATAGTTGGAAATATTCTTGGCGTCGCAAAAATAAAGGGTCGAGTTAGCTCAAAGTAACTGATGGAAATCGGAGCTTTGTTATGCGTACCAGTTGAAAATCTGGTTCGTTTTGGGGTTTATGGCGAAAGGTCTGTATTATACGTTACGCCAGACTCAAGCCATAAAAATACACTCGCAATGAAAGTTTGTACAGCCACATAAGAGCGAAATACACCCAGGGAGGGATGCACCCCCACAGGACCCGAACATGCGTCGTCTACAACTCGAAGGTATTCAACTCGTTACCACCGTCCCAGTCTAAGCCATTCGGTGCATCCCCACGTACTTTTGAACCGCGGTCAGATGACAAGGCAACATCTGAGCTGGCACCCCACTCTCCAAACTTCCACGCCAACACAACGTGAGGACTTTCGACCACAAGAGATTGGAGGTGAACCAGCCGCCTCTACACCATACGCTTACAAACATCCTTGCACTGACCCGGATTCGAACCACGACACATTTGAGGTGAGCCCGGATGGAAGAGCAACAGACTTGCAACCAGAGGATTGCGAGTTCGGATCCAACCAAAGACGACAGTCTGGGATCAATCCCCCCGAGGACAACACCACATCATTCTGAACTACAGTCAGATGACGACGCAACACCTGAGCTGGCACTAACCCATTCTCCAAACTTATACACCTGACACCAACATGAGTACGTTTGAGGTCACGACGCATTCAACGTGCACCAACCCCCTTTGTATACGACTGTCTTTGAGTTGGATTCCAACACGCACCCCTTCAGTTGCTCCTCCGTTACTCTGGTAATGGTAATTTTTTGTTAACGTCGTACTAGAGGAACACAACGGGCTATTGAAGACGGTCCGGGATCAATCCCTGAAGGGAAAGAACCGAAGACAACACCTCGTCATTTCGAACCACGGTCAGATGACGAAGCAACACCTGAGCTGGCACCCCACTCTCCAAACTTCCACGCCAATCCAACGTGAGGACTTTCGGCCCACGACAGATTAAAAGTGCACCAGCCACCTCTACACCATACGCTTACAAACATCCATGCCCGGACCCGAACCAGGAAATTTCCGATCTAGAGGCTAACACCTTAACCACTATACCGGTTGGTCGGCTGCTCTTTTGGACGGGCCCCAATTGGAAGGGTAATTTGTAATCAACGTCGTACTGGAGCAACACAACGGGCTATTGCAGACGGTCCGGGATCCATCCCCTGAGGGAAAGATCGCCCCCGATTCGAATGGAAGAGATGGGGCTGCAATTAATTTCTGAATGCTGGCCTCGATCTGTTCCAAAAAGTAAAAAAGTCCCCGCCATCTCGATCCAATCGGGCAGGAGAGAAAAAAGCAATTCCTGCTCCTGACACGAAACGGCCACAAATTGAAAAAGTTAACGCTCCTTGCGGTTAAACGATTCTTCGATCCCGCCTGCTCCGGACTGCCATAAATCAGAGCCCGAGCAAAAAAGATCCGGAAAACCTGAAGGGGTGGAGGTGGCCGAGCGATTTCCGTCCTCCCCCCATCGGAAGGGCGCAAAAATCGGTGTGTTCTTCGCATACAATCCAGTGAACCGCGATGAATATATTTTCGCACGGCAGTGCTTTCCGGGAATGGGGCGATTCGAACAACGCGCTTCCGCACTCCTCGAACCAACACGTCGTACTAGAGCAACACAACGGGCTATTGACGACGGTCCGGGATCAGTCCCTTAAGGGAAAGATCCGAGGATAACACCTCGTCATTTTGAACCACGGTCAGATGACGAAGCAACACCTGAGCTGGTACCCCACTCTCCGAACTTCCACACCAACCCAACGTGAGGACTTTCGGCCACGACAGACTTAAGGTGCACCAACCGCCTCTACACCATACGCTTACAAACTTCCATGCCCGGACCCGAACCAGGAACCTTCCGATCTAGAGGCTAACACCTTAACCACTATACCGGTTGGTCGGCCCTCAATTGGGAGGTAGGTATTTAACTAACGTCACACTGGAGCAACGCGGGATAGTGGCGGCGGTCCGGGATCAACACAAGAAGTGAATGAAACCGATCACAACGTCACGTCATTTTGAACCACGGTCAGATGACGAAATCAACACCCGAGAATCAAACTTCCACACCACGCCAATGTAGTCCAGTTGGTAGAGTATCGGATTAGCAACCGGAGGGTTGGGATTTCGAAAAGAGGTGCAAACAAAAACCATAGCGCACTCAGGTGGTACACGTTATCCACCAAAACCATGGTGCACGTTAAACCAGACTTGACTCTCTCTCTCTCGTGAGCTGAACCGCGACGACGAGCGGCTAGGGACGACGAGCGCCGATAATGGACACTTTAAGACGGCCTTGATACTTGAACTGTGCAATCTCCTCGAACTACACTGAACTTACTTTCATTGTTTTAGCCATCCCATCTTGTAAATACAATCATGATCATCAACTAATTAAACTTCATTATTCCTTTAACGATTGTTTCCTACTCCTGTGTCAACCGTTAGTCTCCCAAGTACATTTGAAGCAGGTAGGTACGGCGCCAATTGTCAGCATAAACGTGTCTTCGTCTCAGATTTATTTTTAAATTTCTATCTTCTTCGCTGTCTTCTGCAACCAGACTAACGTGCAGTGAATTCTTCTCTAAGCCGACGCTAGACATTTAAAATAATCGGTGGATACTTTGTGACCTTTTTTTCAAACGGTTGACAGACTAAGCTAAGATCAGCGTTTATTTTTTAAAAAGAGGGAACATTTCTGAGTACGTGCCAGATGCTTTCCGAAGAACGCGTTTCACAATCGGTGCGTGTGCGCTCTTAGTTTCACAATTTTCATTCAACTCGAATACAAGCACCTGTCATGACGTCATAGCACCTGTTGCATTCGCGACCAAGGACGCAATTGGAAAATGTCGCGAGGGGGCCTTTAATTAACTACCCCTTACGACAGAGTCACAATGGAACAGCAGAAGACAATGAGGCGTGCGGGACATAATTTCCTATGTTTTTTTGGCAACACTCCCTTGCACAGACGATATCGGACAAGCCTGTCGGATGAGGCGGAAATTGCGGGTGTTTTTCGAACCCGTGATTTGGAATGGAAGACAATGGGGTCTCGGAGTGTTCAAAGAGCGCCTCAAGGTCACGGAATGTGATTTCTAAACGGCAAGCAGAACAAGTACACCTGAGTCGAAGCACGACACAGACGGAAAGGAAATCTGGGAGAGTTCTTTTCGGGGAAAAAGTTAAATTAAATACATTGTAAAAAGATTATCGTGAGGAATGTGCTGAAAATTTGAATTATCGGTTGAAACATTTTCGACAAAATGGCTCTCAGTGACATCATTTTGACAGTATGCCTTAATTGAACCTTAGTTATCATTCTACAAATGGATGAGGTTACAGTGGCATTATCTGCATTACAAAGACATCTGGAGGCACTGTAAAAAAAATCAGGGAAAATGTTACCCATACCCGGGGTGGTTGTAACAGTGGTTGGGGTCAGTTGTAAAACTAGAAAAACAACGAGAATTATTGAAACAAATTTTAAAATTTACATAACTTATTGAAATATAGGATCTGAAACAGGCTACTAATAGTGCTAAAAATCCACATTTGTGCGACCTTGAACTTTATAAAATTCAATAAAAATAAAATATACATTTTGGACATCTAATATTTGTCAGTTCCTACTTAGTATATGTGATCTATTTAAAACTAATTTTCATTAAAATCGGTGAGGTGTCAGCCACAGCCGATTTACTCATTTTGCGTGGAATGACCCTTGTGTAACCTCATTTGCTTTACTTGAATGAATATATTTGACGATAACCTTCACAATGAACCTTTTATATAACAATCGAACAGCTGTCGTTGATCAAAGAATCGCCTAATTTAGGAGGCATTAAATTGTACGTTTAAAGTTCTAAATTTGTGGAAGTTTGGAGAGTGGGGTGCCAGATCATGTATTACCTCGTTATCCGACCGAGGTTAAAAAATACGTGGTGGTGTTCTGGGATCTTTTCACTTCGGGATGGATCCCGTACTGTCACCAATAGTCGGTTGCGTTGCTCGCGACGCTAATTCAAATAACAACCTCAAATTCCAGAGAAAATTTGAGAAAACGACGGATTTAAAGTGCACCAACTCCCTTTTTTGGTTGGTCTTTGGTAGGACCGGGTTTCGAACTCGCAACCCTCCTGTTGCCAATACGCTTAATCATCCAACCGCAGTCCAGCAACGAGAACGGGAATGATTAATCCCGTTCTCGTCGTTCGATAGATCCGAGCGGATTCGGATGGACGTAGAAGTGTATATGAGACTTTCTTGGTGGAAAATGCGAAAGTCCCCATCAGGAAAAGAATTGTGCCGAACATTCGGTTCTAAGCGTCTTCCACCCGCACGGAGAGAGGACTCATCGCCACGCATGAGTGGAACTGACAGTTTTATTTTCGACACTCATTCACTGCTTGAGCGATCACGCAGAGTGGGTGATCATGTTGTCAGAGCCAACTTTAGAAACTAGCAATTTTACATTTCAACCCGTCGTTAAAAAGATAACCTGGTGACATTTTGATTTCTTTTTGCGGCTTTCTTATCTTAACGCGCGCGTTTAGACTACGGTCGTCAAAGCAGTTGTACCTTCGTCGTGCCAAGAAAGCATTCAAGCTACAGCCGGTACAGCAGTTGTACCTCGAACGTTATAAGAATCGCTACGTCTATAGCCGTAGTCAAAAGGTTAAGAAATTTTTAAGCAAATGGTGGACTATATACTATTAGTTTCACAACCTGTCATAGAGTCGCCATCTTGCAGACAAAAGAATCAAAGCAGTAATAGCATCAAAAGAAGTTGTTACGAAATATTGATTTTTCCTATTAGACTTTCTTAGTTTGGACGTGCTTGGACTTTGTGTGAGGACATTTTTGTGACCAACGTGAGGACATTTCGAAATCACGACAGATTTAAAGTGCATCAGTCCCCGTATACACGACGGTCTTTGGCTGGACCTAGTATCGAACTCCCAACCTTCCTTTGCGCTTCCAATTTGGCTACCGCGGCTCTATTCTTACACAGAAAGTTGTGAACTTGCTGTATGTAAGATGCACTTTGCTAAAGTAGAATCAAATTTAAAAACTAATTAGTGGTAAAAAAAATCGAACTATTGACATTTCGTTCATTAAAAGTAATCCTTAAAATCCAAAGTAAAAAGATACAGCAAATTTTTGCATAGGAACTGCAAGATGAATTGCGTCTTAACAAAATCGAATTCAAACAATTATGGGACTAATCCGTTGATCGCATATTCTTCCTTCTAAACATTAATTCTTTCGATTTAATGCGCCCCCAAAGCAAAAAAAAAAATACTTTTAATTCCATTGGAAGTGGAAAGTTGAGACGATAGAAAAATAGATGGGAAAAAACGGAAGTCATTTATCAAGTTATTGTGAGAACTTTGTTGGCAACGCCTTCCTTAAACTAAGATCATTTGTGCACTCTAGAATCGGAAACTTTGTTCCATTTCTGGCGAGAAATGGAATAATGGGGGAAAACAGTAAAAAGAGGGAAAAAACCCGTTACTCGTTTTTCATGGCGTTCCAAATATTTCACGCCTTTTTTTCTTACTTTCCCCTAATAAATTCTCGAACGGTCCACATTCTAAACACAGATAACAAATATGCATGATTCGAGGACTAAATATAAAAGGGTTTTTTTCCCCTCGCCATTTGGCACTGGCCGAGCGAGCACAAAAGTCAGAACCAGAAAATATTTGCTGGGAATCTTCGACAAAATGGAGTCCGTTTTTTGACCTTGCGCCATAAGCCCCGAATCGACGGAGTCGTATCATATAGGCTTTTGGACCATGAGTTAGTCCTAAGCCCCAAATCGATAAAATTAAGTCGTATCATGTCCGCTTTCAGAGCATGAGCCATAAGCTCCGAATCGATGAAATTAAGTCGTGTCACGACCGCTTTCGGACCATGAGCCATATGCCCCGAATCGACAAATTAGAGTCATATCTCGATTTGGCGAATCTTGATATTGCCTTAAAGTTGAATCGCGCTGCGATTAATTTTTAAACAGAAAGTTTCTTGTAAATACCCACAAGTGCGCTTAATTTAACCCGATGTGAAAAAAACATTGGTTAGCGCCTGCTAAGTAGAGATCATCGCATTAATACCGATACCTATATGTACACACGATTTCCTAATTCGTTAGAAAACAAATAGTTTAGTACCAGATCCTAAACAATGTTTTTTTGAAAGGTGCTTTTAAAAAAATTTTCCTTGACTTGAAAAACTTTTATCTTGTTTGTTGAACTTGGTTGATTTTATGCTTTTGTATTTTGATGCTGTGAAATATTTTATGTATTGAGAATCGTGATTTGCCTTATTTGTGCATTTTTCTACTGTAATGTAAATTAACATTTTCTTTAAGGCAATAAATGCTTAAATATTCTCTTAAATGGAATTTATTACTATTTAAATGAAAAGGTTACAACCAGCTAAGTACAGTCATCTGACCATGGTTCAAATTTACGCGGTAGTCTTTGAATCTTTCCTTTCGGGGGTTAATGATGAACCGTCACCAGTGTGACGTTCATTAAAAAATACCAAATACTAGCCAAGTAGAAATTTTCCCATCTGGAGCACTGTTTCAATAATCTAAAGCGTCTAAAACTCCTAAATTACTACCAAAAAAAAATGTAGAAATGCTCAATAGCATTAGGTAGATAGGTATTTTAATTAGCGTCATACTGAAGCAACACAACGGGATAATACCGACAGTCAGGGATCAATTCCTCAAGAAAGATCCGAGGATAAAACCACGTCATTGACCTTGATAATAACCTTTCTTCTTTAAAAAGTAATAACATAAATTGTGGATTTTTGGTGAGGCAAGGGTATGATGGTGCTGCTGCGATGACTGGTTATTTGCATGGAGCCCAAGCCTGCATACGAGAAGATCATTCCCATGGCACTTTATGTTCACTGTAGTGCTCATTCATTGAACCTTGCCTCAAGCAATTCATCTACTTCACCTTTAATTAGGAACTTTTTAGGCACACTTCAGACAGATGCAACATTTTCCCACAACTCTGCACAACGCATTCAAGTTTTAAAGGATTCAATAGTTGATAAATTTCCTGACTCAAAACGTACCACCCTGTTGTGTTTTTGTGAGACCCGCTGGGTGCATAAACATGAAAGCATTATTCGGTTTAAAGAGTTTTACCCAGCAGTAATACTTGCCCTAGAAAAGTTGGAAGTTTCAGCTAACGCTGAGACTGCTAGAAATGCATACCAACTGTTGTGCGCAATACGAAGCAGTAAATTTGTGCTACCTTTGTTTGTACCTGAGAAGATTTTTGCGTGCACACTGCCGCTATGTAAAGCTCTGCAAGAGGTCAATGCATATCTGTCAGCAGCATGCGACTATGTTGACAATGTCCTTGATGTTCTTAATAATTTTCGCAGCAACGCAGACAAAGACTTTAAAATTATATTTGAAGGAGCTTCTTCATTGGTGCTTCAAAATGGTGGAGTAATGAATTTTCCAAGAATGACTGGGAAATAGACCCATAGAGAAAATATCACATCTAAAACTTGTGAAGAATATTACAAGTTGAATCTGTATATACAGTTATTAGACCATGTGAGGTTCCAGCTTTGTGACAGATTTACAAAACATAACAATTTAATTTCAACGTTACAAAAACTGATTCCTAGCAGATGTCTAGCAACTAGTCCAGAGGATTTGGAAGAATGCATCACATTTTATGCAAAAATCCTACCTCAACCAACTACTTTTAATGCTGAATTTTGCATTTGGCAGTCTAAGTGGGAAAAGGTAAATGAAAAACCAAACTCTGCTGTTGAAGGTTATTTCAAGTGCAATAAGACCTCTTTTCCAAACATTAGTAAACTCCTTCAAATTTTATCAACATTGCCAGTCTTAACATCAACACCAGAGAGAACTTTTTCCACTCTAAGGAAGTTAAAACCTATTTAAGAAATTCAACAGGAAAAACACGACTCAATGGCCTGGCCTTAATGTGTATTCGTAGAGAGATAAATTTGAGCACTGATGATGTCATGGATCGATTTTCAAAATCAGAAGGTAAACATCGTTTTGTATTGTAAAATAAAAACAAATTTGTTGTGAAAATAATTTCACTTTCGATTGTACTTGTGTAACATTTTAGCATCTTTATGAAGCACACCTGTAAATGTTCGGGAGAGTATTTCCGATTTGCCACTGCTGAATTTATTTGCATTATTATCATAAAATTTTAAAATATTCTTATTTTTCAAAAAAAATGCATCAATAGCAGTTTTTTGGAAGATAAATTTCGTGAGGGGAGGGATGTTGAACCCTATAACCCTCCCCCCCCCCTCCCTGGATTACTCATTTCAAGACGGGAATGGTGCGTCCGAGTGGTTAAGAAGAAGCGAAGTATTAATTTTATTGAATCATCCACCAAGGGCATCCCCCGGCCAAGAGAAGAGGATCGGGGAGAAGAAGGTGACCCTCAAGGTCGCTCACCTGACGATCCTCCAATCGATGGACCACTGGCTTCACGACAACGCTCCTTAAGCGGAGCACGACGCGCTTTGAGGAGCCTAAATGACATTTTACGGACTGAGGATATCCCGGGAGAAGGGTAGGTAGGTGGACTCGCACTGGAGCAACAGGCTATTGGCAGCAGGTCCGTCCCCCAGAGCGACAACGCCACGGCATTTGGGGCCACGTTTAGACGACGAGGCAACCTTGGAGCCAGGATTAGCAACCGGAGGGTCGAGAGTACCAAATCCAACCCAAGACCGTCTAGTACAAAGGTGGGCTGGAGCACGTTAATCGTCCTCTAATGTCCTCACGTTGGCACGGTGTGGATGTTTGGAGAGTGGGGGGTTCCAACTCAGGTGGGACCTTGTCATCTGACCGTGGTTCTAAATGACTTGGTGATGTCCTCGGGTCTTTCTCTTGGGGGGTTGATCCCGGACCGTCACCAATACCTCGTTGTGTTGTTAATCCAAAATGCCAAATACCAAAGACGTAGCTCCTGGGGACAATTGAAATGAGGTTTGACTTAAGCTGCATTTACACCGGAGTTGCAAACTCGTCCCCCTCCAAACATCGAAGCTTTTCCGAGAAACGGTACTCATTTGATCGTCAAGATCTCGTGTCGGGGTGGCGAGTTTGCAACTCCAATTTTGTTTTCCCATGAGGAGTCAGTAAAGATCAAAGGACTGCAACTTTTGGGAGACATTTCTCCTAGAAGAAATTCGGGATGAAAACGCTCTCCAATTTCGTCCCCTTTCGGTATTGCAGACAATCACAGCTCCTGTATGCCCTTCGTCACCCCGTGGTCGCTCATTCCGTCTTTCGTTCGTTCTCTATTGACACTTTGCCTTCATCGCTTGCCTCTCGCTTTTCACGATGGTCTTACCCAGCCCGTTGCTTCCGACACAATTAAGCAAGCTGATGCCGCAACATCCTCCACAATCGAAATCGTGATGAAGGGTGATCACTCTTCTCTACAAAGGGGTGAGAAAAGTGCTCACCCCTCAGTATTGCCGATAAAATCTTTACTCCGGAGTGGGTCGAAAAGGGGTCCGAAAAAGGAGCCGTATAACGTCTTCGTCACACAAAAAGGAGGGGGGAAATATCGCGGCTCAAAGCTTTCAGCTGTGGAGAGACCTGGATGATACAAAAGGTACATCGGGAGTCACCGAACAGACGAGTAAGGGAAGAAGGCGAATGAACGTCTCCCTGGAGCAACACGCTCTAAACGAAATGAATCCCAAAAGGAAACATCCGACAACAACGTCGTTGCGTGGCTCCAGTACGACGTTAATTAAAATATCCACCGACCAACAACACGTCGTCATTTGAATCCTGGACAGAAGACGAAGTTGGTACCTGTGCTATGCTTTCACACCACGTCAACGTTAGGACATTTGGGGTAATACGGTTTAGATTTAACGCGCACCAAACATCACCCATACGACGGTATTGGGTTGGACCTAGTTTCGAACTCGCAACCCTCCGCTTACTAATCCTCTACTCCTCCACCTGGAACAGCGCGACCCCAGTTGACTTTGGGTCTGTCGATTTCCGAATAGGTGTGAAAGGGTATTTTAATGAACGTCGCACTAGAGGCAACGCTAACCACTCGGCTGCTTTGGCAACCCACCACGTCGCTCGGAGCGTTTCGCCGTTTGACGATTTACAGACCCGTGCACGATTTTCCATCAGTGTCAAAGCAAAACTTTGCAGCAAATTGGCAAAACTATTTTCGTCTGTCTCTCAGATTCAGCAGCGACGGCCATTAAATTCTATTTATGGACTTTTTCTGGTTATGGTAATTTTTAGTTAACGTCGTACTAGAGCAACACTACAGGCTATTGACGACGGTCCGGGATCAGTCCCTTAAGGGAAAGATTCGAGGACGACACCTCGTCATTTTGAACCACGGTCAGATGACGAAGCAACACCTGAGCGGGCACCCCACTCTCCAAACTTCCACACCCACCCAACGTGAGGACTTTCTGCCACGACAGATTTAAGGTGCACCAGCCGCCTCTACACCATACGCTTACAAACATCCATGCCCGGACCCGGATTCGAACCAGGAATCTTCCGATCTAGAGGCTAACACCTTAACCACCATACCGGTTAGTCGGTACGACTTTTTCTGGAGAAATACAAATAGTTTAAGTTTAGGTCCATAACTTATTGAAATACACGGTCAAAGCCACGCCAGTTTGAGTGCTAAGAAATCTAAATTTGTGCGAACTTCAATAATTGAATATACTAATTAATACAACAGTGTAACAATTATATTGTAATATAATAGCGCGCGTCAATCTGAAACTTAATATTCTGTAGTTGCTCATTACATGACCTACATAAAAACTGATTTTCATTCAAACCGATGCTACGTCAGTTATAGCCAATCGGCATGGACTGACACTTTAGTATTAATTCAGCAGCATTTTGTGAATACGTTCCCAGTGTACTGGTCTATATCGCGTTCCCGATAGATCGCCCTCGACTTGTTGTCAACACCTTAAATTGTATTGGGCTCTCCATGAGAAAAATGCAGCCACCCCCAGAAGAACGCTTGTGTTGGCAGTTAAACCAGGGACAGAAAGACATTCAATCTGTCCTCGGGTCGGAACGGAATCCGACTTCTTGATCTGTCTGTCACGCGTCTTTTTGAGCGGTTCCGAGATCCCAAGAAAGGTCTCGCAGGTTCAAATCTCCTGACGTTGCAAGTATCGAGATCACCGGGGTCGACTTCCAAGAGGAAGATCTCCCACCAAAAAAGAGAGATCAGACGAAAACTTTACACCGGAATATACTTAAATGTCCAAGCATGCAACACATATCACGAACAAAAAAGTGCAAATATAATTTTAATTTTGCTGTGACAAAAATATTTTTCGAAAAATACTTTCAATAACGCACAGGTGTTCTAAAAGTTCCCGTACTGACGATTCGCGAATTTATTATTCAGAAACACCAAACTTAAAAACAATTATTTTTATGTCAATGGTGAAAAGCATTTTTAACCTAACATGGGAAAAAAATTTGAACTTACATTCTCGGAACAGATTTTGAGCGAGTCTTCTGGCTCCAATGCAGATTCGTATCTGCTGTGCCCTCGTATTCTAATGACTTTTAACTTATTGTAAACTTACTGAATAATGCTCGGGTTTCAAATATGACTGTGACACCTAAAATAGGACCGCGACATTTTCATGTTTACTCATGCACAAAGCCTGTAGAACATGTTTCCTTATCCGCGTCCATTTATTGCAGGAAAACAAACTTTAGATTTTAAAAGTGGGGCGACGAGGGGCACTTTCAGGACTACCTGTGTGCCAATTTTCTTGGCTATAGATGGGTCTGACGACAGGAAAGAAATAGCCTGTTTTCAGCAGTGTGTTTTCTAATGTACAGGGTGATTAATAAGTACGTATACAGTTTCCAGATGCTGTAAAACATGAACAGTTTAAGATATGGTCCCCAAATGCAAACTGTTAGCTAGGTATACTCATAAAGTTTGTGCCCCCCTCCCCAGCGAAGTGACGTAAGCAATAGCGAGCGTGTCACGTGACTAGTCAGTGGAAATGGCTGCGTCTGTAGTGAAGGCGTTTTGTGTTCTTAAATTGAACAAAACGAAAACTGTCCCCGTTGTACAACAGCATATTCGATTACGATTTTGAAAAGAACCTCCAACCAAAAAATTAGTTTACGATTATTTTAAAAAATTCGAAACTATGGGCTGTTTGTGCAAAGTTCCAAAGCCAGGACGACCGAGTGTATCGGCAGATGTCGTCAAAAACTTGATTCATGAAATTGGAGAAAAAATTGAAAAACTTTATTCTTCAATTGGATGGTGCACCATCACACTGCTCAGGTGATATGCGAAACTACCTCTGCTAACATCTTCACCGATAGATTGGACGAACCGCCGACTACAACATGCTACTAACCCAATGGCCACCCAGATGCCCTGACTTTTTCTTGGGTAGTTCGTAACTTGGGTTACATAGGTAAATTATAAAGTATGTAACCCTCCTCTTCCTGTTGATCTAGCTGAGTTGAAATAGCGTATCGCATCCAATATTACTGCATCTGTTTCAGATGCCCTAACACGCGTCTGGGCAGAAATGGATTATCGAATATGTAGTGTGACTAAATGTGCACACAGAACATCTGTGACTGTTTCTAAAAAAACTTGAAACATTCACCTAAACTTCTGTTACAGGTAACTTAAAATATCTTACATAGTCACTGTTAAATAGTGCGTTGAAATTGTATACTTATGAATCACCCTATTTAAGTGTACCAAAAATTGGTGTGGATTGGTCATACGGTGTAGATTTGTATAGCGAATATACACACTACCACACACTTTTTTATATATTTGTAAATTATAATGTTGTAATCTAAACTGTAATCTAACCTTCAGATTTCAAGTTCATATTTTATTGTAAGTAATCAGTGTTACGTCTAAATAAGAGATCGGAAACGTTACACCTGGCATAAAATGACTACGCTCCGGGAAGGAATGGAATCGCCCCCAACCCGGAATTCAAATCGGGGGTGCTCGGAGAACGCGTTTCCATAAATTGGGAAGAGCTACCTGATTGTGGGGGATGCAACGGCCGAGAGAACAATTATTGAAATGCGCTCACGCACGGGGAGAGGGAATTCAAATCCACCAACGACGGGGGAGGAATGAATAACGTTCTTTTATTCCGCAAGCGATACACACAGTGCTCGCCGCGACTGTAGAAAATGGATACCAGAAATGCAATTACCGGAATTTGCATCGTATTTTTCATTTTCCGTTCTCGAAATAAACGGAAACTATCGGGGTTCCAGGTTTCGTGAAGGCCGGGTGGTCACACCAGATAAGAGTCCCTTTTTTCGTTCCAAACAGAACAATTTCGTTCTTCAGGTCAACTCAACTTGATAGAAAACTGCAGTTCGAAGTCCAATGAGCTTTAAATGGGCTTCTCTAAAATCACATGCTTTTGAAGTCCACAGCAAAGATACACTTTTGTTCGGTATTAGACCACTGCGAAAAAAACTTTAAATAACGTAGGTATTTTAATCATCGTCGTACTGAAGCAACACAGCGGGTTATTGACGATGGTCCGGGATCAATCTCCCAAGAGAAAGATCCTTAGGACAACACCACGTAATTTTGAAACTAGGTCAGATATGTGGTCAGGGAAAATGTGAATAAGTAGTTGTTTGACACCCCACGAGGGAAAAAATATTTCATATTGATTGGGATAAAAAGGTACGTAGTTGAATTTATGTCGCACTGGAGCAACACAACGGGCTATTGGTGACGGTGCGGGACCAAACCCGAAGACAAAGATCTGAGAACACCGCGTCATTTTTAACAGCGGTCAGATGACGAACCCAACCCTCCAAACTTCCACACTCCGCCAGCGTGAGTACAGTTGAGGCCACGACAGATAGAACGTTACCCCGAGTAAAATAGGGCACTTTGGCTGGACCGAGTATGGAACTCTCACCCCTCTAGTTGCTAGAAAAATTATTGTGAGGCCTGAGTAAAACACCACTTGCTTCATATATAAGTGTTTCGTAACTTTTTATACAGGATGTTCGCAAACTGTTTAGAAAAATGGGAGGGGTGATAGTACCTATCAATATGACCCATATTAACAATGGAACCTGTGGTCGCAATCCACTCAGAGTGTAAGAAAAGTGACACTTAGAAACACGTCCAAGAATCACGTCTTCACTTCTGACGTGAATTCTGCTCGGCAGAGAAACAACACTTCTCCAGAACATCACCGTGAGACATCGAAATGTGCCTTCAAACAGGTAAGTGCAGACGCAGGTCCAACGAAAGGAGGACGAATTCATTCTTCCTCCTCCGATGTTGAGGAAGTAGAGAAGGAAGGAAACCAGACAATCAGATATTTCTATTCAAATTAAACATTTTTTTTCTGAACCTTGGTAGAAAAGGGGCCGGTGTCCATTTTGTAAGTTTTTGGTATAACCTGATGTAGCAATTTATTATCTTAGATGCGTGGTAGCCCGACGTTACCCGTCCCCGTGGTGTGAGGTATTATTATGATGTAAAATTTTCCGCAGATTTCAAATCCGTTGAAATTTTCCATCTACCTTTAGCGATTCCGATTTTACGAAAAAGAATTAACAATCCCAGTCAAAATGTGTTTTATTTTTTTGCTCTCATTCCCTGAAATGGAATCGGACAGGAAATGTAATCTATTTATTTATTTTTTAACGCGAAGGGTAGAAGATGCAATCTGTATCACGTGACGTCACAATCTCTTGCGAAAATATTAACGATATATTCAATTAAAAAATTATTTATTCAAATAAAATCATATTTTTAGGTTTCGATCTAAAGTGAAATGTTCCGCAGATTTCAAATCCGTTGAAATTTTTACTCTATCTTTAACGGTCTAGGAGATAGAAAAAAGAACTAAATGTGTCCATTTAAAAGATTAATCGTCTGGCTGGAAAATCATTCCTCCACGTAAAATCAAAGCGGAAACGAAAGAAATAATTTTCTCCGAGTTCCCAGCGATGAAAAAAACTTGGCATAGTTCCAAGGCTGATAACAAGGTCACGTGGGTAGAAAAGTTTGGATTTCGGTGTTTCTTCTTTCCCGGAAGAAACGCGTTTGAAGAACTCCAATGGAGGATAAAACTATTAAATTCATTTAAAAATCTTGTACATTGAATTTTAAAATTCGACGTGACCCAAAAATTGAAAATCTTTCGGACTACCTGTGTGCCGAATCTCATTGCTGTAAGTGCCATAGATCGTCAGGATTTCGCGGCCGCGAAACAGACAAACACTTCCTTTTATAATAGTAGAGGTACCTCATAAAAAATACAATCCAATGTTTTCATGCATTCACAATGGGGCATCCTTATCGCCACGAGGGGATGGTGCACTGGAGCAGCATAAGATGATGAAGGGAAAGGTCCGGGGACTTACTCCCATCATGGGATACCGACGAAGGGTTTACGATAAACAAAATTTCCCACGACGTGAAAGATGACGAGATGAAAAGGGGAAAATGTTGCATGCTGCAAAACAGATATTTTGAGCTATCAAATGCACAAGCAGGTGCTGCTCTGAGAAGAAAAAAAATTCTGTGAGGTTTAAGAGGCAATTAAAGCGTCGTAATTTTTAGGTAAAAAGAGGTAAGGAATATATTTTGCACATCACCATTCGACTGAATTTAATCCGCTTGCTTGAGTTCAAACTCACTGGAGACCACAAATCATACGTTTTGTATGATTTTTCTTCTAAGTCAAGCATTGTAGTGCTGCGTTGCTGGTTCCTTCATGTGTAGATGAGAAGTGACAGCGCAGGGGGTAACAAAGTGGTCTGCTTCCATGCCACAGATACAGAGGTCACTACAATGGATATTCATACGAAATAAATACTGCAGAAACGAGCCCATGTAAAAGTGTGTTTGCTCTGGGGTGGAGATGAAGCGCTTCGTGCAGAATGTGGGGGTGAGGACATTCAACGTCGTGACAGATTTAACGTGCACCAGCCTCGGCTCGTCATTTTGAACCACGGTCAGATGAAGGGGAAACACTTGAGCTCGCACCCCACTCTCAAACCTTTCACACCCCGTCAACGTGAGGACAGTTGTGGCCACGCAAGATTGAACATGTACACGACGGTCTGTGGCTGCACCGAGTTTCGAACTCGCAACCCTCCGGTTGCAAGTTCGCTACTCTTCCACCGGGCCGCTTTTATATTTTCTGTTTGAATAAAATTAAAACAAATGTATCAAATATATTCATGCCACATGCAGGTATATTCCCTATCAACCAAACAGTCTGTAGGTATTTAATTAATGTCGCACTCGAGCAAGAGACTACGACAGATTTAACGTGCACCAGCCCGTTTTGTTCACCGCGGTTTTTCGTTGGACCCTCCGGTTGCTAGTTCGTTATTCTTTCAACCGGGCCCATGAACCCCACGGTACTGTCACAGCAACAGTGGTAGGCTCCTATGGGTTAGGATCTACACTGAGCAAATATCTCCATCCAGCCGCACAACCAATCCTAAAAAGCTGAGAAACAATATTACAGTCTGGTCGCGAGAGGGATTTCCATACGATGCGAGATGTACTGTGAAATTTACATAAGACATCGCAATTCAGGAAAGAGCGAGCACGGTATCTCGGCGGGGAAGGAAAAAGCTCCATTCCTGCGGAGGAACAGACTCATAATCGGGCCGACTGTCAATCACAACTTCCCTATCGCTTCCCCCCGTGGATCACGGATTCCGTTCGATAAAAGCAATCGGACGAAATTATGTCAAAGGAGAATTGGAGAGCGAAAATGCAAAAAGAAGAATGGGGTTGTGCCTTCATTCAAATGGCGAAAACCGTTATGAAAAAAAAATGCCACTCACAAAATTAATTGGTATCGGTAATTCTGAATCATCCTACACGAATATGCATGTAATGTTCCTCGCTGTGATTCTTCTTGGCAAAAGAAAGAACTATGGAAATGCAACCAGAGGTCAATTGAATAAACGTTTTTACAACGAATAAAATAACAATTGACACTATTTTGTCTCGATTGGTCTCACACTCGATTGGTCTCCAAATACCCGACGTCTTCCTCACTCACAAGTTCCCGCTTTCTCTGTACCAAAAACTTTGTTCTAAATTCCAAAATCCTCTATTTTAATCACTTTTCAATCGTAGTAACAGTTTCATCTTGTCGTTTGCGCTTGAAAAATAAAAAATCATCGAAATCGTTTGCACACATACGCGCAATAAAAATCAATTCTCAGATTGCTGGCACCACAAGAAAAATTAATATTTATTGAATCATTTAGTTTTATCGGTAGCTGCTGCTTATTGCGGTAACCTTTTAAAATGGCTTTCGCCGCATATGTTCGAAAAACACTTAATATTACACTAATGAAGTAGCGGAGAAAAAAACGAACCACCTCCTTTATTTAGAGCACTATTCATACTAGAACAAATTCCAAGATATAGTTCAACTAGCCACTGCGTGGCTAGGCCGGCGTTGCCCGTACCAGTAGATTTTGTGGGGTTATAGTTGGCTTCGCAGAGTTCGTAGCCTATTGGATAACAGCCATAACGGAATTGCCTGAGACAGTTCTTTTCGTGGAGGTCACATTGCCCGTGTGGTGGAACCAAAAAATATAAATATTAAATTGAAAAATTATTTATTAAAATAAAATCAAACGTATAAGATATCTATCGGTGGTGTCAAATTTTCCGCAGATTTCAAATCCGTTGAAATTTTCAATCTATCTTTAACGATCCCGATTTTACAAAAAAAGAACTAAATAATGCCAGCCAAAATTTTTTTTATTTTCTTTGCTTTCTTTCGCTGAAATCGTAAGAGGGTAGGAAATGTAATCTGTTTATTTTTAAAACACTATGTTCTCTTGCAAAAATATAAAAGATATTCAATTTAAAAATTTTATTTATTTAAAGAAAATCATATTTTTAGGTTTCGATCAAAAATGAAATGTTCCGCAGATTTCAAATCCGTTGAAATTTTGACTCTATCTTTAACGGTCTATGAGATAGAAAAAAGAACTACATAACTAAAGTTGAAACTTTGTTTTTTATCGTATGCTGGAAAATCATACCTCCGCGCAAAATGAAATCGGAAAAAATAATTTTAGAATCCGATTTTTATGCTGTTGCTATTCTAAAAAAATTAATTATAATTAAATTTCTTTAAATTAATTAAAAAAATTCTAGATTGAATTTTTAAATTCGCCGCGACCCAAAAATTGCAAAAAATTCGGACTACCAGAATTGTCAAATCTCATTACTGTAAGTGCCATAGATTCGTAACTACTTTGCGTGCAAGAAACATACAAACCCTTCCTTTTACAATATTAGAGATAGGAAATAACGTTCTCTACAAATTCAAATCCAAAAAAAAAATACATAAAGGTGTCTTCATATCATAATTTGCACAAATAACAAATTTTCTAATGGAAACAATATGTTTTCATGCCATAATCAGATTCGGTATCGTTAAATTAGTCTAAATATGAAATTTAATGACTTTACAACCTTTATATACCGATATATTAAATTAAAACGTGTGCAAATTTCAGGGATCATCTCCGAAATAGAAAATCACTACTTGTATATCGAGATTAATTGTAGTAAAAGCTATCCCAATTTTAAATTTGATCACTATTTCAAACGTATTTTTCAACAATCCGAGAATTATTACGCAAGTGCAAACAATTGGAGAATTACGTTATTTTAACCATGCACGTTCAAACGATACGAGAAATTATCATTCGTGGTTTGTCAGAAGTTTATTAAACTTTTCGTTGCCTCCTAAAATCGCAATAATGAGGAAAATTTAATAAAGCGCAAAAACTAATTATCGGAATGAGCGGAAATTTTGCATGGCCATATTAGAAGTTCTTCCAAATCGATTTCCATCAAAATACAATACGGTTTCAATTCATAATTTTTTCAAACATTAATTTAATTATTATGGCATACTAAAAACTATTTTTTTAAATAAAATATTACGTGGATTGTGTTTGGGTTGTTGAACACTGACATGGTACAATATATCACCGCTAAAGAGATACTATTTAGGAAGATATCCATAAAATTCTAAGAAACTGATGCAACATTAAAAGATCCAATCTTTCTGTACTCATAAGTTCGAAACGGTAAGACTTTTAGTGACATGAAATAAAATTTAGATAGAGATTCGAAATTGTGTGTCGAATAATTATTCCCATTGGAAAATATGAAGTTGGTGCTCAATTTAATATAAAAACGACTCTTTATGCAAATTTTATGAAATTTAATTTTTAGAAGACGATAGTTTCTGTCGAGCGTTATCTTTGAATTTTCTCTACTGTTAAAATTGCTCGAATAAATAAGGGTGGTTCGTTTTTATTTTCCCGCAACTGTACAAATTGCCAAAAATGGTGTTTTGGCAAAAGCAGAGTGTTTTGGCCATCAACTCGCCGGCTCTTCAGCACTCTCTGAGAGTACTTAAGACGAAGTATCTAGACCCTCAAGATCCGACCCATTTTGCTAAAGACCTGGTCATCAAGTTACTGTCGATTGTTTTATGACGAGATCAAGATGTGATGAGTTATTTTCCTACTGACGAGATGTCCGATTCATCGGTGAATTGTACTAACGTGGGGGCAACCACCAGGAGGGTAGAGACACATTAAAAAGTGGCATGCCGGCTAATGTATTGGTGTGGAATATCTTATGAAAGTTACCAACCTTCTAAAAAAATAAAAACAGTGGTAGAACCAGTGTGATTGGTCATTTAAAAACTTCTTAACCTATAACTAGCTATCCAATTATTTCGATAGTTTCAGTTCCAGCAATGATAAATAGTTTGTATTGCAAAAGTGAAGCGTCCTTTTAAAGGTGAAAAAAAAAAACCTAATTCATTACAGACAATTCGGTACTCTTTCAATTATTTAGAATTTTCACAGGAATCGGTTTCTGAAAGGGTCGTTATTAGTTTTTTTTAACTGTCGTATCAATTTTAATATCAGTCGGGAGTAAAATGATAGATAACACAAATCAGATATAGAGGAAGTGTTTTCAACTCGGAGAAAACGTTTGCGAAGTCATGAAAATAGATGCGGATATTTAAAGGGGTCGATGTGTATCACATAGTTTAAAATCTTCCCAAGTAATCTAATACGTCTCCACGTTTTTTGAAAATGAAATTGTTTCCTCACATTATTTCTACTAAAAGCTGCCCCTTTCAGAATTCACTTAAGAAACTTGAGTATTAAATTAAGCTAGACAATGCCCTTCTGTGCCCATAAATATTAGTTATATTTTATGGAGTGTCCTTTGAGGGGTAAATAGGTATTTTAATCAACGTCGCACTGGAGCAACACAACTGGTTATTGATGACATTCCGGGATCAATCTCGAAGGGGAAGATCCGAGAACAACAAAGCGTAATTTTGAACCCCGGTCCGATAACGAGGCCACAGCTGAGCTTTCCTACCCCACTCTCCACACCACGCCAACGTGAGAACATTTGAGGCCACGAAGGATTTAACATGCACCAGTCCCCTATGTATACGACCTTCTTTGTTTTGATAAGTATCCTTTTGAAACGCTGCAACTTTTAACAAATGAACGAATAGATACACTACCCTACAATAATGGAACGGACGCCAGATGATTTGCATAAATTCAGACTACTTGTTTGGGAGTGTTTTTCGTAGCATGGCCTGGGAACTTTGCATGTTGTTCCTGGTCAATTGAACCCCGACGCCTACATGAACATTTTGGACAGTCAGGTTCTTCCTACGCTCTAGCAATTTTATGGAATGGATGAATGTCACTTCCAGGACGACAACGCTCCATGTCACGTTGCATCCTCTGTCCAGCAGTGGTATCAAGATATGGATGTAAAACGTCTTCCCTGGCCCGCTCA
Source organism: Metellina segmentata (assembly GCA_947359465.1). Classification (NCBI taxonomy): domain Eukaryota; kingdom Metazoa; phylum Arthropoda; class Arachnida; order Araneae; family Tetragnathidae; genus Metellina; species Metellina segmentata. The sequence goes on along the minus strand of OX375879.1, from coordinate 14,718,286 downwards.
GAGTCCCGACCCAAACCCCACAGAACATCGGGGGGATGCGTTAGAGACGTTTACGGACCAGGAAATCACGTCCAAAATCTACAGCTGAGCTGGCGACATTCTTGCAGCAGGAACGGACACAAACACCTGTGGCTGTGTATCGAAACCTCGTTGCAAGTATACCAAGAAGGGTTGATAGTGTCATTGCAGCAACATCCGCCTTTTTAAGCATATATCCTTTACTTTATACCATCACATTTTACAGTCCGGTCAATTCTTGTAGGGAATAGTGTACATGACTATAGAACACCTCTTCACTCTACAATAATGTGACCACGAAAAACTAATGATTAGTATCAACATCTACGAATTCTGAACACCGATTTAAAAAAAAAGGGCCGCCTTTACCCGGTTAGAAGAGCAGTGGACTATACTATCAACAGGAGGGTTGCGTGTTCGAATCCAAACAAAGACCAACGTGCACACAGAAGGCTGGTGCACGTTAAATAAGTCGTGGCCTCAAATGTCCTTATGTTGGCGTGGTGTGGAAGTATGGAGAGTAAGGTACCAGCTCGGGTGTTGCCTCGTCATCTCACCGTGGTTCAAAATTACGCGGTGTTGTCCTCGTGTCTTTCCCTTCGAGATTGATCCCGGACCACCGCCGACGATAGACTGTTGTGTTGTCCCAGTACGACGTTAATTAAAATACCAAACAACCGATTTAAAAAAAATTGTCAAATTGCAGAATAGAACCGACTATTGACCGATAGATTTAAAATACTTTCCAAAAAGAATACATTAATTTAACTTTAAACTTAATTAATTTGTCTTTAAAATGCCTTTGGTTTTTGCTTTTATATAAAAGGATGAATTTAATTGGAATATTTTTTTTAATAAATATCGTCTTAGGAATAGAAAAAAAGGCAGATTGTGAATAGAGTATGGAAAATTAAATTGGAACAAAATTGAAACATTATCACCTTATAAATAAACAGCACGATTATTTCAAAACAGAATAGCAATTTATGAAATTTGTAAGGAACGGAATGAATAAGACACCATCGTTCCAGAAAAGTAAAAGCTATCAGAATCGTGAATGAAGAAAGTGGCATTACCTGTGGTGTCATTCGTTTTATTCCAATCCAAAGAGTGAATTTCACAAAAAGCACACAAGACGAAAAACAAAAGATCCGTAGAATTAGTTACGCGAGCATGGCATCGAAACGACGTCGCACGTGAAAAATGAAAACAAACCAACTCCACCGGTTACAGTTTCGCATCTGCTCGGCACAACTGACACACTTCCAGCGACACGAAGGGTCGCACGTAACTGGTTTCTCGATCGGTTTCCTTTTTCGCCCGTCCAATTCAGTTTAACGGCTCTTGGAAGATTCCGAGCAAAAAAGTGGGTCAGCAGCTAGCGCCATCTGGTATCCGTTCGGGGAAGATTTTCTTGCATCGTTCAATGAAGAACAGGCATCCCAACTTTTTAAAACGGGTACCGGCGACACCGAAATCGGAATCTGGTTCGGTTAAGTGCTCAAAGGCTGGAGACGGTTCCGAATAGAAAATGTCACAATTTGGTTTCATCATTTGCATTAAAAGTTTTACGGAAACCAAGTGAGCTGAAAAATATCAGTTTTGAATGATCAAAACTAAACTCAGTCAATACCAATGTTGTGAATTCAAACAGAGATTCCAATTCAAACAAAGACCATCGTGTACAGGCTGGTGCACGCAGGCGTTAACTTAGTCATCTGACCGAGGTTCAAAATCACGAGACGGTTTCCTTGGATCTTTCCCTTCTGGATCGGTCAGTCGCAATTAGCTCGTTGTGTTGCTCCAGTGCGTGATGTTAACTACCTACCTACCTAACCTTGTTGCGAGAGACGAAATTGAAGAGACCTGGTAATGCAAAATAACTGCTTCGAAAAGCCGAGAAAGGAAGCTTTTCCTGACACTGAAGAAACACAACGGGCTATTGCCGACGGTTCGGGGTCCATTCGGAAGTGAAAGATACGAGGGCAACGCCTCATCATTTTTAACTGAGGTTAGATGACGAGGTCAATACGTCAGATCGCACCACACACTCTAAACGTCCACGCAACACCAACGTGAGGCCACGATAGATCCAACTGGGCTACCGCGCCCCACGAGTTCGACAGAGTAAAACTATAGTAAAGTATTATCAGGGGAAACAAAGGGCGAGTGCCTCCTGGTGGCTCGACTCAAGGACTCAGGAGAGAGCGTACAATATACTCTTAGTTGCACCGAGAAGGAATTGTCAGAATCCAATGAGATTTACAACATTGGTAAAGTGCTTATGAATGTTTAAATGATTAAAATTTGAGACTGAAATATGCAAACTTTATTGAGAACAATTAAAAAGTGGTATCATTCAGTATGGCGTATGACCGCCATTATTCATAATGCAGCATGCCAAGCGCCTTTGTAGTGAGTCATACAGACTCTTGATGAAGTCCTGCGACAGTCTATCATATTCTACTTGAACCCTGTCATGCAGTTCCAACAGATTACGTGGTACGGTGGAGTGGTGACATATCGTCCAATGGCATCCCATACATTCTCGATCGAGGACATTTCCGGTGAGTATGCCGGCCATGGTGAGATATCGTGGTGTCGTAGACAGCATTATGGGGTCTAGCATTGTATTGGTGAAAAAGCGGGTGAATCTGGGAGTTCAGGAATGGGAGCGTAACTGGCTTTTAAATTTCTTGTACGTAACGAATGCCAAAGGTGATTTGGCATCATACGCAATTGCACCCCACACCACGGCACCAAGTCTTCTGGACGTGTGACGCTGCACAACACACTGTGAATCTGGACGCTGACCACGTTGCCCCTCCACACACGGATTCGATTGCCGTCTCCACCCAGACAGAAGCGGGATTCGTCAGTGAAGACCATTCGATGCCATTCGACTAATACCACTGATCACTGTATCTCAAGAACAAGGCATAGGAAGCTGAAATTTTTCAGGGTGATTCTTCTTATACCGTAGGGGTGTACTAAGAAAGGATTTTGAAAAATTCGACTCATAAGAGGCCTAAAATTGACCTACGGCCTAAGCCAAAACCAATTTAAAATCTCCATAGAAATAACATTAAGTATAAAAGATTGCTGTACCCAGCTCAGATTGCTTTACTAGTGTTGATCGAAAAACCATTTCTTTAAACAAATTAAATTATAATATTTATCTTTGAACTGACTTGTTATTTCTTCCCATTATGTAAAAATTTATAAATATTTGATTGATAAAGAAAGAATAAAACATGCGAAATCTATATAAATAAGAATGGAGTGTTTGTTTTTGTATATTACATATTTTCAACCCATTTCAAGTTTTCTATCCGTTTTGGACCCTTCTGATGCTAAATCCACCTCAAGCGCGTTTGGCATCTGACCGTCTGTCTGCATGCAAGTGTGTGCGTCCACACGGTTTAATATACATTCATGCAACTTTGCATACAGTGAGTACTTATCTTCATTTAGTGAGTGAACTTGGTTGCGTAAATATGTCTGTCCGTCTTTCTGTTCTATGTTCGATTTTGTGTTTGTGTGTTTGTATAGGCATCACGTGAATTTAATTCCAGATATTTCATTGCAATGTGTTTTATTTTATACATTATCTATTAGTTTAGTGAATGCAATATTAAATATTTCTTTATTGCTATATTTAGATGAGTTTCATGCTAAAGAGCACCTGAGTAAGTATACTTAAATCAACCATAATTTGGTACTTTTGGAAAAACTGGAATGTGTATATTGAGTAATACGATTACTGCGATTGCTTTACCAGTACCGCTGAAAAAAGCAATTACTTTTTCAAAAATTTATAAATTTTTTATGGAATTTCACCTTTGATGTTTCATTTATTTCGAGTCTTATTTTTGTTCTTGGCGCAATGCAAACGATTTCAGAATATTTGGGACCGACGATATTTTTCAACGAACGGGGAGAAACGGAAACTCGTGTTGATTGATCGCGTGCTCTTTTCTATTTCGTTCGCTCTGAATTAATTTCGCATTTCTAAATTGTGTGCACTTTTTAGTTGTAAGTTGTGGCAACTGCGAGATCAAGAGATAAAAAGAAATCACAAATTAATATCTTTAGAACAACTTTTTCCCCACATTTTTTTATTTTATTTCGCTGTTCTTTGTTTTGAATATTTATTATTTTAACTTGGGGGCTCCGCCCCCCTGTTCGCTATCGCTCGTAAACCCAAGATGATTGCTGCGCAATCATATTCAGTTCGCTTCGCGAACTATACTTTTCAACAATGAGGGAGAGGTTATTGCTTCACAATCCATCCCTATTTGGATCGCTACTGGATTGATACCGGACATCTAGTACGACGCTAATTGAAGGTTCCCTTCACATTGCGATGTTTATCGCATGCGCACGAGTAATGGAAAATTACCTACTTTTTTTTTGCGAGATTAGCGGATCCGTATATAAGCCGACTCCCGTACTTAAGCTTTAGAAAACGTTCACAAAATTCTCGGCTTATACACGGAAATATAAGGTAGATAAAAACAAAATGTTTTAAAAAATGTCAAGAACAAAACATCTCATTTCCACATAAAAAGGAAATTGTTAAATAAATAACATATTGTTAAAATTCAGAGGAAGTCTCGTCAGAATTTTAAATGTTTTAGCTTCTTCGTGTTGTTTGTTGTAATAGTATTTCTTAATACTAGTCGGGCTGCGCCAGCTAGCGCTCGGCGGTGTGTAATAGTGCTTTTTAAACTTTTTTACACACCGTAATGAAACATGTTTTGATTTGTATATTTTATTTATTTTTGTGAAACAATTCTTTAAATCATTGCATATTCAATCAAATATTTAAGCAAAGTTGGTGGAAATGTACATATACCGCTACAAAATTACCCATGTCTAGAGATATTTTGCAGGAAATAGACATATCATTAAAATCTAACTCCTAAATAATATTTCTGCAACATGTAATATACCGGAACACATAATGCAAACAAAAATAAAATTCCAATCCTTGAAAAAACACGTACGTATCTATTCAAACGTGTTGCATTTCGACTTCCTGATTATATTTATTGTGAAATAGAATGCGACAAAAGACTTTTCAACGATATTGACACAGACAATAATGATTTATTAACAAAAATAACACGTATTTATAATACTTGGGAATCCTCAAATATGTCCGCAACATCTCGCAGTCAACTCAAATACGCAAACACGGAATTCTAAATCAAATTAAAAAAGTAAACATTAATTCTGACGCGTGGCCAGATACCGGGTAGTAAAATTACGTTTAAATTACTTTTACATCAAAGGAAGAAATAAAAAGTAAGTTCAAACATAAATATTACAATTTAATTCCTTATTTTTCATAGAAATTGACCTCGGCTGTTTGAAAACAGCAAGAATTCAAAATATCTGGGTTATTTTATATATGTTGATTGTTGCCATTCGACGATACACAAATAACGTCGATTTCGGGTCCACGTACGTTAGTGTTTTATATATATAGATTTTCATATTCGACTATTGCTATGGAAACGGCGACCGAATGGGCCGGTTCTTGTGAAAACATTGCAAACTCTCTAGTGCGTGCTCTCAAATTTTATGAATGAATTAATTTTAAAATAAAACTGTGTTTATCGTCTGCGCGTGCAGCAAATTCATTAGCCCGTTGAACCACAAGACTCGCTATTACGTGACCCGCTATTACCAATCACAAAGCGAGTAAACCTGAAAAAAATTGCAATTTTTTTTTTAATAATAGAATAGATAGATAAATGTACTTTCCTTCTCATCACACGCAACACCATCACAAAGTATTCGACTGTAAGTGGCAGGTAAGTCAGAAGAAATAAGCAAATTTTAAGTATAATTATGCCACTATGGAAAGAATAATGCCATTTTTGAAAGAATAATAATGTTTTAAAAATCCGAACTAGAACTTTTCGAACATCAAAAAATTCTTTGTCATAATGCCAGAAGATTGCGAATTTCCCACAATGTCGCATGCTGGATGCAAGAGTGCTACAAGTAAAAACAAATATTGTTTTGTTGACTATGAGTACAAGAGCACTCGCCGTAAATCGTTATTTTTATTAATTGAGTTGAAGACGAAAATAACTTTAAAAAAGGGAATTCCAAATCTCCCTCAAAGTCGTCTTTTGTAGTAGTAATCTTAGTGTCACCTTTCGTCATTTTTAGCTTCGTCATACAGCAAGGGTGCGATGTATGTGAAATGTATTACATGAATGCATATGCATGTGTAGGATTTGTGTCCAAAGTAAGTTGTAGAAATTAGAAAGATGGCACGAATTGTTCTGAAGTCTTTTGTCGAATTGCTGTATTTCCGAATATATTCAGGAAGTTAAAAATTCAACACGTTAGAAGATATTTTTTTCTTCAGAATTTTGCATTTTTTGAAGGATCGGAATTTTGTTTCTGTTTCTACTTTTTTGTTCCGGTATTTCTACTATTGTAAAAGGAAGTGTTTGTCTGTCTGTTTTTCGTTATCAAAGTCCTGACGAATCTATGGTACTTACAGTAATGGGATTTAGCACACAGTAGTCCGAATTTTTTGCAATTTTGGGATCGCTCCGAATTTTAAAATTCTTCATTGATGATATTTATTTCTAACAAAAGCTCCGTTGAATGGTAGTTTCAAGAAAACGTGCGTTTGTGCTTCCAACTAAATTAGTCACGAATGCCGAAACAATTTAATTTGCCTCTCATATTGATGATGAAATTCGAAAATATCGCATACTAGGTACAAGAATGCCACAAGTAAAACATATGCATAGGAAAACTAAGTGCAAGACTATCCGCCGAAAATTCGACATTTTTACTGAAAATGAATGCACGGGAATCTTCGTAGTCATTCCAAAACTGAAAATCAACTTCTGTAGTAGAGTCACCTTAGAAATAAAAACTTTCAGCAGAAGTGCGACGAATATGAAATGGGTTGTATGAATGGATACAACATGTATAAATATTTGCGTCCAAATTAAATTGTAGAAGCCAACGGAGAAGTTAAAAAAAAAATTCCGTACACTTAAATGATGCTAACATTTTTTTATGAAAACTCATTGATTAGTCTGATGACTTTTCAATCAACATATAATTAATTCAACCCGAGCAAAGCCGGGTAATTCTGCTAGTATTGAATAAAATGAAGCATAAAATTTTAGTCAAAAATCGATTTTTCAACGTAGTATAAATCCGAGTATATACTTAAATGAAGAGTTTTAGACCTTTTTGCCAAAACTTATTACGGATTAATATATACAAAGCTCAAAATCCCCAATTGTGTTTTTTTTTCCCCTTCCTTCTTCAAAATATGTGGAATTTCGATCCATCTGAAAGCAGCTTGATCTCCAAAAGTGGGAAAAACGAGCCTCCAAAGACGGTCCTTCTCACTTCCGCGGACACAAAAGGACGGCATAAAAGAAGAATAGGCCTCCAAATCCAAATAAACTCAGACCCATTGGTGGAGATTTTTGAACCGAAACGTGTTCGCCCATACCCCAAAAGCTCCATTTCATTCACGGGACATCACACAAGGGCGCTTTTTCTTATAACACAAAGACTGGGCACATAAATTCCTTGGGTTCTTCTTCCGAGCACAATGCGCTATCATTAACCTTGACTGTAACGGCCTGCAGACTTTTCTTCGTGTCCGAGCTTCGTGACGCTTTCGAACTCAATAGGCACGGTGCACGCAAAACAGCCATACCCCCCGAACAATCAGACGGGCTCGCTCTGTTGACTCACTCTGGGGTTTTTTCGGCCATTTTCTATGTGAATTAATAGGCTTCGGTCTGGTAAAAGAAACAGCCCAGTTTTCTGGTGCACGCTTGACAAACAGTCCGACAGTCCCTCTCCAGAGAATGGGGGAAACCCTGGTATAGTGCAGCTCCTGGTAAAAGTCAGTCATGTCACGTGGTTATCTGTCATACACGTAATTTTTTTGTTTTTTTTTTGTTTATCATATATATTGTTGCAAAAGATGTGAATGAAGAACTTAATTTGCTGTGTGACATTGCAGTGAGATTTAACAACTGTTTTAATACTGGGTTCGATTTTTGTAGTAACCAAGTGAAAAATTGATTTGAAATTTTCACTCGTCAGCGGTCTTTTTTATCGATTTGGTAATATTCATGACTGAAAATGTTTGTTCACAGATATATGAAACACCAAAGCAAGGCTTGCGTATTTGAATGTATTATCTAGCAACGATTTACAATTGTTTTCAACGATACAAAATAAATTGTATTTACTGAATTTATATCCTAGGCTCTCATCGCTCTGCATGTCGATGAGTTCCCCTTGTACTGATTCGGATGCATTTTAAGCTGGGCCGGTTCGAGAGAAATGTATTGCAGATGCGAGTTGATGATTTGGCGCCCCCCCCCCTTATTTCGAAGATTCGCCGTATTGTTTTTTAGTGGAGGAGGAGGGGCTGTCAATTGATATCAATATCCACTCAAGACACTAAAATTATACTTAAAGAAAATAGAAATTGGTATTTGCATAATTTGATTGGGGGATGATATCGATATCAAATAAGAGTGATTTTGGTCCTTGTTATCGCATATTTTAGGGTGAGGGAGTCTTAAAATCATGAAAAAATTGATATCGATATACTATATGAATGGACTCTAAAGGTAATCAGCTTTTTTATGTGTTGCGGGCACCGGCCTTGGCGGCGACAGAGCCGTATATAGGGTTCTGGTGCCCTTGGCAAAGGTAGGACTTGGTGCTACTATGTCAAAATGTATACAGGCAGAACTAGGACGAAATACAAAAGCCGTAACTGGATATACTACTTCATTTATAATATAAAAAAATCATAAAATAAACTACATGGAAAATTGTAAACCTTAAAACCAACAATTTAACTTTTCTTGCTTTCTGCACGGAAAATTCTGCGATTATGTCGTGAAAGTCCATATTTTCTGCGACCTTTTGTAAAATGGAGGAAACAGCAAGGTTTGTGAAACGTTCTTGCCCTGTGCTAGACCAGGGTAGTTTTTCATATGGTTCAGCACACTAAAACTGCGCTCGCAGGACGCCACTGTAACCGGTAGAGTCAAAAGATTCCTGAGGGCAATTTAAGTTCGGATGTCGATCTTAAAGAGAAAACTTGCATATGCACTTTAACAAGTCAAGTTGGGTAGCTGACTCTAATGAGTTCCACCACTTGAGTTTTGAGACACTGAATTTCACTGAACTGAACACTGATTTTCATTCTAAGTCTTCACTATTAATGTCCTTCGAATACTGAAGCCAAAATCCCCCTCCGACGACCAGAGTATTTAGTTCTTTTGTCATTGTCATTATTACATCTCTTCGTTGAAACGAAAAGAAAAGCAGAAATTCTGCCGCCTCTGTGTGGACGGTTTTTTTTACTGAAGGGGGGACGACGACTAACGGCGCCTCTTTATAACGGACGCCCTTGGGAGGGACCGCAAAGCCCTTCTACTGGCCGTCGCCTCCATGTTGGTGCCCTATGCAACCGGTAGCATGGGCCTCTGATCGGCCGATTTTGAGGCGAAATGGCAAAAGGGTTGTTAAATAAATCTACCAACGGTGTGTTACTTTTTCTTTTAATCGGAAAAACGATCCTTGAAAACAGACAGTCAATCTTTTCAACATATATAGCAGGGATGGCCAGAGCGCGGTTCTTATGCAAATAAAATGTACGTATGAAGTATGGTAAACTAAAACTGATCAATATCCAATAGGTTTTTTCTTATTTCATTTCATGTTACAAAGTTATTCAAAACATAAAAATAAAAACTTTTTTTTTAATATATACACCCTATAACAAAAAAAAATCGACGCACCAAGGAGTTGTCCGACGGAGACAAAAATTGGTGGATAAGAAAATTATGTACAGAATAGAAAATGATTAAAATTTCAGAATAATTGAATGATTTATTTCAGAGTTACAGTAACGAGCTCAATAAGATGTTGACCAGCCTCTAGCCTGGATGCAAGCTACCACACAGCGTGGCATAGACCGATAAAGCTCCCGGATGGTGTCCTGCGGTATTTCTTGCCAAATTTGCTCCAATTGTCGGACTACGTCATCAACATTCCCTACCGGATGCAGTCGCCTTCCCATCATATCCCAGACATGCTCGATGGGAGAGGTCTGGTGATCTGGCTGGCCAAGGAAGTGTTTAACAAGCTTGAAGACAGTTCATAGCTACACGTGCCGTTTGTGGTCTGGTATTGTCTTGCTGAAAAATAAGCCCAGGGTACTGCGAAAGGAACGGTAGCAAAACAGGTCTCAGAATGTCGTCAACGTACCGCTGTGCAGTAAGTGTACCTCTAATGACGACCAAAGGGGTCCGGCTATCAAGGGAAATGGCACCCCAGACCATAACTCCTTGTTGAGGGCCCGTGTGGCGTGCAATAGTGAAAGCAGGATCGGCACGCTGCCCTGGGCTTCTCCAGACACGTCTTCGATGATCGTCAGCACACAGTTGGAAGCGGGATTCGTCGCTAAAGACTGTACGTCCCCAGTCAGCATCATTCCAGCCTGATCGAGCCAAGCACCACTGTAATCTGGCTCGACAGTGTGCAGGCGTGAGTGGCGGTCGGTACGAGCGTAGATTTCGCTCTCTCAGCCGTCTGGGAATGGTCATGGTGGACACTCGTGTGTGGGTCGCACGACTGATGGTTGATAGCGATGAATCAGGCGCTGTGACAGCTGATCTGACAATCACTCTGTCCTCGCGATCTGTTGTGGCCCTACGTCGACCGCTACCATCATGATGCTGAAATCTGCCATTGTCCACCCACTCTTGCCAGCATCTTCTAATCGCCGCATCGCTTCGACTCACATGACGAGCGATTCTCCGATTTGCCCAACCTGCCTCTTTCAATCCAATGATACGACCTCTTTCAAACTCTGAAAGTTGCTCGTAATGAGCTCAAATCCTGCGGCATTTTTTCAGTCGTTAAAATTATCCTAAATCGCAATGCAGCAGAAATTTTTAACAACAGTTCAAGGACAACTCCTTATATACATCTGCTGGATTCGCAGTTCCGATGCGCTGGAGATCACACTATTCATTCATTGGACACCCAATTTTAATCATTTGCATATTTGGTCAAAAGATTTTTGCATACGAAATTTCAAAGCAATCGGATGATTCCTTCTTGGTGCGTCGATTTTTTTTTGTTATAGAGTGTATTTTTATGATTCTATCAAATAATTTTGTAAAGAAAATCTTTAAGAAACAGATTTGCTTGTGGTTGTTTTACGAATGTTGTTCATCATAGCAGTTAGCTGCCGAAAGTTTGGTTAATGACTTGACTTGGGAAGTTTTGCACAAGATTAATTAAAGCAGACTGATACTTATTTCAACAAATTTAAGAGTTGAATACAAAGACTCACAACAATACGAAGTGCCGAAAATTGAGATGAGTCTCAGCGCACACTCATTGGTTTTAGGACATCATTGTACTGGAACCAACAAGCTAAATAGATAACAAACATTGCTTACATTTGTGAGCTTTGTTACGTGCGAGACTCGTGCAGACTAACGGTGTCAAACCACCGCTCTGTCAGCATACTGAGAGTGTCATATTTTTTCACACATTTCTTATGCTGAATCTTTTGTTTTGAGTCAAAGTTGTCTCAGCTAAGAAAGCAAAGCAGTTTTGTGTGTTTCAGCTATGAATCAGGTTGACTGGAGGAGGGAGAGGGGATCTGTGGGTAAACTTTAAAAAATTGAACCAATTTTCAATTTCTCCTAATTTTGCTATCACATATAAATAAATGGTGTAATCATAAATTAAGCAGTCCTGAAACGCTCTGACCTGGGTGGTATTGTTGGAGGGGGGTAAGAGATAGTATAAAGCGTTATTCACAATTTTTTTTAATTTCAATTTCTCGTTTAAAAAATAAGCAGTACTGGAATGGCGTTCCGGTTCCACTACACCACTGTTTATCTTGTATCACGCTCATAATTATGAAAACTCGGGTGAAAGCAGATATATTTTTCGATTTCCTCTTTGAGAGAACATTGTACCTATGCCAGGAAACTCATCTAGATTTCAGTATTAGTGTAGAAGACAAAGAGCAATTGCAATAACACATGGTACTTCTGTTCTTGTAGAAACAATATTTTCCACGAAATAATTTAGCTTAACTTGCAGTTTTTACATTTGAAACAAGTTGTTGAATCAAAAGCTGTAAAACCAAAATTTAAGTGTGATTTTTTAATTTAAAATTAAATTCTATTTCCTATTTTGAATTGTTTATTTTCTTAATTTAGAATTATAAGTTGTTTTTGGATTTTTATCATGAAATAGAATTTAAAAGATGGAATAAAAGCAAAATCGACTCAAGACTAATTTCAATTGCCTTAATCTTTCAAAAATTGCTATATTTCTTATAGACATGAGCTCTTGTATGTTAATATTTACATTAATTAATTTTACTTAGAAACATATCCAATATGTTTAAACATATAGACAGCGAATTAAGTGAAATCTGATTTAAATCAAATAAACACAATTTTTTAATTTTAAAAAATCATGATTTTTTTTTTCATCCTCTCATCAAATGCGTTGTTAAAAACTTGCATTAGTTATTTTTCTACTGAAGTAAAGATTTAAAGAAATACAACTATGTAGTTTAAAATCCCAAATAATTAAACGAAAAATGCATTATTATAACTGATATAAAATACGACAGCACAAAGTAGAAAGGATGTTTCAATGATGGAAGAAAAACAATCAAAGAAAACGAAGGTGTGATTGCATTAATGTGAGTTTCTTAACGACTGTACTGTAATATTGTACTTATTACCTAGTATAAAAATTGTTACTTATCTCCATGTCTAGCACCAGCTAGACCAAATCCACAAGTCCATTCACCCGCAAAAAGTCATATATTAGTACAGTACAAAGTCTAAAATCCGGAATCCTCCTAACCTAGTCCATACTGGATTTCGGATTATTTGTAAAAAAAAATACTGTAACCACCACCCCCGTGCGAGAATTTTGCTTTTGAAATGGTAAAATAGCAGATATATAAATAGGAATAATTTTTAAAAAAGGAAAAAAAAACTTTTTAATACAATGCAAAAAAAATTTTACTTGCAAATCTTCTAATTTATCGGTGTGGTTTTTACTCTGAACTTGTTCGTTATTTTGCGTTTTTTCATCAATTAGGTTCAGGTTCAACTCCTTGTTCTGAAAAAATTGTCGGAAAAATGGGAAAAAGTGACAAGACCAAATAAAACCCCAGTCAGCAAAACGTCCGGATTTGGGACTTTGTACTGTACTACGAACAAAAGCAGCCTACATAAATTTGGGACGGAGTAAAAGTGCAGCCTCTGTTAGTCACATAGACTGGAGCACCCGAGGGTAGTGGACTGACTTGGCTCCTTATAGTGATAGAACTAGTGTGTGCTGAAGGAGAAGTGATATTGGTAGATACTAAACTCTCTAGTGTTACACAGCAAGGCACAGATGAAGATAGAAAGTGTTTAGTACTAGCATTCTGTAGTAAAAATAGGGCATAGATGAAAATACTAATAGCATTGTTGCTGAGTTTTTCAGTTAGAGATATATGGGTGACATCCAAGGTAAAATTTCTAAATATTTTTTTAATTGCTCACATATGTCCCAGTATTTTCTAACTTGTCAAAAAATTGCTCTTGAGGAGTTTTATTCAATGACGTAGGTTTCAATGAGGCTTGATGGGTTTTTCTTTGAGATTTCCAGAGAAGAATTTGAAATGTGTGGGAAAGCAGATTTCTTGAGATACCAAACCAGAGTAGCAATGGTGCAGATTCAAAAACAAACAGATTTCAAAGGTAAATAAAGATGAATAAAGTCAACTTTTACAGTTGGCCAAAAATGTTAAAAGTTGGATCAAATTGTTTTTCTTGTTGAGGGCTCTAAGTTGTTAAATTTTCAGAAAGGTAGCATTTTCATGCATATAGACATTTGTTTGTCAGAGCTCTTTGTTTTAGCAATGATTTTAGTTGATAGGTAGGCTAATAATGAATTGGCTAAAAGGAATATTGTTTAGTGTAAAAGAGAACTATTGCATTTAATGGAATATATTTTAAATCTGATTGCCAGCATTACCCGCTTCTAAAACATTTTAATCATAAATTTATAAGTACCAAGAACTTTATAGTGTTTAATAGTGTTACAGGGGAGGAAGAGGGGGTAGATAGTAAAGAGACTTGTAAACAATCGCTCAATATCAATGCAAATATATTTGAAAAAATTTGTAATTTACCATAATATCTTGGTTTATTTATTGAGAAGCTTCAAGAATGAGCAGTTCCAAGAAATCGTTCAAACATTCGGTTCCAGGAAGGGCCATTGAAACGTGATAGGGTGTGCATGTCAGGAAGGCCCCCACTCAGCCTTGTTGTCAGTCCGTCTCACTGCAATGGCTAGTGGCAGCAGAAGGACGTCCTCTGCTAGATATGCGGAGTGAAATCCAACTCGTCAAATTATTGTTTAGAATGTGCTTTCTTGTATCGATTTGACATTTAGTTTCTTATTCTTTATTTAATTTAAATTTTATTTTATTTTCATGGAGCGGCCTCAGAGAGGAGGCTTGCAGGTTGGGAACCACTGCAATATCATGTTAAAGACACAAATGCTGAAATGGTATTGAAATGTTTAGATCCAAGATTGAAAAGCTGCACTACTACCATTCCCCTCACTGACATTAGTGCTACTCTAGCAATACCCCAAAGGGGAGCTCCTGCAGGAGTCACACCTCTAAACCCCACACATTCTCTTCTATTAAACGCAAAACTCCTCTTTTATGCTAGCCAAAAATATGCTCTTTTACACTAAACAAAAATACTTTTACGCTAGATAGGAAATATAATATCACAGTTGTTAGAAAACTCACATTGATTAACATGAATGCAAGCACACCTTTGATAAAACAAAGTGCTTCAACTTCATTTCTTGTTGATTTTAGCAAGTTTTAGGGTTTTATGGCACAAGAGTCAGGTTTGGCCAAGCTGCAGGAAATATGAGACAATGTGAAATAAAAAATGTTGCGAAGGGGGAAAAAAAGAAAGATTGGGGGATGCAGTAGAGTGGTGATAGCAGAAAAATATTGCTGAGGCATCCCGGAAATGTGACTTGCGACTCCAGTCTTTACGAAAGACAGAAGACCCCATGGAAAAGGAAAAAAATCCCCTGAGTAGTTCAAATCTCAACTTCAAGAAGGGTCTCTTTGGGTTGGTAGTTATGTAGTCAATTAATGTTACCAGGGCTGTAGTGGAGGGTATACGCCATTTAACCTCTGGTTTTTCAAGCAAATTCTGTACACCGTCTGCTTTTTCTCAAAAACTACGTACATGCTTTGCTTTTAATAGAAAACATCGTGCAAAACATCACGCGAAATGCAGATAGCTGTATAAGCAAAAGAAAAGTTTCCATTTGAAGATATCACCTTGGTACATAATTCCAAAATTGTGTGCCTATTAATCAAAAGCAATTCATTCAAAGTATTGTCAATAGAATGAAATCTAGACTTTGTTCTGATGTTAATGAACAAAATTATCAACTTTTAAAGGGTATATCCATGCTTCATACAGAAAATATAAATACAGGGTATAATTGCCATGGAGAAAAGAAGGTAAAAAGGATCTGTCGACGTTTTGGTATAGATGAAATGTGCACTATTCAGGGTTTGAGTGACCAATGAAAGCGCCCAAGTTGTTCCAAAAAAATTAAATTCTCTTTTCCGAACAATTTAATTATTATAATGTTCCATGGTCGAGTGCGAGCGCAGGTTTAGTTTAATGAATAATATAGTGTAACAGATTTGAGATCATCTTTATTGATTTCAAACGTCTCCAATCTAATGTTTATTAATGCAAATAGACCACCTATAGAGCACTTTCAACTGGAAAAAAATTGTAAATTCTTGTTTGGCCAACCATTGCTCTTCAGTAGACAAGATCAAGAGTATACGCTACAAAAAGAGAAAGAGACCGATTTCTCTCGCCAAGCAGTTTCGAAAATATTTCCATGAAAATAATAGAGGTAGGCCTTAAAATTTGTTTTTAAAAAAAAATTATCCTACTTTTTTATATGTTTAAATATTTTTCTTAACATTTCCTGTAATTATTTTATACCACATAGTTAAATATTAACAGTTATATTTTCAAATTTGAATATCACTTGATGCTAGTCTGTATATTTTGCTTTGCATAAATAAAGTAAACTCCCAATAATTTGAATCCTCGAACTCGAATTTCTGCTTAAGTCGTTCCCAATTTCTGTTTAAGTTCCCCTTTCCTGTAATATGAAATTAGTATAGGCTTTTTTCTCTCTCCATAATTTGAACAATCCCCTGGCTTATGGATTTTCTACATATATACGTTAGCCACTGCACAGTGGGCCAGCACGGCGTTGTCCGTGACAGTTCTTTTCGTGGGATCAGGTGTGACCACTACTCACTAACACCCAGTGCTTGCTATGAATTTCCATTTGGATTCCTTCGCAAACCAAAAGAGAATTTGTAGCCTATTGGATAACAGCCATTACAGCGTTGCCTGTGGTGTTGCTTTGCAAAGCAAACCAACATTCACTAAGATCATTCTTCACAACGGTATTCGTGTATTACAACAAATGTAAGTTAAAATTTAAAAATTATATTTATTTAAAGAAAATCATATTTTTAGATATCAATATAATGTGAAATTTTCCGCAGATTTCAGATCCATTGAAATTTTTACTCCATCTTTAATGGTCTAAAGAGATAGAAAAAAAAGAACTATATAACTCCAGTTAAAACCTTGTTTTTTATCGTACACTGAAAAATCATTCCTTCGTAAAATAAAACAACGGAAATGGAAAAAAAATTTAGAATCTCTGATCTTTTATGCTGTTGCCATTCTAAGGAAAACAATAATAATTAACTGTCATTAAATTAGTTTTAAAATGTTCTAGAATGAATTTTAAAATTCGGACTACCAGTGTGCCAAATCCCATAACTGTAATTGCCATAGATTCATCAGGAACTTGCACATAATAACAAACAAACAGACAATCAAACACTTCCTTTTATAACAGTAGATGTATTTATGTGTGTGTACATGTTTTTTTACCCCCCATAGAAAGTGTAAGTAGTAAGTACATGTTTCGCCTCCCCAAGGAAAACATTCTGTGGACGCCCCTGGTATACGCTGTTTTTTTTTTTACGACTACAGCACTGAACGTCACACTGGAGCAACACAATGGGCCATTGGCAATGGTCTGGGATCTATCTTCAAGGGAAAGATTCAAAGACAACACCACATAATTTTGAACCAGTTAGATGATGAGGTAACACCTGAGCTATCACCCCACTCTCCAAACTCCCACAACACGCCAACGTAAGGTATTTGGGCCACAACAGATTTCATGTGCACCAGTCCCCTTTGTACACGAAGGTCTGGTCGGATTTGAACTTGCAACCGTCCCGTTGCAAATCCGTTTCTCTGCCAACTGGACTACCACTGACCTGAATTCAGCTAAGTTTAGGACAAGTGATTGAAATAATGTTCTTTGAATTTCTAATTTTAAAGGAACAGATCAAGATACTATGTTGTTTGCAAAATTAAAATTAATATGGGGATAGGTGGAAGGTATTTTAATTAGTGTCCTACTGGAGCAACACATCGAGCTATTAACGATGGTCTGGGATCGATCCCAAAGGGAGATCAGTGGAAAAGACAGATATAGTCAAATGTGTGATGTAATTAGGAGCTACTGTACCAATAAACACCTTTTTCATAGTTAATTCTTCCGACATTTCTGTACGAAAGCATTCTTATTGTAGCATCTGTGTGTCGTTCTTTGGTGGCAAAGGGAAGAGAACACAACTGAAACCCAACAAAACACTTATTTCTAACAAACTTTGACTCAAGTAGAGCCTCAAAGTCTGACCAGCTTACAAGACTCGATTGACTTTCTTGTTCCTTCTCTTGAATCCCACAAGTCGAACCCCTCACACCTGTACCTCTCTCCATCCAGTAGGGGTTGGTTGTTAGGGTTTTATGGTGAAAGAACCCTATTGTGCCAGACACAAGACATTCAATATCAAGTAATAGGCAGACAATGGAAATTTGACACACACAGAAGAGAGAAAGACGCCCAGGGAGGAATGCACCCCACAGGAGTCGAGGCAGCGCCACCTACAACTCGGAAGGTTGCTAGCACAGTGGGCACACCCACTGAGCAACCAGGGACAAAGGTTGAGTGAAGGAGTGGGATATAACATTACAGACATAGCATTGAGTGAACGTAAAGTGATGATGCCACAGAAACACATGGAAATTGCAAAATTCTGAACAATGATAAAAATACCTTTGATTAGCATTGTCACCACTTGCTTTTCTAATCTTATTCTTAGAGATTAGATGTAAGGGCGGGGAACTAGTAGTATCAACTACAAATTATCAAATAACTCATAAATATTCATTTAGAATCTGATGTTTTAGGAAAAATTCATTTTACTAAATGCAAGTTCAAAAATATGCTTTTGTTAACATCCACACTAAAAACTAAATTCTCCAAGTTTATCTGGAGTTATTCTACCCAAATCTGTGAGAGTATTGGAAAAGTAGTTTACTTATATCATTTGTTTGCAATACAAAATAACAATTGAAAAACATGCACCTATCTTAATTGTTTATGGAAATATCAACATTTATATCATTTTATCAAACTTTGCAAAGGGAAGAACTAACCAAAAAGTGAGAGGAGCCTTTCTGGATTCCTTTATAATTTACCATGTTTGAACAAAAAATCTCAATTCTCCCGAATTTATTTTAGAAAAATTAATATTGTTTGTGCAGATTAATCAGGTGATATCAATTAAATATAGAACATACAGTTGTATACAACACATTATCAAATAAACAAAAAAACAAAGTATACATACCAGATTTCCTTAAAATGAGGCTGATGTATGGGCAGGAAAACCCATCAAAGAAAGCAAAGTTTTAAGTTGCAGAACAGTGACGGCTGTATTGGAGTTCATGTTCTAGAGAATAACTCAAGGTAGAGAGTTAGCCAAGCAAAACCTGACCCTAAAAGTAATTCATTTCAGTTATAAGTATGAATATGGTTTTCAGTTTGCCACCTAACTGGTATAGTGATTGTCTACCACTCAGTAGGTCAAAGGTTCGAATCCCAGTTTGTAAGCACATGGATGTTAGTGTTTGATGTAATATCAGCTCACCCATTGGTAGCAACTTCAAAAGAAGTCATCACTTCAACCTTATAGAGCAAAAGGCCAAATAGTCCAGTGGTTTGGGCATTAGAAACATGCATGTTAATAAGAAATAAAATTTTCATTTGGATTACACTTTCAGATTGCAACTATCAAAACCAGAATTATCCTGAGAACTTACCTTAGAAAAATAAAGCCTTTTAAATTAACTTATTTTGGTATAAAACCTCTTCTATTCAAGGCTGCCTTTTGAAGAGCAATTTTTACGTTAGGAGTAGCGGAGGATCACTCATTGGGTGCTCCTCCACAAGCAGACGTCACTTCACCCTTCGTAGAGCTCAAGGCCGAGAGGTCGGTGTCCAGGCTGGGAAAAAAAGTTCCACGCAATGTACTAAGAAGGTCCCATGACTTTAAAAAATGCTCTTAAAAAGGCAGTCAGGAACAGAAAAGGTTTATGCCAAAATGAGCTATTTTAAAAGGTTTATATTACTAAGGTAAGGTTTCAGGTTAAACCTGGTATTGAAGGTTTTAATCTTAAAGTATAATGCAAATGAAAATGTAATTTATTTTTTTATATGTTACCATTAAAGCTTGAAAGCCGTTAATATGCACATTATGCAGGTAATCTGCAGATAAGCTGATTTGTTCCATTAAAGCGCAGAATCATCACGTAACGTGCACATTAATGGCTTTGAAATTGTTTAAGTGCAAAAGTTTATTTCTGGGGCATTTCATGGTATTTTTCCCAAACAGTGTCTGCAACAAAAGTCTTAAATGGGGGAAATTTTAATACATATTGAAAGCTTAATATTCAAATTCTTAGATACAATGGTTCTTTTTTTTAAAATTGTGGGTATCTTTTAAAATGTTTAATTGGAAGATGACAGTTATGAGAGAGTTATGGTGTACTGCAGACTCTACACTGAAAAACTGATAATTATTATTTATTGTATTTACATTTGTTATTTTTTGTGGCATTTATTGTTTATTTCACATATATTATAACCATATGTATGTATTTATTTGGGATTTTTGATGAAATATGTAATCATATTTATTTCATGTTGATGCAAAATGATGCCTGTAGAGTAAGTAACAAAAAAAAAAAAAAAACGTCTTTAAAAACTTTTTTTCAAATAATCAAAGAACAATAAAAAGTGAGAGATTTCCCAGTGGTCTCCACTACAAGTTACAATCTTCATAACCGTAATTTATTTAAAAAATGAAGGATAGTGTTTCAGATGATCTGGAGCATGGCAAAAAGGTCATACATTCCTATAATGCAAAAATTTTAGATGATGTAAAGACAATTATATTCCATAAGGCATATATGATATTGGTCAGATAAGTGTGGGGGACAGTTCAAGAACAAGTACAATCTGCAAGGCAATTTAGAGAACAATATGCAGGATCAGAAATGCAATGCATCAGAGGATTTCTTTGTTACTGTACATGGCACAGGGCCTGTGGAGGGAGTTGGTGGTGAAGTGAAATGAAGCATATGGATATGCGCTATACAAGGAAAGATGTTCATGCTGATGCTGAAAGTTTTTATGAAGTTGCAACAAGGGAAGCAAAATTGATTAATATTATTTATGTCGATTCTTATTCCATTGAAGAAAAGACGAAATCCATGAATTAAGAATCTTGATGGAATCAGTGCCAACAAATTCCTCAAACACGGAAAAGGCATCATTTCAGTATACTTGGCAATAAAGTATTCCCTGCTACAAATTCCCTACACCTTGAGGCAAAACAAGCAGACATTTTATCATTAAAGCAGTTTCACTTTTGTCCATCAATCATTATCAAAGGGTTAATGGGTTGCAGTGCTTTTTAGCTATCACTGGTTGGTGAAATATTCAATACAAATCCAGAAAATGATTAGAAATTAAATTGGTAGTTAAAACTGTTGCTGAAAACAAGTTTAAACTAACTACAGCTTCCTAGCGATCCTTCTACCATTAACTCATCAGCACGATTTTATGAATGACACAAACTACTAAAACAGTTTCTTCAATTATGAAGAACCTCTAAACAATGTATTCTTTTGTTCATAATATGAAGATTCCCCCCTGAATTCTATTGCTTTTCAACAAAATTCAAAATTGAGCAACACTGTAGTCCACAACATCAGCCTTTTTGCTATATTCTTCCCTTTCTCAGTTCATACACATTTTTTTCTCATTAAATAAATAAAAAAAATTAGTAATTATGCTACTTTGAATGTGTCAGTCATTTAAACAATAAGTTTTTCAGCATGCAAGTTAAACAGATTATCATGTTGAAATTTGTCCTAAATTTTCAGGTGACAAAGTGACTTATTTCTATCAGAACTCTCATATAAATATTTACTAGCAATAAAATATTTTATTTTGTATATAATATACCACTAGGTAGAACTACATTATGTAAAAAGAATGATCTGATTAAATGTATTTGTTGCTTAGAAATGGAGAGTTCAATCTCACTCAATGTAAAGTCCGTAACAATCAAATACTGTGAAATGCCCCTTCTCTAATTCCTTTTACCTCCTCCTTCCACCTCTGCTTTCTAAAGCTCGTGTCGTAGGCTGTTTTCACTTTCTCATAATTTGAGTATGCTGCAAGTGCTTTGTTTAGCTAATTTCATTTTCAAATTCGTTTCTGCTTGTTAGCGCATGAATTTGTGTCGGGATTTTTTTTTAAGCAGCCACCGAATGGGTGAGTAAAATAAAGAACAAATTCTATTCAAGCCACTTTAGCAAAGGCATTGCTGTAGTTCGAGCAAAGATCTTATTCTTACTATAATGAGTGCCTAGTAGGTAATTTGCAGATTATCTAGGTAATTTGCAGATTACCTAGGTAATTTGAGAAATTAAACAATTTTCTACACTTTAACAGATTGGTCTAGTTAATCCCAAACCCCTGGCCTCTGGCCTTTTGCAATGAAAATGGACAAATTGACAGTTGGAAGAATCCTTTTGAAGTTGCACCCAATGGTTGAGCCGCCATTACTTTGAACACTAACAACCATGCACTTACAAACTAGGATTAGAACCTAAGACCTATTGAGTGTAGACAAGCGCTATAAGCACTACATAAAAAAGGCAGCATTTTTTATAAACTAATAAATTCAATGTTCTACAAATCAAAAATGTGCTTAATATAGGGTCCGAAATCAGCAGTTATTTGTTGCATTTTGCACTCATAATTTTTGTTTGGATGGCTGAAATTTTGGATCCAGTTATCATTTTAACAGTTGACTTTTTTTCTAAATTAGTCACTTGTTTTGTTGCCATGTTAATTTATTATTAAAAATAACCTAGTGTGAAAAATATAGAATGGTTTGTTGCACAGAAAAATGCATGTGAAGAAAATAGAAACAATGTTTTCTCAAAATATGTTCAGTCATACTTACACACAATGATTCACATTTACTTAAAGTGGTTTAAAAGAAAAGGTGCATTGATTAAGAAGTATTTCTTAATACACACATACATCACACATGAATAAACAATAGCATTCCTGTGTATCAAAGTTTCCATTTCTCGAATTTTTGTCCAGAACCATCGGCTTTGTTTATTGGAAATTCAACTGCATTTCTTATCCATATTTCAAAACTATCCAATAAATAAAGCTAAACAAAACAAAACTTACATTAAAGAAATTTCCATTGTACATTTCAAGATTACTAAAAAAATTTGATCTGATACAAATGAAGTTCAAGACTATTTTCTATCCTCACAAGAGAAAATAAAGTGAGCAAATGCGTCATTGTCCTAAACATTTGTCAGTTATTCAACATGATTGTTATTTAATTGACAGTTATATTCTCAGCAAGCAGACTTATTTGTACGTTGTTTAATAAACAGCAATAAAACTACCCTTAACATGTTTTCAATAGTTAACACTAAAAATAATTTGCATCAAGCAGATAGGAGAAGATATATAGATTAAAAGCTCGACTAAATTTAGAGAAAGGCATCATAATATTAAAAAGACGAGGCTATGTTTAGATACAAAAAAGGAAGCTTTTAGTCCAACAGTAAGCACAAGTTTGAAAATTTGTATTCCTTAGTTAAAAAACCCAAATAATTAAAGAACGGTATGGAACTTTTCACTTGTCGTAAGTAAATGGAAAACTTGTAGAGTCGCTACAAACTAAATGAAAGGTTAAGAATTTTGCCGCAAAGGCTGCAAATGAAAAATTTAGAAAACCCTCCAAATACCTAAGAATTGTCTATCTTGAAGAAATTTTCATTTAATGCACGAAACTTTAATTTATAAAACAAAACCTACAATCACGTCAATAACGAAACAACATTTTAAGCATCAGGTTTTGTTTATTCTTTTATGTTGCCATACCAAAGCAACTAAATCGATGTCTCCAAGTAAATTTCGTAATTTTTAATTAACGTCAGACAAAGAAAACACAACGGGCTAATAACAACGGTCTGGAATCAATCCTTTAAGGGAAACAACTGAGTACAACACCACTTAATTTTAAACCATGGTCAGATGACGATTCAATTAGTAATTTTTTATTAACGTCGTACTAGAACAACACAACGGGCTGTCGACGACGGTCCGGGATCAATCCATTAGGGGAAAGATTCGAGGACAAAAACCACGTAATTATGAACCACGGTCAGATGAGGAGGCAACACCTTAGCTGGCACCCTACTATCTAAACTTCCACACCAACTCAACAGATGACTACAAGCACAGAGTAAATAGGAGAGGCGTCATTACCAGAGGAACTTTTAGTCTGCAGGATGACATTTCGTTTAAGCAGTGGCGTCCTCGCTTGTAGTATTTATCATTACTACCATGGCACATGTAATTTCAAAAATATTCAACACCATCAGTACACATTTGCTAAAAATTCTATCACATTTTCAGATGAAAAAAAAAATAGAATTAACAGATTTTATAGAAGAACTAAATAATAAGCAAATATTGGACTAAACATACAAGAATAATCGCAAGATAAAAAATAGTTAACAATATTTGTACGCATTTATATCCAAATCCACAAAATTATGTTGATGTGTTGGTTTTGTTCCGAGACCTAGCAACAAAATAAAGATGAAAGTTTGCATCAAAAATAACACTTTTGTATTTTAACATTTATTTTATTATTTTTATATAAAGCATGGCTACCGTTTACTCTCTGCTTTACTGATGATTCAATTCGGCATTGGTTATTGTAAACATTTTATAAGGGAACAGCCAAAAAAACAACGTATTACCAAAAGTTTAAAACTTGCTAACTGCCTTTGGTGCGATGTTTACATCACCAAAGTAGCGGAAAACACCATACTCTTCAAAAAAAAGCTATTTACTTAAAATGTATTCAAATTTATACTGACAAAACACTAAAATAATAATAAATAAACATTCTAGAACACGAAATAGAACATGAAAAAGCGATATTTTCTTCTAAATTTAATGTACACACGTTTTCTCGTACACATAGAAAGTTCCCATGTTAAGTCTACGGGAGCTTGGAAAAACTGCCTCGGGCGGTAAAAAAGGTCTCTAAGCCAATCAGAAAATGTTTCCCGTATGTCGCCACTCTTATTATATAGGCACTCTAGTCTTGGCTCAGTGGAATTGTACAACGCCTCCTATAGGCAAAGGCCCGATCACGGGTTACCAGCGGGCTTCATGACGCACTGAATGTAGGCTAAAGTTCCACGCCAACCCAAAGTGAGAACTTTCGGCCACGGCAGATTTAAGGTGCACCAGTCTCCTCTACACCATACGTTTACAAACATCCATGCCGTGACCAGTATTCGAACCAGGAACTTTCCGATCTAGAGACTAATACCTTAACCACTATACCGGTTGGTCGGCAAATAGTACCTATATATAAAATTAATATAATTTTTTTGAAACAACACGATACTGCTATTATTTTCAAATGCAAATAAATTTGATAAAAATATTGATTTGTGAAATATTTTAATTTCATCTTTTTAGGAAAGAACAAGAAACAGTATCTACAGTTATAGCAGAGAGTTTAGAATTTGCTGAGGATAATAAATCAAAGTACATACACACAACTTTAATTCTTTAACATAACTAACTATCATTTTGTGCATCTCAAAGCAACTTGGATAAATATTCGACTCTTTTGGATATGAAAAGTGACATTATTTTTGTAGACATTGGACTGCCAAATTCAAAAATAATTTGTTCTGTTTGTATTAAAAGTGATTTGGAAATAACAGCATTTTATAACAATACAAAATTAGAGGATTTAGGTAAGCACAAGTTTCCCTCTATTGCCCACGATTTAAATTCTGTTTACGAAACATTATATGGTGTTATCGCCTCATTCCGAATTGTAAAATAATTGTATTTAATTCATGTTATTTTCTGTAATCTCACCCATTATTTAATATTCTTAATCGTATCAGAATTCATGTATTGTCATCTATCTATGTTCATTTACCAAAATAAGTAGCAGCTATAATACAAAAACAACTGTTCTTGTAACCTGAATGAATATTGGGTGCGATTACAGAAAAGAAAATGAATTAAGTACAATGGACAATATGCATGATTTTCAAATTAATTTTAAAATGAAAGAGCACGAAAAACTACGTATAAAAATGCCACTTAAACTGCAATCTGACGACATTAATTATATTTAAAACGCTTTTCAAATTGCTCTGACGTCACTTTTAAAGAAAAATTGCAGCCGCTGACGATTCTTGCCTGTGACGTCTTAATACTCGATTTTCCTATCGAGCGTTTCTTAAACTGTGTTATCTCTATGGGTATCTTTTTAGTAGTCTTCTATTTACAGATTTTTGATTAATTCAGCAATGGAAGGTTCGAAAATAGTTAAAAAGAAGAATTACAAATATTGTATTGTTCCGTTTGTGTCATAATTCAACGATTAAAACACCAAAAAAGTATTTTTTGTTGTACCAAAATATGAATAAGTTCGTAGAAGATGGTGCAGCGTTATGAAAAGAGATTAAAAGAAAAACAAAAAGCTGCGTTCTACGTCTTGCTAGCATTGCTGTGAAGATCATTTTTGGTAAGTTTAAAATACCAAAAATTATTTGTATTTGTAATTGTTTTTAATTAAGAATTGTGTGATTTAATCTTGTGGATAACTATTAGTGTTTTTGCTAAAACGAAAACATTCTTTCTGTATCAAGTCACTCATAATGCAGAATTTCTTGTAAAGATTCATCGAGTCCAAGAATGTCTTTTTGTGATTTATTTTCGGACATCAAACAAACAGTACAAACGGTACAACACAACACAACAAACGATAATATTACGCTGAGATACATAAATTCAAGTTTCAAGAAAAAGGAGGGAGCTCATCAAGAAAGCTCACACCCGAAGCCGTGCCATTCAGTAAGTCTTTGAAATTGTTTTGAATCACATTACTTTACGAACGATCACGTGGTCTCGCCGAGAGTGTCAGCAAGAAGCTCTCAACAACACCCACGCGGTACATTCCTATTCTCAACATCCTGGCCCCCACATGAACCATAGGGGTTCATCAAAATTTCCTGGTAAATACATAATACTAAGATTTTACACATAAAAATATTAACTTCAGGATATATATAACCTAGTTTTCAAATATTAAACACTTCAAGATTATTCGATAAACTTTCTCGCGAAGTTTCTGATTTCCATAAAAGCGGTGCTTCGTAACGCCCGTTTACAAACCGCAATTGAGTTTCAAAATTACTCATACAATCCGAAGTTTTTTTTTTCTATCCAGTTCGTTTTCGCACAAAAAAGGTTCCATATCCCATAAGCATTTTAAATCATTCTCAACTGAAGAGCAAACAACCTTCAAGCAAGAAGTTGTGTCTGGCATTAGCTCTGCTGGCACCTGCCCTGCCAACGTATTTCCAAATACTGTTGGTTGAAGATACAAGTTATTACTTATTTGTTTAACTTTTCCCCGAAGAGCAGAGTACATGAAGTCGGCTCCCAATAGCACTTGTATCGGCTTTGTTTCGTTCCATGAATCAGCAATTTTACATTCGTCGGAGAGAATGTTTTGGATTAATTTGTGATTGATATTCGAATACAGCTGGACCCCACTTATCTCATCGGTGACTCAAGGAATGAAATACTTTGGTAAAATAAGCAACTTAACAAGAATCTTCATTTGCCTTCCAAAGAGTAAAATTCATTGTTTAGCATTCATAAACAAGCTAACTCAACGTAAATCGCCATTTAGAGTGGCAAATGAATGGATAATATTACTTATTTTATTCATTATTGGAGCTAAATCACACAATTTTTCACTATTTAGTGTTGCAAATAAACAATAAAATACACAACAGGATACGATAATTTTTGTATCTCGAAAATCTTCACAGGGAAAGTGTTAGTTTCAGGATATGTTGATTTAAATCAAGTTATTTTTGTATAAAAAATATCATTATTAAAATCAAACTTTTAAATTTTATTTTATTTTCTGTATTAAGTTCACAGTGAGTATCACACAAAAGCATTCCAATTTTGCAAAAATATCTTTATAAATGTTGACATAAAACCGGTTATAATTCAGAAAAAGGTAAATTTTAATTACACAAAAACAGAATGTAAATTAAAAAAAATCAAATTCACAAAATGCATAATGAATAGAGCACAATTGTACAGAATTCTGAATACCACATGTTTCTTAAATTTAAGATCGTTTGATTTTGATTAAATAAAAAATGCACAAACTAACACTGAAAGATTTTTTTAAATTAGTTACCTTGGGCGAATAGTCTTAAAATTAAATAGAACGATTTCATTTTTTCTTCCTTCAATTGGGTTTTAAAATAAGTGTTATTAATTTTACTTGATTGTAAAACGATTTTAAAAATGGCACATAATTCACATAAGTACTAGTTTCCAAGTTATGATATTTTATGAAAAACAAAAGCAATTTACCTTTTAACGGTTTTTACAGACGGTAAACTTGAACAACGGCTTTTCTATTGATGATAGTATAGTATTTTAATTAACATCGCACTCACTCTGTGCATTGGAGCAACACAACTAGATATATGAGACTGTTGTGGATCAACCTTTTCTGTTGATGGATAGTACAATTTTTAAATAATTATTAAAATAATGCAATGAATATTCAGCTGAATGACGCTTCAAGAAGTCTGCCAATTAGAAAATAAAAAATGCCTTCTGCTCTGGCTCTGATTAAAACATTTCAAACTCCGCCCACAATTAGGGACTGGCTTCCCCACTGGAGAGCTATAGGTCATGGCTTCAGTGAACCCTCTGTATACTACTTCTCTGTGATAGAAATCTAAACTTTATTGCAATGTAACGGTAACGATGTAACCGAACCCCGTAACATTTCTAGGTACGGTTACGGAGTTTGGTACAGCTACACTCTACGTTTATGAGTGATGGCAACGACTTGGCGATTTTTTTGGGCGAACTTCTAGTAGCGAGTTACGATAAATTAAGGCAACCCATCTTTCGTTTCGGTTGTTATGGTTTTCATGGCAAGCTCGGCAAACGGAAACTTTCAATTTTCATTTTGAATATTCTAGAAAGTTCTTCCAAAATTCTTTCAAGTCGTTTGATTTCATTGATTTGTTTGAAATGTTTTCTTTCCTCCCATTGGTTATTTTGATTTTAAAATATCCTTTGATTGCATTGGTCGCTTTAAATTTTTTTTCTTTGATACCATTAGTTCATTTATTTGTATTTGTACAGTTGTGGAATTTTTATTTCATAATAATTTTTTTTCACGGCAGAGTTCTGACATGTATTGTTTTTTGTATTTGTGGAATATTCTTGTTTCGTAATTTTTTTTTCTCGGAACCGTTCTGATGTATCAGGTTGTATTATTTCTTGCTTTTTTTTCTTTTAAAAATCGTTTTCTTTTTCAACTTGCCTACTGTATTTAGTGAAATTGATAAGTTTCAGTGTATTCTTTATCCAACATTCGTAGCTTAGTTTCTCTGCTGGTTCATAAACGTGTTTTGATATGTGCTTAAGTTTACTACTTTTTGTGAAAGTTTTTTTTAAATATTCTTTTCAAAACGTTCTGAAAATGTTTAAAAAGTGTGTTGTAAAAAGAAAAAAAGTTTTGACAGTAAAAGAGTTAGGAAATAACTATTTCCTTGGCGACTTTAGAAGTTCGCCAAAAAAATCGCCAAGTCGTTGCCATCACTCATAAACGTGGAGTGTAGCTGTACCCGGAGTTTAGTTGGATGTTCCAACTAGTTAAGCAAATTTATCCAGCTTAGCCAATCATATAAAACTTTTCAGGTTTGTGAATGAAAGAAGCTTTCTGATTAGTTGTAAATGAAATCTTAAATGTAAAAGAATAATTGTGAAATAAACTGAATAAAACCACAGAAAAAAACAGAAATTGTTATAATCGGAAACAGAAACATTTTTTAGTTTACTTTCTAAATAGCAAATAGTTTTAATAATAACCCGAGAACTGGCGCTCATGCAAATAATTTTATTTTATAAAATTATTTTTGGGAAGAGAAGTGAAGTGATTTTACTTTATTATTTGGAAACAAATGCTTGCATGCTTTCTACGATTTGAATAAATACTTAATTTCCGAAAATATAATATACTTATTTAATTCAATATTTTCTCATGTCAGGACGAAAATATCCATCAGGGTGTTCAAAAAGAAAGAGAAAGGCAGAAAAGTTATTAGAGTGCGAAAATAAACAATCCACTAATACATTATTGGACAAATTTTTTCAAGTTCGCCCAAATGCTGCAGAAAGAAGTGAAACTGATAATGTAGCTCCTGATGATGATGAACAAATAATCAATCAAGATGAATCCACATCAATCACTCAGGAAGAGACTGTTTGTGATACTCCTCCTCCTGTTGATGAATCTACTGAAAAAATTCGTGCCGAAATCGACAGTGATCCAGCTCTGTGGCCATCTACCATCAACAGCTTACGAGAGTATTTTGCAAAGAACAAACCTAGCCAGAATATATAGTTCCTTAACGACTCAGGGTGAATATTTGGAAGAAAAATGCGTATGTGTAAGCCAAATAACTTTATCCAGAAAAAAACAGAACGGAGAAGTCTTGTAAAGGCATTGGCTGATATATTCCAGGAAAGCCAATGCCTTATTTTACTATGCGTGCAAGCTTTTTAGCAACAGTAGTGATGTACTATGCACAACTGGTTTCATAGATTGCAATAATGTTAGCAAGAGACTGTCTTCTCACGAGACTTCAAAAATACATCGACAATGTATAAACCAGCTATCTCACCTAATGAACTCTTCAGGAAGGATAGATTCCCTAATGTCAAAGAAAATGAAAACGAAAGAGCGTATTGGAGGAATGTGCTAAAAAGAGTCGTGGATGTACTAAAATGAATTGCTCAGAGGGGACTGTCCTTTTTCGGTGACAATGAAAGTTTTGGTTCCAATAAAAATGACAACTTTTGGGGTATTTTCGAGCTATTAGGTATTTCTGATCCTTTCCTGGCTAAGCATATAAAATCTCGGGGAAATGAAGGACAGGGGTGTGAACTTTTTGTTTTCGACTACAGTCGATGACCTTCTCCAAATTATGTCCATTCAAGTGACAAAGAAAATTGTTCCTGAGGTAAAGAAGGCAAGTTACTTCGGCTTTATTGTTGACTTGACCTCAGGCGTAACACACATAGACCAAATGTGTGTTGTAATACGATATGTCGATGCTCAAAATGAACCTCTGGAACGTTTCATCACGTTTGTTCCCATCCACATTCATGCTGCTGAGCATGTATGAAAAACAATTACTGAGTTGTTTAATGAGCTGAAAATAGATCTGCAGTATTGTCGTGGACAGTCATATGATAATGCAAGTAACATGACAAGGAAATACTCGGGATTATAAGTCCGCATTAAAAATGAGTATCCTGTAGCTGAATATGTTCCTTGCTCAGGACATTCGCTCAATTTAGTTGGGGCTAATGCATTTGAATCCTGCAAAGCAGCCATCTCTTATTTAGGATTTGTCCAAGCATTCTATAATTTTTTTTTCAGGATCACCTCATAGATGGGAAGTGCTAACCAGCAACATCAAACATGTAGATGGGCTAACTTTAAAGTCTTTATCAGGAACGAGATGTTCATTAAATTCGGATGCAGTAAAATCCTTAAGAAAGGGATATAAAATACATAATTTTGTTTGCTTGTAAATGTTTCGAATGAATTAATAAAAGAAAACTGATAATCATGTAAATAAAAATTATAAACTTCACATAAAAATATATGCAAACATTTATGGAGGAAAAGCTTTAGGAAAAATAACCAATTTATTTATGTTATCATTCACATTTATATTTATAAACTTTGAAATGAAAAACGCAGAGCTATAAGAATAATAAAATTTGCATTGTGAAGCATGCTTGTTTGTAATGTGTTTATTGGACAAATTATGTATGCAACAGTGTGCCCCATTTCATTCTGTAACATCCCATCTAACATAGCTTGTAACATTGCATTTTTATGACTACATAATATGAATTTAGATCATCCATTTTAACTCAACAGATCCATAAAAAAATTAGCTTTACTACTAAAATATTATTCATTTTAAAATAAACGCCACTCATGAATAAAGAGAATTTAATTACAAACTCAAAATTTTACTTTTAACATGCAAAAATAGAGATTTGTTTACAGAAACGTAACTAACGATGCAAATTCTTCCAAAACACATGGACTTCTGGAAAACAATATAGCTAATAAGATAGTAATCAAATTGGAGCTAATTTGGCTACCACTTTAAAATGAAATTCACTGTAACACAGTACCTCATGTAATACTGTGCCCCACCGTCCCCTATTAATGTAACATATATCTTGTACATTTAAGTTAATAAACTAAAATGTCTTTTGACACGTGGATGCATTTCTTCACTCTCTCTCTACAGCCTGCTCACAACATTTTGTAGTGACATTAGAACACTTCCATCGAAACGGAAACTATAGACAGAGTAATAATTGTAAATGTAAAAATTGAATGAAATAATGAATTACACATAAGATTTTTTTTTAAATTCTACTACTTTTTGTTGAATATTAAGGTATAAAGAGATAAAAATCAAATCGGGACTCTGGTTAACTGCTTCCTAATGAAACTAAACTTTCAATCAGAACATGTTCACAAAATCCGACTCAAAATATCTCGAACATAGCCCAGAAACCGAACAACTCTGTAAGCAAAATTTCAATTCGAGTGAATGGGGGATGATCCTTTCCTGGATTCCAAAATTTTGCTAATGTATAAAGATATGAGTTTTTCATAAATGAATTATTTCTTAATAACAACTCAAACTATTCATAACTTAATTTAATTTTAATTAATGTTTTATTTGTGTAATAAACATAGCCGTCAGGGGGGGGGTCAACCCTCCCCCATTCAATTGAGAAAAACTTTGCTAATATATATATATATATATATATATATATATATATATATAGAGAGAGAGAGAGAGAGAGAGAGATTGTTTCACAAATTAATCCCTTGTTAATAACTACACAAACTATTCATAACTTAGTATTAATTAATGTTTGTTGTTTCTTATGCCTACACTGGCAGAACAAAGTAGTGCCAGGCCCGTCGAAGACGGCAAGAGACGAGGGAGGGGGGGGGTACGGCTTCCATGCAAGTGAGCCCCATTGGGAGCAAGTCCGACTTAGCACGAATTTATAGCCGTAACCAGGGGGGTTGGGGGTTCAACCCTCCCCCATTCAGTTGAGAAAAATTTTGCTAATATATATATATATATATATATATATATATATATATATATATATATATATAATGAGAGAGTTTTTCCCAAATTAATCCTACATTAATAACTACTCAAACTATTCATAACTTAATTATAATTAAGGTTTTACTTGTGTAATAAATAAATGTAATCAATGAAACAATTGTACATTAGTTCATAGGCGTAACCAGTGAGAGTTGGGGGTTCAACCCCTCATTCAGTTCGTCATAAAAGATAGTCAAATTTGTTAATGAAGAGCAATCGGAGTTTTAAGCTTTATAGCTATTTAAACTAGATTATATAAAAATAAAAATTATTTTTGCACTCATAATATAAATGCCGTATATAAGCCGATCCGTGTAAAAGCCGAGGGTGCGTGTGTTTTCTTCAAAATTTTACACAAATTCAAAACCTGTATATAAGCCGAAATACAAATTAAAAACAAATTTTGTGACGTTCAAACATAACTCCATGAGGGCGTAAATGTCGCAAGAAGCTAAAACGGGTGGAATATTTTCGAATCAATCGCTGTAAAGTAAAACGCCACTCGCCAACGATGATAGTTTTAACCTGCTAATGATTTTCCCCCAGTATTCAGACGGTCCAGCTCCTGATATCCTCTGACTGGGTGATTGACAGGTGATGATGCACGGGACATTAGGATTCAAAAGGGGGAGGGTATTCATTATGGATCTTGAAAGAAACTCGGGTAGCGTCTAAATGGGATTGAACTGGTCGCCACGATTTAACTTGGCAGTAAATATGTGCAATGACGAGCGTACTGAGCTTTAAGCCGCAGGTTTCACTGCCAGGACGTCTAATTAGTCCCTTTCCACATTATTACAAAGGTGACCGCTAATGATCTTAACCAGTGTCCGGCACATGATGCCGGACCTCTGACTGGGTGATTGACAGATGATCAGTTCAACAATGGTCAAGAAGAGCGGCTAGGACTTGAGAATTTTATTTTTCAGTGGTACTTCTCTTCGCCGTGCAGTCTAAAACATGTGCAGAATATAAAGTTTCAAAAGGGGGAGCGTGCTCATTGACCCTTGGCAGCGAGGACGATTTTGTGTATGAAGAACATATATATTCTAGTACGGAAAGGGCATTGGAACTGATGATAATACGCATCAGGACATCCCAATGGGTGAAGCCGAATTTTACGAACTATTCGGAAACTCGGATTCAGGCACTGAATTTGAAGGATTTATATGACTTATTTTTCTCTTTTTGCTTAAAGGCTGCATTCAAAACGTAAGTTAAAATACTTTAAAAATTGGAACAGCTGTTGGATTCGGATCCGAGTCCGGATGGCACGAAGAAAAAAAAAATGCTTGCTTTCCCAACACACGTTAGATTTGCTATAAAAATCGTTAATCGCTCGTAAAGAATTCGAAGTTGCTGCCACCGGAGGGATATCCGAATCCAACAGCTGTATCAAAAAATGTTCCCTTTCCAATTGTTATTTTTATGTGCTAATTAATTAAGGTATTCAATTATTATTTTGTGTGCTATATTTGGCGATAGATAGCGATTTATCGCTTGCGCCCGTTTAACGGAAAAGTACCTTCGTTTTTTGCGAAATTAGCGTAACCGTATATAAGCCGACACCCCCACTAGCTTTAGAAAAGTTCGAAAAATTCTCGGCTTATACACAGAAATATAAGTAAATGCACGACAAAAGTGAAATTTTTATTACTTGATTTTTTTTTATATTTAACTTAGAATATGTTTTTTGAAGAACAAACTAGGAAAATGTTTATTTGTATTTATCACAACAAAAACTGATTAATTTTGTCCAAATGTTATAGTTCTTGAAGTTCTAGTGACTATTTTTCTATTCTTTTTGATTTAATGATAATCTAAATATCTGAATGTATGTGCATTCGTACCAATGATGTTTTTATTTCAATAATTTTAATATATGTTGTCACTGATTTAAAGTATTTTGTTTCAAAAATTTTAAAAACAGGTGTTTCGGATAAACCAAATTCGGATGAACGAGGGGGGGGAGGTTTGAATTAGCAGGGTTTTAGTGTTATTCAAGACTATCGTTAAATAATTTGTTGTTAAACCAAACGATCTGTTTC
Source organism: Metellina segmentata (assembly GCA_947359465.1). Lineage (NCBI taxonomy): Eukaryota > Metazoa > Arthropoda > Arachnida > Araneae > Tetragnathidae > Metellina > Metellina segmentata. The sequence continues at coordinate 14,683,227 of OX375879.1, read as the reverse complement.
TCATGTATAATACAATAAAACATCATTGTTTAAAACGACTATATTTGAAATGAAAGTGACTAACATTTGCTAGACGCAAAATTTGTAATAATTTTATCAATGTTCTACGAAAAAAAGTATCAATATATCATGTGATTTTTAACATAAAAATTCGAAAATTTCCCTGAGAAGGTCTCCAGATGCTTCACCTTTTTATTGGTGTACGGTTCACACTTCTCGAAACTGAACACCTCCCCCCTCAGTCATCAGCCCTTGTCACGCCTATTCTTCTGAGTACTACAAAGGTCAGCGCAAAGGAATTCTCGAACTACACTCGTCAATGAATAGAGATTTTTGGTGGTTCACTTCCTTTTCGATATACATTTAATTATTCATTAAGTTCTACTAGTTTCACTTTATAATCATGGTTTCTTAACAGCCTACATATTATTAGAAGTCTAAATTCCTTAAGGGTGATAAGACATATTCTCTTTACAGAGATGGTCTAGCGAATCTTATCCACAGCACATCTTCTGTACTTCTGCTTTAAAATGTTTCAGTATTAAAAAATATTGCATACTTCCTTTTAGTGTTTATATTATGAGTGCTGTTAATCACAAATGTCTATACATTACTCTTCCCCGCATTTAGATATATGATGTCATGTGTTTACCATTACTGTTTCAAGTAAATATATATTCTAATCAGTTACAACAGGCTGATGTAATCTTTTATAATACGCAGTAACTGACACAATTCTCTCTGAGTCATTACGCTACTCGTTTCGTACTGATGTCCTTTATAACGTATACAGACATCATACGTACGTTAACACATACCTACGTATGATGTCCCTTTATAATTATTAAATATCTTGTTGAACTTAGAAGTACACTCTTATTCCTTTATTACAAGACGTAACAAAAAATAACATTGCGAAAGCATTATTGCTGTTTATAGGTAAGACATATTTGATGTAATTATGTTAGAATTTAAATAATACTTTCGGAAGATGACTTTTTTACTAAAAAAATTCAATAGAAACGTTAATATGAAAAGTATAAGATAATTTTACTCTTGTTGACACTACAACAGTGATGTTTCTACCAACACTGATGAATGATTTCATGTCTTAATCTCATCATAAATATTACAGTTGCATGTAGTTATTCACAAGTATATAGTTCATACACTTATTAAAAAATTGTGAGCACTCATAGACGACAGAATCAGAAACGTGAGAAGTTTTACCGATGTGCTTTAAGCAAATCGTTTAAATCTGAGAAGATACGAAAAAATCGACGTTTTAATTTCTAATTTAAATGTATTGTGTAAATTTTAAAATTCACCATAAAAACATCTGGTAAATATTGTATAAACTAGGGGGCTCCGCCCCCTGCTCGCGAACACCCGGGGATTACTTCGCAAACCAACATTCTTTAGCAAGTGATTTTTCTTTCTTTATTTTAACATTTAATGTATCAGTAACGCATCAGTACAACGAATTATTAAAAAACCTTTTCCATCTTGTTCCCTCTACAATATTAAATAGACCATGTTAATTCTTAATTTTCTGATCGCTACTTTCTTGGGAAACCGTCTGAGAATATAGTGTAAATTCGAGCCTTTTTCCTCGCCAAATTAAAAAAAAATCGTTACTATGATAAATATGATGTCTGCTAAATAAGTTAGTCAGAAAATGTAACCTTCATTTCCGTGAAGGATAATGAATGGCTATCGCTCCGCGATCTAAAAAATACGAAATTTGTATGACCAACTTTTAATTGTATCGAATTTATTTATGAACCAATTTTAAAAGTAATTTTACCGTAAGAAAGAGTGTAATCTAAGCTTTCACGTGGTATTTTCAAATTTTAAAACTCATAGTATTAAGCTACACATATGACAGTTTTAGTTTTGTGTATCGGAACTTAGATCTTAAAGTAACGAAATTTTTATGACCAACTTATAATCGCATCAAAAATTTATTTATCAACCAATTTCCAAAATAATTGTACCATACGAAAGAGTATATTCTAAGGTTTTCAGTGATGTTTTCAAATTTAAAAAATAATAGTATAAGCTATAGGTATGATAGTTTTAGCAAATATTTACGAACATTTCCCAATATTCCAAAATTTGTGTGGCCAACTTTTGATCGCATCGAATTTATTTATTAACTCGTTTCAAAAATAACTGTACCGAAAGAAAGTGTGCATTTTAAGGTTTAGTGCGATGTTTTTAAATTTTAAAACTAATAGTAATACGCTATAGATATGACAGTTTTCCAAAAAAGTAACGAAAATGTACCGGTTTTTCCCGAATTTCAAAAAAATATTACCAGGAACCAAATTGAAAATTTTAAAATAGCTCGACGAACTGCAAAAATTCACGTTTTGAAGCACTCTAAAAAAATCACGACTGAAGACTGAAAATTCGTATGTCTTTTGCTCACTCACGTTTGAAATTGCGCTTTTTCACTTAGACACTTAATATATCCTTAACTAATAGCGGCATCGGAAAAAAATCTTCTTTTTCGTGTTCCCGGTACAATTTTGAGCAAACCATGTTAATTTCGTAATTTTCTGATCCGTACTTTCTCGGAAAACTGTCTAAGAATCGAGCAAGAAAGCGAGTTTTCAATCCTGCGACGGCGGTTGCGGCAACGCTTTTTTAATGTGATGTACAGCACCGGATGAAATGATGTTCGTTCGTGTCTGTTTTTTTAACGTTTAAATAAATTGTTATTATTTTTTTTTACAATCTCGCGCTTGGTTATTGGAAGGGAAGAACATCACAACACGCTCTATTTCGTAGAACCAGAGCAACCAGGAGATTAGACTTAATCGAAAGAACTCAAAACGAAATCTGGACTAAAGATGTTTAAATCCGTGAAGAAAGAGGATATTGTTACGGTTTTGATGGAAATCGGTGAACAAGTTGTCGACAACTTGAAGCTGGCGGATTTGAAAAATAAACTGCTAAATAGAAAATAATACTTAGCAGATGCGGAATTTGTCAAAGATATTTTGGCCTCAACTGTAGAAAATCGAAAGAATGAAGAGGATCGAAGAAAAGAGGAAGAGGATCGAAGAAAGGAGGAAGAAAATCGAAGGAAAGAGGAAGAAAATCGAAGGAAAGAAGAAGAATATCAAAGGAAAGAAGCAGAATAACAAAGGAAAGAAGAAGGACTTCGGTTACAACGAGAACATAAAAGAGCCAAACGAAACTCAGAAGAAACTCATATCCAGTTCGCCTCCAGACTCACCTCTGCATGGGACTATTACTACAAATTACGTAAAGTTGAAGATTATGATTCTCTGAAGGAATTAATTATTTCGGACAAACTACTTCAAACACTGAATACTGACACTTCTTCTCACAGTGCGATACGTCAAGGATTAAAATGGTTAAAGCCGCAAGAACTTGCACAACAATGTGATGTATACTTTGGAGCAAAGCGGAAATCTTTTGAAGAATCCCGAAACGAATTTAGCCGTGCTAAACACCCTGAATTCGCCTTTTCAGCTGATAGATATATTCCACATCACCACAGAAGGGAGAATGACAATTTTCCAAAACGAAAGCAGTGCTGGGAGTGCGGAAGTTCTCATCATCTTACAAGAGACTGTCTTAATAAACAAAAGAGGAATGATGTTCCGACGAAACGAAACGACAGGAATTATTTCCACAAAAATTCAAGAGCAACCGATAATATTAGAAACAAAGAAGCTATCGTAGCGAAGGTCGATTCTTCATTTTTACAATCCGAAACTATCCAGAATCTCGTCACACCCTTAAAGAAGATAAACATTTATATTGACTCAAAAGAAATAGAATCCAACGTTGACTCGGGTATTCAAATCTCGATTGTTCATTCATCAGTTGTACCTAATTTGAAGGATGAAGAAAAAAGTAAAATTTTATTAACTCTGGCTTTCGGCGGACCAATTGAAGCAAAAGTTTTCCGGATTCCCATCTATTACAAAAACTTTGAAAATAATTTATTCAACTGTGTCGATGCTCTTTTAGCGGTAACGGATAAATTGAATGTCCCCTGCTTGTTAACAACGGAAGTTTATGAATTGCTGATTAATTCAACGAATGACGAATGCGATATCTTTGAAAATGGAATAACCAACGACGAAGACAGCTTACATACTGAAACGGAAGGGAAAAAAACGATTTTGAGGCGTCACTTGAATGCATCGGAGACGTGCAGACACCACAAGAATCAAAAGAACATATAAGCACTGATGACGTCACTACTCAAACCGCCAAACTTAGAGGAGAGCAAAGGGCTTGTTTATCATTAAAATAATCGTTCCGACAGCTGAAATAAAAAAAAAGGAAATTATTTGGTTATCGATGGTCTTCTTCATCATACGGATAAGATATTGGGACAAACTGTGACTCAATTGGTACTTCCTAAGAATAAACGACAACAAGTTTTAAAGCTAGCTCACGAGTCTGTATTTGGAGCACATATGGGGATACGAAAAACGAAAGAGAGAATTCGTTATTCATTCAACTGGCCTGGACTTTCTCAAGACGTAGAGACATTTTACAAAACATGTAAGGAGTGTCAACTGAGAAGACCCGAAAAATATTCTGATAGAATACCTATTACACCTGTTTCAAGACCTAACTTACCATTCCAAGTGGTGAACATCGATCTCATCGGTCCAATTGAGCCTCCCTCTGCAAGAAAACATAAATACATTCTGTGTCCGATGGACCAACATTCTCGCTGGCCCGAAGCAGTACCATTGAAGAGTTTGACAGCGAAATCTACCTGTGATGCTTTGATAGAAATATTCACGAGGACCGGTATACCAGATGTCATAGCTAGCGATTAAGGAACCAATTTCATCTCGACACTCACACAAGAATTTTACAAGATGTTAGGATCTTCTCCTAAATTTTCTTGCCCTGGATATCCTGCCAGCAACGGATTAATAGAACGATACAATAAAGTTATCAAGCAAATACTGCATCACGTGATTAAAACTGATCCGACGAATTGGGATAGACACATCCCATATTTACTGTTCGCTTACCGTGAGGTACCGAACTGTACCACTGGTGTTTCATCATTCCTACTGTTGTACGGAAGACAAGCAAGAGGACCTTTGGCAGTGCTAAAATCATCATGGTCTGGAGAGATTCCCCTACACTTAAACCTAAGTCAGTCTGCAGTGGATTACTTGCAAGAAATAAAAATGAAGATGGAACAGACCGCTGAACAAGTGAAAATATTTGCCGAAGGAAAACAGCAATTTTATGTGGATTACTTTAATAGAAAGACTGGATCAAAGTATTTTATACCTGGATATCAAGTGTATCTACTTATTCCTGACTCAAATAACAAATTATATGCTCGCTGGACTGGTCCCGGTGAAATTATTAAACATTATCCTCCACACTCCTATTTAGTAAAATTACCTGATGGAAGAAGAAAACACGTTCATGTGAACAAAATCCGAAAATTCCAGACAAGAGTCAATGCAGTTGGAATCATCTTCGAAGATGACGAAGAATTTGGTGGTATCCATACTTCTCCCAGGACTGTGAATCAACAAGAATCATTTGATGGAATCCACGAATTAGACTTGCAACATTTGGCTGATGACGATAAGAATATGCTCCTTAAGTTGTTATAGAAGCATAGAAAACTATTTACAGGAAAAGTGAAAATTGCAAATGTCGGTGGACATAGGATTAGGTTAGAAGATGGAAAAGAGAGAAGAAAACCCTTTGTTTACAGAATTCCTGAAGCTTTGAAAACGCAAGTGGACGCCCAAATTGACTAATTAATTCAACTGGATTTAATAGAAGAAAGTTCCGCGGAGATCGCTCACCTCATCGTGTGTGTAAACAAGAAGAACGGAGGTATGCGACTGTGCGTTGATTATCGCTCTTTGAACGCTGTGACCAAGACAGATGACTTTCCGATGGAAGATGCCATTCAACTACTTCATTGCATTGGAAAAGCTAATATCATTACCACACTCGATCTATTAAAAGGATATTGGGCTATCCAAATGGAAGAGGAAAGTCGTGATTTTACTTCATTCAAGACCCATAGATCTCAATACAGATTCAAAGTCATGCCGTTTGGTTTGAAAAACGCAGCTGCCACCTTCCAGAGAGAAATGAATCGCGCGTTAGCACCATTTAGAGAATTTAGTCGTTCATACATTGACGACATAGCTATCTTTTCTAACAACATGAAAGATCACTTACATCACTTAGGACTCATTCTTACTAAGTCAGAAGAACTGCAATTTACAGTGAATCTACAGAAGAGTGCATTTTCTAGGTCAGAAATAAAATGTTTAGGCCATATAATCGGGTCTGGGAAACATCAAGCCGATCCAGACAAAATCAAAGTGATTTCTCAACTACCAAGACCTGAGACCAAGAAACAATTGAGAAGCATGCTTGGATTATGCAATTATTATCGAGAATACATACCTCGTTATGCAGAAGTAGCTTTATCTCTGACAGAACTAACAAAGAAGAGAGTTCCGGACAATCTACCGTGGTCGGATATACACGACGAGGCGTTCAACAAACTGAAGTCTGCGTTAATGAAAGCTCCTGCTCTACACATTCCCGTTATGAGTGAATCATTCATAATTCACGCAGATGCGTCACAGTATGGTGTTGCCGCTTGTGTATCACAAAATATTCAAGGAAAGCCCCAACGTATGGCAGCCAAAAGTTAAACAAAACCCAACAAACGTGGTTTACTATAGAGAGGGAAGCATATGCCATTGTATGGTGCTTAAAGAAGTTTGAAACTTTAGTTTTGATTCCAAAATAGAACTTTTTACCGATCACAATCCCTTGTCGTATCTCACGAAGTGCGCTCCTCAATCTTCGCGTTTACAACGTTGGGTTTTTGCTCTTCAAAAATATGACATCACGATAAAACATTGCCCAGGAGCTAAAATGCCTCACGCGGATGCATTATCAAGATTATTTTCTGATGTGTAAATGTGACAGTTAGCATTAACTGTAATACTAGAAACTTTTGAACTATTGCATAACCTTGGATTACATTTATTCAGTATCCTTTCAGTGTTTAGTTACATTTATCTTGATTTTCTTTTGTGTATAATGATTTCATTTCAATATATGTGGTTAGCTAAGAGATATTTTCTTTCATTGAGATATTTGTTATTTTGTACTTATAGTTTCTATACATAATTTTGGTTCATAAATTTGGTAGGAAAATAATGATTTCATGCTACTATAATGACGTAATTTTATTCCAGTTTATCATATTGTATAAGTGTTTTGTTTAGTAAGCGTAGCAAGAAAAAGAGTTGTCTGAGTGTCGATTTTGATTTAAGAGAAACATAAATGTTTTATTTCAAAATTTATTCGTCTGAGTAGAAAGGTTTTGTTTATATACACATATTATTTTGTCGTCTGCTGTCAACTTAGTTGTGCTTGTGATTTGCTACGGATATCGAAACTGTATTTTTGTGTATTGATCTGTTTAATATTTTTTTTTGCTAAAATAATATTTTAAGATATGGTTATTTCATATTTTGCGAAAATAGAGAGGTAAACCGATCGCAACAGAGGCCAATTTTGTTATCAGATGAAATTTTGATTAGTAGATAAAACTCCATCTTGGCGGGAAGGTGTGATATCTGGCCGCTGTTGGCGATCAATTTAGGAGAGTTCTTGGCGACTATCATCCCTGCGTGGAAGGGTTGCCATAGAGAAAATGGGCAGTCGGATACTTGACTCGGTTGAAAGAGGTTGTTTTGTTTTGGAGGTGCGATGTACAGCACCGCATGAAATGATGTTCGTTCGTGTCTGTTTTTTTAATCGTTTAAATAAATTGTTATTTTTTTTACAATCTCGTGCTTGGTTATTGGAAGGGAAGAACATCACAAAATCTATATGATTTTCTTTAGTAAATTATAAAAAAAACACGGGAGCATGTCTGTAGTTTTTGTTCAATTCTCCTTGCCAAAGCAGGGCAACAGGCTGTTGCCATGGAAACGGGGCATGTTACTACTAAGTTTAATTTTGTTGATTCAACACTTTTTTACCTAAATGTCTTGTTTGTTATATGGTATATCAAATGTCCCTTTTATAAACCTATATGGAGAATGTTTTAGGATTAAACTACGGAAAATGATAATTTTTTTCAAAATGTCTGTTCAAACATAAACAGTGTAAAAGAGACATGGTTGATGGGCCCGTCATTTCAGCTGGCAACGGGTCTCACAGATTGATGTGGGGACTTGTGCCAAAGTATCAGCTTATTATTAAAAGCTTCAATTTTACTGCTCGATGTTAAAATGTTTGTACTCCCCCTGTAGACTTAAATTCAAATCGATAAGTTTTTTGAAAATGTCAACCATGTAGCTGAGTTTTCGAGCTAATCTTCATACTGAATGAACTTGCCAATGTTTCTTTTCTACCATAAAAATGTAAACTTCGTTTCTCAAATCGAAAATACGTCGCAGTGTTTTCACAGTAACAGTTATAACTGTGACTGCCTCTGAAGAATATCTGTGGTGTTTCTAAACTGTGATAATGATACTAAACTGTGACTGAATCTGATTGGCTGAAAGTAAATTACCTCTTAGCAATGGGATGCTTTTATTTATGTTTGAAAATCATTTAGAAGCAATATTGGTGATTTTAATACACGGTTGAGTCAGTAGCGTCGTGGCTTACAACGGCGGAGAACCCAGTTCGAACCCCAAAATTTCTTTTCATCCAGAATAACTGAAATATCCACACAAAATCTTTTTACTTAATCAAAAGCAATATCACTCAATAAACTTACAATTAAAAATTTTTTTAAACAATTTTGTTCAGTCGATGAGCCGTTTTTAGTATTAAGCCCTAACTTCTTTTTCTAAAGACACTTTTCCCCCATAATAATTTAATGCAGGTAACTTAGAAGCCCCTCGCTTATAACAGGTTTTTGTGGATTCCAATATCTATCGATATTTTTAGATATGCATGTAGGAGTGAAATTACTAACCTCCCCAGTCCGCACCAACAGCTCCCTCTACCTCCTATGGGCTGCGCGAGCAGCGAGCGACAGCAGAAGGAAGTCCAACATTAAAGAGGAAGGTTATTCCTCGGATGTTCTGAAAGGATTTACTTTAATGAGCAAGACGTGCTCACCGATGTTTGTCACTTAGTTTGTGGTTTGTGCCAGACGGGCATAGTGTATATTTTTCTGTATATAGTCATCTGTAACTATTCATCAGCTGCACCTGAATCATTAATTAAATATTATTTACCGGAACTGTGTGTGAACTCAATTATTACATGCATTAGAATACTTTATTTGCTTATAATTGAATGCAAATTATTGAATTTTAATTATTAAATAAATAATTGGCATACTTATTTTTATCTCCGAATGTCCAGTCAACAGTCAAGCAAACAACAACGCAGAGAAAACGGAAGCAAGAGGCCAATTCCCCCGCCTCAACTAACGTGTCCAGTCAAGCAGACAACAACGCAGCGAAAACGGAAGCAAGAGGCCGATTCCCTCGTCTCAACGAACGTGCCAAAACGGAAGCAGAAGGCCAATTACACCGCCTCAAAGAACGTGTCCAGTGCAACTCACCGACGTGCCAAAACGGAAGCTAAAGGACAATCTCCCCGCCTCAACGAAAGTGACCAGTGCAACGGTCAAACAGACGACGGTGCCAAAACAGAAGCCAAACAAGAATCTAAGGTAGGTCCAAACCTTTATTTTAAGCATGTATAAAAATACGAAGAAAGAAGACCTCATAAAGGTTGTTCAAGAAATTGATGAAATTGTATCGGAAGGTGCCACTATAATCAAACTAAAAGAAATTATTGAGAAAAATGATACGTTCAAACAAGACCCAGAATTTATAAAAGATTTAATGAGTTCAATCGTCGAAGAAAGAAAGGCTAAAGAAGTCGACACCGAGAAACTTAAGTTAGTACAAAAAGAAATAATGCAGGAGCAAACCAATCTCCTATAGGAAACAATACTAGAATGAACGACACATCACCGCCGAACATAGAAAGTTATATAAAAAGTGTTAAAACGCTAAGTATGCCAGTCCCAACTAAGGCAGAAAATTACAATTTATTTTTCCATTCCCTCGAACGTGCCTTTGAAACAAAAAAACGTGCCACAAGAATATAAATCCGAAATATTAATTAACATTCTTCAAGAAAAAGCTGCCAATATCCTCCTATATGTTCCAGAAAATGAACTCAAAAGCTACGAACAGGTCAAAGCTACCGCATTAAAAGAATTCCAACCAACGCCACAAGAATGTTTCGCTAATTTCCGTAGATGTCAAAGATTTCCTTATGAAACACATACTCAATTTGCAGCAAGATTAACTAGAGCATTCGAATATTATTGCAGACTTCGAGATGTCAATGACTTTAAATCTGTATGTGAACTAATGGCTTCGGACAAACTTTATAGTACTTTAGAAAGGGATACACAATCACATATTTCAATTCGTTCTGGCGAAAATTGGTTTAGATCACCACAACTCGCAAAAGAATGTGACATTTACTTCGGTTCAAAGCGCAAATCACTCGGTGACACACATACACGCCAACCTACTTTCGAAAACCATTATAGACAAACACCACACGAACAGTTTCGAAGACCAAACAATCCAACGCGAGGATTTTACAACCGAAACTCACCTAGACCAGATAAACCGAGATTTAATCACAACAACCCTGTAAATGAAATCGGAAGCCACAAACCACAGAAACGAAAGTAATGCGTCAATACATTACAATACGAAAACATTTTGGTTAACGGAGAAAAATTTAAAACCCTCATCGATAATGGAACCGTAATATGCTGTATTAAAGAAACACACCTCTCCCCAGAAACGAAATACGAAAGTTCCATTACGTTAAGAGGAGCGTTCGGTAATTATCAAGACGCAAAAATAACAAATCTTTCTTTAGCATTACCCAACAACCCTACAAACACTACAATATTTCCCGTAGCGGTTTGCAAAAATTAATGTGAGGACTTCATTATTCGCCCGAACATATTCGACAATCTAAAAAGAACCCCACCGAATCCACAAAAGCACAGCTGACAACCAATCTATAAAAAAGCAAAACGAGAAATCGCAGCGGAAAGAACAACAAAACAGTAGACTAAACACATCCCTCGACGTCTGCGATGATTTGTTTTTATTCAACATCGAACTAGATGCGTCTATACAGGAAGTCGATACTTTGCACATCCGCGATTTGAATTTGAGGAATGAGCTCCAAAGTTTAATAAATTCATTTACACCGAATAAATCCAAACAAACCAATTTGGAAATGAAAATAATTCTTTCTGATGATATTCTGACTGCGCAACGACCACGCCGGTTAGCGGAAATTGAAAAGCAAGAAGTTAACCGACAAATATCGAAATGGTTACACGATGGAATAATTACAGAGAGCAATTCAGATTATATTCATCGCCAATAGTGTTAGTTAAAAAAGCGGATAATTCAACGAGAATCTGTGTTGATTATCGTAAGATTAACACTAAAACCATAAAAGAAAGATTTCCACTCTACCCCTTATAGAGGACATTTTTGATAAATTACAAGGAGCTTTAGTATATAGTAATTTAGATCTTAAGAATGGATATTTTCACATTCCAATCAGCCCCGAAAGTTCTAAATATAGCAGTTTTGTAACGCATAACAGTCAATATGAGTTTAAAAGAGTTCCGTTTGGATTATGTAATTCTCCATCTGTATTTCAAAAGTTTATTCAGTCTATTTTTAAAGAACTTCTAGCTGATGGAACAGTAACTATTTACACGGATGATATCATCATTCCTTCCAAAAACGAAATTAAAGGGGTTACAAAACTTAAAAAAGTTTTCAAAGTCGTTTCGGACTACGGACTTGAATTTAATTTTAAAAAATAACTTTTCTAGGACACATACTAGAAAAAGGTACAATACGTCCCTCTGACGTCAAAACAAAAGCGGTACTGAATTTTTCTGAGCCCAAAACAATTAAACATGTCCAATCCTTTTTAGGGCTAAGTTCATATTTTCGAAAATTCATCAAAGATTTTGCAATAATAGCCAGACCTCTTAGTGATCTTTTACGGGACAAAGTGCCATTTCACTTTGATCACGAGCACTTTCCTTGCTTTGAAGCAAGCCCTGTCATCAGAGCCCATACTTAAACTTTACGAACAATGAGCACCATTACAACTGCATTGAGTTGCAAGCTCAAAAGGCTTTGAGGCTATACTTTTACAAATGGATTCAGATAAAATTTTTCATCCAAAACACTATATGAGTCGTAAAACTTCCCCCCCCCCCAAGAGGAAAAAAATTCAAGTTATGAATTGGAAGATTTAGCGATAGTCGAAGCCCTTAAAAAGTTCCGACATTATTTAGTAGGAACAAAATTTCAAATTTTTACTGATTGTCAGGCGTTTCAAAAAACAATGTCTAAAAAGGATATCCCACCGAAAATAGCGAGATGGGTCCTTTTCTTAGCAGATTTTGACTACGAAATACTCCATAGGCCAGCTAACAAATGCGGTCACGTCGATGCCCTAAGTCGTTACCCAGTTTTGGTAATACAACATGATGAGCTAACACAAAAAATCAAAGATGCACAAACAAAAGACGAGTTTACACAAAGTATCAAACAACTGCTTAAACAGTCTTCAACTTCAGAGTACACATTAAAACATGACGTGCTGTATAAAATGGTCAATGACCAAGAATTTTTAGTAGTTCCATAAGACATGCAGAAACACAATGTTCAGCTTGAACACTCAAAAGGCCATTTTGGTATAAACAAAACTGAAAATTTGGTGAAACAACAATTATTTTTTCCCAACATAAGGAAAGTGGCTGAGACAGTCATTTCCAATTGTGTGCAATGCATACTATCATCTAAAAAATCAGGCAAACAAGAAGTGTTACTACATCCTATCCCAAAGGGAGAAGTACCACTTGACACTTATCACATTGATTTTCTAGGACCACTGTCATCAACATATAAAAACTACAAATACATATTCACTGTCGTTGATGCCTTTACAAAATTTCTTTGGATATATCCGGTAAAATCTACTTCATCACATGACGTGTTAGAAAAATTAAAACAACAGCAAGATACATTTGGGAACCCATCGAGAATTATTTCTGATAAAGGTTCAGCTTTTACATCAGCAGATTTTCAAAAATATTGCCAAGAAGAAAATATCACACATTCCAATAACAACAGGTGTATGTAGAGAGACAGGTGGAAAAGCTTCATGCGACAATAATCTCAGTTTTAACGAAACTTTCAATTGAAGACCCCACCAAATGGTTCAAGCACACATCCGAAGTGCAACGAGTCATCAACAGTACGATATCAACATCAACCAAATACACCCCATTTGAACTTTTGACGGGAATTAAAATGGAAAACAAGGATGACATTAAAATTAAGGAGGCACTTCAAGATGAATACATACAGATATCGCTACAAAATGTCCAACAACTACGTGAGGAAGCTAAGGCTAACATTTTGAAAGTGCAGCAACAAAGTAAACAACAATACGACAAGCGACGAAAACCAGCACAAACATATGGTGTAGGCGACAAAGTTGCTATCAAGCGAACCCAATTTGGAGTCGGACTAAAGCTTCGACCACGGTTCTTCGGACCATAACCAAGTGATGAAAGTTAGACCTAATGACAGGTATGATGTGGAAAAAGTGGGAAACCACGAAGGTCCACGTGTTACTTTAACCAGTGCAGACTTTATGAGACCTTGGGAGAAGACTTAGTTCTTTTTTGTTTTTGTTTTTTTCTCTTTCTCTCATTTCATGTGAACTTTTCCTGAATGAACAATTTGCAGTGAATTTTTCCTGAATGAACAATTTGAAGTGAACAGTTCCTGAATGAACAATTTCAGAAAGCGTTTTGTGTCTGCAAGAGAGATTTTATAAATAGATTTTATAATAGAGATATTATTGTTTTCCCTTTTCCTGTCTTTTTCTTTTGATTATTTTCAGATCCTCAATTCACAGCAAAGGTCGGCGGACCGACCAGTCAGGATGGACGAGTGTACCATACTCGAAACCCCATCCACCAAACCACCTGCACAGTGGCGACACTCGTAGCGATGCCAGCGCCACGGAGTATATAACACGGTGCGCAGGTGCAGAGAAGAGCAGAGTAGTGAAGAGCGAACTCACCAGCAGCGAAGCTCTCATCGATGTTTCCGTTTTGATATCTCTTTTAGTTAGGCTTAAGAGCCTAAAGCTGTATGCTCAATCACAGAATAGTTATTGTTTTAATTATTGTTCTTGTCTTCATCCATCAACCAACACCCTAGACAACCCGAACCAGAACATTTATTAGAGTGAATTTCGCAACGAATTTTATAGATGATATTTTGGGCTTAAATTCGAATAATACAAACAAAAGAAGGAAATAGAAGATTACACCAAGATAACTAAAATATGTAATCAAATTTTATTGTAAAAAAACAAAACACAAATGACATGTTTCGATGGCAATTCAGCGGCGTTTAGTACAACGCCACTGGGACAAACGAAAAGCCATTGAAATGTTCTGAATCCGGATCTTACGATGCAGCTCAACTTCTGAAAAGATTTTTGCAATCAGTTTAAGGTGAAGTCACTCTTAATAATTTAAAAAATAATATTTAGCTAAACAACCTTGTTAAAGGTTACAAAACTAATCATAAACTAGAAAGTAGCCAGACGATCAGTACCATCATGTTCTTTACAGATCTCCATACGTACTGCCCTCCCTGGAGTTGTCTTTTCCTTCTGGACGGCAGAATCATCCTTCGTAATTGAGGAAGGTCTTCAATTAACGTCGGCACTGGAACAACACAACGGGCTACTGGCGACGGTTCGGGGTCAATTCCGAATGGAAACATCCGACAACAACATAACGTCATTTTGAACCATGGTCAGATGACGAAGTCAAACTCGAGCTGGCACGCCACTCTCCGAACTTCCATACCTCGCCAACATGAGTAGATTTGAGGCCATGTCAGATTTAACATGCACCAGTCCCCTTTACAAAAATGAAGTAGACTATGTAGAAAAATGACGAACCGAGTAAATAGAATGTAAAAATAAAGGGCGGATCATTTTTGACTGACTATTGTGAATTAAAAAGAGTTAGAAGATCCGTACCATCATGCCCTTTCCAGATCTTCTCCGTGGTCACAGCCGTTCCTGAAGGTTCTTTTCTCCACTGAACACCAGACACTTGGCTCAGTCAAGCTTTTCCTCCTTGGATGAAAAGATGGAACCCTTTGAAATTTGTGATTAAAAAAGATCAGTTCTATAAAAAAAAACATGTGCCTCTTTCGGTTTCAAATCACGCACTATGCAGTTTTTCATCTTAATCTCAAGAAGCAACTGATTCTTAAGTCAGGATAAGATATACTCTTGTTCGTTTGACCCATTACTCAGTCACACTCCTTGTCCATGCACGAAAAGAAGTAATTATTTTTAGACTTTGATACCATTCAGACACCTCCATACAACAAAGGAACACCTCTTACATCATCAAAAAATGTAATCTGGAAAATACCATCTTGATGTTAAAATTCAGCTCGACTTCTGAAATGAAAATAATTTTATTCTTTCAATGACATAAAAATATCTCTTTATAATTTGAAAACCAACTGAGTTAGAGGGTTATTATTACATGGTTGCAAAACTAATTGTAGATTGAAAGGAGTCACAGAAGATCCCGTACCGTCATGCTCTCTCCAGATCTCCGTGCCCACCGCCCTTCCCGAAGTTTGCTTCTTGACGCCAATCTCTGGACTAGGTCAGTCTCCTTGTTAGTTCATGAATAGAAGCAATTCTTCGAAGACTGATGCTCGATGGCCATCTCAATACAACCAAGGCCTCTTAAATCATCAAAGACTGTGATTTTGAGCATCCCATCTTGATGTTAAGATTCTCTGAAATGAAGATATTTTTATGTCATTGTAAGCATAAAGTTATTTTTTTATAATTTGAAAACCAACTGAGTTAGAGGGCTATTAGTATATGGTTATAAAACTAATTGTAGATTGAAAGGAGTCACAGAAGATCCCGTACCATCATGCTCTCTCCAGATCTCCGTGCCCACCGCCCTTCCCGAAGTTTGCTTCTTGACGCCAATCTCTGGACTAGGTCAGTCTCCTTGTTAGTTCATGAATAGAAGCAATTCTTGGAAGACTCATGCTGTACGGCCACCTCAATACGGCCATGGCCTCTTAAGTCATCAAAGACCATAATCTGGAGCATCTCATCTTGATGTTAAGATTGACTTCTGAAATGAAGAGATACTTAAATCAATATAAAGTGAAGTCGCTTGTATTCATTGTAAAAGCAACTTTAACTAAAGAGCTGTTACTAAAGTATTATAAAATGAATAGTAGGTTAAAAGGGAAATACGTACCATTCTGCTCATCCAGATCTACGTTCCCTCCGCCCTCCCTTTTCCCACTGGATGAACTGAACTCATCTACTCTTCGGACTCTACTTCGGTCTGATCGGATCTACTTCGGATTCTTCCGACAAGCTGAAAAAGGATTAAATTCTTAATACTTCCTGGATTATCAATTGACATTGAAAATAATACTAATTAGCAATCCTATTGAAATGCAACATGAAAGGGCGACTTACTAGTTGTAGACCGACTCAGAGTCGTATATGTCATACAGCTCCCAATCAGTTGGAAGAGGTCCAGCTAAGTAGGCGTATGATCTTCCATATCCGTCCAGGAGACGGGGCCCGAAATAGCGGTCCACGCCATGCACCATCAACATGTGATGGCGCATAGCTATGGCAGCCCAGCAGGTCTTATCGCACTGCTTGCAATAGATCATATCCTCCTGCAACAAACGAAGTGTACTTGAGACATTTTACAACATCAAAATGGTTACGATTACTCGCAACATTTTTAAAATGCAGCATTAATAGTGTGGTTGTCGTGCCATTCTCTAATACTCCTTAACAATATAAAATATAAGTGAAAAACGCTACAAAGTTATTAGTATTTTAGGTACAGCTACACTCTACGTTTATGAGTGATGGCAACGGCTTGGCGATTTTTTTTTTTTTGGCTCACTTCTAGTAGCTAGTTACGATAAATTAAGGCAACCCATCTTTCGTTACGGTTGTTGTGGTTTTCATAGTAACCCCGGCAAACGAAAAACTTTCAATTTTCATTTTGAATAGTCTAGAAAGTTCTTCCAAAATCTGTTAAAGTTAAGATAATTATAATGAGTTCTTCATTTGGTTGGCAACGGTTACGTTGTACTTTAAGGATGAAAGCATTTCGCATTTCCGGTGGTTTCTTGCACCAGAAAAATCTTAAAATTTGCCCTCCTTCAGACAGATAATTAGAAAAAGACGAATAAAAAGAAGGGAAAAAAATGTTTATTACCATAAAGTGGAGGCCGGTCAAATCGACGGTTTTATCTTGCTGCTTGTTCAATCTGCAGCAGCTCACAAGCTTGGCCCTAAAATTGCATAATTACACTTTTTCAAACATTCCTGTATTAAAATTTTTTATAATTTTTAATCGTATACCTTATTATAAAGCTACTTGAAAATTGGTACTGTAGGTTTATAACGATGGCGTTAAAAAGTGTATGGTATTACGATATGATGTATGGTAAAAAGTATTACGATATGAGCATTTCATAATTTATAATAATTTGCGATAAATGACTATACAAAATGGCTTACCACTTTTCTCTCAACCTTCTAAACCACATCCTCACTCTAAAAGCAAGAAAAACAGTCAAATAAAATGACAAAATCTCTCAATAAAAGCGCAGTGTAAAATACTTTAAGCTTACACCAAAGAAAAATAATAACGAATGACCGTAATTTGTATTTTTCTTCAGTTATATGCAACAGTCCAATTTCTTTTAACAGAATCTTATTTGTTCAAAACTATTGTCGTTAACCAGTCATTGTTACCCTGCAAGATCACTTTGTTGCATTGTAACAGAGCTACAACAATATATAGCAAATATATATATAGCAAGCCATTTATATATGATAGCAAAAAATGAAAAAAATATTTCATTTTTTTTACAGGTAGTTCCTGATAAATATCGGAATCTATTTTTATTCATGAACGTTTCTTTTTAAAACATTTACTGTAGGCCCTGTTGATTGTTTTGCAATCTCACTCAATGGAAGTGATAGGATAATCGTAATTAAAATGACCAGAGTATTCAGAGCTGTCTGAAGCTCTGAACCCCTTGTACTATCTTTAGGGGATTGATCCCTGACAGTCGTCAATCGCCCATTGTGTTGCTCTAGAACGACGTCAATTAAAATTGCCTTACCTTATACTATCTTCACATCAAATTGCACACGAACAATTTCCCAATGATAACACCCAATTTCCAAGGGGGCTGATGCACGTTAAATCTGTTGTGGTCTCAAATATCCTCACGCGGGCATGGTATGGAAGTTAGGAGAGTGGGATGCCAGCTCAGGTCGCGACTTCATTATCTGACCGTGGTTCCAACTGACGAGGTGTTGTCCTCCGATATTACCTTCGGGGGTAGATCCCAGACCAGTCACTAATTTTCCGTTGTATTGCGCTCCGGTTTGACGTTAATTAAAACCTACCTACATACGATACGCAAAGTTTCCAATGTCTATCAAAATTTAATCTACTCATTTGGTCCTGGTGTTTCTTTATTCTGGGTGTGGACAATGATGTGAAGTTAATGACGTTAATCCAGCTACAAACCTTAATTAAAGAATAGACTCGTCCGAAACCACGTGACTCGACTTTCTTTCAAGTCTGCTACACACTATGCCAGTAATTTAGTTGAGTAGCGAGTGATTTAGTAACTAAACGAGTTGGGACAAAACTATTTAGTCGAGTAGTTTAGTAAAACGATTTAGTGGACTCAATCCAGTCAAATGGATCGTAGGCGGTCGAGTAGTGCCTCCCACCCCACTCCACTGACCACTAGCGTGCCACTAGACAGGTGTGAACACGTCTGTTTAGTAGAGTTCATTAGTTATTCGTTTCCATTCCGCGAGGTCTCTTTCTTGTGCGTTTTTTTTGTTAAAATATGCCTATTGCATGAGTTTTAAATTTTGGCGACAGTTTGTTAATCGTCTGTCGCGCGACGTTTTCATCGGTGTCATTTAAATTCATTCTTTTTCTTTAGTGAATAAATCTGTTCTGTTTAAATGTTAAACGTTCTTTATTCTCTTAAAATAACATTTTTATCGGCAACATGATTCGTTGGAGTGGTGATACTACGTTCAAATTTGGTACTATCTATTCCGAAGTGGCCTGAAAGATGTTTTTGCACTCTCATATTTGGATGGCATAGTCATCTTATCAGAGACTTTTGACTAACATTTGAAAGATCCAAGACTATTTTTAAGAGGCTTTCTCTTTTTAAATAGACTTCATGCAAATAGAGAGAAATGTAATTTTTCATATGATTGTGTTCAGTACTTGAGTTTCTGGATAACGAAAGATGGAATTGAAGCCGATCAAGAGAAAATCGCTTCTATCCAAAGAATTTCAGTTCCAACTAATGTGAAAGAACTCGTGTCTTTCTTAGACCTGCTCATGGTTCAGAAGATATGTTTTAAACTTTGCAGACATAGCACGACCTTTTAGCAACCTTACTAAGAAAAGAGTAGATTGGTCATGGGGTATTGAACAGCAAAAAGCTTTCGAAACCCTAAAAGAACGCTTGACAACAGCCCCTGTGTTAAATCAACCTGATGGATGTAAGCCTTTTATAATTCGCACAGATGCGAGAAACTACGCCCTTCACCAAGGAAATGGTCCAGAAGAACACGTGATTGAATACGCTAGTCGTCTGTTGATCCCAGCAGAACGCAATTATTCGACTACTGAGCAGGAAGCCTGGCTGTTGTTTTGGCCGAGGTTTCATCGAGAATCAAGAAATTATCAGGCCATCAACCAAGGGCTCCTAACAGGTTTCAAGGTCTAAAAAGGTGACAAAAGTGACAAATTGAACCAAAAAGGTGACAAAAAATGACTAATCGAGCAGAAAAATGTGACAAAAAGTGACTAATCGAGCAAAAAAAAAGTTACAAATAACAATATAATGCTAAATATATTCAAGTATAAAGATAGAAATGAACAAGATCCTCCCCAGTCACCCCTATCTTTTCTTTCTTTGGAAGGATATTTTTATTTTCTTCATTTAAAAAGTACATCATTTTAAAATATTGACATAAAAAAATCGTAATTATGATTTTTTAAATTGTTTATTTTTGACACAGCTTACAGAATTTCTTCCTTTTTTTAAAAGATTATGTCTGATTTTTTTTGTTGTTGAAAAAGTCTGAAATTAATTTTGTCTTTTTCTTCTCAATAGAAGATGTCTTTTTATTAAAGTCGGTCTTGCGGACCAGCATCATCTGAGACTTTTGCCACTCCTTCAATCATTGCCTGAGCAAGTGCTACTTCCTTAAAATCGTTATTTTTTTATGGCCTTCTTGAGCCTATCATTGGCTTCCTTTAATAATTTTGAAGCACTGTCCAATGCCTCATCCTCTACCTTACGCATAATTTTAAGTTTTCGTTCTTCTTCTTCTATCAACTTTCTTTTCTTTGCCAGCTGCTTAAAACATTTTTTCTCTGCTTCCAGTCTATCTTTTTCTTTCCTTTCCTTCTCTAATTTTTCTTGTGCCTCACGTTTTATATCTTTTAAATAGGCATTGTAGGCTTTATACGCAAAAAGTCCCATATCCATTAGCTTATATGTGATCGGCACCGAATGAGGTTGATTGTCAAAATTTGCCAAGGCTACTTTGAACCCTCATCAATGCATTGAGATTGCGTTCTGACATTGATGCTCTAGTCTCCTGTCAAAGCTCTTCCTAAGGCTGAGAAGCCACGTTCAATGTCAGCACTACCATGAGAAAGTGACAGAGCAGCCTTCACTAGCTTTGACACAACTGGGTATTTAGGATCTACACCACTAATGTCTCGCAGTCTGAAGAACTGGTTCCAGTAAACATCAATAGTCTTCATTCTAGATCTTTCTTCCTCAAATTCTTTTTGGAGTAATTTCCACTCATCCAGTAGTATGTCTGTCGGGACATACCATGGAATCGCTCTTGCAACTTCTAATACTTGTCGCACACTCTCGCCACTGAGTCTCTCAAGAGGATCAAGACAAGATAAACTTTTAAGGAGAGATGAACTGAAGGAGGACTTCTTCAAAAGATATTTAACACTGGCAATGTAATGCTTCTGAGCTTTTAGAAAAAATAAATTCATTTCCTTCTCTTACACATTCTGAAGAATTTTAACTCCAATCACAATATCAGCCAGAGGCAACAGTTTCTGAGGACATATATCTTCCAATTTATCCATTTTCAAATCTCGAATAAATTCGACTTTGTAGATCCTACCCAAAATTGTTCTTGTTAA
This sequence comes from Metellina segmentata, assembly GCA_947359465.1. Taxonomy (NCBI): domain Eukaryota; kingdom Metazoa; phylum Arthropoda; class Arachnida; order Araneae; family Tetragnathidae; genus Metellina; species Metellina segmentata. The sequence goes on along the minus strand of OX375879.1, from coordinate 14,661,779 downwards.
CAATACATGTTGAGAATGAAGGTTATGTATTAGAGGTTCTTTTTTTGGAAGAAATTCGGTCACATGATTAAATATACCTGCACTTGATACGACAAATATCACCTCAGCCATCATAGTTTCTCTTCTAAGTAAATGAACAATTTTTTTTGTAGCCTGGTCTATGTATCATGTTTCAGGGTGGCAACAAATTCCTTGAAAAAAAGTTCCCTGATATTTCCCTGATTTCCATGATAGTGTGGCAAAAATTTCCCTGATTTTACAAATCCCTTAAGAACTGCCGGGATCCATAATTGGTATCGATATACAGTACCCACACGACATTATTTTTAAATATTCAGTGTCAGATGGGGTAAAAAGATCACACATTCTCCACAAATATTTTGTATTTTTCTCATCAGATATTTTAATTGTTATTGTAAGGGTTGGAACCCTTAATGGAACTCTAACAATAGCAATTGAAAAACTGGGGAAAAAATTAAAATATTTTGATTATGAACTTTTTACAACAGTCCCTAAATTATCCAAATATACATAAAAAACAAATGCAAATATACATAAAAAATTGGTACAGCTTCAGTCTATGTTTAAAGCCGTGGCAACGATCTTGGCGCACTTCTAGTAGTGAATTAGGGCAGGTTAAGGCAACCCATCTGTATTACGATTATTATGGTTTCCGTGGTAACCTCGGCAAGCGAAAAGTTAAACCTTTAGACCCGGTGCACACATCCGGTTTTTTAACGTACAGCGCCGCTGCCGCAAAACAAGTGCGGTCTGAAATGCATTAGATCCAATGGAGCAGTGCACACATGCCTCCGGCGCCGTTGCGGCGATGTACGTACACCTTGCGTGCAATTTGTACCGCAGTTCCCCACGGCGCAGCAGCTCGCCGCACACGCTTCTCCGGTCTGAAGTAATTCATAAATGGTTGATCTAGTAACGTCTATTTTGTGTGTGTTTCAAAATATACTTTTTTTACACTAAGTTAGCGAAATAAACCCGATTTCTTCGATAGAATATTTATCGCAAGTGGCGCGAAATGAGTACTTGCGTAATTTCACGGTTATGTGTGCATAGTTGGGCTTCGGTGCCGCATGTTGAAAAATCGGATGTGTGCACCTGGCCTGCGACTGCGGCCGGTACAGCAGTTGTACCATGATTGCGCCAAGAATTTAGAAAAACGGCCAGTACAGCAGTTGTACCTTAAAAGTTATAAAAATCGCGCCAAGAAATAATTTAGACTACGGCCGTTACAGCAGTTGTGCATTGAAAGTTATAAGAATCGCGCTTGTTATATCGATAGTCGTAGTCAAAAAGTTAAATTTTCATTTTGAATCTCTAATATTATAAACGGAAGTGTTTGTCAGTCTCTCTGTTTGTTTCCTGCAAGCAAAGTCTTGACGAATCTATGGCACTTACATCACAGGTAGTCCGAATGTTTTACAATTTTTGGGTCGCGGCGAATTTTACAATTCAATCTAGAACTATGTATTTAAAAATAAATTTAATGAAATGTAATTATTATTGAATGCAACAGCATAGAAGATCATAGATTCTAAATTTATTATTTTCGTTTTGCACGGAGGAATGATTTTCCAGCCAGACGATAAAAAACAAATACACTTTTAACTGGAGATATTTAGTTATTTTTTCTATCTACTAGACCATTAAAGATAAAGAAAAAATTTCAACGGATTTAAAATCTGCGGAAAATTTCACATTTAATCGATACCTAAAAATACGATTGTTTCAAAAATAAAATTTTTAAATTGAATATCTTCAACATTTTCTCAAGAGATTGTGATATTCAGAGAGATTTTCAGCGAAAGAGGAAAAGAAAAAACATTTTGGATGGCATTGTTTAGTTCTTTTTTGTAAAATCGGTATCGTTAAAGATATAGAAAATTTCAACGGATTTGAAATTTGACACCAGATAGATACTTTATGCGTTTGATTTTCTTTTAATAAATTTTTTTTCAACTAAATATTTATATTTTCACAAAAGATTGTGACGTCAAGCCAAATTCCCATTTGGTTTGTGAAGCAAACCAACAAACACCACGGGAAAGTTCGTTATGGCAGTTATCCAATTTGCGAAGCAAATCATAATTCACAATATTCATAATTAGGTTTGCTTCCCGAACCGTTTTTGAAACGTCGTTGAATTTACGTTGAACCGTTTTTGAACCGTCTTCGTAAAACGTTTGTATCGCAGGGAATTCATTCCAATAGGCCACGAATTTCACCACGGGCAACGCCATGATAGCTGTTATTCAATAGGCTACAAATTCTCATTTGTTTTTTTCTCAAACCGTATTCGTAGCAATCACCGGTGGTTAGCGAGCAGCACCTAGTTAGTTTAAGATTTCCATGCCCTCATTTCTGTGCCACAAAGAGAGCAGCGCATGAATGGCCTCCGTTCCGTAGACAGAAATGTCGGGGTTCTCGATGGGGAGCATCGAGCGCTTAGAATGTGTGAGAGGTTGATGATCTATCCCCTTAAAAACCTTGCCGAAGACACCATCGAGTGTAAATTATTATACATATTGAAGATTCCGCCGTCCTTTCAGAGTTTACCCCGACGTATCTATACCTTCTAGGCATAATCAGACGCACAATAGAAACTACAACATGTGTGATGACAAAGGTACTAAACGCATTACCTCTCCTCCTGGGTTAACGTTGAGTTAATATCAGCTTGATCCGTCTTGTCTCTTAACCTCTCCATTCTCGTCTTATTCCAGAATCCGAAAATAAAATGGGTCTGTTGAGACCGCCCTCTGATCTGTGTATGGAGGATGCTATCCCCCTTTTAAGTGACCACTGGCATCGATCACCATTTACAAGATGTCAGCGTCTGACCTTGAGGGTTCCTCCTTTTGTTCGACCGGTGATATCTATCATTTTTGAATCCATTCTTGCGGTGGAACGTAGCGCGCATTTCAAAATTGAATTCGTGTGAACCCTGTTTTTTTTTATAGGAAATGAATTTTTGCGCACCAAGCCTTTTTCTTCTCCAAATAGAATTTAAGAACTTAAAACCACTGAAAAGGTGACAAAATGTCAAAAAGGTGACAAAAAATAAAGAGGTGACGTGTTGTCACTCTCTTAAATGGCTTCTGAGCATTAAGTCACCCTCAGGACGTTTGGGAAGATAGGCTCTGAAGATTCAATCGTTTAATCTGAAAATTGAATATACGCCAGGAAGAGTTAATGTGGTAGCTGATATTTTGTCGAGACCGACATATTCACATGAAGATACAAACTGAAAAATACAAGCCGTATCTATCAATATACCCACCAGAAAATCAAACGATACTCGAAAAGTCCAGACCAAACTCAAGTAACTTATAATGTGTCAGCTTTAAAAACTTAATATGTACCCCAAGTAAAGAGAGACACTGGGCCTGTAGCTCCCATAAAAAGAAGGGGCCGCCCTAGAAACAAAATCCTGACTCATCGTCGGGACGTCATCAGAGCCACAGGCGCCTCAATCCCATGATAGTACTTTACGCAAGTGCAACTTGATTGGTTAATCGGATCACATGACCTAGATACGTATGTCATGAGAATTTTTCTGTTGGCAATTTATCTCTTCCTTTCTGTGTGTGTGCTTTCTTCTTTTCTTTTCAAATTCATGGCTATGGGTGGGTAGAGGCGGGAGCCGAAAATTGTATCCTTTTATTATATAAGTTAATAATTATATAAGTTTGTGTTTTATGTATGCTTTTTGTTACATCAGAATGGTCCTAAGCCAGGGTTGGATACGAGACCATCATCCTAAAGCAAAGGGGACGGCAGAGGGGCGGGAAAAAAATATCAGCTGGTAGTGAGTTCAGGAGTGGTTCTTAGATTATTTATGTAAAATCAACGGAAGCTTGGAAAAATATAAAAAGGGTATTAAAAATTAGGAAAAGTAATTTAGACTCAAAAGGAATTAAATTGGAATTTTTTTTAAATAATTTGGAGGACCTAAAATTTATTCCGCCTTCTGGATTCGAACTCGTAAAGTCATCATCCGCTGCCGCCGCCAATCTGAAAGTTGATGACTTTAGCCATTAGGCCATCGGTGCAATACGGAAACAGGGCTCTTTAAAAGTATAAGTACCCTTTGTATAAGTTGGCGAGAAATACTTCTAACAAACATACAACATATATATGAGGAGCCAATCAGAGTCAACTTGTCGGACACTTACGCTGAGGTGCTAGTGTATGTATTGTATTTGTAATTCTACGAAACAACGCGCATATTCAAAATCAAATGGTTACTGCAACAATCAGATTGGCGAGATATCCAAGTGAAGCCAAGCCCGTGAAACTAGCCAATCAAGTTGGACTTGCGTAAAGTACTACCATGGGATTGAGCCGCTTCTTCAGAGCCAGAGTCTATAACAGAACCAACAACGCCCCCTAGCGGACTGACAAGAGACTCTCTCATAGTGTAACTCCAGCCCTAAAGCAAGCAGCAGTTAGGGCTAGAATGCGTATATAATACGAGTGGCGACAAGAGGCCAAATTTGGTCCAATGCGCATGCGCGGCAGCCATTTTTCTACCAGAATCGTCTCAAAGAAGGTTGCTGGACGAATTAATATATCATTTTAGGGAGACCAAAAAGCATTTGATTATTATAAAAGGGCTACATTCGGTATAAATGAATCATATAAACGCTCAATTACATGCGTAATGGATTGCACAACGCGCTCACTTAGATTGCGGGAAACACCGTGTTGTTCAAAAAAAGCTATTTACTTAAAAAGTCTTCAAATTTATACTGACAAAACACTAAAATAATAATAAATAAACATTCTAAAACACGAAATGGAGCATGAAAAAAGCTATATTTTCTTTTAAATTTAATATATACACGTTTTTCTCGAACACACAAAAAGTTCCCATGTTAAGTCTACGGGAGCTAGGAAAAGACCGCCTCGGGCGGTAGAAAAGGTCTCTAAGCCAATCAGAAAATGTTTCCCGTATGTCGCCACTCTTATTATATAGGCACTCTAGTATCATGGCTGATATTTTGTATCTTACAAGGAGAAGACGTGTTCCTCGATATAGAGCCGTTTGGGGGAATCCGATGGATTTAACAGACGGGGAATACCGTTCAAGGTATCGCCTGGACAGAGAAATCTTTCTGTTTTTGTGCGATACCTTGCAAACCCAATTGCAGCCCTGCACGACCCAGGTAGCACATATATGTCGGCCAATATCGAGAAAAAATATTGGCCAATATTGCCGTCGATATTGGCCAACGTAAAAATGTACCCCCCCTGGCGACGTCGCCCCAATATCGTTTTCCGACATTGGCCAACGTAAAAATGCCATCGCCCCAATGTCGTTTTCCGACATTGGTCAATATAGTTTACCGACATTGATAGATATTGTTTTCCGACATTGGCCAACGTAAAAATGACCCCCCTCTGGCGACATCGCCCCAATGTCGTTTTACGACATTGATAGATATTGTTTTCTTGACATTCAATGTTTGTTTTTTATCATTGCTCAATATTAGCTTTTAAGATACTTTTCGATGTTTTTTTTCAACATTATTCAATATCTGTTACATAGTATTGGGATATTTTAATTAAATTTTCTTCTTATGGCATGTGATTGTTTATTTAGACGTTACACAAGATTACAACCATCTTAAATTTTGTAAAATTTAAAAAATATTAATCATTAAAAAAATATTTATATAATACAATATGTTAGAACATTAAAGAGAACATATAATTTTAAATTGTTAAAAATATGTTTTTATTACAATTTGTGTAACTGTTGTATTGTATAGTACATAATAGAAAATTGTGGGCAACTTGGCTTTTTAAAACCTAAACAGGCATCCATTATCAAATCAGACATTCTAAAATCCATTTTCCCCTTTAAATTTACTCCTTGGTAGCTTGAAAAAAAATTGCAAACATAAAACACGTACAGGTACCATTTTTGTGATTTCAATTCAGAAAATAGTTTTAGAAAAATATTCCAGTCAGAAATGTTAGCTAAGCTGCTGATACCCAGGTGGCACAAGAATATCAGATGATATCGTAAAAAGATATTGTATAATATCTGCTCCGACAAAAAATGATATCATAATGACCCCCTCTTTTTATCGGATGATGTCGTTGCTCGACATAATTAAACACATTATGACATAATCCAATACAACTTTGATATCTTTTCTTTGCCGTAGCTCTATAGCAGTTTATATAGTGTTCCGACATTTTTATATCGGCTTTCATTATCAATCATTTCATTTCAATTGACACTTTGTCGACATTCTTGTATCTGTTTCCTGACATAGCTCAATTCAGGAAACAGATACAAGAGAGCATTTTGTCCTTTTACTATTTCATAGCAGCCCATCTTCTGGTTTTTGTTGAGTTTTTCAAGTTGAAATTAGCTATAAAATCATCAAATTGTTTCTACACAAATTGCATTTGGCATAAAATGTTACATTAAAACAGTTGTATAATTTTAGACAAGAAAAACCGAGTAAAAAGGCTATAAAAACCAGAAGATTGGCAGTCATGCTATTTACTTACAATCAAACAAAGAAAAACACTTAGGGTGAAGGGGTTAATATATAAAATTGGAAATGTTAAAATAATGGCAATCATTAAAGACTAAAATAATTTTTATTTTCAAAGATTTATGAATGATTCGTTATTGTCGTTGCCTTCGTGTCTTTCATCACTCTTTCTTTTGTTCACTGGACTTCTGTCCTTGGCAACTACAAGGCCGGAAGTGATGGTGGACTACTTCCAATGGCGGGCACTAAGGACTTGTCCTTTGGCCACTACGAGGCCGGAAGCAGCTATATTATATATAGCAGCTAATATTTTAATTTATTTTATTAAGTGCATATTTTAAATTGTTGTTCCATTTCTTTTGTAGAAATCTAATTCTATTAAAACTCATTATTGCCAATTGTATAATCTATATCTCAAACCAGTAAAATAAATACAAACATCAAGCTGATGCCTGTATTACAATACAGCTTGATAAACAGTTGCATGGTATGTAATTCTAAGAACTGATTCAGATTTATATAATTTTGATTTAATCTCAAAATGGATTACTTCCCGAAACTTCTGTTAAAAATTCAATATTGTTAGAAATGTTAAATAAGAAAAAAAAAATGAACAGTTCTTACAAATTTCATTTAAATAGAATTTTCCATAAGTTTTAAAAAAATTCACAAATCACAATTAAAATAATTTTTTTTATTGTAAGACATATTAAACCCTGGGAACTGTCAAACATTCCAATCAGGTACACTCTTCGAAGTCACCCCTTCGACAAGTCAGATTATTCGATGGGTGAATTCTTCGACCATCTCAAACTGCCGCACCAGCGAACGCTTTTCCAAACAACTCTGACAGATAAAGTCATGACAACAAGTCATGAATAAGAACACAAACAGCAACCTGTGACACAACAGAAGTAGACAATTAGAACAAGTGTTACTCGATTGCTAAGCAAAGATGAGTTACAGTTAGTAATTATTCTCAACACCCTCCCTTAATAACATTAACATACATTTTTGTCTTAGTTCAGTCTAGGTTTACGTTAAGATTTTGTAAACAAATCAGCAATTTGGTATTCAGTTGCAACATATACAATATAAATGTTTAATAATTTTACAATACATGAGCATACTTCAATTTAATATCGAAGTGTTTTAATCTGGCACAATTATTTTCATTTAATATGGCCTTAATGACTGACTGAAGCACAAAATTTTGTCGCATGCGTATCAATACAAAAAAAAGGCTCGTTTACAGAACAAAAATAGTTGTAGAAAAGAGAAGGTGCAGTTTTTCAGTGGTGGTTTATTTTAAAATAGTACTGATCCAATAAAATTATTTTTTTCAGGTCATTTAACAAGAAATTAATAATTTTCAGTGAATTATCACAAATCAGTCAGTTCTCATCAGAATTAAAACTGGCTTTAAAATATATATATATATATCAGCTTACTGTAAAAACTCTTGTTTTCATAAATGTCTTAATGTAATAGAAATTACTAAAATAAAATAGCACTAGCAAAAAATAAGTTGTTAACTTTTGTTGTATTTTGTACTTAAAATACAATTATCTCAAAATCAGTTTTTTGCAATTTTGCCAAAGTTCAAAGTACTAAGGCTTTTTGATAAATGCACTTAGAGTTAAACTGTTTACATTTTTTAGGTCTTGAATAACTATTTGATAGACACAGAGAGAACTTTTTGTATGAATAGCTCAGAAAAATTTATAAAAATTAATAAACAAAAAAATTGACATTTTTATAGAAATTTAACACATAACGAGTAAAATATTTTTTTTAATGAAAACTCATAAATAAATTTTTTTTAATCTCTCGCTAGGTCTTTTGCATATACTATAACAATATTGTAAAAATTTATTTCACCAAAAATATTGAAAAATGACAGATTGAATTGCAAATAAAAACAATTTTTTTTTATTGATTATTGCTTTAAATATGTGCTTAATTAATGTTGTGTAGCACAAATACATCCTGCATAGCTTTAGCCAAAGCTTCTTCCTCCAGGCAGCTTCTATTGGCTGCTCTTGAATTTGGCTCAGACAGTAATATAAATTATCACAGAATATAAAATATCTGGATGTGTTGTCATGGATAGGTACAATAATGCACCTACAAATTCCTGATTGGGTCCATGGAAAGTTTCATCTTGCACAAAACACAATGGTGTCGCTTTAGGCACTAGAGGAGTGTCGGCTGGTTTACACTGAGTCATTTTGAATTTATTTAAAATTTTCTCAACATAGGCCTTTTCCTCTAAGCAAAGTTGTTGCTGAGAAAACTTAATACATATGCCCAGAAAATCTTTCACAACTTAAGCCTGGACATTTCGAACTCATCACTTAGAAGTTGTATTACCACCATGACCACTGATTCATAGGAACCAGCAATCAGTAGGTCATCAACATACAGTACTACTAGGGGGCTCCGCCCCTGCTCGTCAACCCCTGTGTACCACTGTCACTGTTTCAGTTTTTAAAGACTTTTTAAAAATTTGCAAACACGACTATTGTTGTCGTTGTAGCCCATGGGTTGTACCCTAAATAAGATTTCATCGAGTTCACCATTCAAAACAGTCTTAACATCTAGTGCATAGATTCATTTCCCTATGGAGAACAATGACAAAAACCAGTCGTAGTGATGGCATACTGATGTTCTTTAAAAAGAAAGAAATAGCTAGTAAAATTATGTATAGTTTTGTTTTATCACTGAATATAAGCTGCAAATTTTTTGTAAAGTTATAAATCTTAAATGATAAAAAGTTAGGACAAAAAGTATATATTTGGTACACTCAAATTTATGATTTATTAATTTTTAGAAGAAAAATTTGGTGTAAACTAATTTTTTAGAATGAATAATATTCACAATACTTCACCTTTTGAAGTTAGTTTTTTTTTTTAATGAAATTAATCAAATCACACAAAACTTGAAAAGAACAAGCAGTTTTACCCATGGTCACAATTTTAAAGCTTCACATCTCAAATTTATTGATTGATTTTTTTTTAATGTTAAAAACATTTGGTATAGTCTTTATATAAAACAAAAATCAGTTAAGTTTTTAAATGTTATGTTATGCTTGAACAATATATTTAAACCTACTTTGAAAATGTCCCACTAATATTAATAATTAATGCAAACAGAACTCTGCTGACATACTAATAACTTACTTTCCAAAACAAAATAATCTATAACAATAAAAGATGAAAATAGCATTGCACAAAATCGAATGTAACTTGGGAATTTGATACAGTAACCGATGAATATTTACACATTAAAAAATAGTATACTGACAATGTAACAAACTACAAACACGGGCTAAAACTTCATCAATGGAACAAGTGAATATGTTTAATTATTCGTATTTAAATATTATTAACATTGCAAAATAATGTACAGAAATATCCTTACCTCATAGGACTTGCACTTTTAGGGATGACTGCTCTTATTCACTGCAAGATTCGGCGAAAAATCGCCGCGGTCTCGGCGGCTGCATCTCACCCGTTACGTGCCAAAAAAATAATTATAAAAACTTTTATGCAGAGTAACATGCGTGTTCGCTTGTCAATTTTTGATAATATGATGGCGGTCGGCAACCCAAACAACGAACACGTGACCAAGCATAGCTTCAGCTCAAAATTAAATATCGGCCAACATTAGATTAACATCGTTTTTTGGATATTGTTTTCACAATGTCGCCAAATATCGGTAGAATATCGGGAAAAATTGCGTAATATTTAAATTATAAAAAATATGGGTAAGATAACATGGGGTCATTATTTACAGTATTACAACATGATTATAATGTTATTAAAAGCGTTATTTACAGTCTTCCTCGTTTTATAAAACTAAACGATATCTGCCAATATCGACAGATATCGTAATTCCGACATTCACAGACATTCAAAACATTGGCCAATATTGGTAGAATGTTGGCCAATGTTGTTGTGCTACCTGGGGAATGGCTATTCTGTAGAAATTCAAGTAAGCGATATTTTCTTATGTTGCATGTTTTTCAAATAACGCTCACTTTTGCAAACTTGCATGGTGTTGAAGTGTTATTCTATGTTTAAAACGTAATTTGATTGATTTAAAACAAATTTTATTTAGGTTTTATCAACATTGAGACTACTTGGATCGGGATCATTTCAGGCAGTGATTAACGACGGGCATTTTTTGATGTTATCGCAAGCAACTGTCTCTCGGAATGTCACAAAAGTCTGCGATGCTTTGGTGAATGTTCCTCCGGATTTCATCTTTTCCTGCTACACCGGATGAACGTTTAACGAAGAAGACTTCATTCTACAATGGATCCGGTTTCCCGAATATTGTGGGTGTAATTGATTGCACCCATGTTCGGATTCAGAAACCGAATACTGATGACTGGTTTGTTTATTTGAACAGGAAGAGTCACTTTTCCATAAAGTTGGTAAGCCGATTTATTGTTTTTTATCAATCATTCACTGTGGTTTTGCTCTCTTGTTTTGTACTCCTCAGATAAAACATATCTAAAAGTTCTACACTGTGGCGATTCCCTACAGTAGTTGGCAGAGAACATGCGTGCAAGAAAGTAAAATTATAAACACAGCTATCAGAGATAGAACAAAAAAATATAAACGATCATTTGGAACGTGTATATGAACACTGATCATCATTCTGCTAGTTTCTTCAACACCATGCACGTCTTTTGAAAATGCTTCCCTCATGAAAAATATTGTTGTATACAAATATTGACGACCAGCTACAGGCTCAAGCCCAATAAGGTTGTTTATGAATTCCCACTAACTATCCAATTGTATCTTAAATTCGTACACTTCCTTTGAATAAACTATATTTTATGGCAACGCGTTCCATTTGTCTATTACCCTATTAACGTAGTTTTTCCTTAAATACTGATTCAAATGTGTCATTTAATTTATACCCATGGCCCCTTGTTCTGTTATCCCTATTGAAATTTAAACCCCCTGTGTCCCCTTGTTTTACCTACTTGAAAAGCTGAATCAAATTCCCCTCCATCTTCTTTCCAGTGTATACATGTTTAGCTTAATTAAATGTTCATTATAGTCTAGATTTGCCATCCCCTTTATTAATTTTGTAGCTCTGTGCTGAACCCTTTCAATTAATTCTATATCCTTTCTCATATATGGAGCCCAGAATTGTACAGCATATTCTAGATGTGGTCTTACTAAGCCCTCATATAACAGCAAGATTATATTCTTATCCCTTGAAGTTACAGTGTTTTTAATATACCCCAATAAACTATTAGCCTTTTTACCCGCAGCTGAATATTGGTGACCCATTTTAAAATCCCTGTGAATTATAACCCCAAGATCCTTGACTGTTTCTTCCTCCTTTACCTTTACTCCTTGCAGACAGTACTCAGCTCCACTGTTCCTGTAACCCATATGCAGAACTTGACATACCCCATTTTTCAGCCCATTCGGTTATCTTATTAAAATCCCCTTGTAAATTCTCTTTCTGTAACTTGGTATCCACTGTCCCCATATTTTTAAGACATCTGCAAATATATTGATTCTATTATTAATCCCCTCACCTATATCATCTATGAAAATTATAAATAAAATCGGTCCCAAAACTGATCCCTGATGATGCCTCATGAGGTACTTTATCAAAAGTCTTTTGAAAATCTTTGTAAATGATATCTGCACTGCTCTTATTATCCAGCTCCTCAGTAATTTTTTTGTAGAACTTCAAAAGGTTTATAGAGCAGGGTCTGCCCTTCCTAAACCCATACTGATTATCTCACAAGTCCCCCCTCCTCCAAGTATAACATTTTAAGGTTTTTTTAACAAAGATTCAAATATTTTGCAAATTACTGATAGTTGTCTACAGTTGCCCGTATCACTTTGTATTCCCTTTCTGAAAATTGGAGTTATGTTGGCCAACTTCCAATCCATTGGTACCGAACCTGTGCTATATGTTGAATTAAATATCATGTGAATTACGTCATCCAATTCTTGTGAGCATTCCACTAGTACTCTCGGATATATATCGTCTGGCCCTGGTGCTTTAGATGGCTTCATTCTTTTCAACTCATGTACTATTTCTTCCCTGTTAAATTTGCATTCTTTAATTGTACCCCCTGCAAAGGCTCCATCCTTGGGATCCTTTTTTAATTTATAGTTACCATTGAAAAGCCCCAGATAACAAATTAATACAGAAAAATCCTTCAAGTTAAAGAGGACTATCAAAATAAGTAAACATAAGTGATATTGCAAAAAATGTCAACTCCTGGCAGGCTGTAGTATGTTGTAAATTGAAGGTTCACTTTTTCTTTCCTTAAATATGCCAGAAATACCTTACAAGTTGTTTAACCGTAAAATTCCGTTTCACGAAAAACATGTAAATAATTATAACGTACATATAGTCTGACAATTGTAAAACTCTCAATCAAGGCTAAAAGCACACGAATACTTCAGGTAATTAGTGTATTCAGTGTTCAAATGTTAAGTCATATTTACAGAAGTTAAAAAAAAAATTTCTCAGGATACGATACATTCATAACTTTTATTAGTTAAATTGCCCGAATTTCTATTAAATTATTCCAGAATTTACATTTGTTCAAAGTTGTTATGCTTTTATTTTTTACGAATTAAAATTGTGCATTTCGAATACCCATTATTCCACATCGAATTCAATGTGTAGTTTTCAATTTCAGTCATAAATTACTTGTATCAAATACATTCATTTGTGTTTCAAAAATAAACATCAAAAACTATTCTAATTAATAAAATTAATTTATACACGTCTTGTCTGGATTACTGTGTGTTATTTTGTCAATGTCCAAAAAATTTCAATTTGAGATAATTCTTTCAAGATGCGATGGATTCATTTCAAAAGAACTGTTTTATTGAGCTTGTGAACTTCAAAACTCTGCTGCTTTTTAATCGAACTTTCCATTTTTTAAGGTCTGTGATGCAGAAATGAAGATTATGGATGTGGTAGCCAGATGGCCTGGAAGTAGACATGACTCCTTCATATGGAATATGAGTGGTCTAAGGCAAATGCTGCAGGAAGGAGATGGCTTCAGTGGTTCTAGTGGTTACTAATGGTTCTAGTGGTTACCCACTAGAACCTTGGCTGCTGACCTCATATTCTGAAGCGGAAGGTGCAGCCAAAATCACCTTTAACAAGGTATTGCGCGGCATACGAACCCTCATAGAGCAGTGCAACGGAATTTTAAAATCTCGTTTCCGTTGTCTGCATGAATCAGGTGGCGTTCTTTTATATAAACAGGAAAAAGTAAGCAAATTGATACTTGCGACTGCAGTTTTGCATAATATCTGCATGTCGCGCAATGTTCTCTTGCCAAACGAGGAACCAATTAATGAAGATATGGATGAACAGACCCCTTATATCAACGGGAAACCATCTGCTTCTTGGATTAGTTTGCGGCAACATGCATCTCGAATTAGAGATGCACTTGCAACCAATTTTGTGCGTTTGTAAGAAATATGTATATAAATAATAGATGTACATAAATAATTTCATTGACAAATCTTAAATAAAATTTGTTTATTCTTTAAGTAGAATATTTGTTTTCTGCTGCTCAGCAGCCATTAGTACCAATGCATTTTGAATGCTCATGCTTTGTTCAAAGTTTTTCTTTATGTATTTCAATCAGCTCTTCTTTGAGCTGATTGCTTCTTTTTTTTTAGCTGTATCAATTCAGACACAGGCTCGTCCCTCTCCGTCCTTATTCTTTTCCTTCGAAAGGCATGTACCCTTGGTGTTGCTTCTAGAAATAGAAAAATGCAATTGAAAACTTATGCATATCCTATTAAGATTAATACTGTAGAGAGTTGAATTATTTACTACTGTGCCTGGAATTTTCCCAAAATACTCTAAACGAGTTATAAACTGGTTTAAAGATTTGGGGAATTTAATTTATTTTCTGTTTTTGAAGATTAGTATAAATAAGCAACTACAGGGTTCATACAGAATTTTGAATACAAAAATTAAGGAGTATTTAATGAGTTGTCTCAAAATTTTTAAGGACTCTTAGAAAGTTTATACACACATTTTCAAGTGCGAAAAATAAAAATGTTTCAACACTTTTAAGAACTTAGTTCCACTTAATACTACATTACTAATTACTCAAAACAATAAAATTATACTTTGATATTTCAACTCAACACAAGTTCCTTTCCCCCCTGCTTGCTGGAGCTGTTTTATCTAGGATCCTGCTGTAAACAGTTCTTATACAGTGAAATCTCAGTATAACGTTTCTCAGTTTAAAGTATATATTTCTCTCAAATCCCAGTTAAAACTCACAATAATAGAAATTCAAGCATATTTATTTTCAATATATAGTATTTTTCAAAATAAAATATCAATTAAATAATTTTAGGATGAAGTTATAAAGTACAAAGTCCCAAATCCGGAATTGTCCAAAATCCGGTTGGTTTGCAAACTGGCGGTTTTTGTTTTGTTTTTCATACTTTTTTACATCTTTCTGACAATTTGTAAAGAACAAGAAGTTAAACCTGGACCTAATGGATGAAATAACGCAAAATAACCGACTTGTACAAAGAAAATACCACACACACAAATTAGAAGATTTGCAAGTAAAATGTGTTGCATATTTTCAAAAGTTTTTTTTTTTTTTTAATTATTTTTGTTTATATATTTGCTATTGCAAACTCAAATTCGTAGGGGTGGGTTGGATTAAGGTTTTTTTGACAAAAAAGGCAAATAGTCAGAAAAGTGCAAAATCTGGAAAAGTCTGAAATCCAAAATGTCCAAAAAATTCCAAAACACAAAAAAATCCCAAATCCGAAAAAAAAAAAAAAAAAAAAATCCAAAATATAGAAAAGTTTGTAATCCGGAAAAGTTTAAAATCCAAAAAAGTTCAAAATCCGATAAAGTTCAAAATGCGGAAAACTTTGAAACATGGAAAGTTCGAAATACGGGACTTTACTGTGCTGAGATTTTTCATTGTATTCTACAATTAAATACAATCGACAGATTTCAGACAGAAATGAATGAAATCTGCAGTTATTTTTGTTATAAATGAATAGGTAAATTATATTTTAACTTCAAATATTCAAGTATGAAATAATCCACTTCGATTATAACAGATTGCGATTTTCAATACATTCTCAATGCTACTCTTATATCGAGATTTAATGTTGAATTAAATTCAAAATAAATGAAATGCGATAATATTTTGTCTACTTAATAAGTAAACTATCGCTTTCGCTAAACAAATTCAAGAATTTTTAATAATCAACTTCGATGATAACAGATGGCGATTTTCAATACGTTCGCAACGCTCCTTCAATATCTAACGATCACCATTTACGATCTGTCAGCAACTGACATTCTAGAAGGGGTTCTCTTTTTGTTCGACCCTGTCGACCGTCAGTCGTAAATGCCACTCAAGGCTCTATCACACTAGTTAGGTAATTAGGTAAGAGGGGTCGGACATGCAGGTGGCCTTGCTTCGCTACATGATGCCTTTCTGATGATAGCCTTTTATCGTGGGTAAATTTCAGACCTGCTACCAACACACCGCGAGCAACGTGAAGTATCCTTTTCCAATTGAAACTGTACGTTTTGGAATCCATTATTTCTGTGAAACGTAGCGCATTTCAAAATTGAAACGGCGGGGGGAAAATTAAGGAGTTAAAAACGAATATCTATTTTAAGGAGTTCTTAAGGAGCGTGCGAACCCTGAACTAGGTAATTCATAAGTATTAGAGAACGTACACTACGGTACCTGGATGCACGCATGTAGACTAGAAAGTAACCTAGTATTAAAGTGTGTAGTAAACACAACAGGGCTGAACTTACGCGCATAGTGTGCAGACAATGGATATGCACATAGAACCTTTAATTTATTGTTTGTTTACGCTTGAAGACCGTAGTTTTTTTTGGTAGTGTTAATAATTATAGAGTTCAGTAGTGACTATGATGTATATCAATTATTGAAAAACATAACGTCAAACAATAACCAGCATCTCTGGCTGATGAGACAAGGGGGCAGAAAATTAGTCGAGTGTGCATTTGGAATTTTGTATTCGAATTGGCGAATATTTTCGAATGCCATTGAAGCGGAAGAAACTAGCGGACATTATAAAATACTGTTATGCTACCATAATTATATAATGTATTTAATATATATTTGTACCTGAAGTAACACACATTTAGTTTTTTTACCCTGTCTAATAAGTATTTCTATTACAAGGAACTAAATTATTCAGTTGTTTAAATCATTTTATGTTTTTGTTTATTACCATTTTAATAACAGGAACTATGTTTTAAAATAATGAAATTCAAACTAAATATAATATTACTTCACTGTTGACGCTAAAAAAAAGCAAACAAATTGTGAGGCGATCGTTCAATTTACCCGCACACTTATTTTTATGAACTATACATGCAACTAAAACGTTAGTTAACTCACTACTTTTCCAGAATTGGCTGTCGCAGCAGCTGTAGACACAAGAGCAGTAGTCGGTGGAGGATATACGGCACAGCTGGAGTCGACAACCTGTGACAAATTTAATATAACACTTTTCTAACATGGTTTGAGAATTGGGTAAAACTATAACACAACTTGTCACCTTGGTTTCATGCAATATATATTTGTATAACATGGCATTTTAGTAACGCAGGGCTCCTAACAGGTTTCAAGGTTCAAAAAGTGACTAATCGAGCAAAAAAAGTAACAAATAACAATAATGCTAAATATATTCAAGTATAAAGATAGAAAATAAAAAGATCCTCCCCAGCTACCCCTATCTTTTCTTTTTCTTTCTTTGGAAGGATATTTTTATTTTTTCATTTAAAAAGTATATAATTTTAAAATATTAACATAAAATTAAAAAAAAAATCGGAATTATGATTTTTTAATTCGTTTATTTTTGACACAAATCGAAGAATTTCTTTTTCTTTAAAAAATGATGTCTAATTTTTTTGGTTGAAAAAGTCTGAAATTAATTTTGTCTTTTTCTTCCGAAGCAACGCAAAAATAAGTACAAAAAAAAGATGTCTGCATATTTTACTTTAAAAACAGTCATAAAAGTCCCTATTAGCACAAATAATTTCTTTTAAGTCCCAAATGCGAATGTCCAAAATTCGGAATTGTCAAAAATTTCGGGGGGGGGAAAATATTGGACGTTTTGCTAACCCGAGTTTTTGTTTTTCTCACTTTTTTCCATCTTTTTGACAATTTTCATAGAAACAAGGGAGGTAAACCTGGACCTAATTGATGAAACAACGCAAAATAACGGACATGTTCAGAGTAAATACCACACAGAAAAATTAAAAGATTTACAAGTAAAATTTCTTGCATTGTTTTAAAAAAAACCTCCTATTTATATATTCTTTCTACTTATTCCTATTTATATATCTGCTATTTTAGTATTGCAAACGCAAAATTTGCGCAGGGGAGGTTAGATTAGGTTTTTTTGACAAAAAATGCAAATAATCCAAAATCCGGAATGGCCAAAGACAGGATGATTTTGGACTTTGTACTGTTTTAAGGATAAAAAATTACATGTCTACATGAAAGGTTTTATCCCTAAATTATCAAAACCAAATTCTAATACACAATTTCTCCGAAAATGAAAAAAAAAATTTTCCTTTTCATAGAAGAAATTTCTCTTTTCTCTTCTTTCATCGACGCGATTTCGGGAGTGAACCTAAGATTACGCGGATTTTCGATTCTTTAGCGTAGAAACTCTGGAAGTTCCGGAGCACTAGGCAACTCTGCTAATGTCTCGCAGTCTGAATATCCAGTAAACATCAATAGGCTTCATTCTAAATCCTTCTTCCTCAAATTCTCTTTTGAGTAATTTCCACTCATCCAGTAGTATGTCTGTCGGAACATCCCATAGCATTGCTCTTGCAAATTCTAATACTTGTCGAACACTCTCGCCACTGAGTCTCTCAAGAGGACCCAGACATGATAAACTTTTAAGGAGTGATGAACTGAAGGAGGACTTCTTTAAAAGATATTTAACACTGGCAATGTAATGCTTCTGAGCCCTAAGAAAAAAGAAATTCCTTTCCTTCTCTTTCACATTCTGTAGAGCTCTAGAAATTTTATCTCCAATCACAATATCAGCCAGAGGCAACAGTTTATGAGGACATGTATCTTCCTATTTATCCATTTTCAAATCACAAATAAATTCCCCTTTGTAGATCCTACCCAAAATTGTTCTCGTCAACAATTCAAGTTGAGATTAGAGGTTCCTTTTTCTGAAGAAATTCGGTCCTATGATTAATATACTTGCACTTGAAAGGACAAATATCACCTCAGCCTTCATAGTGCTCTAAGTAAATAAACAATTTTTTGTAGCCTGGTCTATGTATCATGTTTGGCTTCTTTATTGGAATGTAGTCAAGGAAATACTTTCGTACTGCAATCCACTGTGCAAGCAACCTTTCAGCAGCTGGCTTTAGGTTTAGCCACCTGCTTGAACAATGCTTGATGTAATGGTGAGTGGGAAGTTTCAAGTCTTCTTGAATTTGTTTGTACATTGACAAAAGCTTAGGCCACTGATAAAAAAATCTGTGAATAGTAAAAAACTAGTTCAGACACATCTTCCCCTAACTCTTTTAGACCTTTAAGAAAAGCATTATGTATTGTGTGAATATTACATGTCCCAATGTCAATTAGTTTTTTTTCCGGGTAGAAAGTAATGAGTCATTAATCTTTTTAAAAACTGACTTTCACTAAAAAAAAACTCAAGAAATTGTAATAATCAACTTCGATGATAACGGATAATGATTTTCAATACATTCGCAACGCTCCTTCAATATTTAACCCTCTGGATACAGAGACGGACAAATTTTTTGCATTATCTGGTTATGGAGGGGTTTGGAATCTTTCAGATCTCAAACTCCTGAAGAAACGGCTGAAGTCCATTAAGATTTCCATGTCCTCATTTCTGTGTCACAAAGAGAGTAGCGCGTGAATAGCCTCTGTTCCGTTGACAGGAATGTCGGGGTTCTCGTTGTGGAGCTTGGAGTGCTTAGAATGTGCGAGAGGTTGCTAATCTATCCCCTTAAAAACTTTGCCGAAGACAACCTTCGAGTGTAAATTATCATACATATTGAAGATTCTGCCGTCCTATCAGAGTTTACCCTCGACGTATCTACACCTTCTAGACATAATCAGACCCACAATAGAAACTACAACATGTGATGACAAAGGTACTAAACGCATTACCTCTCCTCCTGGGTTAACGTTGAGTTAATATCAGCTTGATCCGTCCGTTCTGTTGACCTCTCCATTCTTGTCTTATTCCAGAATCCGAAAATAACAAGGGTCTGTTGAGACCGTCCTCTGATCTGTGTATGGAGGATGTTATCCCCCCTTTTAAGTGACCACTGGCAATAATTACCATTAAGAGCTGTCAGCGTCTGACCTCCCAGGGGGTTCCTCCTTTGTTCGACCCTGTCGACCGGTGATATCTATTTTGCGCCAAATGATACTATGAAAGGAAAACGTTAGTCGTAAATGCCACTCAAGGTTCTATCACTCAAGTTAGGTAATAGGGTAAGAGGGGTCGGACATGCAGACGGCCTTGCTTCCCTTAAACTTCGACACTTCGTTTTACAGATATCCTTTTCCCGTGGGAAAATTTCCAGAACTTGCTGATAATACACTGCAGGCAACGTGAAGTATCCTTTTACAATTGAAATGGTACGTTTTTGAATCGATTCTTGCGATGGAATGTAGCGCGCATTTCGAAATTTAAAAATAAATTTTTTAAACTGTGCACCAAAAATTTTTCTTCTCTAAATAGAATTTAAGAACTTAAAACCCCTGAAGAGGTGACAAAAAATAAAAAGGTGACGTGTTAGGAGCCCTGTAACGTTATAACCATGTCATACTGGTGTTATCTATCTAATTATAAAGGAAATTAAAGCTGTACTATAGCTAAGTTTGTTGCTTTGATTTAAGATGTGAATACTATAAAAGCTGTGTCTAGTACATTTATAACAATACAAAAATATCGAAGTAACGTAAATATACTAGAAACTGAAATGTAACAGTTAACTCACAATTGTTTCATTATTTGCTTTTTCAGCAGCGGTAGGGATGAGATGAGGGACAGTCTGTAACAAAAACATATGATGAACATTGTATAACAAACTACAAAAGTCTTTTAAGTTTTAATGCTTGCATTTTTGTTAGTGCTGATAGTACAGGGTGTCCTAAAAGTTCCTGTATTGATGATTCGTGAATTTTTTATACAAAAGCAACAAACTTTAAAACAATTATTTTTATGTCAAAGGTGAAAAGCACTTTTTACCTATCGTAGGAAAAAAATTTGATCTGGTAATGGTAATTTTAGTTAACGTCGTACTAGAGCAACACAATGAATATTGACGACGGTCCGGGATCAGTCCCTTAAGGGAAAGATCCGAGGACGACACCTCGTAATTTTGAACCACGGTCAGATGACGAAGCAACACCTGAGCTGGCACCCCACTCTCCAAACTTACACACCCACCCAATGTGAGGACTTTCAGCCACGACAGATTTAAGGTGCACCAGCCGCCTCTACACCATACACATACAAACATCCATGCCCGCACCCGGATTCGAACCAGGAACCTTCCGATCTAGAGGCCAACACCTAATCCACCCTTTTGGAGGCAAAGCTGAAGTTGTTCGTTGACTTTGTTCTTTAAATATCCCCACAGAAAAAAGTGTCAGGTATGCTCAGATCAGGGGAACGAAGTGGCCCAAGTTTTCTTGAGATGAGTCGATCGCAATAATAAGATCTCAATACCATCGGCAATAATAAAGCCGCTTCTCATTGTCTGGTGGCTTTACCTCCTGTAACATTTATACACGATAAACACGAAAATGCAAAGCTCTTAAAGCCTCAAGTATAGATCCCTGTGTTATGCTCATTTGTTGCAACTAACACCTCACGGATTTATGAGGGGAATGCAATCTCCTCCATTCAGTTTCTTGCACAAAGTGAGGTGTAACAACTTTCGGTCTTCCATTCCTGTGTTCCACTGAACCTGTATCATGAAATCGTCGAACGAGTTGAATAGTGTAGGGGTACTCGATATTGCATCATTTGGATATTTATGTCGCCAAAATTCTGCACATTTTTCATATGATTTACATTCAAAATAAGCCTCAAGCAGTGCTATTCTCTGAATGCGTGATATAGTCATTTCACAATAAAGAACAAAATGATGTGGAAATTTATTATTGCACAACTTGATTGCAAAAAAAATTTTTAACGAATTGATAAAAATCAATAATTAAAAAAAAACATGGGCAATTATTTTTTAAAGTTGGGAGTAAAGGAACTTTTAGGACACTCTGGATTAGCTACAGACTACAACGTATTCAGTTCAACACAATAAGTAATTATCAGAAGTGTGAATTGTCTAGTTTTGCGATTGACTTAAACACAAATGATGCAAGCATATTACTTGCAAGTACAAATATGGAGGCAACTTATTTTTGTCACCACTCATGATCCCTTTATCTTCTGACATATGTCAGGTTGACAAGGTTGCACACGGATAAGTGAGGAATGCAAGCTTCACTTACAGCATTGTGGAGGGCTACTAAACACAATTGACGCAGAGGTCTTTGGGGACAGGAGTTGCCTTGGTCATAGCCCCCTTAGGTGAAATCCCATAGGTATGAATTAAACAAGAAACTGAATGTAACATTCCAATTTACTTACTTTTCCAGTTTGGGAGACAGGAATATGGCAAGATGAGACAGGCTGTAACAAATTTTACAGATATGGGTAAATAAATCACAAATAGAGCAATACACATTTTTACCTCCTTAACACCTATCATTCAAAAGTACCTACTACACAGGAGTGAACTATTTATAAATTATATAAACTGAAGTTTTACATTGAATTATTTGTCACTTTTATAACTAGTGTTAGAGTTAAGCTATGGATTACAACACTTTTGGTAAAAAGTAATTAATGAGAACATAAAAGTAACAAGAGCTTTACAAACTCAGTGTTTACATCTATTACAGTAAAAATATGGAGATAACTTATTTACTAATTATTCAAAAAACTGAAGCTTTAACTTCGGCTAACTTGTAAGTTTAAAAATGTGCTCTCAGTATACTATTAAAAATAGTTTACAATATCTTGAATTTTAAAATGGGAAATGAAAACATTTAAACGCAGCACAAATTGATGCTGCTTAATTTAAGAAGTGATTATGTAAAAGCTATTGTTTTTAACTGTTTAATAATATTGATTATATAAATGTTTAATAACATTAAATAGATAAATGTTTAAAGAGATTAAATAGAAAAAGTAGTGAAAACTCACCATTAACTTCCGCAAAGTGCTGTCCAGAGTTGGGGCGCCATTGCCAATGCCTGAAAAGCATGTTCTCCCAACTAGTGAAAGAACTCTCTTCCACATTTGTTAGCACATCTTGAATCCCTTCTCCTCCTCCCGTCAAATGTTGCGATCTTTCCAAAACCGCTGCTTTTTTTTTTAACCCTATATTTTAAGTCGGCCCACTTTTTTTTAGCATCGGCGCCGCTTTTCATACTTTTACCTGACCCCCAAGCATTCAACTCGAGGGCCACCTCTTACCACGCTTTTTTCTGGTCAGAAGGTGTTAAATAATCACCCCCGTTTCCCGCTTACGAGATCAGCCCGTGTTTCCAATGCTGAAATTAAATTTTCAGTTTCCCTGACCATTTTGAAAAAAAACATGTGAGGTGTAAGCAAAAGTGTCAAAGGATCTGTACAATATTAAGCACGAAACAGCCCTGACTTCTCATTGGTCAATAGGCGATTATGTGACGTAGATTCTATGATGACGCTAGGATGTGACATAAGAACCGAGTGAGCAATAATCTCGATTCGAAAGGCTAGATGAATTGCTTTTTTCGAATACGTCTTTTGTCGATCGACTTTGATTTCCATTTTCGGCAAAAGACGTTTGATTGTAGTTGAATAGGGCCCTTAGGCTGTAGTATGCGATAGTACACATGTCCCTTACCTTTTACTTATATTTTGTGTGCGTGAAAGTCTTGTAATTTCTGTAGTATGTAAATAAATTCAATTTAAGTGCTAGCTAGCCGTATCAGCATACTTCATTGCTACAGTACTAATTATTTAAAATTACTTGTATTTAGACCTGTAAATAAAAAATAATTTTCAATAATCGTTTTATTTTTTTCTTTATTTAAACATCATTAATACGAAATACAAGTGCAATAATCATAAAACATGAAGCTTTCTTAGTATTTTAATTAAAATAAAACAAGCCATTGGGCACTTTTCTGACATTGGATGTTTCTAACAAAATATGAGACTGGTGGTATGCAGTTACTAAAAGGTTGGGAAACCCTGCTCTATTACGACGTTAATTAAGATACCCAACTACCTAAACTGAAAAAGTTATCCGCTAATATTGCTGATACATCCGTACTAAATTATCTTGATAAAAAGGCAATAACGTGGCGATCTATTGTTGAAAGCGGCTTGTTGGGGTGTATACTGGGAGAATTCTGAAAATATTTTTTGTCATTTTTACCATGCCAAGAGCTTTGGTTTCTTTGAAAGAACTACAAACGTTCTTGCAGAAATAGATTTTAAATTCTAGACCTCTAACCTATTTTTATTATGAGCCATTCCCTCACCCCAGCTCATTTCTTGACAGGAAAGAGGCTGAGCCCCATTGGGCTCTGATAAAGGAGTTATATCAACAAAATAATTTTAAAAGGTGTATGTATCATAAAAAACCGTTAAACAACTTGGAAAAGGAAGTACCTTTCCAATTAAAAGGTGGAAATTGTGTCAAACCCATTCATGTAACTTGTGAATAAAATTTAAAAAGTATAGTTTTGATAGGTGATGAGAAATTATTAACAATTTTGTAACTAGCTAGTGATGGAAATTCACATCAAGGTTGAAAGCTTTCAGTCACCTTTAGCAGCCGCAACAGAAAATTACTATAAAGTCAGTTACATGCATGTCTTGAAGCTATCAGAATGTTCATATTTAAAAACCTATATGAGCCGTTATGTTTGAAAGTGGCATAAGTTCCATTTTTTTCATATATCAAGATATTTAAGGGTTTTAGTTTAAATTAATTTTAAAATATTGGCAAATGTTACTCAATTTGGATGATGTTTTTAACCTTTATAAACCTGTTAAATTTTACTCTGCAACAATAATTATTAAAATTGTTTAAGAAAATAAACTCATTTTTTTCCAAAGTGGACTTGTACCATTTTCAAGAATAACGGCACGGCTCATATCAAAGTCCAAAATGTTTTCCACTGACCACTATGATAAAAGTAGACCAGAATTTGAGGTCGAAACAGGCATTTGTGTTATCAGCAAGAAAATATTAATTGAATCTAAAAAAAAGAAATTATAAAAAAATAATTTAATTTTTACTAACTTTTAATGAAATTTTTTAACTGGCCATCAAAGTTTTTAAAATAGGAACTATTGGTACTCAAAGAGCAGTCGGTAAGGTCGAGCAAGGTAAAAAAATTATGGATACTTAAAAGTAAGGTCAATAAATTTGCTTTCAAAATTAAATTATGCTTTTTAGCAATGTTTTTGGGTATAACTAGTTTTAATTAATAAAAAAAATCTTAATTAAAGGCTCTTTATTTCTATAAGTATACAATTTTCTTTCTCTCCCCACGGTGTGGTTTAGGCCCTCGACGCATCACACAAAATTTCAATCTTCGAAAAACACGGGATGAAAACGACTCCATTCCGCAACAAATGAGTAGTTTCAGATGGAACGATTAATTCAGTGGCCAAAGGCTTGAAAAGTGAACAACAGCATATGACGTATGATGGTGTTAGTGATTCGGTCATGTTGGCCATTCTCTAGAAACTCCTCGAAAATGTTCTGATGCACTGTGACACCACCGCACGGGGCACGACACAGTGGACAGTTCGGTCTGCTCTCCAAGCACATGTTGATGCACCTCTCGTGGAATTTATGTTTGCAGAAGAGGGTCTTCATCTTCCTGCAGCGGGTGGTGTCCAGGCAAATGGAACATTTTACGTCTTCGTCCGTCTCGTCTTTCACCCTGGACTTCAAAGGCCTGGGTTCCTTTTTGGCCCTCAAGGTTCTGGAGTGAGTGGAAGCCTTTGGAGACGGGTTTGTCAGGGAGGTGGTGGTTTTCTTGGGAATCAGCTTGCATTTCCGTGACCTTGCCATGGTTCCTGAAAAAGGAAAGCGAGGTTAGAGCAGATATGTACGTTGAAACTTCGATCGAGCGTCTGTGACAGAACCCAGACTGTGACGGTTGAACGAGTAACGGAAAAACCTTGAACAACCTTATGCATTGCATATGAACAAATGATAAAAAATGCTCTTTAATGAATTGGAAATACTGTACATAAATGTAGTTTATTTTACAGAAACAAACAACATACAATTTACATTAAGTACATGCTACTGCACGAACCCACGCTCAAAGACAGGGGATCGGAAACCTGCGGCTCTTTACTGAAAATAGTGTGGCTCTTAAATCTAATATTCAGGCATGAGAGTGGGAAAAGGACAAAAACTCTGAAAATACGCGTAAACTCAAATTTTGCAAATAAGAAAAAGGGCGCGTAAAACCGTATTTCGCACAAAAAGAACAAATTTCTTGGCAATTCTGAAAATAGTATAAAATAAGTTGCATAAAATTGAAAATGCTATTTATATGCCTATTTTAGAACAGATCAAAAAAAGGTGCCATTTTTTTAACAGTTGCAATTTTCCCAAAACCTTGATACAAAAATGATATTAACAGGAAATAAAAACGCTATGTTATACAAAAGAATGAATGAAATAAATACTAATTTTATTAAATAGCATAAATGTTATGAAAAAATAAGTCGACACTAAAAATAAAAATTAGCATAATTGCAGCTTTTCACCTATATTACCTTAAGAAATCGTTAAAAATATACTTAATTTGAAACAATTCAAAACCTGTTTTGGTACAGCTTGTCTACGTTTGTAGCGGTGGTAACGGTATTGGCGCACTTCTAGTAGCGAGTAATGACAGGTTAAGGTAACCCATTTGTATTACGGATTTTAAGACAATCTGGACTAGTGGAAAGTTTATAACTTTTATTTCGAATATTCTAGAAAGTTATTTTAAAATCCGTTAAACTGTCATTTGAAATAATTCTTTCCTTGGCGATTTAAGAAGTGCGCCAAAAAAAGTGCCAAGGCCGTTGTCATTGCTAAAAACAGACTGAAGCTGTAGCCCTGTTTAAAATATAATATAACTTAGTTTAAATTAACTTATTTTCGAATATAAAATTACTTCTTTCAAAACCTCTAACCAATTTCAATCGGCTTATATTTTCCCGTAAATATTTTTATTTTCTAATTTTGTCAACCCCCCTTTAAATCAAATAAAACTTAAAATTAATAACCCATATTATCCAAGAAATAATTTTACTTATTAAAGCAATCATAAATATTGCCCTTAAAAGAAGCATTATTTTGAAAACTTCTGTTGCAAAAAATAGCTGCAGTACATTTAAAGCGATGTCCACCGCCTTGGCACACTTCTAAAGTCACCAAAAAAGTTAACGTATTTTGAAAGTACTTCCTAGAATATTCAAAAAGAAACTTAAAAATTTCTGCGTACCGAGGTTGCCATAAAAGACCAAATGCTTTATCGGTTAAATAACCGAGCATCTTACTTTCTAGTTGAAAGAAAAACTGCCCGTTAAAAGATGATCAATTTAAAATATTTCATTTATACCTTTTCTGCCGCATCATGACGTACCACGGCCGCTAGATAACAGCTCCGCTTTCTTAGGAAACCGTAACTTTACCAACGAAATTTACAGCAACAACGTATGTTAACTTGTTCAAAATCCAAGTTCTCCAGGTTTGACATTAAACTTATTTGCTTCTAAGGATTCTTTTAAAATAGGAATTTGCAGATTTATCAGCTTGGCAAAATTTAAGAGTGCAATGTTGGCGAGAAATGTCTCATTTGGCGCATTTTACGTTTATAGAAGACAAAAAGGGAAAAGTCAGAATTTTTTCTTAAAAAATGATAAGTCGGAACTACCGACTAAAGCTGGAAGAATCTCATCCCTGAATATTATAAAAGGAAATGTTTGTCTCTTTTCTTGGATTCAAAGTCCTGACGAATCTATGGCACTTACAGTAATGAGATTTGGCACACAGGTAGTCCAAATTTTTTGCAATTTTAGGGTCGAGGCGAATTTTAAAATTCAATCTAGGAACATTTTTGAATGAATTGAATAGTTTTTTCTCCCATTCTTCAGCGGAATGAAGAAACATCACAATTTAGATTTTTCGCCCTCACGTCACCTTGACGTCAGCCTTTGGAACCATGACAATTTTGTTTCATCTCCCGTCTCTAGAATGGGAGAGAACACACTTGAATGACCTTCGTTTTGTTTCGAGATTCATTCATTTTGATTTCCTGCGAAACGGATTACAGTGAAGCAAAAGATATTACTAAAATTATCACTGGCATTCTTCTGTGCTTTTTTCTATCTCAGCGATGGTTAAAGGCAGAATAAAATTTTTAACGGATTTGAAATCTGCGGAAAATTTTTACACCAGATGGATACTTTTTTCATTTGTTTTTATATTTTCGCAAGAGATTGCGACGTCACGTGAACTTTCGCTTTCCAAAAATAAACAGATTGCATTTTCTGCCCTTTGCGTTAAAATAAAAAGAAAAACAGATCACATTTCCGTCCCTATTCCATTTCAGCGAAGGAGAGCAAAAAATAAAAACCTTTTGACTGGGATTGTTAAGTTCTTTTTTTGTAAAATCGGAAATGTTAAAGATAGATTGAAAATTTCAACTTATTTGAAATCTGAGGAAAATTTTACACCACGGGCATGGGCAATGCCAGGCTAGCCCTGCAATGGCTAGCGTTTAATAAAAATATGCTGTTGCCACCACAGAACCAACACTTACACTTCCCTAAAAAAAATCTAATGCGTTGGTAAAGTAAATTTTAAATAAAGTAGATACGTAAAGATGGTAATGGTAATTTTAGTTAACGTCGTACTAGAGCAACACAACGGGCTATTGACGACGGTCCGGAATCAGTCCCTTAAGGGAAAGATTCGAGGACAACACCTCGTAATTTTGAACCACGGTCAGATGACGAAGCAACACCTGAGCTGGCACCCCACTCTCCAAACTTCCACGCCAACCCAACGTGAAGATACGTAAAGAAAACACCACTAGTAGTGTAATGTTTGTGACCCATCACCGTCTCAGCACACGCACAGTAAAACGCAAGAAGACGGTGCGTCGGTCTAGGAAAGTGCAAGAGAGAAACTCGTTTACACCTGCTTTTACACAAACTGAACCCGCACTAGAATGGTCAGTTAAAATTATGCTTTGGATAAAAGTGTCAGTATAGTTCTAGAATGTTATGCATAATTTAATTTGCATAAAATTAACAGAGTAGTTTATTTATAATTATAAGCCTACGCAGTTATCTTCAAGTACTCCAAATTTATGATAATTCTTATAAAACAACGAGTTTGAAAAAAAAATATCTGAACAAAACAGGAGCTTTGATAAAATGTGGACAGTGAAATTAGCACTTACAGAAGTAAACGGAAGTCCTCAATGCTTAATTTGCAGCTCTTGATTTTAAAATAATACATCTAGAATATAGAACGACATTTTTGTAGAAAACATTTAGATTTTAGTGAAAAGTATCCTGATGATAATAGAAGAAAGGCTGTTGAATATAATTAATAAAGAAAACAACTTCAGCAAAGAAGCTTGTCAACTTGGATGAAATCCTTTAAGTGCCACTGATTTTGTTATCGCTGGAAATAGCAAAAGTGGGAAAATCTTTTACTGGTGGTGAATTTCTAAAAAGTTGCATGTATACAATGTTTCTCAAATTTTGTTTAAAGATATGAAAAATATGGATGGTATATGCCCAATGTTAGGTATAATGGATAAATACACTATAACGAAAAAATCGACGCACAAAGAAGGTGCAGAATTAGTGGTTCCGGGCTCACCCTACTTGGAATGGCGCTGACTGGGGATATATAGTCTTTAGTGACAAGTCTTGTTTCCAACTGTGTCCTTACTTTTCAACAAGGTAATGCCCAGCCACACACAGCACGTGTTGCTATGAATTGTCTTCAAGTTTTCCCAACACTTCCTTAGCCAGCTAGGTCTCCTGATTACTCTCCCATAAAGTACACATTTGGGACGTTATGGGAAGGCGATTGTAACCAACCCAGAATGTTAACCATTTTTTTTCAGTCTATGCCACACTGGGTGACAGCTTGCAACCAGGCCAGATGTGGACCAATGCCTTATTGACTTCCTCCCTTTGCAACGGTCAAAATCTGAAATAAATCATTAAATTGTTCTGAAATTTTAGTCTTTTTTTTCTCTATGAAGTATGTTCTTTTACATCCACCAATTTATCGCAATTGGACAACTCCTTCTTGGTGCGTAGATTTTTCGTTACAGAGTATATATCACAGTCTTCCGATTATTCAAGACGAACTCCTTGATGTTTTGTCACTTCGAAAACATACTACAGGTAAAAATATTAGACAACCTCTTAACATTTCAACAGAATAAAAATATAAACATTGATAAAATAGTAAGCATTGTGACATGATTGCAAAAAACAAGGGATATGTTAAATTACTTTGTTGGATATTGATTTGATTTGAATAGGTGTTGCCCATGACAGTTCTTTTCATGGAGTTCACATTGCCCGTGTGGTAGTTTGCTTTGCAAACCAAAAAGTATAAATATTTAATTAAAAAATTATTTATTAAAACAAAATACAACATCGAAGAAATCCAATAGGGGTCGTTCCACACCAAATCAACCAATGGTCAAAACATGATGTCTTCATATCTTTATAATTTTTTTACATGATATAGTATTAGCTTAGTAGATAAAAAATACAAAGTTTTAACTTTTTTGGATCTTTCGTTTTAGAGTTATAAATTTTTGAAAAATTCAAAAACACCAGTTTTTAGGAACGTTTTGATATATTTAAAAGCACATAACTCAAAAACCATTTGTCCTAGAAAGCTCAAATTTGTACCATTCTCTTTAGATTTACAAGGGCTTTAATTTAACATATAGCTTGGGTGTACTACATCAGTTTTTATGTATTTTTTGTAACTAAAAAAAAAAAATTTGTAAAAAAACAAAAATTGGAATTTTAAATTTTGATGAAAGAAATATATTTTATACTAAACCTCAATAGTAAGGTGTGTACAAAGTTTCATGATAATATTCCGATGGTGTCATATTAAAATAATTTTTTATCTAAATCGAGATATGTGAAAATTCTGTTAATTCGTTACTTGTTACCCTAGATAAAAATTAATCTCTTAACCAAGTATTTAAATTTCATTTACCCTATTTTATTTAAACAAAACATTCAACTTACTTTACATTCAAGGAACAGATTTTTTCTTCTTTTAGCAATTGAAATTAGCAAAGATGAGTTCTCTTCTTCGCCAGAACTCGTGCTGCTTCGGCCATCTCATCTGCTGGAACTTGGTAGGTCCTACCTGTTGCAGTGGTTGGATGTCATGTGCACAAAATATTGCTCATCGGCAGTGCTAAGGTATCTGCTCTCCTAGGATTTGTGTATGATAGCAATGGTCTTTTTGAGTGAATAAAGGACACAAGAATTTCCTTTTCAACAATCGTCTTTTGAGTCAACATGCACCAACCATCCCTCTTCATCATAAGCACAAGTGACAAAACCCACAATTTCTTCAAATGGAATATCATCATCAAAAGGTATAATTTATACCCTATGTGTTTCTGAGTCATCAGAAAATGAGTAGATTTTGGTTTTGACACTATTTAGATCTAGAGGAACGAAGGCATGAAATTTATGGGTCGCTGAGACTGCCACAGCTTTTTCAAAACATGGTAATAGAATCTTTTCTTCATCTATATACTCTTAATCAGTTACATAAAAAATGTGATGGATAACAAATTTTTCACACCCTGCTGAAAAAGTGTTAGAATTTGGTCTTCTAATGGATTGTGGAGGCTGGCTTTGGCGGCAAGCCTTTTTACTGTACTCCATACTTCATCACAAACTCCATTCTCATTTTCAAATTTGGTGTCAACACGCATACTGTCGTAGTTCTTGCTTTTCAAAAAAGTCATAGTCCAGAAAGTTAATCCTGCCTGAGAAATTATTTGCCAAATCATTAGTTAGATATTTGAAACAGCTGTACTATTTTCCAGATAGTTCAGCTGCACAGTGCAAAATTCATAAGAATTTTCTGAACCTTTGCTATCACAAAGAGGACTTAGATGAACTTGAGGCTGTGGCACTATTATGCCACATCATATGGGAAGGGAATTTGTGGTGGAGTAGGGGATATGGCAAAAAGGCTTGCTGCTAAAGCCAGCCTCCAGAATTCATTACAAAACCAAATTCTAACACCTTTTCAGCTTTTTCAGTGGGGTGTGAAATTATTTGCCATCCATCACATTTTTTATGTAACCGATGAAGAGTATATAAATGAACAAAAGATTCTAAACCCATTCTTTGAAAATGCTGTGGCAGTCTCAGGGATAAATAAATTTCATACCTTAATTCCTCTAGATCTAAATAGGGTCCAAACCAAAATCTACTCATTTTCTGATGACTCAGAAACACATAGGGTACAAATTAGCCCTGTTGATGATGACATTCCATTTGAAGAAATTGTGGGTTTTGTCGCTTGTGCTTACGATAAAGAGTGATGGTTGGTGCATGTTGACTCAAAAGACGATTGTTGAAAAGGAAATTCTTGTGTCCTTTATTCACCCAAAAAGACCATTGCTATCATACACAAATCCTAGGAGAGCAGATACCTTAGCACTGCCGATGAGCAATATTTTGAGCACATGACATCTAACCACTGCAACAGGTAGAACCTACCAAGTTCCAGAAGATGAGATGGCCGAAGCAGCACAAGTTCTGGCAAAGAAGAGAACTCAGCTTTGCTAATTTCAATTACTAAAAGACGAAAAAATTATGTTCCTTGAAAGTAAAGTAAGTTGAATTTGTTGTTTATATAAAATAAGGTAAATGAAATTTAAATACAATAGAGTGTTGGATAAGAGATTAATTTTTATCTAGGGTAACAAGTAACGAATTAACAGAATTTTCACACATCTCGATTCAGATAAAAAATTATTTTAATATGACACCATCGGAATACCATCATGAAACTTTGTACACGCCTTACTATTGAGGTTTAGTATAAAATATATTTCTTTCATCAAAATTAAAAATTCCAATTTTTTTTTTAGTTAAAAAATATATATATAAACTGATGTGGTACACCCAAGCTATATGTTAAATTAAAGCCCTTGTAAATCTAAAGAGAATGGTACAAATTTGAGCTATCTAGGACAAACGGTTTTTGAGTTACATGCTTTTAAATATATCAAAACGTTCCTAAAAACTGGTGTTTTTGAATTTTTCAAAAATGTATAACTCAAAAAATTAAAACTTGGTATTTTTGGTCATATTGATTAGTAGAACACAATCACTAAATATGATACATTTTGAAAACCTCAAGGTTTAAAATAATTTTTTTATTGGTTGATTTGATGTGGAATGACCCATTGATAACACCAACAAACAGTTCATTTTCAAATCCAATGAATAAAACAAGAAACATCTGGGTTTTTGCTGATTTCCCTCATCTTCTAAAATTATTACGAAACCATATATTAGATAGCGGAATTAAACTACCCTTTGAAAAAGTGATTCAAAAATCCGTATTCGAAAAGTTATTTGAAGTCAATTCGGACGAATTGAAAAGTGTGCCCAAAATTATCTTGGGGGCATATTCAAGTTAGAAACACAGGAAGGCAAAATGTGAGAATGGCTGCACAACTTTTGTCAGATCATGTTGCAAAATGTCATCTATGCATTGCATGTCATTCCTGCAAAAGCATCAAGAATATTATTTTCCGAGTAAGAAGGAAATGTCGAATTTTATAGCTATAATTGATGGTTGTTTTGATGTTTTCAATTGCTGGACTCCAATAAGTGATAAAAGTTTACGTTGCGGGTTTGGGCTGAAACCAGAGTCCCAGATGGATGTTCTGCATAAAGCAAAATATTTTATTGAAGAGATGAGAGTAGTTGGTAAATCAAACATGCTACCTTTCCAAAAAGGATGGTTAGTCTCAATTTCATCTTTAATTGAACTTCTGAAATTCATTCAACAGGCTGAATTGAAATACATTTTAACTTGTAGAGTTAACCAAGATTGTTTGGAAAACCTATTCAGCCAAATAAGAAGCTTAGGAAAATGTTATGGTCATCCTCTACCCATAGACTTTAAATACGGACTACGACAAATTCTTCTATGTAATAAACTCCCACTACCTTCATCTAGTGCCATAACAAACGATGCAAGTGATGACCAGTTTTTAAGCATTCAGTTATTTAACTCTCTTGTTAAAGTGAATGAATTAAACAAGACTGAAGAAGAAAGGGACACATAATTTGAAGTCGATACAATGCAGTCATTAAACTCAATACTAGAAAATAATGTCCGAATTGATTTATGAGAAATTCCTGGAACTTCAACAGTTGCATCATCTGTAAACATAAGAGAATACTGCTCAAACGAAGCATTAAGATTTATTGCTGGCTACATTGCTTTTAAAGTGCATGATAAATCCCTGGGAAATAATACTGTACATATTCAAAAGAAAATAATCAAACATGGATTGGGACTTTATCTCGAGGAGGTTTAGTTTCACCAACTGAGTGTTGGTTTGCAACGGTTAAAGAACTCGAAAAGTGTTTCATGCAATTTCATGGGCCTATGCACTTAAATAAATGTGAAGGTATGATAAATAAATTCACACAGATATTACAGGTAAAATTTCCCACGCAAAATGCTTCAGCTCTCAAACTTTTTACAAGAACATTTTTCCGAATTAAATACATGAACTCTGTCGCTAAAAACCGAAAAAAAGTGCACAAATTTAAGAAATCGCAAAAACCAACATGAAAGGATAATCGTCGCCATGTTGGACGATATTTCACCTCATGGGGCAAGTTCTTTTTTAAACTTTTTTATTATCCGGTGGAGTGGTAGCATCCGATACGTTAGGCCGCCAAAGCGATTGTTTACGCCAAATCAAGATGGCGGCCGATGTAAGCAATTCCAAGATGGCCGCCATATACAACGTGAACCTTTGCATACAGTGCATAAATAATAATAATAATTTGTTTAAAAATTAAGAAAAAAGCAATATAAATTTCACTTGAAAATTTTCTACTATTTCAGTCTGGTTTTCTCCGAACATGTACGCAATTTTGCGTCAATTTCATCCTAGTTTTGTCAATTAAAAAAAAATTTAAATAATAAAAAAAAATTATAATTGTTTAAAAAAAAAATTTAATAAATAAAAAATCGCGATTTTTTTAAAACGTCCGGATTTTCATCAATTTTGAATTAGAAACTTTGCAATGCATAGAAAATTCAAAACAAGAAATATTTTTTTAATAAGGTAGTTCTTTTCTGTGATCATAAACCAATTTTGATAAGAAAAAAAAATCTAAAAATTCTTCTGCTATCCATAAGTGTGAAAAAATATTTTTCCACAATTTTTCTAGCAATTAGCATTATGTGAGCAACTCAATGGGGATATTCCAGGTTATAGAGCCATATATGGAAAAGCAAGACAAATATTTTTATTGTAACGACTTTACAAGAGGAAATTGTTTTTTAGAGAAGTC
Organism: Metellina segmentata; assembly: GCA_947359465.1. Classification (NCBI taxonomy): domain Eukaryota; kingdom Metazoa; phylum Arthropoda; class Arachnida; order Araneae; family Tetragnathidae; genus Metellina; species Metellina segmentata. Next base: position 14,626,480 of record OX375879.1, on the reverse strand, counting down.
AAAGCGTATTGCACTTAAGGTTTCAATGCGTTTAAACCAGTATACCGGGAGAAATTTGTTTGTAGATAAGTCACAGCGTATAACGCGCGATCCCCGCCTGCCGGCGAGGACCTTTCACCGTTGGCTTCCATGCGTATAAGTCACCGTATTGGGTGCCCACCCAAGCATAGTCCAGTGTTTGTAATATAACCAAAAGCTAAACAAAAATCAAACTTACCCTCATAGCCAGTTCCTTGAAATTCTGACTATGGTTAACAGTCATATGCTCGAATCGATAACCCTTGAAATCTTTGTCCTTCGGGTATTGATACCAGCATATGACTTCCAATAGTCAGAAATTTTTGTAGTTCCTTGCAAAATTCAGCTCTGAATTACAACAGCCAAAACTTTCTGGTTCCTATTTTTCACCTCAACCATAAAACATTTATCCGTCCCTCGTTCAAGTCCTCCAAACACCCATTTACCCTCCAATTTCTTACTCCTGTTATACTTTCTTTTGCCAAACTTTTGTCCATTCTTTCTAAATTTCCACTCCTACCTATCACCAGCATCCTTTCTCAATGTTAAAATCATATCATTCTCACATGATAGACATTTCACCCTCTTCCCAATCAAGCTACTACATGTTTGCAAAAAAAAAAAAAAAACATTTTCTAACATTCAATAACACTATCCACTGCTATATCAAATCAACTAAGGGGAAATGAGCAACCAAAAGGGGAAAAAAATTCTAAATTCCAATCTGCAATTTCAAAAATCAAATTTAATCCAAATTTTTTTTCGAAATTTTAATTGAAATTTAAATAAAGTGACAAATTTAAAAAATTGTAACTTACAATCTGCTTTCCAAACTTATCCTAAAAATTTTGAAAATTAATAAAACAAGTCGATTTTATAAATCAAGAGCAAAATTCATATGCACCCAACAATTTCAAAGACTGTCTAAATTTTAATTCCGTTCTACATTAAAAATAAAAGTGGAAAAGCGTATTTTCTTCCTTAACCAATCATGAGACCCGTTTATTATCGTCAGGAGAAAATATCTAGGGTTGCCTTAAAACTAAGAAAAGAGCGAAAACGGGAAGGTTACCACAATTGGCAATACATCGCTCGAAAGTTGTAACGTATCGGATACTACATACCATCCGGATTTACATGCAAGAACCGTATCTCTCTGCTCTCCGAGTGACGTCACGTTTTCTCCCCTTCCAAAACCACTCTGGTGGACCCTACCTTTCCCTTTGGTCACAGTGACCGTAATCGATAAGTAATTGCTTATTATAAATTCAGTTCAGGTATTATGTCAGAAATGAACTCTTTAGAGGTGAATAAGCAGTCAAACCTTAAAAAACAATTAAAAGTACCCACTAAAATGCCAATTAGGGTTAAATACCCGAGTATATAGTTACATGGGTAGTGGGTACGCAGGACATTGACCTGCAAAAAATAATATACGCAGGTATTTTACATCATTGATCACACATGATTAATTTTAAATCTAACATTAATACTCAGATATTTCCTTTTGCGTATAAACTTTTTCCTACCTACCTACCAGGGTGTAAAAAAATCTTAATTTTTTTTAAATCAATTAATCGGATTTTTTTTTATTTAAATCGGATTTTTTTTATTTAATTCAGATTTTTTTATTTAAATTTCTGCAGGCCCTATACACTGTTTATATAATAAATATAAATAAATTTGTTAAATAGAAAAATTGAATTTGTGACATGACATGTAAACCAATATTTATTTTAAGTAAACAATCAGAATTTGTGACATGGTAAATCAATATTTACTAAACATTTGTTTAACTTTAAAACACAAGCTGACATAAAGCTGAAGTAAATTCTGATAATAAAAATGCCGAGCAGTAGTAACAAATTGATTTTCAATTAGTTTTAATTCATATTGGATCTTTCTTTTGGCTGCTAACATTTTAATGGCTGTGTGTGAAAACGTACATTTTTACTCTTTAATCTCTATTGCACACCACAAGAATAAGCTAACACAGGGGTTCCCAAACTTATCCAAGTGGTGGCACCCTTAAGAAAGTTATAATTTTCTCAGAACACCCTCGCTGTCATGTAATATTTATCTGTGGTATATTATTACTACATCTATATACATATTTCATATTTGTACCATTTGAAAAAGAAATTAGAGAAGCAAGAACATAAACATAATTAATACAACTAGTATTTAAAATTCACACACAAATACTTTAATTTTTTTTTAAAGAAAACATAGGTTTTTGAAAATATAAATAAAATTACCTTTATCATGCTCTTGATTGGGGAATGAACTGATTTTCAATGAGTGACCTTAAGCCTTTTTTCTGTTGCTTAGAAATAGCTTAGGATTAGAGGTCATGGACGCTTCGCAGCACGTCTCATCTCTCTAGCACACACTTTGGGAAGCCCTGAGCTAACTGACAAATGACTCAAAAACTTTACTTCCCACTTGTGTTTTTTTTAGTTATTAAAATCAGTCACCCCTTTAGTTTATAATTTTGAATCAAACTGTTGTATACTTCCTTTAAGTGTTTATATTATGAGTGCTCTTAGTCAGTTCCCTCTGAGCTTGGTGTAGCCATTAGTGGTGAAATCACCATGAGTGCAGAAAATTAAAGCACTTGACAACTTCTGTGATTTTTCTGTGGTGTATTTACTTAGTTATAAAAATGTAAGATTAGTTGTGATTTAAATCAGTGATTTAAAAAAAAAATCATTTGATTAAAATCATGATTTCAATTGTTGATTTAAATCAAGTGATTTAAATCTTGACACACTGCTATCTACCCTAATATTTTTGCTCAGAAAACAAACCTTTTTTCTTTTTAGGCCTTATGTGAAACCCCTGATATTGGATTAATCTTAATTAGATCAGTTATTAAAGAAACTGATTGAATATTGAGGTCGTTCGAGTGTCCACACTGCGAGTTAAAATAAACTACCACTTCCTATTAGGCTGATATAAACTTAAGATAATAAAAGTACACATGATGAATTCTTTAAAAATACAAACTAGAATTTATTGAAAAGATAACAAATGAATAGGAGTTAAAATTAAAAGATTAGCTACAATCTATGCATAGTTACTTCATAACATTGAAAAGTAAATCTAATAACTTGATCAAGAGAGATCAAGTAAACAGGTACAAGATCAAACAAGTGAGAACGTGAATTAAACACACGAGAGGGAATTAAACACACGAGAGGGAATACTGGTATAACAGATTGAAACCGCTTTTATAATAGTATGAAAGATCATGCAACAAGATTTACAAAAAGTACAAATTATAAAATATGTTGGCTTAGTAAAATTCAGAAAAGAAAGGTAAGGTTCTTCTAACAGAAACAAATGTGGTGACCAAACCTTTTACTCAAGATTAATTCTAGATAGACCTTAGCATAGATTGTAGTGCAATAAAAAAACTTCACATTTGGCTCTTCGAAATGATGCAATATCTTAGCACCACTTTATCTTGCATAAAATAGTACTCTCAAAATGCATTTGAGGTTGAAATATCGAAAGGTTTTCGTAGGTTTCGAGTCATTTTAGGTGCAAAAACAGCTTAAGATATGTGTAAATACCAAATGGGGACTTTAAGGTGCTACAAAATTCGTATATTTCATCCAGAAAAGTCGAATCATAATGTAGAAACATATTAAGTGTGTAGAACTGAATAGGTGAACTTCTGTGCGATTTATAGGCTTAGCTATCACTTGAGGAGGGAAAATCTGGTTCATACACATGATGGGCAAAATTCTACTGTGGAGCATATTCCTGTCACCCTATATCCTTTGACAAAATTATTTTTTTCATAAAAAATATTATGAGATGCATTTCTGAGAGCGAAAAGAACAGAATCTTCTATATCACAAAGTTGTTTTTCAGCGTTAACTTTTTGAGAAAAAATCCTTTGTCTAAGTCTAGAAGTTGTAACTGGTACCACTTTTCACAAGTGATATAAGAGCCTACGGAGAAGTTTCTCCTGTTTGAAACTATTTTACTGAGAATTTAAAAACTCTAAACTTACCCTGAATTTTCTCAATATTTTGAGTTGTATCCTCGATATTCTTGGCGATTCACTTTCGTTTCTCGATATAGGTAGTAATTCCGAATCCTATTTAGCTTTAGAGTTAAAAAGGATAAAATATTGTAGCCATTATTTGCAGATTTAATTTCGCTAATAAATCCAAAAGTGACGCTTTGAAAAAGTTCTTACGAAAATCCAGTTGCACTAATTTTTATCATATTACTCAAGTACTCATCAATTTGTAAAGCATCAAACAAACACACTTGGCGTTACCATCAACGGGTTACAAAAGAGGAAATTTTAGCGACATGTACTATTTTTGAGACCCGAGAAGTCCGTAACGGTTTAGGAGACAAGAGGATGACGACCATCTCACGGGTGTAAGAATCATAGCAATTGCGCATGCGTATGGAGTTGGAAATTTTTAACTCCATGTTTGGTTCTGGGGAAAGGTATGCCAAATTTGGCATTTTATCGCTTACAATACGAGGATTTTTTGAGTTTGCTGTCAGATGTTAAAGTAATAAGTACGGCCAGTTTAGAATCCTATTTTTATAGTTTAGTATAAGTAAGGCTTATTTACGATCAGTAAATAAGTATTAAATACTATCTATTCTATACTATCTTTCCGCCGACCAACCGGTATAGTGGTTAAGGTGTTAGCCTCTGGATCGGAAGGTTCCTGGTTCGAATCCGGGTCCGGGCATGGATGTTTGTAAACGTATGGTGTAGAGGCGGTTGGTGCACCTTAAATCTGTCGTGGCCGAAAGTCCTCACGTTGGGTTGGCGTGGAAGTTTGGAGAGTGGGGTGCCAGCTCAGGTGTTGCTTCGTCATCTGACCGTGGTTCAAAATTACGAGGTGCTGTCCTCGAATCTTTCCCTTAAGGGACTGATTCCGGACCGTCGTCAATAGCCCGTTGTGTTGCTCTAGTACGACGTTAACTAAAATTACCATTACCATTACCATCTATACTATCTTTCTACGAAAAAAGTTAATTTGTGTAAGTTCATAATTTAAAAGTTTATTTAAATGTCAAACACACACATTATGAGTTTCTGAAAAATAAATTATTTTATAACTTGTAATTGTGCTCTATATCCATTTGCTCTACATCCAATACTACATTATGAGCACTCGTCACATGTTCCCTCAGCTTTGTTCGTGTTGAAAATGTTTGTTCACACGATACTGCAAGGCAGTTTATGTTAAATTTTCTTTTATTGCTGACATTAGTCACAATGTGCAGTAGTCATGAGAATTCTTCTGTTGGCGATTTATCACTTCCTTTGTGCTTTCTTCTTTTCTTTTCAGACCCATGGCTATGGGTGGGAGCCGAAAATTGTATCCTTTTATTATATAAGTTAATAATTATATAAGTTAGTGTTTTATGTATGCTTTTTGTTACATCAGAATGGTCCTAAGCCAGCGGTGGATACGACACAATCATCCTAAAGCAAAGGGGACGGCAGAGGGGCGGGAAAATATCAGTTGGTTGTGAGTTCAGGAGTGGTTCTTAGATTATTTATGTAAAATCAACGGAAGCTTGGAAAAATATAAAAAGGGTATTAAAAATTGGGAAAAGTAAATTAGAATGAAAAGGAATTAAATTTGAATTTTTAAAAAATAATTTGGAGGATCTAAAAAGTTTTCCGCCAGCTAGGTTCGAACTGGGGTAGTCATCCTCCGCTGCCGGCGCTAATCTGAATGTGGGTGACTTTAGCCATTAGGCCATCGGTGCAATACGGAAACAGGGCTCTTTAAAAGTATAAGTACCCTTTGTATAAGTTGGCGAGAAATACTTCTAACAAACATACAACATATATATGAGGAGCCAATCAGAGTCAACTTGTCGGACACTTACGCTGAGGTGCTAGTGTATGTATTGTATTTGTAATTCTACGAAACAACGCGCATATTCAAAATCAAATGGTTACTGCAACAATCAGATTAGCGAGATATCCAAGTGAAGCCAAGCCCGTGAAACTAGCCAATCAAATTGGACTTGCGTAAAGTACTATCATAGGATTGAGACGCTTCTATTTATACTGTTCATCCATTCGAGAATGTCAACGACAGCGGACAGATGCTTGGTTTGGCGCGGGGTGAAAATATCCTCGTCGTCGCCAAACAAACCACTCGTAAAGAAAGGGTTGCAACAGAAGTCCGGACCGGAATAAATTGACGCATGCGCAATTGCTATGATTCTTACACCCGTGAGATGGTCGTAGAGGATGGAGACAGACCGAATCCTAATGTTAAAACTTACACAAATTGCCACTGGAGGGCGTATATAACTTAAACTTTTTTAGTTCTGCAGCGGTAGGGAAAATTTGGAAAAGATCCCTTTTCTGATATTTATGTTTACGTTTGTTAAAGCATGTACTTGTACAGATTCGACACACACACATTCGAGGAGAGAAACTGACGGATTTCAACGGTCTTTCTATTGAAAGTGGAAGAATAAAAAAAAGTTCACGGAAAAGTAAGTAGTACAATCTCCTCCAATTTTGAAAAGTTATTTTTGATATAGCAGATTTGAAAACTGCATAAATCGGTTAGAAAAAATTTAAGTGTTGGATAGATGCATCTAGAATACATCTGATTATGTTGTAATAGACCATTTCTTACAATTTTGTCTCATAAAATCTTACTCAATTTAATGATTTATTAAAATGTTTAAGGGAATACTCATTAAAAATCATGATTTTAATCCATTGATCAAACTGGGAGGAGGAACATACTGTTTGTAAACAAAATGTAAAGCGGTGAAGCAAACATGAATATTATTGTTGGGTTCCACTTTGGCCATTTCTGTCTTTCTAGGTAAACTGCTCTCCTCCTGGTTCCATTTCAGTCAGACCAGAATAATTAGTATAAACCAAATAATGCAGTCATAAAATTTCAAATTCAATTCACTGGTCGGGGAGTTTTAGGCTGGCATACTGCATGAAGGCTCTATATGCATTTCTCGTGTTAAAAGAAATGCCTTGTTTAGTATAATTATCTTTATCTTAGAAAACAAATGTAATGGCATATAATTTGAAGAATAGAAAAAGAGGCCAGAAGAATAGACAATTCTAAGTAATTTATTTAAGACGAAAAACACAAGTACGTTACAAGTCTAGATTACATAAAAGATAAAAGATTAGAATCAGCTAGATGTTGCCATCCAGCAAAAATAAACTCAGTATTGCCAGTAAAGGAATATAAATATAATACATAAAATATAATCACAACTACAACACTCCCCCTTGATTATATTCCCCTTAGTCCTACGCTAAGTCTTTGTGTCACCATAACTGTCCTTGTTACACTCTTTGTGAGCATGTCAGCAGAATTTAAACTGGATTGTACATATACAAACATTAATAGCTTTTCCTCTACTTTTTCACGCAGGAAAAAATGTCTCAGTTCTATATGTTTGTTTCTTTCTGATGTGATGTAGTTCTTCGATAAGGCTATTGCACCCTGGTTATCCACAAAAATGGTTTGAGGAAGGACCATAAAATGTGCCCACAGGATTTCTTGGAAAAAATTCTGGAACCACAATGCCTCCTTAGCAGCATTACACATAGACAGATATTCTGCCTCTACCGTAGACAGGGCTGTTGTCCTCTGCTTCTTGCTGCTCCATGAGATGGCGCCTCCTGCAAGAATGGTGACATAACCACTAAATGATCGACGATCAATTTTGTCGCCAGCCCAGTCTGAATCGCAGAACATCTCGAGATTTCTTCCTGTCTTCTGGAAGAGTAGTTTTATCTCTTTGGTCTGCGCCACGTACCTAAGTATATGCTGTACACCAGACCAGTGTTCTTTACTAGGGCAATTGTTAAATTGGCTCATGTAGGTGGTGGGAAAAGCCAAGTCTGGTCTTGTCCCTCCTGCTAAGTACAAGAGCCCTCCTATTGCCTGTCGATACCTGAATGCTCCTTCAGCATCGAGCATATTGTCACTAGATGCTGACAAGTACCTCATTCCTGGATCCAAAGGTGTCGATGCTCCCCTACAATTCATCATGCCAGTTGATTGAAGCAAATCTGTTATGTATGCCCTCTGGTCGAGAGTCATTGAGCCATCCTTGTTTCTCTCTATTTTGATTGAGAGTAGATTGTGTATTTCTCCCAAATCTTTTACTTCAAAGGTAGCTCCAATACTGTCTTTAAACTTTTGGATGGTAGTATCCAGACTGGACATAACTAGAAGATCATCCACGTATACACCCACAATCAACTTCCTCTCCTTGTCGAAATACACACAAGGATCTGCTTTAGATCTTGTAAGCTTATACGACTTTAGGAATTTGTCGAGGCAAATGTTCCACTCTCTTCCAGATTGATGAAGACCATAAATAGACTTCTTCAATAAGCAGACCTCTGCTGGTTTTCCTTGCAGATGAACAGGTGGCGGTTCCATAAAAACTGTTTCATTTAGTTTTCCGTTCAGATAGGCAGCAGTGATATCAAGTTGGTGGACCAACCAATTTTGCTCCACTGAATATGCCAACAAGGTTCTAATAGACTTTGACTTTATTACAGGGCAAAATGTCTCTTTCTAGTCTATTCCCTCTACTTGTGTGTAACCCCTGGCTACTAGTCGAGCTTTGAATCTGTTCACGCTTCCATCTTTATACTTCTTCCTGAAAACCCATCTACATTTTACAACTTTTCTTTCTTTCGGTCTAGGAACTACTTCCCAAGTCTCGTTTCTTTTTAAGTTCTCTAGTTCCTCTTCCATGGCTAACTTCCATTGTTCTGCATCAGGACTAGTTAAAGCTTCTTCTAGACTTTCGGGATCTTTCAGAAAAGTCTTGGGTTCTTCATCTCTCGACGCCATCAGTCAGCTGGACTCCTCCCTGTTTGTGACTTCCTGAGAATCATTAGTAATATTCAAGTCTCCCATGATGTAATCTTTTGTCCACTTGGGTGGTGATACCTGTCTCTTGGGTCGACTTTCCGTTTCTATGTTTCCCTCCATTCTAGGGTCTTCATCTGTTGCAGCTTCACTTCTCTCATCTTGAGGTCTGTTTTCAACATCTTGGAGAGGTAATGAAATCGAATTTTCAGTTGGGAATGGCTTTTCTTCGAAAACGACGTCTCGGGAACAAATGACCATCCCCTTTTCTTTGATATAAATTCTATATCTTTCGTCTCCATCATATCCCACAAGATAGCCTTTAGTTGCCTTCTTGTCCATTTTCCTCCTTTTCTGGACTGGAATATGTGCACAGCAAACAGAACCTATGATGCGCATGTGTTTTATTCTGGGTTTCTTACCCATCCATAGTTCATAGGGGCTTGAACTTGGAATTTGAGATTTGCCAGTTCTGTTTAAAACATAGACGGAAGTGCTAACAAATTCTGCCCATAGATATTTGGGGAAATCTATTTCCTCATTTGAATACTTCAGAGTTCGAGCCATTTCTACAATTGTTCTGTTGTCTCTTTCAGAGATGCCATTTTGCTCTGGAGAGTATGGCGCTGTAAGCCTTTGGGATATTCCATGCTTCTTTAAGATCTCTTTGACTGCTTGGTTATCGAACTCGCCGCCATTGTCACTGAGGATTTCTTTTATAGTGTGACCCAAATTCTTTGCATGGACAATAAAATCCACAAGCACATCTTTAATTTCTGATTTTTGTTTCAGGAAGAAACAATATCTGAATTTTGTGAAATCATCTTTGAAGATGGCAAAGTATTTAAACTTCTTGTGAGACTCGTCAAATGGTCCACAAATATCTGTGGAGATCAATTCTCCTGCCTTGGTAGCCCTTTTCCTGGTTCCAAACTTTAATCTGTGTGCCTTCCCATATACGCAAGCTTCACATAATCTTGAGTCATTTTTTACTTTTATATTTAACTCATTTTCCAAGATTGATTTTACATGTTGCTTGTCTTGGTGTCCCCATCTTTCGTGATAGAGTTGAAGGACGTCACCAACAGCCATGTCTATGTTGACTTCATTTTCAGGAACCAATGTCTTCATGGCGGCTTTGAAAAGACCACCCCCAGCACTCCGTGTCCCATGCAAGACTGTTTTGCCATTGATTTTCAGATAACAGTCCTTGTAAGTGGATTCAAACACACTGTTTCGATTTCTGTCTTGAGCTGCCAACACAGAAAACAAATTTTTACTGATTTCTGGCACGTACCACACATTTTCCAGGTGTTTAAATTGTTTCTCATTGTTTACAAATGTAACAATTTTGATGGTACCTTTACCAATGGCTGGTCATACCTTTACCAATGACTTTCCGTTGGCTACGGTTATGTTATTGGGAAGCTCAAATTTGTTAAAAACCACAAAATGACTGTTATTGTTAGTCACATGTTTTGAGGCCCCGTTGTCAATGAACCAGTCATTTAAATTTGTCTCAGCAGCATGTATCTCCTCATCTAAAACCAGGAGTGTCATATTAGCCGAAGCAGGATTTCTCCCTTCTTTGGTGTAGTTGGAACCACTAGGTTTTGGTGGTTTCCCATCAGCAATCCACTTCTTGCACGTCTTGACCCAATGTCCTCTTAGATGACAGTAATTGCATTTGCTGTTGTTCTTCTTACTTGTTCTTTGCTTGAACTCCGAATTTACAACTAATGCTTCTTGGTCAACTGCTTCATTTGTGCCTGGATCCTTCTTTAGTTCTCTTTCTTGAGTACAAAGTTGTGTGGTCAGTTCATCTAAAGTCCTTTTTTCGTCGCTCAAAAGAAGCCAACTGGACTTAAAGGAGCGATAATATGCTGGGAGTGTGTCCAGGATTTTGCATATTAACAGCATCTCTGGAAGTCTGTTCTCCTTCTTGCTTTCCAGTCCTCCATTTAAGTCGTTCCATAGATTTTTGAGTTTCGATAAATGAGCTGCCATGTCCTCATTTCCCCAGCTGAATTTGAAAAACTGTAAGCAGATATTGTACAACTGATTGTCAGATGAATCTTCGAATATCTTGTGTAGCTCCGACCATGTATCTCTTGCATTGTCAAATCTCATAACCTTTTGCAGAGTTTCTTCGGTCATAGAGTTTGTTAGGACCATCATAGCACAGTTGTTGGCTTTATCGTATCTTTTCAGATCATCTGCGTACTTTTTCTGAGTTACCTCGTCCGCACCAAGAATCGGCTTTTCTGGCTTCTGCATCTTCCCCTCCACGATTTCCAACGCATCTGCGTAGTAGTTCAGAACGAATTTAATTCTGTACTTCCAAATCGGCCAGTCACTTTTCCCATGCAATGGCTTTATCTGGATCTTTCCTTGGTCCATTTTCCGATGATGCAAGTGTCCAAGCAGATTGGATTGTTCTATATAACTGACTACGTGTTAGGGTTAGCTAAGTCCAACTCGTCGATGCCGGTATTCTTCCTCTCTATATATATGCGCGCTATAAGCGTTCTGGGCCCATAACCTAATGGCATATAATTTGAAGAATAGAAAAAGAGGCCAGAAGAATAGACAATTCTAAGTAATTTATTTAAGACGAAAAACACAAGTACGTTACAAGTCTAGATTACATAAAAGATAAAAGATTAGAATCAGCTAGATGTTGCCATCCAGCAAAAATAAACTCAGTATTGCCAGTAAAGGAATATAAATATAATACATAAAATATAATCACAACTACAACAAAATGTACTTAGGAAACATACCAAGTTTTCTATAAAATTTATGAATGATTCTTTCCTGTATAATTCTGCCCATTGCTTTCAGTATGTGCCAGCAAGTTTGATTTAACTTAAAGGGGGCGAGGTGCCGTGGCAGATCTAGGGGTGGGCTATAGTCCAGGGCAGCAAAAAGTTTTGGAAAAATAACAAATGCACAACAAAAATAAATTAAAATCAACCAATTTAAAAACACTAATAACATGCTTGAATTTTGAATGGCATTGTATACAAGGAAATAGCACAGGAGGGGAGTGCAGAATTTAAGTACCCAACTCACCCGTAACTGAGAATACGCTTGTTTGAGAACCAAGTTTTTATTTTAAATACAGTTACTCTTATAGTCAACTATACAGTATTTTCTCAATATTTGTTGTTGAAATATTGTTACAAGTTGTTTTGCTGATTGTGTTTGTTTCAAATTTTATTCTAAGTTCTCATATATTTTATAATAAACAATGTTATATGTCGATCTGGATTTGGTTATACCAAACCACTGTTGAACAAAATTAGGGTAGTACCTACTAATGATTTTGTGCTATTGATATACCTATGGGGAGAAAGCGTAAAAGGGAGGTGATATCATTGCTGAAGGCAAGGAGTGGGGCGGCAAGTTGCTGGTAGTCCTAGGCGGCAGAGAAGTATAAATCTGCCACTGAAAAGGTGCTGTTGTGGTTCAGGAGGTTTCTCATGGTGTTAGTGGCTTGCAAGCTGTAAATGACATGTGTTCAATTCATGTGACTCTATACCCTGAGTGTATTTATATTTGTGTCAAACATTTCCTGTTTGTGAATGCACACCTAATTCTGTTTTCAGGTGAATCATTTTGATTTAACATAAGCGGACCAAGCCAATTTCTAAGAATTTATTTGCCCAAATTTTAATTGCATAACAGCTAGTGTATGCGTTTTGGAACGCGTGCTTTCATTTACCAATCTACATCTAAGCATCAACGTTTTTATTGTATTTGGTTGCTAACACATCTGAATTTCCTAACATCATTACATTGTTACACAATCGGTGGAGAAGGATTTGATGATCTATCATTTGAAGATATTGATGAATCAGTCGACAAAGCTCCCTAAGCGAAGATGAAATATTAGAGGCTGTAATTGGAGACTCCTAATCCACAGGATGTAGTGATAATGAATAAAATTATCTTGTTCTAAAAGCAGATTTAATAGAAGAATGTCTGGAACTGACCAGAAAATTGGGTAATAATTTTGTAAAACATGATCCTTTTGAGGAACGCGCTGGAAAATTTGAACGTGAAGTGAAGTTGTTGGCAGCCTCTTGCAGAGAATTATATAACGTGCTAACAACAACAACGATTAATAACTGAATTAGTTTGTAAAACTGTTGAAACATCCGCACGAGATGAGGCTCGTGCTCGTCCAAACAGAATTAGGTGTACATTAAGTTGACAAAAAAAGGAGAGTTTGATCTCATTTGTATTGTACTGATGTGCACACTTTATATTTTTAGGTTCCTCATCCATCAGATATCTAATTGGCCATCTGGGATAGTACTTTTATTTATGTTTTTGAAATTTCTATTATCAAAATGTGTTCTATGTGGTTTTGTTTTTATTTCTTGAGGCAGGTGTTATTGGAAATCAGACTTTTGAAAAATAAACAGTGAATGAGTTATGGCCAACATGTTAAGTGGTTTTTTAAATGACCCAATTAAATAATAAAGTTTTAAGATAAAAATATTTAAAACTGGGAAAAATCTCTCAATGGTCATTATTTAAGTTTTGCCATGCAAAAAGTTTCTTTAAGTCTTGTATAATAAATTATATTTACAGAAAAATAAATTTTGGTACCATTACTGAATTACTTGATATTTAAAGTTCTTTGTTTATTGAATTGAAAATAAAAGTTTTTATCTACCATTTGTTTCTTTGTTTTTCTTGTATGATGATAGCCTGTTGTGTTGCTCCAATACGACATTAATTAAAAAATACCTTGAATAATGAAGTACATATTCACTGTAACTGTAACACTCTTTTTGTTTACCTTTATGTGTTTGTGTACAAAACTATCTTGCAATGTCAGTGTCTTGCAAATCATTCTGAAAATATTAAACGTTGCTGACAATTTGTATTAAAACATTTATATCTACATCTTTAGTTATGATTTTAATAATTATTCAAGATTACCAATGCTGTCTATGGTACATGCAAGTATTGTTAAAATTTAGACTTGGTAACTTAGTAATTTTTCTGGATTGAACTGTTTTGTAATTTAAATTGAACTTTGGAACTGAACTAATTGTACTTATTTGTGGAACATAATATAGACCAGGTGACTGCATGCATAAAGAAGTCATTTAGAGTTTGGATGAAAATCCAAATTTTTTCCATATTGTGTTTGGAGAAAGCCTACTTGTGTGTAATGTCATCAGAGGTCCCTCAATGTTTTCTTAGGAACTTTTCTGTAAGAAGTCAGTCATAGTTTTTTATATCTTCCAGAGAACAGTGTTTCGAAAATCTTTTTTACATGTATTTGTTTTGAAGGCACATGATGCAACCCAAAGTAATTTTCTAGAAGTCTCCATCATAGATAATGCATTTTGATTAAATTGTTTGCTAAAATGTGCTGGATCTTCCTAAGTAAATGACAATTGAATCCAGTAAAAGCTTTAAAGGGAAAATGGTCTGAAAAAATAATGTCATTAATTGAGTACACAATGAAAGTAAAAATGTTTTATTAAAGTTATTCCAAAAAATATGATGTCCTTGTAAACATCCTGCATAACAACCAGGGCTGTAGTGGAGGGTATACACCGTATACTCTCTGATTTTTCTTAAAAACTACGTACACGCTTTGCGTTTCCTATGAAACATCACAAGTAACGCAGATAGCTACAGAAGCAAAAGAAAAGTTTCTATTTTAAGAAATCAGCTTGGTACATAATTTGGAGGAGGGAGGCGGTCAACCCCCTGGCTTATGGATTTCCTATATATAAACATGTGCATGTGTGTACATGTTTTTTTGCTCCCCGTGGAGAGTGTAAATAGTAAGTACATTGTTTCGCCTCCCCATGGAAAAAATTCTTCAGGCATACCCTGTTTTTTTTTACTACTACAGCACTGATAACATTTGAAGAAATTGCAAACCAATTTTTAGCTTGGTAAATGTCTTAAGTCATACAATTTTCTGTAGTTATACAATCTGATTATTGCAACATTAGCAATATTGGCTTTGGTCAGATTTACATTAAAAGCTAATCCAGTTTCTCTTCAGTCCTATTGAAGAAAAAATAAATTTTAATCTTAATCAGATGTATGTTCTTGATTAAAATAATGAAGAGGAAAAGCTTCAGTTGAAAATTTTACACTATTCTACATAAATATAATACTCTTTGGTAATATGTTACTTAAAATTGCATTAAACTATCATAATTTTCTAAACTAGGGGTGCACAACCTTTTTGGGACAAGGGCCACTCGCACCGTTGATTGAGACATGGGGGGACCGCAGATGAAGTTACAGCACTGACACAATGAAAGTGCTACTACCCAATTATGTTCAGCTGTTATTACACTTAATATGTATAGTAAAAAATAAGCATTTATTTTTTTAAGATTAAACTTGCAAATGTTTTCTCAAAAAATCTAGGAGCTCGTTACAGAGCTAAATGAATGATATTGTGAATAGTTTAAAAAAAGAAGTTAACAAACATTTGCAATGATCAATCATTTAGAATTACTTTTAAGAATGTGTCTCAAGAACATTTTATGTAATTCAGCAAATTATTTTAGGTTATTGATTTAATAACAGTAATAGTACAATGAGCAATAAAGATGAGTATCGGAAATTTTAATGATATCAGTAAAGTTAGAAATAAAAATTACAGCATCAAATATATTTAATATTTAAATTTCTAAACTATAAACAATAATTGTTACAGCTTGCTAATGGGATGGCTGATACTGAGTTTTACTAACTAATTTAGGTATTTTAGGTTCAATACGGCTAGTAGAAACTAAGACTGATTCTAAATGTTTGTCAGTCAATTTGCTTCTTAACTTAATCCCCTTGGAAGTTTAGTCAAAATTAGTTTGTGGGCCGCAACTTGATGATTCGCTGGCCGCAGGTTGTGCACCTCTATTCTAAACTCCGAGTCAGCTAGACTTGTTTAAAGTAGACTTCTGTGTAACTTACATAAACTGTGCTCGTGCTATCGCCATAGATGTAATGTAACTCACTCATAACATCTGTCCTAATCAGAACATAAAAATTTTAGATTACAAAATAATTTTGAATAGCCTTGAAAAATAAATTAAACCTGCATCATGCTTCTAAGTTAATTAAAACCCATTTAAAGTACTTGGGATACATATCTGGACAATGTTTCACTTACCATCTGTTTTCTGAGAAAATAGCACAATTTTAAGATGGAGTAACTTTTATTAAAATCAAAGCTTAATAACTCGAACAGAATGTGACAGTTTTCCTCATTCTTTTTCCATTCACTACTAGTTGAGGTCATTGATATAATAGGTGCCACAGTAGCCCGGTTGGAAGAGCAACCAGAGGATTACGAGTTCGCATCCAGCCAGAGACAGTTGTGTGGAAAGGGGTCTGGTGCAGATTTGTCAACATCCAAACTAAATGACAAGTAAATCACAACAGGTGGTAAACGCTTCAGATAAAATTGATGCTAATTTTGATTAATTCAAGGGTATTCTTTCCCCCCTTTATTCCTGGAAAGATAATTTTATACACCAAGTTTGATTTAAAGCTCATAGGTTTTATAAAATAATATAACTATAGTTGCATTAAACAGAACATTTTCCTGAGTTCAGGTACTTGAACAAACTCCTTTATCTGCAGACTAGGCAACCTAAAATAAACCAGATTCCATTTCCACATCACCCATGAGGTAGGAATCATGATGCGTTTTTTTTAAAGAGGTATTGCCAGGAGCCTTAATCCTCTCTGTACCTGAAAAAAAAGTTGAAATTTGAGCTAACTTTTCCTTTCTCTAGAGCAGTGTTTCCCAAAGTGTGGTACACGTACCCCCAGGGGTACGGGAAGAGTTTGGCATGGGTACGCGTTGCACCGGAGTTTGGTGGGGATATGCACTGCACTGTGCTTAGCTGCACCTAATTCTATGTTCTCATGAGTCAAGTCAAGACAGAGTCTTGTGAGTCGTGAGATGGTCTCGAGTGACACGGTAGAAATTTACCACACTTCGTTACAGAAACAACTTACTTCGTTAACCCTCCGTTGGGCGGGCGCAACCGTTCATCACTCCTCTCATAGAAGGGGTAGAAATCTGCTTATTCTAGTAGTCTCTTATCTTTACCGGATGTTTGGACCCAACCTTTTAATTTTATTCACGTGCTTCGTGGACAGCTGTCAGCGTCATTCTGATCTCTCAGGAACATTGCGGCCGAATGCGTTACACATATAAAGGTATTTTACAAGGCAAAGAAATTTTATTATTTCACGTTCAAGATAAAGAGAACGCTGCCATTGCAAAACTAAAGTTATGGCAAAAGAGAGTAATGGAAACGTAGACTTGTTTCCCTCTCTTCATGAGTTTATAACAAGCTCGGCTACTAAAATTGATGCTGATACTCTGAAATGCATAACACAACATTTGGAGAGTTTGCAAGTGGGCTTGAAAAACTATTTCCCTGATTTAACCAAAAATATTGAATGGATAAGATATCCGTTTAACATTTACACAACATCCATGCCAGAAGATTTGTCGCATGAGGAAGAAGAACAATTGTTGGAATTGGCTACAGACGGATTCTTGAAAAATAAACATAAGGAGAGTACTTTAACATCATTCTGGTTACAAATGCAACTTGTGTATCCGGTTTTAACAGAAAAATTTCTAAAATACATCTTGCCTTTTCTAACTTTATATTTATGTGAAGTTGCTTTTTCAGCATTTGTAGACATTAAGTCGAAAAAAAAAAGGAACAGACTATTGGACGAAGAACCACATCTCAGATTAAAATTAACAACCAGGGAACCAAATTATGAGGATCTGTTATCTCAGCACAAACAATTTCATCCTTCTCATTGATCCAAATAAACGTTATTTATAATATAAATTTTATTTATATTTTATTATGAATCGTTTTATTTCTCTTATTATTTTGTGTATGTCCCCCCCAAAAAACCTTTTTGATTGTTATTAAAATACATCCGCTTTTTAAAAGGGGGTTCTCAGCGTTACGAAAATTATAGAAGGGGTACGCATATGTCAAAAGTTTGGGAAACACTGCTCTAGAGCAATAATTTTATCAAACATCCTGTCACTGACAAATTTCATTAGCAAATGGATTGTTCTATCCAGACGTTTTACTTTTTTACCCCCAAATATATATATTTTATCATTCTGTGCATACATTCCATGTTCGTGTTGACACCAGCCCATTTGCAATACACAAAGCGCACTCTTGTTTTTCAAAACCACAAATGTATCTTTATCAGTCTGATTGTAAGCATCTGAGCATTTTATAAATAATGGCCTACCAGGGGGGCAACAAAATTCAAGAAAAAACGTTCCCTGATAGTCTCACAAAAATTTCCCTGATTTAACAATTCCCTTAAGAAATGTTGCGATCCGTGATTGGTATCGCGATATAAAGTATCCACACAACACTAATTTTAAATATTTAAGGTCAGAGGGGGTAAAAGGATCATTCTCCACAAATATTTTGTATTTTTTCTATACAGATATTTTAATTGTTATTGTAAGGGTTGGAACCCTTAATGGAACTCTTATAATTGTAATTGAAAAAAATGGAAAAAAAATGCAAAATATTTTGATTATGAACTTTTTTACACCTCACCCTACATTATCATACTATTCATCAAAACCAACTGCAAATATACATAAAAAATCTACAAAAATGTAATTGCAAACAAATATAACTAATTTAATACACAAAAACATCATTAGTTACACAAATTTCAAATTGTATGCCACCAATTGTATCGCTAGCCTCACGGCGACCAAGACGCTGCGGCCGCGAAAAAAACGGCGAAGGCAGTAATCGCGGTGTTTAAAAATTACGACGCTATGGTTCTTTATTCGAATTACAATTTCGGCGAATACGATTTATTCGATTCTCAAAAGCACTCGTAATAGTGCATATCTAAATAAACGATAATGGTAGCCGTTTAAATTGTCAAAATTTCCCTGATTTTTTGCAAAATGTGGAAATTTTCCCTGAGATTTCCCTGATTTTTCCAGAATTAAAAAGTTGCCTGAGAATTCCCTGATTTCCCGGTTTTCCAGGTTCTGTTACCACCCTGCCTACTCTAATGAATCTGAAACTAATTCATTCAATTTCCTTCTCCAAACTTCTATCCACATGCCAAGAGCAAATCAGACGTTTTAAAGGTTTACCAAAAGCTGATGCCCAAGCATTTATAAATGCTTTAGCATCATCACTCATACAAAGGTTTATGGAAAAAATACAAATGGATAGTATTTTAATGCACTGAAAGCAATACTATCTTGACGATTGCTGAAAATGAAAGCACAGGGAAAACCTTCCTTATATCGTCCAGAAGCAGCACTGTGACTAAATCAAAGTTATATGCATTTACACCATGTGTATGATCAATGCATATAACATCAATGCCATACAAATTAAGCATACCTTTCTGGGAATCATTCACAATAACTAGAAGAAAATCTTCATTTTTTCAACCGGGACAGTCGGCAAGAAGTGCATTTTGTGGCTTATAGAAAACCACAACAGAGTTTTCATCTTGCTGCATGTGACTTACCCATGGTAACACTAACAGCCTCATTCCTGTCTAATACTCCATTCAAGTTTT
Organism: Metellina segmentata; assembly: GCA_947359465.1. Lineage (NCBI taxonomy): Eukaryota > Metazoa > Arthropoda > Arachnida > Araneae > Tetragnathidae > Metellina > Metellina segmentata. Next base: position 14,606,969 of record OX375879.1, on the reverse strand, counting down.
AATTATATTTAGTTAGAATGTTTATTAATAACATCTCGCATAGTTGAGAGATGAATAGGTTCTAATTGATCACCTATTGAATCACGTATTTCATCCAGAATTATCGCGATGGGTATACCATTCGTTCAGCAACATTCATTCGACCCAAGTCAATATCATGACCAACATGGGTTTTGACGTATGTAACAAAGAAACCACTGCTATTCTGTTAATTTCATCATAACAGGGCAGACTGAATTAATTGTATTCGAACTAAGCAATTTAATGGTTTTCTTTCTTTTACTTTTACTAGCAAATTCCCCACTGTGATGGCAATGAAAATAGGTTTTACAGATACCATTTATGCCTTTAAACTCCATTCCACTTTACAAATATGGAAGATGTTTCTTTTTCGGTTTCATTTTTCCAAGCCATGAATTCTTTTGACTGGAATTTTAACTCTTCACTTTGCAGAGTTAAATCATGCAGACACCATGTGTTCTTCCAAAGATTTTCTGGAGATTACAGTTATTGGACACAAGGTACATTTTAAATCTGATGTGTCAACATAAATGATTAATTCCTTCCTACATTTATGATTAATTCCTACCATGCTGCTTTATGAGTGAACCAATAAAAACAAAATAAATTAATCAAAACTCCTTAAATTTGTCCAAGATAAAATCACAAGAAAACTTAACAATTCTATGAAACATCAATTTACTAATAAACCAAAACAACTATCCAATCGTTAATTAATCCAAACGAAATGCATTGAAGTGAAATGTGTGTGAATTGTTAGAAAACTTTTATTAGAAGAGTAAATATAAAACAAATTAGCGAAATAAAAAAATGGTGGATCAGAGGGAATCCTAATTTTATACGTTAATGAATAGAAAATGACAATACAAACTCAAACCTACAAATAAAAAATTGATACTTAAATTTCGGTTAGTAATTAATCCGATGAGAACACAGAAACATTATGCATCAAAATCAGCGATGAAAATAAAAACAATGAGATGAAAGATAATCCTAATTTTGTCAAACGCTTATTAACTAAACTAAAAACAAACAGATTGTTACAGTATACAATTAATTCAATGAATTGCTAAAACACTCTAATTAGAAGAATAAATATAAAACAAATTAGCGAAATAAAAAAATGGCAGATTAGAGGGAATCCTAATTTTATAAAACGTTAATGAACAGAAATGACAATATGAAATCAATACTAAATATGACAAACAAAAAGTACTTGAATTTCGCTTAGTAATTAATCCGAGGGGAACATAAATACTACGCTTTAAAATCAGTGATGAAAAAAAAAATGGCGGATCAACAAAAATCGTAATTTTATTAAACGCTAATTAACTTATTTAAAGAGAAACACAGTTTATGACAATATAAAATTATGCAAAATCATGAACTAAATATGACAAAGAAAATACGATACTTTTGAATTTCAGCTAGAAATCTGAGCTAATTCCGAAGAACATGAGACAAAAAATCATGGCGGGAACGGCAGCTAGAATCAAGACAGACCAAATCCTTATGTTAAATGAAACACGCGGAGATTTTCCCCATTTGTACGAATATCCCTCCCTAAAGTATTTTTCCCCTTACCGCTGAAAAGTACGAAACGTATAGGCCCTCTATCGGCGATTTTTGTAAGTTTTAACATTAGGATTCGGTCGGTCTCCATCCGCTTTAGTTTAGGAGGTTAACAGTAATTCCAGCTTGTCGTAAAGATGGGCGATCCGCTGAGGACGGAGTGAGCGAGCGTTGATTCGTTAAAAAAGAGCTGAAGCTCTTTTTTAACCAATCAGGGCTCAAGAACGGTAACTCTTTTTTAACGAATCAGCGCTTCCGCATGCGATCACCAGCTCAGTGATTCTTTTGGGAGTTAACTCTTTTCGAGTTCTGGCTCTTTAGAAGACTAGCGCCTCAGCGTACAGCGTAAGTGTCCGACAAGTTGACTCTGGCTCCTCGTATATATGTTGTATGGTTGTTAGTAGTATTTCTCACCAACTTATACTAAGGGTACTTATACTTTTAAAGAGCCGTTTTCCATGCAGCAACGATGGCCTAATGGCTAAAGTCGCCTAACTTCAGATTGGCGTCGGCAACGGAGGATGACTTTGCGAGTTCGAATCCAGCTGGCGGAAGAAATTTTTAGATCCTCCAATTAAAAAAAAAAATCCAATTTAATTCCTTTTGAATCTAAATTCTTTTCCTAATTTTTAATACCCATTTTATATTTTTCCAAGCTTCCGTTGATTTTATATAAAGAATCTAAGAACCACTCCTGAACTGACTACCAGCTGATAATTTTCCGCCCCTCTGCCGTCCCCTTTGCTTTAGGATGATGGTGTCGTATCCACCCCTGGCTTAGGACCATTCTGATGTAACAAAAAGCATACATAAAACACTAACTTATATAATTATTAACTTATATAATAAAAGGATACAATTTTCGGCTCCCACCAAAACCCACCCATAGCCATGGGAAAAGAAGAAAGCAGAAAAGTTAATCCTTTATTTATGTTTTAAATTATGACTAATAAAGTAGTTTTCACTTAAAATACATAATTGATACCATTGTTCTAAGTAAAAACCAGGAAAGATGGGACTTGGTGTTGAAAAACACATTTTTTTAATACCATAATATAAATTCAGGCACTAAAATTGGGTTACCATACCAGAATTACTATTTTAAATATGCATAAATAAATGCCATATTAATATATATATATATATATATATATATATATATATATATATATATATATATATATATATATATATATATATATATATATATATATATATATATATATATATTTTTTTTTTTTTTTTTTTTTTTTTTTTTGCGGTATAAAAAACGACCGCTCTCCACAGTAAAAATAAAGCAAAATATTAAAACTTTTCGAAAACCGTTCCTAGCAGTCAAAGAGATCTGCGCCAAAACGTAGATAAATAGCCAAATGAAACACCTTTACGTCTCAGAGGTCACATGATCATACCAGCCAATCAGAGTCAACTTGTCGGACACTTACGCTGTACGCTGAGGCGCCTGTCTTTAGAAGAATCATTTCCTCATTCGATCTTTTGCGCTCACTGATTATTTTGGGAGTTAACTCTTTTCGAGAGCTGGCTCTTTTCGATAACTATCGCTCTCGAAGAGTCAATTCCGCATACGCTCTTTTGCGCTCCCCAGCTTTTTGTTACTTTTTTGAAGTTTAAAAATTTTAAATATCTATGTATTATCAAATCATAAATGTTATTTTTTTTTAAATTCCATTTTAGGTTGAAATTGCGTTTTAACGGCTTAAGTCATACCACGCCTTTTAGCACTAATTAAAACTAGTCTTAAGATTGTTATTGAAACATATTCTAACAATTATTATATTATTTACTTAACATTAATTTTAATAATAATAATAATAAAACCTCGTAATCTCGGGTGTGATATCATTATAAAGCTACACAAAATTAAATTAAACGTAACTTGTTTTTATTGCTTTGCCTTCACAAAGCAAGTCATTTTGAAAAAGTTTTATTAAAAGACAGGGAAGGGATTTGGATTTCGAAAATCTTTGGGACAACGAATATTCGAGGGTATATTATACCTATATCTTAAAATAAATAGTTAAAAATCTTAAGCATTTAAATAAATTATTAATATTTTTATTATTTGATTTCAAAATATCATTTAAATTATCAGAAAGTCTCATTTGGTCCCTAAGTGGTTTTAGCCCAGGATATTCTAGAAGGAGGTGTTTTACGGAAAAAGGGTATCGTTAAACTTTAAAACTCACAACGCGGGCAGAATTATAGGTTCCCCAAACAAAAATTTCCCATAAATATTTTGACTTTTTCCAGAGCTTTTGAATTTCTTCTAAATTTTGTTCCCTTGCTATTGACGGCGGGCCGGGATCAATCCCCTAAGGGAAAGATCCGAGAATAATACCTCGTAATTTTGAACCATGGTCAGATGACGAGACAACACATGAGCTGGAACCCTCTCTCCAAACTTCCACACCAACCCAACGTGAGGACTTTCGGCCACGACAGATTTAAGGTGCACCAGCCGCCTCTACACCAAATGATCACCAATCTTTGACTCTAATTGCGATGTCAAATTTTTATCGATGGCTTCGATTCTAGAAGTCACCGTTTTTCGAGATAAGCTTACAGTCTCAAAATTATTTTTCTTGTCTGGACATAAAACATCACAAACTTGGAGCATGCATTGCTTAACGAACTCCTCATCACCGAGAGCTTTATTATTTTTAGCAATATTGTATGCTACAGTGTAACTTGCCCTTTGAAAAAAAGGAAGAAAAAAATAATATGTAAACAAAGTAGAAAAGGAGATGGATGCAGCCCCAAACACGTGTTTGGGGCTGCAAAATCCCGACGATTCTATGGCACTTGCAACAACGAGATTTGGCACACAGGTAGTCCGAATTATTTGCAATTTTTGGGTCACAGCGAATTTTAAAATTCAATCTAGAAGATTTTAAAATGAATTTCATAATTTTACTCTCCATCGATTTTTCAAACGCGGAGAACGTTTTCTACTCATGCGACCTTGCAGTTAGGGTTAGGAATCATGCCAAGTTTTTTTCATACGCAGAACACGTGGAAAATTATTGTTTACGTTTCCGCTTTCATTTTGCGCGATTGATTTCCCAGCGAGACGGTAAATCTTTTAACTGAGGTCAAAAATCTTTTTTCTATCTCCTAGACCAGGGATGGGCAAACTACGGCCCACGGGCCAACTCCAGCCCGCAAGAAGGTTTTATCCGGCCCGCGGATATAATTTTAATTTGCTGGTCCGACGGAAATTACATTATTATACATCTGAAAGTAGCGGTGAGTCATGAAAAAGAGCTAGCTCTTTTTAGTGAGCGAGCAGTTCCGATCCGATCCCTGAAAAGAATCATTTTTCCCATCACTAGCTTGCCGAGAAAATCATACAAGAGTCTACAGCCAGGGTAATCCATCGAGCCGAGTCTCATCTGATTGATTGAAAAATCATGCTTTCATGGGCCTCAGTTTCAAAGTTCACTGCGTTCGAGAGTACACGGCTAGCTGAAATGTAAACAACGAAAGTTTCTTTTGGGTGCGAAATGCAGCGCCTAGGGGCACACTAGGTTGCTATAGAATTTCGGAGGTTGCTATACATTTCATCGTCTTGGCTCAAAAACTTTTTTGGCATGGGAGCCAACTCAGTTTAAGCCAATTTTGGAATGCGTTTTAGTTTTTATTAGTGGAAAATCACGCCTATCGCTTACGTTACGAATACGAAGGCTCGGTGCCTGTCTGTGGATTTGATTACGCTCTTTGATATCGCGAAGCTTGCCTGGAATCGTTTATCCTTTTTTTCTTACATAATATATTTTGTTATTTTAAAAGTTATTTTGTTTGTGATAATCATTTTTGTATTTCTTGTGTATGTCAGTTCTCAAATATTTTTTACTGTTTGCTTTTCGCTCGTTGTGTTTCCATTGTTCGCTTTCGTGATTTTTACTCTTTGTTGAATTATTTTAGGAGTTCATTTTGCATTTTAAAAATTGAGTGATTGCATTTGTGCTGCAGTCTTTTTTGATTGTTTTCTTTGACTAGTTTCTCTGCCCTTCTCTTAATTGCTCTTCCTGTCTGTAAATTGTCCAAAAATTGTAGTGCAACTATGAAGGTTTTAATTATTGGTGTGGATTCGATGGTCAAATACGTAGATCAGTATTTACCATCACAATTACATGGTAATGCAATACATGTTTAGCTTTTCCAGGAATCACCATTGAACGTGTAACGAATAAGGTTTCATCTTTAAAGATGACTAGATTCTGGTTCATGTAGGTACCAATAACACCTATGATTTCCTTTAGAAATGCTTCTCAAAATTTGAGGACCTGTTGCAAAACATAATAAACTGTAACCAAGAGACGTGCATTGTGATTTCAGCCATATTGTCTCGCGATAACTATCTCTCCCTTGAAAAACAAGCAGAGACCTTTACTGCCAGAAGAAGCAAAATAATTCTTTTTGTAGATCCCAGTCACTTGGAAAGCTAGTATGGCAAGGGAGGGCCTTCATTTTTAACAGGAAAGGAAACTTTCATCTAGCATTTAACTCTTTGTTGCAGTGCTAAAAGAAGCTGGCAAGCTTGATGTCGAAAAGCAACAGGTTTTCCATGACTTACCTGCTGCTCAGTTTCCATCTCTCAATTCTTCATCTGAGAGTTTAATTCAACCTGTTGATCTACCTGAGCCCAAGGCTGTTGAACTGAATTCTACAATTGTTACAAAAGGTTCTGTTCAATGCAGGTATTAATCTCCATAATGTTGTACATAAAATATTATTAAATGTGTAACGTTGTTTCCATATTCATTCTCTAGATGAGGCTTGGATCATAAGTTCACTTTTTTTTCACTAAACTTCCAAGTGCTCAATATAATAATATAGCCTTCCAACTTTCAGTAGTAAGAACCCTGAAGGTAGGATCACTGTTTTGTCAAAGCATTCCAGGATTGAGGAATTTCTAATTTTCCCGACAGTGTTATTGATGGATTTTTATGATTCTTTGTGGTACGAATTCTTCAGCTGCCACGAGCTTAGAAATAGATTATATCTATAAAGACTGATGAAATATTATCTCAATTGGCTTGAGAACAATTTGCCCATAGTGAGTATTTATTTATAACCTTTGAATGAAAATAATATGGGTTCTATTGGTTGAAAAAATTTGATTTCTATGAACCCCACAGTACAATTTCTGCTCAAAATTACAAAAATTCCATTCAATTACAGAAAAATCAGATCTGTAAAGCTTTAAATCTTCTGGAAGATTGATTAATTTCATGCCATACTCACTTTAACCAGACAGATAGAACTAAACTCTGTAGCTACTGATTACCCATCTAGCAATAAATTAGTTTCATTAAATGTTGAGAAGACAAGACAGCTTCTGGTTGTAAAAATTTACTTCAATAATTTACATTGTCAAGATCATAAGATGTAATAAAACTTCAAGACTTAATTGAATTTAAAAAAATGTTGTCAATAAATATTTCAAATAAGTATGGATACAGTAGCCTTGCATATTCTTAAGTCTAGCTACTGCTAAGAATTTAAGTGGAAAATTCGATATGTAGCGATTTTAAGCTATGAAAATCCTTTGCATTGTGATGATTATAAGATTTAATGAGGTCAAGATTGGTGGATTAAATTGTCAAGAAATATTTTACAGAAGTAGCAAATGAATACGAATGATTTTAAAGTAACCTCAAACATTCATAAGACTAGTTACTGCTATGATTTTAAGTGAGAAATTTGAGATGTAGACATTCAAGATTCATGTAGGTGAAAAGCATAGCAACTACTTGAGGGTAATTATAAAAATAAAAATAAATCAGTGTATAGAAAGAAACAATTCTTGTTTTTAGGATTCTGTTGGAAAAGTTTGTATCATTGTATTTTTATGTAAGAGGAAACATAATTAATGTTTCTCTTTCAGGATAAGGGTAAACAGAATGGAGTTGCATCCTAAAAAAGAAAAATTCTGAGCTTTGTATCATTGTATTTATGAATAATAAATTTCCTTTAGTTAAGAGATGGCTTGTAAAAGATTATACAAATTCAGAAACAATTCACCTGAGCCTGTAAAGAATTTCCTTGCACCATGATTATAATTTCACATTGTTAACTTTTTCATCAAAACAACTGTTATGTTTCTTGATAACTAAATGATGTTTGTTTTTGGTGATCATTTCATATATCATCAATAATGAATTTCTTTTGGTTCAGGTAATCATAATGGAAGTGCAACATTAATGAACATCTGATCATTTAACCCATTACATACTACTCGGCAGAATATTATTTACTTATTTGGTTTAGGGACCAGACAGCTTACTGATTATTATTAGTAGGTTTTATATTTTGCAAGTAGCACCTTTCAGAAATACAAAGGCAATAATGGTTTATCACACAATAGTGCGAAGCTTCAAATTGAATAAGTTATTTTAGAAAGTAAACTTAGTGCAGCTTTTAGCAATAGCTCCTTAAATCTACAACTGTTAAGCACAGTTGTCAAATAAAGAGTGTACCAAATTTGTTGTGAATTGGTCGAATTGTGACATATATATATATATATATATATATATATATATATATATATGTAGAATCGGAAATCGCTTCTCGCGAGGAATCATGTCCATGACCTCAATACACAGCAATATGAGTGCTTGCACGTGTGAGGCTCCAGAAGCTAACGCAAACGAGCGATTTTACGAAACCTATAAATGTGTGTTATCCCTGAATACGGGACGATTCTTATTCTGGAAGCTGAGTGCTTCAGTCGAGCAGATTCGCTCGTTATTGTCCGCGGGTGGCGTTCCCGTGATGACATTGTAATCCAGATATTATGTTTGATATATTTCATTGTATATAATTCACAATCATTTAGAAGTAAAAATTGATCAAAGTTTAATCGTGTTGTTCCGACTATTTTATCATACCCCACCGAGCCAAAACTACGAATGGGGTGTCCGCCCGGGATGTGGCCTCGAGAGAGAAAATTTTCTGAGGAATAAGTGCGTTACTGGAGATTCGCTTGGAGAAAATTTACCGTGAAGCAAAGTACGTTTCCGGAGTTTCGCTTGGAGAAAATTTACAGTGGAGCAAAGCACGTTTTCGGACTGTTGCTTGGAGCCTGTGCTGACGTTTGTCGTTTTGCTGGCATCGCTGAAGAAAGAATTCTTTGTCCAGTGTACGGGGTGGTTCATCATTCAAGCGGGTATATTCTCCGTTCAAGTTTGTGCGCGTGTGTTCGCTCAAGTTTTTGCGCGTTTCGTCGTGTTCAAGTGTGCTTTGGCGTACGTATTTTAGAAAAAGTATTCAGTGTTTTATGAATGGGGAGATTGATTTTTTCCCCAGTGATTATTCGTAGCTCTGTTGTGTTGATTTGTGATTGTGGTTAAGGTTTGTTTTTTAAAGACTCAGAAATCTAGTTCAAAGAATTCAATGAAAGATGTATTAAATAATAATTCCAGATGAGTGGAAAAAATATATTAGGAGTCTTTTTAAAAGAGTAAGTGCCTTCTTAATTTTCTTACATGTGTAAAAATTAGTACAAGAACCATGGCCTTTTTGGCAAGATCTCGCAAATGTGATCTAATTGTACTTGTGGAGGAATTAAATTTAGCTCTCCCAGTAAATGCGAAAGTAGTCCAGCTAACCGATTTAATAGTAAAGGATACTAATTATAATGAGGAACTGGTTAAGGGTCTGCTCGCGAGAATTACCAGTGAACGAGAAGAACGTGAGGAATCGACTGAAAGGAAATTAGAGGAAAAAGAGAAAAGGGATTTTGAAATTAAGAAAATAGAGCTTGAATTAGCTTTGGCCAAAAGCAAAGATTCACCGATAATAACAAACACTACTAAAGATCCAAATTTACTAAAATTAATGAACAGATATGAAATGCAAAATGATATTAGTGTTTACTTAGGTCTTTTCGAGAGACAAATTAAGCGAATGTCAATCGCTAAAGAGAATTGGGTAACGTTTTTATTAGGGTTATTGCCTCTGGAAATTGTTAATGTCGTATCTCGAGAACCGGAGATTCACTCCAACGACTATGATTATATCAAAAAAGTATTGTTGAATCGTTTCCGTTTAACTCCCGAACAGTTTCGTCAAAAAATTTTCGGCCATCAGAAAGAAAATTCGGTTTCTTGGCGCGACTTCGCGTTTGAGATAAATAGTTTTTTGGAAGAGTGGATCACCGGGTTAGAAATCTTAACTTTCGATAACTTAAAAGAGATTCTTGTAGTTGACCAAATTCGACGAAAACTTCCAACTGATATCAGAGAACACTTTGTAGATGACTTGCCCAAACTAGTAAAAATAGACGATTTAATAAACAAGTTAGATGACTATGAGTCTGCGCGAAACAACCTAAAGAGTGCGTTTAGTCCTAAATATTCTAGTCCCGATACAAGAAAGTCTTTTGCCCAAGGCAATGAGAGTAGCAGATATAACAGCCGTAATAATAATAATAGAGTCCCAAATAATTTTTCACAGAATCGAACACAAGAGAGGAAAAATTTCTATAACGCGTTGAAACCTCAAGATCAAATACAGGGTAACTACAAAAATTTGAAGTGTTATACATGTGGTGAATTTTCACATAAATCTGTGCATTGTCCCCGTAAGAAAGACGGTCCCGTGTGTTTTCGGTGTGCCGCCCCAGGTCACAAATCTGACGTTTGCCCAATGAAAGATGCTAAAACAGCTTGTAGTAATAGCTCCAGTTCTAATAAAATAATGAAAAGTATAAAAATTAAGGGTGAAACTGCGGATGCATTGATTGATTCCGGAAGTGAAGTGTGCATGGCCAGTTATAATTTTTATGTTGCCCTAGGATGTCCAGAACTGTCAAAAAAATTCTATAACGTTGTCTGGCATTAGTGGGAGTACAGTTTCCCCACTAGGCTTTTTCAATGCTAATATTATGGTTGATGATTTTGTGGTAAAAATGGACTTTTATGTGTTGAAAGATTTAAACAATGCTATAATTCTAGGCCATAATTTTTTGAATAAGTTAAATTTTGTGATAAATGAACATGGTTTTTCAGTTACGGGAATTAGACAAAATTGTGTTAGTGAAAATAATATTGTTGTTAATTATGTGTATGTTAATCAGGTTAGTCAACAAACCGCAACGAAAAACAATTTCTCACCTATTGCAATGAGTAATGTGATCGCCCCCATAGAGGAAAAATACGATAGTCACAACAAAGTGAGACTCTCTATCTCAGATAGTCTAAACATTTCACCGGCTGCAGACAGTTATTGTAAAAATACCCGAGACTGTAAAATAAAAGCAACTGTCGAGAATGGAGGAAAATTGGTATACTTAGCAGAGATGGGTAATTGCGTCACTTTAAATGAGCTTGATGTTAGTCATGTGTTGGACAATAACAATAGAAAAACGTATAATAAACAACGAAAGAAAGCCAACACCTATAAACCAGGAGACTTGGTTGCTATACAAAAAACTCAATTCGGAACTGGAATGAAATTACGTCCTAAATTTCTTGGCCCTTATCAGGTGACCAAAGTAAAGAACAACGATAGGTACGATGTTCAAAAAGTTGGGTGCCATGAAGGCCCAACCCAAACTTCAAGTGCAGCTGACTTTATGAAACTGTGGACTGTCACATAAATTTCATTTATTAAATTTAATTGAATATTTTCATTTGATATCATTTTAATATTTTAAAAAAGTATTGTGTTTCATTTAGAAGCATTGTGTTTAAAAAGTATTGTGTTTCATTTAGTAACATTGTGTTTAAAAAGTATTGTTTCATCAATTTATGTTTATAGTATAGTAGAAAATATTTGTTTTTGTGTATTTTAGTATTTTTCATGTAATTGAGGTCTGCTGGTTCTTGATGTGGTCATGAGGCTTGATGAAGTCTGTGAGGACACAGGACTAGCAGGAGGGCCGAGTGTAGAATCGGAAATCGCTTCTCGCGAGGAATCATGTCCATGACCTCAATACACAGCAATATGAGTGCTTGCACGTGTGAGGCTCCAGAAGCTAACGCAAACGAGCGATTTTACGAAACCTATAAATGTGTGTTATCCCTGAATACGGGACGATTCTTATGCTGGAAGCTGAGTGCTTCAGTCGAGCAGATTCGCTCGTTATTGTCCGCGGGTGGCGTTCCCGTGATGACATTGTAATCCAGAAATTATGTTTGATATATTTCATTGTATATAATTCACAATCATTTAGAAGTAAAAATTGATCAAAGTTTAATCGTGTTGTTCCGACTATTTTATCATACCCCACCGAGCCAATACTACATATATATATATATATATATATATATATATATATATATATATATATATATATATATATATATATATATATATATATATATATATATTATTCCAATTTGGATCACAGAATTGTTTTTTACCCCTCTCCAAACCTAAGGAAAATAGAATAGGGGTTAATATATAAAAGCAAATGTTTATTACAGGATGAGTGTACCTACCATATGGTTGGTCTAAATTCTTCAGTGATCGTAAAAATAATCTAAAAATGTTATTCCCATGAGGATTTCGAATTGTTTTTAAATCCCACTTCAGACCTAGGTCAAATAGAACTGGGGTTAATATGTTGCCTACGTTACACCCAGACTTCTGAAGTATGTGTTTTATAAATTTGAAGTGTACTGGTCAAACGGTGTAGATCTGTATAGAGGACAGACAGACGTCAACTCTGCTATATATACATATATCCCCTTGATGCATTATGTGACATATTTATCTTGAAACATATTTTGTTTCTTATCTGAAATGTTTATAATTAAATGGTAGTATATCGCAGAAATAAAATAAAAAAAGCTATACACTTTGATTTGGGAAATTCAGATTTAAAAAATTTAGTCACCTGCTAGCAGCATAGTGTTTTAGCATAAGAATCAGTTTTTGGTTTAGTCACTTCTTATAAGTACTTTGTATAAGTTTTTAGTACAAGACTGGTAAATTTTATTAGTTTTAGGGTGGTGGAACGTCTTATTATCTTCAAATTGTAAAAGCTCGGTATAGGCCTGTTCTAGGCACATTAAGACTATAAAATTTCTCACTTTTGGTAGTGCAAAATCTAGTAGTTGCTCTAGAAAAGACATACAAGTACTCATCACCCCTTAAAAAAATTAATTTAGTTATATACAAATTACATTTATATACATCTTTACCCAGTTTCATTGTTTGCAAAAGCTATTTTATTTAGTATAATTTTCAAAGGGTTAAGTATCCATTTATAATAAAATTTGTGAGAAAGAACCAAATTCTTTATCACATTTCTGGCCCATTGGTCATCTGCTTCACCAAGTCATTCGAACTCCACCAACTACCGCACTTCATTAAGTTTTCAGTACGTATTGAAATATTAAACTAATCAGTTGTGCGTAGTTTAAAGCGTTATGTCATGTGGTTTTGATAGAAACGAAAACCATACCTTTGAATTTTTCATTTCCGATCTTTTTCTTAGAATTTACGTCACATAATTTTATTAATTGCCTTTTTTCGTGTTTCGTAAGATTTTAATCGTACTTCAGATTAAACAGTTTGAAAAGTTTTCATTTCAAAAAGTAAAGCAGAATAGCAATAATAATAGTTTCGAAAATGGTTCTAAGTTTTCAATTCAACTTCTTTTTCCCGAAGAGAAAGATTTTCCTGTAGACGATTCCAGTGGGCAGAGTGCAGCTTACAAAATATAAAGGAATCGCAGGAAAGGAATGCCGTTTGGCGTTTACTTTATCTTTCGCCACAGGCATACGCATACAGTAACTTGAAGAGATGGGATCTTTATCTCTCCTAAGATCCAGACCCCTCACATAGTGGGGGTCTCTAGTCATTCCACCTCATTACAGGACACCGAATATTGGAACTTCTGTGCGAGAGAGAAGGATGAGGCATGAGCTATGGCCTACGGGGATGGATGTCCGCAGCTGTCTTGACAAAAGGCCGGACCGCAGTCTCCCATAAGTAGACACTTTTCTGAGAAATCTTCTGTACCCCCATTGTGAAGATTCCAACGGTAAATCCGGTCTACTGAGGGGCAGAACATGAAAAGACAGGACAAACTCTGAATCAATTTTGGAGTGGAAAAGGAATGTACAAACATCAATTTATTTAGAGTGGATCTAGGTCGTTTTTGAACGACCTTTTTTCTACGGTAGTCGTATCTGGGATTTGAAGTATAGCTTCTTTATTATGGTTGGAGAGTTTTGCGTAGAAATTTAATAATTCACCTCCCCTCAGTCCTCTTTCCACAGAAATTTATGGATGGTATAAACATGGCCATCCTAACCTCAGGATTAGTTAGTAAAGTTTCAATCGCATTTATATTATTTGAAGCTGCTTTAGTTAACGGGTAGAGGCATCACAAACAACAATTAATGACGTTTTAAAGTATTTTTTAAATAAACTAAACTTAATGGATGTGAGATTTCAAACAAGTGTACAGAATCTTTAAGCACTACTCATCGTGGAATAAAATCTCAAATCTAAACTTATTACTCTACGTCTGGAAAAATTACACAATTCTTTGTGAGTTTGCGTTACCAAGAACTGATGTAGTGTCGGCGATTAATGAAGGTGCGTAACTGTATCGGAAATTGGAATAATCCCTTATTACGCACGTCGTCTTGGTCCTTGGTTCGAATACCGGTCTGGGAAGAGATGTTCGTAATATTTCGGAACAGTGTTAAAACACAGGGTGTGAACACGGGAATTTTATTATTTCAAAATAAAATGGAGCCAGCTTTCTTATAAATTCTTAGTTGGAAAAAATGATTGTCCCAATGCTATATTTCGTGTAGTGTTTTGTTTTCACACTTTCTCACTTTCTTTTCAAGAGAAATCACGATGACTATGACACATCTTACTGTTCTCTCATTTGAATGTCCCCCAACAGAAACAAACGAAAGGGGAAGCCTCTGAAGAAGCCTTTGGTTGGTTCGAGTATCGAACTCCAAACCTTTTGATTGCTTATCCGCTCCTCTAGCAAACAGGCTACCATGACCCTTGGTGGGAGAATAAGATATTTATACATCTTTCAAATTAATTTGCGGTCATACTGATCCCTTCCCTTCTTCTGGTGTTAATAGCAAAAAGTACTAACTCTTACTCCATGATAAAATTTTCTTTTGATTTGAAAAATAAGACATAAATGTAATGTTTGAATTCATCTAAAAATAGTTTGAAAATGTTTTTTATTTATTTCTATTAGTACCTTCTTTTAGGGATATTTTGGAGTTATTGCTGTATGCTGGTAAAACAAAGCTCTATTTCAAAATTTAATTTTCCTATTACAAATGCACATACTTTATACAAATGGTTTAACATGAATCTAATGATTAAATAATATAGTTTGATCAATATATTTGTTAAATTAGTTCTTAGTGATACTAATTCAAATGAGAGAAATCAGAAAAATTTTACTTTCCATGCAAGCCATTGCTTAGTCACAATTTGTCATGCATAGAGCTTACTTCTCTACTTCTCCACAAAGGAAATAAATATTGTTTTGATATTGATTGTTTTAAAATTTTATTTGGATTATTGATGCGCATATTTTCTATGAATCGCTAAACAAGACTCCAATAACTGAAGAATTCAACACACACACACACTTCAATGGAAACCTCTCGAAACTCTAGTACTCCTTGCAATATGTCTTGGCAATACTTTCGAAATAATAGATAAAACCTGTGCTTCATTTCTATTCCTCTCTTCAAATTATTATCAAATTTGTTTTAATTAAAATACTTTCCACTACGCCACATTAGGTATTCTGTGGAAATTGTGATAAGCCCTTTTAAACTTAAAGTTAATTGTAAAATGGAATTGTAGAATATTTCCATTCACACGTCTAAGAACTCTTCCTGCTGTTTGGTTGCTCTAATTTGCAGTTTTTCATAAAAACTCTCTTTTTCTTTCATAAGTACTCATACTCATGCACTTTTCAAACAATACTGTCGTTAATTATTTCCAATTTTGTATAGTTGTCCTGTTATATTTCACACGGGATCTGCACATGGTGAGTAAAGGTTAACAACTACGATGACACTGATTTTTTTTAAAGAATAAATCCTCTAAGTAATCTGTAGTTGCAAACCGGTTATTTTAAAATAAAATAGGATGTCCTTAATAGAGTGTTAATCGCGTTCAATGAATTGAATACATACACAAATATGTGTAAACATAACTAAATAACATAAGTAGGGGGATAATAGGCATCCTGGACCATGTGGATTGTAGATTATGGTGAGAGAATTGTTGAATGCACTATCTTGCGGGTGGGGGAGCGGGTAGTAAATTTCTTGGAATTTACAATACCCACTTACTTTGTTTGCGTAGTGTAAATAACTTAAATTTGACAATTTTAGCGAAGAGAATTCTGGGAGATAAGGACTGGACTTTTATTATATAATAAGAGCACTTAGATGTAATTGCCACATTCCTTTGAAATGGTATGTTTTTTTATTAGGAAGGGAGTTACAACTTGTTAGCTGCTAACAGCTTGTGATTCTTTTTTTTATTTTTTACGATCTGAAATCTTTGTGATATGGGATACCCATTTAGCGTTCAGAACACTTACATATACTTTTGCTATTCCATTGAAACAACTGTTTTTATTATATACACAAGAGCTTATTCGATTGTAGCCACCGACTTAAATAATGTGTATGTAGGGGATGTTAAGAGATTACATTTTAGCGAAGTAAAACCCTTAGAGGTATAGGCTACACTTTAAGCAAACAATGAAAGCACTTAGGTGAAAGTGGTGCATTCCGTCTAAATGGTTGTTTTATTACTATGCGCAGGAGTGTTTACGATCGACGCCTCAGCGTACATATCTATTAGCTAAAGGGAGGGGCATCAGAGCGACACTTTTATGTGTGTCGGGGCGATTACAGTATGGATTTTAGCGAAGTAAAACCCTTAGAGGTATAGGCTACCCTTTAAGCAGACAATCAAAGCACTTAGGTGAAAGTGGTATCCTCATATGTACCCCCTGAACTGGAACACAGTGTAAATAGGGATGTACACTAAACGATATTTGGAAAACGTTACAATTAATATTTATGCCTTTATGAATATTGTTTTCTATACTTACATCTTATTGTTATTTTAAAGAAACTTTTATGCGTGTCTTACCATCTACACTGTATTTTGGATTTTTTTTAAATCAAATATTAATTTTATAAATTGTGCTTTTTACAATACAAGATCTGAAATGAAATTTTATTTTCCGTAAATATTTATGTTTTTAATTTAGATTCTTTCACTTAAACACTAATTATACATTACATGCTATAGCACATATTTTATTGCATAATTTATTTTTTAAATACTGTACACTTAAATAAAAGTACAAAAATCTTTTTTATTTTATTTGAGAACTTTGCAAGACCCATACTATGAACATGTTTCCTTGTAAAATTTTCTTTTAATTGAACCAAAGAAAACTCATCCATATTATTTTTTTATTTAAATAAATCTGTCTGAAATTTAGCGATTTTATTGTTTAGATTTGCAAACTTTTAAAAAGAAATTTTCTTTGATTTATTGTAAAATGTTAAGATGCTTTTACACACAAAAATTAGATACTATTACACATATTTTAAAAATGATTTTGAAAAAAATATGATTGAAACATATAAATTAGCTATTATTACAATTTTTTAAATGCAGATTACAAAAAAAAAATATTTTTAATTTACAATTAAGACATTTAGCAGTTTAATTTCTTAAATCGTGTTTTTATGTAAGAAAAAAAAATTTAGAAGAAACCTGTAAAAGTAAAATATTTTTTACCTCTAGCTTGAAACTTTTCAAGACCCATACTATGAAGATGTTTACTTGTACATTAGAAGTAGTGAAAATGAATAATTAATAAACTTTTAGTCCTTGAAGTTCTAAATTAAATTTTCTTTTTTCTAATATTTATATAATGCTCTCTAATGCTCTTGCAAGCCATACATTTTACTAAATATATGAACTTCTTTTTATTTACTTGAAAACCTTGTGTATATTATACAGTTTAAATTGCGGAGCCAAATGCCAATTTTTTACAAGTATTTTACAAGATACTTTGTATAGGTCTTTATAATTTTAGATTTACTACATTGCTACGTTAAATGGATAGCAAGTGGGTTTTGTGATTTTGAAAATAATGTGTACACTTCTAGGCTGCTAAACAAAAGAAGAAAAAAAATTTTCCCTTTCTTGATAGTTAATGAATAATATAAAGATTTACTCACACCACTGATAGTTTTACACATGAGTAAAATTAAAAAACAACTTAAAATTTTGAATACAAATTAATTTTTAAATGAACAAATATCATTGAAATAATGTTTAAGTATAAATTCAATGTATTCTTCAAACGATCTCTGCAAGAAACAAATTGTTCTAAAACATATTGAAAAATAATTCTAAAACATATTGAGAGAAGTCATACTGAAACAAAGTAAACTATATAACACTTTTTAATTGAAAAAAAAAAAAAAAAACAGGATTCATATATTTTACACAAAATTATTGCATTATAGTAAAAACAAAAGAATGTATTTTTTACATGCCTACATTTTTTAAGAGACATATATTTCCTATGAGCCAGTTATTAAATGCCGTCACCTCAGCTTTTGGGCAATGCAAATTATTTTTGTGTTGACCACGTGATAGTTTTTGGATCCTTTGTCGCTGTTTAGAGCACATAGTTCATCGAATTTAGGACACCCAAAGTGTTCCAAGTTGATGTTCGGAATATTCAATGCATCTAAGCGTTGCTTCTCAACACAACCATCTTTGTAAGCTACTAGGTATTGAGAGGCACTCTTTGTCTGCTTGTACAATTCCAAAAGTTTAGAGTCTAGACTTTCTAAGGGAGACACGTTTTCCCATGCTATGGGACAGAAAGGAAGTCCACACACGTAATTTTCAACACATCGCACAGTTTTACGATCTTTGGCACTAGGTTTATACTTATAAGGCGATAGGTTAAAACGAATACTTGAAGCTACTTGCGATTTTATAGCGATGTATCCGTATTCACGTACTAAGAAACCTTCCTTAGTCTGAAATCCATCAAAATCCACAATTGCACAGACATTAAACATGGCTATTGATAAACGTTATCTGTTCTTGGGAAAAATAATTGTAAACTGAAGACACGAAGAAGTGAACTATATAATACCATACACTTACTAAACAGTAAAGTTAATCTTATTTTAGTGCTATCTTTTGTGAGTGACAATGAACTCTTAAGTGAAGAATGTCCTCAGAAAACACGTGCTTGTGATAATGCAATAAGTGAAACTTTATGTTATAATACAGGATTTTAACAAAAGGGGTATGCTTAAATGGGCAGGTAATTTGTCCTTTTTTTTTTTTTTTTTGCTCCATCATGTTGATGAGCTGAATACAATTTAATTCGATGACTAAACATGAGCAAGAAAAGAAATATGTAACCAAATATAATTTATGTAAAAGAAACTTGTTGTTTACTTTCTTTGAAGTATACTGATTTCTCTTGTTTATGTAATTTTATTTTTCTAAATTTACATCAGCAAAATTGAATTATTTATTTAGGGGAACAAATCTTTGCCTTTTGTTGAACAGAAATTAGTATATTTGAATAGTATCAGTTTTTTTTTTTTAAATTGACGAAGATAACTTTTTTGAAGGGATTTAACTCAATAGGTCTTATAATTTTACACTTAAGAGTAACAGAGCAGTATAGTGTTTAGGAAAATGAATAGCCATTATGTAAATATGAAGCCAAAATTTCCAAGCATGTCTATGCTCAATAAACGCCTATCTACGTTTAGAGATTGGCCACGCACAAACTTTGACTTTTCGGACCTGGCCGATAACGGATTGTTTTATACGGGTGTAAAGGACAGGGTCAGGTGCTATTGGTGTGGCGAAGGGCTTGAAAATTGGCAAGGAGATGATGTAGTTAGACACGAACACATAAAGTTTTATCCGAAATGTTTGGTAGCCCAACAACAACAAATGGTTGCTGACCCTATATCAAAAAGAACACCAACAGATGAAATTGTACAAGTGGATGAAATCAGGAATAATACCAATGTTTTTATAAAATCTGAACCTTACCCCTCAAACAACAACAAGGACGAACGACTTTGTAAACTTTGTTTGGAATCGGAAATGGATGCTACTTTACAGCCTTGCGGTCATCTGGTGACATGCATGAGATGTGCGAAAAGTCTCTTAACGTGTCCTATGTGCAGAACCAATATTTTGCATAAATTAAAACGTACATTTGTTACTAAACGTTATCTACCCTTTGTCAATTCAAGTAGTAGATGCGATTTTAGTGACTAACTGAACATGGCGTGAAAGAATTCTACAAGAGTGATATTTTGAGTTTAATGTTATGAAATTAACACATGTGCGGTAGCAAAAAGACTATTAAGGAAGTTCGCGCGCGAAACTTCTAAAAAAATTATAATACTTTCTATCAAGGACTTGTGGTAAAATCGTGTAGGAAAGACTTATATTTAATATATTTAGAAGGGGTATAGTAACTATTTTACTTATTTGTTGTTTGTTCATTACATGCTAAACCTATTTTGGAAAGAGGAATTTTTAAGTGCCTTAAAAAGGAATTAAAAATTGCTTTAAGAAAGATATGTGTAAAAGTGCTCTGTAATGCAAGAAAGCTGGAAATAAATATTTTTATTTGGAAATATTTTCCTTTTTATTTTCAAACTGATTTTTTTTCTGCGTCACCTTTTTTTTTTATTGTTCTTGATAAACTTTATTTTGCTTTTCCCTTTAAAAAAAAAAATTAAACATCGTAACTTTTTTTTTGTTACTGCTTAGCTTATTTTTTACTGCTAAACGTTTTTTCTTTTCTTTATTGCTTATTTTTTTTTTCGCCGCTTAACTTTGTTACTGTTAAACTTTGTTTTGTTAGCACTTAACTTTTTTTTTACTGTTTCATTTTTTTTTAATTGTTTAACTTCTTTTTCCTTATTCAAACTTTTTTTTAACATTATCAAAAAAATACTATAATTGTTGTGTAGAATATATATTTTTTATAGCACTAGATTGAAGATATAATATTTATTGAAAACATAGGAATCGGTAAAACAGTTAATATAATTGTTATAACATATCTTACAGGTCTTTTACATACATTTCTTTAATAGTATTGAAAATATCTGTTGTATTCAAATTTTCAAAAAAAGTTGCCTTCTAATATAATATCATAAAAGTTTAACAATTTATTGCTCTCTCTCTCTCTCTCTCTCTCTCTCTCTCTTACAAAATGAATAGCAAACTCTTTCCAGTTAACAACACATAAAGCAAGGGTGAAAAATTTGCAAAAGCGTTCGTCAACATTCATCTTCATACATGCTTGTACAGATTGATTGACAATTTCATTCTTACAACCTAAGCAATCAAAAAGAATAGTAATATTATTTACCACAATTTCCTTTAGGCACTTGCAGAGAGAAGCTATAACTTCACTCCAACATTTAGATTTACCAGTATCAATGCAGTAAAGTTTGTAACTTTCATCAGGAAAACCATTTTTGATTTCCAGTTTCACATAGTATGGCAGCAAATACGTCAAAAGCGTTTTTTTTTCCAATACATTTGACACATTAGCGTAGAATTCGTACAATTTAAAATACTGATCAGAATTTATAAACACACAATGGGGCGAGAAATGAAAACTATGGTCTTTTTTCTGAGATACACGTTGTAAAACCAAGTCCATTTTTTCATCATCAAACACTTTAGAAAGGCAGACTTCCTTCTCTTAACTTTAACTTCGGAGGCAGTTCCATACGCAAAAAATTTGATCACCTTCTCCATAAGAATATACTATGTTTTCGGATGCAGGGAAATACATTCCTTCGTTGGTTGCCAGATACTGTGTTTACCTAAAGTAAATTTACGTATGTGGACATGTGTGGAACCATTGGAGTTGTTAATTAGCACGAATAAATATTCGCCAAGGTGAAACATATTGTCTGGAAGTAATTGCATTGACAAATTTAAGATTTCCTCTGGAAACGCCTGATGGTTGAATCGCATTCTATTACACGCTTTGGGTTGGCTTGTAAAACGCATCATTTTAAGAGCTTTGAGGTACACGTTTTCAACAAATAGCTTCAACTAACCAAGAGATAAAAAGTGTCTCCAAAAGATAAATGAGATGAACAGAAATTTTAAACAGATCTAGTAGGAGCGCGAGAAAACCTCCTATTTCCTACTTGGAGGTAGGAGGTTTAGTAGGAGGTTTTCTCGCGCTCCTACTAGATCTGTTTAAAATTTCTGTTCATCTCATTTATCTTTTGGAGACACTTTTTATCTCTTGGTTAGTTGAAGCTATTTGTTGAAAACGTGTACCTCAAAGCTCTTAAAATGATGCGTTTTACAAGCCAACCCAAAGCGTGTAATAGAATGCGATTCAACCATCAGGCGTTTCCAGAGGAAATCTTAAATTTGTCAATGCAATTACTTCCAGACAATATGTTTCACCTTGGCGAATATTTATTCGTGCTAATTAACAACTCCAATGGTTCCACACATGTCCACATACGTAAATTTACTTTAGGTAAACACAGTGTCTGGCAACCAACGAAGGAATGTATTTCCCTGCATCCGAAAACATAGTATATTCTTATGGAGAAGGTGATCAAATTTTTTGCGTATGGAACTGCCTCCGAAGTTAAAGTTATAGAGAAGGAAGTCTGCCTTTCTAAAGTGTTTGATGATGAAAAAATGGACTTGGTTTTACAACGTGTATTTCAGAAAAAAGACCATAGTTTTCATTTCTCGCCCCATTGTGTGTTTATAAATTCTGATCAGTATTTTAAATTGTACGAATTCTACGCTAATGTGTCAAATATATTGAAAAAAAAAACGCTTTTGACGTATTTGCTGCCATACTATGTGAAACTGGAAATCAAAAATGGTTTTCCTGATGAAAGTTACAAACTTTACTGCATTGATACTGGTAAATCTAAATGTTGGAGTGAAGTTATAGCTCCTCTCTGCAAGTGCCTAAAGGAAATTGTGGTAAATAATATTACTATTCTTTTTGATTGCTTAGGTTGTAAGAATGAAATTGTCAATCAATCTGTACAAGCATGTATGAAGATGAATGTTGACGAACGCTTTTGCAAATTTTTCACCCTTGCTTTATGTGTTGTTAACTGGAAAGAGTTTGCTATTCATTTTGTAAGAGAGAGAGAGAGAGAGAGCAATAAATTGTTAAACTTTTATGATATTATATTAGAAGGCAACTTTTTTTGAAAATTTAAATACAACAGATATTTTCAATACTATTAAAGAAATGTATGTAAAAGACCTGTAAGATATGTTATAACAATTATATTAACTGTTTTACCGATTCCTATGTTTTCAATAAATATTATATCTTCAATCTAGTGCTATAAAAAATATATATTCTACACAACAATTATAGTATTTTTTTGATAATGTTAAAAAAAAGTTTGAATAAGGAAAAAGAAGTTAAACAATTAAAAAAAAATGAAACAGTAAAAAAAAGTTAAGTGCTAACAAAACAAAGTTTAACAGTAACAAAGTTAAGCGGCGAAAAAAAAAAAATAAGCAATAAAGAAAAGAAAAAACGTTTAGCAGAAAAAAATAAGCTAAGCAGTAACAAAAAAAAAAGTTACGATGTTTAATTTTTTTTTTTTTAAAGGGAAAAGCAAAATAAAGTTTATCAAGAACAATAAAAAAAAAAGGTGACGCAGAAAAAAAATCAGTTAGAAAATAAAAAGGAAAATATTTCCAAATAAAAATATTTATTTCCAGCTTTCTTGCATTACAGAGCACTTTTACACATATCTTTCTTAAAGCAATTTTTAATTCCTTTTTAAGGCACTTAAAAATTCCTCTTTCCAAAATAGGTTTAGCATGTAATGAACAAACAACAAATAAGTAAAATAGTTACTATACCCCTTCTAAATATATTAAATATAAGTCTATCCTACACGATTTTACCACAAGTCCTTGATAGAAAGTATTATAATTTTTTTAGAAGTTTCGCGAACTTCCTTAATAGTCTTTTTGCTACCGCACATGTGTTAATTTCATAACATTAAACTCAAAATATCACTCTTGTAGAATTCTTTCACGCCATGTTCAGTTAGTCACTAAAATCGCATCTACTACTTGAATTGACAAAGGGTAGATAACGTTTAGTAACAAATGTACGTTTTAATTTTATGCAAAATATTGGTTCTGCACATAGGACACGTTAAGAGACTTTTCGCACATCTCATGCATGTCACCAGATGACCGCAAGGCTGTAAAGTAGCATCCATTTCCGATTCCAAACAAAGTTTACAAAGTCGTTCGTCCTTGTTGTTGTTTGAGGGGTAAGGTTCAGATTTTATAAAAACATTGGTATTATTCCTAATTTCATCCACTTGTACAATTTCATCTGTTGGTGTTCTTTTTGATATAGGGTCAGCAACCATTTGTTGTTGTTGGGCTACCAAACATTTCGGATAAAACTTTATGTGTTCGTGTCTAACTACATCATCTCCTTGCCAATTTTCAAGCCCTTCGCCACACCAATAGCACCTGACCCTGTCCTTTACACCCGTATAAAACAATCCGTTATCGGCCAGGTCCGAAAAGTCAAAGTTTGTGCGTGGCCAATCTCTAAACGTAGATAGGCGTTTATTGAGCATAGACATGCTTGGAAATTTTGGCTTCATATTTACATAATGGTTATTCATTTTCCTAAACACTATACTGCTCTGTTACTCTTAAGTGTAAAATTATAAGACCTATTGAGTTAAATCCCTTCAAAAAAGTTATCTTCGTCAATTAAAAAAAAAAACTGATACTATTCAAATATACTAATTTCTGTTCAACAAAAGGCAAAGATTTGTTCCCCTAAATAAATAATTCAATTTTGCTGATGTAAATTTAGAAAAATAAAATTACATAAACAAGAGAAATCAGTATACTTCAAAGAAAGTAAACAACAA
Organism: Metellina segmentata; assembly: GCA_947359465.1. Taxonomy (NCBI): domain Eukaryota; kingdom Metazoa; phylum Arthropoda; class Arachnida; order Araneae; family Tetragnathidae; genus Metellina; species Metellina segmentata. The sequence goes on along the minus strand of OX375879.1, from coordinate 14,582,376 downwards.
GTTTCTTTTACATAAATTATATTTGGTTACATATTTCTTTTCTTGCTCATGTTTAGTCATCGAATTAAATTGTATTCAGCTCATCAACATGATGGAGCAAAAAAAAAAAAAAAAAAGGACAAATTACCTGCCCATTTAAGCATACCCCTTTTGTTAAAATCCTGTATTATAACATAAAGTTTCACTTATTGCATTATCACAAGCACGTGTTTTCTGAGGACATTCTTCACTTACGAGTTCATTGTCACTCACAAAAGATAGCACTAAAATAAGATTAACTTTACTGTTTAGTAAGTGTATGGTATTATATAGTTCACTTCTTCGTGTCTTCAGTTTACAATTATTTTTCTCAAGAACAGATAACGTTTATCAATAGCCATGTTTAATGTCTGTGCAATTGTGGATTTTGATGGATTTCAGACTAAGGAAGGTTTCTTAGTACGTGAATACGGATACATCGCTATAAAATCGCAAGTAGCTTCAAGTATTCGTTTTAACCTATCGCCTTATAAGTATAAACCTAGTGCCAAAGATCGTAAAACTGTGCGATGTGTTGAAAATTACGTGTGTGGACTTCCTTTCTGTCCCATAGCATGGGAAAACGTGTCTCCCTTAGAAAGTCTAGACTCTAAACTTTTGGAATTGTACAAGCAGACAAAGAGTGCCTCTCAATACCTAGTAGCTTGCAAAGATGGTTGTGTTGAGAAGCAACGCTTAGATGCATTGAATATTCCGAACATCAACTTGGAACACTTTGGGTGTCCTAAATTCGATGAACTATGTGCTCTAAGCAGCAACAAAGGATCCAAAAACTATCACGTGGTCAACACAAAAATAATTTGCATTGCCCAAAAGCTGAGGTGACGGCATTTAATAACTGGCTCATAGGAAATATATGTCTCTTAAAAAATGTAGGCATGTAAAAAATACATTCTTTTGTTTTTACTATAATGCAATAATTTTGTGTAAAATATATGAATCCTGTTTTTTTTTTTTTTTTTTCAATTAAAAAGTGTTATATAGTTTACTTTGTTTCAGTATGACTTCTCTCAATATGTTTTAGAATTATTTTTCAATATGTTTTAGAACAATTTGTTTCTTGCAGAGATCGTTTGAAGAATACATTGAATTTATACTTAAACATTATTTCAATGATATTTGTTCATTTAAAAATTAATTTGTATTCAAAATTTTAAGTTGTTTTTTAATTTTACTCATGTGTAAAACTATCAGTGGTGTGAGTAAATCTTTATATTATTCATTAACTATCAAGAAAGGGAAAATTTTTTTTCTTCTTTTGTTTAGCAGCCTAGAAGTGTACACATTATTTTCAAAATCACAAAACCCACTTGCTATCCATTTAACGTAGCAATGTAGTAAATCTAAAATTATAAAGACCTATACAAAGTATCTTGTAAAATACTTGTAAAAAATTGGCATTTGGCTCCGCAATTTAAACTGTATAATATACACAAGGTTTTCAAGTAAATAAAAAGAAGTTCATATATTTAGTAAAATGTATGGCTTGCAAGAGCATTATATAAATATTAGAAAAAAGAAAATTTAATTTAGAACTTCAAGGACTAAAAGTTTATTAATTATTCATTTTCACTACTTCTAATGTACAAGTAAACATCTTCATAGTATGGGTCTTGAAAAGTTTCAAACTAGAGGTAAAAAATATTTTACTTTTACAGGTTTCTTCTAAATTTTTTTTTCTTACATAAAAACACGATTTAAGAAATCAAACTGCTAAATGTCTTAATTGTAAATTAAAATTTTTTTTTTGTAATCTGCATTTAAAAAATTGTAATAATAGCTAATTTATATGTTTCAATCATATTTTTTTCAAAATCATTTTTAAAATATGTGTAATAGTATCTAATTTTTGTGTGTAAAAGCATCTTAACATTTTACAATAAATCAAAGAAAATTTCTTTTTAAAAGTTTGCAAATCTAAACAATAAAATCGCTAAATTTCAGACAGATTTATTTAAATAAAAAAATAATATGGATGAGTTTTCTTTGGTTCAATTAAAAGAAAACTTTACAAGGAAACATGTTCATAGTATGGGTCTTGCAAAGTTCTCAAATAAAATAAAAAAGATTTTTGTACTTTTATTTAAGTGTACAGTATTTAAAAAATAAATTATGCAATAAAATATGTGCTATAGCATGTAATGTATAATTAGTGTTTAAGTGAAAGAATCTAAATTAAAAACATAAATATTTACGGAAAATAAAATTTCATTTCAGATCTTGTATTGTAAAAAGCACAATTTATAAAATTAATATTTGATTTAAAAAAAAATCCAAAATACAGTGTAGATGGTAAGACACGCATAAAAGTTTCTTTAAAATAACAATAAGATGTAAGTATAGAAAACAATATTCATAAAGGCATAAATATTAATTGTAACGTTTTCCAAATATCGTTTAGTGTACATCCCTATTTACACTGTGTTCCAGTTCAGGGGGTACATATGAGGTTACCACTTTCACCTAAGTGCTTTGATTGTCTGCTTAAAGGGTAGCCTATACCTCTAAGGGTTTTACTTCGCTAAAATCCATACTGTAATCGCCCCGACACACATAAAAGTGTCGTTCTGATGGCCCTCCCTTTAGCTAATAGATATGTACGCTGAGGCGTCGATCGTAAACACTCCTGCGCATAGTAATAAAACAACCATTTAGACGGAATGCACCACTTTCACCTAAGTGCTTTCATTGTTTGCTTAAAGTGTAGCCTATACCTCTAAGGGTTTTACTTCGCTAAAATGTAATCTCTTAACATCCCCTACATACACATTATTTAAGTCGGTGGCTACAATCGAATAAGCTCTTGTGTATATAATAAAAACAGTTGTTTCAATGGAATAGCAAAAGTATATGTAAGTGTTCTGAACGCTAAATGGGTATCCCATATCACAAAGATTTCAGATCGTAAAAAATAAAAAAAAAGAATCACAAGCTGTTAGCAGCTAACAAGTTGTAACTCCCTTCCTAATAAAAAAACATACCATTTCAAAGGAATGTGGCAATTACATCTAAGTGCTCTTATTATATAATAAAAGTCCAGTCCTTATCTCCCAGAATTCTCTTCGCTAAAATTGTCAAATTTAAGTTATTTACACTACGCAAACAAAGTAAGTGGGTATTGTAAATTCCAAGAAATTTACTACCCGCTCCCCCACCCGCAAGATAGTGCATTCAACAATTCTCTCACCATAATCTACAATCCACAATCCACATGGTCCAGGATGCCTATTATCCCCCTACTAACATATTTGTACTACGCTAATTAAACACAAGAACTTAGCGCATAGGAATTGTAATCTATTTATATGATGCACAAAATATGTTCTATTTTTTATTAAATACAGCAATAAAATCAAATAAAAAAGGCATGCTATGTTTTCGAACGATTCTTATTTTCAAATCATATTAAATTTTATCAAGAAAAAACGAATACTACACTGCTGAATAGCGAACAATCGCCTTTCACGAAGCAAATCCCTTGAGGATAGACGCATGCCTGGTAAAACCGCTAAACAGGTTGTGGCAAAACAGAATTTATAGAAAACTACAGTGTATAGCCACCAGCCAAAATCATAAAAGGGTATGAAAACTTTTTCTGAACCTTTCCGAGACCTTTTATAGACCGTCGGGCAAAAAGGTTAGAAAAATTCTTTGACAAATTTTTGTCTTTTCTGATCGGATATTAAAGGTCAAAAAAGGTTTTATTTTTTCCCGACGGGATATAAAACGGCAAGCTTGACATGAAACTGGACACGGACCATCTGAGTCACCAATCGCTTGACGTGGGGGAAAACAAAAGTACAGAGTGCATCGAGGTTGGTGCACGTTAAATCTGTAGGTGTCAATTGAATGGGAAAGATACCGACCCGTTTTGATGAAGCCAGTTACCTCGAATTCAATTTTCGATCCAACCAATTAATCCTACAGACGGCGTTCAGATTCTGCGATTGAAATGGTTAACATGATGTTCTTCACACCAAGATTGACTACTTTTTGATCAGCATTCCTTTTAGAAAACTAGAGTTTCATTGCATCAGTAACCCTTTGCAGCTCAGAGTACATGTCCCATGTGTTCTTTCAAACTATGGAGACTATGGAGTTCTTTCAAACATGTCACGAGGTGTTGTCCTCGAATCTTTCCCTTAAGGGACTGATCCCGGACCGTCGTCAATAGCCCGTTGTGTTGCTCTAGTACGACGTTAACTAAAATTACCAAATTACCATCTGTCAAACTATGTGATGGTAATGGTAACTTTAGTTAACGTCGTACTAGAGCAACACAACGGGCTATTGACGACGATCCGGGATCAATCCCTTAAGGGAAAGACAACACCTCGTAATTTTGAACCACGGTCAGATGACGAAGCAACACCTGAGTTGACATCCCACTCTCCAAACTTCCACACCAACCCAACGCGAGGACTTTCGGCTACGACAGATTTAAGGTGCACCAACCGCCTCTACACCATACACTTACTAACATCCATGCCCGGACCCGGATTCGAACCAGGAACCTTCCGATCTAGAGGCTAACACCTTAACCACTATACCGGTTGGTCGGCTCACACTATGTGAAGATGTCTCATTGAGACAATTCATATTTTATATTTTGAGCTTAGAATGTTTATAGCTCACTTTACAAAACATTTCATAGCAAGGATGATGATTGGAGTGCATGGGGCCATTCACAACCCCTAGTGGGGACTGGTGTACGTTAAATCTGTTGAGACGCATGAATCCTATCAATCCGGTGAGCGTTTCACGATGGTGAACAGTCAAACACCTTCATAGGTTTACGTTCTGTTCATGATGGTATTCACATGATTCATTCTTTCTGGTGGAGTCCCACTGAAAACATTTCAAGGCAGAATGACCTTTGAAGAAATGTTTAGTTTCACGCCAATCGTTTGACAAGAATCGCTTGACAGGAATATGGGACGTGTTGGATAGAGTCAACAATCGCTTGACATGGGGGAAAACATATCTTGGGTGCACCTTAAATCTGTCGTGGCTTCTATCTCGAGAAAAACTCAGCTCTATCAGAATGTGTTCAAAGCGTTGACAGACAGGAATGGAAAAGATACCGGCCTCGAATTCGACACACTAAATAATCCGATGAAGGGGTCTGCGATTGAAAATGAAATTTCAATTGGCTCATTCGATCGACATCCTGAAATTTTAACAAAACGTTTTTCTCACGCCTCAAGCAAACTGAGGCACCGCATGATACCAAAGTCTCTGAAAAGGTAGGCATGCCCTTTCCAAAGTCGACCATTTACGATTGGTCGGCCGAAAACATTCGACACAATAAATTATGATGGTATTTTTTAATTAACGTCACATTGGAGCAACACAGCGGGCTATTATTGACGGTCCGGTAGCAACTCCGAAGGAAAGAGAGGTTTGATGACAGCACCTTTTTATTTAGAACCACGGTCAGATGATGAGCATATACCTCAGTTGGCACCAACCTTTCTAAATTTCCACATTGTCATCTGACCGTGGTTCAGATTTACGTGGTGTTGTACTCGAATCTTTCCCGTCGGGATTGATCCCGGCCGTCGTCAATAGCCTGCTGTGTTGCTCTAGTACGACGTTAATTAAAATTACCTCACCTTACTTTGTACAAGATGGGCCGACCAACCGGTATAGTGGTTAAGGTGTTAGCCTCTAGATCGGAAGGTTCCTGGTTCGAATCCGGGCCCGGGCATGGATGTTTGTAAGCGTATGGTGTAGAGGCGGCTAGTGCACCTTAAATCTGTCGTGGCCGAAAGTCCTCACGTTGGGTTGGCGTGGAAGTTTGGAGAGTGGGGTGCCAGCTCAGGTGTTGCTTCGTCATCTGACCGTGGTTCAAAATTTCGAGGTGTTGTCCTCGGATCTTTCCCTTAAGGGACTGATCCCGGACCGTCGTCAATAGCCCGTTGTGTTGCTCTAGTACGACGTTAACTAAAAATTACCATTACCATTACCATTGTACAAGATGGTTTTTGTTGGATTCAAACTCGCAACCCTCAAAAATTAAGTGTACCAAATTTATTGTGAATTAGTTAAATGGCGATAGAGATACTGAACGTTATTCCTATTTAGATCTCGGATCTTCCTCTACGGTATTAATCCTGGATCGTCGCCAATAGCCCGTTGTATTGCTCCAGTTCAACGTTACTTTAAATATGTAACTACTTAACTATTTGGATTACGAATTGTTTTTACCTCCCTCTCGACGTAAGACAAATAGAACGAGGGTTATTACATAGCCTATGTTTCCCGCAGGATTCTAAAGAATGAATGTATCAAATTTGATCCGACATCGTAAAAATACTCAATATTATTAATATGAGGATTTCGAATTGTTTTTAGCCTCTCTGCACGCTCAAGAGAAATGTAATGGGGGGTTATTATGTAGCCTATATAACTCGCAGGGTTCTAAAGAGCAATTATAGCAAATTTGGTGTGGATTGGTCAAACGGTGTAGATTTGTATAGAGAACTGGTTTATATATACTATAATAGTTTTATAATATAGATTATAGAGACAATTAAGAAGTGGTTTTAGATTATTAAAAAGTTATCGATAATTTATTATTTGTAACTTGATTCAAGTTAAATTTATGGGTTCAGGTTTAATACATTTTAATTTCCTGATTATTTATGCATAACTTTAATTTTTGACTTCGATGTTATGCATTGCATTTTTATTTAATTTTTCATTAATTATTTTGTTCAGTCTCAATTTAGAGAGTTGGTATCTGATCAGGACCCCATTTCCTCTCCTAGGTCAAGAATAGGTACTCTTTATGTAGACTAGATAACTTATTTTTATGATTAAGGCAAATATTTAAATTATTAAAAAATTTTGTTATTTCAAGGTCACCTGAAAATAAATATATTTATTAACTAGCAAAATACCCGACTTTACTCGGTTTGAATTGGTTTACTCTAGATTGAAGAGATAATCAAAATATATAATGAATTATGTTTTTTGTAGAATAAAAATTTATTTTAACATCTTTCGCCATCTTTATATTTTCTACAACTTACTTTGGACACAAATACTACACATGCATATCCATTCATGTAATACATTTCACATACATCGCGCAATTGCTGTATGACAAAGCTACAAAATGACGAAAGGTGATACTAAGGTTACTACTGTAAAAAACGATTTATAGGAAGATTTGGAATTCCCTTTCTTAAGTTATTTTCATGTTCAACTCAATTAATTATGCTCTCGCACTCATAGTCAACAAAACAATATTTTTTTACTTGTGGCACTCTTGACTCCGGTATGCGACATTGTGAAATTTTGCAATCTTCTCCTGTCATTATTACAACGAATTTTTTAATGTTGGAAAAGGTTCTAGTTTGGATTTTTAAACATTATTATTCTTTCAATAACGGCATTATTCTTTAAATAACGGCATTATTCTTTCAATAATGGCATAACTACACTTAAAATTTACTGAAAATTTATACTGACTTACCTAACATTTTTAAGTCAAATACTTTGTGGTGCTGTTGCGTGTGATGAGAAGGAAAACACATTTATTAAAATAATAAATATTTGAAACAGGAAACAACGAAGTAAAACAAAATAAAAGATGTCGCCAAAAATTGTTCTAAAGATATTAATTTGTGATTCAATTTTATCTCTTGATCTTGCACAGTTGCCACAACTTACAACTAAAAGTGTACAAAATTTAGAAATGTGAAATTAATTCAGAGCGAAAGAACCAGAAAAAATATCACTGCTCGCGCGATCTTGTTCATTCTCGTTTCATTGAAAAATATCGTCTGTCCCAAATATTCGGAAATCGTTTTCATTGCGCAAAGAATAAAAATAAGACTCGAAATAAATGAAGTATCAGAGATGAAATTCCATATAAAAAAATAATTTTTTGAAGAATAATTACTTTTTCAGCAGTACTGGTAAAGCAATCGAAGTAATCGTAATATTCAATAGACATTCCAATTTTTCCAAAACTACCAAATTATGGTTGATTTAAGTATACTTACTCAGGTGTTTTAGCATGAAACTCAACTAAATATAACAATAAAGAAATGTTTAATATTGCATTCACTAAACTAATAGATAATGTATGAAATAAAATACAATGCAATCAAATATCTGGAATACAATTCATGTGATGTCTACACAAACACACAAACACAAAATCAAGCATAGAACAGAAAGACGGACAGACAGACTTTCGCAACCAATGCCACTCACTAAATGAAGATAAGTACTAACTGTATGCAAATTTTCATGAAAATATCTTAAACCGCGTGGACGTGTATAGGGCACAACATACAGACAGACAGACACCAAACGAAAAAAAGGCGGATTCGGCATCAGAAGGGTCCAAAACGGATAGAAAACTTGAAATGGGTCGAAAATATTGAATGTACAAACAAACACTCCATTCTTATTTATATAGATTTAATCTATGTAACTATACACTGGAAATTGAATTGAATTTATACACTGGACATTTAATCTCGGAATTGGTGAAAACAATTCGAATCAATTTAAAACGTCATAAAAAGTTAATTATCCGACCGCTTAGTCCATTTTTCAATCAATGGAGGTTTGACCATTTCAGTCTAAAAAATGACTATCTCCGTAATTAGTTATATTTATGGAAAATGTGTATGAAATATTAAAACCCCAACTTTTGATACATTAAATTTACCTATTTTATGCTAAATTTACCTATGTCTAAACTCAAAACTTATGAATAATTATAATTAATAACGTTTGAAATATTTGTTACATGACCAGCTAACGCTTAATGTTATGCAAAATTTGAGAAACACGACATTTGAAATTGTCAGTACTAATTCATCAATTCTAAATGTAATTACAAAACGCGAATACAATAGTAAATGATTTTTCGACATATTTATTAATTTTATCTCAGTAAATAATGCATTTCCAAATATGTAAAGACAATTTAAAATAGTTCAAATTCATTGTAATACAAAATAGTTTCGAAAACGACACACCCACTATGTTAGAATTTTAAACGTTCAAACAGTTTTATTTGTCCAAAAAACACTTGATAAAATTTTTCTTTCTAATCACCGAGGGCTGGAAATATTCCTGTTTTCAAACGCGTGAAAAAATCTGCTGTCACTGCTTCTTGCAAAAAAATTGATTTTAGCGTTTTTCCTTTCATGTAAATTTATCTTTGAAATAAAAAAAAAAGAAATTGCAAGTTTAAAACAAGAAAGTTTTTGGACACCTAACAATCAAAATTTAGCCAGTTTTGTCAGCATTTATTCTGAGCAAAGTGGGTTTTGTATTTTGCTCAATCAGGTGGGTTGTAGCATTTTGTCCACTCCACAATTTAAAAAAATTGGAGATCTGCACAGTTTCTCCTTTTCAACATTTGAAACCACACCATTCTACAAAAAAAAATTGATGGAACACCACCCCGATGCAAGGTTTATAGAAGACCCCGATAGCGTCCCCACTCCTCAGCAATTCTTCGTATTTCGAAAGACGGGGGAAATATGACTCACTAATGACTTCCATGTGAAAACGTCTCAAAGAAGCCAAAGCCAAACAATGCGCCAAAGTATTTGCCAAAAAAGCGATAACTAATGAAATGTAATAGTTGCAAATAGCGATAACTCGCCAAAAAAAATTACCATGAACACACACTACTTACCCGCTTCGGGCGCTGCATTTCGCACCCGTTCGATAGATTAAAGCCCCGCTGTCCGGTGGAAATCGGGGTGAACAAGAAACAGAAGCCGACCCTGAGTTGTTTCCACACATGTTGCTGTCGGCTCCCTTGTGGACTACGATCTCACAATATCTCATTTATACCGAATACGGTACAGCTACACTCTACGTTTATGAGTGATGGCAACGGCTTGGCGATTTTTTTTTTGGCGCACTTCTAGTAGCGAGTTACGATAAATTAAGGCAACCCATCTTTCGTTGCTGTTGTTGTGGTTTTCACGGCAACCTCGGCAAACGGAAACTTTCAATTTTCATTTTGAATATTCTAGAAAGTTCTCCCAAAATCCGTTAAAATCGTTTGATTTCATTGATTCGTTTGAAATTTTTTCTTTCCTCCCATTGGTTATTTTGTTTTTAAAATATCCTTTGATTGCATTGGTCCTTTTAAATCGTTTTCTGTGATACCATTGGTCCATTTATTTGTATTTTGACAGTTGTGGAATTTTTATTTTGTTATAATAACTTTCACGACAGGATTAATAGTTTTGTTTTTTTTGACCATTTTCGTTTTCATTATTTTTTTACGAGAGAATTCTGACGTTATCAGGTATTATTTCTTGCTTTTTTTCTTTTGTAAATCTTTTTATTTTTCAACATGCTCACTGATTTAGTGTAATTGATAAGTTTCAGGGTATTCTTACCATTCGTAGCTTAGTTTCTCTGCTGGTTCGCAAATGTGTTTTGATATGTGATTAAGCTTACTACTTTTTATGAAATTTTTTTTAAATATACTTTTTAAAACGTTCTGAAATGTGCTTAAAAAGTGTGTTGTAAAAAGAAAAAAAAATTGTGACAGGAAAAGAGTTAAGAAATAATTTTTTCCTTGGCGAGTTTAGAAGTGCGCCAAAAAAAATCGCCAAGCCGTTGCCATCAGTCATAAACGTAGAGTGTAGCTGTACCCCGAATACATCTATATTATAACAATCATATGCTTTTTGTTCTCCCTGAAATGATATATTAATTCGCCCAGCAACCTACTTTGAGACGATTCTCGTAGAAAAATGGCTGCCGCGCATGCGCATTGGGTCAAATTTGGTCCCTTGTCGCCACTTTTATTATATAGGCACTCTACGCAATACAGGCGGAAGACGCAAGTACAAACGGCTGTCTGTACCCGTTGGGCATGCTAACAAACCTTTCTTTATCATACTCATAGCCGACCAGTGGTTCAAAATTACGAGGTGTTGTTCTCGGATCTTTCCCTTAAGGCAGTGCTCCCCAACTTTTTATCGCCGCGGACCGGATCAACATTTGATCTTTTTAACGCGTCCCGATGAGGGGGGGGGGCTGAGACGTTGATTGTTTATATTTTAGATTGTTTTGATTTAATAATTCAAATTTAATTGTATTTAAACATTACCTTCAAAATAAAATAGTTACACCAAAAAAATGAATATAATGTGATTAAACATTTTAACTCACTAGAATGCTAAATCAATGAGAACCCTAAGCTTGTTTCTTTGCAATGACACCCGAAGTGTGTTGCTTTTATCCAGTTTATTCCGTTGTTTTGTTTTGGTTGTTGTCACTGCAGAAAACCCCGCTTCACACAGATAGGTTGTCGCAAATGGCAATAGGGATTTAAGTGCTGCGGTGGCAATCTCAGGGTATTCCACCATGACTTTAATCCAGAACACCGGCAGAGTAGTTGTCTCGAACGTAGTTTTAAGGCCGCCTTCATTTGCAATCTCCAGCAGTTGATCTTCTTCTTGCTCAGACATGCTAGATTCACCTGATTTGTTGACAAATGGGTTGCGGATCCATTCCCTACTAGTTCGTGGGAATTTTGTGGTTTCCCAACCACAAAATACCCACGAATCGCTCGAACTCTTTTAAAAGCAAAGACAGGTGATCGTGCACCAACGAGGAGAATGAATATTTAGGTTCAGTCTCGCCTAAAATCCCCGCTAATGTCTAAAACATGTCCAAAATGCCTCTGTTCACGCGCCGTCCCCACAACTTCAGTTTGGCCTTAAATGCAGCTACTTTGTCTGCCAACTTGAAAACAGTTGTCACATTTGTTAAATTTGGAAAATAGAGACATACAGAATTCAGAAATCATAATTGTACATAACAGAACAAATTTCAAGTTCTGATTTAACGCCTCCTAATTTGAGTGGACATTTCATAGATAAGAACCACACAAACCCGAGATAAATACCCTATAGTAAATAAAAAGGAAATAATTTAATATTCCTTGGGCGACCCGGTACCATTTGATCCACGGACCGGTACCGGTCCGCGGCCCGGGGGTTGGGGACCACTGCCTTAAGGGACTGATCCCGGACCGTCGTCAATAGCCCGTTGTATTGCTCTAGTAGGACGTTAACTAAAAATTACCATTACCATTACCTCATAGCCGACCAACAGGTATAGTGGTTAAAGTGTTAGCCTCTAGATCGGAAGGTTCCTGGTTCGAATCCGGGTTCGGGCATGGATGTTTGTAAGCGTATGGTGTAGAGGCGGCTGGTGCACCTAAATCTGTCGTAGCCGAAAGTCCTCACGTTGGGTTGGCGTGGAAGTTTGGAGAGTGGGGTGCCAGCTCAGCTTCGACATCTGACCATGGTTCAAAATTACGATGTGTTGTCATCGGATCTTTCCCTTAAGGGACTGATCCCGGATCATCGTCAATAGCCCGTTGTGTTGCTCTAGTATGACGTTAACTAAAATTACCATTATCATCCTCATAGGTGTTAAAAATAGTAATTATGTATTGTACAGAAATTGAATTAAATACTATTTTCTTGATCTCTTTACAACTGAAACTTTACTAATGATAATATGAAATTTTTTTATTTAATTGCAAGTACATAAAAGGAAATTTCATGAGTAGTTTGATTTCAACTCAACTCGTCTCAAAGTAGTGCAGTTTTTCAAAATTGAAATTTAGTCTGGTTCTGGAGAGTTACCCGTATTTTTTTAAAACTTGGATAAGAAAGAAAAAAGAAGTCGAAAACGGTAATTGTTCTTTCTAATACATTACATCGTATACTTTTGCAGTGTCTTTTGGAGCAATGCGTTTTTGGGTCATTCTGAAATTAAGTGGAAATTTGAGTACCCTGCAATGTTTTTATGAATTTCATGTGTCAATTTAATAAAATATCGTGTTTCTAAATCTTAACTGAGGTATATTTTCATCAGATGGTGTTAAGTGAATAAATATTTGCACATTTATAGTGAAAAAAGTAAATGACCATGGAAAATGTCACCTCCATGGCTGTCCCTAACCCTGTTTCTAGGTTAAGGTATGATTGAAACTTAAATGTAAGAAATACCTTCATTTAGTTGCTCTATTTATTCGTAATGCAATTGAAATTATTATATTTTCAATTAAATATATTGTTGAAAAATCAGTTCTCACTGTGTGGACATTTGAACGACCTTAATATTCAATCAATTTCTTTAATAACTACGTGAAACTGGAAGACATCCAATATCAAGGGTTTCATATTAGGCCTAAAAAGAAAAAAGGTTTGTTTTTTTGAGGAAAAATATTAGGGTAGGTAGCAGAGTGTCAAGATTTAAATCAACGATTAACATCATAATTTTAATCAAATGATTTAAAGAAAAAATCACTCATTTAAATCGCAACTAATCTTACATTTTTAAACTAAGTAAATACACCATAGGAAAATCACGGAAGTGACCAAATGCTTTAATCTTTCTGTACTCGTGGTGATTTCAGCACTAATGGCTACACCAAGCACCCAACTTGGAGAGAACAGGGTCAATTACTGCATATTATAAAAGATTGGAGCAGCCAGTTGTAACTTATTAGAATATACTAAATACTGAAAACGGTAATGTAAACGCATATGACATCATAAATCTAAATTCCAGGAAGAGTAATGTATATCATTTCTGATTAACAGCACTCATAATATAAACACTTTTAGGAAGTGATCAATAGTTGGATTCAAAATTCTAAACAAAAGGGTGACTGATTTTATTAGCTAAATAAAACACAATACGGGAAGTAAAGTTTTTGGAGGCTTTTGTCAGTTAGCTTATTCTTGTTGTGTGCAATAGAGATTAAAGAGTTTAAATATACCTTTTCACACACTCACAGCCATTAAAATGTCAGCAGGAAGAAAGATCCAATATGAATTAAACCTAAATGAAAATTCATTTGTTATTGCTGCTAGGCAGTTTTATTATTAGAATTTTTACTATAGTCCAGGGCTCGAAATACCCGGGTGCACTGTGCACATGAAAATATAATTGTGCACCTTATTTTTTCCCACTCGGTGTAGATAGTGCACCTTGTGCACCTAATTTAAAAACTTAGGTGCACAAGGTGCACCTGTATTAAAAAAAATCTATTTCGAGGCCTGCTATAGTCTGATTATTTCTGTCCTCTATTCTACTTCTCAGATTATAGTTTAGGTCTGTCACTTACACCTACTGATAAATTTGTTAACATGATGTAATTTACTCATGGAAAACTATGTAGGATGTCAACATGTGTTTTAAAGTTAAACAAATGTTTTACCTTTTGCTTTAAAAAAAAATTCATTATTTAAATGTATGACCAGTGGAGTGGTAGCAAACGCAACAGTGGCCGATTTCTTGCCAAAGGGGCAACCTTTTATTTGTGCTTTTTTTAAGGCAACCCTATTTAGTGGTTTAGAACTGAAGACGTTAAGGCCGCCATCTTGGTTTGGTGACAAAAAAAACCCTGCATTGGCGCTACTGTCCCGTTTGCTACCACTCCACCAAAATAAATATTGATTTACATATCATGTATTAACAAGCCGACCAACCGGTATAGTGGTTAAGGTGTTAGCCTCTAGATTGGAAGGTTCCTGGTTCGAATCCGGGTCCGTGCATGGATGTTTGTAAACGTATGGTGTAGAGGCGGCTCGTGCACCTTAAATCTGTCGTGGCTGAAAGTCCTCACGTTGGGTTGGCATGGAAATTTGGAGAGTGGGGTGCCAGCTCGGGTGTTGCTTCATCATCTGACTGTGGTTCAAAATTACGAGGTATTGTCTTAGGATCATTCCCTTAAGGGGACTGATCCCGGAACGTCGTCAATAGCCCGTTGTACTATGTTAACAAACAAAATTGCCATGTATTAACAAATTATATATAATTAAATAAAAACAGTGTATAAGGCCTGCAGAAATTTAAATAAAAAATAATAACTTTTTTTTTTACACCCTGCTTACAGGGCTTCTAATATTTCACCTTTTTGATATTTTGTCACCTTTTAAGGGTTTTAAGTTCTTAAATTTTATTTGGAGAAGACAAAATTTTTGGTGCGCAGTACAAAAAATAATTTGTTCTAAAAAAAACCAGGGTTTGTACGAATTCAATTCATACATTGCTACATTCCACCGCAAGAATGGATTCAAAAGCGTAACGTTTCAATTATAAAAGGGTACTTCACGTTGCCTGAGGTGTAGTATCAGCAAGTTCTGGAAATTTTCCCACAGTAAAAGGTTATCATTAAAACGAAGTGGCGAAGTTTAAGGGAAGCAAGACCATCTGCATGTCCGATCTCTCTTACCTAATTACCTAACTTGAGTGGCATTTACGACTAACGTTTTCTTTTTCATAGTAATGTGTGGTGAATCATTTGGCACAAGATAGATATCACTGGTCGACAGGGTCGAACAATAGGAGTAACCCCTCTAGGACAGGGATGGGCCAACTCCGGCCCGCCGGAAGGTTTTATCCGGCCCGCGGATAGAATTTTAATTTGCCTGTCCGACGGAAATTAAAAGAAGATATGATTATATTCGTTAAACAATGCATGCTCCAAGTTTTTGATGTTTTATGTCCAGACAATAAAAAAAATTTTGAGACTGTAAGCTTATATCGAAAAACGGTGACTTCTAGAATCGAAGCCATTTATAAAAATTTGACATCACAATTAGAGTCAAAGATTGGCCAGTTTAAATTTTGTTCCATAGCTATGGATGAAAGCACTAATATAAATGATACTGCTCAATTCGTATTATTTATAAGAGGTGTTGATGAGAGCTTTGAAATTACTGAGGAACTGGCGTGCATGCGTTCTTTAAAAGGAACTACAATGGGAAGGGATATTTTTCGTGAATTTCAGGAAGGGCTTTTAACTTTGAAAGTGCCTATAACAAATGTATGTAATATTACGACCGATGGAGCACCAAATATGACAGGGAAAAAAATCTGGATTTTTCGGACTCTTTAATCAAAACTTTCCCGGGAACAATGTTGTTTTTCTACATTGTGTTATACATCAAGATGCTCTGTGTAAATCTGCATTGAATATGAAACCCGTGCTTGATGCAGTCGTGAAGCTTGTAAATACTATTCGATCTCGTGGACTTACAGGCAATTTCGAGATTTTCTTTAGTCCGTGCAATCTGAATACTCTGATGTACTGTATTACACGAAAGTAAGGTGGCTTAGTGCAGGATCTGTTTTTGAGCGAGTTTGGCAGCTGAAAGACGACATTGTCTCGTTCTTCCATGAAAAACAGTGTTCTGCGGACTGCAAAATGTTAGAAGGTACAGAATGGCTTTCGGACTTTGCATTTTTCACAGATCTTTTTTGTCATATGAGCAACTTGAATGTCAAGATGCAAGGGAAAAATCGCTTTATCGACGATATCTGGGCCCATCTCAAAGCTTTTAAGCTAAAACTTAATCTGTTTGCTGGGCAGCTAGCTAAGAACGACTTGTCTCATTTCTCGAGGTTAAATTCAATATCATCAGTAAATGAAGAGAAGCTTAAGAATTATGAAGATGGCTTGAAAAACCTACATTTTGAGTTCGAACGTAGATTTCAAGATTTCAGTGCCATTCAAACAGAATTGGATATTTTTACCATGCCTTTCAACGTAAATTGTGAAGCAGTGAGGTCAGATTTGCAGCTTGAATTAATTGAGTTGCAATCTAACAACCATCACAAGCATTTGTTTCTAAATATGCCAAAGTTAGAGGTTTACAAATCATTATCGAAAGTAAGTTTCCCAAATTTCATATCTCGCGCCTAGAAAATCAGTGCTATGTTTGCTTCATCTTATATATGTGAACAAGTGTTTTCAACTATGAACCTTAGAAATAATTATTTCAGAAGTAGACTGACAGATGAGCATTTAGCCTCGTTCCTTAGAATCAGTTCATCTCACTTCGAAACTCAATATAAAGAACTTTTAAAAATGAAATCGCAATTTCATTAATCTCATTAACATATTTAAATTGTAATACTTGTATATTGTTTTTAAAATTTTCAAAAAATTTATCTTGGCCCGCCAAACTTTTTTTTTCGGCCCGCGATTGAAGAAGTTTGCCCATCCCTGCTCTAGGAGGTCAGACGCTGACAACTCGTAAATGGGGCTCGATGCCAGTTCTCACTTAAAAGGGGGATAACATCCTCCATACACAGATCTGAGGATGGTCTCAACAGACCCGTTTTATTTTAGGATTCTTTAATAAGACGAGAATGGAGAGGTCAAGAGACTTAACGTATCAAGCTGATATTATCTCAACATTAACCAAGGAGGAGAGCTAATGCGTTTAGTACCTTTGTCATCACACATGTTGCACTTTCTATTGTGGGTCTGATTATGTCTAGAAGGTATAGATACGTCAGGGTAAACACTGAAATGACGTTGGAATCTTCAATATGTATGATAGTTTACACTCGAAGGTGTCTTCGGCAAAGTTTTAAGGGGATAGATCATCAACCTCTCGCACATTCTAAGCCAGGTATGGGCAACCTTTGGAAAGGTACGGGCAAAACATTATGATACTAATGAAGTCGCGGGCAGTAGATAGTATGAATATAGGTAGTTATGGAAAAGTAATAATGGTAAGGTTTATTGTATTTTACATATTTATAAAGTAGAATAATAAAGCTATATGAACAGAATAATATCGTATTAAGTATTTACTTACAATCACCAGATATTAATGAGAAGCTTGAGAGACAAGATGATCAATGTTGGGATGAAACCCACTAATACACAGGTGCAGTGTGTTTTCCAAATTTTCATCTGTAGGCCTGGTTTGATACTTTGATTTATTAGTTTTCATCATGGAAAAGAGCTGTTCACATTTATAAGTGCTTCAAAATGCGCAAATAATTTTTCTTGCAAATGCTCTCGGCTGTGGATACTTTTCTTCGTCTAGGTATGTTCTGTAGAAATCTCTTATCTCCACATCTTCAAATTTTGACATCAAGTGTATGTCTTCCTGAAGTTTGATCAACTCCATTTGTAGGTGTACTCCATATATAGTACATACCCCATGAGTTTCATCAAGCTGTTCCAGTGAGCTATGCCTGGGTCCTCTTGTAATTGCAATATAAGGATGTTGACTGCATAGGCGATGTCTGGTCTAGTGCGGCTTGGAAGATACGACAAACAGCTGGATGACACTTCGATATGGCAGTTTTGTTGGTACAGCTACACTCTACCTTTATGAGTGATAGCAATGGCTTGGTGATATGTTTGGTGCAGTTCTAGTAGCGAGTTATGATAAATTAAGGCAATCCATCTTTCGTTACTGTTGTGATTTTCATGGCAACCTCGGCAAACAGTAATTTTCATTTTTATATTCTAGAAAGTTCTTCCAAAATCCGTTCAAGTCGTTTGATTTCCTTGATTCGTTTGAAATTTTTTCTTTCCTCCCATTGGTTACTTACTTTGTTTTAAAAATATCCTTTGATTGCATGTCCTTTTAAATTGTTTTCAGTGATACCATTGGTCCACTTATTTGTATTTTGACAGTCATGGAATTTTTATTTTATAGTTACGAAATAATTAAGAGTTTTTTTTTGACCATTTCCGTTTTCATTATTTTTTACTAAAGAATTCTGACGTTATCAGGTTGTATTATTTCTTGCTATTTTTCTTTTGTAGATCCTTTTCTTTTTCAACATGCCCACTGTATTTAGTGTAATTGATAAGTTTCAGGGTATTCTTACCTTTCATTCGCAGCTTAGTTTTTCTGCTGGAAGGCAAACATTTGGCTGTGAAGGAGTGGCTAATCATTTGTTTTGTGTTCGTTTATGTCTGGATAAGCAACTTCTGTTGGATTTCCTAAAGGAATCAGGATTGCTAAATCAGAATTATTGTTCCCCAAGTGCAATGCTCCTATGGAATTCCCTGTAAGAAGTTCCATTTCAGATGGATATGATTGGGTTTGCAGTGGAACTTCAGACAGTAATAAGAAATGTACTACTCATAAAACCATAAGGTATGGTTTAAAGGGTAGTAATTTGAAGCTGGAGGAGATCTTTCTTTTGACATACGAAATAGTGAAAGGGACAAAATCTAAATAATATTGGGGTAGAATATTCTTTTTTACCAACTACCATAGTGGATTAGAAGCAATTTGTTAACGAGGTTATCGCCGATTTCGTTGAATTGCAATCAGAAAAAATAGGCTGGGTCGGAAAAATTGTAGAAATTGATGAGTTTAAATTTGGTAAAACAAAATTCAATCACGGTCATAAAGCTGAGGGTCAATGGGTTTTTGGGGGATTGAAAGAGGATCAGGGAAAATGTTTTTGGTTGCAGTTCACAATCGTTCGAAAGATACCCTCATTAAAGTTTTGACAGAATGGGTTGAGCCTGGAATCACTGTTCATTCCGACTGCTGGAAAGGGTACATGGGGGAAAAGGGAGTAGAGGATGCTGGTTACATTCATTTAACCATAAACCATTCTTTACGTTCGTTGATCCGGTGTCAAAATGCCACACAAATACCATCGAATCAATGTGGAGGTACTTAAAAAGCACGCTGTCTACCCATAATAGGCAGTTTCATTTTTATTTGGCCAAATACTTATTCAAAATTTCATGTGATGATTTGAAACATGATTATTTTACTAAATTTTTGGAAATATTAGGGACATGAATTGGGAGGAGTTTAAAGCAACATAAAAAATTAGTGGTTCTAGGCTGACCCCATTCTGTTAAAACCAGTATTACTTCCTTATGTCAAAAAAATTCTTTCAAAGCATATTAATTTTTTAGAACATTTTAAAATATATATAGTTCAAAAAGTTCTCAATTGTGTTTTGAAGTTTTCCTTTTCCGTTGTAAAAAGAACTTAGTTTGTAAAATACATTTTAGTTAGTTTTTTCTTTTTTTGACATTTTATTTTCTATATATTTTTTTTAAATGTTCTTAAATGTGTTTAAAAAGTATGTTGTAAAAAGAAAAAAAAATTTGTTACAGGAAAAGAGTTAGGAAATAATTCTTTCCTTGGCGACTTTTGAAGTGCGCGCCAAAAAAAATCTCCAAAGCCTTTGCCATCGCTCATAAACATAGTGTAGCTGTTCCGTTTTGTCATTTCTTTTCTTTTTGTCTTTAGTGTTGGGACAGTCACGTTTTGAAAGAACTATACCTTTTGAGATGGTAAACAATGACGTTGGGAATCTAAAATTTCTAAAAGTGTTACACACATTTTGATTTAAGATTTCTAATATTGTGAGTTTTATCTGGGATTTTAGAGAAATGTGTACTTTAAACTGAGAAACGTTATACTGAGATTTCACTGTATAAGAACCGTTTACAGTAGCATTCTACAGGGTTACCACGGGTGCTTACAATGTGCTTCTAAGTGCTTATTTTGACCTTCCATTTCTAAGGGCCCTTAGAAGTGCTTATTTTTCATCAATAGTCCTTAGAAAGTGCTTATTTTCCTTTGAAAAAAAAATTCAGTTTTCAAATGACTATATTTTTACACAATATTTCCGACCTCTTTTTAGCGGCTGATCGGCGATAAAACTGCTTACAAGTACAGTTTTGGTGATGATTCGGGAACTGGCTTGCTTGAATGGCAACCCTTGATACCCGATATAGAAATCGTCGATCAATCTTGCTGAGCAAGTGTCTTGATGAGCACATAATACACTTTAAAAACTTGAAAACCCATGAAAATCGGTCTGTTTTCGGCTTATGAGTGGCTTTTGCAATGCACAAAATAGTTGTCCTGATAGAGGAAACAAGAATACAATCATCAAATCTTAATCAATTTTGTTTTATCAGTTACCCCTGAGTGCAATGTATTATAAGTATGGGGAAGTGTATTTTTAAGTTTGTAGGTGAATCAAAGATAATTTATTTTAATTAATACTGCTATCTGAGGTAGCAACCCGATGTGTTGCAATTTTTTTTAATCTAACTTTTTTTTGCTTTTAATTATTCCACCCCCCCCAAAAAAAACTGCTTGATTAAAAATACATTAGAGGAAACACAAAAACGTAAACCAGAGTGTGCTGAAAAACCGAGAATAGTCAGAAAATTTCATGAATCGGGAAAAGTCATTTGAAAACTGGAAATTTGGGACTCCTCTCGTGTTTGGCCGCTGACCTAAAATGAAAGTCATTTTTCTATGCTTTATAATTTTTTTCTCTTTGTATCCGGGTGACAAATACTCAATGGCCGACTGTGCTTGAATTTCACTTTGCTTTTGTTATCCCATGCGCAATCTGTTTCCATTGTCAGCTTAGATGATAATTTTCAAATTAATTTTGTTTTATAAAAATGATGTTTGCAAACGTATGGTGTAGAGGCATCTGGTGCACCTTAAATCTGTTGTGGAAGAAAGTTCTCATGTTGGGTTGGTGTGGAAGTTTGGAGAGTGGGGCACCAGCTCAGATGTCTCGTCATCTGACCGTGGTTCAAAATTATGAGGCAATACACCGAATGGCTTAGGCTGGGACGGTGGCAGCTAGTTGAATATCTATTCAAGAAAATTTCATTTAATTATTTTAACCTTTTTATAAATTTATCAAAGTTTTTGCATAACTCTTAAGCAGCGTCCACATCGGAGAAGCAGAGCAAAACATGGATGATTGATTAACCCCGGAGACGGGTTTGGTGAATCAATCTCTCTGGTTTTTCTGGTTTGACAGCTCGGACACAAAATGTTCCATGTGCTCGCGATCAATCTGGTTGGTTGTGTGTTGAGGTTAAACTGCAAACTTATTGTTTGAAGCAAATTGTTTTAAGGTCCCGTTCTTTACGAAGTCGGCGCATAGTCGCGAGTGCAGCGTATATTATCATTAAAGATTTATTAAAGAGAAATAGGAAGAAAAGTTCCCAAAAAAGGCGACATTTAGTGACACCCGTAATGGAAAATATTCTCAGCAGCCAAAAGACTGAAAATGTATGTCTTTTGCTCACACGCAGTAGAAATTACGCTTTTCCTACTGGGACACTTAATAAACCCTAAACTAATAGCCGCCTCGGAAAATAATCCACTTTATCGTTAACCCTGTACAATTTTGAACAAACTGTATTTTCAATCCTGCGACGGCGGCTGCGGCAACCTCTTTATTAATAAATAAATATATATATATATATACATACGTGCTTGCAAAATTGATATTAGCAGATTATTTCCCTACAAAATAAAAATTTCTTGCTGAATATTTCACTCGTATGTTCCAACATATTGAATGTCTCTTTCAATTCGGCATTTTTCGGTAAAATGTATTAATATTGCAGTGCAACAATTTTAAATTTTCTTTAATTGCAAAAAAGTTTAAATACATTTTAAATATCCACCTCTTATTTATCTTAAACTAGCCACTGCGTGGTGATTGCTAAGAATTCCCATTTGGTTTGCGAAGCCTATTGGATAACAGTAATCATTGCATTGGTTTGCCTCACAAACGAAATGGAAATTCGTATCCTATTGGAATGGATTCCCAGCTAATTTTAATTTGATTTGCTTCGCAAACTAAATTATGAATATTATGAACTATGATTTGCTTCGCAAACAAACACCTCGGGCAACGCCGATCTCGTCATTGCCAAATTCGAATTGCGAAGAGATCCAATCGGCGTGACGTCACAATCTCTTGCGAAAATATAAATATTTAATTAAAAAATTATTTATTAAAAGAAAATCAAATGGAAGGTAGAGATTTAGGGGTTTGGATTTTATTCAGATTTCAAATCTGTTGAAATTTTCATCTGTTTTTAACGATCCCGATTTTACAAAAAAGGGGATTCAGTACCCTGTATACACGCAATGTTAAATTGCTCAATTTCGATGTACCTTTTCTGAAAAACTACTGTTCGTATCAACTTGAAATTTTTTTTGTACATTACATAAGTCTTGTATATTACTTTAAGGTTATGGTTTTTTAAAACAATTGTTAGATTAAAAAAAAAAAATTTATACGTAAACAACCAAAAAAATGTGTAATTTTTCAAAGTTTTTTAATTTTAAAAAAATAATTAACCAAATAATTTGTGAAAACTTAACCTCAGATTAAACTATGTTATACAGTGCATAACTGGAAAAAAGAATTACACATAAATATGCAGTAGTTTGGCAGAAAAGGTACATCGAAGTTTGAAATTTCATGTTTTGAGAAAACCGCATTTAAAGATTAAAGTCGTAATTTATCAAAACATGCCAGCTCCATAGACATTGTTTTGTGGTTTATCTAGGAGCTTATCCTCTTCCCTCTTCCTTTTAAGCCTTTTTTCTTTCCTTTTGTTTTTTGTGTTCTGGGTGTGGGCATATCTTGCTCGCAAAAGACGTTCCTGGTCGAGACGTTTCATGGAGTTTATCATGAACTCTCCTGGCACAATCGACAATTTAGAGAGCACTTTGACTTTTGTCACATTTCCTACATTGGCGTATATGATGCTGTTGCCTGCTTCAAAGGACAGAGTGTCTATGTGAACAAAAGTCGATTTAGGAACTCTCGACCAGATAACATTGTTCAGGCTTTCATTTGGATTCTGGGTGTTACCGTGCAAACACTTTTTGAGAAGTTCAGGGTGGGCCAAATCTCTGAAAATGGGACGCAACGTTTCCATCACAGCAACAGGCAGGCTATTCTTGTGGCAATACGATTCATTCTTGGCAACGGCTTTGTTGTATTTGCACCAAGAATCCTCGCCTTTGGGGCAGAAACCATGCTGTGGATTGGCATCAGTCGACACTTTATGCAAGAATATTGCCCACACTGCTTGCTTCATGTCGTGAACACTCTGGAGGTTTCTACGGATTGCCAGTTCATAGTAGCTTTGAATAAGCTCTATTTGGGTGTCGGTCAATCTGTTTTTTCCAGCGAGACGTTTACCATCTGAACGATTTTGCCCCTTCATGCTTGATTTTAGCTTGTGTAGCCTTGTGCCCATTCGTTTCTGTACATGGCCTATGCACTCCAATTTTTCAATTGGGTACTCGTTACCATATACAGACTTTTGGCTGACAGTATTGTATGCTTTTGAGTCCCTGTCACCCAAGTATTTTATGTATCGCACATCATATTTTTCAGAGGATCGTTCAAACATTGAAAGAGCGCCACGCACTTCCATCATTCCGCTGACGCCATTGAAGTTTTTCTTACAGTTTGCAGAATGCACTCGTTTGTCCTTGCACATACAATGCTTGGACAGCACTTCAACGTCTAACACTTTGCCAGTATCTACACTTGTGATACTGACAATACCATTCAGAGACGTGTAGCCTCGTTTGTGCCATGATCCATCAGCTGCCACAGCTAGATTTGGGGAATTGGTTTCGGCAACAGCTTCTGCAGCTGCTTCCACCATGGTTTCTTCGCACACTTCTTTCATAACCGTTAGAAGTTGAGTCGTGTGTCGGGCAAACCTTGACAGAGGATTTGGCAAATTCATAATGCCGCAAAACATTCTTCCTGCCTCGGCACCTTTCCCGATGGATCGAAGCGCATACACAAATCGAGTGTTTACAACGTGCGTCTTTGAATTATCTGCCTGCCTCTCAGACGTGTCGAAATCCAGGGTAAAATTATACTCACTGCATTTCAAGTGCAACTCTACAGACAAGCCTGAATTTTTGCCAAGAGTCAGATCAAGTCCATTTTCGCACACTTTGCATCTCGTGTGCTGCTTAAAAACTCCAGCTAGAATACCAGCATCTATGATGATATTTGCCTCATAGTATGAAGAGTTTGAGTAACTCTCATTTAAATCAGGAATCTTTTTCTCGCTGGTAGATGTCTTGGTCTGTGATGAACAAGTTTCTGTTTCAGTAACTTGTTTCTTACCATAGTAAGCACCCTTCCTCTTTCTGAACACTTTGGTGGTTGATCGCGGCATTTTAAACGCTATTATATCAAACAAAATATTTATATTTCAACAAAGAAATCGGTGAAATAGTAGCAAAAAAAGTTCAAAACAAACTTGACAAGCGAAATATAAGAAAATAATCAGTAAAAGCAAATTACGAATCTTGAAAAAGACAGCGCGTTTGAATTTAAACTGATTGTAAATAAACGGGAAGAATCATACAGTCAAAGTCCCAGTGAATGCATATCCCACCAGCAAAAACTCAAAATTAAATATTAGAATAATTAAATTTAAAATAAAACAAAGTTAAGGATTAAAACATGTGGATTTGTTTACGTTTTGCCTTTCAAAAGAGGGCGTTTCCTTCAGCGAAATTATTTGTTTACTTTTTGAAAACGAAATTTAACTTACTTCCAGACCGCGTAGAAACAAAAGCAATATACCAATAGAAAGGTAAGAATTCAGAGAATAATATGCACTAAAAATCTTAAATACGATTTTTTTTTCGATTTTTGGGTACTGAAGCCCCTAACAATGCCAGTCAATATGTTTTTTTTATTTGTTTTGCTTTTCTTCGCTGTGAAATGGTTTGAGCGTAGGAAATGAAATCTGTGATATCTCGAATCAAACGAAAGTCATTCTTCACAGAAAGTGGTGTTCGTGTTGGAAAAAATAAGAGTTTCAATTTAAAATTATTCATTTATCGAAAATCATATTTTTAGGTATAGATCTAATGTGAAATTTTCCGCAGATTTCAAATCCGTTGAAAATTGTACTCTATCTTTTACGATCAAGGAGATAAAAAAAAAAAACTACGTAACTAAAGTTTAAACTTTATTTGTTTTTTTTAGTCTGGTGACAAATCTTTCTCCGCAAAATGAAAACGGAAGCGGAAAAAATACATTTAGAATCTGCTAACTTTTTATGCAACTGTTATTCCAAAGAAGACAATAATTAAATTCCAATAAATTATTTTTTAAATGTTTTATATTAAATTTTAAAATTTAGGCTGGACACAAAAATTGCAAAAACTTCGGACTACCCGTGTGCCAAATTTCATTATTGTAAGTGCAATAGATTCGTCCGGACATTGCGGAGGTCGGACACTTCATTTTATAATAGCAGAGATTTAGAGGTGCAAAGTTCCCCCAAGACCACTAATATAGACCATCTAAATACACATGGATGAACACATCAATTTTGACACTAATATGGGCAGATTACATTTTCACAACTGAGTTTTAATAGTCAACTATGTATAGCAAAACACACAATGCTTACAAATAGACTACTTAAGTAATAGTATCACTTTAAAATCCGAATATATATTAATATTTCTAAGTTCCAATCCCCGACCCGTTTCTTAACGATGACCCCGGTGATTGATTGCACGTCGAGCAAGGGAACGAAAACACGCTGTCCAAATAGAGCGAGCACGAGCACTTGCTTTCCTTTGATGTACCGACAAGAAGCGGATCATTTTGCTCGTGCTCAAAATGTTCATTCACCGTCTACACTGAACGAGCTGCCAATCAAACCTGTCTCCGGGGTTAATCAATCGTCCATGCTTTGCTCTGCTTCTCCGGTGTGGACGCGGCTTTATGATTCATTTTGGTTCACAGGAAAATATTTTCTTCGAAACTCGTTCGGTCTCTGATCCAGTCAAATATGACTCTGACATATGCAACTTGCTATCCTTTTACATCCTTTTAGTAAATGAATAGTTTGCCACTAATTTTATTTTATTGAAGCCTCCGATGTGCCAATAAATGAATTTACTTCTTACTAGTCTTCTACTGGTCCATCTTCCCTTAGCCAGATGGACCAGTCGTATTATGATTCTCATACTGCATCGTCCGTCTCGCAGGATAATCCGGGACGCGTTCGGGATTTAGGCAGAGGGTCTCGTCCGAAAAGTAGGTTAGTCTCCCCACAATTATAATAACTCTACAAAGAATCTTCGTATCATCCAGTGTAATATCAATGGTCTTAGTACTCCTGCAACTAGGCTTAAACTTGATCAGATTTTAGATTTGGCAGACAAATACGGAGTAGATGTAATAGCACTCCAAGAAACTAAACTCGGAGAGACGCGGCAGTTCAGTGTTAAGGGATATAGTGTACTACGAAAAAATAGAACTGCGGGAGGTGGTGGCCTTATGTTCCTTGCGAGAAATGTGCATTTTAAAACCATTCCCGACGCCATCGAGCCATCAGGTGCCTTGGAATATCAGGGATTGAGGATTCTCTCCAAGGATCGTAATATAGACATTATAAATACCTACCACCCTCCCAATAATTTAGGACTTCCGACTGATTTGATTGAAGGTTTTCTTGGAGACAACGCACTTGTTCTCGGAGACCTAAATGCAAAACATGCTGAGTGGGGATCCCCTACCACTAACAATAGAGGGACTGAGCTTGTAAATTTGGCAAATGACAAAGCTTTTCTTTTTCTAAATGATGGATGCCATACCTATCACTCGCATAGTTATAATTCGACTGACGCTCTAGATATCTCTATGATCAGTCCCGGCTTGTTTCCTTATTCATCATGGAGAGTTCTAGCCGAGGTGGGAAGTGACCACCTTCCAATACTTATAGAAATCGACTTTAAAGTGTACTACCATGGAGATAGTAGGCTCCGCTGGAACTTTCGTAGAGCCGATTGGTCTTTATTTGAAAAATTGTCAGAGGAGATGTTCGCTCAGAGCTCTCCATCAGAGGACCTGGAGAGAGAATGGTCTGGCCTTAAGTTCATAATGAAAAAAGTCGCAAAGGCCTCCATTCCTCGTGGAAAGTGGAAAGGGAAGAAGCGTTTATTTATTCACGCGAGCGACCCCGTCCAATCGCTCATCCAAAGGAGATCGGAACTTCATGGGGAGGTAGCTCTGAGTTCTCGTATGGACAAAAAGATTGAACTAAACAAATTAAATGCTGAAATCAAAAGACGCTATGTTGAGATAAAGCGTACTAACTGGCAGGACACATGTAGAAACTTAGACCACAGAACCTCAGATTCAAGGCTGTGGAAATTGACAAAATGTCTTGATAAAATGCCGGTCAATAATGAAGATACCAACACTATCGTTGGGGATGACGGTTCAACTGCTGTAAACGACCAAGAGGCAGCCGAGACTTTGGCCAAGCATTATGCTAAGGCGAGCAGAGTGACATTCAGCAGATCGGACAAAAGGCTGTCCAGAATTACAAGAAACCTAGTGAAATCCTGCCGAGATTTGAGGACAGAGAACCCTTTATTTGATGATGATTTCACAGCAAATGAACTATCTTACGCTCTTCAACACCAAAATCTGACCAAGTCACCAGGTCCGGATGGAATTAATGGTCAATTCCTAAGCCATCTGGGTTTTCTAGGCAAAAGTAGGCTGCTTCATCTCTTCAATTTGTCTTGGTCAACTGGGAAACTTCCAAGGCAATGGAAATCGGCCATAGTCATCCCCATTCGTAAACCCAACAAGAAAGCCAGTTCTGTTGACAGTTACCGTCCAATCTCTCTCACCTGTATTATATGTAAACTTATAGAAAGGATAATTTTGAGAAGATTGACACACCACCTTTTGTCAAATAACTTGATTCCACCAGAGCAATATGCGTTTAGAAGAGGCCATGGCGCAATGGACCAGATTCTGTTCTTCAGTCAAAGTGTTAGAGATGCCCAAAATTGCAAACCCACAAAACATACTTTGGCGGTTTTTCTAGATCTATCTAAGGCATTTGACAGGGTTTGGAAGTATAAATTACTTAACAAGTGTTACAATGACTTTAACATCAAAGGTAGAGCTCTCCCATGGATCTCAAACTTTCTAAATCACAGAAATTTTTGCGTAAACTTTCAAAATAAGCAATCAGGATTTTACAGGTTGTATCAGGGAATCCCTCAGGGTTCCGTACTCAGTCCTACCCTGTTTTCCATGTTTATTGCAGGAATTGAAAAAATTGTATCACCATGCCAGATTGGCATCTTTGCAGATGACATTGTGTTGTGGTCTAGTGGTTCAGACATAGGAAAACTGGAATCTACTCTAAACGGATCCTTAGAAGCTGTCCGTGATTTCTCAAACTCTCACAGGTTAAACTTCAATCCCTCAAAATCAGTTAGTAGCTTCTTCACCACTAATAGACACCTCTACAATTATTCTCCTGCAGTGTACTTTTCTAATCAGTTACTGGACTGTGACAAATATCCAATTTACTTGGGTTTTACATTGGATCCTGAGATAAACTGTAGGAAACATATAGAGAAAATAGCAGATAAAGCTAGAAAGCGTCTACAGATTTTGAAGTATATTTCAGGTAGAGACTGGGGAGCTGATGCTTCCACTCTCAGACTTACTTTTTGTTCCCTCGTGCGTCCCATTCTTGAGTGGTTACCAGGTATTTCAAACGGCTTCTGCTTCTAACTTAAAGATCTTGGACAGAGTACAATTGAGTGCAGCAAGAATAATCACTGGGTTAAGGAATAGCTGCCCTAGTGAAGTGGTCCTATACGAAGCTGACATTTTACCTCTGACTACGAGATATAGGATTGGTTCTTTGAAATATTTTAATAAATTGTCAAGTCTTGGTGATTTTAACAGGACTGCTGAATTCACTTTGAAGTGGAGGAGTAATCAGCGTTTAAAGAGAGACACCCCGATGGAATTTGTGAGGAAGGAGGGTTTTATTGATTTTGAGGTTATTCCTTCGACCACTTTTAACTGCTTGCCTCCCACGGTGTCCCTTGAGAATGTCAGTTTTAATGATGAACTGAAGACTCATGCCAATAAACAGACGGATCACCCAGACCTTTTGATACAGTTGGCCCTGGAGGTTGTCAATAGCATCCCTTCTGATGCATTGGTCAGCTATACGGACGGTAGCAAACTTGAAGACGGTAGAACCGGGAGTGGTGTTTTCATCAACAGCGCTGAGGACAAGGTCAAATGCAGCATCCGAAACCCTGACCATTGTTCAGTCTTTAGATCGGAGATCATAGCAATTGGTGCAGCCCTTAATTATGCACAGTCCACTGATAAAAATTGTATTTGGATTTTGACTGATAGTAGGAGTGCTATACAGTATTTCAAAAATTGGCCACAAATATTTGACATCCCAGACCAGAATATTCTGAAGCTTCTCTGCGAGATTGGCCTGAAAACACCAATAAGCCTCCAATGGATTCCATCGCATATCGGGGTGTATGGCAACGAGACAGCCGATGTACTCGCCAAGAATGGCTGTGATCTCCCTATGGACTGTTTGAATCGCCTCACTCCCACTGAAGTCCACTCCCTGGGAAAACAGCGTTTGCTTTCCTTGTGGCGCCGTACGCCATCCCACCATTGGTATGCTGGCAATCACCCTGGACTATCAATCACATGCTGTGGCCCTCGGCCTTTTCAATCGGCCATGGCCAGATTTCGAAGTGGCCATCTTAAAAGTATCAAATTTCAGAACGGGGAGAGAATTTTCCCTCCTTGTTCCTGTTCCCTACCTGCCAGTCCTGATCACCTTCTTCTCTGTCTTGGCGCTTCGTATAAGCAGCTGTTGGTTGATCAGGACTTTTTGCAAGTATATGGGGATCTGGCACGACGGGGCCTTCTGGACCTGGTGTAGGCTTTCCTACACCAGGGGGATGTGCAACAACAACAACTTCTTACTTTCGTTAAGAATTTATGAAAGTGTATTATAAAATAATTACTGGTGTGAGTAATTTCCATTTCATAAGCAGATTGAAGCTGCATACACAACAAGGTAAGTACTTTAATTTAAAAAACAAAAAAAATTTAAAATACAAAAATTAGGAAATTTTTGAAAATAAAAGTGTATGTGGATCAGGGACGAGCCTGACAAAATGGTGGTTCCTAACCATGAGCAGCAATATGCTAAAAAAATTGCTTATACAATCCCCTTAAGACCATTAAAAAGTAAAAACCAATCAATATGAAAAGAATACGAAATCACAGGGCTCCTAACACGTCACTTTTTGTCACCTTTTTGACATTTTGTGACCTTTTCAGGGGTTTTAAGTTCTTAAATCTTATTTAAAGAAGAAACATTTTTGGTGCACAGTTAAAAAAATTCATTTCATCTAAAAAAAACGGGGTTCGTACGAATTCAATTTCGAAATGCGCTCTACATTCCACCGCAAGAATGGATTCAAAAGCGTATAGTTTCAATTGTAAAAGGATACTCCATGTTGCTCGCAGTGTATTAGCAGCAAGTTCTGGAAATTTTCCCACAGAAAAAGGCTATTAGTAAAACGAAGCGGCGAAGTTTAAGGGAAGCAGGGCCATCTGCATGTCTTACCTAATTACGTAACTTGAGTGGCATTTACGACTAACGTTTTCCTTTCGTAGAATTGTGTGGCGTATCATTTGGCGCAAGATAGATATCACTGGTCGACAGGGTCGAACAATAGGAGTAACACTCCAGGAGGTCAGACGCTGACAGTTCGTAAATGGTGATCGATGCCAGTGGTCACTTAAAAGGGGGATAACATCCTCTATACACAAATCCGAGAGCAGACCCATTTTTTTTTCAGATTCTGGAATAAGACGAGAAAGGAGAGGTGAAGAGACCAGATAGATCAAGCTGATATTAACGCAACATTAACCCAGGAGGATCCCAGGTATATTGTCGGTCTGATTATGGTCTAGAAGGTATAGATACGTTAGGGTAAACTCTGAAAGGACGGTGGAACCTTCAATATGTATGATAATTTACACTCGAAGGTATACTCGGCCAAGTTTTTAATTGGATACATCAACCTCTCGCATTCTAAGCGCTCGAAACTCCCCATCGCGAACCCCGACGTTCCTGTCTACGGAACGGAGGCTATTCACACGCTGCTCTCTTTGTGGCATAGAACTGAGGGCATGGAAATCTTAATGGACTTCCAGCCGTTTCTTCAGGAGCTTGAGATCTGAAAGATTCCGAACCCCTCCGTAACCAGAGATTGCAAATATTTCGTCCGTCTCTGTATCCAGAGGGTTAAATATTAAAAGAGCGTTGCGAACGTATTGAAAATCATTATCTGTTATCATCGGAAGTTGATTATTACAAATTCTTGAGTGTTTTTAGTGAAAGTCTGAAACTATTAGTGACTCATTACTTTCTACCCGAAAAAATAAGAACTAATTAACATTGGGACATGTAATATTCACACAATACATAAGGCTTTTCTTAAAGGTCTGAGTTTGGGGAAGATGTGTCTGAACTAGGTTTAACTATTCATATTTTTTAATCAATGGCCTAAGCGTTGGTCAACATACAAATTCAAGAAGCTGAAACTTTTTTTTAATAAAGATAGATATAAAACGTAAGGCACAAGAAAATTTAGAGAAGGACTGGAAAGAAAAATATAAACTGGAAGCAGAGAAAAAAAATTTAAAGCAGCTGGCAAAGAAAAGAATGGTGATAGAAGAACAATAATTTAAAATTATGCCTAAGAAGGAGGATGAGCCATTGGATAGTGCTTCAAAATTATTAAAGGAAGCAGCACTTGTTCAGGCAATGATTGAAGGAGCGGCTAAAGTCTCAGATGATGCTGGTCAGCAAAGACGGACTTTAAAAAAATGCACATTCTTCTATTGAGAAGAAAAAGACACAATTAATTTTATTCTTTTTCAACAAAAAAAATTAAGACATAATTTTTCAAAGAAAAGGAAGAAATTCTTCAAGCTGTGTCAAAAATAAACAAATTAAAAAATCATAATTCCGATTTAAAAAAAAAAATTATGTTAATATTTTAAAATGATGTAATTTTTAAATGACGAAAATAAAAATATCCTTCCAAAGAAAGAAAAAGAAAAGATAGGGGTAGCTTGGGAGGATCTTTTTATTTTTTATCTTTATACTAGAATATGTTTAGCATTATTTTTATTTGTTACTTTTTTTTGCTCGATTAGTCACTTTTTGTCGCCTTTTTCTACATGATTAGTCACTTTTTGTTACCTTTTTCTACTAGATTAGTCACTTTTTGTCACCTTTTTGGTTTAATTTGTCACTTTTGTCACCTTTTTGGACCTTGAAACCTGTTAGGAGCCCTGAAATCAAAATCAAACTTGCAACAAAAGCTTTGAGACCGAACACACCAAGTCCGGTCCTCATCAAACTTAAGTCTTTCTTTCCATTTTTATAAAAGCCAATGCACTGTGAAGAAATTAAAGAATTTTTTTTTTCTTGGGGTCTCCATTCTATAGTTTGTTTATGTACTTGCACATATTATTAATATGTGTACACGTAAATGCCCATATATTAACTGCTAAATTGTATAAAAATCAGACGGCTTATTTTGAAAAATCTCATTAAATTTTTTTTTTTTTTTTAGAAAATAGATTTGAATATTAAATGTTTTACATACTTCTGTTCTTATAAGATTAACTAATCTGTAAGAGCATCCCCATTTGGTCGAAAGTCGGGTATTACATTGTATAGTACGGTTTCTTCAATGTTTTATTTAAGTCCTTATCAAGTCCTTATTTTGTCTTAGAAAGTCCTTATTTTTAGTTAGAAAAAAAGAGTGGGAACCCTGATCCTAGATAAAACAGCTCTAGCGAGCAGGGTGAAAAAGAACTTGTGTTGAGTTGAAATATCAAAGTATAATTTTATTGTTTTGAGTTATTAAAAATAGTATTAAGTGGAACCAAGTTCTTAAAAGTGTGGAAAGATTTTTATTTTTCACACTTGAAAATGTGTGTATAAACCTTCATTAACTCCTTAAAAATTTTGAAAGAACTCCTTAAATACTTATTTTTTGTATTCAAAATTCTGTATGAATCCTGTTGAACGGTCGTTCTCTATGCAGAAAAATAGTAACAAGTGTATTGTCTGTTTTAAAATGAAACCAAATGTTACGTCACAGTTAATGGGTAATCTACCCTGAGACAGTAGTTCCCGATTATCCCTTTAACTGAACTGGTGTAGATGTATGTGGCCCATTTATGGTCATATATCGTAACCAAAGAAAGGGTGTCCTGCATAAAATGTACATGTGTATATTTGCGTATTTTGAAAACTAAAAGCTGTTCATGTAGAAATTGTGTCCGACTTCTCATCCAAGGCCTTCATTGCTACCCTAAAGAGAGTTTTTGACTGTAGAGGCAAATGTGCCAAATTGTACTCGGACAATGGCAAAAATTTTGTTGGCAAACCAGCAAATTAAAAGGCTCTTGAAACTGGTAAAAGTTATTCTTATTGTTGTGACTGGCAGGTGACATACAGCATACTCTTACTCCGACAGACAGGGCCGCCCATAAATTTCCCGGGCCCCATGACAAAATTTTCGTTTCTCCCTAAGTTTTTTCCTTGTGTAGGAAGTTTTTATTTTCCCAAGTATCCATATATTTACAAATACCCAACTTCAGAAATATACAAGCAAACCCACAGTAAATTAATAATGAATTGGTAAGTAATTATGGAATTAAATATGTATATGTGTTTTACGCCTAAAGCCCGAAGTGTGGCCTCTTTGCGATCGAGCAGGACTTCGATAAGGATAATGGTATAATCTGAAAACTAAAATAAATATCTCTGTAAAGATTGTAAGAAACCCATGCAAAAACATACCTTGGACGCTGAAGACTAGTCAAAACTCCGAAAACTTTTGCAGTACTGAGGAGGGAGCAGTATATCTATTTGAATTAATGAATTTATCGATGCCATCAAAAAAGGAAGCTTTTTTGCACGCCAGTTCATGCTCAATTGAAAATATTCTAAGATGATTCAAATTTTTCCTTGCCCAAAGTAGAAGATCGTAAATGATTTTTGATTATAGATAGTTTACTGAATCCTTTCACTAGAAACCAGTGATGGGAAGAGAAAACAAAATTCTTAAAGTCATGCAAAGTTCTGGGAAAATAAGATTGCAATTTTAATCTATAGATATCATTTCTAAAGGGAGAGTGGAAGAACTTTATTTTATAACTTAGCGTAATGTGAAAAAGTAGCTTCGTGAACTGTCTTGTACATCTGAATTTCATTGAGATTGTGGCTCAAATCATCTGGATAGCTTTCAATTAATTTTTTAAGTGCATTGTTGTTGTCATTAGAATTATAATTTATTTTTAATATGGCTTCGAATGTATTGCATATGTTTTTTCATTTGCTCATACCTTGATTCTAACTGTAAAACTATTTTATCGATTACTATATCCACAAAACTGAACTTTTGAATTCTTTTTCTTCGGT
The DNA here is from genome assembly GCA_947359465.1 of Metellina segmentata. Taxonomy (NCBI): domain Eukaryota; kingdom Metazoa; phylum Arthropoda; class Arachnida; order Araneae; family Tetragnathidae; genus Metellina; species Metellina segmentata. The sequence goes on along the minus strand of OX375879.1, from coordinate 14,547,374 downwards.
TTCTAATACTTCAGGCATTTTTCTTCCACTTCAAAAGCTTCCTTTTCCGTACTCTTTTTTTTTTGTGGAAAATTCTGCATCTATACCCATAATACAAGCTGTCTCTTTAGCTCTATTTATACAGGCCATTGTTTTCTTAAATCTCGCTTTAATGTTATTCATTTCGATATCAAGGGAGATATATTATGATTGAAGGATTAAATTTCTTGTGTTAATTTGATCTAATTTGTCCTTCCAAATATTTAACTGAATTAAAGTTTCAAATTTTGAAAAATAATTGAGGAATCCATTTACTTTTTCGTCGTTTCCTCTTACGTTAAACTACTGACTTTTTACATCTTGAAGTGCCGTTAAAACGTCAAGTAGTTTTTCAGATATAGGTTTTACTGCCTCAATTCTTGCCTCACAAAGACCGTGTAGTGACCTCCCATCAGTGTTTTATATCAGTTCCCATTGCTGTGGGCTTGCACTAAAGAAATTGTAAAGCTGGTTTATAAAGTTGAAGAACGTGCTTACTATTTCATTACTCCTTGTGGCATGTAAACCAACTAGTCCTTGTCGTAGACTGGTGAAAATGTGAGACTACCTTGGCGGGGCTGTTTTAAGGACTTGAAAAAAATATTTTCTGTTCGTTATTTTTTTGTCGAATTCGGAGAATAACCCTACAATGAGGCGGATAATTTCTTGAACAAACCTTGGGACCGCGGCCCCCTCAAATGTCCGGGCCTCCAACATTTGTCGGGTTTGTCTCCCCTTATGGGCGGCTCTGCTGACAGATTAAAATTGCACTCCTTCCGAGAAGGTATGCAGGGTTCCCATGGGTGTTTAGAAAGTGCTTATTTCAACCTTCCGTTTTTAAGAGCCCTTAGAAGTGCTTATTTTTCATCAATAGTCCTTATTATCCTCCTGCTTATTTTCCTTTGAAAAAAAAATTCAGTTTTCAAATGACAATATTTTTTACAATATTTCCGACCTCTTTTTAGCGGCTGATCGGCGATAAAACTGCTTACAAGTACGGTTTTGGTGATGATTCGTGAACTGGCTTGCTTGAATGGCAACTCTTGATATGCTATATACAAATCGTCTATCGACTCTTGATGAGCACATAATACACTTTAAAAACTTGAAAACCCATGAAAATCGGTCTGTTGCCGACACTAGAATACAATCATCAAATGTTAATTAATTTTGTTTTATTCAGTTACCCGCAAGTACCATGTTTTAAAAATTTATAATTATTAGGAAGCGTATTTTTAAGTTTGTTGGTGAATCTGAAACCATCAAAAAATAATTTTTTAAATTAATACTGCTGTCTAAATGACAAGCTGATGTGTTGCAATTTTTTTTAATCTAGCTTTTTTTATGCTTCTAATTCTTTGTAAAAACTATCCCAGTAAAGATATATAAAGAAAAAATTTTGAAGGTTTTTGAGGGTGATTTCTACTTTGAAAATTTTAAGCAATCGGTTATCAATTCTGAAAAAAACCAACTCGCTCGATTGAAAAAACATTGGAAGAAAAGATCGCAAAAACGTAAACCAGGGTGCTGGAGAACAGAGTCAGGAAATTTCGTTTGAATACTGGAAATTTCGGACTCTTGACGTATTTGGACTGTAACGTAAACTTCCGGAATATCTTTTAAATGTATTTCTATAGTACTAGCCGGGCTGCGCCGGCTAGCGCTCGGCGGTGTGTAATAGTGCTTTTTTAAAACTTTTTTACGCACCGTAATCAAGCATGTTTTGATTTGTATATTTTATTTATTTTTATGAAACAATTCTTCAAATCATTGCGAGCGTATTCAATCAAATATTTAAGGAAAGTTGGTCGAAATATACATATACCGCTACAAAATTATACATGTCTAGTGATAGTTTGCAGGAAATAGACATATCATTAAAATCTAACCCTAAATAATATTTCTACAATAGGTAATATACCAGAACACATAATGCAAACCAAAATAAAATTCCAATCCTTGAAAAAATGCAAAATTCCGAAGAAAAAAAATACGTACGTATCTATTCAAACGTGTTGAATTTCGATTTCCTGAATATATTGTGAAATAGAATAATGCGACAAAACACTTTTCAACGATATTGACAAAGACAATAATGATTTATTAACAAAAAAAATAAATATTTATAATACTTGGGAATCCTCAAATATGTCCACAACATCTCGCAGTCAACTCAAATACGCAAACACGGAATTCTAAATCAAATTAAAAAAGCAAACATTAATTCTGAAGTGGCCAGATACCGGGTAGCAAAATTACGTTTAAATTACTTTTACATCAAAGGAAGAAATAAGAAGTCAGTTCAAACATAAATTTTTACAATTTAATTCCTTACTTTGCATAGAAATTGACCTCGGCTATTTAAAAACAGCAAGAATTCAATTTCAAACAGCAAGATTTGCATAGAATATCTGGGTTAATTTATTTACGTTGATTGTTGCCATTCGACGATACACAAATAACGTCGATTTCGGGTCCACGTACGTTAGTGTTTTATATATATAGATTTCTTTTTCCTTATTCCAAGATATTGTGTGATACTCTCTCTCTTCCTGTGTTTATTTTTACTTCCTAATACTCTTGGAAAGGATATCTTTTCTTTTGACATATTTATGTGAGCTTAAATGGTTTTCCCGGAAGTTCATTTTTTCTTTTATGTATAACGTTGGTGAAAAGATATTTTTTTGTAACGGCTTTTGTAGTCGATTGGATGCTTCGTTGAAGTGTGGACGGAGTGCAGTGTTGGAATGGCGTGTTTCAGCCGTTATGTTTAAAACGTATGATGAGAGGTAGTTGTAACGGTGATGTCGCTACCATATTGTAAATAAATTTTTCTTTTTTTCTTTAAAAAAGGCTATTTCTTTATCACGACGTTACAGGACACTGACCGAAAACGAAAGTTATTTTTCTATCGTTTATAATTTTTTTCTCTTTGTATCCGGGTGACAAATACTCAATGGCTGACTGTGCTTGAATTTCACTTTGCTTTTGTTATTCCATGCGCAACTTGTTTCCATCATCAGCTTAGATAATTATTTTCAAATTAATTTTGTTTCATTAAAAGATGTTGGTAAGCATATGGTGTAGAGGTGGCTGGTGCACCTTAAATCTGTTGTGGCCGAAAGTCCATGTTGGGTTGGTGTGGAAGTTTGGAGAGTGGGGCACCAGCTCAGATGTCTTGTCATCTGACTGGTTTAAAATTATGTGGTAATACACCAAATGGCTTAGGCTGGGATTGTGGCAACTACTAATTCGATATCTGTTCAATAAAATTTTTTTAACCTTTTTATGATTTTATCAGTTTTTGCATAACTCTTATGATCTGTTTTGGTTCACAGGAAAATATTTTCTTCAAAACTTGTTCAGTCTTCAATCTCGTCAAATTTGAACTAGGACGTATGCAACTTGCAATCCTTTTACATCCTTTTAGTAAATTATTAGTTTGCCACTAATTTTATTTTATTGAAACCTCTGATGTACCAGTCAATGAAGTTACTTCTTATTTTCATTATGAATTAATGAAAGTGTATTATAAAATAATTACTGGGGTGAATAATAAATTTCCATTTCATAAGCAGGCTGAAGCTGCAGGCATAAGATAAGCACTATAATTAAAAAAAAAATTATATATATAACAAAAAATAATTAGAAATTTTTTGAAAATGAAAATGTTGGTGGATTAGGGAGGAACATGAGCCAGACAACACAAAATGGCGTTTCCTACCCATGAGTAGCAATATGCTAAAAATTGCTCATACACTCCCCTAAAGACCATTAAAAAGTAAAAACAAAACAAAATGAAAAGAATAGGAAAATGAAATCAAACTCGCAACAGCAGCTGGGATACAGACAACACCAACTCCGGTCCTCATCATATGGACTCTTTCTTTCCCTTTTTATAAAAACAAATGCACTGCGAAGAGATAACAGAAAAACATCCGAAGTTTTTTTCTTGCGGTCTCCATTCTATAATGTGTCTATATACTTACACATATTACTAATACGTGTACATGCAAGTGCCCATATATTAACTGCTTAATTTTGTAAAAATCATACAGCTTGTTTTGAAAAATCTCATTTTTGCGTGGCATTATTTGTGTATAATTTTTAGAAAATAGACTTGAATATTAAATTTTTTACATACTGCTGTTCTTATAAGATTAACTACTTTGTAAGAGCATCCCCATTTGGTTGAAAGTAAAATATTACATTGTATATATTACGGTTTCTTCAATCCTTAGAAAGTCCTTTTTAGAAGGTACTAGAAAGTCCTTATTTTCAGTTAGAAAAAGAAACCCTGTAAATTCTACTTTGAAATTGAAGACATTGTTTTTTTTTTATACCCCATCTGATCTTATATGAAACTTTAAAATTGGCTTTAAGGCAGCCATTATTTAAGAGAAAGGAATATTTCATGCACTCAGGTTTACCAAATTTTAAAAACTCGTCAAGCTGATCTAAATTGGAATACCCTGATCTAATGTTTCAAAATAAATATGCTTTAAAAAAAAATAATAATAAATAAATAAATAAATATCCTTCCAAAGAAAGAAAAGGATGGGGTTGGCTAGGGAGGATCTTTTTCTTTTGTATCTATATACTTAAATATATATTTGGCATTGTTATTTTTTGCTCAAGAAGACACTTACATTGCCCTCTTTTTTTGTTGGATTAGTCACATTTTTATGCCAAATTTTTGGTAAATATTTTCTTATTCTAATTTTTTTAAATTTTCTTTTTGAAAATAGTGTTTAATTATTAAATGTTTTTTTAATTGCTTCCTCTTTTTAAGATGGAAGCTCTTATGTGTGAAACGATAGATGAACTTCTTGCTTTCGTAAATGGGGATGATGAAAGATTGCTCGAAGTAAGTAGTAAATTTATCGGCTATTTTGTTGATGCTATCTAAAATACAAGCTAAATTTTATTGTAGCTTGAGTTTTAAAAAATCATTGTTTTAGGATAGGATAATGGAATCAATAGGGTAAGGCGGGGTAAATGTAAACAAAATTTGCATGTTCACTTGCAATCCCTATTTTCAAACTCTTGATAAAGTAATTAAACATTGTTCACCCTACTAAACTAACTTGTCACTATTCTTTAATGTTTAATTAGTATGAAGTTTCCAGAAAAGAAATTTAATACTTTACTCGGCTGTTTACAATTACCCCACATGTTTACAATTACCCCTGAAAGTAGGGGTAATTGTAAACAACGATTTTCCTTGTGATATTGAATATTGAACAAGTGACAGCATGAGCAGTAGTAGGAACTCTAATGGTATTTTACCCTTGTAATACCATAGTTACAATAACCCCTGTTTTGATCTTTACATTTACCAAATTCTCACACTTTTTCCTCCAAAAAAAATATAGTGACACTTGAAAGTTGCATTGTTCATGAGGTGAACTTTCAGGAATACATAAGAATAAATAACTCATTACTGAATTCTAACATTTACTGAACAAATAATGTATTTAGTTTAAAAACAGAAAATAATAATAATAAAAAAAACTAAAAATAGAAAAATACAAACTTAGGGGGAATAAAACATTACATTTCTTACACATAAACAGTGCTCTCAAATTGGAAAATTTCTTTACTGCCTTCTTTGCTACTGGTTGGAGCAGGTAAAATTGCTTTGATATGGTCTTTAGTAACACAGAATTAGTCTTTTTCAACCACAGCGAATTTAGTCTATGCATTTGAGTCCTGTGATCTCAAACTCCTCTTCTGAAACGACATACACACGAATAATGGACTTTGTCGCTCTTTCCTCCTGAACATCTACAAGCACAAACATAGTCGTTTCAATGTCTTCTATGAATGGTGTCAAAATATTTAACTTTCTATACAAGCTAGTTTATATTTTGCTTGAATGTTTGGAGAATTTCAAACTCTTCACCGTCACTGTTAGCAAATTCTTTCAATTGTTCCTCACTCGTCTGTCCTCGAGTTCTGCTTTCCTTTCCACTTGCTTCTTTCTTGATTACTCCTGGCTCTTTCACTTTCTTCTTGGCTTCCTTTTGTTCTTTTTCTTTTCTGTCTCCTTTAAGTGTGACAAAACTTGGCCAGTTGTAAGAACTTCACCATATGTATGACGTTTTAGTAAATCAGTCTTCCTGCTTTCTAATCCCCAAGAACACGAAAGATGCAATGAAACTCAATTCAAATGTACTAAATGCAATTACATACAAAATTACACGTAAAAACACATTGGTTTTCCATCCAAATTGAGTAAAACTGTTATGTTTACAATTACCCAGTCCCTTGAAAAATATGGGGTAATTGTAAACATGCACCTGTAGGTGCATTAAAGTTTCCAAAAGAAAAATTCAATGATTTTCTGTTCAATAGAAACATCATAAATGACCGTAGTAAAGAATTGGATCAACATATCTTTCAATATATTATGGAGGGCAGCAGAAAATGCAGCACACAAGAACTTAAACCCAAACGTTTCAACCCAAAACTTCTCTACTAAACAGATTGCTATCAGCTGTGGTTCAAAGAAATAAAGAGTTCACCATATTACATCCTCAGGGTTGTCAGACTTCATATTTCACAACTTTTTAGTTTTTCGGAATCCTGCGTGGGCGTCTGTATAGCTTGTTTACAATTACTTGTTTACAATTACCAATTGACCCTAATCATTTTTAATTTGCATAGCAAAAATTGATTATAAGTAGAGTGGTGTACAAGTGTTTTGAATTGCTCTCTGTTTCATACTCTATTATTCTTTTAATAATATTAATTTTGATGTTTTATTTAAAGATGCGATCAATTTTAAGATTGCTATATTTTTGTTGAAATTCTTACATTATAGTGGGTTGAAATTGTAGGATAGTTTAAAGGGCTACAACTTTCAATCTCATTAGGAAAGTAAGAATATTAGTGTTAATTTTCTTCTAAAAAACTCGATTAGAAAGTTACCTTTACACTTCTGCGTTTATGTGGCATGCCTCCTCCATGATCTAATTTGTTTCCCAGTTAGATCCACTCGATGTATTTGTGCAGTGCATTGTGCATACTGGGGTGAAAAGTGGATGGCCTGATTCCTGTAGGCCTACCCCAGTTCCCTCTACCACTCCTGTCCCACCCACCAGCCTGTATGGAGAAGTTCCCAGCGTGTCAAGCCAGGGACACAATGGGGAAGTCACTCCCCAGGCGACTGCAGGGCGCAGAAGAAAATGGCACGCCAAAAGGATACTGCCTGAAGTAGCATCAACTTCCACAGCGCCCGAGTGGAGGGTTTTGCGTCCCATCCAACACATTCCCCCACCGGTAAGCCTCCTTTCTCAGTTTTCCCACTACTCAAATGTGTTTTATGTTTATCTGCAAAACTATGTGTAGCTAAAGTGTAAATTTTGAAATGAATTATTTCTTTCCCTAGCTTGTTTCTGACAGTTCCCAGAATCGCAGGAGGCCAAAACGTGGTATGTCTTATAAAATTTAATACATTTCTGATGAAATTAAAATTTGTTTTTGTTAGATATTCTCCTGTACTTTACTGCTTAAATATATGCAAATCTTTCATTTGCAAATATAGCTTGATTTGCATGTGAAACGGCCATTTAATTTGATTGGTCAGAGCTATACATATAAACAAGTTAGTTTATATTCTGTTCTGCCGGATCCAAATACTGGATAGTTGTATGTTCTCTTACAAATTGCCATTGTATCAGTAAAGTTTACATTTTAATAAACTTTTAATTATCACCTTGGCTGTCTATTTTTAAACTTCTATGCTATGCATCCTGCACTTTGCACTTTTGCTAGGTATTTAGCCCATTTACATAACACTTTTGAATGAAGGGCCATTCTATATAAAAACACCCTTTTGAGAAAAAGTTGTTGCATCATAGTCATGGATTTTTTCAATTTTTACCATAAATAAACATGTTAGTAAAACCCTTAGATATCATTAAAAATTTTTTTTTGTCCAATATTAACAGATACAATAATTTAAAAATTGGTTAATTTTACAATATGATGGCCATTTTGTATTTGCCACACTGTCTATACAGGGTTCTAACTATAGAACTAATAGTTCAAATTTAGTTATTTTTGTACCAAATGAAAGGCTGTTAGTTCAGCAATGTACATAACATACAAAACCAGTGGTAATTTTGTATTTTAATGGAGTTTTTTACATGTAAAGTGAAAATTTCACTTTTAAAGACAGTCAACTTTAAAAGACTATAAAAACAAATGAACCCTCTTATTTTTCTCGTAAACTTCATAGAAGTATTAACTAACATGGGTACTTTAATCTGGAAAAATTCAGAGCGTGCAGCACATTTTTATTTTTGAATAAAAGCTTTTCTAATGACAGCATGGATTTCAAATCAGTGGTCATCTTACAGTGCAAAAATGACCATAACTTAAACACAATGGTCATATTTGAATTTTTATGATGTACTAATTCAAAGCAAGCTCACATTATTTCATGTTTATATATCAATACAGTATCAAATTATTTTTAATTTCAATTTGTTTTATAGCATGGCAGTCTAAAAGTACTTTTAAGAAGCACTGTAGAAAAATATTTGCATTTATTTAAATTTTTAAAAAACTTTTTTAAATGTTATGCATTTTACAATATTTAATTCCAGTATTTCTGTACCCTAAGCATAAATGTAATTTTTTTAATATTGTTTTAAAATTACCAGAGAAATTCTTTTACTTAATAGTTTCTTATCTTTTTAGAAATACAAAAATACTTCTAATAACCCATACACACAAACACTCGTAAAATATGGATTGATATAGGCTCAATTAAACACAAAAATTATCACAGTTGACGATCCTTAAATATTTAAGCTGGTCCAATATTGAGAATCATTGTAGTAAATCTCATGTTCTTGAAATTGACAAAATAAAACCAAAATTTCTGAGCACTGAAATTTAAAAAAAAAACATGTCTAAAGATAATATTGAGCATAGATGAAAATGGTCGTCACATTAACACAAAGTAAAAAGCATTATTGCTCCATAATTCAAGTTGTCTTGTAGTTTTGGAACGATAGTTCAATTAATTCATTTTCATCAGGAGCAACAAGGTATGTTCTTCCTGTTGTAGCTGCAGGAGAAGATATGACTTTTTTGTTTTTAAGCAATCCAACATGCATCTACATGCTCTGGCCATGTATAGGATGAACTTGATCCATGAGAATGCATGAACATAATTTTGTAATCATTACATTCCTCACAGCATTCCAAAATCTCCCGAATTCCACCAATTAATTCCATACACATGCTACATATTGTTCATTTTGGAATGTTGGTAATTTGATGGTTTTCTCCAATCCTATGGTTGCAATGAAAGTTGTTGAGGATCCTGAAACTCTGGAAACCAGCATCTGACTTTAGTTTATTGGTGTAAAGCAGTGATTAGTCCTTGTTCCTGTAATTGTATTTCCCACTGTATACCTATCTGCTAATTGATTATTAGCAATTTCAAATGGATATTGAAGCAATATACCCTGAGCATAAATGTAATTTTTTTACAGAAATACTGGAATTAAATATTGCAAAATGCATAACAAAAAAAATGATTTTTAAAAATTTAAATAAATGAAAACATTTTTCTATGGTGCTTCTTAAAAGTACTTTTTAAAAGAGCCATGCTATAAAACAAATTAAAAAATAATTTGATACCGTATTGATGTATAAACATGAAATAATGTGAGCTTGCTTTGAATTAGTACATCATAAAAATTCAAATTTGACCATTGTTTTTAAGTTATAATCATTTTTGCACTGTAAGATGACCACTGTTTTGAAATCCATGCTGTCATTAGAAAAGCTTTTATTCAAAAATGAAAAATGTGCTGCATGCTCTGAATTTTTCCAGATTAAAGTACCTATGTTAGTTAATACTTCTATGAAGTTTACGAGAAAAATAAGAGGGTTCATTTGTTTTTATAGTCTTTTAAAGTCGACTGTCTTTAAAAAATTTATTAAAAGTGAAACTTCCACTTTACATGTAAAAAAAACTCCATTAAAATGCAAAATTACCACTTGTTTTGTATGTTATGTACACTCCTGAACTAAGTGGCTTTAATTTGGCACCAAAATTACTAAATTTGAACTATTAGTTTTATAGTTAGGGCCCATTATAGACAGTGGAGCAAATCCAAGTTGACCGCCATATTGTAAAATTGACCAATTCTTAGATTATTGTAATCGGACAGAATTAAAAAAATCGAGTTCTAAGAGTTTTACTGCCATGTCTATCTGGGGTAAAAATTTGAAAAGAATCCATGACTATGGTGCAACACCCTTCAGGTGTCCCCATATGGAATGACCAGGAGCCAAAATATTTGCATAAACTAGAAAACTTAAAGAAACAAGGTTTTGTGTTGAAACAGCTTACACGAAATATTTCAAAGATCAACATGTCAGATGTAGAGATGTTAGAATATTTAGCGCCTGCTGTTTGCGGATATTTTTCCTGTCCATATTTGAAATAAATTAAACATGCAGTGTTTGGGCGTGCTGCTTGGATGGTTAACAGCTCGGGTGTTTTTATATTTAGTTACTCAATTGTATTGTTCTTAAGGGCTTTCCTTTTGGATTTTCAACAATCCATTTATTGATATATAAGATGTCGGCTTCAAAAAAGGAATATATATAGTTTTATACTATCCCTTTATTTATCATGTGTAATCATTCATTTAACAACATAAATATAATTTTAAACCTTAATTTTGTTTTTGTTTATAATTGGTGAAATCTAATAAATTTTTCAGTCAAGCGTCCACCAACTCAGCAGGTTTTGGCTTCTCCCACGAACCACATCTTGGATGATCGGGTGCAAGAAAGAGTTCAACCTAATGTGCCTTCTCCTGCACCCCCTGTAAGTAAAGGCATTTTCTACTTTGGGGGCACTTGATTGGATTATAGAAATTTGCAATTCCATAGGATGCAAATTCTTCTGTGGATTCCTGCTTTGACTTTCTGTCAATGCTCTACTAGTGTTGTATAAATCAAGAAGTGGTCTCTCTAACCCTTGGGGTCTCTAGCCTGCTTAGTAGCTATAAAAAGAGAACTTATTAGCTATTTAAGAGAACACAAAAAAAAGTTTCTGATATAAATTGAAGTTATAAAGAAACTAGAGCTTCATGACTTATTAGCTATTTAAGAGAACACAAAAAAAAGTTTCTGATATAAATTGAAGTTATAAAGAAACTAGAGCTTCATGACTATCTAGCTGCATTATTTAGTGAGTTATTAAGTCTAATGAAGTCAGGAATTAAATCAACTAACTTATGCCTTTTTTATTGACTTGCTGTGTTTTCATAACTAAAATGTTTTTTGAATGCATGGGCTTTTTTGTAGTAAATCAGGCACGAGAATCTTCTGCGGATTTCCGCTTTTTGTGGGTTTTTTCATGTTCTCTCTGCGTTTTTCTAACGTGATATTGACTGTTTTTAGGAATATGACCTCATCAGCGTTTCTAGCCAATGAGAGAGAAAATTTAAGCTTTAAAGAACGGGTTGTCCCAGTAACGTTTTTATATAATAGGGGGTAGGTCTTGCGCAGCAATCCCTTAAACTACGTCTTCCTAAGAAAGCAGAGCCGTTATATAGCAGTCGTGATGCAGTGGGCATAAGATGAGAAACATTGCTGCTTCAAGAGAAAAAACGTTCCCTAACTGTTTGAGACCGCTATGACGATAGTCATGCAAATGGCAGCTTCGCTAATATTCACGAACAACGCTCTGTAAAAAACCAACACCATCTGTTTGTATAAACAACGTTTTAGTGACGTCATCCATAGCTACATTACGGCTTGTAGATAACGGCTCCGCTTTCTTAGGAAACCGTAGCTTTAGCTAGTGCAGATCTCGCAGTCATCGTGACATCGCGATTTCCCCCGATCTCGTGGTTTTATGGTGTCGCAATGTTGTTGCTCAGCACCAATGCTTTCTTAACGCATGCATGATATCTGAGTTGATTAGTCAGTTTCCAGCGGAAATTTTGTGTTTTGGTTAGGTTTGGACCGACACAACGATTATGATTTTTGTTTATGCACCTGTGTGTGTGTGCGCAAATTTCCACCACGGTACTTAGCTTTTCGATGCCACAATGAAAGTCCTACTAATGAGAATCTTTTGTGATAATTTTGAGATTTCTGCGCTGATTTTTTTTGGGAATAAGGTAACGGGTCTCGCGTATAGGAATTAAAAATTGAAGTTTCAAACTGTGAGGGAGCGAATAATTCTTCTCTACTTGCTAAATTTAGCTTGGTCTTTATATTACATTTTTTAAAATTAGTTAATGTTTATAATTAGTTAACTGAATAGTAAAATAATTTTGCAAAATCTGGGACTTTAATAGTTTGTTTTCTTTTCTAATGAGGAATTTCTCAAAAAACCTTTTGTGTCCGTAAGATGACATTCGTTTCCAAATTTTTTTAAAGGAAAAGTAAAATTCAGTATAATTTAAAAATTTTGAAACAAAAATGATTTTGCCCATTTTAAATTGAATTCCAAAAAACCCATTCTTGTTTCTCAGAGTTCCCACAGTCCTTGAAAACTCCTTGAATTTTATTTTCCTAACTAGGGGCCCTTGAAAATTACGAAACTTGGTAAAAAAAAGTCCTTGAAAGTACTTTTTTTTTTGACTAGTACATAGTTGTGTAATTTTGTTTTGCGCGTTGGAACTTGCGTCCAAACTGTTAGGAGAAACCTTCAGGTCGAGTGGCATTTGCCGCTAACTGCCGATTCTCCGCCGAAGATCCAACGTATTTTGTGATCAACAAAATGAGAACATCATACAACGGAGTCACGAGACGAACTAATTTATTAAAACATAAAAAGAAAAGACATTCAAGTTCAATTACATACAATATCAGCTTTCCGATTGGCTTAGAACAAGTGACATCACATAGCAGCTTTCCGATTGGCTAGAACAAGGGAGATCACACAGTGGCACCACAAAACAAATAGGTGCGTGGGCGGATATATATGCATGAATCGGCTGAAAAGGATTGCATCCATAATGGAAACCAAAACCAACACAAACTAGTTTCCTTCATGGCAGGTGCGCAATTTGAGCGTCATTCTAAGGCGTTATGTGCTTTGACACAACGTCATATATATGAACAACCACAATTGGTGATATATACATGAACCACGTGATATATTTATGAACACACACAAGGTCATAAACCACGTTTCATTGACATGTCGTCCCATCGGCAGTGGACGTGAGCAAAACGGAGATTGTGTCGTGTGTAGATCGAACCGATATGTGTGCAAGTAGCCTGATAGTTAGCATTGAAACACAAAACTTATTTTTCAAAAACGTTCACAGGTTCTGTGATAAAAGAAAATTTAAATTATGTCCAAAATTGGTGACAACCTTTCTTCTTTTTTTGACTGTCGGTAGTTTAAAAAAATGAAGTTAAAAAAAAATGGCGGTTTCTTTATATTTTTCACATTTTTCATTTTAACTGACAACTTTTTCACATGCTTTGTTTTAGGTCGCTATATAAAATTTTAGGTTCTTGAAAAAAACAATTTTGGTTTTGAAAAGTCCTTGAAATTCCTTGAACTTTTTTTTTTGGTTAAAGGTGCAGGAACCATGTTTCTTAATGTTACAATCATTCCGTTTGCATCCTTTTTTGATGCGAACTAGTGTGGCAATTTAGGTAATATACACTCATTGCCATAAAAATTTTCGCACCAAGAAATAAATATGGGGTGCCATTGCTTACGATACAGTTGCCCCTAATATAGATCCATGGCACAATGACAGCCCAGCAGTACGTCCATGACATCCTTCAGCCATATGTGATGCCACTCATGGCAGGGCTCCCAGGAGCCATTTTTCAACAAGACAATGCTTGGCCACACACAGCAAGGATGTCACAAGACTGCCTCCGACACATTACCACCCTTCCCAGGCCTGCTCGATCCCCAGATTTGTCACCAATCGAGCTTATCTGGGATGATTTGGGACGGCAAGGTGGACACCCTACGAGTTTAGTCAAACTAGAGGTGCATTTACAGCAACTGTGGAATGAGATGTCTCAGGACATCATACAGAACTTGTATGCCTCAATGCCCGCTTGTATCGCATTGTGCATTCGCGCTAGAGGGGGTTCCAACAGAGTACTAAAACTTCCGTTCATTTGTACTTTTTTATGCATTTAAAATGATCCTTTTTCTTTGATTTTCTAATCACTTATATCAAAGTAGTATTTGTATGTGTAAAATTTCGTTTCATTTTGACGACTTTTTCTTGGTGCACAAATTTTTATGGCAATGAGTTTATGCTGTCATATTAATTAGAGGAATCAAATGCTCCTTTATTTCTATTTATGCTGAAGTTTTTCTCCTTGTAAATAATTTTTGAATATCTACTTGAGCATGTACAACACTCAATCCTTATTTGTTGTTTTTATAACAAAGAAAAAAGGATTTAAGAACAAGGTTTTGCTTTTACTATGTATAAAATGCATGGTTAACATCACAATTTATCGTGATGTTAGAATGCCAATGTATCGCAATGTAAAAATTTTAACATCGCCCAGGTCTACTAGGAGTTTCTTCCCCCGCTCGCAAACCAACACTCTTTTTGCAGAGTCTATCTCCTGGCGACAGCGAAACCTCCGCTCCCTGCTCGCCTCCATTCATTGACGTAACAGCGAGTTTCATCAAGGCTTTCATTCCTGTGAGCCTCGATTTGATAAAGGCCGTTTGACGTTGGATCTCCGCGCATCTGTGCGAGTAACAATTTGTACACTCGCAAAATTATACTTTTCATAGCATCGAATTTATTCATCAACCAATTAAAAAAATAATTGTACTATCAGAAAGAGTACATTATGAGTTTTCCTGCAATGTTTTCAAATTAAAAAACTAATAGTAATAAGATATGGTAAATATGACAGTTTAAAAAAAATAATGAAAATGTCCTGATTTTTCCCTAATTAAAAAATATATATATTATCTTGAACCACACAAATTGAAATTTCTAAAACAACTTGGTGTTGTGCAAAAATTCACATTGAAACAGAGTATTGTAGAGGTACCTACTCACAATCACAGCTGAAGACTGAAAATTTGTATGTCTTTTGTTCACTTGTATTAGAAAATTTTCTTTTTTCGACTTTAACATTTAATGCACCCTAAACTAATAGCCGCATCTGAAAAAAAAAAATCTTTTATCTGTACAATTTTGAACAAACCATGTTAGTTTCAAATTTTTTTTAAATCTGAACGTTCTCTGGAAACTGTCTAAGAATCGAGCGAAAAAAGAGTTTTCAATCCTGCAATGGCGGTAACATTATTTTAATATAGAGAGACATCTACCTTGATGTTATTTTTGATTGCCGATATTTAGCATGTATATTTAGCATGTGCTCGTAATTCACTGCTTTTCCTGATTTATGGTCTACCATTAATTATTTATAAATTCGTAAATCAATTATTATAGCTCCAGGCTAATGTTAATTTTTACTATATTGCGAAATCCTGTGCACAGACCTGACTCGCATGTATTTAATGTCTCAATTTGGCTTTCCTCTTTTTCAAATTTTGCATTCTCATGCCTGAGTTAATATAGAAATTTGAAACTTTTCATGTTTTTTTTTTAATGTATTTAATAATTTTGTTCATGGAAGAAGGATTTGAAAAAATATATAGTTAATTAAAAAGAAAAGAAACAATAGTATCTTTGAGTATGCAAAGCCATACTTAAAAAATTGTGTTATGCACTTTGGGGGGGGGGGGGAAATCTATTGTAGTCTCAACCAAGACTAAAGCAGAATTTGTCTGAAGACCACTCAATGCCATTTGACAACCCATGTCTGTCTGGCACGACACCATTTCAGTCTTTGACAGTGATGGAATGCTGTTGGCAGTTGTCGTAACAGTCTATGCGAGTTCAGTCCCACGTTGTGAAGCCGTCGACAAATGGTGCGATCACTTGGACAGTTAAATTTATTTTCATCATGTAATAAATATACGGAATGTGACAGCGGTGTTTCTAAAATCCGATTTTATGAAAGATGTTGGGATTTGTATGAAGAAAAGCTACAGCTTAAAGTAAAAACTTTTATTTCCAGATTTCACTTGTCTTTATTTATGTGTTGTGTCATTAACAATTTGTTTTCCTTATCTTGCAGATTCATTGTGTTGTTGTTGATACCAATATCTTCCTACAATATTCCAATATTTGGGAAATATTGGTGTCTTCAAATTTACACACTCTTGTACCTCTTATTGGTGAGTTGCAAAATTTTTTAATTTTACTGCCAAATTGATATCAATGTGCTAGGTAAAATTGTGTGGCTCTGAAAAAGCTCTAATGTAATGTGTTGACCTTCTATAGATAAATCTAACACCTCAGCCTACATAATTAAAAATTGTGTGTCATCTTGGGGTTTCAGATTTATCTCCAGAAAGGTAGAATGGTTATACTAGTGCCCTTTATACTTTGTTCCTCAATTGGATGCTTATTGTATTGTCAGACGCTTACTGTTGCAAACAACACTGCCAAAATAAATTTGGAGAATTATCCAAGAATTTTTAAATTCCATTATTTTTAAATGTCTAATATAAATGGTAAAGCTTAGTATGTATGGAATATATTTATAGGAGAGTTTGGGCTCTTTGACTATGTGCTGTATAAAGAGATGCAGGTGTTGAGAAATATTTCAAACTGGCAGTTCTGTTCGAGAGATCATCTCACGAATCCCTCCTTGTCAGGGACTTGCATGGGGCCATCAAGCACCTCTTATTTCTTAATAGCCGATTACCCGGCATTGCCCGGGTATTTATTTATTAGACAGGAAAAGTCCCAAGTTTGTATTCATGTTGAACTTGAATCCAAGTGGATGCTGGAATTTTCTCGAACATTGTGAGTCCAATACCTGGGCATAATGGCTTCTAATGATTTCCAGAAGGTTCTACAGCGTTCTATTCGGTTTAAACGGGCTAAATGTCATCGAGACTGTCGCGAATCAGCCTAGCAATCCAGAAAACTATGGATTCAACACTAATATTGGTCAGTATTGATTATTTTTACATGTCACCCCCTTTCCACCCTTCCTTTGGGTGTATCACAGTATTTTCTTCCAGACAGTAAGTCATGTGTACAAAGTTTGGTTGAAATAGCTCCAGGTGTAGAGTTACGCTGGAACATGCATACAGTAGAGCTTCAATTATCCGGATCGTTTAACAAGAAAAAGCAGATTTAACAGCAAAATCCGGATTTTCGAAGTTTCTTTTTGGTGAATGATGAAATCGGTGTCAGTTGAGAACAAAAGAAACATGGTGAAAATTCCTGGAGGTTCAGAGTGCAGTGCAGTGGATGTAGGCGAGAGTGGCTGGTGTGTGGTTCTTCGGACCCTGAATTCCAAATCCTTGGTGACGATGAACTCATTCGAAGTATGAGAAAATAATTCATTGATGACGACACTTTACTCAACCAGATGCTGGACTGTCAGCTAGTAAGGCGTTTGAGTGCCTTGACATGGCAGCTAAAATGGTTAGATTGGCAGCCCGATTGCGACCATCTTAATTAGGTTATCCAGATTAAGAAATATAAAGAATAAATTAAAATGTCTTAATTGAGTGTTAATTCAAGGATTGTGGGCCATATGTACTGAACGTCCTGTGCTAAAATAAGGTAATATCATGATAAAATTGAGATTTGCTTTTCACTATTGAACCTAAAGAGTAGCTTACCCCAAGAAGTTTGTTGGAGAATCTCTAGAATCTAAAGAAATAACTTTTTTAGATTACCTGATAACAGTTTTAGACTGGTTTTTGTGCCTACATATTGTGTAACTATTGTAACTCTTTCAGCTTCCTTCAACCGACTAAAAGTGCTCAGCAGCCATGATCCTGGCTTTGCTTGGAACACTGGTTGGAGAAATTCAGCATAGCTTTAATAGGTAACACGATTCAGAAGTATTGATTATGCTATCTTTAGAGATACCAGCCATCACTGCTTTTTCACCTTTCATTACGGAATTGATTACAAAAAAGTTGCCAAGTTTGAACCTTATGATAGTCTGAATTTAGTTTCAATCTGTATTACAGCGGTACGTTCTTTAGGTCCATTGTCATTTGGCTTGGCTTGTTGATAAAAAACTTAACGCATCAATGTTGTAATGTTAACTAGAATTTTTGTCAAAATTCGAACTGAAAAAACAAAGTGTACTGAAACTGATGGCTGATAGTGACATTAGTGATGGAAAGTGTGTATAGAAACTGGTTTCATTTAAACATATAATAGACTACATTTCCAATCCATGCATTCCTTCTGCAAATGAATGTCGGCAGTTACTAGAGATAAAGTACCCATGAACAAAATGTTGCCATAATTTTTTACATCTTCTGTTTTTAAGTAACTTATCCCATATTTAAGGTTAATTATTGCCCTCAAAGCCAGTTTCCATGTTTTCTGTATTAAAATTGTTTTACCCGTTTTCAATAATACAGAAAAAAAGGCTATTGCATTTAATTTCTTATTAAAAGCATTTTCAAGTAGAATGAAATTGTTGTTTTTAATGCAAGAGGATTTTTTGGCCTGTGTCTCTTAAGTGAGGACGAAACAGAAGTAACTTAAGAGTGGTGCAAGTTCCTGAATATCGCATTCGATTCCTGAAAGGTCAAATTGGAGGTTGGCATCTCTGCATTGCATGTTTTGAATGTTGAATCTGGTTGGAAGCAGGACAATGTATATGAGCATGAAAGGCAGAAATTATTGTTTGTGTTAAATTGCTTTTCAGTTGAAATGAATGCAACTAGTAGTTCCTGTGAAACTTCTTTATTGGTGTCCAGTTAAATAGGCAAAATCAGCTTTACCTGGGGAACCGCTGGATCATGACAAGAGACCGAGACTTTCCGTCAGATGAAGAGGGAATGGATTCGCGCCGGGAACCGATGGACATCAGTCGTAAGAGCTGGGCATCACTGGTGTATCGCATCCGGAGATGTCGTTCGGGTCGCCCTTGCTTTTCAGGAACGGCTCAGTCCGGTCCGCTTCCCTTCGTCGTCTCGTGTCGTCTCCTCCTTCTTAGGCCAGCCAGAAAGGGGTCGAAGCACCCCCTTCTCGCTAGGACAAGAGCTTCGTTTCACCTCGACTCTCGCCAATCCAGCGGGAATCCCCAAGTTCCGCACATACATAGGAGGAAGTGAGGGCCATCGGAAATCGTAACGTAACATAAATATCCCCCTTCTACGAAGAAAAATTTTACAGAAATTTTTTTTACATGTAACACAACATTTGAATGATTGTGAAAGATGTCCAGCCTTAAATTTTTAAAAAAGTCACTTCTTTTGATGTGTTTAAATTGCCTACATTGGCAACTGTTGATCTTCGACAAATCACATTTTTCAAGCAACGAAAATGTCTTTGAAATTAATCTTTCCCAACGTCTATCGTACGTATGTTATCATATTTGAATTTTTACCGAAAAAAAACACATACTATACAGTTGAAACACACAAGAAATGTACCTATATACAAACATTAAACCTTCTTGACTATATATCATAAAAAAATACACTCAATATAAAGAATTACTAGTTACATAAGAGCTCTCATTGCGTTACATAAGAGTTACATAGAGATAACGAAAATATCATAACTATATTTTGGCTTAATCTCCGACCACAAACCCACGCCTCCTAGGACGGAGATTATATCGTTCTCTTCTTGCTTCCTGCTGGGCGGGCAGAGAATTTTGAGGACATTCCAAAGCAGTAAACTGATCGTTATCAGTTAGAGGGGTCTCCTGGTCAGGAACAAACCACCCCTTCACCCCTGCTCGTCCTTGGAATGCTTCTTCCTCCAAAGGGAGGTTGTCTTGACACACTCGCCCTTCAGTATCACCCCCTTCAGGTTTCCATGAGGATGACAAACCGACTTCGTACTCGGGAAAACTTTTCCTTTCGACCATTTTTGAGAGTCTATCAACATGAACAATTTGATTTTTTCCTGGTTGGTCAACCGGACATATTTGAAAATTTACGGGGGATACCTTCTTTAGGATCCTGTACGGACCTCTATTTGGTTTTGATAATTTTCTTGATAATCCTTGTTTTAGTGAAGGATCATAAAGAAAAACAAAATAGAGGTCCGTACAGGATCCTAAAGAAGGTATCCCCCGTAAATTTTCAAATATGTCCGGTTGACCAACCAGGAAAAAATCAAATTGTTCATGTTGATAGACTCTCAAAAATGGTCGAAAGGAAAAGTTTTCCCGAGTACGAAGTCGGTTTGTCATCCTCATGGAAACCTGAAGGGGGTGATACTGAAGGGCGAGTGTGTCAAGACAACCTCCCTTTGGAGGAAGAAGCATTCCAAGGACGAGCAGGGGTGAAGGGGTGGTTTGTTCCTGACCAGGAGACCCCTCTAACTGATAACGATCAGTTTACTGCTTTGGAATGTCCTCAAAATTCTCTGCCCGCCCAGCAGGAAGCAAGAAGAGAACGATATAATCTCCGTCCTAGGAGGCGTGGGTTTGTGGTCGGAGATTAAGCCAAAATATAGTTATGATATTTTCGTTATCTCTATGTAACTCTTATGTAACGCAATGAGAGCTCTTATGTAACTAGTAATTCTTTATATTGAGTGTATTTTTAATCGAAATACGTTCGAAACGTTATGTCCATGAAGACTCATCTATTCCGCAATAACCGATTCGGTGGCGTCACGGCACCATTGTTAAATTGCTTTTCAGTTGAAATGAATGCAACTAGTAGTTCCTGTGAAACTCTTCTTTATTGGTGTCCAGTTAAATAGGCAAAATCAGCTTTACCTGGGGAACCGCTGGATCATGACAAGAGACCGAGACTTTCCGTCAGATGAAGAGGGAATGGATTCGCCGGGAACCGATGGACATCAGTCGTAAGAGCTGGGCATCACTGGTGTATCGCATCCGGAGATGTCGTTCGGGTCGCCCTTGCTTTTCAGGAACAGCTCAGTCCGGTCCGCTTCCCTTCGTCGTCTCGTGTCGTCTCCTCCTTCTTAGGCCAGCCAGAAAGGGGTCGAAGCACCCCCTTCTCGCTAGGACAAGAGCTTCGTTTCACCTCGACTCTCGCCAATCCAGCGGGAATCCCCAAGTTCCGCACATACATAGGAGGAAGTGAGGGCCATCGGAAATCGTAACGTAACATTTGCGTCAGTGCAAATGTACGTCGCATGTTTAATGAATCATTTATGAATACAATAGTGGCAAAGACTGCAGATTTTCTTGAACAAGTACCACATTTTTTTACAATTTTGTTTGCAACCAGGTTTGTTCTGTATAATTGCACATGAACGCAGTTTAACCATGTACTGTCGTGGAGGAAAACACCCGAACCACTTCCTTTATTTCGAGCACTATTCATACCGGAGCAAATTCAAAGGTATAATTCAATGGGTAATATTGTCCTCAACTAATTTGAAGTCCAAAAGAATTGCATAAGGAGACATCTTCATATAAAATTTTGCACAAACAACGAAATTTCTGGAAACTCCATGTTTTGATACCATAATCGGATTGTGCATCGTGATATTAGTCTAAATATGAAATTTCGTGACTACTTTCTTTATATCCGGAGATGTTCAAAGTTAAAGTTGTATCAATTTCAAAGATCTCCACATGGAAAATTACTATTCATGGATCAAGATTAATTGTAGTTATTGCTACCCAAGTTTCAAAATTGAACACTATTTAAAATGTGTTTGACAGTGATCTGAGAATTATTATTTACTATGCAAGTGCAAACAATCCGAGAATTGTCATCCTACGTTTGTCGGATGTTTTTAAAACTTTTGGTTGCTCCCCAAAATCGCAATAATGAGGAAACTTGAACGTAACGCAAAAACTAAATATTGGAATGAGCTGAAATTTGGCATGTTACAAGTCCATCTGAATCCTTTCCATTGAAATATAGTAATTCATAATTTTTTTCAAACTTTGATTTAATAATTGCATATTAAAAACTATTTTGATATTAGGTGGATTTTGTTTGGGTTTAACATGGTACAATCTATCAGTGCTATAGAAATATTATTTAGGAAGGTATCCATAAATGTCTAAGAAACTGGTTTAACATTCAATCTTTCTGTCCTCATAACTTCAAAAAGGTATGACACAAAACTTGGTAGCTGAAGTTAAATTTTAATTGATAGACATTGGTTCATATCGAGCTCTATCTTTGAATTTTCTCGAATGAAAAGGGGTGGTTCAATTTTTTTCCACAACTGCATTACTGAAATTCTGCAGGTCATTAAAGAAATGTAATCTCCTCATTTTCCTGATGGAGTTGACTGAATGTTGGAATATCCATTAAAATGTGCATTTCTCTTTATAGTGGTGCAGGAGTTGCGGAAAGCCTCTCGTCGACAGAGCGACGAGAGGTACCATCTCAATGTAAAGGAGAGAGCCATAGCTATTCTGAAGCGGATGGAAAGTGCACCCAGGAGGATGCACTTTCTATCAGCGGAGGGATCGAAGCTTGGCTCTCTCAAGTTCGCCACGGAAGCCCCTGAAGATACAAAGGCCATACTTAAAGTAATTTTTTAAATCTAGTTTTAATTTTTGTTGAAAAGATGCAATCTATTTTGTAATGCTATTCAATGTTTTGGCAAAGAGGACTTTTCTAGAGATTGTTTGGTTTTCATGTTTTAATTGCAAATACCTTATTGTCAAAAGGAAAGGCAGGAAACATAAGGCAACTGTTCATTTCTACTTGACAGAATCCAAATTTTGGACGGTTGGGAGAAGTAATAGATGTTAGATGCCAGCTTATCCACAAGGAACTGATCGTAAATGTGGCCCTATCATTGATGACTTAATATATGAGCAGCTCACTTGGCAATGCACACAAACAATTGTGAACATGACATTTGCCACAACTTCCAACACAGGCCATTTTACTGCTGCCTGCATCAGTGTGCAAAAGAAATTGGGATGTGCGCTTCTTTGGTCAGCTTTCTGCCATCATATTGGAGAAGTTGTTTTATTGCATGTGTTTGATGACTTAAAGATCAAGGTTTCAGATTCCCCAGATATAACATTGTTTAAATGATTTCGTGACAAGTTTGATAGTGAATTGGAACCTTTTGACTCAAAGCCAGCCAATGTACAAGTGAGAAGCATAGTTGATGGCTCAGAGCCAGTGCAATCCAGACAGCAAAATCTACCATCGATTTTGGAAAGGACAGATGACTATGGAGGTCATAAAGCTTTGCCTAATGTACCTGGACTTTCCCAATATTACACAAGCAGTAAAATTAAACTGACCAAGAGCCTTGCACAAAGCACGCTGGACAGCCAAATTGTTACACACAATTGACATTTGTCCTGAGAAGCAAATATAGCAACTACCTGCTGGCACACTAACTTCTAAACAACAGGCTGCCAAGCTGCGTGACTTTGTTAACCTTGTCACTCATCTACGGCACCTGGTGGATAACCTGCAATTTTGAAATAAATTCCTCTAAGAATGACCTACAAATGGTTCATTCTCTTGCAGCATACAAGGCTGTCCATCCCATATCTGAGTGCAATCAGTGCCTTTGAAAACCACTACTAGTGTCTTCTAGAAGAAATAGTGCTACTTGCCCTCTCTCTCTCTTTGGAGCAACAAAGTTCCACCACAAGAACAAAAAGCCATTGCTAATGCAAAGCTAGCTACAAAACCAAATTCCACCAATACTGCTTTAAAATTGCAAGATAGATATGGCATGGAATATTGAAAAAGTCCAGGTACATTAGGCAAAGCTTTGAATGTTGTCAATGATTGTAGAATGAGTGATCAAGCTAAGTACTGATTTTATGGAATCAGCAAAACGTGAAGATCACTACTAAAATTTTCTGCAGGTCGACAAAAACAGAAATATCTGCGAAAATGGTCAAAATTGACTGAATTTTAAATTGAGTGTACTTTGTACCATATGGTACCAGCCGACCCTTTTTTTTCTAACACGTGGACGCTGGAATGTGCATCAACATCCAGACGGTGACAATAACAACTTCAGACTTTGCATGTGCGGTCTTGACAAAATAACGAAAGAGTTTTTCTCATCAGCGGCCTGTGGCGTTCCGTTTGATCCACCCCCCTATTTCCTTCGCCTTGTGTCTGACAATTGAGTTCAGAGATGCGATAAACCGTGCTGTGCGTTTTCAGGAACGATTTTCCCATTGACACAGCTGGAGTTTCCCTAATCCCATGTCTGGAATTAGCCTTTGGGAACTTAAGTCGGCATTACAGACGGTTTTGCATCTGTGTGGAGGTGTCTTCAGTTCTGTTGAGGACATAAACATCTCTTGCCAGGGTCGTAATTCACCTCCCTCCCGTTCACAGCTGCGGTTCTGCGGAACCAAGAGAACAGGGACTTTAGCAGGAGACTAATTCTGAATTCGACGAGAGGCAGACGTCTCTGGGTTTTGTGGAGAGCCATTGTTGCTTTGGCTCCAGGCAGGATCTCGATTGTCGATGGCTGTGCCCTAAATTAACCTTGTAAACTTAATTATTTAAATTAATAGTTTAATTTTAAACCAGCTGTCCGTCTAATTCTTACATGACAGTACAACTTGTAAGAGTTAAAATTAAAATTGAAATTAGTAATATATGATTATATATTCTTTTATTATATCACAAAACAATCTTAATTGCATAATTTCATTAGAATATATGTTAAATTTTTTTTTTTTTACTCATGATGCTTTGTTTTTTAAGAATTTCCATTTTTATTGTACATTTCTGGGACTGGTAGACCCAATGTTATTCCATTTTTCAAAACTTTTACCTGTAATATGTTTTTAGCATTTTGAACTAAAATAACATAGGGACAGGCCATTTCCATAGTTATTTTTTATAATATGGGGTGTTTGAGGCATTTTAATATACAAATATAGGAATTATTTAGTTTCTGAGTAACGTGCCAGAAAGGGCCTTTTTCTAAAACTGAAACTGACTTTCATCCTCACCTTTGAGGAAAACTTAGAGATAATATGGTAGTGACAGAAATTATTATCTGCATAATTTGTTTGCTTGCTGATCATTACCTATAGACCTAGATTTAAAAATAAATTTTTTTTCATTCAACTATTTCATTGAAATACCATTTTTACCCCATTGGATTTTTTTTTCCAGCTATCAAACGACCAAAAAATTTTGAAGGCCATTCAGGGGCATGTGGCTAAGTCAGAAAAAGAAAAGTTCTTCACCAGTAAGTCACTTTAATTTTCTATTTTTAAATTCATGTGAATTAATCCAATTTATTAGAATATTATTTATCTAGACCAGACATTACCAACCTTTTTGATTTGCAGAGACCTTTTTGGAACCAATTTCTCTGATGGAGCCCCTTAGGCCTACCCTAAGTTTTAGGCTAATGGTGTTTAGGCATAGTGTTACATGGAGAGGAAGTGGGGGGGGGAAATACTAAAGAGGTATTTAAAGAGTTGTGTAATGTCTGCAATGAAATCATATTTTTAAAACTCGGATTCGCCATAATATCTTGATTTGAACTCGGCTACCACCAATACACCTGATGGTGTCAAAATGGCCAAACATAAAAGTTCTTCCAGACTTCAGTAAATCCAATTTCCGTTCTAAATGTAATTTCTAGTTTTCTTTTTGGATTCGACTTTTGGTTATTCATTTTTTATTTTTATTTTCCTGAAGCTGCCGTAGAAGGTTTGATTGGTGTCGAACACTTAAAAAATTTGGCTTGCTTTCCGTGGAAGTAATATTTAGAGTCAAGGCCTTAACAATTTCTTCTCTGTCAGAAAATGGGTTTCTTTTTTTCGCCAATGCTTAAAGGAACTTCATAGTACACTTCTGTCATCACAACATATGTTAGCAAAAATATTTTGTCTTCTGGTTCCTTCCCTTAGTCACCTACTCTTTTCATCTCAGACTCAAGAACAAGCTTCATTTTTCCTTCTCTGTTGTCCTAATGCTGTGTTTTATAGTATCTATTAAGATCTTGTCTTCTATTATGTGAAAGATCTTTCACAAACAATGCAAAACGGTTTTCTCTGGAGTCGAGCGATCTCCGCATCAAGTTCCGTGTGGTTTGGGAAATGCACCAGAACACATCTGAATTGAACTTTTAGTAATAGATTTCTTGAAGAAATTGTGTAGAAAGTTAAAGCCATGCGTTTGTCCAGCTGGGTCATCCTCGGGCAAACCCGGCATTCAGCCTTTTCTACGGAAAGTGAGCCGAGTTTGGTTTCGTTGTTTGACGGGAATCGAACCTTATGAAAAGGTTTACGCATTTCTATGGCTGAAAACCATTGTCTTTGTTTAAATGGGATTTTCATGTTTTTAACCTTAAGACTACAACTGCAGTTGTACCTCAAAAATGATAAGAATCGCGCCAGTCGTATCTTGAGTGTTAGTCTAAAGATCAATTAGTTCCTTGAAGTTGATCGGCCCAGTCGAAAGAGCATCGCATCAGTAGCTGGAGGGTTGGTTGGTCACCACAGGCGATCCCTTCACCTCACCTTCTGACTTTGTCAGGTTAAAGGGTTTACTAGTCACACACGGAAAAGCAGATAAAAGGTTGCGAGTTTGTGTAATTTCAGTTAATTTTTGAATGACTCTTCTTAATATTTCAAAGTCTTCATTTTTTGGCTGCAACCTATTAAAAAAATTCAAGGTGGGTATCGTGCTTAGCCTTCTCCAAAATTTAAGACGGGTTGTTTCTCAAATTGACTATTGCAACTGGACTAGTCTCTTCAGGCAAAAGGGGCCAGTAAAAGGGTCTTTGGAGCCACGGTAGCTCAGTCAGTAGAGCGTCGGGCTCGCATTAGAAGGGTTGTGGGTTCTGTCCTCAACGGAGCCTGCAATTCTGATGGTTGCGAGATCGGCGCTTGGACCTGGCTAAAGACCATTGTGTTTGCTAATGGTGGCTGGGGCATGTTAAATAGGTTACGGTCACAAAGTCCCCCATGCTCCCATACCAAATCAACACCTCTTGGGGTACCTGATCAGGGGGTTATCAGCCTCTGATTGGGATCTAAATTAAAATATGTGTGAGTAAATGGATGTGTGAAAGGGACCTTCCTGTAAAACGGATGTGTCATGCATGAAGATGTCCAACCCTCTGGGGCAATGGCACCCCAATTGGGCCATACGACAACAACAAAAGGGTCTTTGAGAGGAGCTGGTAACCACTAGCTGTCTTTCTGATCCATTTTAATAAAGACCCGTTTACTTGCAGGTCCGATCTTGCTCACGGATGACAAGAAATTTAGAAGAATGTCTAAACAAAACAACATTCATGCTATGAACATGTTTCAGTTTACAACTGAATTCAGTTAAGTGGTTTATGTTCATAACATGAATGTTGTGTAGTACAGAGATTCTGGCCTACTTTGCCGGTTATGTGGAGGATTGCTACTGCTCAAGGTAAAAGAAATGAGGCTTTATTGGTTATAATCTATTATTTTTTAGACTTGTGCAACTGACTTCTTATGCATAACGCAGGAATATGTGTCTAATGGTCTATATTTCCAGAGGCGTCTTGAATTCCGAACATCCGCCAGTGCCGGATTGTGTCTAGGAAATTGTAACAACTTCAAGTGTTGCGCTATCTCTGATGGAACTGGTATGAACTTTTATATGTACTTTGATTTTCCAGCTGTCAAACATTCGCCTTTTTTCGTGTATCTTATTTCCTATTAGTATTATGAAAGGGCCGACCAACCGGTCTAGTGGTTAAGGTGTTGGCCTCTGTATCGGAAGGCTCCCGGTTTGAATCTGGGGTCAGTACATGGATATAAATTGTGCTGTCCTATGTTAGGAGCAATGATGGCCACCCATTTGGTGCTCCTTAACAAAGGGTCATTGCTTCCAGCCTTGCAGTATATGGATTGAATTCCAAAAAAAGTATGGCCATATGAAAAAAAGTATAAAAGCAAAGTATGCAAAAATCGTGATTAAAAAAAAATCAAAATTATCAATTTTTTTTATTACTTATTTATTTCTAATGGCAAGAGAAAATGACAATATCTTACAAAACAATCACAAGAATACAAAACAGTAAGAGAAAAAAGTCAGTATCTCATCAGCAAGGCTGTAGCACTCCAGTAGCGTTTCACCTCTGAGACCCCACACAGAGCTGGACATCCTTGGATATGGGACTTGTCCATAATTTCATCCTTTTTGCAGAGTGGACATTTAGGACTGTCATAAACGCCAATGTGGTGTAGGTGGTTTGCAAGGCAGTCGTGCCCCACTGCAAGTCTAAATTCTGTGACCGCTCTTTCACGAGGTTTAATCGAAATTTTTTGGTCCAATAAATTTCCCCAGCTCTTAGATGGAAGTCGAATCATACTACTAGTATTTCCTCAAAGTCTCATTTGATTTTTAATGTAGAGTTTTATGGAGTGGAATGAGTAGCTTGTGGTTGGCTGTTCAACTATCCGTGTGCCCTTCTTGGCCAACATATCTGCCTGCTTGTTACTGAAAATGTTACAGTGCACAGGGATCCACTGGATAACGATGTGTCGTCCTTCTGCCTTTAATCTCTCAAGTAGGAGCTGGCATCCTAAGATATTATTTGAGGCAGGCACCTCGTTTGACCCAATAGCCTGAATGGTAGCTTTGGAATCCGACAACAAGACCACCTTGTTGTAGAGACGTATGGGGACAAGTTGCCACACAGATGGCCATAACTTCTCCATCAAAGGCGTTTTTTTTTGTTTCCCGACAGGGGCATAAAAGGAGAAAATGGAGAAATAAATTCCTGCTCCAACATTTGGTGAAATTCAGTAAAGGAGCCGTCGGTATAGACGTGTAACCATTCAGGCTCTGGATAGAGGGTGTGGATGGTCTCAAGGGCTAAAATCTTCAAGCTCTCTGGAGGGAACTGGCTCTTAAGGATAGGCTGGGCAAGATTCAGGTTAATAATTGTCTCAACGCGATTCAAGGGATTACAAGGATTTAAAAATCCCTGAACAATTCCTTCATCAAGTTCCAGATCTTCTCTTAAATCGAGAGCTTTCTGAAGAAAGCCTCGTTGTGTCTTCAGTTGTCTCTGTCCATTCTCATACTGGTCCCAAAAGGGCACTTCAATTCTGATTAACTTTTCATACAACACGAGAGCTCTCTCCTCAATAATCTCCTGAATGGGTCTGTTATTTGTCAAAAGTAGCATAGAGTCAATTGGGGTGGTCTTTACCGCACCAACAATCAACCTGAGGGCCTGGTTTTGAAGTAACTCCAGCCTCTCAATCAGGCTCTTTGGGGCAGTTACCAAAACTTCCCAACAATAAGTAATAACAGGCAAAATGAATGCTTTATATATGCTTTCCAAGGCTGTTCGTGCGCATCCCCAAAGACAGCCAGCCAGCCAAACATTTAAGAATATGTAGCCGCTTTTCTACCTTCTCAACTATACTTTCGATTTGTAATTTCCAGCTTAACTTATTGTCAAAGGTAACTCCTAAGTAAGTAAATTTGTCCGTATTGGATAGTTCATTTCTGTAAACAAACTTTGGCCGGATGTTCTGGTGCATCAGTGAAAAAGTCTGCATCGCAGACTTCTCAATATTCACTGCCATGTTGTTTTCCTCGCACCACTTGGAAAGAACCTCAAGTGTTCTGTTCAAGAACCTCTCTGTCTCGGACTTTGCGCTCGTTTTATCAACTTGGGTCCAAATAACCAAGTCATCTGCATAAAGAAGGCACTCCACTCCAACTGTTCTCAAAGCCAAGATAAGATCGTTGAGGTAAACATTGAATATGGAGCAACTAGAAACTGCTCCCTGGAGAAGTCCTGTCTGAAGAATGTAACTTTTGGAGGTTGAGTCCCTATAACGCACTTTACAATTTCTCTGGTCCAGGAATGATTTAAACCAGTTTAACATATTACTCTTTACTCCAATATCCTTGAGTTTTAGAATAGTCTTTTCTCTCCAAATGGAGTCGTATGCCGATTTGAAATCTATACAGACGGCTGTCATCACTTTTCTTTTAACAAGAGTATCTTTAACCATTTGACTCGGATGAGCCACTTGGTCAGCTGTGGATCTATTTCTACGAAAACCAGCTTGTTCGGAGCAAAGTAAATCTTCTGATTCAAGGAACCAATTCAATCTATTTACAACCATGCGCTCCATTAACTTAGCCATAATGCTAGTGAGCGAAATGGGTCTGTAGCTTTGAGTATTCCTGGCGTCTTTATCTTTTTTAAGAATAGGGATGATAATGGCTCTCTCCAATCACAAGAAACAATCCCCGTCTTCCAAATGCAATTAAAAAAATTTCAAAAGAGTCGTATTTGCATATGTTCCAAGGTATTTAAGATATTCCGCATGAATTTTGTCCTGTCCCGGAGACTTTTTGATTTTCAATTTATTCAAACAGTAGATAAATTCCTCTTCGGTGAAAGGCGATTCAAAGATGTCTCCTGTACCAGTCAGGTCTTGGACCTCGGGCATAGGGAGGTGATTGAGATTTGTTTTGATGACTCTTGATGTTTTTCCTAGCGTAAGAACCCTTTCTCTGCGATAAACAATATAACTGTGCAAAAGCATTTGCATTGTCCAAATCTGAGAATAATTCTCTATTATTGTGATGAATAGGTTCCCTTTTGGGGGTGACTTTTTTATTAGTCAGATTTGAGATAAATCTATGTCTTCTTGATAGTTTATATTTTCTATAAAATTATCGAAGGTTTTCCGCTTTGCTTCAAGGAGATTCCTCTTGAAAATTGCAGCTTGTTTTTTCTTCCAACACTTTGATTTTTACAAATCGTGGACATGGTTTTTTGATACTGTCTCCTTCGATGCAAGAAATGATTTAATTGCAGCTTGTTAAATTATATCATGGAATTGCAGCCAAAGTATAAATGTAAAAAAAAAAATATGGAAAGTGTGAATATCTCCTTATTTCAGGGATGAGATTCTTCCGACTTTTGTAGGTTTTTCCGACTTTTAAGTGAATTTTTGAAAAATGACTGATTTGTATCATTTCTTACGAAAAAATTCCGACTTTTGCCCTTTTTTGTCATCTATAAACGTAAACTGCGCCAAATGATACATATATTGCAAACGTTGTACTAAATTTTGCAAGCTGATAAGTTTAACAAATTCCTTTTAGAAAAGAATGCTTCGTGAGAAGCTTATTAGTTTAATGGCAAACCTGGAGAACTTGGATTTTGAACTAGTTAGCGTACATTGTTGTATATTTCGTAGGTAAAGCTACGGTTTCCTAAAAAAGCAGAACTGTTATCTAGCGGCCGCGAAACGTCATGGTGCGGCGGAAAAGGTATAAATAAAATATTTTAATTTGATCAGCTTTTATTGTGATTTTTCTTTCAATTAGAAAATAAGATGCTCGGTTTTTCTTTTATGGCAACCTCCGGCAAACAGAAAGTTTAAATTTTCATTTTGAATATTCTAGAAAGTACTTTCAAAATCCGTTAAAACTTCTTTCTTTGGCGACTTTAGAAGCACGCCAAAGCGGTGACCACTGTTTTAAAAATAGACTGCAGCTATTTTTTGCAACGGAAATTTTCAAAATGCCTTTTTTAAGGGCAATATTTATAATTGTTTTAATAAATTAAATTATTTCTTGGATAATTTGAGTTATTAATTTTAAGTTTTATTTGATTTAAAAGGGTTGATTTAATTAGAAAATAAGAATATTTACGGGAAAATATAGAAATTGGAGACAAAAAAAATTATATTCGAAAGCAAGTTGTTAATTTAAACTGAATTAAGTTATATTTTTTGTTACCACAGTGGTACAGCTTCAATCTACGTTTATAGCAGTGGCAACCGCCTACCCTTGGCACACTTAAGTCGCCAAGGAAAGAATTATTTCAAATGAACTAATGAAATCTAACGACAGTTTAACGGAATTTGAAAGAACTTTCTGGAATATTCTAAATGAGAAATTTTTGAAACTTTACACTTGCCCAGGTTGTATTAAAATCCGCAATAACCGTTATGCGGATGAGTTACCTTAACCTGTTATTACTCGCTACTAGAAGTGCGCCAAAAAAGCGCCAAGTCCGTTGCCACTGCTATAAACGTAGACTTAAGCTGTACCATTTTTATTTTTGGTGTCTATTTTTTTTTTCATATAAAATTTATGCTATTTATTAAAAATGGTATTTATTTGATTTGTAACATAGCATTTTTATTTCCTGTTAATTTCATTTTTGTATCAAAGTTTTGGGAAAATTTCAACTCTTAAAAAAAATATTCATAAAAATAACATTTTCAACTGCATGCGACTTATTTATACTGTTTACAGAGCTGCCAAGATATTTGTTCTCTTTTACAAAATTTGAGTTTAGGTGTAAGGTGCCCCCTTCCGCTTTTCCAAAGACAAATTTCATTGTTCATAGTAGACTTTGTAGAGCTTTTAAGCTAAATAATAGGCAAAAATACATGCATGCTTATCATAAACACATATTCTGTACTAGTGGCGCAGCCATGGGAGGTTATGGGTTAACCTCCCTTCTTCCAAAGACAATTTTTTTTTTTTAGTGGACTTTATAGGGTTTTATCAGACTAAAAATTTGCCTACCCTATTCATAAAAAATTTCTGTCTGCACCAATGTTCTGTACACACATTAGTACACAAATATAGTATTATTATTCAGCTATTTTTGTAGTTCAAAATAACGCTGCATATATTTTCCTCTTTTTTACATTTTGACTGTTTTCACCCCTGACACAAAGGGATGGATCTGTGTCATAGTGTGTTGGAATAAAAGCTTGATCTAAAAAGGTAGTCTTTCATATTTTTTATTTATCCTACGCCCAGCTCAAGGCTTTTCGGCCATACGCTGTCTTGCCGTCCAATAAAGCGAAGAAAGTCCTTGGGGAGAAGTATCCCTGATGTCAATGTCCTGTAAATTAGAGCACTCCGCAAGGTGTTGTCTGTTCATAATACCATCGCAACAAAGCGGACCGATCAGGGAGGTAGCCACACCAATCCTATGTAGGTGTTGTTGAAGGTAGTCTTATCCGGTTAACAAACGAAAACAGTCCACTCCCACCCTTCTTGGTAGATCAGTAGGGATTCTTCCTTTATTACTCAGCAGGCAGTCCCAACTCCTTCCCTGTATATCCCTCTGATACTGCAGTTTTCTTTGTTTCTTGAACTGACATTTTATGCAAGTCCTGCAGTTTCGCAAAGGGAGAGGTGGAGAATGTTGGGGCAGGGAGAGGGCTGACTTAGCCAATTTGTCAGTTTCCTTGTTACCCTTTATCCCACAGTGACTAGGAATCCACTGGAAAACAATCTCACCACCACCCTCAATGAGGTGACTGATAGTTTCTTTGCAATGTGCCTCAGTCATTGAATACACGTGGTTTCTATCAGTAAGAGCCTGAATTGGGGCTGTTGAGTCGATAAATGAAACCATTTTCTTATCCCTTCTACTGGCAAGGGCCTCAACAGCCATAAGAACAGCATAAATCTCACCATCGAAGTTGTCATGGTAATTTCCAACCGCCCTACACATCTGTAAGTAATGGCAAAAGGCCCCAGCACCCGCCCTATTAGAATCAGGGTCGGCAGAGACGTCGGTATAGACATGGAGCCAGTCAGGCAGAGGATATCTCTTGTAGATGGTAGCCATTGCGATCGATTTCAAATCGGCATCAGAAAAGTTTGTCTTGTTTTTCTAATAGTAATCTTTCATAGTAGTATATCGTACATTTACTGTAAATTTTGTTTGATTTCGTGAACTCTTATTTTGTTTTACAAGCTATGGTTTAAAAATTACCTAATAGAAGAAAATCAGCTGTGGTAAAAATAAAATGTAATTTGGAAATAATCCTTCAATTCTTAATTTTTGATTTTGTAGCAAATTCAGGATTCCCACGGTCCTTGAAAAGTCCTTGAATTTTTTTTTTCTGAACAAAAATTATTTTGCCCATTTTAAATTGAATTCCAAAAAACCCATTCTTGTTTCTCAGAGTTCCCACAGTCCTTGAATTTTTTTTTCCTAACTAGGGGCCCTTGAAAATTACGGAAATTGGTGAAAAGTCCTTGCAAGTACTTGATTTTTTTTAAAACTAGTACATAATTGTGTAATTTCATCTTGCATTTGAACTTGTCCAGACTAGTTTCCAGCACAGCAAGTGCGGCGTTCTGATTGAAACCGGTGTTTCGCGATTTGACACCACGTGATATACTAATAATGCTACGTCTTAGATCGTCCATTCTCCACCATATTCTGTCCGTCTAAGTTAGAACCTCCGGTCTCCGTTAAGACAGCCACCTTGTTATGCCCACCGCATCATGACATATCACGACCGCTAGATAACGGCACCATTTTTTTTAGGAAACTGTAGCTTTAGCAGTCAGGACGTCATTGAAAACATGGCACGCATAAAAAGAAATAAAGCCAAATTCTTGTTGCAAAAATATAAAAGTTACAATAGGACTAAAAAACCTTTTGTTTACGAAAATCCCATTTAAGATATCCTTCAAGTGTAAAATGTTCTGCAGATTTCAAATTCGTTGAAATTTTTACTCTATCTTTAACAACGATTGCAAAGATAGAAACTTAGACTGGAGAATAAAAAAGCCATAACTCCAGTCAAAACATTTGATTTGTTTCTCAAACGAAAAAAACCACGACAGCAGTCTATTGTAGTGGCAGTAGACGACAGCAAATCTGAGTTTGTGTCGTGTAGATTGAACCATGTGTGCACACTCCCATACTCTTCTACGTACCACCAAAAGAATTTATCATACGATATTTTCTCGCACGACCGAAATCGATATTTGTGCAAGTAGCCTGATAGTTATTGAGATGAGAAGCCCACTTTGCCAAAAAAAAAAATCACAGGTTCTGTTAGAAAAGAAAATCCAAATCATAACCAAAATTGATAACCTTTCTTTTTTTGGTCGTTATAAAAAAATTTTAGGTCCTTGAGAAATATTTTTTGGTTTTGAAAAGTCCTTAAAAATCCTTTTTTTTTTTTTTTTTTGGATAAAGGTGTGGGAACCATGAAATTAACCCCCTGAAGTACCACATGTGATTACTTGTCTGATTTTTTTTTTAACTTACAATAATGAGAATAGTAACTTTCAAACCTTTGTAAGGAAAGTCGGTTGTTATTTTTGTGTCATGGTGTCTAAGGAGGATAAATGTTTAGAAACTCTTCAATTAGGTTATATAAATCATTTTTAAAAAAAATATTATCTCCTGTTGGAGTAAGGATTGTTTGACGTGAGTTCGGTTTGAAAACGAACTCATTCACCTTCACACATATGTTTATTATTTGGTATTTGTATATCTTGCAAAAATGACACGGCGAAATATGTGCCATGAAAACCCTGCACACCATCAAGAAATTCTTTGAATGTGTCTTGATGGGCTTTTAGGGTAGTGAAATTCTATATAAAAATTTCATTAGCAAATACCTTTTAGTGTTTGTTGAATGAAGCCTCTCTATTGCTGGTAATAAACATACAATAATTTTGTTTTGCTCATATATAATCTATCTGGCTTATTGTCTATTACCTATTTATAGTGGTAATCTAATTGTTGATATCTAATGGATAAATGTTCTTTTGTTACAGGTTATGCAGCTTTAAAACTCCAGGGTGTCTACCAGTCATGAAAGTCGCAAATTCAGAAAATGGTCACGAAATTAGGCTCTCAGTCACATATTTTTCCGTTTTGTAAAAAATGGAGGGATGAAATATTTCCTTTTTTTAAAACCGTGTTTGAGCGTCAACTAGAGATGTCGCTCATAGAGTAGGATTAGGACTACTCAGGGTTGTCGCAAATGCCAGCCTGCTATTGTTTCTGTCGATCTGTCACACATACGTTCGAAGGAAAAAATATCTAGAACAATATTTTCCGATGCTGTTTGAAGTGGAAGACAAACCACCGATTGAATTAAAAAATGATCTTCTGTCCCTGTAATGAATCAACCTATTCCAAATGTATGGGGTCATTTATCTATATATATACAGGCTTCCCACGAGTCTCGCAAAGTGCTTATTTTTACTTATTTTTTAAAGCCCTTGGAAGCACTTAGTTTCCATCAATAGTCCTTAGAAAGTGCTTATTTTCCTTAGAAAATAAAATTCACTTTTCAGAAGACAATATTTTTTCACAATATTTCTGACCTCTTTTTAGTGCCTGATCGGCAAAAAAATTGCTTACGAGTATGGCATTGCATACTATAAAAAACATAGGAGGAAAAAGATAGCAAAAACGTAAACCAGAGTGCTAGCTGACTGAAAACGAATAGTTGACACGAAATTCAGACCTGAAAATTCAGAGTGCTCTCTACCTGTAGCTTCAAAACCGAATAATTTAAGCTCTTATATAGCAAACGAAAGTGTATTGAGAGCAGTAATCATATGAGCCTTAAACAAAGCTATGTGCTATGCTTCTGATAGACATGTCGGCCGTTCCAGTGATTTATTTTCTGAAGTGTTTCCATATAGTATGAGTACACAAAAATTTTAAATACACAAAGATAAGTTAGACTATGTTAACTTATGGATTGGATTCACATTTTCAAGACAGTCTTTGACAAGATCTAAATAAATGTGATTTTTATTGTGTGTCATTAGATGAAAGTTTAATTAAAGTAGAACAGAAGGGCCAAATGGCCGTAATAATCCGTTATTGGGATTCACCTATACATCGGGTTAAAATGCAATATCTCACTTCTACGTTTTGGGGCCACTCAGCTGTTGATCTACTGAGTGCCTTTACCCATATTATGTCTGGATTGGGTTTATCTGTAAAGAAAACACTACCAACTTTCAACTGATGGCCTTGATGTAAACCTAAAATTCTTGAATGATTTTCGGTCTTTAATATGAAGTCTGAGGAAGATGAAAAATTTATCATTGTTGATACATGTTTACATATTGTCCATGGAGCGTAAAGACTGTCCTAAAAAAGCTTGATTGGACTTTTTAAGTTGCCTGTATTTCATGTTCAAAGATTTTCCTTCTTGAAGAGCAGATTTTACCTTCATTCTGGTTCAACTTTATTCTTACAATCATCCTTAGAAGTAGAACCTTTTTAAGAAAATTTCAGTGATTAACCATCTTTACGTTTTTGTTAGGCAGAATGTTGTGCAATGATGCAGTATATAGTTAGTGGTTTCATATTAAAAGATGTTATGAAATCTATCAAAAATGCTAGTCAGCTAATTGAACTGGAGATAACAGAAAACAAAAATCAACTTGATGTTAAGGCTGTAAATGTTGGTTTTGCTCTTGCAGCAATCTGCAAAGGTGTAACAGAATCCCTCGTATTTGCATTTCACTCTGATAGTAAGAAATTTCTACTTGCATTATATTTAATAAGGTAAGCAAATTACCATTGCATAACCATATTGTCAAGGGAGTGTCGTGATTGGATCCTTCAATAGTACTAGGAAATGTCATTAAATTTAATTGTATAACATTGGCATTGTAACTCACTGCAAAAAATCATTTCTTGCATCGAAGGAGACAGTATCAAAAAACCATGTCCACGATTTGTAAAAATCAAAGTGTTGGAAGAAAAACTAAAACTTCTTGACTGGAATCAACACAGGCTGTAATATTATTCAGGTTTTTTTTGTGATTGGTCATTAGATTGGATATCAGATCTATAGCAGCCTGTCGGACGTTTGGTTTTTTATTAAAATATAGAAAACATTGCATAGATTAATGTGTGTGGTTTTTTTATGTAGTAGTCTACATTTACGTTACTTAGTGCATGATATTTAAATTTTATTGTATATGTTTAAATGTGAAATAAATGTATAGCTTTGAAAATATGCAAGCGCTGAATATTTGTCAGTAAAAAGCCAACTGTACAAAAAAGAATTTTTTAATAAATATTGGGTTCATAAATGATAATTTAAAAATTTTAAATAAAAATGTAACGTATACCGACGACTGTCCTTTTAAATTTTCATGCACTGCAAATGTCAATAAAATAAAGCTCAATTTCAACATTCAATTTGAAAGATAAACTTGGAAGTTATTTTTTTTAATGTCCTCAACGTGAAATTGAAAGATTTTTTTTTTTCAAATATAAAGCCTGTGTGGTGGTTTGCTTTGCCAACCAAAAAATGTAAAAAATCAATTGAAAATTATTTTTTAAAAGAAAATCAAACTAGTAGTCAAAAAATATTTATCTGGTGTCAAATTTTTGGCAGATTTCAAATCCGTGGAAATTTTTAATCTATCTTTAACAATCCCGATGTAAAAAAAAAGAACTAAATAATGCCAGCCAAAAAGTTTTTTATTTTCTTCGCTTTTTTTCCTGAAATCATAAGAGGGCCGGAAATGTAATCTGTTTATTTTTTAAACATGAATGTTAGCGTGACGTCATATTCTCTTGCAAAAATTTTAAAGATTCAATTAAATTTTTTAATTTATTTAAAGAAAATTATATTTTTAGGTATCGATCTAATGTGAAATTTTCTGCAGATTTCAAATCTGTTGAAATTTTTACTATCTTTAACGGTCTAGGACACAAATGGCGAACCCATGACCCAAGGGTCAGACACTGACCCACACATGCTTTTTAAATGACCCATGCGTTGGTTTTTAAAAATTTATCATCATTTCATCTTATACATAAAGAATTTTAATTATTTTTCAATCTCTCTTTTAAAATACATAAAGAAAATACTAGTGTTAATAAAGAACTTAAAAATGAAAAAGAAAATGCCTAAATGATTTTTGTAAAATGCGTTGGATTTATTGATTATATATAATGAATGCTGTTTTAAGATTTATATGAATGCCAATTGAGTAGAATATATAAAATTCCGCTTGAGTATAAACAAATGTGGTAACGTGTTTGGCGAGGTCCCGCTTTTCAAGGTCGCAAAGATATTAACTTGAATTAGAGGAATAAAAAAACATAATAATCGGCAATTTGGGCGCAATTATTAGAGGAAGTGGTGAGCCAGTATTCAGAAATTTTGACATGCAACAATGTTCGATGGCTCGGTTCCAGTCAAGTTCTTAATCTGTTTGTCATTTTATTAGAAAAAATTACGCTCTTTTTGAATGAAAGAAACAATAATTTTCAAATGTAGATTGGTTAAATGATTTTGTTTTTATGCGACATCACTCAGAATTTTAATGAACTGAATACAAAACTTTAAGGAAATGGACAAATTGTTTTAATGATGTTTGAGAATATTGGGATATTTATGACGAAACTTGGACATTTCCTCAATTACAAAAACATTTTCAAAACACAATAACAATAGAAAATATGCCTGAAGTTCAAGAAAATGCAATCGGAAAATATTTAATGATTATACACAATATAAAAATAGCCTTTGAGGAGAGATTTAATCAATTTAAAGTATGAAAAATACGTTTCACTTTATTTTGTATACAAAACAAATTTCGAAACAATGGAGTAAAACGAATTTAAGTGGCTAGGTATCCATGATTGTGAAATGGAATTAGTTGAATTTCAAAGCTGCATAGTTCGGAAAAATAAATTTGATAACTTAATTTCCGAATTAGAAGGGAAATGTCTGAAATTAGTGCAAATTAGAATGATCCCACACTAATATTATATTAAACGTATGGGATTATTTACCAAATAATTTTATATCAATGAAGAAACTTGCTAATGCTCTTTAAACGATGTTTGGATCCACTTATTCATGTGAAAAATTATTTGCTTAGATGAATCTACCAATAGAAAGTCTACCAATCGAAATAAACAAATGAAAACTCGGAAATGAATTCACTGCAAAATGTGTTAAACTAATGAATACTGAATATGAACCTAATATGAAATTATCTGACAAAAAACAGCAGATTTCTCATTAAATATACTTTAACTTTATTGTACATACACTAGTAACTATATTATCTATTAAAATATAATATTTCGTATGTGTATAATATATATACACACACACGTATAAATATAATATATGTTTTTTTCCCCTTGTTTATTAAAATTTCAGTGCAATGGGGCTGGGCATGATTTCTCCCCTTTTATATGGATTTTTTGCCCTTCACTTCCAAAGGAGAATTTGTTTAACAAAAAGGAATCGTTAACTTTTTAAAAGATTAAGAAGTTGAGAACCAAAAAAGTAGTTTTGACCATGCTCTTTTCCCACTGAGCTAGTACTAAAAAAAAAAATGTTCAAAATTTGACCCACTTAAAAAGGTTCGCCGTCCTGGTCTAGGAGATAGAAAAAAAGAACTACATAACTAAAGTTAAAACTTTGTTTTTTGTAGTCTTCATGAAAATCATTCCTCTGCGCAAAATGTAAACGGAAAAAATAATTTTAGATTCTGTCATATCTTTATGCTGTTGCCATATTCCAAAGAAAACAATAATTAAATTTCATAAATTCATTTTTAAATATTGTAGATTAAATATTAAAATTGGGGCTGGACTATAAAGATGCAAAAAATTCGGACTAGCAGTGTGCCAAATTTCATTATTGTAAGTGCCATAGATTCGTCAGGACACTGCAAACACAGAAACTTCATTTTGTAATAGTAGAGAAGGGATGGACAGAAGTTCTCTTTGCAATCTTCCGGTTTTCGAAATAAACTGTTTTTGGTCGTTCTTAGATATATTTTAGTTTTGCATAGTTCTCGCATTTTGTCGTGGGTTTTTTAATCAAGTTTTAGTTGAAATTTCTCTTAGTCGTTAATCCATTTGTGCTACAAACCGTTCACATGAGGCGTTTCAACGAGCGTTGGCGAGGCTATCAAGGTCCCGCCGTTGAATTATGTTTATTTATTCCTCTCATTCAAGTTTATATCTTTGAGACCTTGAAGAACGGGACCATGATAGCCTCTCCATACACGCGTTGAAACGCGGTCTTGTGAACGTGGTCTTAAACATAGACTCCAGCTATATTTTACAACGGAAATTTTCAAAGTGCTTCCTTTAAGGGCAGTATTTATGATTAGCTGCGCCGGCTAGCACTCGGCGGTTTGTAATAGCTATCAAAACTGAATTAAACACGAATATTCAAGACATTTGCTCATTCGTGAATGAAAAGCCTAAATCTGTTATACTCTATGTATAGATAAGCCATTAGTAGCTGGCTACAGATAAATATTTGTATGGTATTTTTATATGATAAAAATTTTGCATAGAAATTGACCTCGGCTAATTGAAAACAGCAAGAATTAAAAAAATCTGGGTTATTTTATTTACGCTGATCGTTGCCATTCGACGATACACAAATAACGTCGAATTCGGATCCCCGTACGTACGTTAGTTATTACTTTGCATCTGGCAAGTGGCTCGTTAATTAGATCGCATTAGCAGAACAGTTAAGCGTATCAATAATCGTTTTTGGGATTCTTTCGAACTTGCCAGATGCAAAGTAATATCTTGCATTAGGTTTATAAATTTAAAACAATGGTTGATTAAAAGATTAGTGAACGGAAGTAAATTAACCTAATTGAGTGGCAACATTAGTGTTTTATATATAGAGATTGTTTTAATAAGTTAAATTATTTCATGGTCAATATGTGTTATTAATTTTCAGTTTTATTTGGTAATGGTAATTTTAGTTAACGTCGTACTAGAGCAACACAACGGGCTATTGACGACGGTCCGGGATCAATCCCTTAAGGGAAAGATCCGAGGACAACACGTCGTCATTTTGAACCACGGTCAGATGACGAAGCAACACCTGAGCTGGCACCCCACTCTCCAAACTTCCACACCAACCCAACGTGAGGACTTTCGGCCACGACAGATTTAAGGTGCACCAGCCGCCTCTACACCATACGCTTACAAGCATCCATGCCCGGATTCGAACCAGGAACCTTCCGATCTAGAGGCTAACAAGTTTTATTTGATTTAATTAAAAAATAAGAATATTTACGGGAAAATATAAGCCGACGGAAATGGATTAGAGAGTCTGAAAAAAAGTTATTTTGTATTCGTAAATAGGTTGTAAATTTAAACTGAATTAAGTAAAATTTTATTTAAAACAGGGGAAAATAGCTTCAGTCTACGTTTATAGCGGTGGCAACGGCCTTGTCACACTTCTTTAGTCGAAGTTGATTATTACAAATTCTTGAAATTTTTTAGTCAAAACAATAGTTTACTTATTAAAGTAAACAAAAAAAAATCGCATTTCATTTATTTTGAATTTAATTCAACATTAAATTGATGAAAGAGTAGTGTTGTGAATGTATTGAAAATCGCAATCTGTTAGAATCAAAGTGGATTATTTCATACTTAAGTATTTGAAGTTGTAATATAATTTACCTATTCATTTAACACAGAAATAATTTGCAGATTTCATCCATTTCTGTCTGAAATCTGTCATTTGTATTTACTTGTAGAATACAGTGAAATCTCAGTATAACTTACATGCTAAAAATATTTAATTGATATTTTATTTTGAAAAATACTTTATATTGAAAGCAAATATGCTTGAATTTCTATTATTGTGTGTTTTATATGGGCTGACTTGTGTTGAGTTGAAATATAAAAGTATTTAATTGTTTTGAGTTATTAGTAATTTTGCATTAAGTGGAACTAAGTTCT
Organism: Metellina segmentata; assembly: GCA_947359465.1. Taxonomy (NCBI): domain Eukaryota; kingdom Metazoa; phylum Arthropoda; class Arachnida; order Araneae; family Tetragnathidae; genus Metellina; species Metellina segmentata. The sequence continues at coordinate 14,504,880 of OX375879.1, read as the reverse complement.
TAAAAGTATTGAAACATTTTTATTTTTCACACTTGAAAATGTGTGTATACCTTCTATGACTCCTTAAAAATTTCGAAAGAACTTGTTAAATACTCCTTAATTTTTGTATTCAAAATTCTGTAGAAATAGAATGACAGTATTAAAAAAATATTCTTAACCCTTTCCGGTAAAATGATGAGTCTAGCTCGGCATTGGTTTTTCATGCCTTATCGCATAATGACGAGCTACACTCGTCATGCGACTTAAGTTACTGTAATGACGAGTAGAGCCAGTTGTATCTTGAAAGTTCTAAGAACAGCGCCAAGAAAGAATCATTGGTTATACGAGGGCTGTTCAATAAAGAATGATCATGAATTAATAAAAAATAATTTCCTGTTGTTACAGGAAATTATTTTTGACTGAATCCTCCAAATTTTATGGTCTTTCTAAAATACTCTCCATTACATGCAATGCACTTATCCCACCTCTTTTTCCGTCTTCAAGCACACGTTGGAACTGGAAGCCATTTTTCACAGGTCCTTCAAAATCCCCTACGCAACTTTTACCACTGCCTGTGATGATAAAAACCGCTTTTCCATGAGGTGTTTCTTCAATTTCGGGAAAAGAAAAAATCGCATGACGCTACATCAGGACCATATGGAGGATGGGGAATACGCATCCCTTTTTGCCGTAGGCGAAAGTAAAACTAGGACTAAAATGTCATGACTGTGAAACGTGCACTATCTATTCTCCACTTATCCCGTTACACATTCATTAAAAATTTTATTTTTCTTGATTTTTTTATCACCTTTAAAAAATTATGATCATTTTTTATTGAACAGCCCTCGTATTTCTAGCTGTAGTCAAAAGGTTAATTAAATCGTTCCGGAAAGGGTTTAATGAAGAGCTTTTCTTTACAAATAGCGTAAATTTGATTTAAAAAAATTTATGTAAAATTTTACTTTTTATCGCAGTTGATAACAAATTATAAGCTTTGATAGTAAAAAAAGGCGAGATAACAATGAAATATAACTATTATGGTGCTCTTGTAAAAATTTCACTTGAAATTTCTTTTTAGTGTCTTTTTTGCTTCCAAGGAGTTTTCCATCAGTGATGAGGTGGAAAGTTCATTTTATTGGAGAAGTCTTTGATTTGCTTTTTCCTTTGGAAACGTAAGTATTAAATACTACCACTTGTGAGTATTAAATATTTTGTAAATATTAAGCATTATTAATCAGGTAACACTAATTTTGAGAGTAAAAAAGAGTTTAAACATCGTTGTTTTAACCAGGTTTCCCAAATATACATAACTTACGAATCCGTGTTCTATATTTATTACAATTACTAGTGGAATAAGTAAAGATTTCAAGAATTCAGCAGCAGTAGAATTTTTTTTAAAAATTAAGCAACAAAAAATTGAACAATGGACTTATCAGATCGAATCAGATTACCTTCCCCACCCAGTAACAAATTTTTTAAACATACACTTTGTCTAAGAAATTCGTCATTTGCCAAAAATAATTAGTTACTGTTAAGCTGTTTGAAGAATAGCCGTTTCTTTCTGTTTAACTCTTCTTTGCATAATGGTGGAAATTTCCATCATAACATTGAATGCCCAAAAATTATATAAAAGAACAAGTTCACTTTAAGTTGATTGTGTCTGAATACGTTTTTAATGTCCATTGCATAAAAAAAAACATAGCTGTCAAAAATAAGCAAGTGTCACTATCAGTAAAACGAGCTTGAAGTTGTCATTCCGCTGTTTGTTGTAGTTGCAATAAACGTATGATTTCGTTTTTAATTTTGTTTTATTATATTTGAGTTTCTATTGCTAAAAAAGTGAAAATGAGTGGAAGAAAGGTTTGTAACATGTGTTTCTGTTATTTTTAGAGCAATTTCTGAAAAAGTTTGCGTTTAATTTGATGATACCACATGATACCATCCTATTGTTTTTTGCTAAATTTATACTATAAATATATACTAAGATTTTTTTTAACCATTTTTTCTTTAATTTTGAACATGAATTATATCACCTTGATTTATTTCACCAATAAAGAAAAAATCATGCAAAGAAGGGTTAAAAAAGAGAATTGCGAGCATTTTAATAGATAAGCATTAGGTTTAGTTGAAAACATGTCAGGTGCTCATACTCTCTTGTTTGATAAGCCACGCCTTCCATATACTTGCACAGTTCGCGCATGCGCAGTTTAAAAATGGTCCCTAATTGACTTATAAGATCAATTTTAGTATCCATGTATAAACTATCGCTTTCTATAAGGCTGATACAAACTTAAGTTGATAAAAGTACACATGACGAAGTCTTAAAAAATCCAAACTAGAATTGATTGAAAAGATAACAAATGAATTTAAGTTAAAATTAGAACATCAGAATCTACGGATAGTTGCCAGTAACATTTTGAAGTAAATCTAATAACTTGATCGAGAGGGAGCGAGTACGTGATAAAACACGTGATTTTAATATAGTTCCATTAAATTAAGTGCAGATGGTCCTTCGTTTTCAGATTTTAAGGCTGATCGAGCAGTTTAGAAATGGTTTCGTGCATGTGATCGCAAACCTTGCTTTTAGCTATGTAGTTATGAAACAATTGCAATTTTCTCTAGTCTTATTACTGACTGATGCCTTTAATAATAAGGATAAAAATTTTGTAAACTTAATAATAAGGAAATGTGTCTGCAATAGATTATTTGACTTTGTTTTTATCTCGGATGTATTTCAGGGTTTCATATGAAATTGCAGAAAGCTTACAAGAAAAAGTGAAGTATTTTTTCCTTCTCATTGCATTATTTATTCAATTAGGGGGTTTGCAGAGTCGATCTCCTGTGGTGGTGAAACTATCTTAATAATTCGTATTATTCTCATTTGACTCTCCATGACATCACCAAGAAGGTGAAATAATTTACAATAACAAAATTATTCCATTTTCAAATATAGTTTTAATTGTGATCACATTTTAAGAAATAAAAAAGAAAGTTCCTTTTGGAACAAATGTATTTTTTTAGTGCTGTTAAAAGAAATGAAATTAGCCTAGTAAACATACACAGTCCAGTCACATTTATCTGGGCGGTCAGTTGCTCAGCAGTTGCACGTCTGTTTGCCTGAACGCATATCCGTAGCCTTCGTTCGCCTATGTCATCTATAGGCCGTGGTGCACCACATGTGCCACGCCGCTGATTTTGGATAGTGCCATTTTGCCATGGACGGTATACTTTTACCACAGTGGCACGCGAACAGTTCACAAAATTAGCAGTTTCCAAAATGCTTCCACCCTTGGCCCGAAAGCCAATAAACATGTCCTTTTGGACGTCGGATAAATCGCTACATTTCTGCATTACGCCAACGATTGAAATGCTTTCCGATGCATAGGACATCCTTTATATACACTCCACTGCAATGTGCTTCCACCTGCCTTTTGTGAGTGGTTATTTCACATTGACGTCGAAAGTAGGTGGTGGTCACGTTAATCTTGGTGTTCAAAATGACAAAGTTTTCAATATATATCATATTAAAATCTAATTTTAAAAAGCGATTACTTGCAGAATACTTTCATATTCTTTTCATTCAGTAATATAATTTTTTGCACAATTAAATACACAATTTTTGTTACCTAGTAAAGAACATGTTCCTGAAATGCTTGTGAAAAAGAATGTAACAAAAATGTTTGCCAAAAAGAATTACTGGATTTCTAAATAGGTATTTTGAATAAAAATTTTATTTATATGTATTTCTTTGTCTGATTATTTCCTCTGGCTTTTTGGTTCATTACTCAAAACTTGGAAATAAATATTTTGATTTCTAAAGAAAACAAATACGCAATAATCTTATGCACCCATTTTTACTTTAGACAAAAAGTTAAACAGAAGAACTAAAAAAGGAGGGGGGCAAAAAAGTTATGCAGTAAAAAATTAATAATGAATATAAAAAATTTTTAAGTGAAATATTTTAAAGCGAGACCTAGCACCTTAAAAATCACAAAAATACAGTTTTTTTTTTTGCATAAAAAATTGCCATGCTGTTTTAAATGTTATCCTAGAAAATCAGACTGCCAACACCCGATGATTGTTTCGCAATCATATATTTAGTTTGCTTCGCGAACTATACTTTATTTCATCGTTTGACAACGCTGGATAGCCCATTTTTACTTGCAAAAAAGATTCAAGGGTAAATTATTACAAAATTGAATTACGTTTATTTTGAATTAGATTACAGTCAAAACTGAAGAAAAAAAATTACATAAATAAGACATTATTTTGGGTACAAAGGATCTCAGTAAAGTTTTCCACACAAAAAAAAGAATAAAGGAACATTAAAATTTATCCTAAAGTTAAAAAATAACAATTGTTACAGATAAAGTTTTAAGGGGGTCCGGGAAAAATAAATTTTTTTTTTTATTAATTCATTTTGAATATTTTTTGTACTGATTACCCATCTAACTAATAATCAAAATCACAACACAAAAGTTTTTTAAAAATTAAAAAAAAAAGAGGGGGGGGGGGTCATTTATATTTCTAAGACTCAAATATAGTTCCTGATCAATTTTCAAAATTCTTGCAGTAAATTAAAAAAATTTTAAACTTTACTTTTAATTTAATAAAAAATATTTGTATAAAAATTTTAAGGTACTTTTTGAAAAATTCTACCTTTTTTCTATTATAGTTTAAAGGTCTCCGTAGACTTAAATAATGTTTTTCGCTGCTGTTGTTGCCATGACAACAACCGTGAGTGTTAGATTTTCAAAACAACGAACCACAAAAATAATTATATCTCGTTCTAATTAGATAAAAACATGATTCAGACGTAATTTTAAGCAGTAAAACACAGAAAATATTTTTAAATGTATAAATGTTTTTCGAAAATTTGACGATTTTTTTTGTCTTGGACCCCTTTAAGGATTAAATATTTAATATACAGCATTAAGAAGAGAAAAAAGAACACTAAAATCTGGAATAAATTAAAATATTAAATATACAACATTGAGGAGAAAAAAAAAGCACACTAAAATCTATTCTAAGAAGAAACCGTTTTCTCCTCTACCGCATAGAAATACTGAATCAGATATGTTTTAGCTGATCCGTGTCAAGTCAGTAGTCACGTGACTGCTCCACGAAAATCCAGCTGGGATGCTTGATTTGGCCTTTTATCGCCTCTCTTGGCGACATTTTCTTTTAAAAGTTAGCGATTCGATGAGTATAATACTGAGTATTTCTGGAATTTGAGTTACATTAAAAAATTTTTGGGCAATGCAAATGAATATTTACTTTTTCACTTCTGAATATATTTGAATTCGTATCACTTTTTAATGCTTTTAGTTTTATTATAGAATTAAGTTCTAGTTGGGATTAATTTTAGCCAGTACACTTAAGATAAATAAATTTCCGTCAATAGATTAATTCCATGTTTTATATATAGTGTTTCAACTGTATTAGGTGTGGAGAAATTATCTAATTTAATTTCAGAAAATATTTCAAACTTTTGGAAAAAATTATTGAGGTCAGCATGAGTTGGAATTAATTGAAAAATAAATACCCATATTTTGAAATAACTTCAATTAATGTGCATGATATCGAATATGCATAATACTGAATGCTCCTTGAATTTGAGTTACATTTTACTATTGTTGGGCAATGCAAATTAATATTTACTATTACACTGCTGAATATGTTTTGAATTCATATTAATTTTTAATGTTTTTAGTTATTTGAGCGTTTTTATAATTAACTGAATTTTTCATTGGGATTAAGGTTAACCAACACATTTACGAACAAAACAGTACGCTTGAGATAAATAAATTGCAGTCAATAGATTGCTCTCAGGTCAGGAGTTCAGATTAAAATTTGGTATAAGATAGCATGAATAAATATTTTACTGATGCATAAAATAAAAATACTGAAAACAGATTAAAAGATTCCCTATTCATATGACGTTTGGGTAACCATTAAAGCTTTCATTGATATTATGGATTCTTCATTGTTTCCATAAGCACAAATTTATTCAATGAGTTTCGCATAAAAATATTAACAAAAAAAGTTATACATATAGTCTTTAAGATTGAATGAAACTATTTTAAATCATACTCTTGATGTTAGCTATTTTGCAATTTTAGATTTCTGGTTCAAAAACTAATTAAGTTGCAAGACAATTTTTATGCTTTTAAGCATGTACAAAAGTTTGGTAAAGATTTTTATATAGAATTTTTATTACTTATTGTGTGTGAAATCAATATTTTATAAATACAAAAGATAAATAAGAAAGAGTAAACGAATGAAATTTATTGACACATTCATCACATTTTAAATGAACTAAAAGACAGAAACAAATTCTTCGATTAATTCATTTAAACGATTTTCTTCTTTCGTTATCTTGGGAAAACTAATAAATGGAACAAAATAAAAATTTTAAATACATAAGAACTGAATAAATGAATTTTCAGCAGGTGCACATCTTTACAAGTTCTTATTACAAGTAAATATAAATTGTTTTACTTATAGTTCAAAAAAAATCATAAATACAAATTCACAAATTCTTATCCTATTTCTAACAAATTGAATTTATTTAATATATAATTAGAAGTTTCAAACGTTATATTTTATTTTAAATATTATTCTTATGTAATTACAGTTTGCACATATGGGTGGATACAAAACAATTTTTCTCAGCAAGAAAAATAATTTATGTGATGTACTTAAATTGATGTTACCAAATTCATAACATTTTTATCGTGAGACACGAAAGAATATAGTACTCTTAGTTGCCAAAATATAATCGCCAAGAAAGAGAACGATTTCGCACAAGTTTTTACATTTCGGTTAACTATTTTTAATATTTTAAGACAGTATAAATTTCAATTTACAATTAGAAACACACTCCATCCGTTATTTTGTTTCAAACAATATTTTAGATACATACTGATCGCAAATGTATGAAATCTTTTCATAGAACGGGAAATGTCCGCAGGTTGTATTTATTAATTTCTAAGTTAGAATATCCATTTTTATCATACTACAGGGTGTCCTAAAAGTTCCTGTGCTGACGATTCGTGAATTTATACAAAATCAAAAGACTTTTTAACAATTATTTTTATGGGAATGGTGAAAAGCACTTTTAACATAACGTAGGAAAAATATATGAACTTACATTTGGTTATCGTTGACTGTACGATCCCTCTTGGCGACTTTTCAAACAAAATCGCCAAATTTAAGATGGCGTTGATGAATAAGCCTCAAACAGCGAAATTCTCTGAATAAGTGATAAATTCATTTTGCAATGAAGAACAAAATGACGTGGAACTTTATCATCGCACAACTTGAGTGCGAAGAAAATCAAATGATAAAAATTAAAGCGCCGATAAAAATATAAGCAGACGATAAAATTCAATAATTAAAAAAAAACACGGGCAATAATTTTTTTTTTTTTAAAGTTGAAGCACGGGAAGTTTTAGGTCAACCTGTAGAAAGTATTGAAAAATACAAATGTGAAATAAATGTTTTTCGCTCACCTGTGAAATGTAATGTTTCCACCTTTAATAATTTGGAGTTACATTCATATACACATAACTGTAGATCCATTTTAACTTGAGTATTCAATACATTTGCTGGTGGAGTGGTCGTTCACGGTAAGAAGGCGATTTGTCGCCAAATATGGTAACCTTCACCTTTTGCGGATTTTCTTCACATCTGCCGTTTTTGTTATGGCAACCCTATCTGCTGTTACGGAATTCGGCAGACATCTTGATTTGGCGACAAAAATTAGTTGGCGACAAACGTCTTACCTTGAACGACCACTCCACCTGGCGGCCGAATTCCGTAACAGCAGATAGGGTTGCCATACCAAAACGGCAGATGTGAAGAAATCAGCAAAAGGTTAAGGTTACTATATTTGGCGACAAATCGCCTTCTTACCGTGAACGACCACTCCACCCATTTGCTACTTGCTAAGGAAGAAGGAATGCGCAAACAATATGCGCGAAGAGAGAAGGAGTCACGTGACTGCTGATTTTGGTCATATGATCATGCGGACATAAAAAGGTTGCCATAGCTCACTCTACTATTATATCTCCTCTATGGTATCGAGAGACTACTCTAATAATTGCTTGTCTAGTATCCAACCAGTATAACTTTTTAGAAGAAACTAATTAATATCACCCAAATTCGATTAAAAAAAAGGATAGAGTATTAAAAAAATCATGCTTTTTTCCAATCGCGTTTAAACGTAAAGCTACCCTCTTTTAAGTTTTATAAGATATTCCAGGAAATAATGTTAACGTATTAAAAGAAAAATTTGGATATTTAAATTAAAAGGAGCAAGTGTGTTAAAAGTAAATTTGTAATGTCAGAGTATAAAACGGTAGTTAGTGATAAAATCAAATGATTAAATCCATTTGAGAGAACGTCATTTGTGAAATTTCCTGTAAAACGTCTGAACAAGACTAGAAACCCCGTAAGTAATTTCCTAAAACAATTTTTATATTTAAAAAAAAAATTAATTTCTGGATTTCTTTATCAACGTATAAGCGATTTACAAAAGAAAAAAAGGAAGAAATAATACCTGATAACGTCAGAATTCTCTCGTAAAAAAATAATCAAAACGAAAATGGTCAAAAAAACAAAACTCTTAATCCTGTCTTGAAAACTATTATAACAAAATAAAAATTCCACAACTGTCAAAATACAAATAAATGGACCAATGGTATCACAGAAAACGATTTAAAAGGACCAATGCAATAAAAGGATATTTTAAAAACAAAATAACCAATGGGAGGAAAGAACAAATTTCAAACGAATCAATGAAATCAAACGATTTTAACGGATTTTGGAAGAACTTTCTAGAATATTCAAAATGAAAATTGAAAGTTTCCGTTTGCCGAGGTTGCCGTGAAAACCACAACAGCAACGAAAGATGGGTTGCCTTAATTTATCGTAACTCGCTACTAGAAGTGCGCCAAAAAAAAATCGCCAAGCCGTTGCCATCACTCATAAACGTAGAGTGTAGCTGTACCTGAAATTCTTTCTTTCTTCCTATTGGTTATTTTGTTTTAAAAATATCTTTTGATTGCATTGGTACTTTTAAATCGTTTTCTGTGATACCATTGGTCCACTTATTTGTATTTAGACAGTTGTGTAATTTTTATTTTATTGTAATAGTTTTTATGAAAAAATTAAGAGTTTTGTTATTTTTTAACCATTTTCGTTTTTATTATTTTTTTTTTCGAAAGAATTCTGACGTTATCAGGTTGTATTATTTCTTGCTTTTTTCCTTTATAAATCTTTTTCCTTTTCAACATTCCCACTGTATTTAGTGTAATTGATAAGTTACATGGTATTCTTACCCAACATTCGTAGCTTAGTTTCTCTGCTGGTTCACAAAGGTGTTTTGATATGTGCTTAAGCTTACTACATTTTGTGAAATTTTTTAAAAAATATACTTTTTTAAACGTTCTGAAATGTGTTAAAAAAGTGTGTTGTAAAAAGAAAACAATTTGTGACAGAAAAAGAGTTAGGAAATAATTATTTCCTTGGCAACTTTAGAAGTGCGCCAAAAAAATCGCTAAGGCAGTTGCCATCACTCATAAACGTAGAGTGTAGCTGTACCGAGAACGTTTTAAAAGATATATTTTTAAAACACTTAAGCAAAAAGTAGTAAGCTTAAACACATTTCGGTACAACTACACTCTACGTTTATGAGTGATAGCAACGGCTTGGCGATTTTTTTTGGAGCACTTCTAGTAGCGAGTTACGATAAATTAAGGCAACCCATCTGTCGCTACGTTTGTTGTGGTTTTCATGGCAACCTCGGCAAACAGAAACTTTCAATTTTCATTTTGAATATTCTAGAAAGTTCTTCCAAAATCCGTTAAAATCGTTTGATTTCATTAGTTCGTTGAAATTTTTTCTTTGCACCCATTGGTTATTTTGATTTTAAAATATTCTTTGATTGCATTGGTCCTTTTAAATCTTTTTCTGTGACCAAAAAGTAGTAAACTTAAGCACATATCAAAACACATTTGTGAACCAGCTGAGAAACTAAGCTACGAATGTTGGGTAAGAATACCCTGAAAATTATCAATTACACTAAATACAGTAGGCATGTTGAAAAAGAAAAAGATTTACAAAAGAAAAAAAGCAAGAAATAATACAACCTGTTAACGTCAGAATTCTTTCGTAAAAAAATAATGAAAACGAAAATGGTCAAAAAAACAAAACTCTTAATCCTTTCGTGAAAAAACTATTAGAGAAAAATAAAAATTCCACAACTGTCAAAATACAAATAAATGGAACAATGATATCACAGAAAACGATTTAAAATGACCAATGCAATCAAAGGATATTTTTAAAATTAAATAACCAATTGGAGGAAAGAAAGATTTCTAACGAACCAATGAAATCAAACGGATTTTGGAAGAACTTTCTAGAATATATCAAAATGAAAATTGAAAGTTTCCGTTTCGCGAGGTTGCCATGAAAACCACAACAACCGTAACGAAAGAAGGGTTGCCTTAATTTATCGTAACTCGCTACTAGAAGTGCGCCAAAAAATCGCCAAGCCGTTGCCATCACTCATAAACGTAGAATGTGGCTGTACCTAAAATATAATCTTTCAGTGATGCCATGGATAAAAACAAACTGCCCTCATAACGGTGCAGCAGGACACATATTTTAATATTTTTTATCCTAAAACTGCAGAAAAATTAATTTTTCATATTTTAAATTTCTAAATGTTAAGTAAAAATCAAGAAATTTTATGTCGTTGAAATTTTATGTCGTTAAACGAAAAAAAAAACGTTTTTTGGAACATCCAATTTCCATATCATAAAAGAATTCCACCAGAATAAGCATGACTGGAAAACTAAATGCTTTAAGGTTGTGATGTTGCAGCTGTCTTTTATTCAAGTAAAGCTTCCTACTGGGCCTCGTAAGCTCCATCTCGGCAACGGACACTTCGGCGAAGTTTGCAAGATGGATGATCCGGAAAGGAAAGCTGACGTTGATATCAAGACAGTCCCTTCACGAAAGAGCTTCGATAAGGAATCGACATTGTGGCCCTCGACTAGACCATCCCAACATCTTGCCACTCTTGGAGATCATGAATCTCAGCACCGGTGGCGTGATCCTCTACGTGACGCCAGCCCAGCATTGCAGCCTCCGTCACCAACTGCACGCGGAAAGCTTCGTTGGTCAACCCGGGTGTTTGGCTCAAGTGAGGGTGTGGATGCGTGAGGTCCTGTCCGCTTTGGAGTACCTCGGATCCAACCACCTGTGCCACATGGACATCAAAGCGGACAACGTCCTCATCTCAAAGGAATCGACGGCGTGCGATTTCTCATTCATCAACGTGACTGACAAACCGCTCAGCAGGTAACCAACTAAACTTCGAACCCATTCGATATTCATTAAGTGGTCCCTAAACGGTCAATAATAGGGTCAATGATGCCCATTGAAGCAATCGACTGGTCGTGTGTTGAAGGGGATTGACGCGATTGTCCATCGATGGACGAGCATTGATAGAAATTTTGATTGAAGGGCATTGATGGAGCTGATTGATCGTGTAAAATACGCGATCGTCAATCGTTCGAGCAGTTTCGCTCAAGACATAAAACATGACGGATGCATCAGGCCGCACGAAAAGCGATTCTGTCGGTGGCATTGAGAGTTGTTTGATCACTTTGCATTGTTTGACTACCCTAAGTGGTTTAAAGTTAAGTCAACTAAATATGTAAATGAAAACGAAAGAACTATTGCTTTGCAAAAAATGGTTAATGTGTTAAAAGAATGCAGACATCCAAAGTCAAGGCAAGAAAGCCCATATCTGAATTCGAAACTCTACTGATGTTCTACAAAACATACTGCATCTGAAAGATATTTTGATTTGATAGATATGCGTAACCCTTTTCGTGTGGTCTATGATACAAATAGATAATGCCTCTTTTTGTACTAGATTAGTGATGATAAGTTCGCTCCCCGAAATTCAATGTTCAACACAGTTTATTTTTCATAGGTACGCTCTGGGACAACCCCGTGTCTATCGTCCATCTATAGGACGGAAAATTCGTTTTGACTGTGTGTTCTATGATGCACGGGGATACGGTATCCTGTGTGTCGAAATCTTAACGCACTTTACCATACTATCGAACACGCGGGGAGTATGCACACGTTGGAAGGATGACATATACCCAATTCTGTCCCATGCTCTGCAGGTAGGACATACTTTGTACCTTTTCATGTCTAAGATTAGTTTGTAAATTTACCAATGATATGCGTTTACTGAATTTAAAACTTTCAAATCATTAAGTAAGGTAAAATGAGGATAGTGCATGTCAATATTTACCAAATTTGATTTAAAAGGTCTCTACAATTATATTTTTATGACTAAACCGATATTTTCTGCTGACGAATCGAGATCAGATTCTCTTTAATTCGAAATATATATTCAAAAGCAACTATTAATATAGTTCAAAATTGCATCGAAGGTCCAAGGGGCCCCACTGTAGCGGGGTCAATGCTTACCTGGCCTCTAAAGGTTGTCCATCTGAATGGAGAATGATGCTGTGGCAAGTGGAAATAGCTTCGGTTTTAAAGAGCATGTTGGTGGTTGAAATTCTAAAAGTGGAAAAAGAATCACCGAGCTGTAAAATTTTTTATCGTTTGGGATAAGAAGACATGAAGGGAAAGGAAAAGTGAAGTGTTCGGCTCCGATGTTATGGATCCACTTCGCACTTCCCCGAAAATGCACTGACACCACTTTACCTTATGAAAACACTTTACTCTTGACGATAACTGTCTTTTATCATTTAAAGGGGTTCATCTGTAATATACACAATACTTGATGACAACGTTCCTGGTGCACCTTTTGTAGCGAGTAATGACAGGTGAAGGAAACCCGTCTTTGTTTTATTATGAGTGTTATTCCCATGTTATAGCAACCTCGGCAAGCGGAAAGTTTAAATTTTAATTTCCAATGTTCTAGAAAGTTCTTTTTGTTTCTGCTAAGTTGTTCATTGACTTGATGGGTGATTTGAAAGGATTTTTTTCCAAATTCTTTTCAGTTTCACGTAAATTGGAAGAATTAAAGCGTTCACGGTCGATTGGGTGTATAGTTTCTTGCTATTTTCATTTGGAAAACGTTACCTTTTTCTATTTGAACATGCATTCTATAGTTAATATAGTAGATAAGCTACAGCCTTATTATTTTCAGTCATAAAAAGACAAAGGAAGAAATTTCTGCTATAGCGACAAAAACGTTCGTCAAAAATTGCCAAGAACGTTGCCACTACACATTGAGTATATCTAAGATGTGCCTTTTAAAGAATTAAATTCAATATAGCATTTTAATATGAGTCAAGTAGTCTTTGAAAAAAAACCCGAACCACCACTCTTAATTCGAACATTTTTAACAGTAGAGAAAATTTAAATACGATAAACAGGAATTAAAATCTATAAAAGCTCAAATGCACAAAATTTGCTTAAAGAGCCTTCTTCATACTAAATTGTGCACCAACGTCATAATTTCCAATAGGAATCCCAATTTTGAAACACAATTTCGAATCGATACCAAAAATTCGCTTCAGATACCAAATTTCATGTCAGTTGGTTTTATTGTTTGGAAGTTGAGAGTACAGAAAAATTGAAACTCCTAATGTTAAATCAGTATCTTAGATTTTTATGGATATTTTCATAAATAATACGTATTTCTATAGGACAGTTATTTTTCACCGTATTACTGTTAAACAACCCAAACTAAATCCACCTACTATTTTATTATAAAAATAGTTTTAAGTATAAAAATAATTATTAAATTAATGTTTCAAAAAATTATGAATTGGAACCTTATGTTTTTGTGGGAATTGATTCATGAATAATATTGCCATGCAAAATTTCAAATCATTCCGATAATTAGATTTTACGATGCATTAAATTTTCCTCATTATTGCGATTTTAGGGGGTAACCAAAAGTTTAAAAAACGTCCGACAAACACGGATGATAATTCTCCGATCGTTTGCACTCGCATTGTAAATATAAAAACGTGATTTTCATATCGTTTGCACTTGCATAATAAACACAATCATTCTCGAATCGCTGAAGAATATGTTTAAGATAGTGTTTAAATTTGAAATTCGTGTAGCGATAACTACAATTAATCTCGACCTACGAATACCTACGTCCTGTTTGGAGAGTTTCCTTGAAATTGACACGAAATTTAGCATTGTATATCTCTGGATGTAAAGATAGTCAAGTCATGTAATTTTACTTTTAGAGTAATTTAACGATGCAGAATGGGATTATGGCATCAAAACATGGTTTTTCTTTTACACATTTCCATGTGCAAAATTTGTTCTGAAGACGTCACCTTGTGCAATTGGATTGAATTCACCTGTGTAGAGTATGTTATTCCCTATTCAATGATACCTTTGAATTTGCCCTAGTTTGAATAGTGTTCGAAATAATGGGGATGGTTCCTTTTTTCTCGTTCCTGTATCCATGCTGGTCAGTGGATTGTGTTTTAATAGCGAAATTCATAAATCTTTTTAGGAAGACAATTTTGGAACATTGCTGAGAAAGACCTTCCATACTGATGTCGTCACGAAAATGGACGCAAACATCGCTCTTGACTTCGTTAACATGTTCCTGCAGAATGATCCCTTGGAGAGAGTGTCCCCGAGAGTTGGAAAGTTGCATACTTTCTTTAATCGGGGAACCTGTTCAAGAAAGGACGATCATGGGATTCAAAGTCCGAAGTAGAGATAAAATTTTTGATTGAGTTCAAGCGATATAATTTTTGTGGAAAATTTCGCTTTTGATCCATACCTAAAAATAGGATTTTCTTTGTGTAAATAACTTTTAAATTGAATATATCTTTATTTTTCTTTTCGCATGAGATTATGACGTCACGGTAACTTTCCCTTTCCAAAAATAAACAGATTGTATTTCGTGCTCCTTCGAGTTAAAAAAAAGATTACATTTCCTGCCCTCTTCGATTTCCCCTAATCATCACTACAGCTCATGTATTTCGCCACTTCTTTTTGGTACTGATTGCTTACCCCTCTTCGATGTCCCCACCAGTGCTGTAGTCGTATAAAACAGAGGGTATACCATGGGCGCCCGCAGAATTTTTTTTTCATTGGGAGGCGAAACATGTACTTAATACTTACACTTTCTACGGGGGGCAAAAATACATCTCTACTATTATAAAAGGAAGTGTTTGAATGTCTGTTTGTTTGTTGTTATATGCAAGTTCCTGATGAATCCATGGCAATTACAGTTATGGGATTTCGCACACTGATAGTCCTAATTTAAAAATTCAATCTAGAACATTTTAAAATTAATTTAATGACAGTTAATTATTATTGTTTTACTTAGAATGGCAACAGCATAAAAGATCAGAGATTCGAAATTTATTTTTTTCCCGTTGTTTTATTTTACGAAGGAATGATTTTTCAGTGGAGGATAAAAAATAAAGTTTTAACTGGAGGCTTATAGTTCTTTTTTTTCTATCTCTTAGACCGTTAACGATAACGTAAAAATTTCAACGGATTTGAAATACACAGAAAATTTTAGATAAGATTGATTCCTAAAAATATGATTTCCTTTAAATAAATAATTTTTAAATTTTATTTGTTGCAATGCGAACGCCGCTGCGAAGAATGACCTTCGTGAATGTTGGTTTGCTTTGCAAACCAACACCACGGGCAACGCTGTGATGGCTGTTATCCAATAGGCTACGAATTCCCTTTTTTTTGGTTTGCGAAGCAAATCAAATGGAAATCCATAGCAATCACCGGGGGTTAGCGAGCAGAGGTCACACCTGAGCCCACGAAAAGAACTGTCATGGACGACGACGTGCTAGACCACTGTGCAGTGGCTAGTGTATATATGTAGAAAATCCATAAGCCAGGGGGTTGACCGCCCCCCTCCTCCCAGCGCCCATGGGGTATAACTCAATGGACCGGGGAATATGTTCGAATTAATCGAAGTTCAAATTATGGAGAGAAAAAAAAGACATTAATTTTATATTACACGAAAGGGGAATTGGGGAACTTTGAAGAAACTTCGACTCAAGCAGAAATTCGAGTTCGAGGATTCAAATTATTGGGAGTTTAATTAATTTATGCAAAGCAAAATATGCAGACTAGCATTAAGTGATATTCGAATTTGAAAATATCACTGTAAATTTTTAACTACGTAGTATAAAATAATTACAGGAAATGTTAAAAAAAATATTTAAACATATATAAAGTAAGATAATTGTTTTTGTTTTTTAAACAATTTTTAAGGCCTACCTCTATCATTTTCATTGAAATATTTTCGAAACTGCTTGACGAGAGAAATCGGTCTCTGTCTCTTTTTGTAGCGTATACTCTTGATCTGTTGTCTACTGAAGAGCAATGGTTGGCCAAACAAGACTTTACAAATTTTTTCCGGTTTAAAGTGCTCTATAGGTGGTCCATTTGCATTAATAAACATTAGATTGGAGAGGTTTGAAATCAATAAAGATGATCTCAAATTTGTTACACCATGTTATTCATTAAACTATACCCGCGCTCGCACTCGGAACATGATGACATTTCAATTGTTCTGAAAAGAGGCTTTAATTTTTCTGGAACAACTTGAGCGTGTTAATTGGTCTCTCAAACCCTGAATAGTGCACATTTCATCTATTCCAAAACGTCGACAGATACTTTTTACCTTCTTTTGTCCATGGCAAATATCCCCTGTATTTATATTTTCTCGATCAAACATGGATATATCCTTTAAAAGTTGACAATTTTCTTCATTAACACCAGAACAAAGTCTGGATTTCATTCTATCGACAATACTTCGAATGAATTGCTTTTGATTAATAGGCACGATTTTGGAATTATGTACCAAGAAGATATCTTCAAATAGAAACTTTTCTTTTGCTTCTACAGCTATCTGCGTTTCACGTGATGTTTCGCACGATGTTTTATATGAAAGCAAAGCGTATACGTAGTTTTTAAGAAAAAGCAGAGGGTATACGGGATTTGCTGGAAAAAACAGAGGGTATACAGCCCGTCCCCACCCCCTTTGGAACGTGAATTGGACTCCTATATATAATTGTATCAATTATTAAATTCTATCTTCTATTTCATCCTTTTCAAAGTGCATATGTCACTTCCTTTAACTTTCTTCCTTCATTTACCGTTTACAATCATAAACTTTCTATTAATTCTGATGGGGAGGTTCGCAGTTTTCTGTAAGGCACTCTGTAATTGATACGTCCGTTCCGTTCCTCTTCAATTTCAGTGGAGAGCAAAAAATAAAAAAACATTCTGACAGGCATTGTTTAGTTCTTTTTCGTAAAAGCGGATTCGTTAAAGATAGATTAAAAATTTCAACGGATTTGAAATCTGCGGAAAATTTTACACCAGAATAATACCTTATACCACGGGCACGGGCAACGCCGCACTAGCCACGCAGTTGCTAGTAAATAATAAAAATTAAATATCGCTATACTTTCAAAAAGTCTTAAGTTGAAAAAAAAATCGAAAGAAATATAGATTCCGTGACTCAAATCAATTTGAACGCTTCCAATATACAATCGTTCAAGAAAATGAAAGTAAAAAATAACTTTCGACCACACACACACACGTATCTCAAATCAAACAGAACAATCTGTTCAATTGGAATAAACGAAAAATAAAACAACAACCAATGAAATGAAAGGGATAAAATAAATAATGAAAAAATGAAAGGAAAAAAAATCAATTTAAAATGTTTGATCTCTTCTCACACGGTTTTATTCTTAGGAAACCAAACAAAATGAGTATGCCAAAAGTTAATTAAAAAATTTTCTAGATTAAATTTTAAAATTCGGGATCAATTCCCAAAGGAATAGATCCGAGAACAACATGTAATTTTGAACCACTGTCAGATGACGAGGCAACACCTCAGCTGGCACCCCACTCTCCAAACTTACAAACCAACGTCAGTACTTTTGGCCAGATTTTAGGTGTACCAGCCGCCTCTACACCATACACTTACAAACATCCATGCATTTATCCGGATTCGAACCAGGAACCTTCCGATCAGAGGCTAACACCTTAACCACAAGACCGGTTGGTGGACGAAGACTATGTTGGAATAATATAGATTATGCAACAAACTTCTGTCGTCTAGATCTGTTTTCGTATGGTATTTTCTTGTCTTAAGGGTGTTTATGACGTTTTTCGTATAACGTCACTATTAACTAATGAGACATTATTATTTTGAAATAGATCCAAAAGTTCGGAGAGTGAGCCGAGGAAGAAGGTTAATGGATTGGTTTCGACACATGGTGCTTAACTTTGAAATGTGGATGCAAAATTAGAAGGTAAGAAATTAATTTTATTATTACACACTGATCTCGTCACTGTCAAACTTTCCTTCCAAATTTGCCCGCATTAAGAGCTTTTCTTGATATTTAATACGATCTAATTTTAAACAAACTTTTCGCGCTAGTCACGCTTTAGTGTGAACCCAATTAGATTTGCACACGGCATCTTTATTCCATGTAATGGCAAATCTTTTGTAGATGTTTGTACCAGCATAATTGCAAATGAATAAACAAATTGATATCTAAATTTACAAATAATTGTACGCCTTCGTGACATTTATAACGTCTAAATAGTATCAATGTTAAAAAATAAATATTCATGTTAGTGTAAGGTGTTTATATTAAAAAAAAAGCTATAAGCTCGTAGTTTTTTTTATAAATATTCAGATTATACTACTTTCTTTTAGTAATATAAAGGGATTAATAAAAACATATTATGAAAGAAAATTTTATTTTAATTTGTCAAGAAGCTGACAACAATTGAAAATGTATTTTAAAAATATCGATGACGAAAAACATTACAACTGACGAACTTATGAGTACATTTGCATGAAAATTAACAATAAGTCTTCTAGGTGTATAAACTAGGGCCTTAACTAATAGATTGGCAATACTAGTTTCCACTCGTGGGATTTCGTGAATATTTTATGCACTACTGTTGATTATAGACTAGTGTGATGAGGGCTCAAATATGAGTGCAGATGGGAAATTCAAAATTGTGGTACTCACCGCTTTTCAAGGTGTCTCTTGGTTAGTCTAGGAACTTGTGCTTTACCCATCATCCACCTTCGGCATGTTTTAGATCTCCTCGAGATATTACCAGTCTTGTCTCTTGTTCCCCTCACAATAAAATCCAGCTCCAATCCAAAAGTGATCTGACCCACGCCAGCAAGTTCACCCATCCCATACTCTATCACAATTCAACTTGATGTAAATCGTCCTATTTCGTAAGGTTTGTTACTTTTCAACTTGTCACATCGTTGTAACAATTGTGCCACCGTATTTTTGAAAAAAATATTCAAGAGTAATCTTTTTTAGGGGAATTATTCGTTAATCCTCTGAACTTTACGATATTTTCGTGTAGTGTTGTTTCTATCGCATAACGCAAGTAACGACTCAACTGAATTTGCTCAAGGATTATGCTTACACTTCCCCAAGAGGCAAGAGCCTAATCATCAAACATTTGAAGTTAGCAATGCCAGCTGTGGGAACATATGCCAACGGGTATGATGTGGGTTGACCAAGAAATTGGAGCACTCACGAAATGTGCAGTGAATGGATTTTATTTACCTGGATTTCCCTCAGCCTTGCAGAGAATGTCTTCCGTTTTTGGTGTGCATGAACTTGATCATCCTTCATCACGTCCGCTGGCATGAAATGTTCTGATTTCACAGTTGGCTAGGTAAACATTCAAATGTTTCACGATTTGCAATTAGGAAAGCGTTTTATGGAACAATCTTTGATCAACTCTTCAGTTTCCATTGTCAGATCCATGTCTGAATTTGTAATGCTCCATCAAGTGCAAAATTTGTCTTGTGAATGCCGAAGTTGAAAAGAAAATTATATCCAACCATGCCAAGCAGAGAGCTCTCTTGCACCTTCTACAGTTGCATATTTACATTCTTTGTGACAAAAAAATGTTTAGTTTAGTGCTTACAATCTGTTGAATTTAAACGGGGAATTTCGAATCTCTTCTTTCTACCAAGTTCCCCTTCAATAATTCCTTTTATGTAGATTTGACTTTTTATATTTTTTAATACATTGTTGACTATATAAAAAAGAGTGAGAAAATAGCGGTTTAATATTAATGACTGCATATAAATAATATCGAAGTTGATGATTAGAGGACAAGATTGAATGCTTGAAATACACTGAATCCCTCTGAGCAATTTGCTTCTCTTGTTACTACAGATGGTCACTATTACTTAAAAAAAGTTAGTTGTAAATGCCAGACAAAATCATGGTAATGGTAATTTTTAGTTAACGTCGTACTAGAGCAACAGGAAATGATCCAAAGGACAATACCTAGTAATTTAGAACCACGGTCAGATGACGAAGCAACACCTGAGCTGGCACCCCACTCTCCAAACTTCCACACCAACCCAACGACAAAATCATGTTGCAATTGTGATGATCGTAGTAATTTGTGAACTGTATTATTTCATGTACTCTAAATTAGTCACTTTCTCACAAATGAATTTTCTTTTACAGAAATAAAGCATGTCAAAGAGGAAGTGAAGGCTCTTTTAAACAGCGAAATGGAAAGCATTTTCATGAAATTATTATTTTTTTTTTACAAAATTAACTTTTATTCTATCAATTGAGTGTATCTCAAATGTGTGCAACAAGAAATCTTAGATCACATGCTACAATGCAATAGTAAAAAAAGCAAGTTTAATTTTTTTATAAAAATTATTAATGATCCAGATAAATCTTTTGGGAAATTTTTAACACACGAACACTTAAAAGAATTTTCGAACAAATCTTTCAATTTACTATTATTTTGTTGCAACATGTATTGCTATTGTAAATCATTGTTATTGTTAAATCTATGTTGTGTATTGTAAAATCTACTTGAATATTATTTCTAACTTTGTCTACTTTACTAGTGTGAAAGAAGACATCGCGTGGTGGTTCAAATAGTGTTTAAAAGGAACGGTCTGTTCGTGTGTCATCATCACAACCGACTGGAAAGCATTACATTTTTTCACTCTGCTGTAATTTATTTGACTGTTAGCACCAACCTCTACTCCTCTCAAAATTGTAAAGAAAACGCGTGAGTTGCTGAAAAGGATCTTAAATTAATTACTAGGAATGCTTCGGACAGATGAAAGGAATTGGATCAAAATGAAAATGGCCAAAAATAGATAATAATCATTTGGAATTATTGTACACCATTGTCTTACGATAATTTTTGTTAACCACCCATCTTGACACTATTCCTTTTCTGAATTTTACATGAAATATCCTTATTTTCAATAAACGATTTTACCTCCATCTCTTAAAGTTTTTATTTCTGCGTTTTCTGTTTCATATTAATTTTCTCTAAGCACTTATCTTTCATTCCTTTCACCTACGGAATGGACCAAGGCTCATGATCGTTGCAACAAGCTTTATTCGAAATATTCAACACCATAAACATTTTGAAATGTTTTTCATCGTTCGTTCTGATATTCTGTGTATCTACCACGGTAACTGCCGTCACCACCGTCTGCTCACGTATGATGACGTAGAAACTTATCTCTTTTTCCACAGGTAATTGGTAATTTTTAGTTAACGTCGTACTAGAGCAACACAAGGGGCTATTGACGACGGTCCGGGATCAGTCCCTTAAGGGAAAGATCCGAAGACAACACCTCGTCATTTTGAACCACGGTCAGATGACGAAACAACACCTGAGCTGGCACCCCACTCTCCAAACTTCCACGCCAACCCAACGTGAGGACTTTCGGCCACGACAGATTTAAGGTGCACCAGCCGCCTCTACACCATACGCTTACAAACATCCATGCCCGGACCCGGATTCGAACCAGGAACCCCTTTTCCACAGGAGATGCTTAAAGAAGTACTTTCAAGTTTGCAACAAGCGCTCAAACTGAAGTATAGCTCAAACTATAGTTCAATAATGATAAATGTATAACGTAAATATAAATGTTAGGTACGCAGATAGTTATTTAACATCGCAAGACGACGGGATAATTGGCGACAGTTCGGGATCAATCCCGATGGGAAAGATCGAGAACACCTCGTAATTTTGAACCACGGTCGGATGACGACGTCAAATCCAGAGCTGCCACCCGACTCTCCAAACCAATAGAACATTTGAGTCCATGACAGATTTAACCTGCATCTTCTAATGGTGATATTTATCGAATGACATTCACGTTGGGTTGGCGTGGAAGTTTGGAGAGTGGGGTGCCAGCTCAGGTGTTGCTTCGTCATCTGACCGTGGTTCAAAATTACGAGGTGTTGTCCTCGGATCTTTCCCTTAAGGGACTGATCCCGGGCGGTGGTCAATAGCCCCTTGTGTTGCTCTAGTACGACGTTAACTAAAATTTACCAAATTATCGAATGACTATCCGCTGGATTTGGCCAGACACGCTAATGGCGAGTCTAGCCAAATTTTTTCTGCTTAATTTTGGTATTTTTTGTTAATTTAGGGTTTTATTATCTGTATTTAATTTCTCTGTTGGTTCATTCCTCGTGAAATGAGCAAAAATCAGGTAATGGTAATTTTAGTTAACGTCGTACTAGAGCAACACAACGGGCTATTGACGACGGTCCGGAATCAGTCCCTTAAGGGAAAGATTCGAGGACAACACCTCGTAATTTTGAACCACGGTCAGATGACGAAGCAAGACCTGAGCTGGCACCCCACTCTCCAAACTTCCACGCCAACCCAACGTGAAGCAAAAATCAGGAAAAACCTGTGGCCGGATGGAAATGGATTTCCATTAAATTTGGTACAGTGGTTTAATTTATGCACAAATAACGATATCCAAAAAATTTCGTTTCAAAATTAAATATTTTCGAAGTTTGAGTCATTTTAAGGATCTATAACTTAGACGAGCAATTGTGAGATCGCTTAATGTTGCATGTTTGAAGTTCTGTTTCTCAAAAAGTATTTAACGTAGGTAAACATACTATTTTACAACTGTATAATCTGTAGAAAATTGTCTTTTTTTTTCACTTTGGCAACAACAATTTTAAACATTTTTAATCTAAAATGTAGTTGCAAAAAATTGAAAATTGTCATTTATGACAGAATTAAATACATTTCTATGGGCTAAAGAAATTTTACGACATACTTTAAATTCATGGCAGCTACAGTGCTAGGATGATAATATTACTGATAGAGTTTGAAAGTAGCATTTTAAATCTTTCATCTTCAAAACACACACAGCTAACGAAAATAACAATTGTCTACTCTAAAGAGGCATAAAAATTCAAATGAAGGACAACTCTGATAAAACCGACATTACACAGGATTACAGTTTAATATGTTTATTACCTGTAAAAACAATTTCGGGATTGTAATCTGAAACCTAAAGCAACAATAATAATGAAATCAAAATACTGACATATGCTTTCCAGTCTGTATATTACGAGAACTTCAGTGATAACAGATAAATTAAAAACAGATAATGAAACCCTAAATTAACAAAGAAATACCAAATCATTTTTAACTTAAAAAGTGAACTATATGAGCAGAAAAAATCAGTGTCAAAATAAGTTTAAAAATTTCAACTTAGTAACATGTTAAGTTTTGCATTGTAACGTCTTGAAGATATAGAATCATTATCGGGAATCGTTCCCGAAGTCTACCCCCCTGGTCCCATTGCGAAAGTGACGACTGGAGGAGGCGGCCTGGGAAGAGACAAATTTTTGGAGAGAGGCTGTTGCTAGCCGGAGACGATTTGAAGAACTTTAATCTTAAGGAGGCTGTATTGTATCGGTGATGGATATATCTTTAATTATAAAACTGTAGCTGTACATATTCTGTAAAAACTTCAATTCTTAATATAACTATTTTAACCAGGAAGTGGTTTTACTTTTTCGTCGATACGGTACAGACCTGCCTGAGTGGTGGCAGCTTATGGTATGCGAATTCTGCGTTATATTTTTTAGCTACAGTTGTGATAAGACCGCCAGCGTCTTTTGGAATGTTCGTGTGGAACCTGGATATTGACGACCGCCAACGCGTCTGATGTGTGGCTGTTTTAAAAGGGTAAGTGCCAACTTACCAGAATTTCATTGTAAGAATCGGTGCACACCGAAAATGCATTCGTTACAGAGTTTTCTGTGTTTTGAAACATCCTGTTTCATGTTTTAGTTAAGTCAACCTGACTTGTTTAGTTTGGAAACGTCCCGTTTCCATTTTCCTTTAAGAAGTCGTCAGACTTTGTGTTTTGAAACAACCTGCTTCAAGTGTTAGTTTAAGTCAACCCGACTTCTTTAGTTTGGAAACATCCCGTTTTCATTTTCCTTTTAGAAGTCGTCAGACTTGAGTGTGTTTCGAAGCATCTTGTTTCAAATTTTGGTTTGTGTTAAGTCAATCCTGACTAGCATTTAAGTCATTCTGACGTAGATATAATATCAGTTCTGATTTTTTTGTGTGTGGTTGTTTTATACCATATTGTTATTTTAGAAAAATTGATATATCATTGTATAATGATCATATTGGAAGGATATTTTGATAACAAGTTGTGTGAATTATACTTAAAAGGTTTATGTTTCTAATACAAGAATCATTTTTTTAAACTGTTATATTGGTGAAATCAATTTTGATTTATTTAGTGTGAAATTTTTGTCAATCATTTTGGAAAAATTCTAGTTTTGCTTTTGTGTAGGGGTATTGCACTGAACAGTTGTCGTTACATATGAATACGAAAGAGCTTTTAAACTACGATATTATCGAGTTTTATGTTTAATTATCATTTGAATGAGTTATTATCAATTGGTAATTTATTTGAGAAAGTATGGAATTTAATTATTTCCTTTAAAAGAATGTATGACAAATTACTGTGAAAAATTAATGAAATACATTTGGTTCCTTATTCTGATTCAAATCGAAAGTAGAATTGATTTGCTTTATCTGAGTTAATCGATAGTATTTGATAACATAATACTATTATTTTAATAATTGATTTTCAGTGTTTGTATTCTATTTTGTGTGCTTTAAGAGTGTGATTTCTAGGTTATTTTAGAATTGCGTTCTTAAAAGAGTTGTTAAATAATTGTATGACGTAAGAATTATTTGATTGTGTTTACGCTGGGATCACTATGTCATTTCTTGGGAGATCTAGAAAGGAGATGGAAATTTTGGCAATTGAATTAGGAGAAGAGGTTCCTCCAGATGCTAAAATGATTCACTTGAAAAAAATAATAGAAGGTTCTAAATTATACGATGCAAAACGTGTGGAAGATTTAATGATATATCTTATTAATGAAAGACAGGAACGAGAGGAAGCTAGACGAAGGTTGAAAGAAGCTGTTTGGAAGCAGGAAAGTGCTGAAAGGGCGTGTGAATTTATACGACGGAGATTGGCTCGTATAGAAGCCAATGAGAGGTTGGGAGGAATGAAAAGATCTTGCGAAGAAGAGTGGGAACTAGCCGGAGAGACTGAAAGCTGCTCGAGAAGAGGCAGAAAAGAGAAAGTACCAGTATGAAACCAAATTACGGGAATTTGAAATGCAGAGGGAGAAAGGGTTAGAAAGAAAAAATCAAGAGGAAGAAAAAAAAGGAAGAAGTAATTTCAGTTCCAGAGTTTGAAGCTGAGATAGATATTGACGGAGGCAATTTGTTTTCTTTCCCGCCAAATGAGATGGAATCTTGTGAAGGACTTGAACTTCTGAAAATTGATTCCCAAACGTTCGTTGAAATGCAGAAGGAGAAGAGTTTAGAAAGAGAAAAACAAGAAGAAAGAGAAACCGTTGACAACACTCCAATCTGTTTGCCTTTAGCAGAGGTGGAGCTACAAGGAATGTTCGGGCATGTAATAACCAAAGTCGTAGTTGCCTGTAATCCCTCTGACAAAGAAATACATTTGCTGGGGAATGGAACAGATACACTTCTAGAAAAGATGAAGGTGGATGATGTGCCATATCAGGTGAGCACCATTCAACCACATGCTCAGAGAGAAACGGCTCAGCAAGTGGAAGAAAAAAAGAAGACGAAGAGAAAAAGTTATGAATTTTGATTTTGAATTCGTTGACTGCAGAGACGCCAGTGATGATGAAATAGAAGAAATACAGGATATACTTAAGGGTTCTGGGAGAAATGGTTGCATGGAACTGCCATGGGAAATGGAATTGACCGAAAACTGCTTTGAGGCTTCTTCAGAAATTGAAGATGAAAATGAAACTGATCCCTTAACGATTCCAATAGGCAGCACCGGCCTAGGAATTGTGACTGGTCATGTCTTACATTTCGTTGCAGCACAAACTAACTTGTGTTTGCCTGTCGCTCCACCTTCACATAAGGAAGTTCAGACAAATGTTACACTATCCACAACTGTAGGTCCTTACAGAAATGCACCGCACATTGTCTCTTTAGCTATACCTTATTTATCTTCCGATCTCCACATGCGTGTACCGCTTTTCGCTTGTCCTCAGTCTAGAACTAGAGAAGCAAGCTACGGGCAATTTGTGCCCATGGTCCCGACAGGACACAAGAAATTCGTTGGACAGATTGAGAATGAATCGAATCAGAAAAACAAGGCGACTGCCAAAAAGCATTTCCACAGACACAAGAAAAAAAACTCTGAGTATGCAGGTGTTTAGAATTGAAAGCGTTGATTCTTACCCTAGGGAAATTGTCATGAGTGAAGCCTTTTCCCTTTACGGTTACACACCTAGTACACACACTCTTAAGTAAATGTAATTAAGTAACTATGTCTTAGGTATCTTTTATTTTATATTATTTGTATAATTTCTTTCACTCAATTTTGTTGTGTAAAAATTGTGTCAGTACCCTGAATTTGGCGATGCACTGATTCAGTCTGGTAAGTTGGTACTGGCCCCTTTGTGTGAGTACTTATGCTCATTACTTTTCATTTTCTTTTCGGGACTTTTCTTCGATCGAGATCTGCAGAAAAGCTTTCTTGGAGGGGAGGAGTCTGTAACGTCTTGAAGATACAGAATCATTATCGAGAATCGTGGGAGCTCACAACGGGAATCGTTCCCGAAGTCTACCCCCTGGTCCCATTGTGGAAGTGACGACTGGAGGAGGCGGCCTGGGAAGAGACAAATTTTTTGAGAGAGGCTGTTGCTAGCCGGAGACGATTTGAGGAACTTTAATCTTACGGAGGCTGTATTGTATCGGTGATGGATATAATCTTTAATTATAAAACTGTAGCTGTACATATTCTGTAAAAACTTCAATTCTTAATATAACTATTTTAACCAGGAAGTGGTTTTACTTTTTCGTCGATACGGTACAGCATCTTCTATAATTGAAAGTTGATTTTATATTGTACTGCCGAATTCTTTTAAAATTATTTGCTTCTTTTGCTTGCGATTGTGATAAATATGAAACACGAATTTGTGTCGTACAATTGGGAATATGAATGTAGCAATGGAAGTTACGCGTTCACTTAATGGCTACGGTCACTGATGGAACACTTCTCGATTGCCATCGAACATTCGCCGGTGTTCGAAAGCTTTTGGTTTAGCAAACCAAGCACATCCATAATTCAATTAATAGTGTTTATTTATTTGGTAATGCCGACCAACCGGTATAGTGGTTAAGGTGTTAGCCTCTAGATCGGAAGGTGCCTGGTTTGAATCCGGGCCC
The DNA here is from genome assembly GCA_947359465.1 of Metellina segmentata. Taxonomy (NCBI): domain Eukaryota; kingdom Metazoa; phylum Arthropoda; class Arachnida; order Araneae; family Tetragnathidae; genus Metellina; species Metellina segmentata. Next base: position 14,477,262 of record OX375879.1, on the reverse strand, counting down.
GGATGTTTGTAAACGTATGGTGTCGTGGCCGAAAGTCCTCACGTTGGGTTGGCGTGGAAGTTTGGAGAGTGGGGTGCCAGCTCAGGTGTTGCTTCGTCATCTGACCGTGGTTCAAAATTACGAGGTGTTGTCCTCGGATCTTTCCCTTAAGGGACTGATCCCGGACCGTCGTCAATAGCCCGTTGTGTTGCTCTAGTACGACGTTAACTAAAAAAAAATGATTTGGTGATGGTAATTTTAGTTAACGTCGTACTAGAGCAACACAACGGGCTATTGACGACGGTCCGGGATCCGTCCGTTATGGGAAAGATCCGAGGACAACACCTCGTAATTTTGAACCACGGTCAGATGACGAAGCAACACCTGAACTGCCAACCCAACGTGAGGACTTTCGGCCTCTACACCATACGCTTACAAACATCCATGCCCGAACCTGGAACCTTCCAATCTAGAGGCTAAAACCTTAACCACTATACCGGTTGGTCGGCCGTTTATTTATTTGGTTATCTGCACTTGGTTGTAATAGTATCTCTTTCAAAGGCGGAAATGGATGTCTTATTGGCGTGTTTTAGCCTTTTTTTTATTTATCATGCGATAAAATAAAACGATAATTTCCATCTAATTAAATGTGTTCCTGGGACGAAAATAAACAAATTACAATGATGAAAATTTCAGGACAGATAATATACATCTTGACACATAATCCTGAAAATGTTTGAGGTTTTCGGAGTTGTCCTTCGGAATGAAATTTGTAACTGAAAAAAATCGCTGTTTTCTGTTATATTTTCCTTTTTTTACTATAATTTTTTTCTTAACTAAGGAATAGAAACATAATCACTAAATTTTCCAAACTTTTAGATAGAAGAAGTGCTTTGTAAATAATAATTTTTTATACTGTCTTTCCCCATATTTTAGAGGTACTAATGCAATTTGAAATTTGTATCAAATAGGCAATGACATTTCCTAAGACCTTTTACTAAAGAATGTAACAGTATAAATTTATTTAGTTTGTGCCAATAACTTATTGAAAGATAGGGTCTCAAACAGGCTACAATTCGTACTGTAAAATCTACATTTGTATGACCTTGAACTTTAAAATTTAATCAAAAATAAAATATACAACTTGGACATCTAATATTTGGAAGTTGCTCCTTACTAAATATGATCTATTTAAGAATTAATTTTCATTAAAATCGGTGATGTGTCAGCCACAGCGATTTGCTCATTTTACGTGGCCGAAATACATGACCCAAATTCATTCGCAATAACAAAACTTTCTCCCTAATAAACTTAAAAAAAAAAAAATTCACAGCTACTATTCGAAGCGTCATGTTTATTTCAAAGATCCGTCGAACCCCCTCTTTTCTTGAAGTGTTGCCATTTTTACAAAGTCAAACTATGAATATAAGCTAATAGTTGAGGCTCTGTTCCACACCACGCCAGCGTGAGTGGAAACTTTTTGGCCATGATAGATTTATCAAACACATGCCCCCGTGTACGCAGTGGTCTTTGACTGACAGCCCTCCGGTTGCTAATCCGTTGTTCTTCCCACCACAAACCACTACGGTGGATAAAATCCCAGAATTTTATAAAAACCTCTGAAGTGAAATTCGAATAATGGAGAGATTTTGTACCATGTTCAGAAACTCTGTGTAATGTTTTAATCATTATGCAAAATTAGTTACCACATTAATCATGGACATTTTTGATATATTTGGAGGATAAAGAATGTCTTTTAATATGTGACCATTGAAAATTTCTTTCGTCCCAATTGCTTTTAGCTACTCTTAAGTTTTTGTCACTATCGGGATGTTACAAACGTATGTAGAGACAGATGAATGCATGCATTTTTTTAATGTTTAGAAATATCCTTTAAGTATTTTAACGGATAGTGCAGTTTAATTGGTGTGTGTATGTGTAGTCTTGTAACTAACGATCAAACCAATAAAAAATAGTTAAAACTGTTAAATTACGATTGGTAATTTTTTAGTTAACGTCGTACTAGAGCAACACGACGGTCCGGAATCAGTCCCTTAAGGGAAAGAACCGAGGACAACACCTCGTCATTTTCAACCATGGTCAGATGACGAAGCAACACCTGAGGTGGCTGACCACTCTCCAAACGTCCACACCCACCCAACGTGAGGACGTTTATATAAATCCATACACTGACCCGGATTCGAAACAGGAACCTTCCGATCTAGAGGCTAACACCTTAACCACCAGACAGGTGGGTCAGGGTAACGGTAATTTTAGTTAACGTCGTACTAGAGCTACACAACGGGCTATTGACGACGGTCCGGGATCAATCCCTTAAGGAAAATCCGATTTAAGAAAGAAAATTCGAAGATGACGTTTGAAAAGAACTAACGGTCTACTATAAATTCAAATCCATAAAATTTGCAGTCCGCTGTGTTGCTCTAATACATTCATTGAAAATTGCAACTACATAAAATTGAGCACCCATTTCATAATTTCCAATGGGAACCCACAATTTCGAACTTGTATCAATTTAATTTCAGATCATTTGGTCTGACCGTTTCGAAGTCACTAGTACAGAAAGATCAGTTTGACTTCTATAGCACTGATGTTTTATACCATGTTACTGTTAAACAACCCAAACAAAACCCATCTAATATTTTAAAAGTAGTTTTGAGTATGCAATAATTATTAAATTAATGTTTGAAAAGAATTATGAATTGGAACTTTATTATATTTGGATGGAAATCGATTCGGGACTTCTAATATGGCCAAGCAAAATTTTCCTCATTGTTCCGATATTAGAAGGCAACCAAAAGTTTGCACTCGCATAGTAAATATAATTCTCGGATAGCTGAAAAATGCGTTTTACTTTAAATTACAAATTTCGTCGTTGGTGCAAAATATTTTTTCTAAAGAAGTTCCCTTGTCCCATTTTTGGGGGTTTTAATTTGTAGAATACTACTGACTTTGCTTTCGTATGAATAATGCTCGAAATAAAGGATATCCCGAAGAGAAAATGTAAATTTATTCTACGATGTCTTGTGTTTAGTGAAGAGTGTGAGCAAATAAAATGTATCTTCATGATATATCGATACCTCAGTTCTAATGTGTAACATCTCATAAACTATTATATACTTCGGAGATAATTCATATTTTGGTGTAACTACACAACATTCAAATATAGTTGTTTCTCTTGGGAACTGACAACTAATCGTTTCGTAGACTTAACTCGCATGGTAAAATTTTCGAATCGTTATCCTTTGGAATTGAAGTATCAATACATATGGTTTACGCCTTTTCCTCGGTACCTCAGTTATTACTTGATGTGTGTGGTCCTTGCGCCATACAACCCCAACGGTACCTATACGTTTCAAAAATGCACAATTTGTTTGAATTTTTTAAGAACCCTTTTCTGACCTAATTACTATATAGCATAAAAACAGAATTCTTTGGAAAATAATTTTGTTTTTTACATATTCGAAATATCCTCTTAAAAAGAACTGATTTTTTTCAGAAGCAAGATCATATTTACAGGCCAGCTTGAGAGAACCAACGACTCTACGAATTCGTACATTACGGTTTAGTTATTAGCTCCTCTGCCTTCTTCCGTAGCGTAGCTGAGAAAGCAGAAAAAATTAGTGACAGAACTTTATAATAGTAGTTATTGAAGATGTCGTAGGACCAGATGGATTGTACAGGTGGGAGTGGTCTCAAGATGAGTCCTACTTTGGCTGCTACAGCCGATGCAAAAATGACAGTTAAAGCATAGACGAGAAAAAAGGATCGAGTAAACAAAAGCAATTACAAAGAATGGCCCTTGGTTAGACGAGGGTCGTATAAAGTTTGTAATGGAATTTAATTTCGAGTTTACTGAAGTATTCATACTTCCATTTTTCTGCGATTGGAAAGGAATTCGTTTTGTATTGTTTCTGGTATATTTACCTGAAAACTGTCCTTTAGATCCAAATAAGAAAACAGGAATTTCTCACCTGTGCATCTCAGTATCTATATATATATAATTCTCTTACGTGGCACGCAAAAAAGACGTTATTTGTTTTCGCGTTTTGGCAACATTGTACGATTCTTTGTTTATCCCAAAGCCTCGCGCTTCAATTGAATTTATAGCGTTATCGGATGAAATTTTATTGAAAAAAAAAATGAATTTTAGTCGAGCTGTTGCAGTAAATAATAGAAAACGGAGGATCTTTTCAGGGTCATTTAAAAAAAAGTCCGTTTCGGGGCAAACTATTATAGTTCAACAAGACGCTTGCATTACAACTTTCGACAACAAACTCAATGAAAAAGCGTGGGTGGCTCGAGTGCTGGGTAAATGTACACACAACCAACATGCTGGGTTTTCAATTTCCAAATCAATGCTCACATTTCGAGTCAAAATTTGCTCAAAGTTTCCATTTGAATTCTGATTCCAGAGGTACTGTAAATATCTTTTCTGATAAACAGCATAAAATTTAGATTTGAAAAATATTTTTTTGGAATATCATATTTTGTTAACAATTCCTTCTGCTAGGTTCGCCTAGCGAACCAATGAGGATTGCGAAGGAATCCTCTGGGGATTGGCGAGCGTTAGCGAGCCCCCTAGTATGCAATATTATACAAAAATATAACAAAACAATCGATGTACGACTGAAGTACTTTTTCCTAATAATTTTAATTTCTTCCCCGAATAGTGTATCAAAATTTTTGAGCTAAAATTAAACCACCGATTTTAGAAGTTCCCCATCTTGTAAAGTTGTTTCAATTACACACTAGAGGGCAGCACGAGAATATAAAATTGCCTATTTATGGTACGTCTTCGATAAACATGAAATATTTCTCTTTGCAAGGAATTTGATTTAGATGGTTTTCCGATCAGACATCGCATTAAATAATTTATTTCTCTAAAACTATTAAAAATCTGCTTTTACACTTCCAGCATATTTATAATTAACTAAATTTATTAAAGTTCCTTTATAAGTTTTCTGAAATTTTAGATGAGCTTTAAAAAAAAAAAAAGACTACTTAAAAAAGACTAAAAGAAAAATTGACCAGACTTTAAATGGGTAAAAAACATTGCTTTTAAGGTAGACTCGTTCTTAGATTTCAAGTGATTGAATTTTTGATTTTCACTAATTAATTTCTATGCAAATTAGAATTATTATGGAAAACAGCTTTCATTACATGTTTCATTACAGCTTACATAATATGTGAAAATTGAACACAATTGAATGCTGTTACGTGTGTTCAATGACTATATACACTATTATCGTTTAAAACTGCATCGTCAGTTTTAATTACCTAGAAAATATAAACTTGAAGAGTAGAAATTAAAATATTCTTCTAACTATTTAGAATACATTATTAACTTACTTAATTTCTAACTTAAAAGGTTCAGTTTTTACTTTAAATTTGATTTAGTCCAAATACATTTAAAAGTAACTTCAATATATAGGGTGGTCATAAAAAAACTTGGCCGACCTATGGACCTCTAGCGGCCGTTCCGTTCAACCGATCGAGATGAGATTTCAGATATAGGTATGAGCTCGAGATTCTGCGAACGACAACAAAGTGGCACTCACAGTTACGGTTATAGGTAGAGAAACTCGAATGGCAGCACCCACTTTTTTCTGTCTCAAAATGCTCAGCGCATGCTAAAACCCTAAATAGTGTTGGAACGGTACGTGTATCACAAAAAACGGAAGCGTTATGCACTCACAAAAAACAGCTCTGCGAACGTACAACAAAACCACGATCGGGGCACACGAAAGAAATTTGCATATGTTGGAGGCAAGACACCAACCACAGAACGCCTTTCGCCAAATATTCAGCCAGATCTTCAGTCGGGAGCTCGTACATGCCAACGAAAGTTAATGGAAAATTGGTAAAATTCTATTATTAAAATGGGACCTTGCGTGTTTACCGTCGAAACCATCGCCGCATACGAGGCCCATGTATTGGGCGAAAAGCGTTCTGTGGTTGGTGTCTTGCCTCTGTTATATAAAAATTTTCTCCGTGCGTTGTTTTTTGTGCGTGCATAACGCGTCCGTGTTTTGTGATACACGTACCGTTTCAACGCTTTTCGCATGCGCTGAGCATTTCGAGACTGGAAAAAGTGGGCGTTGCCATTCGAAAATTTCGAGTTTCTCTACCTATAACTGTAACCGTGAGTGCCACTTTGTTGTCGTTCACAGAATCCCGAGCTCATACCTCTGAATAACTATATCTGAAATCTCATCTCAATCGGTTGAACGGAACGGCCGCTAGAGGTCCATATATCGGCCAAGTTTTTTTATGACCACCCTGTATATGTCAGAGTTGAAATTCAATCTTCACTCAACTTAAATTTCGAAAATCTCAAACGAGCTTCAGTGATGTCATGTAGTGAATATCAAAACGTATTGCGAATTTTAACTACTTCCTTAAGGTTGTAAAATATTCTTTTATACGTATTAATCACATATCCAACCAGATGTGCAAGAATATATATATCCCGTTATTGCTATCGAACATAAGAGAAAGTCACTCGACTTTGATGTATTCTTTGGTGCTGCCGTCTAGTGGATATCGTTAGAAGCCATTGTGAAAATAGTTTCTTCCTATCAGGTAAGTTTACTAAACGTAGTACTAGAGCAAAACAACTTCTTCCCGTTAGGATGTGATCCAATGTTTTAGCCTCGTAATTATTTACTTTAAATTGTTGTCAGGAAACATTGTAAATAATTTTTATTACATCAAACAAAAGTTTAAGAATCGAATACTTAACTCAAACGTGCCATCAAAATTGTATCATTTAGTGTTGTAATCCTGTTGGTTATTATTATTAATTTGAGCTAAGCGTACTTTTTTTTAACAGTTCGATTTATAAAGTGAACTTCAAAAATTGTTTTCTTCGTCTCCTTTAATTAAATGCAAATATTAGTTTGACTCTGCTTTGTGATTAGATGTTTTTATTTATGTTAAAGCCCCTACCACTGTGTTCAGCATAATTATTCGTGTGCAATTATTGGTTTACACCTCACATGTAGACTAAATAAAAGAACATTCAAAACATTATAAAGTACTCGCACTGATATGAAGAACGACCCAATTTTAGCGGCTCTAAACAAAGACTGAATTTTTCTTCCATTCTCTTTTACGAGTTTGAGGATACAGTGCAATAAGTATTTAGTTTCTATTGCGTCATTATCATGTCTTATTCAGAAAAGGGTTCATAAAACGAATAATTTGTTTGTAAAAGAAACTAGAAATAATACATTTTTTACTATTAACTGTTTGAATCCTTTTTTTTTTTAAGTCTTCACATTTAATTTATTTTGAGAAGCGAAATCATTTAACGTCTTTGTAGGTTTCAGCGATTAAGATAGCGCTGTGAACAATTTTATGAAAGTTAGAAATATATATTTACTTAGCTAGTGTATTGGATTGACTTGAAAGTGTAACGAATTTTTGATATAAAAATGAAGCCACTAAACTATTTTAGAAAACAATTCTGAAATTGCATAGTTAAAAGAAAATTTTCAAGAGGAATTTTAATTATTTAAAGCATTTCTATGAAACAAGAGAACCGATTATTTATAAAACTTAAAATTCAAGAAATGCACTATGCATCCTAGGTTAGAAAGTTTAACTAGTCACCTAAAAATTGAATTTTCTCTTCACGGTATATTTTTACTCTAAGATGTAATGTAATAATTTTTATAGAGCAATTACTTATCCTTCAATATTTCTAGGTCATCAATAAACAATTTGGTTTATAGTTACATATTCTGATTTCCTACCTTATAGGTATTTCAAACACACCAATCTTTTCTTTTTGTCAAATAATTTTCACGAAATATCATATTGTCTTTAAATATTTAAATGAAACACTTCAGTTTAGTAAAGCTTATACTAGTTAAGAGTACAAAGTATTAATATAGGATTGATTTTTTAAAGTAACTATAACATTCAAAATGTAATACCAATTCTTAATAGGTGAGAAATAATGGTGCACTTTTGTGAAAGTTGTTTAACAAATTTAGATATTTTTTTAAAAATCGTTGAAGGTACAAGGGAAATACTGTAGCATAAAAACAATTCTCGAGTTTTTCGTGTGTTGACAGAAAAAACGCATGTTAACTTAAGAGACGCACAGCAACCAGTAAAAAGAGAAATCTTTTCCTAAAGGAGTGTCATGGAACGGAACTTGGCCAACGCAATTAGCTCTGTTGCGGCGTTTTTTAAAAATATAGCTATGGATTAAACTTCACTTTTTTTCAAGAAAATTTTCAAAGACATTACGATGTAGGGGGAAAATAAACTAAAATTGAAGTGCTTTTTTTTTCGTAACTAGACTTTCTGAGAAAGTTTTGAACAGTTTTATATCCTGTAGAAGCAAAATCACTTACCTGTCTCCTGTAAAATCAACTGCTTCTTTTTCAATAGATGAGTACCTGAGAATTTCGTTTCATCTGAAAAATAATCGTCTGGAGTACCTTCTCTTGAAGGGCCCCTCGAGAAAAGAGGACTCACACTGCCGGGGGCGAGCCCGGCTTCATAACAAAGCTTTATTCATGAAACAGGTATTTTTGAAATTGAAAGTGTAGTCTTTGGGGGGGGGGGGACCAGCACCTAGGATGGGTCAGCCCAAACGAATGAAAGTGCAGTTCTCGGAGCAGTTTCAGTTTAGAGTTCAAGGCAAAAGTGTGAACCCGGGGCTAGATGAGTTTGGGCATGAATGTCTTCATGTGACACAACACGCACGTAACATAATACCGAGCTACACACATAAATGACACATCTTAATTCCAAATGAACCTTAAACGCCTTCTCCCCGATTTGCACTTGGAGCTACATAACAGACTGAAAACAAGTTAATAACGTTAATGAGAGGGCAAATAAAGTCCGTCCAAGCAAATCAAGTCGGCAAGGATATCTGCTTAACTCTGCATGTTTCATTAATGAATAAAAGACGAGTTCTGTCCGATGCGGTTCTCTCGGTATCGGAAGTTTTAAAAGTTCTGATCGTTGCAGTCTCGACTGTGCGGTCTGCGATTTCTGTAGTCGGCTGCTGACAACCGTAGAAACTACGGACACTCTTGGAAGAAGAGACGTGGAGAGACCCACGACGAAAGATCGTCCGGAGAAGACTGCAGCAGTCTGTTGCAGGTAGCACACCACGTGATGGACTGCGATCAGGATGCATGGCAGCTGAATGACAAAACAAACGCAATTAGAAAGATCAACGCAGTGCTATACACTATTGAGTTTTATGATTTTACTGAAATCAGTTTATAGGAATATCACGGCAACTGGAATTCTTGGCGTTTTCGAGCCCAAGAATTCCTTTCTGGGAAGAAACTAATATCTCAGGTATTTTGGGGGATAAGAACTTTCTAACTAGGCACAAGGGCCACATTGAAACATGCTATGCCACCCACAATCAAGTAAGAGACACACAATGAAAGCTTTTACTGACGCACTACAGAGAGAAATACACCCAGGGAGGAATTCACAGGAATCGAACCGTCTACAACTCGAAGGTTGTTAACGCAGTGGGCATACTCACTGATCCACGACGGACCCGCACAAAATAGGTATAGTATTTTTAATGAACGTCACACTGGAGCAACGCAACGGGTTATAGGTGACGGTCCAGGATCAATCACCGAAGGGATAGATCCGAGGTAACACCACGTTCTAGGAATAAGGAGACATTCCTGAGTCATGTCGGGTGGAGGTGGGCATCATTTTTTAAATTGATGTTTTTTCTCTCACACAGATGGTGCCAAGGTAGAAAAAATGAGGCTACATGCCCGTGCCATAATTTTTGGTGAATTTAAGTTGTCCAGCCGCAGTTTAAAATTTTAATAAAAATTTTTATAATTACATTGTTATTTATTTATTACTTGCCACTTCAAGGCCATCACGGCATTGCCTGTGGTGTTGGTTTGCGGAGAAAACCAAATGGGAATGCATAGCAAACACCGGTGGTTAGCGAGCGTTAACAGTGGTCACAATAGACTTCCCAAAAGCAACGTCACGGGCAACGCCGTGCTGGCCACGCAATGGCTAGTATTTAATAATTTAACAATGTACTACGAAAAAATTTATTAATATATGTGTTTTTTAATACAAAAATTTCCCTGAGAGGTCTCTAGATGCTTCATCTTTTTATGGGTGTACAGTTTATACTTCTCGGGACTGATTCCCCACCCCCTCTTCCTTCATCATCCCTAGTCACGAATATGCCTCAGAGTACTACAAGGGTCCGCTCAAACGAATTCACGATACTTACAATCGTCAATAAATATGAAGATCTTTGATGGTTCATATTTTTCGACATACATTTATTTATTGCTCATTAAGTTCTGCGAGCTTCACTTTATAATCACGGTTTCTTAACAGCCAACATATTTTTTTAAGTCTAAATTCCTTAAGGGGTTCTTTAAAGCGTTTAGATTGATTACAGTGCAATCAGACAAGACATTTAGTTCTGCCACCATTGAAATTTGTTAAACGTGTTAGAAAAGCAGTATGGTATTCCTTGGCTATTTCTTACCTTGTGTCAGCTCAGGAATTCCAGATTCAATTTGTTACAAACGGGAGTCCGCAGCACATCTTTTGTACTTTTGCTTTAGCAAATGTTTCAATATTAAAAATAACATTGCGAAAGCATTATTCCAGTTTAAAGGTAAGACATATTTAATGCAATTATGTTAGAATTTAAATAATACTTTCGGGAGATGACTTTTTTTTACTTAAAAAAATTCAATAGAAATGTTACTGTAAAAAGTATAAGTTATTTTTCTTCTTGTTGACATTACAACAGCGATATCTCCATTTAAGTTTATACCAAAACTAATGAATGATTACATGTCTTAATATCATCATTAATATTATAGTTGCATACATTTATTCACAAGCATCTAGTTATTCACAAGCATATAGTTAATACACTTTTTAAAAATTATGAGTACTCATAGGCAGCATATTCAGAATCGAGAGAATTTTTACCGATTTGCTTCAAGCAAATCAAGTTTGATTCTAAGAAAAAATAAAAAAATTACAAAAAATCGACATTTTAATTTCTAATTTAAATTTATCGTAAGTTTTAAAATTCACCATAAACTCATCTAGTAAAAATCGTATAAATAAAAAGATTCTTATTTAAAAAAAATGAAGTGTTAAGTAATTAATATAATAAATTATTAATAATCAATAAATATTAATCGTATTAAAAAATTAGTTAATAATACTTAATAAATATTATTTAATTAATTTGATCATCCCCTTTTTACTAGGCTACAGTCCATACTTTTCAGGAAGACTCCCCCCCCCATTCAACAACCCTAGTTACGCCTATGGTGTAGGCTAACTGTGCAGTACAACTAATCGCACCACCACAAAGTCTTGTTCATGTATCACTCAAGGACAGTGAAAACAGTCAGAAAATCACGAGATGTCACGTCATTTAGCGAATGAGTCTTAAAAATCTTTTCACTTACTTGCTTGAAATCAGAATGTCTTAAAGACCAAGAGCCGAGACTTCTCAATCGGATGATCCGCCTCCAAAGGCGTCCATTCAAGGCCATCCAACGGGACCGTAACAAGAACAAAAACATTAGCATAGGCTTAAAAGTTGCATTTTACATCAGGATGCTTTCAATGTAAGATCACTATCAGTTTTGAAATAAATTTTACACAATAAAGCATTTTTATTTGTCTTGATTTAGGACATTTTTTACTTAGGTAGGTATTTCATCTTGTTAATGACAAGATACTTTAAAATACTAAGTTAATCCTTTTATTATATTCTTGATTAAGCATGGTTATATAATACAGGGTTATTCAGAATCCCCTCCCGGGTTTCGAAGCGCTATAGTAAAAAAAAGACTAATACAACAAATAAGAACATTTGAAAGAATGCAGAAAGAATTCAAGTTTTATTTACATAGCTTACAGGTGTTCTATGTGTGAACCCTTGGTCACACGGCATACATCAATGCGATAGTCCAGTTCCTGCCACACTCTACTCAACATGGTACTATCAACGTTATGGACAGCACGTGTAATCCTTTCACGCAGTTCAGCTACATCACGCGGCAAAGGGGGTCCCTGGGTTCGATATTTCGTACGAAATGCCCGCTAAACCAAAACCACTGATTCAGATTTTGCAAATTTCTAAAATACAAAAGGCTTTCTGTTCGTCTGTAAACGCAATTTTTATTTACTAACTGCCTTCAGTCTACCGGCAACTGGTGACAATAAAACTTGAATTGTTTCGGTATTCTTTCAAATGTTCTTTTATGCTGTATTAGTCTTATTTCTTTTTACATTAGCGCTTCGAAACCCAGGAGGGAATTCTGAATAACCCTGTATATATTCACACACTTTATATGTCAAGTATAACAGTAATAGATATACAGCAGTTCTGAATAGACACATAGTCCACCTGCTTGTTTACATCGTCTGTCTTACTTCACTTCAGTTCCAAGTGAAGACGAATACCTAAGTTACTGTTATGTAACACTAGGTAGTCAAATGAACGTCCCACTGCAGCAACGCAGCGGACTGTCGGTCGTTAGTTAGGTTGGATTCGAACTTGCAATCCTCCGGTTGGTTATCCGTCACTCTTCCCACCATGCTGCCGCTGCAGTTAGGAAACACAAAAAAAAAGAGGGGGGGGGGGAACAAAGATATCGAATTTTTTTTGACGTTCTGAACCTCACCAGTAGTACACTACTCGGAAATCGAGTGTTGCCTCACATAATAACCCAACATCCATTGGTTGAAGGATTCTATGGTCAAGAAGGTCGAAACGGGTCAGCAATGCAAGTTGCGGGACGAATAACTGCGTAAGAGCCCCTCTGAGGGTTAAATCGGATTTTTTTTTAAAGATTGAAAAATGCCGTAGTTAGTTCCCTCATGTTAGATAAACACACTTATTTTTGGGTTGAATTGAATGCGTCACGAAATACAACAAGGAAAATTAAAGGTTTTTAAAAACATTTTCCATATTCAACTATAAAAACACTCATCCAGGCAGAATTTAGCAAAAACTATAAACGCTATAAACTGTGAAATATATTTTTACATTTTAGAAGGGTAAAACAACTAAATTTCCGCTTGTAGTTACGCTTTAACCCGTTCAGATACATTTTATTTGACAGTAGAAATTAGGGATACGACATCGACAGCAAAACATCGATGTTGATAATACATCGCCCCAAAACCATCGATGTTTTTAAAATTCAGTGCATTTAAATTTTTTTCCCCATTTCTTAAAACTGGTGTTTAGCAACTAGTGATGCGACTCATCGGCTCCAATACATCGATGTTTTTTTATAAAACATCAATGTTGTGGAAACATCGACATCGATGTAACATTCCTACTTTTCAGACCCTTCACACTCGGCCACTTTGGTGTAAAAGTATGTTCGATTTGCTGATTATAAAAATTATGCTATTTGGTTATTTTTAAAATTTTTAAAACTGTATTTTTTTCATTCAAAAATAAAACATCGACAAGTATAAACATCGATGCTGCAAAAACATCGACTCCAATACAGCTATGTTTTTTAAAAAACATCGATGTTTTGAAAACATTGACATCGAGATGTCGCATCCTTAGTACAAATCTGTGCTGCATGAATTTACATATTTTAAAATAGACAAATAAAAACCTTTTTAAGTTAAACTCTGAACTAGGATGATAATGTACCAACAACAGGGTTCGCCCTCTATTTCAGAAATAAAATTCCTTGACATTTTTCCAGGTATTCCAGACACATTTTTACAAATTTGTATGTATGCTTTAAATTTTGAATATTTAAAAACTTGAAAATATGCAAAAATATAGAGGCTATGGAACATTAGATGGAATATACATCCACAACTGAACATAGAAATTCCAATTTAACGATAGTACATTAAAAAAAAATATCCTATTACATATTGTAAATAAATTGGGAATACAAGAAAATAATGTAATTACTATTTCTCATTTTTCTTTTAAAATTGGAATACATTGTTTCTGAGCATCCAATGCAAAAAATATATAAAAAAAATTTCTATAACTGTATGAAAAGGATTTAAAAACAATTTTCCAAGTAAAAGCTTTGGTAAAACAAGATTTCAATGCGATATAAATTGAACTCCTTTTCATTTTAAGCACCAAGATTAATAAATATTCCACCAATCCCAAAAGAGCGCACTCGAGGAAATTCCTATGTGTTTAAATAAAATTTTGAAATGTTAAAAAATTGGTAATATAGGCCATGTAACATTAGATGATATACACATTCAACTGCACATAGAAATTACAGGGCAGCAATAGTACTTTACACACAATATCCTTTTACAATTTGTAAGCAGATAGCAGATAATGGAGTTATTTCTACTTTTTTTCTGTTATTTCTATTTCTATACTTAACTACTGTGCATACAAATGCACAAAACATAAAAAATTATATTACTAAATGAAAAGAATTATGAAATAATTCTGCAAGTAATAGCTTTGAAAAATAAGATTTCAATACGATATATATATTGAAATCTTTTTCATTTCGAACACCAAGATTAATATACATTGTACCAATCTCGACACAACATACTCGTGGAATTTCGTATGTACGTTCTTTAAATCTTGAATAATTAAGAACATGTTTTTTTTTTAATGCAGATATGCAAAAATGTAGAGGCAATGGAATATTAGATGGAATACATATAACTGTACATACAAATTCCAGGGCACCGATAGTACATTTAACACAATATCCTATTACATATTGTAAATAAATTGGGAATGGCAGAAAATGGTGTTATTTCTTTCTTTTTGTTAAAAATTTGGAACACGTAGCTACTGTGCATCAAAACGCACAAAAATATGAAAAATTATAATACTAAATGAAAAGAAATATGAAAGAATTCTGCTAGTATTAGGTTTGTAAAATAAGATATCAATACGATCTACATATTGAAATATTTTTCATTTTGAACACCAAGATAATTTTTATAAATTCTACCAATCTCAAAACAACATACTCGTTGAATTTCGCATGTATGTTCTTTAATTCTTGAATAAGTAAAAACTGGAATATATTCAAAAATGTAGAGGCATTCGAACATTAGATGGAATACACATCCAACTGTACATAGAAATTCTAGGGTACCGATAGGTTGGGAAGGGCAGAAAATGGTGTTATTTCTTTCTTTTTGTTAAAAATTTGGAAGATATACTGTGCATCAAAACGCACAAAAAAATAAAAAATTATATTACGGAATGAAAAGAATTATGAAAGAATTCTGCTAGCAATAGATTTGTAAAATTAGATTTCAATACGATATATATATATATATATATATATATTGAAATCTTTTTCATTTTGAACACCAAGATAATTTTTATAAATTCTACCAATCTCAAAACAACATACTCGTTGAATTTCGTATGTATGTTCTTTAAATCTTGAATAAGTAAAAACTTGAATACATGCAAAAATGTAGAGGCAATGGAACATTAGATGGAATACACATCCAACTGTACATAGAAATTCTAGGGTACCGATAGGTTGGGAAGGGCAGAAAATGGTGTTATTTCTTTCTTTTTGTTAAAAATTTGGAAGATATACTGTGCATCAAAACGCACAAAAATATAAAAAATTATATTACGGAATGAAAAGAATTATGAAAGAATTCTGCTAGCAATAGATTTGTAAAATTAGATTTCAATACGATATATATATATATTGAAATCTTTTTCATTTTGAACATCAAGATAATTTTTATAAATTCTACCAATCTCGAAACAACGTACTCGTTGAATTTCGTATGTATGTTCTTTAAATCTTGAATAAGTAAAACCTTGAATACATGCAAAAATGTAGAGGCTATGGAACATTAGATGGAATACACATCCAACGGTACATAAGAATTCCAGGGTACCGATAATACATTTAACACAATATCCTATTACACATTGTAAACAAATTGGGAATGGCAGAAAATGGTGTTATTTCTATTTCATTTTGTTTAAAATTTGGAATACGTAGCTACAGTGCATCAAAACGCACAAATATATAAAAAATTATATTACTGAACGAGCTTCAGGCCCCTTTATACGCGACGGTCTTTGGTCGGATTCGAACACGCAATCCATCGGGCAACCGCGGACTATCGAAGAATCGAATGTTTTTTTTAATGTTGATGTGGTGCCGAAATTTGGGGAGGAACAATTTCCAACCATGGTTAAAAATTACGAGATTTGTTGCCCGGTCTATTCTTTCCGGACTGTCCCCAATAGCTCGTTGTGTTGCTGCAGTCCGACCTAACTTGAATTACCAACCTACCTGATCGTCTCAAGGGCTCCGAGTAGTGTAGTATTAATTTTACTTCGTATCACATTTCGTGAGTAAATAGATCCTTCTATTGGCTGAAATAACAATTCGATTGGTCATGACGGTCGAAAGCGGTTTGAAATGGTTTAGGAGAGAATGCATGCTAGAGAATGGATATTTCTGAACCTCTACATTTGATTACATTTTGTTAGGAGTCTTGTTGGGCACCAAGCTCCGTTTTTTCTTTAAAACGACTGTATAAACTAGATTCACTATCCACGAGATCTGGTCGTAAGTCCATTAGGTCGTTAAACAAGCAGGTCGTAAAGTAAGGAGTATCATATGCTGTACATCTGGTTGTAAGCTCTTGGAGTCGTTAAACGAGTAGGTTATAAAGTTAGGAGTATGTTCAAATAAAACATACCTGCGAGAAAAACTGAACTTCACGGACAAATACTGGAGATCTGGTCATCAGTCCATAGGGTCATTAAACTAGAGGTCGTAAAGTGAGGAGTATCTGTTCAAATGAAGCATAAATGTGAGAAAAAAAATTAACTTTATCTTCATATTCTGGATATCTAGTTGTAAGTCTATGTGGTCGTTAAACGGGTAGATCGTAAAGTGAAGAGTATCTGTTCAAATAAAGCATACCTGTGATAAAAACTGAACCTTACCTGCATTCATTTTTCCAGCTATCGCAAGGAATTGTGGTTCACATTTAAAGACGAAACTGAGAAGTAATCCTCGAAACTAATGAAGATTAATTGAAATTTTTATTGATGGTACTTTAGTTTGTTATCAACTAGTTTAATTATAGCTGTGGTGTGCTATTACTCTAAACCATGTAGCTAAAGTTATTCATGTTATGTTAAGAATGAAACATACCTTTGATAAAAAAAAACTGGATCTATCCGACTTTACTTTTTCTGAAATCTTCTATTGCGTTTGAACTGAAGTAGTCAATGATTTGTACTTTTGACAACTATAGTACATTTATAGTAGTATCTATCACTCTAAACCATATTATTAAATTTATTCCTTAGTCTACGAAGGAAATGGGAGATTAAAACATAGAGAAGATACTTAGATGTAAATTTTCTAATCCTTGGTAATTCTACGCTGGAAACCCTTCCTTGCCTTGATAATACATAAGCATCACCATCAAGAATTTATTATGAAAAGGACGCAGCTTGCAGAAGCAGCTGTTCGCATTTTGTCATTGATCCTCTTACGTGATCAAAGCATTAAGGCACCTGCTAACTTTAAGTATCGCTGAAAGAATACTGGATTGATTCTTAAATGCATTGTTATCCACTCATTTTATAAATCTTTTAGCACAGGTATTTAAATATTCTCTCACTGTGAGTCACTCTTCATTAAGTGATTGGAGTATACGAAAATGATGAAAATTGAGAGGGAAATGTTGATTTAAATTAGAGTTGTCTTGTACCCTGTCTTCTTATATGTGGAAAAATTCAGAATGTTGGAGCCTTTTGATGATTAATTGATCATAGATTATTTTTGTCATTATAACTCCATATCTAGGCAATATCCTGAAATGATGAAGGAATTTAATATTTTTTTCAGTGAAATTGTCATGTTCAAAAGTTAAGCATAGTTCGTAAAAGGCGAGAAAATTGAAGTAAATATGGATACAATGTTTAAAAATCTCTTAGGGAAAATCAAGGAACGAAGGTAAAACATGCACAAAGCACCTGCACACATCAGAACAAGTACAAAATGGCCTCAAACGGCATGGCGAGTTTAGACTGAATTATTGATGTGGTACCGAGCTTTGCTTACAATCACTAAGGACGAAAGATGTCACAAAGATTATTTTTCTGTCTGTAAAAAGGAAGTATAATTGTTAAATATTTTTATTTCGTACGTGTATAATGTCTACCTCTTTGAACAAAATTATATCAAATGTGAAGAATATCGAATATGGAAAAATTTACAAATCTATTCATTTATCATGTCATGTAGCGCTTACTAAATGATTTTAAACCTAGAAGTATATAATTTTGCATTGCGTTCAAACTTTCTTGAAGACCTACTTCAAAATTAATCTCAAATCCTTATACATAAAAAAATTATCCTGCAAAATTATAAAATATAATTACTTTCCTCACAAATCGTTAGCAATACCGTTATATGTGATAAGCACAAATAATGCAATACATTATTTCAGAATACCATTAACTCTCTGTAATACAAAACAAAATTTCATTAATAAAAGTAAAAAAAGCAAAAGTATAGGGGAAGACGGGGTACAATGAAACAAAATTTACTAATTATTTTTTCCCATCCACAATTTTGCATGCACAAAAATTTAATTAATGCATACTTTTAATCTTGTATTTTCCCCATCTAAATAAATTTTTATTAGATTCTAAACAATATCTTTATGCTTGAAAAATAGCAAAAAGTAAATGTCTCACAGTGTTTCATTGTACCCCATATGCCGGGGTACAATGAAACACATACTGGGGTACAATGAAACACTCCAAATGACGCAAGCAACTTTCACCCTACATAGTTTATTTTAGTCACATTCGACTTCATTTAAATTTATGATTTCTCCAACAGAATATCTTTCCTTACGTTTCAGTTCACCCTCCTTAATTACATAAAAAAACAATCATTTATACAGATATTGCTTGTGTCACACATGTTATGTGTGGATGTCTCATTCTTAGTACTTCAGTTATCAGCTGGAGCTGGAAAATAATCTGGATCATTGTCGTCTTCAGTGTCTGTAGGAGGTAGTTTGTTTTGAAAACAATATCTTCTTAGTTTTTTCATCTTTTTACTTTCTAATTGCTTAACACGAGCATTTTTTACTAGCGTGGTTAGAACAATTTTTTTTAACGTTTTCCTACTTTTACTACTTTTTTTGGACCAGCCTTGGGGTAATGTTTTACCTCTTGAGGAGAAATGTATTTCCTCACAGGATTGGAGCTAGTGCATAGTGTATGAACAGTTGCTGAACAACCTGCAGTCGGTGATTCTGATCTATTAAGGCAAGATCCACCACTTCTGGGATTCTTGTGTTTTGTCTGTCTGATCTTCAGTTTCATTGATCTGACCATGGAAATAATTTTCAGTAGGACAAGGCCTATTTGACACGTAAGAACACAAATAATCTTCTTCAAAAAACTTTTTTCTATTGAAAGGTCATATTCCAGTCGCTGTAAAACCTTTTGTAATATTTTGTGGAGTGAAAGACTTGCAATAAGCATTGCCAAGCAAAGATGATATATCATAGATAGAGATTGTACGACCTGGATTACACAGCATCCAATCATTTGCAGCTAGATTGAAGACATTTTTAAGTGACTTGAACAGTTTTGTCTAAAGGCTGCAATTTGTTACTGGTATGTGAGGGCAGGGTTACAACAACAATTCCGTTATATTTCGTAAAATTTAGACTGGAAATCGTAATATGTGAATAAAGATTGTCCATTATTTATACAGCTGGATTTTCTTTCGAACAGCGTGTATGTGCCTGGAAATGTGTTAGAACATCAACAAAAATATCTCCATTCATCCATACCAATTTTGTTGCATCACCCGTAGTCCCAGGTGGAGCTCCATTCAACATGCAAAACTTGAAATTTACTCTAGGAAATACTAAATAATGGGGTATAGAATTTCCAGAAGCTTTAATAAATCCACACATAGTAACAAGAACACCCCTTTCAACAGAAGTTGATTGACCTATTTGTTTTTGGCCCCTTTGACTGAGAACTTTAGGAGGATTGTGTACTGAAGCAAGTGCAGTTTAGATCTATGAAATAAATAAAGTATTCTTAAATGTTTTTGAATCCATAAAAACTACCTTACTATTGAAATCTGTACTTTTTTAAGGAAAAAAAAGCAGTTTAATTTTGCATGCTTTCAAAATTAGTTTTGAATTGGTGTTGCCTTTTTTTTTAATGTTAAGTGTTGCCATTTCCTTAGTAAAAGTGTTTTATTTATATTAGTGACAACCAGTAATATGTTATTTTCAATGATATTATATTTACCAGTGATACATTACTTCAAGTAAATGCATTCACCCGGGGCACAATGAAACATGTTTCATTGTACCCCGTCTGCAAGTGTTTCATTGTACCCCGTACTGAGGTTACTAAATAAAAAACATTTTTAAACTTCTAATATTTTTTTTTTTAATTTTGGTTTTGGAGGAATGAAGACAACAACACAAAGATAACAATATTTAGAAAAAATAATTATTATATATTACAACGAGGAAAAAGAAACAAAATTACTTTTAGTAAAGAAACTTACTTTCAATGGTGAAAAACCAATAATCTTCTATTGCTAATGTTGTAAAAGTGCGAATGTATCCAAATCACATCAGTAATTGGAACACATAGTTACATAACATATGTATAAATTACAACTTTCTGTGACAAATTTTACTGATTTTAGAAGTAATGTTTCATTGTACCCCTTGTTTCATTGTACCCCGTCTTCCCCTACATTGCATTTCTAAATCAAACGATTCCTTCATCTGCAGACAGTAAAAAAACTCCGACAATATTTTTCGTCAGAAATTAATTACGTCTAAAACATTTACGATATTCAAATTTACGAGTGACACAAACAATGTAGCCTCTTCAAACACAATTATCAAAATGGGAAAAATTATAGTATGGAAAAATTCACAAATCCTTTATTTATCATGTGTAGCACAAACTAAATGATTTTAAATCTAGAAGTATATAATCATGGCACTGTGTTGAAACCTTCTTGTAGGCCTACCTCAAAATTAATCTCAAATTCTTATGCATGAAAATAAATTATCCCGAAAATTATAAAATACTAGCAAAATACCCGACCTTACTCGGTTTGAATTCGTTTACTCTAGATTGAAGAGATAATCAAAATATATAATGACTTACGTTTTTTGTAGAATAAAAATTTATTTTAACACCTTTCGCCATCTTTATATTTTCTACAACTTACTTTGGACACAAATCCTACACATGCATATCCATTCATGTAATACATTTCACATACATCTCACAATTGCTGTATGACAAAGCTACAAAAAGACGAAAGGCGATAGTAAGGTTACTACTATAAAAGACGATTTATAGGAAGTTTGGAATTCCCTTTCTTAAGTTCTTTTCATGTGCAACTCGATTAATTAAAATTACGATTTACGGCGAGTGCTCTCGCACTCATAGTCAACAAAACAATATTTTTTTACTTGTGGCACTCTTGCCTCCGGTATGCGACATTGTGAAATTTTGCAATCTTCTCCTGTCATTACTACAACGAATTTTTTAATGTTGGAAAAAGTTCTAGTTTAGATTTTTAAACATTATTATTCTTTCAATAACGACATTATTCTTTAAATAACGGCATTATTGTTCAAATAACGGCATTATTCTTCAAATAACGGCATTATTCTTTAAATAACGACATTATTCTTTAAATAACGGCATTATTCTTTAAAAAACGGCATTATTCTTTCAATAACGGCATTATTCTTTCAATAATAGCATAACTACACTTAAAATTTACGGAAAATTTATACTGACTTACCTAACATTTTCAAGTCTAATACTTTGTGGTGCTGTTGGGTGTGATGAGAAGGAAAACATATTTATTAAAATAATAAATATTTAAAACAGAAAACACTAAAATAGAACAAAATAAAAGATGTCGGAAAAATTGTTCTAAATATAATAATTTGTGATTCCTTTTTATCTCTTGATCTCGCACAGTTGCCACAATTTACAACTAAAAGTGTACAAAATTCAGAAATGTGAAATTAATTCAGAGCGAAAGAAACAGAAAATATCACTGCTCACGTGATCTTGTTCATTCTCGTTTCGTTGAAAAATATCGTCTGTCTCAAATATTCCGAAATCGTTTTCATTGCGCTAAGAACAAAAATAAGACTCGAAATAAATGAAGTATCAGAGCTGAAATTTCATTAAAAAATATAATTTTTTGAAGAATAATTACTTTTTCAGCAGTACTGGTAAAACAATCGAAGTAATCGTAATATTCAATAGACATTCCAATTTTTCCAAAAATACCAAATTATGGTTGATTTAAGTATACTTACTCAGGTGTTTTAGCATGAAACTCATCTAAATATAACAATAAAGAAATATTTAATATTGCATTCACTAAATTAATAGATAATGTATAAAATAAAATACACTGCAATCAAATATCAGGAATACAATTCATGTGATGACTACACAAACACAAAATCGAGCATAGAACAGAAAGACGGACAGACAGACTTTCACAACCAATTCCACTCACTACATCAAGATAAGTACTCACTGTATGCAAATTTCCATGAAAATATCTTAAACCGCGTGGACGTGTATAGGGCACAAAATACAGACAGACAGACGGACAGACAGACAGACACACCAAACGAGAAAAAGGCGGCTTCGGCATCAGAAGGGTCCAAAACGGATAGAAAACTTGAAATGGGTCGAAAATATTGAATGTACAAACAAACACTCCATTCTTATTTATATAGATGAAAAGAATTATGAAAGAATTCTGCTAGTAATAGCTTTGTAAAATAAGATTTCAATACGATATATATATATTGAAATCTTTTTCATTTTGACAATCAAGATAATTTTTATAAATTCTACCAATCTCAAAACAACGTACTAATTGAATTTCGTATGTATGTTCTTTAAATCTTGAATAAGTGAAACCTTGAATACATGCAAAAATGTAGAGGCAATGGAACATTAGATGGAATACACATAAAACTGTACATAGAAATTTCAGGGTAACGATAGTACATTTAACACAATATCCTATAACGCATTGTAAATAAATTGGGAATGGCAGAAAATGGTGTTATTTCTATTTCTCTTTGTTGAAAATTTGGAATTCGTAGCTACTGTGCATCAAAACGCACAAATATATAAAAAATTATATTACTTAATGCAAAGAATTATGAAAGAATTCTGCTAGTAATAGCATTGTAAAATAAGATTTCAATACGATATATATATATTGAAATCTTTTTCATTTTGAACACCAAGATAATTTTTATAAATTCTACCAATCTCAAAACAACTTACTCGTTAAATTTCGTATGTATGTTCTTTAAATCTTGAATAAGTAAAACCTTGAATACATGCAAAAATGTAGAGGCAATGGATCATTAGATGGAATACACATCCAACTGTTCATAAGAATTCCAAGGTACCGATAGTACATTTAACACAGTATCCTATTACATGTTGTAAATAAATTGGGAATAGCAGAAAATGGTGTTATTTCTATTTCTTTTTGTTGAAAATTTGGAATTCATAGCTACTGTGCATCAAAACGCACAAATATATAAAAAATTATATTACTGAATGAAAAGAATTATGAAAGAATTCTGCTAGTATTAGGTTTGTAAAATAAGATTTCAATACGATCTACATATTGAAATCTTTTTCATTTGGAACACCAAGATAATTTTTATAAATTCTACCAATCTCAAAACAACATAGTCGTTGAATTTCGTAAGTATGTTCTTTAAATCTTGAATAAGTGAAACCTTGAATACATGCAAAAATGTAGAGGCAATGGAACATTAGATGGAATACACATCCAACTGTACATAAGAATTCCAAGGTACCGATAGTACATTTAACACAGTATCCTATTACATATTGTAAATAAATTGGGAATGGCAGAAAATAGTGTTATTTAAATTTTTTTATGTTTAAAATTTGGAATAGCAGCTACTGTGCATCAAAACACACAAATATATAAATAAAAATTATATTACTGAATGAAAAGAATTATTAAAGAATTCTGCTAGTTGGCTTTGTAAAATAAGATTTCAATACGATATATATATATATATTGAAATCTTTTTCATTTTGAACACCAAGAGAATTTTTATAAATTTTACCAATCTCAAAACAACATACTAGTTGAATTTCGTATGTATATTCTTTAAATCTTGAAGAACTAAAAACTTAAATACATGCAAAAATGTAGAGGCAATGGAACATTAGATGGAATACACATCCAACTGTACATAAGAATTTTAGGGTACCGATAGTACATTTAACACAATATCCTATTACGCATTGTAAATAAATTGGGAATGGCAGAAAATGGTGTTATTTCAATTTCTTTTTGTTTAAAATTTGGAATATCAGCTACTGTGCATCAAAACACACAAATATATAAAAAAATTATATTACTGAATGAAAAGAATTATGAAAGAATTCTGTTAGTAATAGCTTTGTAAAATAAGATTTCAATAAGATATATATATATATATTGAAATCTTTTTCATTTTGAACACCAAGATAATTTTTATAAATTCTACCAATCTCAAAACAACATACTCGTTGAATTTCGTATGTATGTTCTTTAAATCTTGAATAAGTAAAACCTTGAATATATGCAAAAATGTATAAGCAATGGAACATTAGATGGAATACACATCCAACTGCACATAGAAATTCCAGGGTACCGATACTACATTTAACACAATATTATATTACATACTGTAAATAAATTTGGAATGGCAGAATATGGTGTTATTTCAATTTCTTTTTGTTGAAAATTTGGAATACGTAGCTACTGTGCATCAAAACGCACAAATATATAAAAAATTATATTACTTAATTAAAAGCATTATGAAAGAATTCTGCTAGAATTAGGTTTGTAAAATAAGATTTCAATACGATCTACATATTGACATCTTTTTCATTTTG
This sequence comes from Metellina segmentata, assembly GCA_947359465.1. Lineage (NCBI taxonomy): Eukaryota > Metazoa > Arthropoda > Arachnida > Araneae > Tetragnathidae > Metellina > Metellina segmentata. The sequence continues at coordinate 14,452,241 of OX375879.1, read as the reverse complement.
AACACCAAGATAATTTTTATAAATTCTACCAATCTCAAAACAACTTACTCGTTGAATTTCGTATGTATGTTCTTTAAATCTTGAATAAGTAAAACCTTGAATACATGCAAAAATGTAGAGGCAATGGAACATTAGATGGAATACACATCTAACTGTACATAAGAATTCCAAGGTACCGATAGTACATTTAACACAGTATCCTATTACATATTGTAAATAAATTGGGAATGGCAGAAAATGGTGTTATTTCAATTTTTTTATGTTTAAAATTTGGAATAGCAGCTACTGTGCATCAAAACACACAAATATATAAAAAAAATTATATTACTGAATGAAAAGAATTATTAAAGAATTCTGCTAGTTGGCTTTGTAAAATAAGATTTCAATACGATATATATATATATATTGAAATCTTTTTCATTTTGAACACCAAGAGAATTTTTATAAATTTTACCAATCTCAAAACAACATACTAGTTGAATTTCGTATGTATATTCTTTAAATCTTGAAGAACTAAAAACTTAAATACATGCAAAAATGTAGAGGCAATGGAACATTAGATGGAATACACATCCAACTGTACATAAGAATTTTACGGTACCGATAGTACATTTAACACAATATCCTATTACGCATTGTAAATAAATTGGGAATGGCAGAAAATGGTGTTATTTCAATTTCTTTTTGTTTAAAATTTGGAATAGCAGCTACTGTGCATCAAAACGCACAAATATATAAAAAAATTATATTACTGAATGAAAAGAATTATGAAAGAATTCTGCTAGTAATAGCTTTGTAAAATAAAATTTCAATACGATATATATATATATTGAAATCTTTTTCATTTTGAACACCAAGATAATTTTTATAAATTCTACCAATCTCAAAACAACATACTCGTTGAATTTCGTATGTATGTTCTTTACATCTTGAATAAGTAAAACCTTGAATATATGCAAAAATGTATAGGCAATGGAACATTAGATGGAATACACATCCAACTGCACATAGAAATTCCAGGGTACCGATACTACATTTAACACAATATTATATTACATACTGTAAATAAATTGGGAATGGCAGAAAATGGTGTTATTTCAATTTCTTTTTGTTTAAAATTTGGAATAGCAGCTACTGTGCATCAAAACGCACAAATATATAAAAAAATTATATTACTGAATAAAAAGAATTAATAAAGAATTCTGCTAGTTGTCTTTGTAAAATAAGATTTCAATACGATATATATATATATATATATATTGAAATCTCTTTCATTTTGAACACCAAGATAATTTTTATAAATTCTACCAATCTCAAAACAACTTACTCGTTGAATTTCGTATATATGTTCTTTAAATCTTGAATAAGTAAAACCTTGAATACATGCAAAAATGTAGAGGCAATGGAACATTAGATGGAATACACATCCAACTATACATAGAAATTCCAGGCAACCGATAATACATTTAACACAATATCCTATTACATATATTGATATATATATATTGAAATCTTTTTCATTTTGAATACCAAGATAATTTTTATAAATTCTACCAATCTCAAAACAACATACTCGTTGAATTTCGTATGTATGTTCTTTAAATCTTGAAGAACTAAAAACTTAAATACATGCAAAAATGTAGAGGCAATGGAACATTAGATGGAATACACATCCAACTGTACATAGAAATTTCAGGGTACCGATAGTACATTTAACACAATATCCTATTACGCATTGTAAATAAATTGGGAATGGCAGAAAATGGTGTTATTTCAAATTTCTTTTTGTTTAAAATTTGGAATAGCAGCTACTGTGCAGCAAAACACACAAATATATAAAAAAATTATATTACTGAACGAAAAGAATTATGAAAGAATTTTGCTAGTAATAGCTTTGTAAAATAAGATTTCAATACGATATGTATATATTGAAATCTTTTTCATTTTGAATACCAAGATAATTTTTATAAATTCTACCAATCTCAAAACATACTCGTTGAATTTCGTATGTATGTTCTTTAAATCTTGAATAAGTAAAACCTTGAATACATGCAAAAATGAAGAGGCAATGGAACATTAGATGCAATACACATCCAACTGTACATAAGAATTTCAGGGTACCGATAGTACATTTAACACAATATCCTATTACACATTGTAAACAAATTGGGAATGGCAGAAAATGGTGTTATTTCTATTTATTTTTGTTGAAAATTTGGAATACGTAGCTACTGTGCATCAAAACGCACAAATATATAAAAAATTATATTACTTAATGAAAAGCATTATGAAAGAATTCTCCTAGAATTAGGTTTGTAAAATAAGATTTCAATACGATCTACATATTGAAATCTTTTTCATTTTGAACACCAAGATAATTTTTATAAATTCTACCAATCTCAAAACAACTTACTCGTTGAATTTCGTATGTATGTTCTTTAAATCTTGAATAAGTAAAAACTTGAATACACGCAAAAATGTAGAGGCAATGGAACATTAGATGGAATACACATCCAACTGTACATAAGAATTCCAAGGTACTGATAGTACATTTAACACAGTATCCTATTACATATTGTAAATAAATTGGGAATGGCAGAAAATGGTGTTATTTCAATTTCTTTTTGTTTAAAATTTGGAATAGCAGCTACTCTGTGCATCAAAACACACAAATATATAAAAAAAATTATATTACTGAATGAAAAGAATTAATAAAGAATTCTTCTTGTTGGCTTTGTAAAATAAGATTTCAATACGATATATATATATATATATATATATATATTGAAATCTCTTTCATTTTCAACACCAAGATAATTTTTATAAATTCTACCAATCTCAAAACAACATACTCGTTGAATTTCGTATGTATGTTTTTTAAATCTTGAATAAGTAAAACCTTGAATACATGCAAAAATGTAGAGGCAATGGAACATTAGATGGAATACACATCCAACTATACATAGAAATTCCAGGGTACCGATAGCACATTTAACACAATATCCTTTTACACATTGTAAACAAATTGGATATGGCAGAAAATGGTGTTATTTCAATTTCTTTTTGTTGAAAATTTGGAATACGTAGCTACTGTGCATGAAAACGCACAAATATATAAAAAATTATATTACTTAATGAAAAGCATTATGAAAGAATTCTGCTAGAATTAGGTTTGTAAAATAAGATTTCAATACGATCTACGTATTGATATCTTTTTCATTTTGAACACCAAGATATATTTTATAAATTCTACCAATCTCAAAACAACTTACTCGTTGAATTTCGTATGTATGTTCTTTAAATCTTGAATAAATAAAACCTTGAATACATGCAAAAATGTAGAGGCAATGGAACATTAGATGGAATACACATCCAACTGTACATAAGAATTCCAAGGTACCGATAGTACATTTAACACAATATCCTATTACGCATTGTAAATAAATTGGGAAAGGCAGAAAATGGTGTTATTTCAAATTTCTTTTTGTTTAAAATTTGGAATAGCAGCTACTGTGCAGCAAAACACACAAATATATAAAAAAATTATATTACTGAATGAAAAGAATTAATAAAGAATTCCGCTAGTTGGCTTTGTAAAATAAGATTTCAATACGATATATATATATATATATATATTGAAATCTCTTTCATTTTGAACACCAAGATAATTTTTATAAATTCTACCAATCTCAAAACAACATACTCGTTGAATTTCGTATGTATGTTCTTTAAATCTTGAATAAGTAAAACCATGAATACATGCAAAAATGTATAGGCAATGGAACATTAGATGGAATACACATCCAACTATACATAGAAATTCCAGGCTACCTATAGTACATTTAACACAATATCCTATTACATATTGTAAATAAATTGGGAATGGCAGAAAATGGTGTTATTTCTATTTCTTTTTGTTGAAAATTTGGAATACGTAGCTACTGTGCATCAAAACGCACAAATATATAAAAAATTATATTACTTAATGAAAAGCATTATGAAAGAATTCTCCTAGAATTAGGTTTGTAAAATAAGATTTCAATACGATCTACATATTGAAATCTTTTTCATTTTGAACACCAAGATAATTTTTATAAATTCTACCAATCTCAAAACAACTTACTCGTTGAATTTCGTATGTATGTTCTTTAAATCTTGAATAAGTAAAACCTTGAATACATGCAAAAATGTAGAGGCAATGGAACATTAGATGGAATACACATCCAACTATACATAGAAATTCCAGGGTACCGATAGCACATTTAACACAATATCCTTTTACACATTGTAAACAAATTGGATATGGCAGAAAATGGTGTTATTTCAATTTCTTTTTGTTGAAAATTTGGAATACGTAGCTACTGTGCATGAAAACGCACAAATATATAAAAAATTATATTACTTAATGAAAAGCATTATGAAAGAATTCTGCTAGAATTAGGTTTGTAAAATAAGATTTCAATACGATCTACGTATTGATATCTTTTTCATTTTGAACACCAAGATATATTTTATAAATTCTACCAATCTCAAAACAACTTACTCGTTGAATTTCGTATGTATGTTCTTTAAATCTTGAATAAGTAAAACCTTGAATACAAGCAAAAATGTAGAGGCAATGGAACATTAGATGGAATACACATCCAACTGTACATAAGAATTCCAAGGTACCGATAGTACATTTGACACAGTATCCTATTACATATTGTAAATAAATTGGGAATGGCAGAAAATGGTGTTATTTCAATTTTTTTATGTTTAAAATTTGGAATAGCAGCTACTGTGCATCAAAACACACAAATATAAAAAAAAATTATATTACTGAATGAAAAGAATTATTAAAGAATTCTGCTAGTTGGCTTTGTAAAATAAGATTTCAATACGGTATATATATATATATATTGAAATCTTTTTCATTTTGAACACCAAGAGAATTTTTATAAATTTTACCAATCTCAAAACAACATACTAGTTGAATTTCGTATGTATATTCTTTAAATCTTGAAGAACTAAAAACTTAAATACATGCAAAAATGAAGAGGCAATGGAACATTAGATGGAATACACATCCAACTGTACATAAGAATTTCAGGGTACCGATAGTACATTTAACACAATATCCTATTACATGTTGTAAATAAATTGGGAATGGCAGAAAATGGTGTTATTTCTATTTCTTTTGTTGAAAATTTGGAATAGCAGCTACTGTGCATCAAAACGCACAAATATATAAAAAAATTATATTACTGAATGAAAAGAATTATGAAAGAATTCTGCTAGTAATAGTTTGTAAAATAAGATTTCAATACGATATGTATATATTGAAATCTTTTTCATTTTGAACACCAAGATAATTTTTATAAATTCTACCAATCTCAAAACAACATACTCGTTGAATTTCGTATGTATGTGCTTTAAATCTTGAATAAGTAAAACCATGAATACATGCAAAAATGTATAGGCAATGGAGCATTAGATGGAATACACATCCAACTGTACATAGAAATTCCAGGGTACCGATAGTACATTTAACACAATATTATATTACATACTGTAAATAAATTGGGAATGGCAGAAAATGGTGTTATTTCAATTTCTTTTTGTTTAAAATTTGGAATAGCAGCTACTGTGCATCAAAACGCACAAATATATAAAAAAATTATATTACTGAATGAAAAGAATTAATAAAGAATTCTGCTAGTTGGCTTTGTAAAATAAGATTTCAATACGATATATATATATATATATAGTGAAATCTTTCATTTTGAACACAAAGATAATTTTTATAAATTTTACCAATCTCAAAACAGCATACTAGTTGAATTTCGTATGTATATTCTTTAAATCTTGAAGGACTAAAAACGTAAATACATGCAAAAATGTAGAGGCAATGGAACATTAGATCGAATACACATCCAACTGCACATAGAAATTCCAGGGTACCGATAGCACATTTAACACAATATCCTATTACACATTGTAAACAAATTGGATATGGCAGAAAATGGTTTATATTTCAATTTCTTTTTGTTTAAAATTTGGAATAGCAGCTACTGTGCATCAAAACACACAAATATATAAAAAAATTATATTACTGAATGAAAAGAATTATGAAAGAATTCTGCTAGTAATAGCTTTGTAAAATAAGATTTCAATACGATATATATATATTGAAATCTTTTTCATTTTGAACACCAAGATAATTTTTATAAATTCTACCAATCTCAAAACAACATACTCGTTGAATTTCGTATGTATGTTCTTTACATCTTGAATAAGTAAAACCTTGAATATATGCAAAAATGTATAGGCAATGGAACATTAGATGGAATACACATCCAACTGCACATAGAAATTCCAGGGTACCGATACTACATTTAACACAATATTATATTACATACTGTAAATAAATTGGGAATGGCAGAAAATGGTGTTATTTCAATTTCTTTTTGTTTAAAATTTGGAATAGCAGCTACTGTGCATCAAAACACACAAATATATAAAAAAATTATATTACTGAATGAAAAGAATTATGAAAGAATTCTGCTAGTAATAGTTTGTAAAATAAGATTTCAATACGATCTACATATTGAAATCTTTTTCATTTGGAACACCAAGATAATTTTTATAAATTCTACCAATCTCAAAACAACTTACTCGTTGAATTTCGTATGTATGTTCTTTAAATCTTGAATAAGTAAAACCTTGAATACATGCAAAAATGTAGAGGCAATGGAACATTAGATGGAATACACATCCAACTGTACATAGAAATTCCAGGGTACTGATACTACATTTAACACAATATTATATTACATACTGTAAATAAATTGGGAATGGCAGAAAATGGTGTTATTTCTATTTCTTTTTGTTTAAAATTTGGAATTCGTAGCTATTGTGCATCAAAAAGCACAAATATATAAAAAAATTATATTACTGAATGAAAAGAATTATGAAAGAATTCTGCTAGTAATAGCTTTGTAAAATAAGATTTCAATACGATATATATATATATTGAAATCTTTTTCATTTTGAACACCAAGATAATTTTTATAAATTCTACCAATCTCAAAACAACATACTCGTTGAATTTCGTATGTATGTTCTTTAAATCTTGAATAAGTAAAACCTTGAATATATGCAAAAATGTATAGGCAATGGAACATTAGATGGAATACACATCTAACTGCACATAGAAATTCCAGGGTACCGATAGCACATTTAACACAATATCCTATTACACATTGTAAACAAATTGGATATGGCAGAAAATGGTGTTATTTCAATTTCTTTTTGTTTAAAATTTGGAATAGCAGCTACTGTGCATCAAAACGCACAAATATATAAAAAAAATTATATTACTGAATGAAAAGAATTATGAAAGAATTCTGCTAGTAATAGCTTTGTAAAATAAGATTTCAATACGATATATATATATTGAAATCTTTTTCATTTTGAACACCAAGATAATTTTTATAAATTCTACCAATCTCAAAACAACATACTCGTTGAATTTCGTATGTATGTTCTTTAAATCTTGAATAAGTAAAACCTTGAATACATGCAAAAATGTAGAGGCAATGGAACATTAGATGGAATACACATCCAACTGTAAATAAGAATTCCAAGTTACCGATAGTACATTTAACATAGTATCCTATTATATGTTGTAAATAAATTGGGAATGGCAGAAAATGGTGTTATTTCTATTCCTCTTTGTTGAAAATTTGGAATTCGTAGGTACTGTGCATCAAAAAGCACAAATATATAAAAAATTATATTACTTAATGAAAAGCATTATGAAAGAATTCTGCTAGAATTAGGTTTGTAAAATAAGATTTCAATACGATCTACATATTGATATCTTTTTCATTTTGAACACCAAGATATATTTTATAAATTCTACCAATCTCAAAACAACTTACTCGTTGAATTTCGTATGTATGTTCTTTAAATCTTGAATAAGTAAAACCTTGAATACATGCAAAAATGTAGAGGCAATGGAACATTAGATGGAATACACATCCAACTGTTCATAAGAATTCCAAGGTACCGATAGTACATTTGACACAGTATCCTATTACATATTGTAAATAAATTGGGAATGGCAGAAAATGGTGTTATTTCAATTTTTTTATGTTTAAAATTTGGAATAGCAGCTACTGTGCATCAAAACACACAAATATTAAAAAAAATTATATTACTGAATGAAAAGAATTATTAAAGAATTCTGCTAGTTGGCTTTGTAAAATAAGATTTCAATACGATATATATATATATATTGAAATCTTTTTCATTTTGAACACCAAGATAATTTTTATAAATTTTACCAATCTCAAAGCAACATACTAGTTGAATTTCGTATGTATGTTCTTTAAATCTTGAATAAGTAAAACCTTGAATACATGCAAAAATGTAGAGGCAATGGAACATTAGATGGAATACACATCCAACTGTACATAGAAATTCCAGGGTACCGATACTACATTTAACACAATATTATATTACATACTGTAAATAAATTGGGAATGGCAGAAAATGGTGTTATTTCAATTTCTTTTTGTTTAAAATTTGGAATAGCAGCTACTGTGCATCAAAACGCACAAATATATAAAAAATTATATTACTTAATGAAAAGCATTATGAAAGAATTCTCCTAGAATTAGGTTTGTAAAATAAGATTTCAATACGATCTACATATTGAAATCTTTTTCATTTTGAACACCAAGATAATTTTTATAAATTCTACCAATCTCAAAACAACTTACTCGTTGAATTTCGTATGTATGTTCTTTAAATCTCTAATAAGTAAAAACTTGAATACATGCAAAAATGTAGAGGCAATGGAACATTAGATGGAATACACATCCAACTGTACATAAGAATTCCAAGGTACTGATAGTACATTTAACACAGTATCCTATTACATATTGTAAATAAATTGGGAATGGCAGAAAATGGTGTTATTTCAATTTCTTTTTGTTTAAAATTTGGAATAGCAGCTACTGTGCATCAAAACACACAAATATATAAAAAAAATTATATTACTGAATGAAAAGAATTATTAAAGAATTCTGCTAGTTGGCTTTGTAAAATAAGATTTCAATACGATATATATATATATATTGAAATCTCTTTCATTTTGAACACCAAGATAATTTTTATAAATTCTACCAATCTCAAAACAACATACTCGTTGAATTTCGTATGTATGTTTTTTAAATCTTGAATAAGTAAAACCTTGAATACATGCAAAAATGTAGAGGCAATGGAACATTAGATGGAATACACATCCAACTATACATAGAAATTCCAGGGTACCGATAGCACATTTAACACAATATCCTTTTACACATTGTAAACAAATTGGATATGGCAGAAAATGGTGTTATTTCAATTTCTTTTTGTTGAAAATTTGGAATACGTAGCTACTGTGCATGAAAACGCACAAATATATAAAAAATTATATTACTTAATGAAAAGCATTATGAAAGAATTCTGCTAGAAGTAGGTTTGTAAAATAAGATTTCAATACGATCTACGTATTGATATCTTTTTCATTTTGAACACCAAGATATATTTTATAAATTCTACCAATCTCAAAACAACTTACTCGTTGAATTTCGTATGTATGTTCTTTAAATCTTGAATAAGTAAAACCTTGAATACATGCAAAAATGTAGAGGCAATGGAACATTAGATGGAATACACATCCAACTGTACATAAGAATTTCAGGGTACCGATAGTACATTTAACACAATATCCTATTACATGTTGTAAATAAATTGGGAATGGCAGAAAATGGTGTTATTTCAATTTCTTTTTGTTTAAAATTTGGAATAGCAGCTACTGTGCATCAAAACACACAAATATAAAAAAAAATTATATTACTGAATGAAAAGAATTATTAAAGAATTCTGCTAGTTGGCTTTGTAAAATAAGATTTCAATACGGTATATATATATATTGAAATCTTTTTCATTTTGAACACCAAGAGAATTTTTATAAATTTTACCAATCTCAAAACAACATACTAGTTGAATTTCGTATGTATATTCTTTAAATCTTGAAGAACTAAAAACTTAAATACATGCAAAAATGAAGGGGCAATGGAACATTAGATGGAATACACATCCAACTGTACATAAGAATTTCAGGGTACCGATAGTACATTTAACACAATATCCTATTACATGTTGTAAATAAATTGGGAATGGCAGAAAATGGTGTTATTTCAATTTCTTTTTGTTTAAAATTTGGAATAGCAGCTACTGTGCATCAAAACGCACAAATATATAAAAAAATTATATTACTGAATGAAAAGAATTAATAAAGAATTCTGCTAGTTGGCTTTGTAAAATAAGATTTCAATACGATATATATATATATATATATAGTGAAATCTTTCATTTTGAACACAAAGATAATTTTTATAAATTTTACCAATCTCAAAACAACATACTAGTTGAATTTCGTATGTATATTCTTTAAATCTTGAAGAACTAAAAACGTAAATACATGCAAAAATGTAGAGGCAATGGAACATTAGATCGAATACACATCCAACTGCACATAGAAATTCCAGGGTACCGATAGCACATTTAACACAATATCCTATTACACATTGTAAACAAATTGGATATGGCAGAAAATGGTTTATATTTCAATTTCTTTTTGTTTAAAATTTGGAATAGCAGCTACTGTGCATCAAAACACACAAATATATAAAAAAATTATATTACTGAATGAAAAGAATTATGAAAGAATTCTGCTAGTAATAGCTTTGTAAAATAAGATTTCAATACGATATATATATATTGAAATCTTTTTCATTTTGAACACCAAGATAATTTTTATAAATTCTACCAATCTCAAAACAACATACTCGTTGAATTTCGTATGTATGTTCTTTACATCTTGAATAAGTAAAACCTTGAATATATGCAAAAATGTATAGGCAATGGAACATTAGATGGAATACACATCCAACTGCACATAGAAATTCCAGGGTACCGATACTACATTTAACACAATATTATATTACATACTGTAAATAAATTGGGAATGGCAGAAAATGGTGTTATTTCAATTTCTTTTTGTTTAAAATTTGGAATAGCAGCTACTGTGCATCAAAACACACAAATATATAAAAAAATTATATTACTGAATGAAAAGAATTAATAAAGAATTCTGCTAGTTGTCTTTGTAAAATAAGATTTCAATACGATATATATATATATATATATATATATATATATATATATATATAGTGAAATCTTTCATTTTGAACACAAAGATAATTTTTATAAATTTTACCAATCTCAAAACAACATACTAGTTGAATTTCGTATGTATATTCTTTAAATCTTGAAGAACTAAAAACGTAAATACATGCAAAAATGTAGAGGCAATGGAACATTAGATCGAATACACATCCAACTGCACATAGAAATTCCAGGGTACCGATAGCACATTTAACACAATATCCTATTACACATTGTAAACAAATTGGATATGGCAGAAACTGGTTTATATTTCAATTTCTTTTTGTTTAAAATTTGGAATAGCAGCTACTGTGCATCAAAACACACAAATATATAAAAAAATTATATTACTGAATGAAAAGAATTATGAAAGAATTCTGCTAGTAATAGCTTTGTAAAATAAGATTTCAATACGATATATATATATTGAAATCTTTTTCATTTTGAACACCAAGATAATTTTTATAAATTCTACCAATCTCAAAACAACATACTCGTTGAATTTCGTATGTATGTTCTTTACATCTTGAATAAGTAAAACCTTGAATATATGCAAAAATGTAGAGGCAATGGAACATTAGATCGAATACACATCCAACTGCACATAGAAATTCCAGGGTACCGATAGCACATTTAACACAATATCCTATTACACATTGTAAACAAATTGGATATGGCAGAAACTGGTTTATATTTCAATTTCTTTTTGTTGAAAATTTGGAATTCGTAGATATTGTGCATCAAAAAGCACAAATATATAAAAAAATTATATTACTGAATGAAAAGAATTATGAAAGAATTCTGCTAGTAATAGCTTTGTAAAATAAGATTTCAATACGATATATATATATATTGAAATCTTTTTCATTTTGAACACCAAGATAATTTTTATAAATTCTACCAATCTCAAAACAACATACTCGTTGAATTTCGTATGTATGTTCTTTAAATCTTGAATAAGTAAAACCTTGAATATATGCAAAAATGTATAGGCAATGGAACATTAGATGGAATACACATCTAACTGCACATAGAAATTCCAGGGTACCGATAGCACATTTAACACAATATCCTATTACACATTGTAAACAAATTGGATATGGCAGAAAATGGTGTTATTTCAATTTCTTTTTGTTTAAAATTTAGAATAGCAGCTACTGTGCATCAAAACACACAAATATATAAAAAAAATTATATTACTGAATGAAAAGAATTATGAAAGAATTCTGCTAGTAATAGCTTTGTAAAATAAGATTTCAATACGATATATATATATTGAAATCTTTTTCATTTTGAACACCAAGATAATTTTTATAAATTCTACCAATCTCAAAACAACATACTCGTTGAATTTCGTATGTATGTTCTTTAAATCTTGAATAAGTAAAACCTTGAATACATGCAAAAATGTAGAGGCAATGGAACATTAGATGGAATACACATCCAACTATACATAGAAATTCCAGGCTACCGATAGTATATTTAACACAATATCCTATTACATATTGTAAATAAATTGGGAATGGCAGAAAATGGTGTTATTTCGATTTCTTTTTGTTGAAAATTTGGAATACGTAGCTACTGTGCATCAAAACGCACAAATACATAAAAAATTATATTACTTAATGAAAAGCATTATGAAAGAATTCTGCTAGAATTAGGTTTGTAAAATAAGATTTCAATACTATCTACATATTGAAATCTTTTTTATTTTGAACACCAAGATAATTTTTATAAATTCTACCAATCTCAAAACAACTTACTCGTTGAATTTCGTATGTATGTTCTTTAAATCTTGAATAAGTAAAACCTTGAATACATGCAAAAATGTAGAGGCAATGGAACATTAGATGGAATACACATCCAACTGTAAATAAGAATTCCAAGTTACCAATAGTACATTTAACATAGTATCCTATTATATGTTGTAAATAAATTGGGAATGGCAGAAAATAATGTTATTTCTATTCCTCTTTGTTGAAAATTTGGAATTCGTAGGTACTGTGCATCAAAAAGCACAAATATATAAAAAATTATGTTACTTAATGAAAAGCATTATGAAAGAATTCTGCTAGAATTAGGTTTGTAAAATAAGATTTCAATACGATCTACATATTGATATCTTTTTCATTTTGAACACCAAGATATATTTTATAAATTCTACCAATCTCAAAACAACTTACTCGTTGAATTTCGTATGTATGTTCTTTAAATCTTGAATAAGTAAAACCTTGAATACATGCAAAAATGTAGAGGCAATGGAACATTAGATGGAATACACATCCAACTGTACATAAGAATTCCAAGGTACCGATAGTACATTTGACACAGTATCCTATTACATATTGTAAATAAATTGGGAATGGCATAAAATGGTGTTATTTCAATTTTTTTATGTTTAAAATTTGGAATAGCATCTACTGTGCATCAAAACACACAAATATTAAAAAAAAATATATTACTGAATGAAAAGAATTATTAAAGAATTCTGCTAGTTGGCTTTGTAAAATAAGATTTCAATACGATATATATATATATTGAAATCTTTTTCATTTTGAACACCAAGAGAATTTTTATAAATTTTACCAATCTCAAAACAACATACTAGTTGAATTTCGTATGTATGTTCTTTAAATCTTGAATAAGTAAAACCTTGAATACATGCAAAAATGTAGAGGCAATGGAACATTAGATGGAATACACATCCAACTGTACATAGAAATTCCAGGGTACCGATACTACATTTAACACAATATTATATTACATACTGTAAATAAATTGGGAATGGCAGAAAATGGTGTTATTTCTATTTCTTTTTGTTGAAAATTTGGAATACGTAGCTACTGTGCATCAAAACGCACAAATACATAAAAAATTATATTACTTAAAGAAAAGCATTATGAAAAAATTCTGCTAGAATTAGGTTTGTAAAATAAGATTTCAATACGATCTACATATTGAAATCTTTTTCATTTTGAACACCAAGATAATTTTTATAAATTCTACCAATCTCAAAACAACTTACTCGTTGAATTTCGTATGTATGTTCTTTAAATCTTGAATAAGTAAAACCTTGAATACATGCAAAAATGTAGAGGCAATGGAACATTAGATGGAATATACATCCAACTGTACGTAAGAATTCCAAGGTACCGATAGTACATTTAACACAGTATCCTATTACATATTGTAAATAAATTGGGAATGGCAGAAAATGGTGTTATTTCTATTTCTTTTTGTTGAAAATTTGGAATTCGTAGCTACTGTGCATCAAAAAGCACAAATATATAAAAAATTATATTACTTAATGAAAAGCATTATGAAAGAATTCTGCTAGAATTAGGTTTGTAAAATAAGATTTCAATACGATCTACATATTGAAATCTTTTTCATTTTGAACACCAAGATAATTTTTATAAATTCTACCAATCTCAAAACAACTTACTCGTTGAATTTCGTATGTATGTTCTTTAAATCTTGAATAAGTAAAACCTTGAATACATGCAAAAATGTAGAGGCAATGGAACATTAGATGGAATATACATCCAACTGTACATAAGAATTCCAAGGTACCGATAGTACATTTAACACAGTATCCTATTACATATTGTAAATAAATTGGGAATGGCAGAAAATTGTGTTATTTCAATTTCTTTTTGTTTAAAATTTGGAATAGCAGCTACTGTGCATCAATACACACAAATATATAAAAAAATTATATTACTGAATGAAAAGAATTATGAAAGATTTCTGCTAAAATTAGGTTTGTAAAATAAGATTTCAATACAATCTACATATTGAAATCTTTTTCATTTTGAACACCAAGATAATTTTTATAAATTCTACCAATCTCAAAACAACATACTCGTTGAATTTCGTATGTATGTTCCTTAAATCTTGAATAAGTAAAACCTTGAATACATGCAAAAATGTAGAGGCAATGGAACATTAGATGGAATACACATCCAACTGTACATAAGAATTCCAAGTTACCGATAGTACATTTAACACAGTATCCTATAACATGTTGTAAATAAATTGGGAATAGCAGAAAATGGTGTTATTTCTATTTCTTTTTGTTGAAAATTTGGAATTCGTAGCTACTGTGCATCAAAAAGTACAAATATATAAAAAATTATATTACTTAATGAAAAGCATTATGAAAGATTTCTGCTAAAATTAGGTTTGTAAAATAAGATTTCAATACGATCTACATATTGAAATCTTTTTCATTTTGAACACCAAGATAATTTTTATAAATTCTACCAATCTCAAAACAACATACTCATTGAATTTCGTATGTATGTTCTTTAAATCTTGAATAAGTAAAACCTTAAATACATGCAAAAATGTAGAGGCAATGGAACATTAGATGGAATACACATCCAACTATACATAGAAATTCCAGGCTACCGATAGTATATTTAACACAATATCCTATTACATATTGTAAATAAATTGGGAATGGCAGAAAATGGTGTTATTTCAATTTCTTTTTGTTTAAAATTTGGAATAGCAGCTACTGTGCATCAAAACACACAAATATATAAAAAAATTATATTACTGAATGAAAAGAATTATGAAAGAATTCTGCTAGAATTAGGTTTGTAAAATAAGATTTCAATACGAACTACATATTGCAATCTTTTTCATTTTGAACACCAAGATAATTTTTATAAATTCTACCAATCTCAAAACAACTCACTCGTTGAATTTCGTATGTATGTTCTTTAAATCTTGAATAAGTAAAACCTTGAATACATGCAAAAATGTAGAGGCAATGGTACATTAGATGGAATACACATCCAACTGTACATAAGAATTCCAAGGTACCGATAGTACATTTAACACAATATCCTATTACACATTGTAAACAAATTGTATATCGCAGAAAATGGTGTTATTTCAATTTCTTTTTGTTTAAAATTTGGAATAGCAGCTACTGTGCATCAAAACACACAAATATATAAAAAAATTATATTACTGAATGAAAAGAATTATGAAAGAATTCTGGTAGTAATAGCTTTGTAAAATAAGGTTTCAATACCATATATATATATTGAAATCTTTTTCATTTTGAACACCAAGATAAATTTTATAAATTCTACCAATCTCAAAACAACATACTATTTGAATTTCGTATGTATGTTCTTTAAATCTTGAATAAGTAAAACCTTGAATACATGCAAAAATGTAGAGGCAATGGTACATTAGATGGAATACATTCCAACTGTACATAAGAATTCCAGGGTACCGATAGTACATTTAACACAGTATCCTATTACATATTGTAAATAAATTAGGAATGGCAGAAAATGGTGTTATTTCTATTTCTTTTTGTTGAAAATTTGGAATTCGTAGCTACTGTGCATCAAAAAGCACAAATATATAAAAAATTATATTACTTAATGAAAAGCATTATGAAAGAATTCTGCTAGAATTAGGTTTGTAAAATAAGATTTCAATACGATCTACATATTGAAATCTTTTTCATTTTGAACACCAAGATAATTTTAATAAATTCTACCAATCTCAAAACAACTTACTCGTTGAATTTCGTATGTATGTTCTTTAAATCTTGAATAAGTAAAACCTTGAATACATGCAAAAATGTAGAGGCAATGGAACATTAGATGGAATACACATCCAACTGTACATAAGAATTCCAAGGTACCGATAGTACATTTAACACAGTATCCTGTTACATATTGTAAATAAATTGGGAATGGCAGAAAATGGTGTTATTTCAATTTCTTTTTGTTTAAAATTTGGAATAGCAGCTACTGTGCATCAAAACACACAAATATATAAATAAATTATATTACTGAATGAAAAGAATAATAAAGAATTCTGCTAGTTGGCTTTGTAAAATAAGATTTCAATACGATATATATATATATATATATTGAAATCTTTTTCATTTTGAACACCAAGATAATTTTTATAAATTCTACCAATCTCAAAACAACATACTCGTTGAATTTCGTATGTATGTTCTTTAAATCTTGAATAAGTAAAAACTTGAATACATGCAAAAATGCAGAGGCAATGGAACATTAGATGGAATACACATCCAACTGTACATAAGAATTCCAAGTTACCGATAGTACATTTAACACAGTATCCTATTACATGTTGTAAATAAATTGGGAATGGCAGAAAATGGTGTTATTTCTATTTCTTTTTGTTGAAAATTTGGAATTCGTAGCTACTGTGCAACAAAAAGCACAAATATATAAAAAATTATATTACTTAATGAAAAGCATTATGAAAGAATTCTGCTAGAATTAGGTTTGTAAAATAAGATTTCAATACGATCTACATATTGAAATCTTTTTCATTTTGAACACCAAGATAATTTTTATAAATTCTACCAATCTCAAAACAACTTACTCGTTGAATTTCGTATGTATGTTCTTTAAATCTTGAATAAGTAAAACCTTGAATACATGCAAAAATGTAGAGGCAATGGAACATTAGATGGAATATACATCCAACTGTACATAAGAATTCCAAGGTACCGATAGTACATTTAACACAGTATCCTATTACATGTTGTAAATAAATTGGGAATAGCAAAAAATGGTGTTATTTCTATTTCTTTTTGTTGAAAATTTGGAATTCGTAGCTACTGTGCATCAAAAAGTACAAATATATAAAAAATTATATTACTTAATGAAAAGCATTATGAAAGATTTCTGCTAAAATTAGGTTTGTAAAATAAGATTTCAATACGATCTACATATTGAAATCTTTTTCATTTTGAACACCAAGATAATTTTTATAAATTCTACCAATCTCAAAACAACTTACTTGTTGAATTTCGTATGTATGTTCTTTAAATCTTGAATAAGTAAAACCTTGAATACATGCAAAAATGTAGAGGCAATGGAACATTAGATGGAATACACATCCAACTGTACATAAGAATTCCAAGGTACCGATAGTACATTTAACACAGTATCCTGTTACATATTGTAAATAAATTGGGAATGGCAGAAAATGGTGTTATTTCAATTTCTTTTTGTTTAAAATTTGGAATAGAGGCTACTGTGCATCAAAACACACAAATATATAAATAAATTATATTACTGAATGAAAAGAATTAATAAAGAATTCTGCTAGTTGGCTTTGTAAAATAAGATTTCAATGATATATATATATATATATATATATATTGAAATCATTTTCATTTTGAACACCAAGATAATTTTTATAAATTCTACCAATCTCAAAACAACTTACTCGTTGAATTTCGTATGTATGTTCTTTAAATCTTGAATAAGTAAAACCTTGAATACATGCAAAAATGTAGAGGCAATGGAACATTAGATGGAATATACATCCAACTGTACATAAGAATTCCAAGGTACCGATAGTACATTTAACACAGTATCCTATTACATGTTGTAAATAAATTGGGAATAGCAGAAAATGGTGTTATTTCTATTTCTTTTTGTTGAAAATTTGGAATTCGTAGCTACTGTGCATCAAAAAGTACAAATATATAAAAAATTAAATTACTTAATGAAAAGCATTATGAAAGATTTCTGCTAAAATTAGGTTTGTAAAATAAGATTTCAATACGATCTACATATTGAAATCTTTTTCATTTTGAACACCAAGATAATTTTTATAAATTCTACCAATCTCAAAACAACTTACTTGTTGAATTTCGTATGTATGTTCTTTAAATCTTGAATAAGTAAAACCTTGAATACATGCAAAAATGTAGAGGCAATGGAACATTAGATGGAATACACATCCAACTGTACATAAGAATTCCAAGGTACCGATAGTACATTTAACACAGTATCCTGTTACATATTGTAAATAAATTGGGAATGGCAGAAAATGGTGTTATTTCAATTTCTTTTTGTTTAAAATTTGGAATAGAGGCTACTGTGCATCAAAACACACAAATATATAAATAAATTATATTACTGAATGAAAAGAATAATAAAGAATTCTGCTAGTTGGCTTTGTAAAATAAGATTTCAATACGATATATATATATATATATATATATATATATATATATTGAAATCTTTTTCATTTTGAACACCAAGATAATTTTTATAAATTCTACCAATCTCAAAACAACATACTCGTTGAATTTCGTATGTAAGTTCTTTGAATCTTGAATAAGTAAAACCTTGAATACATGCAAAAATGCAGAGGCAATGGAACATTAGATGGAATACACATCCAACTGTACATAAGAATTCCAAGTTACCGATAGTACATTTAACACAGTATCCTATTACATGTTGTAAATAAATTGGGAATGGCAGAAAATGGTGTTATTTCTATTTCTTTTTGTTGAAAATTTGGAATTCGTAGCTACAGTGCAACAAAAAGCACAAATATATAAAAAATTATATTACTTAATGAAAAGCATTATGAAAGAATTCTGCTAGAATTAGGTTTGTAAAATAAGATTTCAATACGATCTACATATTGAAATCTTTTTCATTTTGAACACCAAGATAATTTTTATAAATTCTACCAATCTCAAAACAACTTACTCGTTGAATTTCGTATGTATGTTCTTTAAATCTTGAATAAGTAAAACCTTGAATACATGCAAAAATGTAGAGGCAATGGAACATTAGATGGAATATACATCCAACTGTACATAAGAATTCCAAGGTACCGATAGTACATTTAACACAGTATCCTATTACATGTTGTAAATAAATTGGGAATAGCAGAAAATGGTGTTATTTCTATTTCTTTTTGTTGAAAATTTGGAATTCGTAGCTACTGTGCATCAAAAAGTACAAATATATAAAAAATTATATTACTTAATGAAAAGCATTATGAAAGATTTCTGCTAAAATTAGGTTTGTAAAATAAGATTTCAATACGATCTACATATTGAAATCTTTTTCATTTTGAACACCAAGATAATTTTTATAAATTCTACCAATCTCAAAACAACTTACTTGTTGAATTTCGTATGTATGTTCTTTAAATCTTGAATAAGTAAAACCTTGAATACATGCAAAAATGTAGAGGCAATGGAACATTAGATGGAATACACATCCAACTGTACATAAGAATTCCAAGGTACCGATAGTACATTTAACACAGTATCCTGTTACATATTGTAAATAAATTGGGAATGGCAGAAAATGGTGTTATTTCAATTTCTTTTTGTTTAAAATTTGGAATAGAGGCTACTGTGCATCAAAACACACAAATATATAAATAAATTATATTACTGAATGAAAAGAATTAATAAAGAATTCTGCTAGTTGGCTTTGTAAAATAAGATTTCAATGATATATATATATATATATATATATATATTGAAATCATTTTCATTTTGAACACCAAGATAATTTTTATAAATTCTACCAATCTCAAAACAACTTACTCGTTGAATTTCGTATGTATGTTCTTTAAATCTTGAATAAGTAAAACCTTGAATACATGCAAAAATGTAGAGGCAATGGAACATTAGATGGAATACACATCCAACTGTACATAAGAATTCCAAGGTACCGATAGTACATTTAACACAGTATCCTGTTACATATTGTAAATAAATTGGGAATGGCAGAAAATGGTGTTATTTCAATTTCTTTTTGTTTAAAATTTGGAATAGCAGCTACTGTGCATCAAAACACACAAATATATAAAAAAATTATATAACTGAATGAAAATAATTATTAAAGAATTCTGCTAGTTGGCTTTGTAAAATAAGATTTCAATACGATATATATATATATTGAAATCTTTTTCATTTTGAACACCAAGATAATTTTTATAAATTCTACCAATCTCAAAACAACATACTCGTTGAATTTCGTATGTATGTTCTTTAAATCTTGAATAAGTAAAACCTTGAATACATGCAAAAATGTAGAGGCAATGGAACATTAGATGGAATACACATCCAACTATACATAGAAATTCCAGGCTACCGATAGTATATTTAACACAATATCCTATTACATATTGTAAATAAATTGGGAATGGCAGAAAATGGTGTTATTTCTATTTCTTTTTGTTGAAAATTTGGAATACGTAGCTACTGTGCATCAAAACGCACAAATATATAAAAAATTATATTACTTAATGAAAAGCATTATGAAAGAATTCTGCTAGAATTAGGTTTGTTAAATAAGATTTCAATACGATCTACATATTGAAATCTTTTTCATTTTGAACACCAAGATAATTTTAATAAATTCTACCAATCTCAAAACAACTTACTCGTTGAATTTCGTATGTATGTTCTTTAAATCTTGAATACATGCAAAAATGTAGAGGCAATGGAACATTAGATGGAATACACATCCAACTGTACATAAGAATTCCAAGGTACCGATAGTACATTTAACACAGTATCCTGTTACATATTGTAAATAAATTGGGAATGGCAGAAAATGGTGTTATTTCAATTTCTTTTTGTTTAAAATTTGGAATAGCAGCTACTGTGCATCAAAACACACAAATATATAAATAAATTATATTACTGAATGAAAAGAATTAATAAAGAATTCTGCTAGTTGGCTTTGTAAAATAAGATTTCAATACGATATATATATATATTGAAATCTTTTTCATTTTGAACACCAAGATAATTTTTATAAATTCTACCAATCTCAAAACAACATACTCGTTGAATTTCGTATGTATGTTCTTTAAATCTTGAATAAGTAAAACCTTGAATACATGCAAAAATGTAGAGTCAATGGAACATTAGATGGAATACACATCCAACTGTACATAGAAATTTCAGGGTACCGATACTACATTTAACACAATATTATATTACATACTGTAAATAAATTGGGAATGGCAGAAAATAGTGATATTTCTATTTCTTTTTGTTTAAAATTTGGAATACGTAGCTACTCTGCATCAAAACGCACAAATATATAACAAATTATATTACTGAATGAAAAGAATTATGAAAGAATTCTGCTAGTATTAGGTTTGTAAAATAAGATTTCAATACGATCTACATATTGAAATCTTTTTCATTTGGAACACCAAGATAATTTTTATAAATTCTACCAATCTCAATACAACTTACTCGTTGAATTTCGTATGTATGTTCTTTAAAACTTGAATAAGTAAAACCTTGAATACATGCAAAAATGTAGAGGCAATGGAACATTAGATGGAATACACATCCAACTGTACATAAGAATTCCAAGGTACCGATAGTACATTTAACACAGTATCCTGTTACATATTGTAAATAAATTGGGAATGGCAGAACATGGTGTTATTTCTATTTCTTTTTGTTTAAAATTTGGAATACGTAGCTACTCTGCATCAAAACGCACAAATATATAAAAAATTATATTACTGAATGAAAAGAATTATGAAAGAATTCTGCTAGTAATAGCTTTGTAAAATAAGGTTTTAATACGATATATATATTGAAATCTTTTTCATTTTGAACACCAAGATAATTTTAATAAACTCTACCAATCTCAAAACAACATACTAGTTGAATTTCGTATGTTTGTTCTTTAAATATTGAATAAGTAAAACCTTGAATACATGCAAAAATGTAGAGGCAATGGAACATTAGATGGAATACACATCCAACTGTACATAGAAAAATTTCAGGGTACCGATACTACATTTAACACAATATTATATTACATACTGTAAATAAATTGGGAATGGCAGAAAATGGTGATATTTCTATTTCTTTTTGTTTAAAATTTGGAATACGTAGCTACTGTGCATCAAAACGCTCAAGTATATAAAAAATTATATTACTGAATGAAAAGAATTATGAAAGAATTATGCTAGTAATATATATTGAAATCTTTTTCATTTTGAACACCAAGATTATTATACATTCCATCAATCCCTAAAAAACACACTGTTTGAATTTCGTGTGTGTGTTAATTTAATTTAGAATAATTATAACATAGGAAATATTGGCAAATATAAAGGCCATGGAATATTAGATGAAATCAATATAATTTTACATTGAAATACCAAGTCAACAATAGTACTTAAAACCTAATATTCTATCACAATTTGTAAATTAATTGGGAACGGCAGATAGTGGTGTTATAATTAATTACATTTCTCTTTTCTTAAAATTTGGAATACATAATTACTGTTCTTCGAATGCACAAAAATATAAAAAATAATTCTTATTGCTGAATGAAAAGAATTTTGCAAGATATAACTTTAGTAAAAAAAGGTTTTATAATGATATATACTGAAATCTTTTTCATTTTGAGCACCAATATTAACATACATTCTACCAATCACAAAAGAACATACTCGTAAATTTCTTATGTGTGTTCATTTGATCTTAAATTATTAAAAAATTGCAAATATTAGCAAAAATATAGACCATGGAATTTTAGATGTAATACACATACAACTGTATATAGAAATTCCAAGCCAAGAACAGTACTGTAAACATATATAATTACAATTTTTAAATAAATTGAGAAAAGCAGATAGTGGTGATATAATTATTTCTCTTTGTTCGAAATTTAGAATACGTAATTACTGTACTTCAAATGAAAAAAATTTTAAAAATAAATTTTATCTAAAAAAAAAAAAAAAAAATTATGAAAAAATTCTTCAAGTAATAGCTTAGGTAAAACAAGATTTGAATGCGATGTATATGAAACTCTTTTTGATTTTCAACACCAAGGTTAATATATATTCCACCAATCCCAAATGAACACACTCGTGGAAATTCTTATGTGTTTATGCAATATTTTGAAATATTAATAAGTTGATAATGTAGGCCATGTAACATTAGATGGTATACGCATTCAACTGCACATAGAAATTCCAGGGCAGCAGTAGTACTTTAAACACAATATCCTATTGTAATTTGTAAGCAGATAATGGTGTTTTTTTATTTTTTTTCCTGTTATTTCTATTTCTATACGTAACTACTGTGCATCAAAATGCACAAAATATAAAAAATTATATTACTAAATGAAAAGAATTCTGCAAGTAATAGCTTTGTAAAATAAGATTTCAATACGATATATGCTGATAGAAGTTCCAAGACAACAATAGTACTTTAAAATAATATCCTATTACATATGGTAAATAAATTGGGAATACCAGAAAGTAGTGTAATAACTTTTTCTCAGTTTTTTTTTAAATTTGGAATACATTGTTTCTGAGCATCCAATGCACAAACTAAGTAAAATAATTTCTATAACTGTATGAAAAGGATTTAAAAACAATTTTGTAAGTAAAAGCTTTGGTAAAACAAGATTTGAATGCGATATAAATTGAACTCTTTTTCATTTTAAGCACCAAGATTAATAAATATTCCACCAATCCCAAAAGAGCACACTCGAGGAAATTCCTATGTGTTTATAAGATTTCAATGCGATATGTACTGATAGAAATTCCAAGACAACAATAGTACTTTAAAATAATATCCTATTACAGTTTGTAAATTAATTGGGACCGGCAGATAGTGGTCTTATAATTATTTCTTTTCCACTTGTTTAAAATTTGCAATACGTTATTACTGTTCTTCAAATGCACAAAATATTAAAAATAAATTTTATTACTAAATGAAAAGAATTCTGAAAGAATTTTGCAAGTAACAACCTTGTAAAATAAGATTTCAATACAATATGTATTGAAATCTTTTTCATTTTGAACACCAAGATTAATATACATTCCTTCAATCCCATAACAACACCCTTGTGGAATTTCATATGTGTTCATTTATCCTTAAAATATTAAAAAGGTGGAAATATTAGCAAAAATATAAGCCATGGAAGATGAGATGGAATACACATCCAACTAAACATTGAAATTCTAGTAATGGTATCAAAATCCTATTACTATTTGCAAATAATTTGGGAACAGCTGAAAGTGATATTATTATTTCTCATTTTTTTTTAAATTTAAGATTACGTTAGTTTCTGTGTTCAAATGCACAAAACATTAAAAATAATGTTTATTACTAAATGAAAAGAATTCTGAAATAATTCTGAAATATGTCCTTAAAGGGAAATAAAAAATTTCAATAGAATATATTGAATTTAAATCTATTTTTAGCATCAGGAGTAATCTACTTTTCACCAGTTCCATACGAACACACGCGTGGAAATTTTATTTTGGAAATAGTTGCAAAAGTATAGACCATGGAACAATCTTTTCTATAATTTCTCATTCTTTCTTTAAAAATTTTGAATGGAGACTGCATGAACTTCACGCCTAGTTAAAAATAAATTTTGCTAAATAAAAACACTTCGAAAAATAATTCTAAAATAATGATTTTATTCGATTAGCATATGTGACCAATATATTACTCTTATATCCGTGACATAGACCACACTTGTGGGCTGTTGAGTCGGCACACTTTGAGTCGTTGCTATCAAAATGCTGGTATAATAGCAAAAGCCCCTGAACATTCAATAACGAACACATGCACATTAAAATTACACAGATTTTAATTAATACTAAAAATAAATGAATTGTACTTAATAAAATATTTCTAAAAGTTAAAAGAATTCCAAAATAATTCATCTAATAACATTTCCATAGAATTAGATTTCAATTTTAGATGTAGGCCTCATTCCCATTCAAAGGACCATGATTTTTTTTTTGCATTCCCATCGGCATACAGTTGTTCATTTTCTAGCGTGTGGTAATGGTTTCGAAAGTCTTTTCTGATAATGGAAGTTATACAGAGGCTGTTCACACATTTTTAGACAGTGTATATTGTATTCACAAAACTCAATTACATAAAATTCTTGTGTTTTAAATGTTCTATTTGAGAGCCCTTATTCTGAACTATCTTTCGACACCGTAATTTCCAGGATAATAATGCCTTTTGAAGTGTCAGAAGAGGTATTCTATCCCATTCCTCCTGAACAGCTTTCCAGAATCCTGTAAGGGTTGTGGGACGACGTTTGGATAATGCAGATTTTAAAAGTCCGAAAGCACAAAAATCCATAGGTGATACATCGGGAGATTTAGTTGGAATATCAGTGAAGAGTATGGCCTTGATACCGGTTTTTTGTTCCATTTCTTTTAGGAAATTTACAGTGGATTTTGATGTGTGACTGCTAGTTTTGTCTTGATGGAGTTCCACAGATTAATGGCACTGTGGGTAAAGCGATGGTATTTTATTCAGAAAAATTGGCGATAAAATATGTTCCTGATAGTATTTGGAGTTAATCTTGACATTTTTTTCCACTCTTTATTTTTATCTACAAATTTATCATCTATAGCTGAGCAGATGGTTTGTTTTTTATCAATAGGAATTGTTTTCGCTAAAGTTTTGAAGTGCAGCTTACTTATTTTTGTACTTTCGATCGAATCTCTGTCTCCAGTGTGGTTATTACTGTGGTGTCCCACAGTAATAGAAATGGGCTAAGTCGAATATTTGTACAAGTTTTTTATTTACATTTATAAGGTTTGAATTTACAACTGGAACTATCTACACTCCGATGTACACAACGTAATTAATGAACTAATGTTCCTGATATAAGTTTCTCTTCTCATAGTTTTATTTCCCCGGGGTTCGACTTCACCGTATAGCTGTCCACAGAGCTACCTTCTCTCGCTCGAGTCCCCTTTTCCTTCCTTCTCGGGGCATCAACCTTTTCCTCGTCCCTTCTTTTTCAAAATCTCCTCCCACACTCCAGGGGTGTCAGATCCCCCACACGTGCGAAAAGCTCGTGAAACCGTTAGCCGGCGGTCTTTCCCAAACCCCAGGCGTCAGGTGGAAATCGGGGTGCACAAGAAACGGGCGCCGACCGCGAGTTATTTCCACACACGTGACTGTTCGGCTCCCTTCTCGTGGAAACGTTTCTTTTTCCAGATGTCACGATCTCACACCAGCTATCGAGATTGCTGCACACCGTTGCTCGAAAAGAATTCGTGACTTTTCTCGCTTCATTTTACATCAGAGGACATCACAGGTATTCTTTTATTCAGTTTTCTTTTCCAAATTTCGAGTTACGAGATAACTTTAAGCTTGACCTCTTTTCTGATAAAGGGACTCGGGGTCTAAAATTTTTGTAGATAAAAGCACTTGGAGCGAATTGAATGGATGGGAAAATATAAGATGCCCCAGTGATCTGTACTTTTATGCAATAGTTAGTTTCGTATTCCAAAAGATATACGTTTTAAAACCAATTTAGTGGCAACAGAATAGAATTTCCTAAATTTGTATAGAACTCAACATCTTTTACATCTACTTATTCACTCCTAACGCGAGTCGGCGTGCAGCGCCCCAGGCGACCATTTTAGTAACTATAGCCGGTAACACAGTGCCCATGGACGTATCGAAATACCGTCCATTCAGTGGCCCCAGACAAGCTTAACCACTTTCTATAAATGGAACTAACCAAGGTAATCTGTTTTCTCTCCAGAGCCGCACTGTATATCAAGTAGGCACTTTTTAATTTCCGGATCTTTCAATTGAAGTAAACAAAAATATTCTAAACCACATAAAAACTAAACGATTAAAACGATTTAAAAAAGTTTCTCCGAAGTACGTTTTTTTAGATGGTTTCAAAACCATTTGCCATGTCGTTTGTCTATACTAGTGGTCGATATCGAACCCCAGGGGTCGATGGAAAAATGTAAGATATCATTGTACGCTTAATATTTAATTCGGTTGACTGGGATTACTTCAATCCTGAATTGTAACGCAATTTGAAACGTGGGAACATGAATATGACCTGTAAGATGGAGCAAGGTCATGAAAATAGTTACGAAGGTCTCAAGTTTTGCTAATCTTGTCAAGAGTCCGTCACATTGACAACGTTAATCTGTGTTTTATTGAATTATTACACACACAGAATATTGTAGTATCGTTATATTGTTAGCTCAATTGAATTTTATACATTATTTATCCCTCCTATCCAATAGGTAATGTTAAGGACGTCAAAAACAAAAACGTATCCCTTTGACGTTAAGCCAATACAATATATACTCTATTACACATGGTGCAATCAACACTGTAACTTTACAATAAACATTTTAAAAACACACTTTAGCGTCTCTTTTGCTTGTCCTATTAGAATGACGTAATAGTAAAAGAGAGGGAGTCGATAAAAAGTCTTAAAGGGGAACGACGTTCAAAGAAGTTTGGCGACCCCTGCTTTATAATTTCCGTAATTCCGTAGTGGATTGTGAACAACCGCACAAAATTACGGAATTTCATTATTAGTTAGCACGCAAATTTCCTTCCAAAAAAAACAAAGGGAAGTTTGTGAAATAAACTTACCTGAATTGCTGCAAAACACGTCAAGATAATCAAGTCCAGATGCGAAAGGCTTCATAGGATGGGGAATTAACTTCCGAATTCATGGGTGGATATACCTAATGAAATAAAACGTATGAGATTTAGATATGAAGTCTCCATGCATTTTAATTGACGTCGCACTGGAGGGACGCAAAGGGCTGATGGAGACGGTCCGGGATCAACCCCCGAAGGGAAAGATCGCAGGACACCACGGCGACATTTTGAACCATGGTCATATGATGCGGTCACACCTGAGTTGGCACCCCACTCTCCAAGTCACGCCAACGACAGCTGCAACAGATTTATCCATCACCAGCCCCCTTCGTGAAGTAAATGGCCATACTTACACAAGGATAGTTTTATTGTAGTTATATAGTTAATTCATCCATGGAGGAATCGAATTGCCTACAACTGGCTACAGAATACGCTTCATGGTATCCTGATTTACCTTTAACAACAACTTCTTAGAATTAAGTTTGATGATTTTTGCTGTTTTCATTTTCAGTTTCTTTTATTACGGAATTACTTTCTTCATTGTTTGTTATTCAAGAGTAAATGTGACACGTTTTGAAAAATCATTTTCTCCCTTTTTACTTCGCCATCTGACCGAGGTTCAAAATGAAGTGGTGTTGTCCTCGGATATTTCCCTTCGGGGTTTGATACCGGACTGTCGTCAATTGCCCGTTGTGTTGCTACAGTGGGACGTTTAAGGTATCTGCATACGTTCGGAGCACTTTTTTAAAAAAATGCTATTCAGAAGCAATTTAATATTATTTTTATAATTATTTGTATTCAAAATTAATTTTACACTATCGATAATTAAAAAATTTAAGAAATATATTTAACAAAAAATGAAATTGTGTGTGTAAATTTGAAATTTTTTTTTCGAAATTTTGAAAAATGATACAGGTCATACAATTTAAATGAGCAGCAAAATAACATGATCAGAGTAAACTTTATGATGTTATCTAGTGCTTCTTCTAGAAGTAGAAATGTATTTAAAAAAATAAAGGTTTTATGACTCAATGAAAAATTGTTAAAGGATGTTTGATCATTTTGCAACATTGATATTCAATTGCAAGTTCATAAATAAGAAAAAAATAAAGATATCAATTTGATTCTAGAGCATGCATTATCAAACACTATTTCGAATATGCATAAAATTTTTTATAAAAATATATCAATAACTGTTTTAGTTACCATTTCTGGAATGCAATGGTTATGCCTAAAATGTAATTCTGAGAAAAATGCTTGTAAACAAAATCCAAGAGAGTAAAGATAATACGAAATTCTTTTCACAAATAAGTGAATTTAATTAAAATATTGTAGTGGCCAATTTATCGAAACATAATTATTATGTTTTAACTTACTATAACAAATTATGATAAAAATAGAATATTCTTATTATTAGTTCCGGTTTCGTTATGCTACTTCCGGTATAATTAACAATTTTGTTCAAATTTAAAATTGACCTAACTTTTTTTCTTTTAGTCGCACATTTAAAGTTTAAACTTTTTTAGAAGCACCAAAGTACAGGGAATTTGTTAGTAGAATAAAAAAAATTGCATATTTTCGTCAAATTTGGCTTTTTTAACGTATGTAGATACCTTAAAAAATACCTACCTACTTTTAAAGTTAAAATAATTGTGCTTTGAAACAATCCTATTTAAAGTAGTGTTAAAACTTATTTTTAAAGTAAATGCAACGTTAGAATATATTCAAGGTAATCTTCAGTTACGAACTTCTCTCGCACCTCTCAATCGTATTGTTCTATCAATCTTTTTTTTTTATCGCGTTCGTTTACAAGAGTTCGTTGCCATGGTTACAAGCAATGCCAACATTCGACCAACCTGACATACAATCGTCCTCGATGTAGAGAATTTACTAATACTAATAACATAATTTTACAATATATACAACTGAAACTTAAAGTTTCTATGAAAGGTGACCAATATACATAAACACTAAAAAGCAAGTATTAACTTAGAGTTGAAAGTTCTTGTAGGTTTTTAAGTCTCTCATTTTTAGTTCGAGTATCGGGCAGGAACTTTTCGGGTGTGTCTAGGATTCCTCCTGGGTGGAGATTCTATGTCCTGGTCATTCGCATCTTCGTCTTCCTTGTTCTAACATCGCCACGCTTTCAACTGACTAACGTGAGCGGTGGTAGAGCAGAAACGTCCCTTCTCCTAAGCTTTGGTTTCCTAAGAAAGTGGAGCCGTTACCTAACTGCCGTGATACATCATGATGCCGCGGGCATAACTAGACGGCCGTCTAAGCAAGAATCCAGAGGTGTCAACTTAGAAGGACAGAATACGTTGGAGAATTTGCAACATAGGCGGCTGTCGTGGTTTATTTTATTCGAGAAACAAAACAAAGTGGTTTTTTATTCTCTAGTTTAAAGTTTCTAACTTCGGGATCGTTGAAGGTAGAGTGAAAATTTCAACAGATTTCAAATCAGCGTAATTTCTACGCCCGATCGATGTCAAAAACAGTTTTATTATTCAATTATTTACCATTTGATTATTTAATTATGTATTAAATAATTATTTATTTAAAGAAAATCACATTTAAGGTATCGACCTGATGTCAATTTTTCCGCAGATTTCAAATCCGTTGAAATTTTTATTCTGTGTTTAACACAATCCCGATTTTACATAAACGAATTAATTAATAGCAGTCAAAAATGTTTATTTATTTTGCTCCTCTTCGCTGGAATAGTTTGGAGCAGGAAATGAAATCTTGCCGCTCCAAGAGAAAAAACGTTCCCCAACTGTTTGAGATCGCTATGACGACAGTCATGGAAATGGCGGCTCCGATCATTTTCGCGTTACGCTCACAAACAACGCTCTCTAGGAAACCAACATAATATGTTAGTATAAACAACGTTTTAGTGACGTCACCCACCGATACATCACGGCTACGCTTTCTTAGGAAACCGGAGTTGGCTCGAGTTGGGAAACTCTAAGTGTCGCTTGGGAGTACCTTCGTCACTACTAATGGCCCACGATATGTTGGTTGAGTTTTAGTTGCTTTTCCCGTTGATCTCGGTAATCTTCTAACTACGACTATTTCTCCTTGGTCAAACTTCACAGTTTTACACTTCTTTCTGTCGTAATATTCCTTTGCATTTCCCTGTTTATCGTCGATTGTCTTTCTTGCTTCAGCTTGAACCTTTTCTAAATCTTTCCAAACATCAGCAGCAGCAGCAGCAGCCAAAATTCGTAGTTTCCCGTCGTTGAATCGTGGGGAATAACCGTGCAGCAGTTCCAATGGCGTTTTGACTGTTGTGTTGATTACCATATTATTCAAATTTCGTTCGCATTGCTTAATTCTCTTGGCCCAATCTTTGTGTCCAGGATGTGTCATGCTCGTCATAATTACAGGTAGCACAGTCCTATTTACTCTTTCAACCATTTCCTTGAGGTCGTAGTGCAGAAGTCAATGTCTGCTTAATTCCGTTTATCCTGTAGTACTCTTCGAATGCATGTGATGTGAAACACGAGCCTCTATCACGGATGATCCTTTCAGGAAGCCCGAATTCATCAACAAACACTTCCAAGTCTCTGATTACAATCTTGACTGAAGTATTTCTAGTGGGAAAAAGTCTTACGAATCGTGTAAGGTTATCAATTAAAATCAGCAAATAACTATTCACTTTAGAACTTTTTACAAACGGAACTAGGTCGTCTAGATCAGTGCTCCCCAACCTTTTTATCGCTGCGGACCGGATCACATCGTTTGATAATTTTAACGTGGCCCGCTGAGGGGGGGGGAATTGTTTTATTTTAGATTGTTTTGATTTAATAATTTTAATTTAATTGTATTTAAACATGCCTTCAAAATAAAATACAGTTAAATCACTTTATATTCATTTTTTGGTGTAGCATTTTAACTCACTAGAACGCTAAATCAATGAGAACACTGAGCTTGTTTCATTGCAACGAGACGGTTTTAGCTGGGGGTAATAGGAGACAATGACACCCGAAGTATGTTTCTTATGTCCAGTTTATTCCGTTGTTTTGTTTTATTGCTGTCACTTCACACAGATAGGTTGTCGGAAATGGCTATAGGGATTTAAGTGCTGTGGTGGCAATCTCAGAGTATTCCGTCATAACTTTAATCCAGAACACCGGCAGAGTTGTTGTCTCGAGCGTAGTTTTAAGGCCGCCTTCATTTGCAATCTCCAGCAGTTGATCTTCTTGCACAGACATGCTAGATTCGCCTGATTTGTTGACAAATGGGTTACGGATCCATTCCTTACCAGTTCGTCTTTTGTGGTTGGGAAGTAGTGATCAAACTCTTTTAAAAGCAAAGACATATGATCGTGCACCAACTGGGAGAATGAATGTTTAGGCTGTCTCGCCTAAAATCCCCGCTAATGTCTGAAACATGTCCAAAATGCCTCTGTTCACGCGCCGTCCCCACAACTTCAGTTTGGCTTTAAATGCAGCTACTTTCTCTGCCAACTTGAAAACAGTTGTCACATTTGTCAAAATTGGAAAATAGGGATATACAGAATTCAGAATTGAAGCTCTAGTAACAGAACAAATTTCAAGTTATGATTTATCGCCTCCTAATTTGCGTGGACATTCCATAGATAAGAACCGCACAAACTCGAGAGAAATACACCACAGTAAATAAAATGGAAATAATTTAATGTTCCTTGGGCGGCCCGGTACCATTTGATCCGCGGACCGGTACCGGACCGGGGGTTGGGGACCACTGGTCTAGATGAACTATAGCAAACGGTCTCTTTCCTGGTTTGGTGGGGTGCAAGGCTTCTTGTTGTTTTCCACTTGGTACTTTATTTACTAGGCACTCGAAACACATTGATATGTGCCGTCTGACATATCTTTTCATAAAAGCGAACCAGTAAAGTTCCTTGATTTTGGCTGTCGTTTTGTCAACAAAAACGTGTCCCATCAAAACGTGAAACCTGACGACTAAACTTTTCCTCATACTTTTAGGAACCACGCACAGTAACTTCTTTTCTTCTTTGTGTTGAATTATTCGATACAATATCTTATGCTTGTAGTCAAAATCTTTTATTTTCAGTTTCTCATCGCTGGTTCTCTCATGAGGATCTTTTTCAAATATCTCTGATTTGCCTCAGTTCTTGATCATCATGTTGCATTATTAAGACTTTTTCGTCCTATAAGTAAATGTTTCATAAATCTCCAAGTTGTTTTCGACTACTGTATCTAACGTGTGGTCTTCTTGTGAAATAGGAGATCGACTTAAGGCGTCTACGTGACCCATACTCGTTTCAGGTTTAAACTTCACCTCAAAGTTGTATTCTTGTATCAAGTTACACCATCTTGCAATTTGAGGCTTATGCGTTTCCTTCGTATTTAGGTAAACAAGAACCTGGCAATTTGTAACAACGGTGAACTCTATAGCAATCAGGAATTGGCGTAGTCTGTTTAGAGTCCAAACAATGTCCATCAATTCTAATTTGCTGGAATGATATTTTGTTTCAGCTGCAGTCGCTTTCTTACTAACACGATATACTAAATGTAGTTTTCCATCTCCTTGTTGAAGTAGCATACCAGCAACACCGTCAGAACTTGCATGAGTATGTGCCTCTGTTTTGGCGTCAGGGCGGTGCAACGCCAAAATAGGTTGCTCTGTCAGATTATCTCTTAACTTCTCAAATGCTTTTTGTTGTTCTTCATTCCACTGGATTTTTGTATCCTTTCGTGTAAGTAGACTCAGTGGTTCAGCATGTGCAGCATACTTTGGCATGAAACGACTAAAAAAAATTTGTGCGGCCCAAGAACCTTCTAACTTTATGTACATTACCTGGTGTCAGAAATTCAGCAATGGCCTTTATTTTCCTCCGACCTGGTTGAATTCCATTTTCATTAACCACGAATCATAGGAACTCGATTTCTTTCTTGCCGAATTCACATTTTGGTAATTTTAATGTTAGTTCGGCAGACTTCAGACAATCCAAAACTTGCTTCAGTCTATCCATCATCTCCGACCAGTTTTTTGCAGGTATGAGAATGTCATCCAAATAACATAATAATGTATTGTTCAGCAATGGTCCCAGTACTATATGCATCATGCGTTGAAATTCCGAAGGAGCGTTGGTCAATCCAAAAACCATCCTTCCAACCTGTCCAGAATTGTCGGGAGTTATGAAAGCCGTCTTTTGTTTGGCGTTTGCACTTAACGGAATCTGTAAGTACCCATGGGCCAAATCTAACGTTGTAAATATTGAAAAGTTGTTTAAGGACTTTAACAGATTATCTATCCTCGGTAATGTATATTTATCTTTAATAGTTTGCAAGACTAACTTTCGATGGCCAACTACTAAACGGTGTTCCCCCGTCTTCTTCTTTACAATCATCACTGGACTTGGGTAAGGACATCTTGTTTCAGTAACGATTCCGTTATCTTTCCATTCCTTCACGATTTCTTTTATTATAGCTCGTTCTTCGGCATTTGTTCTGTATGGTCGCATGGAAAATGGTTTGCTGCCTTCCACTTCTTTAATTCCTATCGTTACCAAATCAGTGCACCCAAGCTCACTCAAGTTTAGAGCAAAACAATCTCTATATTCGTTTAGAAGATGAACTAACTCTTGCTTCTCATCATAAGTAACATCTTCATCCGTTTTTATGTCTTCATTCCTGATTGGGAGTTTTATTTCATGAATTTTATTTGAAGTATTTAAAATTTGGTTGTCGAAAATTTCGAAATTGTCGGATTTTGGAGCTTTATCAACCAGGATCGAAACGACACATTCTTTATTATCTAAACAATCATTGCTTGAAATTTTACTGCTTCACCTCTACCAACACATTGGTTTTCCATTAAAATAATACTTTGATTTTGACTATTTGCTATATGTATTTTTGCTTCTCCTTTAATCACACTTCCAATAAACAATCTATATTTTTATTTCCCTTAACCATGACTAACTCGTCATACTGACTTTCCATAGTCTTACATTGGACCAGGTTAACTGTATTTTTCTCGTGTACAGTTGCTTGCACTGATTTCAGAGTTACACGTTACCCATTCTGGCATAGGCTATATGAAGCATATCCAACCATGTTCTACCAACTAACAAGTCCACTGGTTGATTTTCATTGCCTACAATGAGAACTGTTATTTCCTTTCCTAAGACAGTATCAATTTCAATGCGAACTACTGCTTTTCCTAGAGTTTTAGCAGCTGGTGTAATTTGGTTTCCAAATACGTAAACTTCATGTATTTCAGGAATAACTTCAATGCTTAACTTCTTTGCGACTGATTCTCTCATCAAACATCCTGAGCTTCCTGTGTCAATTAATGCATTCACCCAGTTTTCATTATTAAGCCTGGCCGTTTTGATGTAGCGAAACGAATTTGAACAATCGCTAATCCTTGCGGTTAAATTGGTAACGTTATTTCAAGAATTATGCGTCTTCGCGGGCCAATCGTTGGAATAATGTCCACAATCATTGCAATGGAAGAACTTGGGATCACCTTTCTCGTTACGTAAAAGTTTCCGGTTGCCTTGAGTCTTACAATTTTGGGTTGATTTCGTTTGTGGAACTCGGGGCTTTGATTTACTGTTGTCATATTCATAACATTGATAACGAACATTACTTTGATTTTTATCGAATTGATTTGTCTGCTTACGGTCAAAGGACTTAAACGTAGCTCTCACTGTCTAATATTCGTCTAACTTGTCTGCAAGTTCTTTAGGAGTTACGAACTTCGACCACTCATCTATGAAATAATCTTTAAAGTTAATTAGGGACTTTTCTCTTCATCTGGTCTGCAATCATCAAATATTTCAGACCTTGAAAATCTACGATACCTAATCCCGTAATCCATTCCTCAAAGAAGTTTAGTAATTCAAAAGAAAAGTCACTCCATGTACTGTTTGAATTTTGGTGTCGAATAAATTTTTGATGGAATTTTTCTGGACAAAGTTTAAACAGTTTCAATAACAACCTCTTAACATGTTCCTAATCGTTTGCTGTTTCCTCTGGTTCTCTTGCGATTATTTGCGAAATTTCGTAAGGGAGCATCCCAACAGGTGCGAAACTCAATCCACTTTTGGTAATTCAGCTCTCCGTGCTTGTCGTTCAAAGAGAACTAAATAAAGAATAACTTCCGTCTCCTTAAGATCAAACTTACGAATCAACTTTTGAAAAGCAGTATTAGGCTTATTGACAATTACCCCCTGATTAAACAAATGACCAGGATCCGTATCATTGGTGATATTTTCATTTGTAATTCTCAACTTTTCCAACTCAAAATCTCGTTCTCTTTCTAATCGTTCTCGTTCCTTTTCCTTAATTATTATTTCTAACATTAATTTAACAAACTCTTCTTCATAATTTTCAGAGTTTAAAATTAATGGTTTTAAGTCCACAACTTTCATTTTATCAGTGATTTTCACACCTAACTCATCTGCTAATCCACATAATTCAACTTTCTTAGCTTTCGCCAAATGAGACTTTTTGCCCAGCAACAGAAAAGAAAGTTCAAACACACGCTATACGAATATTTGGTAAAAGTGAACACGGTTAAATGCCATGAAATTGTTACAACTCCGACAATTCCTTTACATGGAGGTTTCCGTAATACATTGATACTCAAATTGTTCCGTTCGAGTTATACTTTAAATACACTTTTGGATATCACGGGAGCGCGTACCTTTTAAATCCACTGCGTAGAGGTTTCCAGAATAAGTCACACTGGAAAAGTTCATAGAAGCGTTGCACTTGAAAACAGGTTCCGTCAGAGCTAAATCTTCGAATAATACTTTACTTATAATTTTTCGTCGGTGCGATTTTTTGTCAATTTCGTAGTAGTCCTTTATACGAATTATTTCTTCGCAGAATCGTGTATATTCTTCGATAGACTTTATCGTTGTCCGTCGTCGTTACTCCGCATTGCGTATTCCATTAGGCTTAAGGCTGGTTTACGATTCTGCGTATGTCCAACTGCGTATGCTCCGCCTATCGTTGCCCATCGTAATGCGTAAGGTGCGTTTACGTGAATTATTTACGCGTTTTGATCGTCGTCCTTTGGCGGATTGTAGATATCAATCCCACTTCTGAAATGTTAAAACTTATCTTTAAAGTAAATGCAACGTTAGAATATATTCAAGGTAATCTTTACTGCGAACTTCTCTCGCACTTCTCAATCGTATTGTTCTATCAATCTCTTATTTTTAACGCGTTCGTCTACAAGAGTTTGTTGCCATGGTTACAAGCAATGCCAACAGTAGGCACTACTGATTACATAATCGTGTGAGTTATATGAACCTGATCCTACTTAGCTACTGATGCAGTTGCCAAATTTGGGGGCGCTCTTGCAAATTATCAGTAACCGTTAATGTAACGCACCTTATTAACCACTTGGTTTTAGCTTGAGAATAAAAGCTGAAATCACCCCCATGGCAGCATGTTGACTAGGGTTTTTGTTGATTTTAAGTTATTCGTAAGGCAAGCACAAGAAATGTTGAAAGAGGAAGCAAAACGGAAAGTATCCTTCGCGATTTTCGAGAAACATTTCAACTCGAAATGAAGACTAACAAACCACTTATTAAAATCTAACAAAGCATGGTAGGTCCACAATCACGAATTTTACAGTTTTAATACAACATCAACTAATGAATGCTTAGTTCTACCCTTATTTAGAAGGGTTTTAAAAACCATTTAATTCCATTCATAATTATCACTTATACATTTATATCCGTTGACAAAGGCATAATAATCGATGAACATACAATAGCTTCCGGCAGCGTCATCTGACTAGGGTTCAAAATTACGAGGTGTTTTCCTTGAGGATTGATCCAGTCACCAATAGCTAGTTGTGTTACTCCAGTGTAATTAAAATACCATATGAAAGCTGACATAATTCAAGATACAAAATTTATTTTTAAATAATTAATTAACGCAAATAGCTTACACTAGCCGAGAATTTTGACATTTCACATTCATTTATTGGGAGCAGATTACATTTCGGC
This sequence comes from Metellina segmentata, assembly GCA_947359465.1. NCBI lineage: Eukaryota > Metazoa > Arthropoda > Arachnida > Araneae > Tetragnathidae > Metellina > Metellina segmentata. Next base: position 14,413,761 of record OX375879.1, on the reverse strand, counting down.
TTTACATTTCAAATGAAACATATTTTTTTACGCGTGGACTGCAGACACGTTTAGCTAATGATAGTTACAATACTGGATTTGACAGGTAGATAGGTAGCTGATTCAACATCACACTGGAGCAACACAACGGGCTATGGAAGACGGTACGGGATCCATCCCAAAAGAAAGATAAGAGGACACCGTTATTTTAAATCATTCTCAGATGACGAGAACAACACCTGATCTGGCTCCCACTCTTCCACAACATCCACTCCAACGTGAGAACACATTCGAGGCCATGACAGATTGAACGTCCAACAGCCTCCACGTACACGACGACCTTTGGTTGGATCGTCGTGTTCGTCGCTTTCAATCGGTTTTTGTGTTAATAAAGGTAGGATGGAATTCCACAAATCTCAAATCGATGAACAAAATAATTCTGAAAGAATTTCAATCTCTCCAGTAACATCAACTTTCGTCAAAGTAGTGGGATGAAGTTTTTGCTCTTCAATGTTCGAAATAAAATGAGATGACCAATGGAAAATCAATTTTTGTTCTTTGAGAAAGGTTCTGGAAAAACAAAAGATCGTTTCAGGTAATTTAGTAAGTCGATGATACCAGGATCTGGCACGGAAAAAATAATAATTTTATATCTCTATATTAAAAAAAGTTGCCACCGCTGTCGCAGGTAATTGGTAATTATTAGTTAACGTCGTACTAGAGCAACACAACGAGCTACTGACGACGGTCCGGGATCAATCCCTTAAGAGAAGGATCCGAGGAAAATACCTCGTCATTTTGAACCATGGTCAGATGACGAAGCAACACCTGAGCTGGCACCCCACTCTCCAAACTTTCACACCCACCCAACGTGAGGACTTTCAGCCGCCTCTACACCATACACCGCTTACAAACATCCATGTCCGGACACGGATTCGAACCAGGAACCTTTCAATATAGAGGTTAACACCTTAACCACTATGCCGGTTGGTCGGCGCCGCTGTCGCAGGATTGAAAACTGGGTTTTTTCACTCGATTCTTAGACTGTTTCCCGAGAAAGTACGGATCAGAAAATCAAGAAATTAACATGGTATGTTCTTCATTGTGTTTCCTGGACAATTTTGAAGATTTTTTTTCCTATGTCGCTATTAGTTTAGGGTTTATTAAGTGACAAAATTGAAAAAGCGAAATGTCTAACGCGATGTGAGCAAAAGACGTACAAATTTTCAGTCTTCAGTCGTGATTTTTTTAGAATACCTCTAAACGTCAAATATTTTGGAGCCATTCATGGAAGACATTGAAAAGACTACGTTTCTACTTGTAGGTGTTGAGGTTGGATAGAGAAAGAAAACCCCCTTTCGAATGTATGAAGGGTGGACGTCGTTTCAGAAGAGGAGTTTGAGATCCCCGGACTCAAATGCATCGACTCAATTCGCTGTGGTTGAAAAAGACTAATACGGTGTTACCAAAGATCGTGTCGAAGCAATTTTACCTACTTCAACCTGTAGCAAAGAAGGCCGAAAAGAAATTTTCCAATTTGAGGGCACTGTTAATGTGTAAGAAATGTAATGTTTGCTTGTTTTTTGTAGAAAAAGAAAACTGCAGTATCAGAGAGATATACAGTGAAGGATTTGGGATTGCCTATTGAGTAACAAGGGAAGAATCCCTACTGATCTACCAAGGGTGGGAGTGGCCTGTTTCCCCCGCTTGTTAACCGGACATAACTATCTCCAACAACACCTACATAAGATTGGGGTGGCTACCTCCCCGATCTGTCCGCTTTGTTACGATGGTCTTATGAACAGACAACACCTTCCGGAGTGCTCTAATTTACAGGTAATTTGGTAATTTTTAGTTAACGTCGTACTAGAGCTACACAACGGGCTATTGACGACGGTCCGGGATCAGTCCCTTAAGGGAAAGATCCGAGGACAACACCTCGTAATTTTGAACCACGGTCAGATGACGAAGCAACACCTGAGCTAGCACCCTACTCTCCAAACTTCCACGCCAACCCAACGTGAGGACTTTCGGCCACGACAGATTTAAGGTGAACCAGCCGCCTTCGAATCATAAGTTATCGCGCCACCTTCAAAGTTGTGTTCCTATTTCTTTATTTAGAAAATTACATTTATTGCAAGATAATTCATTTATTGAAAAATAAACATATATTTACGTATGCAATTTTTAACTACATTTACAATTTTTAATGGCTACGTTGTTGTTTTTTCATAATGCTTTTGAAACGAGGTTCCTTTCTTGAAAGGCAAGGAAATTTTAATGAACGTCATTGTAAGATTAAGTATACAGATTTAAGAATGATATTTACAGCATTGAACTTATGCGAATGATTCTACTACAAAAAATAAAAGTTGACTTGCCTTGTTCCCGAAGATCTATCACCATTGTATAAGACAGGAAACTAAACGATTTAAGAGTGAATCAGATTCTTTGTTGTTCAGACACAAAGTAATACAAAGTGCGCAGACGAATGCAGAGTGCGCTGACTCCAGGAGCAAAGATAGACTGTACAAAAATAAAAATGAGTATTCAATAAGTAGCGTCCTCTAGTGGCTAATCTAAATCAAGTCATCCAAGAGCAACACAACGGGCTATTGACGACGATCCGGGATCAATCCCCTATGGGAAAGAACCGAGGACAACACCACGTCATTTGAACCACTGTCAGATGACGAGGCAACACCTGAGCTGGCACCCCCACTCTACAAACTTCCACTCCAACCCAAGTTGAAGACTTTCGTCCCCGACAGATTTAAGGTGCACCAGCCGCCTCTACACCATACGCTTGCAAACATCCAAGACCCGGATTCGAACCAGGTACCTTTCTATATAGAGGCTAACACCTTAACCACCAGACCGGTGAGTATGAATTGAAGCGATTTCTGGCTTTAGTTTTTAAGTATAAGTAAATGAAAATTCTGACCCTGATGATAATTCCCATTAGAAACATAATTTTACATTTTATTCATTACAAAGGAGATGAAAGTAAAATACGTAATTCTTATTTAATAGGTTTTTCTCTCCTGGTATATTTTGGTGTCGTCTTCGAATTAACACCTCTTACTCTAGTTGACCTCAGTGGCTGGGAAAAGGGTAGAGAGTGTAGAAGGGGGGTCCCAAAATTCAACGTTCTCACAAGCAGTAGTATCCATCGAAAATGGAGAAACTTTTCTCGCACCCCAGGTTAAGAACCACTGCTCTAGTTGAATGCTAATAGAGCACCAAATGAAAACCACGTTGCAAATAAAAGAGGGTACTTTGAAAAGGTCAGGCGTAAACTAGGCAGTTTTCAGGCACGGTGCACACATCCTGATTTTCAACGTGCGGCGACGCAGGTCCAACATGCGAGCAATTTATACCGCAGTTCCCCACGGCGACGCAGCTCGCCACACACGCGTCTCCGGTCTCAAGTACCTTGTTTTCATAAATCAATGGAATATAAATAATAATTAATAAATGGTTGTATCCAGTAAAACGTCTATTTTGTTTCAAAAAATATTTTTCTTTACACCAAGTGATCATAGTAAACTCTTTTTCTTCGACGGAATATTCAAAACAAGGTACTTCAGACCAGAGACGCGTGTGCGGCGATCTGTGGAACTACGGTAGGAAACATCCTACTAAGGCCGGGTGCACACATACGGTTTTTCAACGTGCGGAGCCGATGAGGCAGCGCAAGTGAGGTCTGAGATACATTAGCTCCAATGGAGTAGTGCACACATGGCTCCGGCGCCGCACGTCCAACTTGCGTGCAATTTGTACCGCAGTTACCCACGCTGAAGCAGCTCGCCGCACTTTCTTCTCCGTTCTAAAGTACTTTGTTTTAATAAGTAAATAGAATATAAATAATAATTAAAAATGGTTGTATCTGGTAAAGTCCATTTTGTTTTAAAATATACTTTTTTTACACCAAGTAAGCGAAGTAAACACTTTTTTCGATTGAATATTTATAGTAAAAGGCGTGAAATGAATATTTGCGTCATTTCACGGTTATGTGTGCATAGTTGGGCTTCGGTGCCGCACGTTGAAAATCCGGATGAGTGCACCCAGCCTGGTGTAAAAAAAGGAAATTTGAAACAAAAAGACGTTAAGGATACAACCATTTATTAATTATTATTTATATTCCATTTGTTTATAAAACAAGGTACTTCAGAACGAAGACTCATGTGCGGCGCCGTGGGGAACTGCGTTACGAATTGCACGCAAGTTGGAAGTGCGTCGCCCCAGCGGTGCTGGAGGCATGTGTGCACAGCTCTATTGGATCTAATGTATCTCAGACCGCACTTCGCGTTAAAGCAGCGGCGCCGCACGTTGAAAAACCGGATGTGTGCACTGGGCCTGATACATCAATTTTAACGTGCCAAGAAAAAGCTTCAAAATCAATCATTATTGTTCACAGAACAATGATGATCTATCTTTGAAAAAAAGATCCAACTTTGTTCTTTTCCGTAATAGCAAAATTATATTTTTAAGACAAGTAAGTAGTTAATTAATTAACCCAACACTGCTGCAACACAACGGCCTATTACTACAATTTTAAAGGTTATTTGTATCATTTTCCATGGCGAATCACCTCAAATGCATCAAACGAAAAATCAGATCTAACAATTTCAACTTACATTTCTTCACCACCAAATCACCATGAAATACAAAGTGTAGGTTCGAGTCCTGCAGCTTCGAATGTATCTGAGCTCAGGTTGCCCAACCGACGTTCCACTCGGAAGATCAATTTTCAAAACTTCGTCCCACCCAACAACTGTTCCGTGAGAAGCCAATGCGATGTTTTGTATGCTGTCGCTTCAGAAAAAATTCCACTCGATTCGGTGATTTCGAGAGGTCAGTGAAAGAAAACAACGATTCAAGATCAGAGCATAAATCACGATATTGGGTGTGTTCCGTACGTTACGATTCTAATGCATAAGCAAAAACTGGGATTCTCCGTTTGGATCGTTGAATTCGATGCAATGTCTTCGTTTACTGAGACCGAAATCCAAAGTTAGAACTGCTCGCGCACGCCTGTTAGTGTTAAGGAGTTAAATACCGCCAAAATTATCCATAAATCCTAGTGAGTGAGCGGCAGCAATGCATTGCATGTGTTCTCAATTTAAAGATTACCATGCAAAACAGAAATTAAAGCATACTTGAGACTTTTGACTACGGCTGTAGATATAACAAGCGCGATTATTTCTTGGCGCGAATCTTATAACTTTCAAGGTACAACTGATGTACTGGCCTTTGCACAATGTGTCCTTTTCGCATTCTAGGTCGACAAAATTATTTCAGCAAAAATACACTGGTTTTGGATGACTATAAGAGGCTGTGAGCGATAAAATACTGATTGGGTGTGTATATTTAGCGTTTTTTAGTTATTTTTTGAATGCAGAAATATGCTAAATTTACAATTTGTCAACTTGCAATATTAACTATACTTCGATCAATTAACCGTATATTATGCAATTTTATATTAATATACACCTGAACAATGGCCAGATATACCCATAACAGTTCCATTTAAAAATAACGAATAATTCAAAAACTAAAGGGGAAAATATTTGAAAAATATTACAAAATTATATGCTTGGAATCTCAACTACCTGAATTAAATAGTCTACAGATGAATTAAAGTGGATCTGAGGTAATAACTATTCTATTCGTATCAGTTCTTGTCATTTTGATAGAAAATACTTTCCTTATCGCCTATTGTGTTTATTTTTTGTCTATTGCGCTTTTAAGAAGCGGATCAATTACCAATTGGAAGAATACAAGTGAAATAATATTTCCATACAAATTAGAGTTAATGTTATTTACGTTGTTTATGTAATTTTATATTGGGGCATGGAAAGATTAGTGTCAACTGTTAGCCCAATCGCATGGTTTTCAGATAATTTTACTGACGTTTTACTAAGACACGGATCGTTTTCATGATTGTACCTCTTCTAGAAGAGCAGCAGAGAGCTCTTTGACGATTTCAAGTAGAATATCGTATACCCTACTTTCGTATTTTACTTCAGTAATCATTGAAAATTCTTTATGACTAGTTGTCTCTTCAAGGTTACGAGTTTCGTTATTTATACTTGAAAGTACAGGCTTGAAAATCTTTCTGAGGCTTTCTAGGTCTATTTTCAAACTTCCTTGTAAATTACTCGGTAGATCTTGGATCACAATTTAAGAAAAGGTAAGACTTTTTTGAAGTCGAGACGAATGATTTCTGAGGAATAGTTCTCTTTGCCCGTTCACTTTACTTCTTTAGTACTCAATTCTTTGTCGGGTAATTGGGGAATTTTCGCTTTAACACTGTTTAAAACATTCAAAACAGTATATGGTAACAAATATTCAGCCAATTTCTTAAGGAATATAAAGTTAAAATAGTAGGGGAAGACGGGGTACAATGAAGCATTACTTCTAAAATCAGTAAAATTTGTCACAGAAAGTTGCAATTTATATATATGTTATGCAACTATATGTTCCAATTACTGATGTGATTTGGATACATTCGCACTTTTACAACATTAGCAATAGAAGATTATTGGTTTTTCACCATTGAAAGTAAGTTTCTTTACTAAAAGTAATTTTGTTTCTTTTTCCTCGTTGTAACATATAATAATTATTTTTTCTATATATTGTTATCTTTGTGTTGTTGTCTTCATTCCTCCAAAACCAAAATTAAAAAAAAAAAAATTTTAGATACTTGGAAACTTTTTTTATTTAGTAACCTCAGTACGGGGTACAATGAAACATGTTTCATTGTGCTCCGGGTGAATGCATTTACTTGAAGTAATATATCACTGGTAAATATAATATCACTGATATAAAATAACATATTACTGGTTGTCACTAATATAAATAAAACACTTTTACTATGGAAATGGCAACACCTAACATTAATAAGAAAAGGTGACACCAAATCAAAACAGTAATTTTGAAAGCATGCAAAATTAAACTGTTTTTTTTTCTTCAAAAACCTTTAAGAATAGTTTATTTATTTCATAGGACTAAACTGCACTTACTAAAGTTCACAATCTTCCTAAAGTTCTCAGTCAAAGGGGGCCAAAAACAAGTAGGTCAATTAACTTCTGGTAAAAGGGGTGTTCTTGTTGCTATGTGTGGATTTATTAATGTTTCTGGAACTTCTATTCCCTATTATTTATTATTTCCTAGAGTAAATTTCAAGTTTTGCATGTTGAATGGAGCTCCACCTGTGACTGCAGGTGATTGTACCGTCATGTAAGAATTAGACGGACAGCTGGTTTAAAATTAAACTATTTATTTACATAAATTAAATATTTACAAGAAAATTTAAAAAGATAATTAAGGGCACAGCCATCGACAACCGAAACCTGTCTGAAGCCAAAGTAACAATTGGCAAAACAGAGACGTCTGTCTCTCGTCGAATCTCGAGTCCGAATTCCCTAAAATCCATGTTCGCTTCGCTCAACAGAACCGAAGCTGCCAACGAGAGGGGGGTGAATTCCGAGCCCTCTAGAGATGTTTATGTCCTCTCCAGAACAGAAACACCCCCACACAGATGCGAAAACCGTCTGTCATGCCGACTTGAGTCCCCCACAGCAAAACTTGATCCCAGACATGGGATTAGGGAACCGACGGAAACTCCAGCTGTGTATGGAACAAATGGAACGCCGGGCCGCCGATGAGCCGCACGTGCAAAGTCTGAAGTTGTTTTTGCATTTCGAAACATTCCAGCGTCCACGTGTTAGGGAAAAGGGTCGGCTAGTACCATATGGTACATGATGCAACAATATCGGGATGGATGAATGAATGGAGATATTTTTGTTAATGTTCTAACACATTTCCAGGCACATACACGCTGTTCGAAAGAAAATCCAGCTGTACTAATAATGGACAATCATTAATTGCATATTACGATTTCAAGTCTAAATTTTACGAAAGATAACAGAATTGTTGTAACCCTGCCCCCACATACCAGTAACAAATTGCAGCTTTAGACAAAACTGTGTTCAAGTCACTTCACAATTTCTTAAATCTACTGCAAATGATTGGATGCTGTGTAATCCAGGTCGTAGAATCTATCTATGAGATATCTTCTTTGCTTGGCATTGCTTATTGTATGTCTTTCAGTCCACAAAATATTACAAAAGGTTTTTCAGAGACTGGAATATGACCTTTCAATAGAGAAATGTTTTGTGAAGAAGATTATTTGTGTTCGTACGTGTCAGATAGGCCTAGTCCTACTGAAAATTATTTCCATGGTCAGATCAATGAAACTGAAGAGCTGACTAATGAAACTGAAGACCAGACAGACAAAACCCAAGAATCAGAAGTGGTGGATCTTGCCATTAGTAGATCAGAAACACCGACTGCAGGTTGTTCAGCAACTGTTTATACACCATACACTAGTTCTCAACCTGTGAGGAAATATATTTCTCCTCAGGAGATAAAACCTTACCCCAAGACTGGTCCAAGAAAAGAAGTAAGAGTAGGAAAACAGAAAAAAAAAAGAGTTTTGTTCTAACCACGCCAGTAAAAAAAATGCTCTTGTTAAGCAATCAGAAAGTAAAAAAAGGGAAAAAAACTAAGAAGGTATTGTTTTCAAAGCCAACTACCTCCTACGACTCAGAAGATGACGATGATCCAGATTATTTTCCAGCTCCAGCTGATCACCGAAGTACTAAGAATGAGATGTCCACACATAACATGTGTGACACAACAAGCAGTATCTGAGTAAATGTTTATGTTTCAGTCAAGGAAGGTGAACTGAAATATAAGGAAATATATTCTGTTGGAGAAATCATAAACTATATAGGGTGAAAATTGCTTGCATCATTTGGAGTGTTTCATTGTACCCCAGCATATGGGGTACAATGAAACACTACGAGACATTTACTTTTTGTTATTTTTCAAGCATAAGGATATTGTTTAGAACCTATAAAAATTTTATTTAGATGGGGAAAATACAAGACTAAAAGTATGCACTAATTATATTTTCGTGCATGCAAAATTGCGGATAGGAAAAAATAATTAGTAAATTTTGTTTCATTGTACCCCGTCTTCCCCTATCGTTTTCCGCTTGCTTTGAATTTATCACCCAAGTGTTAAAAACGGACTGACGATACATTTCTATACTCATTCTGAAATTTAAGGTTTTTCTATCAGTTCCGCAAACTTCCGCAAGAAATGTTTTGTTCTGCGCACGTTAAATGAATGAGGCTATAATACACATCTAATGTTTTAATAGTATACGAATATATTTTGTGTTGACAGTCTAGTTGAAATTCGAAATAAGCAGTTGCGTCAGACGTTAATTAGCTATAAATCCAAAAGGATCTTGCAAATTAATGAAATAGTACCAAAGAGAAAAACTAAAAGCACGTAGACATACCTCGAAGAACAGAAGTTAATGATAGTATCCATCCAATAGCGCTTTAGAAAATAAAGGAACTGTACTTTTCAGTTTCCTTCAAAGTACTCATCGCTTTCATCAGATTGGTTTTGCAGCGAACGCAGAAAGTTCGACCTTGGACCCATGCACTTCCTTGTTAGGAGAAATTGCTTCGAAAAATAAAACCGTGGTTTGTTGAGGGGACATACTGCTTTTAAGATATGATTGGGGCAACTTTTTGCAACAAATGCAACTTTTTTTCACGCGTTCTACGCTGTATGCAAAGAGCTAAAACCAAAGTTCCTCCTTCATGGGATGTATTGTAAGCGAGTTGTAAACGCAACATAAAAACTATTTTCTGCATAAATGCAACTTTTTAAAATTTAGCTTAAAATAAATTAATATGAAATTACTATTTCAATTTTTGCCCTCTGAACCAACCCTTTGATCACGTATGTCTGATCTTCCGAATGCCGAAGTATAGCGGATCAAACAAGTTCACGGAAAGAGGGTGTTCGTCCTAACAGACAAAAGTGAAATAGATGTCAAGAAGTACTTTTAACACATTGGTTGTCACTCTTGATAATCCAGAGGAAACTTGCGTCATCGACTGCAGAGTTTGCGAGGTGAGTGTCGATCATCAATATGTTGTTCGCCTTGTAGATGACGTTTTAAAATCTCTGAATGTTGAGCGGAAGGATTTGCGCTATCCGATACAGCACATATGACTGCGGTTGGCGCAGTTTATCAATGTTTTCGAAATTACTGGCCAAGGATCGGCCATTCAAGTTCTTCTATGTTTCAGTATGGTAATGGTAATTTTAGTTAACGTCGTACTAGAGCAACACAACGGGCTATTGACGACGGTCCGGGATCAGTCCCTTAAGGGAAAGATCCGAGGACAACACCTCGTCATTTTGAACCACGGTCAGATGCCGAAGCAACACATGAGCTGGCACCCCACTCTCCAAACTTCCACGCCAACCCAACGTGAGGACTTTCCACCACGACAGATTTAAGGTGCACCAGCCGCCTCTACACTATACGCTTACAAACATCCATGCCCGGACCCGGATTCGAACCAGGAACCTTCCTATCTAGAGGCTAACACCTTAACCACTATACCGGTTGGTCCGCGTGTTTCAGTATGGATTAAAACACTGTTATACAACAACAAAATTGTCAATATATTTTGAATTTTTTCATTCTTTACGAATAATTTATTTTAGAATTTAGTGTATCAAAAATAAATGCTACTTTATTTCCATAAATGCAACTTTAGGGAATGATAAATGCAACTTTTACCATTTTTATTGCAACAAAAATGTTGCCCTAGATATGATGTATTTTTGACAATCTGAGAAACTAAGAAAATTGGATTTGTTCACCTAGAATCGGAAATAATACACTGTGCGTTGTCTAAATTTTTTCTTCATGGTATAACGGCTGTACCTGCCTTAATCTAAAGGTTAATGGCTATTTCCTTCATATTTATCTTTAAGAAAAGACCGATATCTCAGAAGAGATATTTCCGACAGTTTTATTCCGTTCGATTCCGCAAGCCAAAATATTCGTCCGTCACCAATGACAGTTTAATTTGTAGAGGTTTTTTTTATAAACTTGGCCAAAAATTTCCCCACAGCTGCCTGAAATTCCCATGAACCTCGATCGCGCGTTCGGACATATTCTGCACCCCTGGGTGTATGTACACTAGAAATCCTGAAAATCGACCAGAAAGTCTAAATTTTTTGTACTGCTTCATAATATTCTTCAATTCTTTGGCTTTCAAAAAACGAAGCCAAGATTTTGCAAATATTCGAACTAGTTTTCGAGTTACAAAGGTTTTCGTTAGGTGCTGTCACCATGGACAGATATGTTTCCAAAACTTTAAACTCGAATTATAGAAACAGGTTTTTGCAATGGGATGTTTTGTTCAAACAGTGATAACTCAACAATAAATTAATCTATTATCGAATTATTTTTGTATCATTAAAATCTATATAATACAGTGGATGTTTTGATCCTCAATCAGTGTTATTAGTTAAGAAATAAATTTGTAATGGATTTTTAAATCCTTAATTTCCAGAAAAAATCTTGATTTTTTTTATGCATTCTTGGCGAAAAAGGTTGTAACAGAAAAACTTTTCTCTCTATCAACTTGAAGTAAGGGTCAAAACATGAAGAAAAATATTGGAAATAATTTCCAACTAGAATTGTCTTTCTAGACAAATTAGAATTTGTGGTATCACTGTTAAAAACATGTTAATTAGCTCTTTAGATCTTAATTAGCTAATTAATTTTAAGTTTAATATGACTTTTTTCACCGAAATGGTCTTGAGCATAAACCAATGACCTACCGTAAAAAAACTGGATTTCCAAAGTTAAAATTAAAAAAAAAAAAAAAAAAAAAAAACGTCTAGTGTGTACCTACACCTTAACGGAAGGAATGGTAGTTGCATTGACGCTGCTTTGGAGCAACGGCAGTTGGCGACGGTCCGTGATCAAACCCAAATGAAAAATCCGCAGATATTCCCAACATGTCATGGGTTGGCGTGGAAGTTTGGAGAGTGGGGTGCCAGCTCAGGTGTTGCTTAGTCATCTGACCGTGGTTCAAAATTACGTTGTGTCTTCGGATCTCTCCCTTAAGGGACTGATCCCGGACCGTCGTCAATAGCCCGTTATGTTGCTCTAGTACGACGTTAACTAAAATTTACCAATTTTTTACCCAACATGTCATTTTGAACCACGGTCAGATGACGAGGTCACACCTGAGCTGGCATCCCACTCTCCATACTTCCACGCCACGTCACAAGCTTCTTTGAGGATTCTTGATTGCCCTTCTGGACATTTGAGGCCACGACAGAGTTAACATGCACCAGCCTCCTCTACTTTCCGAAAGGTTAAGAGTCTTACCAGCCCTCTTTTATGTAAAGAACTGTGTTTGGTTGGATTCGAACTCGCATCCCTCCGATTGCTAATACGTTGCTCTTCCAACAGCAGCCCGCTGATCTTTTGCGAGATTACTTTTAAGACGGAGATGTATTTTAGAGTTAGGATTTATTATATACTAGCAAAATACCCGACCTTACTCGGTTTGAATTCGTTTACTCTAGATTGAAGAGATAATCAAAATATATAATGACTTACGTTTTTTGTAGAATAAAAATTTATTTTAACACCTTTCGCCATCTTTATATTTTCTACAACTTACTTTGGACACAAATCCTACACATGCATATCCATTCATGTAATACATTTCACATATATCGCACAATTGCTGTATGACAAAGCTACAAAAAGACGAAAGGTGATACTAAGGTTACTACTATAAAAGACGATTTATAGGAAGATTTGGAATTCCCTTTCTTAAGTTCTTTTCATGTGCAACTCAATTAATTAAAATTACGATTTACGGCGAGTGCTCTCGCACTCATAGTCAACAAAACAATATTTTTTACTTGTGGCACTCTTGGTGGTGCTGTTGGGTGTGATGAGAAGGAAAACACATTTATTAAAATAATAAATATTTAAAACAGAAAACAGTAAAATAGAACAAAATAAAAGATGTCGGAAAAAATAGTTCTAAAGATATTAATTTGTGATTCATTTTTATCTCTTGATCTCGCACAGTTGCCACAATTTACAACTAAAAGTGCACAACATTTAGAAATGTGAAATTAATTCAGAGCGAAAGAAACAGAAAATATCACTGCTCACGCGATCTTGTTCATTCTCGTTTCGTTGAAAAATATCGTCTGTCTCAAATATTCCGAAATCGTTTTCATTGCGCTAAGAATAAAAATAAGACTCGAAATAAATGAAGTATCAGGACTGAAATTTCATTAAAAAATATAATTTTTTGAAGAATAATTACTTTACAGCAGTACTGGTAAAACAATCGTAGTAATCGTAATATTCAATAAACATTCCAATTTTTCAAAAACTACCAAATTATGGTTGATTTAAGTATACTTACTCAGGTGTTTTAGCATGAAACGCATCTAAATATTACAATAAAGAAATGTTTAATACTGCATTCACTAAATAAATAGATTATGTATAAAATAAAATACGCTGCAATCAAATATCTTGAATACAATTCATGTGATGCCTACACAAACACACAAACACAAAATCGAGCATAGAACAGAAAGACGGACAGACAGACTTTCGCAACCAATTCCACTCACTAAATCAAGATAAGTACTCACTGTATGCAAATTTCCATGAAAATATCTTAAACCGCGTGGACGTGTATAGGGCACAACATACAGACAGACAGACAGACAGACAGACAGACAGACACCAAACGAGAAAAGGGCGGATTCGGCATCAGAAGGGTCCAAAACGGATAGAAAACTTGAAATGGGTCGAAAATATTGAATGTACAAACAAACACTCCATTCTTATTTATATAGATAATTGACTTACACTTCTCAGTAATTTGAGTTCAGGGGTTATACCGAAGGGTATATTTCAATTCTACACTCATTATATTCGTTCGACCCACCTGTTCGGTGGTTAAATCGTTAGCCTCTCGATCAGTGATTCCCAACCGGTGGTATGCGTATCACTGGTGGTACGCAAGGATGATACGTGCGACCCAAATATTCTACGAACTTTGTTCGATTTTTTAGCATGTACAACCACGTTATACTATTTCTTATGTCATTTGTTACTAGTTATTTGTGTGAGAGTGGTTTTTCTAAACTTTTGTATACAATAAATAAATATAGAAACAGTAAGCGTTAAAGAGGATTTAAGAGTGAAGTTAAGCTCCATTTCTCCTGATATTGATATTTTAATAAATGACAAACAACAAGTTTCGCATTAAAAATTAATTTTTGATTATGTTAATCTTTGTTTGCTTAGTTTGTACTAATTATATTTAAAATTAGTTGTGTTTAGATCTGGTAATGGTAATTTTAGTTAACGTCGTACTAGAGCAACACAACGGGCTATCGACGACGGTCCGGGATCAGTCCCTTAAGGGAAAGAACCGAGGACAACACCTCGTAATTTTGAACCACGGTCAGATGACGAAGCAACACCTGAGCTATGTGTTTAGACCTGTGAGTAAAAAATAAAACTAATTTTAAATAATCGTTTAATTTGTTCCTTTATCAAAACATCATTAATACGAAATACAAGTGTATTAATCATAAAATATGAAGCTTCCTTAGTATTTTAATTAAAATAAAACAAGCCATTGGGCACTTTTCTGACATTATATATGTGTTTCTAAAAAAATATAAGACTGGTGGTACGTCGAAAATTTCAAAAAATTTCAAGTGGTACTCAGTTACTGAAAAGTTGGGAACCCCTGCTCTAGATCGAAAGGTTCCTGGTTCGAATCCGGGTCAGTGCATGGATGTTTGTAAGCGTATGTGATGTAGAGGCGGCTGGTGCACCTTAAATCTGTCGGGGCCGAAAGTCCTCACGTTGGTGTGGAAGTTCGTAGAGTGGGGTGCCAGCTCAAGTGTTGCCTCGTCATCTGACCGTAGTTCAAAATGACATGGTGTGTTTCTCGGATCTTTCCCTTAGAGGATGGATCCCGGACCGTCGTCAATAGCCTGTTGTGTTGCTCTAGTAAGACGTTAACTAAAAAAAATTACTAATTACTCATTATTTACGATTATTACTAGAAAGGACAATAAGCACTTGAATTGCAACAGGTGATTTGTAGGACCAGTTGTATTATCTTAACGGGCTTTCAGTCAGTATTGTATTCGGAGAATTCAATTAATATATCTATCTATCACATTCAAAACATATTCTTCACCTTCGATATATTTAAATTCTTTTATGATGAATATTTTTTCAAGTAACATTTTCTTTCACTCCAAAACGTTTTTTCTCAATTTTCGTACAGTTTAACAAATCATTTATAATTAGTATGAATTCGGTTAGCAAATATTCATTCCTCCTACAAAAAATTTCTAGAAAGAATTCTTAAAAAGAAAGTGGTAAGGTAATTTTAACTAACGTCATACTAGTAGGGTTGCCCACTTATTCTGAGATAATTCCTTGACATATTGCCCCAAACTGAAATATTCGAGTATATATGTAAATTCACAAAATCCTCCACCGAGAAATCTCTTAACATAACATACAAAGTTTTCCAAGAAAAATTTTTTCGTGTACAAAAAATATGTAAAAAATAATAATAGTTATTATTATAGCCTGATGGTCCTCTCATATACATAGTAATAGTAAATCTAAACCTAACCTCTTGTCGTGCAATGAAACTATTAAAAAATAAAAATGCTTGTGTTCGTATACGAAATAGAGATATTGTTCGTGTTTACAGAACCGAGAGTGTTCCGAATTCAATTAAGGAATTCGAATATAAAAATTTGTTTTCATCTCCAGCTCCAATTTTAAAAATAAAATTCAAATACAGTATAATACAATTGAAATGCAACTAATACCCATTTCTTTACGATGGTCCCGTTTTGAACAGAATGACCATACAGTGGCTCCCAAAATTGTTTGTACACTTTAAAAATTTGTAGAAAAGTCGCTGTAGTCCAATTTTTTTTTTCATATTACCTCCATCTAATTCTAATGAAACCTAACATTTTAAAAAACAATATTGACTCATCTTCTTCTTATAAAAATGAAAAGGAGGGAGAGAAAGAAATCGTCACAAAAGTGATCGTACACTGAAACATTTCAGATAAATTCATAGATAAAATTATCGTCTATCGCTTTTTTTTTTAAATTTTTGCATCATGGTGACACTTAAAAATCGTTTGGCTTAAATTTTTGCTTGCTTACATCTCAATATTCTATTTAGTTAAAAATGGCTCATAGTCGTAAGGAAACAACGAACAGCATTCGCAAATTGATTGTTTTTCATCACAGTGGTAGTAAATCAGTTCGGAATATCTGTAAATTAGTAAATTCATCCTATTCTACAGTGCAGTATGCGATAAAGCGCTCTAAAAAAAATCGTTTCGAAAACAAGGTAAGAAAAGGTCGTACGGCAGAGTTAACTCAACGTGATCAGAGATTTATAGTTAGAAAATTTGTGAAAAATCCACGTTTAAGTGCTGAAAAATTTCTACTGAATTTACTGATAAGTATTATACTTCAATTTCATCTCAAACTCTTAGACGAGTGCTGGTATCAGCTGAATTGAATAGGCGTTCTGCACGAAGAAAATTTTTTATTGGTGCGAAAAATTGGAATCCTAGGCTTTCCTTCTCAAAATCAATGATAAATAAGCCCCCAACGTATTGGAATCATGTCTTATTTGAAGAAAGCAAATCTAACATTTTTGGTTCCGATGGGAGTATAATTGTATGGAGAAGAAAAATGAGGGGAACTTAATTCAAGAAATTTGTTGGAATAGTAAAGCATTGTGTGGGGAACTTAGTAATCAACTTGTGAAACATTTTAGTGCTTTAGAAAACTCTTTTAAAGCCAGTATTTAAAGGAATTTTCATTCAATTACACAAGAAACTGCGAAGAAACAGTAATATGATAAGCACAAACGATCATAAAAATATAACTAATTAAATGTGCAATGACTTTGTTTAACAATAACAAAGAAAGTTTGCTACATTGAAGTTCGTTATAATATCAAGATTCACCGGAAGAATATATATTTTCGAACACTTACCGATTGTGCCTCTTCAATGCAAATTTTGTACTTTTCTAAGATTGTTGGTTGCTTTGAGGTTTTTTGGTTACGACAGCTGTCAACAATTGTGTACATGAGCTGAGCTCTAATATTAACACTACAGGAAAAACAATATCCCTTGATAGAATCGGCACTCGACGTTTTCAGGTTCAAGAGTAATCCGTTAGTTCTTTATAGTCACAAATCTAATAAATTTCTGTAACCGCGAACCGGGTCTACAGCAAAATAGCTCGACATTATCCGAAACCACGATGTCGAGACTAAGATGATCCTTTAGAATATACCTGAATTCCTTTTTCATAGTAAAAACGTTCTTATAAGTAGAGTGACCTTTTCATTTTTCAACATGAAACAGAATTTTCTGTTTGCGAATTCGAATTAAAATGATTCCGTTCCCAAGACGAGAGGCAAGTTGTTTCCACAGCACGCGTACTAACAGAGTCGTGACGCTGACGGATCTCATCCAATCAGAGACCATCTAATTAAAAATATTTAATTTCAGCGAATGGTTTAATTTCGTTTGATTGAGAGAAGTTCCGTGTTACTGAAGAAATGAGTCATGGTCTCTGTTCCTTTTTGAACGCAAATCGGATTTTTCTTTCGTCCGCGAAAATGAAAAGAGAAAAAATACTGAATTCTTAAGCAAAATAAACAAGCTGCTTCTTCCACGGGGCCTATCGGAGATATCTCAAAACACTAAATGAAAATTTCATTATTTTTCCAATACTCCCACTTTGAATAACTACAAAAACCAGATGGCCGCTCAATCAAAAAAAATTCCATTATTGCAGTTTGCAGGTGTTTGGGTTCAACGGAGAACAGACGACATTCGAGTCATGGAGTCAAAACATTTCGTGAATGTGCGCGCGTTCGGTTGTTTGGAAAAGTGGAAAGTCGATTTCGCTGACGTAATGGAAAACGTTGTCATCTGTTGTTTGGAAGAAACAAATTAGTTTCAGAGGGTGCGGTTTTGAAAACACCGAGAGCATTCTCTCGCTTGAGACCACGTGATCAGAGACGGGAATAAGTCCCTTTTGAACCTCACGTGTTTTCGAAACGAACCGAGGGTAAGAAATTATTGAGGTATGGTACGGTATTTTTAATTAACATCAAACTGGAGAAACACGACGGGCTATTGGTGACGGTCCGGGATCAACCCCGAATGGAAAGATCAGAGGACAACACCACGTGATTCTGAACCACAGCCCGATGACGAGGTCACACCTGAGCTGGAACCCCACTCTCCAAACTTCCACATCACGCCAACGTGAGGATATTTGAAGCCACGACAGGTTTAACGTGCAACAGCCTCCCTTTGTACGCGACGATCTTTGGTGGGATGCAAATTCACAACCCTTCAGTTGTTAGTCAGTTGCTCTTCCAACCGGGATAACGCGGCCCGCAATCAAAATGGGTTGTTTGCAACTAGCCACTGCTTGGCTAGCCCGGCGTTGCCCGTGCCAGTTGCTTTTGTGGTGTTTTTGGTTTGCTTCGCAAACCAAATGGGAATTCGTAGTACATTGCATAACACCCATTACGGAGTTGCCCGTGACAGTTCTTTTCGTGGAAGTCACATTGCCGTGTGGTGGTAAAACGTATGAGATATCTATCGGGTTTAGATTCTGGTACGTAGATTTCAAATCCGTTGAAATTTTTAATCTATCTTTAACGATCCCGATGTTACAAAAAATAACTAAATAGTGCCAGCCAAAATGTTTTTTTTTTAATTTTCTTAGCTTTCTTTCGTTGAAATTGTAAGAGGGTTGGAAATCTAATCTATTTATTTTTGGAACACGAATGATAGCGTGACGTCACATTCCCTTGCAAAAATATAAAAGATATTCGAATTAAAAATTTTATTTTTTAAAAGAAAATCACAATTTAAGGTATCGATCTAATGTGAAATTTTCCGCAGATTTCAAATCCGTTGAAATTTTTACCCTGTCTTTAACGGTCTAGGAGATAGCGATGCTACATCGACAGCAAAACATATTTTTAAACATCGATGTTTTTAAAATTCAGTGTATTTAAAAAAATTTTTCCCCATTTCTTAAAACTGGTTTTACAACTAGTGATGCTACATCGTAGCAAAACATCAATGTTTTGAAAAACTTCGAATCTTCGAAAAAATAAATTTAGGACCTGTCATATCTTCATGGTGTTGCCATTCCAAAGAAAACAAAAATATTTAAATTCATTTTAAAATGTTCAAAATTAAATTTAAAAATTCGGGCTTGACTATAAAGTTTTTAAATATTTGGGCTACCTGTGTGCCAAATTTTATTATTGCAAGTGCCATAGATTCGTCAGGATACGGAGAACACCATCATGGCGTTCCCGTGGTGTTGGTTAGTTTCGCAAACCAAATGGAAATTCGTAGCCTATTGGAATGAATTCCCTGCGAATTTGGTTCAACCATAGTTCATAATATTCATAATTTGGTTTGCTTCGCAAACCAAATTATGAATATTCTGAACTATGGTTAGCTTCGAAAATTAGATAACAGTTTCCCGTGGTGTTGTTTTACTTCGCAAACCAAATGGGAATTCGGTGTGACGTTACAATCTCTTGCGTAAGTATTTATATTTAATTAAAAAATTATTTATTAAGAGAAAATAAAAAGTATTAGGTATATATCTGGCATTAAATTTTCCGTAAATTTCAAATCCTTTGAAATTGAATGAACGTTGTATTGGTGCAACATAACGAGTTGTTGGTTACCGAAGGGACCGAACCGAGGACAAAATCTCATCATTTAGATCCACACCTGAGCCGTCACCCCATTCTCTAAAATTCCAGACTACGCCTTTAAGTAACAAACAATGTCATTAAAATACTTTATAATTTTTTGTTGTTGCTTTCTTTGGCTTAAATCGTAAGAGGGCAGGGAATGTAATCGGTTATTTTTTTCGCCAAAGTTGACGTGACGTCACAATCTCTTGCGAAGGTATAAAAGATGTTCAATTTAAAAACTTATGAGCTTTTATGCGGTACCCATTTTGTGCCATCCCTAGCGACATATGAATACATCCGGATTAGTTGGGATATTATCTGCAATTTTTTCTGATTCTTCGCACTCACTTTCATGTAAATTGGTGCCTGCAACGGAATCTAAATCCGAACAAGAGAGCTCCCCACCATCCGATTCATTTTCAGAAAGTTCTCGTAACAAATTAGCAATTTCTTCAGAACTTATGGCTCTTTCATACGAAAGAGATCGATCTCAACACCGGTATGTAGGCGACTGAACGTATGTAGAAACTATGGGAGCATTTCAAACGACTCGTAGGACACTGGTTGGAGAGGTGAGAAAATAGTCGCCGCGGAAGTTCAGTCGCCGACGATATTTTTTAGTATGAAGGAGACTGATGTTATATTGCGAGGTATTGCGTCACTCACAACAGAGAGACTCTCTTCTGGAGATTTTTGATTCCTAGCGATATCAGCTGCCGTTCTGAATTTGTTCTCCTTCTTTTTTGTATTATATTTTTCTAGTTATGGAAAGTTTAGATAATGATAAGTTAATTACTGTTGTGCAAATGCAGCCTGCATTGTGGGACAAAACTCACGAAGATTATGCGGACAAAGTAACAGAAGAAAACGCGCGGAGAGCGGTGATGGTGTTTATGGCGAAGAAATAAATGCTAGAATGTGATAAACAAAAAAAAAATGGGTTGTTCTTTATTGTTTTGAACAATTTAGCATCAATTTATGTTAGCGAACTATAGTAGAAATACGAGGCATAAAACAGTTAATGACAAAACGATAGCTTAATAATATAATAGTTAAGTTTGCATTATTTTCTTATATTAATTTAACTTAAACAATTTTTCTTATAACAATTTATGTTGACGAACCAAAAGAGGAAGGTAAAGAAAAGAGGAAAGTATACGAGGAAGTAAAAAGTAAGTGATAACTTGATAATATTTTAAACTTGCCATTTGCGTGGACAGCACGGCGTTACTCGTAACAGTTCTTTTCGTGGGGTCAGGTGTGTCCACTGCTCGCTCACGCTCGCAAAATCCGAGTGATTTCTGCGCAATTCCAAAAACGATTTCAATGCCCATTGTGTTGGTCCAGTGCAACGTTAATTAAATGCGTACCACAAACAATCACGAACATTCCAAAGAACGTAAAAATAGTGACGTCATTGTCTATTCCAAATGCGCCCATACTCGTATTGCAAAAAAAAATAAAAAATAAAAAAAAAATAAAATTAAAAAAAATATGAAAATTATTTATTTAAAAATAAATTAAATGCAAGCTATTTATCTGGTGTAAAATTTTCCGCAGATTTTAAATTCGTTGACACTTTTAATCTATTTTTAACGATCCCGATTTTACAAAACAGAGCTAATTAATGAAAGTCGAAATTTTTTATTTGGTTTACTTCCCTTCTCTCGAATTGTTTGTGAGCAGGAAATGTAAACCGTAGACAATCTCAGGCGACCTTTTGTATCAATTACCGGTCTCTCATAACCGGTATGAGAGATCGATCTCATTCGTGTGAAGGCGCCCTAATAATTGTCGGACACCTCACGGGATAGGTAGCGTGGAGGTACAGCAATGGAAGAATGTGCTTGTGCACCATCATGCATGAACCACATGTTCTGCCGCACTGTAGCCGGTACAACCTGCATCAAATCTCGGGGGAGGGGGGGGGACGTGCTGCAGAAAAATCATATACGTAGCGCCATTGAGGTGTTCGGGCAGAAGGTACGGTCATTAAATCCGAGGATCCCTGGCCAGATGTTTCATCCGAACTTGTGTTAAAATTTCGACGGGACGGTTGTTTTAAAAAAAAGACGCCAACATGTGTGCATTGTGCGTGTTGATCACGCCTTCTCGAGTAGAGATGGCTTCATCCAAGAATAAAACAGTGGCGGGAAATTGTAAATTATTTCGTGTGACATCAACAATCCAGCTTACGAACTGTACCCGAAGGGGATAATCGACTTCGGCTAGGTGTTGCACTCTTTCCACTTGCAGAATGTACATCTTTTCTAAATATAATTTCCAACGAATGGAAGAGAGCAAAAAATCAACGCGATGTGTTACAAATCTTCAATTTTTTATTAATGTTTCAAACGCTGCCTTTCATATTATTTTGCCTTTGTTTTCTGCCTTTCATTATTTTTATGACGATGAACTTTTGTACAACTTTTCCTCTCCTTTTAGTTTACTCTAAGCATAAATTAGTTTCTGTTAATTTCTTTTAGATGCTTTATGAATTTGTAAAGGGGACAAAAGCAAGAAAATTGTTTGCGAAGAACACTTAAACTATTCATATTCTTTCAAGCTCTAGATAAAATAGTTTGTGTGAATGATGTACAGACAACTTTTTTTTCTGACTTTTAAATGAAATGTAACATTTTGTATTAATAAACTCTGTAACACCTGTATAATTAAACTTTGTAATATCCTATATAAATAAATTAAACTGTGCAAACCTTTGACTTATTTGCATCAATTACATTTTTAATATATCATTTATGCGTACTTTCTGCTGTCTCTATCACAATAGTTGAATTTTCAAATGTTTAGGCATACTAGGGGATTCCGCCCCCTGCTCGCTTACGCTCGCCAAACCCCGGGGATTGCTACGCAATCCCATTTGGTTTGCTTCGCAAACCAACATTCCTTTCGCAGAGTGAAACTATCTGAATAATTTGTATTATCCTGATTTCACTTTACGGTCCATGACGTCACAGCGAGGGCTTCGCTCCCTGCTCGCTTCCGCTCGGCGACCCCCGGGGATTGCTACGCAATCCCGTTCGGTTTGTTTCCCAAACCAATACCTCTTACGCAAGTGATTTCACTGTTTTTTACTTTAACACTTAATGCACCCTAAACTAATAGCCGCATGAGTAAAAAAATCTTCTGCATCTTGTTCCCTGTACAATTTTAAGTAAACCCTGTTAATCTCCAAACTTTACGATGTGTACTTTGTACTTTATCGGTAAACCGTCTGAGAACAGAGGGAAAAAAGCGAGCCTTTTTCCTCGCCAAATAAAAAGAAATCGTTTTTATGGCAATTGTTGCTACGTTAAATTTGATATCTGGCAAACCCGATAGTCAAAAATACAACCCTCCGCGAATACAATGCTCCGCGAAATAAAAAATACGAAATTTGTGTCACCAACTTTTGATTGCATCGAATTTATTTATGAACCAATTTTAAAAATAATGGTACCGTAAGAAAGAATATAGTCTGAGGTATACTGCGATATTTTCAAAATAAAAAACTAATAGTAATACGATATAGATATGACAGTTTTAGAGTTAACGGTTGTAACAAAAAGTAGCGAAAACATCCACAGATTCCGAATTTTGTATGACCCACTTTTGATCGCATCCAATTTAATTATTAACCGATTTCAAAAATAATAGTACCGTAAAAAAGAGTACATTCTGAGGTATACTGCGATATTTTAAAAATTAAAAACTAATAGTAATAAAATATAGATACGGCAGTTAAAAAAAATAACAAAAATGTCCTGATTTTTCCCGAATTTCAAAAAAATATTATCAAGAACCAAAGTGAAATTTCAAAAAAAAAACTCGACGAGCTGCAAAAATTTACGTTGAGAGGTACACTTAAAAAAAAACTCACGGCTGAAGACTGAAAATTTGTATGTGTTTTGCTCACTCGCGGAAGAAATTTCGCTTCTTCAATTTCGACACTTAATAAACCCTAAACCAGGCCTCGAAATAGATTTTTTAATACAGGTGCACCTTGTGCACCTATGTTTTTAAATTAGGTGCACAAGATCCACTGCGTGCACTTAGTGGGAAAAAATTAGGTGCACAATTATATTTTCATGTGCACAGTGCACCTGTGCACCCGGGTATTTCGAGCCCTGCCCTAAACTAATAGCCGCATCGGAAAAAAATCTTAATAATTGTCCAGGGAATACGATGAAGAACAAATCATGTTAATTTCGTTTTTTTCCGATCAGCACTTTTCGGTAAATCGTTTAAGAATCGAGCTAAACAACACAGTTTTCAATCCTGCGGTGGCGGCGGTAACTTTTTTTTAATATAGAGAGATATTTGCCATACTATGTGTCGCAATTATTTGCTACAGATTGAATGTCGGTACATCAAATCTATGTAGGTAATCTGGTGTATCCGAATTGCTAAATATTTTTTTAAAACTAGGATAATGGATCTATCGGTTCAGTGATGGCTGCAACACCAAGGGAATGGATACCTTGGCCAATGACTGATTAGCGGAAGATAAGCAAACTGCTATTTACAAAACGGTACCATTTTTTAGCCTCTGAGCACCACAGAATTTTTTTAAAGTGTAGTATTGTTTCCACCACAGCACACATGAATCATAAACACATTTATTAATTGAAAGAGACCTAGGTAGTTAAATTTATTGAGAGCATCGATGTTGAGATGATGTAAACAACATCGATCAATTGATGACAAAAAATAAAATGCTAAGTGTGTTCGAGTATCGTGGTCGCAAACAAAAGTAGAAATCATATCGGACTGTTACTTTTAATTGCGATAGAACGCAACGTATGGCAACAATATAGGTAAAAAATAATAATCTTTAAGAACCTTTTTTTAATTTGTTTTTTAAGCGTCATCATGTCAGTATATTGAATAACATATCCTTCTCTTCTATTATTTAATAGTTATGTATATTTTTTTTAAGTACAGTGCATAGTGTGTGATGTATACAAGGTGCCACGAAATTTAATCGAAAAACTTTAAAGAGTGGTAGGATGCATCAAAACAAACATTTTTTTATCAGAGAATGTGTCCATAGCTGTTTCTTCTATGCGCTAGAAGGCGTTGTTTGGTGTGTTACCGAATTTTTCCTTTTTTGAACTTTCTTATTGGTAATGAAGATTTTACCTGTAAATTTTCATCACATTTACTTGAATAGAAGACAAAACAGTTAGATTTATAGCTTGAAGGAACACACAAAACAGAATGGAGGTAGGAATCATTTATTGTTCTGCAGAATCAAATGTGATGTATGTGAATAAAACGGTAAGATTTTTATATTTTATGTTTCAACTGTGACTGGAAGTCTGGTAAAGATGTGCTAAATCATATTTGGCTGATGAAAATTCTATGACACCATTAGTGTATAGTGTTACGTAGAAACTCACTTTTATAAATTAAATCTACTTCTATTCACACATTAGTAAAGTAATTATATCATTCGCAAAAAATCCACGCGTTGAATGTTTTCCTAGATCATCTTTAAATATAAAAAAGTATTCAGTTCTTTTCTTTTGACGTTTTTGGAGAACATTTTTAAATTGTTAAATCGCAATATATTTTAATCTTGTTTTGTATTGTTGATCACAAAAATGAACATTTTCGTATTGTAACTAACTTTCAAAACATTTTTTTCTGTATTCTTTCTGTAATTTTCTATTATGAATTCTGTGCACTATGTCTGTAAATTTTTTATTCTGTATTCTGTTTGTGAATTTTCTTTTCTGATTCTGTCTGTCAGTTTGCAACTTTGCTGGTATGCAACTGTGCCTCTATATGGCACTCCTTGGCGTACCGTGATGTTAAAACCTAATCGTCGTCTGAGTCCGTGCCGAGTCTGAAAAATAGAAGGCAATAAATTTAGAGATTAAGAATTGTTATTATGGCTGAATTTTTCAACCGATTCAATCATAAAATTAATATATATATATATATATATATATATATACTAGCTGACCCGGCAAACGTTGTTTTGCCTTATAAATTATTTCTAGTTTCTAGATAAATTCTAGTGTAGACAAAAAGTAACTTACTTATTATAAGTGTGTAAGTGGTATATGCGTGAAATGGGCATGGAGCGCTATGAACGATAAGGTAATATAAAAATAACAAACGCCAAACAATATTATTTTCAAGTTATTATAGTTTATTTCTTAAAATTACATATCACATATTAATTACGACAGTAACACTAACAAACAACATCAATCTTTTAATGCTATAGCGTGGACAATATTTTTTGTTAGCCCATCTTTAGCGAGCACAAACAAACTGGATGGTTTACCGACTCGAGAGCATGCTACGTACAATTGCCCGTGTGAAAAACATGGTGTACTCAAATCTAAGCCACAAACAGACATCGTTTGGCCTTGTGATTTGTTGATTGTCATTGCAAATGCCAATCTAATCGGAAACTGAATTCGTTTGAATTGAATTGGCACATCTGTAGGTATGATAGGAATCCGTGTTATTAAGATATTTTCACCTTTGAACTTACCATTTAAAATGCTGGCTTCGATAACGTTTTTCATCAATTTTCGTGTGACTAATCGCGTACCGTTGCACAACCGTGGCGGGTTTAAATTACGAAGCAAGATAATTGGAGATCCAACCTTCAATTGTAAATTATGCGGTGGCATGCCTGGCAAATCCAGTGAGTTCAAAAATTCTGTGGGAAAATTGACAGCTTCGCTGGCATCGCAAAATGTATCAATAGATTTGTATGATACCAAGTTCCCTGGCAACAACTGTTGTATCTTCACATTTAAATTGTCAACGTCTGCATTTTTTGCTGCTAAAATAGCTCTTTCTGCAAGCCACTCATGATTTATGTACTGTGTGTGTACATCGGGAAATATTTGTTCAATGAGAGTATCTTGCGAATCAGCGATTGTGCAGAAATCGGTCGGTAATTTTACGTATCCAGTTTCATCTGTAGCAACTTTTCCATCACCGATATCTAAGAGTTGTTTTGAGAATGTTTCAGCGGATGGATCTTGAAGCATTTGAACGCGCATATTTACTTTCAGCTGTACTTTTTCAACATTACGCCACAATGGAGATGATTTTAAGCAAGCGTTGATCTCATCAACGTATGTTGAACGTGGAATGACGGTAAGTGTTTGTCTGAAATCACCTGAAAGCACCAACAGAGTGCCGCCAAATAGTTTGTCGTTGTTTTTAATAACATTCAATGTCCTGTTCAACGCCTCAATTGAATGTTTGTGTGCCATAGTACATTCATCCCAGATGATAATTTTACACTGTTTCAGCACGGTGGCCATGGACGATTGTTTTTTAATGTTACACACTGCGTCAGGGTTATTTTGAATATTTAGTGGCAGCTTAAATACTGAATGAGCTATTCTGCCTCCATCCAATAAAGTTGCCGCAATGCCCGATGATGCAACGGCCAATGCGATGCCATTATTTGATTGTATTTCAGCAAGAATTAGTGAAATAAGGAATGTTTTGCCAGTTCCACCCGGTGCATCCAAAATGAAGAACCCACCTTGTCCTGCTGAAACTGCGAGCAAAATGCGGTCATAAATGGTTCTTTGTTCGTCATTCATTAGTGGGACATTGCGAATAACAATCGCGGCCATTTCTACAGTGTTGTACTGCAGTTCACGATTCATTTCAGTGTTAATTAAATTAGATGCAGTTCGATTTGGCGAATTCATACCGAAATGAGTGAGTGATAAGTTGGTAATGACAATGCAAAGATCATCAATAGAAATCAATGCTTCATTGTACATAGCGTCGCTGAATGTTATCGTTAGATCGTTGCACCGTGTACGATGTTGATGCAATATATCATCAGTCATTGAATTTTTGTGATTATCCCACAATATATGTGCTCGAGCTGGGAAACATGTAGTCAACACTATAGCGAATAGTAGACGAATTTGTATTGCTGTACAGTTCAATGCAGCTTCAGCAAGCATACACTCCCACTGGTTGTCGTCTTCCAGCAAGCCGAGTGCAAGACATGCGTCTTTATATGTCGGATACTGTTGCCCATTCACTTTACGTATATCTTGAAATGGTAATGGGCCAGTAACATTAACCAACAACAGTCGAAGATAAAAGCACTCAGTGTGTCTTGGATTGACTGTAAATAATCGCCCCAAAGCGTTCGATT
Source organism: Metellina segmentata (assembly GCA_947359465.1). NCBI lineage: Eukaryota > Metazoa > Arthropoda > Arachnida > Araneae > Tetragnathidae > Metellina > Metellina segmentata. The sequence goes on along the minus strand of OX375879.1, from coordinate 14,385,864 downwards.
TAAATAAATTGAGACATGCATCAACTGGTGAGCCTTGCTTGCGGGGCATCCATTTTTTTGTTTGAGCCCATGTGAAATAGTGGTACTTGTGAATAGAGTAATGTTCTTGCAAAGGCACCAAAATCATCCGTACTATTACACAATTCAAAAAATGCAGTGAGTGTAGTTTTAGGTGGATTTGTAGCACGATCAATCACTGTCTCGTTCGTGAAAACTACACGCTGACCGTTTTCAAGATGGACGGCTAACTGAACAACTGCTGGATCCCGTTCATGAATTGGAAAACCGAAGATACGCCAAGCAGCTTCATTGGAGCTGATGTACCGACCAATTTGGTAGAGCGTAATTTCATCGTTTTTATCCATTGGAGGAGCATTTACATTAGTATTTTCTACTCTAAACACAGCCATATCACTGCCTTTATGGACATACTTGCAAATATATTTGATGCTCTTCACAGAACTGCAAAACTCAACATTAATATGAGCATTGTATGTCTTGCTTAGCAGAGGCGAATACGGCACCACCCAACGATTGTCAATGTCAATGTCTGTGTTGCTGATATTTTTAATAAATGATTGTCCGCCATTATCGGGACTTCTTCGACGATATATTGGATATCCGTCGGTATTTGTTATCGTATCATTAGTGAAATCTTTAGGGAAATTTTTAGTACATTTTCCATCTGCCATGCAAGGCGATGAACGATGAAGAGTACCGCATGGACCATGGATCATGTTTGCTGTAACAATATCAAACAGCACTTTGTCAGTAGACGGATCTGGAATTTCCGCAGAAATGATACTATCGATTTCTTCAGGACGGATTTTGTCGATTAACCAAACCAAAATGTGCGCATGAGGTAATCCTCGCTTTTGCCATTCAACTGAATACAGCCAGCAACGTGTGGGACCGAATACATGTAATTTAGTAATGATACTTATTAGAGACTTCAACTTTTGTCTGAATACACGTGCTGTAATGTCATGACGATGTATTGCATTTTGGCCAGGCAATAGCAAAGATGTAATCTCTGGCCATTTTGGATTACATGTGAACGTGATAAATAAACACGGTCGTCCATATTCGCGCACGTAAGCCATAGCATCCTGTATATATTCTTGCATATGACGTGGACTGCCTACGTACGATGATGGTAAAATGACAGAGTTACCAATTTCGGCGACGTCGGCGTTGTTGTTAATATCGTCTCGTAAGTGAATGTACTCTTCCGCACGCAGCTTGAGTTGATTATATCGTAAGTATCGTAGTCGTTCGCCCTCTATCTTCGCGTACATGTTGACCATGAATTGTTGACAAAACTCACGACATCGTAGAATGACGTTGTCCAGGCCGCGCCGAATCATTAATCGGTACGCATAATAATCTTTCGAGCTAACGTTCTTGTTTGTTTCAGCTCCTGTAATAATATATTTATGAATATTAATTTAAATTAATTCCGTTCAATAATTTAATTGTTTTGTTAAATGGTTAATGATCAAGTTCATAATAAATGAAGTACCTGATACGGGATCTCGTTGTTTTATGTTTATGCAATATCCGTCTTGCACCTTCCAGAATATTAGCGGATATTGGAGAGCGTCATATGAACGATGTGTATCAGCAATGAACTGAAGATTATTATTTCTTCTACGAATCACAATTTCTCGTGTACCTGTACGATCGCCAACCATGATTCCAGCAACGTCTTCAACAACAGGTGCATTGAATCTACGAATATGTTTTCCAGCTGGTGTTTTATCAGGATTAATGACAATAGCGTGATTATCGCTTTGTAATTTGTGCATGTGTGATTTGAATATTTTCAACAATTCATTGTGCTCGTTCAATAGAGCGTCCAAGTCGCTGACGATGCGCCTGGCAAAAAATGAATCAAGGTTATTATAGTCACAACGTGCATTCACGCGATTGGCAAGTGCGCTTCCGGAATCCTCGCCGCCCATGAAGTAGATTTGTAAAAATTTACGTGGTTCGTTTGGCATTGGCAGCAATGAGCCCATTTTATGATAAACTTGGCCTCTGATTTTGAATGTAGAATTGTATTGTTGACCATTAGCATTAGTATTTCGAACTATTTCTGTTGCTCCAAACGATGTCATTTGAAAGCATGAATTGAATGTTCGAATAGTTGCACTTTTCCTGACGCGCAACACATCCCAGGTGGCTCATTTTTGAATTTGAGAGCATGACAATGCGGACATTCCTTATCCATAGCACCAATTACCGCTTTTGAATGAGCATAATATTCAATATCGGGCTCATACTGGAATGCTAGACGCAAAAATGAATCAGATGTAAATGCACGATGTACCTGTTGGCGTTGTTGGTCATTTGTTCTGCGTCTATTAACCGTAAAACGGCGTGATTGTCGTTGTTCTAAACGTATAACTTCATTGTGCTCAGCTCGTGTATCTTCTGATTGTTCTTGACGCAATTGCTGCATGCTCACACGTGCATCAGCATTTTGTTGCTGGACTTGTTCTTCGGTTCTTTGGGATCTTTTATCTCTCATACTTCTGGACCTACTTGTATTACGGCTCAAATCAGCCCCTTTGCGTTTTCTTGGCATTGCTCACTGTACAAAACACATATAAATAGAATTAATGAAATAACTTCATTGCGCTCAGCTCGTGTATCTTCTGATTGTTCTTGACGCAATTGCTGCATGCTCACACGTGCATCAGCATCGGCCAGGATTATAGCGAAAATATTAGTTTTGTGAAAAAAAATTTGAAACAATAGTTGTAAAAAATTCAAATAATTATATAAAAAAGTATACTTACAACACAAAAGCCGTTGTTGGTTGGAGCTCGTGACACGTGTTGAGTACTTTTAAGGTTATGTATATCACTTGTTTAACTAAAACTTGATTAACTGAACTAATCGTGCCAAATACACGCGCGGCAAATTTTAAGAATCTAAGATTGGTAACACTAAGCATATATCAGGATTAAACTTTAATAATAAAAATAAATGTTTATTTTCTTTAAAAAAATTTTAGATTTTTAATCGAAGTACAGTTAAAAACCCTATAATTGATCAGCTATCGAGCGGGATGAAAAATGATTAAATTACTAAAATGGCCATAAAAAAATAGGGGTTGGTGATAAAAAAGTAAAAATTAAGGGTTGTATGTATTTTTTAATGCCACATTATAAAAAAATAAAAACAAAAAATTTCGTCAAAAAATTAAAAAAATAAATTTTAAGGGTGAACAACCCTTATCACTTAGGGGTATGGAAAATAGATAGTAGCCGATTCTCAGACCTACTGAATACGAATATAAAATTTGGTAAAAATCGGTAAAGCCGTTTCGGAGGAGTACGGTAACTAACATTGTGACATGGAAATTTTATATATTAGATATATATATATATATATATATATATATATATATATATATACTACACAAACATATTTCATTAGTTCAAATCTTACTCACTTTCGGGCAGCTTCCAAAGCCGATTGGTAGAGGGCTTCATCAATCATAGCCTCGAACTCCTCCTGAAAATACGATTCATGAGTTTTTTTCACTAGCAATAGTTGTTAAATACGAGTACTATAATTGTTTTGTCCACGCGTTGTTAACTATCGATGCCTTTCCCTTCTAAAAAGCAACTCTACGTGTATGTTGATGAGCACCATTCTTCAGAAAAAACCACTTCACCCTTCAGATATATTTGCAATTCCTAAAAAACCCGACTTGCAATAATGGCAATATGTAATTGAAACTATCAATATTGCATTCCTTCCCGATACATTAATGGTGAATTGAAGGGTAATAGATCTATCCTTTACCTCGTCCTGGGCCACAAGGATCTCGTCACAACTCGAGATTTCCGGCTCTTCATCCTCGTCATCATACGATCTTCCGTATGCATCGATGGCGGGTGGTTCACGCAGCCGTCCGATGGCATGGTCGACTAGACGGTGCAGCCGGATGCCTTTTGAAGTGCGGTGGCGGCTGCCACATAGCTCGCATTCCAGAGGCCATTCCTGCAAAAGATCACTTCATGAGATTGCTGTGCTGATAGAATATGTGCTGATTGGTGTACGCAAAATGTGCTTCCACTGCTCTCACTCTCTAAGCTACTCAGTGGGCGATTTAAGGCAATGATGCTCGAATCGGGTTATGAGCACTTCATTCTACGCTCTAGAGGAGGCATGAGGAGCCCATTGGGTAGAGTAACGGACAGGCAATCATTGGGTTACAGTTCGAAACTCGATTTAAAAAATGACGGAAGTGTACGTGGAATCTGGTTTACGTTAGAACTGGCCTGAACTGTCATCACATTGAAAGTTTGGAGAGTGGTGTGCTAACTCAAGTGTCGACCTCGTCATCTAATTGTGTTTCAATACGACGAGGTGTGTCCTCGCCGTAATTTTCATATAGTCTAGCACAGTTTTCTTCCCATAACAACGTGGTTTTGAAATGGACGCATCTTTCTGTTTTTCCAGGTGAAGACTTCGATCATTTCCTTCGGAATGGATTACTAATTGTCTCTAATAGCTCTTTGTGTTGCGGTTCAACTACTAATCCGTGCTCTAAATGCAACTCAAACTCATGCTTCTCCCGAGCACAATAGCTTCTGCCTCTGCTGTTCATCAGTCTATCTTATTCAATACTCAATGCTGGTTCTTCAGGACCTCAAGTCTCACAGGTGTGAAATTAATTTATGCCAGTAAGACAAGTAAGACGATTACGTAAATCCGGATCGTAGTATGATTAAAATTTTATATAGGAAAGCTATAAATTCAACAACTCCAGCTGCATTAGCCATTCTGCCAGTAATTCTACTATTGAAGTTGACCCGATCCATTAGATTATCTTTTTGATTCATGCAGTTGAACCAGTATTCATGCCAGAATTCACGACCCACTTGGTAATAGTACGGAATTGAATCCCTGAATTTCTGTTTCCATTTTGGACTGTTCTTAATGTAATGTTCTGATAACTATTAATTGAAAAATCTTGCTGAGGATTATTAATGAAAGAAATCAATTTTGAAGTAAATGAAAAGTCGATGATATTGAGTGCTAGGTCAATATTAGTGACAATTAACGCAACAACAACTTGAGCAGGAAAGGCGTTATTCGAACAGTAAGGTGATTTGTATGGGATCTTATGTATGTCCGAATATCGAATGCTCAAAATCTCTAGTTTTGTACTTGTGAGTTACTAAAATTTGAAAAATTGATCTTTGTGAAAACTGTTTGCAAAATTGAAAGCCATGTTGTGACAAAAGTATAATATATTTGTTAACTTTATTTTTAACACATCACCAGTGTTCAACACATAATTTAACCAGGATAAATAAATTGAGTCTTTCAGATTTTTTGGAGAAAGAGCAGTGAAATCTCAAAACTGATTAAGTCTTCGTTTTTGTCCTCTGCGAATCAAGAAGGCTCACCAAAACGATACTTGTGCATGAACTAGGCTGTAAGGCAGTTTTGCAGAAGATTATACAGGTGCATAGTAACATTGTGATTGCATTGTGGTTTATTCACATAGCAATATAATGATTTAAACTCTCCACAGTGTATTTGTTTCAGATGTCGGGTTGGAAAATATAAGGTGATTGAATGTAGCTTTTACCTCGACCTGGCGCACAGGAATTTGATGTACAATCGGACCGTCTTCCACATTTTCTGGGTGGTAAGGATTTCCTAGGCCGTCTTTCGATGACGGACCCTGCATGTGGCCTATTCCATGTGCAATTATTTCATGTTCCTTTAATTCCAGGACTGATAAATGTTTTCTGCATATGATGCAATGTACAACAGCCTGATAAATATAATTTGCTATTAGATGCAGAAATGGGGTACGTTGACGCGCTTTGTTTGAATGAATATTAATTAAGTCCTTTTAACCATAGCAACAGGAAAATTTGGGAGCCCGCCAACTTGATCTCAAGTACTTGATCTTGAAGGCCTCAAGTCTCACAGGCTCTGTGAAATTCATTTATGACGAGTGCGATAAGTAAAAAGAAAATTATGTGAATTCAGGGTGTTGCATGTTTAAAATTCTAATTGGGCGTGCTAAAAATTCAACACGATGCTGGATGAGCACTTAACATTCCATCTAGGATTATAATCTTGAAAATTGAAACTGCCGAAATTCCATGGATTAACTTTTACGTTTGCGCATGTCGCCCTGAATTCGTCTCACATTTGGAACCAATTTTTATGAAATTGAGCCCCAACCGAATCGCTGATTGTTCTGAATTGAATATTTTAATTTCCCATTTTCTCTATTTCGAATAAGATGCATTGTACTGAAACTTTTTACACACGGAGATTTTAATTTTTGAAGTCGGACAAAAATGCGCGATGTCGTCATTTAGGTTTTAAGATGAGTGACAATTAACATAAAAAATACTTAATCAGGTAAAGCGCTTTTTTTAGCAGTTTTGTAAGTTGTGTATGAACTTTGCAATGGTCAAAAATCATTTCTTGAAAATCTTTTATTTAGTTCCTGTAAGTAGTTAGATTTTCAACCTAGTTGAAAATTATTTACAAATTTAAGGTCATTTTTTGATAAAACTGTTTTGTGTTTTTTAAATTATTACCTCATATTTTTTCTGTTAATCTAAGTAAATGCGAATACAGCACTTTATTGTTCTAGATTCTAATTTGGATAAGGAACAGTGGTACCTCAAGTACATGTTCTTTTTTGTTATTTTCATTGCGATTAAAGATTTAGCTCATCAAAATGTCGCTGTTTGCTTCATGAGGTTGTGTAGAGCTGAACTTTTTTTTCTTCCAGAAGTTTAAAAGTTGCTTTATGAAAACTGAGTGAAAGTTTTCCCAAAATGTAATGCGATTGAGCGTGAACGGTCATCGAAAGTGAACAACATGATTTGGAATGATTCATACAGTCAACTAATGATTAAAACTCTGCAATGTGTGTTTCTTATACAGGTATATGAATAGAAATTCAAAGGTTTTTGCATGTAGTTTTTACCTTGTCCTGGCGCACTAAAATTTCAACTTTGACTTCTTCCTCAGATCCATTTGGCTTGTCAAAGCTTTCTTGGACAAATGCTGCTGGAATTTTTGCATTTCTTTTATCCTCCAAGTAACGTTTTCTGATGTCTTGGGCAGCTTCACTTCTGCTTCTGTCCAAGTCACGTGTTATTAGGAACTGGAAAATATGATTTTAAATAAGACGCTGGAACGGCAAGACATACATACTTAACTGATTTGGTAGTGATGACTTTAATTGATCCAAATATTAACGTTGCGCAATACAAATGTTACTATATTTTATATTACTACTATTTAGATAAACTGAAAATTTTACGACGTTAGGGCTTTAGGCTTAAGTAAAAAGCAATGAAAAAGTGCAATATTGCACAATATGGAATACACAAAAAAGACCGTCTGGGAAGGATTTGAATACTAGATTTCTATTCTACATAGTGAGTACAGATCGTCCTCTTTACGAAAGAAGTTTTCACTTACCTTTATAAGCCTCTTTTTCGCTTTCTCTTCTCTCCTCTTTTCTTTCCAATTCAGGAAAACATTCCTGTAACAAAACTTTATTTACTACCTTTCGGTACAATTTCGAGATGCCCTAAGACGATGAAAATAGACGCTGGACATTAGTGGAAAACGTGCTACTTTGTAATTATTCCGTAGTCATATCTTTGTTCAATATTATTTACTTATAGTGTAGTGACCAAACGAATTTTTGTTCTTATGTCCTGCCAATAATTAACCTTTTTCTTCACGACACTTAAGTCACTTTGCATTACTCTTCTACACCACTGATTAGGGTTCATGTTACACCTCACCTATAAGCACAACCTGTTCATAGAGAGGTGCTCATTCATAATAAGCATCCATGAACCATAAGGTAAGCATGCGCAAAATTGAGTTCACCCTTCACACCTTCTCTCCCAGTAAGAAAGAACCTCAGAGATGTTAATGAGGATTGAAATCTAAACACTTGTGCCCCAAATGTAACCGAAATGGCAATGCATCCGACTGTTTGAGGGAGGACGGGAATCAAAAAAAATCTTAACAGCAAATGGTAAGATGTTACACCAGAACGGTTAGTGTGATGGTCTACAATACCTAGCGAAGGGAATGAAAGGAGGACTACACCTCATAAATTTCATCCACGGCGTGATTATCCCAGGTCAACACAGGTTTACTGTTGTGGCAAATTACGTTTTTTCGCTCTAGAATTGCTGTTTTCTACATAAGGTCGAATTAATTATATCGAGATCTACTGCTTAAAGTACTGGTTAAAAAGGATTCGGAGTCTGAGATTTAGCGTATTTCTCGAAAAGTACGCATTTCCTTTGGATTGTTTTCCTGCTTTGTATGGATGTTTACCAGAACTGTTAAAATTAAGTTAAAATATGCATATAATCAAAGATTCGTTATTTCTGTGAAAAGATTAAAAAATTGAATTATTATTAAAACTTTCTCATAAAGAGTAGCACAGCATTCCAAGGAATACATATATTTTTCTAAATGTTGAATATAACAGATGAAATTAAATTATCACCTTCGTCCGAAGACCTTGCAGAGTCCACACGCCATTTCAGTCTGTGCAGATCTCTAGAAAGATCATAAAAATCTCTTTAAAGGAAAGTATAAAAGCAGAGTATTCGCACAAATTTCACAAGCATCGAATTCAATTCGTTGTAATATCTTTGTGAACAGTGGGTTGAGCGGAAACTGTCTTCGACAGTGAACCACTTGACCCGGAATGGTTCATTAGTTACCTAATGATTAATACTCTCCATAGTGTGCTTCTTTGAGATAACTTAATGGTAATAGAAAGGTTATTGAATGTAGCTCTTACCTCGTCGTGGCCCACTGCAATTTGGGCATCTCCTTGGCTCACCGAATCCCGAACCACGATGTTTTGTGCAGTTCCATGTTTTCGGGAATAGGATTTCCATCCCATATGCAGCTAAGAAATATTATTTGAAATTAGATGCAGGAATGGGAAAGTTTTTCACAGTTTAATGCCTTTAAAGAATACAAATTTTAACCGTGTAATACCAACGTTACTATCTTTTACATTACTATCATTCATGTAAATTGTAAAACGCCAGAGCTCTTTTTTATTTCCTTCTTTACTCAAATTTTTCTTTTCGCTTACCTTTTCGAGCCTCTTTGTTTTATTTTCGTCTATTCTCTTGGTGTTCCATGTCAAAATGGCATTCCTGTAACGAAACTTTATTTATTACCTTTCGTACAAATTTGCTAAGTGGTAAGACGATTAAAATAGATACAGAACAGTATTGTGTATGTCTGTGTATAACGTGCTTGTTTAAAAATATATTTCGTAGCCATTGATTTACGCAACAGTGTCTACTACTTGTCATGCCCTCCCATTTTTTTCGTATGCCCGCCAATATAATGGAACTTTTCCTTCTCGGCACACAGAAGGAAGTATTTTTGAACTCCTTAGCGTTACCCTATCAGATTCTAGGTGATACAAATTCTGATTAATATGACTTGGGCCCAAATGTCACCAGAAAGACAATTCGTCCTATTTTATAAGAAAGGACTTTAATTGTAAAAAGTTAAACACTACAGATGGTAGTGCTTAGGCATTTTAATTGCTGTAACTTGCGAGCGACAAATTGGGTTATCAGCGAAGGTACCGGATCCATCTCAAAGGGAAAGAACCGAGAGTGATACCTCGTAATTTTGAGTCCCGTCGTATCATGAGATCTACAGCCGTTAACATCACAAGGAGAAAATAATTGATCTGTCGCGTTGGAGTCGCTGTTTTCACCGCAAAGCTCTATTTAATTAGACCGAGACCTATGGATTGAAATGCAGGTTACAAAGGATTTCTGTACTAGATTTTCACTAAAAGTAAAGCATTTACCTTGGATTATTCGCGTGCCGTGATAGCTTAGTTGGAAGAGTAGGGAATTAGCGACCAAAAGGATGTGAGTTCGAAACTCGATCCAACTAATCCGTTGTGTTCTTCGAAGTGATGCAATTTAAATATGTCATGGTCTTGTCATCTATCCTTCGTTCAAAATGACAAGATGTTGACCTCGGGTGTTTACCTTTCGGATGGATCTCGGACCGTCACCAATAGTCCGCTGTGTTACTCCAGTGCGAAGCTAATTCAACTACCTACCTACACTGGATTACTTTACAGCTTTATATTGATGGTTTCTTTTCCGTTTGTATTCCGAACTCTTGTGAGAAAAAAAATGTTTTGCTTTCGTGTGTATGTCAATCCGTAAAAAAGTTTAAAGTAATAAGAGTTTGCTTCACATTATTACTATCCACATTATTATTCAGCTTGAATTTAATGATTTTTAAAATAAATAAGTCATTTTTCTAACATTCTTTGTTTTATCATACAATGTTTTTTGTCGGATAATAATATTACCTTGAAAAGATTAGAAGCACTAAAAGGTGAGTACAGTACAATTGAAATTGAAAAATATTTGATGGAATTCAAATCTATAAAAATCAAACTTCATATATACCGTAATTGTAAAAATTACGTTAAATTTAGCATCCAATCAAGAATTCGTTCATTTCGATCAAAAATGAGCAAGTTGAATTATTTGTTAAAAACTCTCTTGTTATGATTAGCACAGTATCCCATGGAATGCCCGCATTTTTCGAAACATAGAAATGACGGATAAAATAACATTACCATCTTCGTCTGAAGCACCCGCCGAGTCCACACGCCATTTTAGTCGGTGTAGATCTCAAAATTTCTCTTTAAGAGAAGGTATAAAGCAATTAATATTCGCACAAATTTCACAATCGTCAAATTTAAGCAGTTTTAATAACTTTGTGAAGAGTTCGATAGTACAATGATTCGAATTCGCTTTGTAACAATGTGTTTCCATATTTTTATGAACAATCGAAAGTAGGTGTAGTATTGTTGCCATTGTTCAGAATTTAAACAATGTTACCACTTCGTATTTCCTGATAAAACAATTAGAGTAAAGACATTGTTATGTTAAGATGTTTTTCTGTCAATGAGTCCGGTTAAGCGAAGTTTTAAGTTAGAAATTATTTCTTATTTGTAGCAAAGTACGAGGAAATGTAAAAGATAACACCATTATAAATCTGTAGGCCAGATTCTAAATTACTGTAAAATGAAACTCGGTCAAGCAAAGACCGTCGTTTTCCCGGGAGCTGGTGAATGTTAAATCTGTCGTGGCCAGGGAAATTTTGTCTCGACAAAGTACTTCAACTTTAGCACAAATGACTAGATCTAAATGAAAGACCCGGGGCATGAGCTCTGCTACCGGGCGCGTCGGCAGGTGGCGGATAGCCGAATGTCGTGAGCCGAAACATACTCAGGATATCCCCGAATATTGAATAAGGGGGGGGGGGACCAGCTCCCGTTAACCCAAAGTGTTATGCGACCCGTGCTGATGGGTGCATGGTACCGACGGTTAATTGGTGCCTTTCACGGAGCCTCCTAGAGTGCTTGGCGACCTCTAGGAGTAACTTGCCTTACCCTGGTATGCAGGCTCTGGCGGGGTGGACTGCATAATTCCTGCGGCATATACTCCATTCTATGGAAAAAAATAAAACAAAAACCTAACTACCGTTCCAAAGAGGAAGACACACAGTCCTTGATGGAGACCCAATCCTCAGTATCAGGCCCTGCAACCCCACAGACAGACCTTGAAGGAGATCGAGATCTCCAAAAGATAGTCTTGGGGCTTGACAGGATCAATATACAGAGGAAAAAAATCTCTGGTGCTGCCAAAAAAAGGCTGACCAAAGAAAGGAAGTTAGCTGAGGGCACATGGGTAGAGAACAGACCCAAACCAAAAGCTAAAACCACTCCCAGGGGAAAGGAGTTACAGACCCCGATCAGGCCCTCTACCAAGAGGCCAAGGTCGGATGGTAGTACTCCCCACTCTCAGGAGAAAATGTCGACAAAGAGGGCTAAACCCGGAAACGGGGCAGACCCTAGTTATAGTGACACCGTATCAGCTGTGAAGATGGCAGTTGTCGTGGAAGGATATCCAGAACGGCCTATCCCTCCTTGATGACGAGGTACGTAAAATTGTTAAAGCCACAAAATTTATAGCTAAGATCCCAGCTATATATAACAAGTTCTCCGGTAAAGAGATTCTACAAAAAGTAGAAGCTCAGAACGGAGGACTAACTGCCACAGAATGGGGAATCATCAACCAAAAATCTGGTAATGAGGGTAGAACCATTGTGGTAAGTATCCCAGAACAAGACGCCAAGACCTTGATGGGTAGAGACTGTAAATTCTACATAGGCTTTAGCCAAGTGCAGGCTAGGGCTCTGGAAAAACCTGCTGCAGCTTCCGCTGACAATGTCAATGAAGCTTCTGCAGACCAACCTGCAGCATAAACGGCTTACTGATGCCAACCACAGTGGGGTTTTCCGGACTGAGGGAATCCACATTGCCCTAATCCAAGAACCCTGGCTGTACAAAGAAGGCATCAGGGGATTAAAGGACAGTGGAGGTAAGTTAATTTATGATTTTGCAAGCTCCTCTCCAGGAGCTTGCTTACTTATTAACAACATCGATGCAATGCCGATCAATGAACTTTGTTCTAGGGATTTGGCAGTAGCAAAGATAACTCTTCATAATGGCGGGAGAACCAGAGAAACCTTGATAGGCTATGGGTACCTGCCATATGAGGAAAAAGATCCTGTGAGTGCAGAGCTGAAGAGATTGTTGACAGCGTGTGCAGAACAGCAATCGGGATTGATTCTCGGTTGTGATGCGAATGCACACCACACAATCTGGGGCAGCTCTAACATCAATGACAGAGGTGAAGCTCTTTTAGACTTTGTACTTGAAAATAACCTAGATATCTTAAATGTAGGAAACAAACCGACCTTTATAACTAGTGCAAGAAAGGAAGTACTTGATATAACCTTAGCCAGCCCTGAACTAAGTAGTTATATTGACAATTGGCATGTTGATGAGAAGCCTTCAATGGCAGACCATCAATTTATCCACTTCTCACTGAAATCTGAATATCACTGGGAGAAGACGTTCAGAGATCCCAAAAGGACGAACTGAACCTCTTTTTTACAATGAACTCCAGAATTACCAGGAAGACTTCTCTCGGAAAATCTATGATACTTACGATCTAGAACTGTTCGCAGACGGCCTGCAGCAGGCAATCTATATTTCATATACAAATAACTGTCCCCTGCTTCTAAGGAAAGGCAAACAACCAAACTCATGGTGGAACCAAGACCTCATGAGGCAGAGGAAGACAGTAAGAAAACTTTTCAGGAAAGCAAAGAAATCTGGCAAGTGGGAAGAATACAAGTGCCTACTTTCAGAATACAACAAAGCTGTTCGAATGGCCATTAGGAATTCATGAAGGAAGTTCTGTGATTCGGTTGAAAGTACCGCTGAAGGCGCTAGACTCCACAAAATTCTTAAAAGAGATACACCAATATTGGTGGGGACCCTTAAGAATAATTCCGGTGGCTATACCAAAACTGGCAGAGAAGTTATAGAGACTCTGGTCAAGACACACTTTCCAAACTCCAACTTGGTACCTAATGAGTTAAACCCTTCTCCCCTGGGATATCCAATAAGGGTGAGAAGGGAAAACTGGATAGTTGCCAAAAATTTTTTTACTGTTAAACAAGTATTATGGGCTATCAACTCATTTGAACCATATAAAACTCCAGGACCAGATGGGATAATACCGATTACGCTTCAGAAATCGGCCGATCTCATCTCACGGGTCTAGTATAAAATGTTCAGAGCTAGTCTAGCTCTTGAATATATCCCCAGACCACGGAGAAAGGCAAGGGTAGTCTTTCTGCCCAAACCTGGAAAAAACCAATATGACCAGGCTAAGAACTTTCGTCCTGTCAGTTTATCATCCTTCATACTTAAGTGTATGGAAAAAATAATTGATAGACACATTAGGGATGTAATGAGGAGTACCAGACCTCTTCACAAACACCAATTTGCCTATCAACCCGGTAAATCTACAGAGGTGGCTTTGCAACACCTGGTTGTAAAGATTGAGAAGACCCTGGAGTGCAAGGAAATGGCTTTGGCAGCTTTTCTTGATATTGAGGGTGCTTTCGATAATACCTCTTTTAACTCAATCGCTGCTGCTGCTGCTAGCAGAGCTATTGAACCACAAGTTATACTGAACACTAAATTAACCTGGAATCAACATTTGAAAAGTAAAATTAAACAAGCAAAAGTTGGACTTCTACAATGTAGAAGAGTTCTTGGTAAATCATGGGGTCTAAGGCCAAGGATGACCTATTGGCTATACACTATGGCTATTAGACCCATTGTGACCTATGCGGCTGTGGTCTGGTGGAAAAAGACGGAACAATTGACTGTTAAGATCAAGCTAGACAGTCTTCAAAGAGCTGCCTGCCTGAGTATAACAGGTGCTATGTCCTCCACTCCCACCAGAGCCATGTAAATTATTCTATCTGTCGTCCCACTTGATATCTTTATCAGCGGTGCTGCCAGAAGAAGTTCCTACAGACTGGAAAACGCTGGACTGTGGATGGATTTTGCCAGCCAAAAGTCCCACACCAGTATTAACCAAAAATTCTTTGATCCTATACTTTTGATGCCCTCTGACATCATGGAGACAAGATTCCTCTTTCAAAGACCTTTTGAGGTACTTATTGACCTGAGGAATGGAAAGAGGAAAACTACAAGCTCACAAATGGAGACATTGTGTGGTACACAGATGGCTCCAGACAAAACAAAAAGGCAGGTGCTGGAATCTGTGGGGTCAGACCTAAGGCAAGGATTTCCCGAAGGCGACCTCGCAACTGAAGAGCTGTAGCTCAAAATTTGACGTGACATTCAAGATAAGTACTTTAATCAACGTCGTACTTTATAAACAAAAGAAAGATTAGAGCACAACAGCATGTAATTTTGAACCACAGTCAAGTAGCGCGTGTCCCTTGGGGGATTGATCCCGGACGTAAATAGAACGTTTTGTTACTCCAATAGGACGTTAATTAAATGCCTACCTACCTTCCCCAGATGACGCATGACGAAAGTGACCCTACGTCCAGTTTTGAACGGGACCGTCTCGTTTTTAGGTAGGTTATTCCAATGTCCCCAAGCACAGATTCGGTACGCCGAAAGTACTCATAGATAATTTCGGAAAATGTCAAGCAGAAAAAGTAGTGCCATCGTTTCGCGATTAACGATTTTTTATTGGAGAAAATAGAGAAGACTTTGTTCATCTTGTTTGGACAGAAGAAGACAATGTAACGTCAAGGGTATAGTTTGCGTGGCGAGTTGCTTGAAGATAATTAAAACGACATTTAGAATTACAGCACATTTAATTAATTATAGAAGAATACATACAAGTTAAAACTATTTCGAGGCTAATAGATATTGTACAAATTAGGGTTTCAGTCCCGCGGTTCAATCCGGAGCAGAGTCGTCCTGAGTCCGCTCACGTTTCGGTTTTCCACAATTCTCCTCTTCCTCGAGAGCAGACCCCACACGTTCTTCCGAAGCCGCTATCACCCAAAGAGAAGGGGATACCCCCATCCGGTCATAAATCCATGGACCACCATGAAAGCTGTGGTCAGAGGGACCCCTACGGTCACGCTACAGCTTCCCCCCCCCCTTCCCCCTTTTAGACAAACTTTTTTCTAGGAGATCAGGAAAAAGTTTCAGCTTTATGCTAATGCAATCCACAAGTAATGTTCCTGAAACACAAGTATCTTCACAGCACAAA